>CM072995.1:303123134-305523134 GCA_037038555.1 Rhynchonycteris naso | reverse complement strand
CATTCTCCCTTTATCCTCTTCCCCACGCCCTCGTTACACATTTACTTATTGAGTAGACGTGTCCTTTCAGGGATCAAATGATGAGATGACAACTGTTTGGGAAATATTTTCCCATTGCACTTCTGTCCGAGCTAAATCAACAAGGCCCTGGACCTTAGGTTAGAAAGCAATTGCATATAAATGTGACAGGACCAGCAGTGCGACCCTTTAAGGGGGTAGAGACAAAGGGGGCATGTGCTTTGCTGCCACGAACTTCTGGAGAGAAAGGTTGTGCCTTATTTATCTTGGTGTCCCCTACAGTGCCCTCCCAGGACAGTGGCTGGCACATTGTGGACCCTCATTCAGCTATTCAACAAATAGTTACTAGGCAGTAGAGGATTTGTTTTTCCAGGTTTGGAGTTTTAAGCTTGTTAATAACAGCTAAATTCTTTCTCTGTTTTGTCATTCGCACTTTTGGACTCTGAGTTGGACCTTGTCTTTCACGATCTTTTACACTCATCCCTCTCTCACTTCCCTGGCCCACTCCAGTGTTCTCCACATGGTAGGCTCCCAGCAAATAGTTGCTGGGGAGGAGGAGGAGGAGAAAAAAGGTGGAAGGAGATAACAATAAGCAACACAGCCGGTAGGTGATCATCTTGAAATTCATCTTTGAGGCTAGAGATTTTCTCTGGGGCTATTGTCCGATCATGTTTCCAGAAAGTCCTGCCTCTGTAATGGCTCTCATCATCTTTGGTTTCTTTCCTATGCTGGCCACATTTGTTACCAAAGCCCCTCAGTTTCCCTACCTAATAAGGTAAAACCCTCCCTCCTCCTAACCTACCTTCATTTCTTCCACAGATATTCCTGACACTTGTGTTCAGAGGGCACACAGGCAGACACCTTTGGGTGCTCAGAGAGCTCGGTGATCCTCAGGGAGCTCGATCTAGTAGGGAGATGGACACATGAATAGACCATCACAAACCATGTGATGAAGGCTGCTGGAGTTGATAACACATAGGCTTAAACTTACCAATGGCAAGAAGAAAAGGGAGGCAGGACATGGCAAGTGGGAGAGTCGGGGAAATCTTCCTAGAAAGGAGGGCCTAGACCTTCAATCATGAGGGAAGAATAAACATACCCTATATAGTTGAAGAAAGAGGGAAGGGGCTTCCAGACAAAGGGAAAACCATGTGAAAAGGCAAGGGAATAAGAGAAAAACAATGTAACTAGATTTTCTATGTGACTTATCAATTCCATCTCCTTGCTTTATACTCTACCCAGTTTACCTCATAGCAAGGAAAACGATGTAACCCTCGGGCATTTTAGAAAGCTGAGATAGCCAATCATTCAATCTCTTAAAGAGAAAGGCATTTAACATGGGCTACACAAGAGATTAAGCAGGTTCTTGGGTGAAAAGAAGATGGGGTGCTTATAGGAAACCACATGAGAAGCTGCTGAAAATCAGGTGATTTAGTGAAATGTAAAACATTTTATTTTTTATTCTCTCTCCCTGGGAGTTTGAGGAGTTGGAATCCTTTGTGTGGACAGGCAGATCCATGGCGTCTCTTAACCTAAGAATGAGACAGAAGGAGAGGACAAGACAGAGTGACTCTAGGAATTTCAGGTGGGGCCACAGTCTATTTTGAAAACCTTTTGGATGAAACCTTTGCAGGTCCAACCTTTACAAAACATTTAGCGAGGTGCTTCCAGTCCTGCACCCCAGCTGCGGATGGAGGAGAAGACTACGCCCTACTCTGAGTGTGGTTTATTTCTGTTCACAGAACCTCAGAAGACAGGAGGCCAAGGCTGACCTCTTTGGTCAAGAGTCAGCTCAGTTTTAAAATTATGATTGCATGTGAAAGCTAAAATGGGAAAGTGAAAAAAAATCAGTTCTCAGAACAGAAATGCTAAAAACCCTTGGGCCACATTCCAGTCAAGGTCCTGGCCCAACACGCAGAGCTCCCCTTGGGGGTGGGTGGGCAGGAGAGCAGCCAAGACCAGTTCAAATCAGTTAAGTATCTGGGATCATGGGGTTTATTCTAGAGGTGCCCAATTTACAGATAAAGAAACTTACCAGAGTGATCATGCCACATAATCCTTAGAAAACAGAAGCTCATGGCCAGGTCTTGTTATTGAGAGAGTTGCCTGCTAAAACATTTACCAATTTCCAATGAACTATTTGTAGTAATTAAAGAAATCAGAGGAATAGATACTAGTTTCCTGGGGCAGCCGTAACAAACTGCATGGCTAGCATACACAATTCTAGAGGCTAGAAGTCTGAAATCAAGGCTTTGCTAAAATTGGTTCCAATGGGAGCTCTCTCTCCTGGCTTCAGGTGGTTGCTGGCAATCCTTGGTGTTTCTCACCCAGCTTATAGCTCTGGCACTCTAATTCCTGCCTCTGCCTTCACATGTTTTCCTCTCTGTGCACGTGTCTAAATTTCCTCTTATTCTAAGGACACCCGTCATTGGATTAAGGCCCACCCTCAGCTAGTATGAGCTCATCTTAAATTGCTTATGTCTCTAAAGACCCTATTTCTAAATAAGTTAACATTTATAGGCACGGCAATTAGGACTTCAACACATCTTTTGAGTGGACACAATTCAACCCATAACGAAGTGTAAAATGAAACCAAAACAAAACCCTGGGTAAGGTACGAGAAGACCTGGCGTCCAATGTCCCATTTCCCATTGGGGAACCCTGGGCAAGTCCCTTGCACACTCAGTCTCAGTCCTCCTCTCTAAAGCAAAGTGATGCCTGCCCTGCTTACTTCACAGATGAAATGAAAATAATATTGTTTTTATTAAAGAAGGTATTTTCTATATGGAAAATATTTCTACAAGTGCAACGATTATGAATTCATTCCAGATTGTGTTGACTTTTCCTTAACTTCATAACTACTTAATGAGGAGGTAATAAAATGAGAAACGCAGCCTTACAGGGAAGAGAACTTAAATTACATGCTTCCCCTACATTTGCTTTGAGATAAAAGTGCAATAGCAATCCACAGAGTAGAAGAGTGCAGATCCTTGTACCCTCGGCTTTTCACTCACACCACAACAGGGTGATATGTAGGTGAAATTAACAGGTAGAAAGCAATTTAAAGGCAAACCAAGAGGACTGAAATTCTCCTCTGGAGCATCAGCAGACATCTCCAGTGGCCATGACTCCCCTTCCCTCTGTCTGTGGTCCATGACAGTGTCCTGATAACGGCTCTGAGTTTGCTTTGGCTGATGGCTTTCCTGGATATGGGGACCACCAACTTATAAAATTAGCTTAAAACGTCATTTTCCTGGCTAACTGATATGACATACTCCTATGTCTGTTACACAAAACAGAACCATTATATAGCCAGAAAAAATTTTTCTTCATAAATAGCTGCAGTTAAAAAAAAAAAAAAAAAAAAAAGCCCTTTTCCTCTTTTGAAGAGGCCAGAAGCAATAGCAGTGATACATAAATTTTTTTCAGGCCACCAGATGAAGTCAAAGGGGCTTGGAAGGTGGATAAATATTTCCACACATACTGAAAATGCCAAGAAAAGGTGTCATGGAATGACAGCGTGAGAACTATAGTTTAGTCCAAAGCATCACGTGACCACCTGAGTGTTAGTGATGACCACAGTAGTAATAAATTCTGTTGTTCGGTTGACCTTGGACCTTGGGGGTTTCTGACCCAGGAGCAATCCCAGAGGGGAAAAACAGAATCAGCAGGAAGAAACAAAGAGGCTCTCAGAAAGAGGTCCTCAATGTGCCCTGTAAATTGAATTCTCTACTTCCCATTGCTGGATACGCGTGCTTCCCAAGGGCAATCACACACAAGGTAATAAACAAAAGTTTATTTTCCTTTAATACAAAAATTAAATAGCAAAGTTTATTTATTTATTTTTCTGTACAGCGATAAATTATAAATTTACAGTACAGACATCAATGTACACTTGTACATCCTCAAAAGCAGGGTCTATTTCCTTTGATGTTCAGCAATACGTTCAGCGCACGTGTGGCTGGGGTGTGCCTGGTACCTCTGTCAAACATCTGAAAGTCCCCAGGTTGGCCTCACGGCGGCTGGAGCAGGATGGCACGGGGTCCCAGGAAGAGGCCACAGCACTAGCTTGACTGTGGCATGAGCAGGTTGAGTCATATTTCACCTTTTCACAGATCACAGCTGGTACTCACTCCTCCTTTCCTACAAAGAGCGCAAGGGGTCTTCCTTCTCAGACCTATTAAAGTCTTATAACATCACTGTGAGGTAGAAAAAAAGGTCAGAACCACAAAGATGCCCCATGGTGAGAGACCTAGAAAGCAGCCTGCCCCTCCCAAAGCTCACAGCAAAGTCAGGGCCAGAGCGCATCAGCGGGGTGTGGACTGGCGCTCACCCAAGAGAGAAGATGGCCGCAGCCGTCATGGGGCAGCGCTGCTCTCTCGGGTCTTCTTGGAAGTCTCTGGGATGGTAGTGGTCATGTACTGAATATCATAGGGGATCAGGGAGCTACAAAAGCTTGACAGGGCTCATATAGTATCCCAAACAGGACCCCTACAAATTGCCTGGGTGAATACCGAGAATTTGCTGGTGCAGAGAAGGGAAACAGGTAAATCAGAAACAGAAACAAGCTACTATAGGGCAGCTGGGCTAACCAAGAGACATA
This sequence comes from Rhynchonycteris naso, assembly GCA_037038555.1. NCBI lineage: Eukaryota > Metazoa > Chordata > Mammalia > Chiroptera > Emballonuridae > Rhynchonycteris > Rhynchonycteris naso. The sequence continues at coordinate 305,518,513 of CM072995.1, read as the reverse complement.
AGGCCTGTTGGGGGATCCATGGCTCACATCTTTCTGGTAATGTCCAGCGGGCCATTGTTGCTCATGAGTGGGGCAAGAGGCGGCAGCAGCAAGCTCTGACCAGGCCACAGTAAAGCAAAATACATTATTTAAGCCTCCGGTATCTGATCTTAGGTAGGAGCAAAATGCTCTCCTAGAAGTTTCGAAGATCTATGATCTAGGCCCAGAGGAAAAATGATAACCTGGGTCCTTTGCCAGACATGATACAAACCCAGCCCGGGACTCTGACCCAAATGCAATAAAGGAGAAAAAGAACTGTCAGTCCAGTGACTCAACAGAATTGGATGAAACAGCAACTCTCTCCAATCTCTTCCATCACAGAGAGAAATTCAGGATATAGATCGACTGGGGGAGGGGAGATGCTTCGGAAGTCTGTGCTCTGTGGCTCTCATCTCTAACTGCTGCAGAGATCACCTCACCAGAAGCCAAAGGTTGCACCATCCTGGTGAAACCCCTTTTGCGATTGAGTGTGCCCTCCAGGGCTGAGCTGCTTTTTGTGTCCTCGGGTCCCAACACAGTAAGCTCTGAATTTAGTGGCCAGGAAGCTGAGGGCGGCCAGAGAGGACAGAAAGGGGGTGCTGGTAAAGTCAGAGTTCAGAACTGGATATAGAAGTTTCCTGCAATCCAGTTTTGGGGATGCAGGTGAGGGAGGGACCAGGGAAAGTCAGAGAGCATCTCAAAGAGATAGAGTGTCACCCTTTCTCTGGTTACAGGTCCCTGAGCAGGCTGCCAGCTCAGAAGCTGTTTCAGAGATCAGGAAACAGGTCTCCATAGAGGAAAAAGGATATGAATCAACCAAGTAGCTTGACCAGATGGTTCTGGCCAGTTCCACCAGACCCTATGTCTCTGCCCTGAGATGAGGTCGTAATGAAAGAGGAGAAAAAAGGCTGCTGGTGAGGGGGCTGGACAGAAGTGCCCTTGGAGCCTTGGGCTCTGCTGAATGAAATCCCTGAAGGCCACGCCATTGTGTCAGAAGCTACAAGAATACCTACTTCTGCTAGACTTTAGAGAGATAAAAAAACAAACCTAACTTTTTTCCTAGCAAGATACTGTCCACAAATTTGCATGTACAAGTGATATGGAACACCCCAAGTCTTGGATTGTCTGTCCCCAAAGCCACATTAGATGGGGAAGCGCAAGTCCTTACAGCCAACTTTCCTAGTCTTCCCAGGGGATTTCCACAGACCATTGTGAAACAGAGTTGATGTTTCTGTCAGAACCCCTGTCACTGATCTGCAGGGAATTCTGGGAAAGGATCAGAGATGTGCTGAAGGTAGACAGACCCAGGAGGAGGTTTAGGGGATGGAGACAGTAAAAAAGAGATGGCAATTCAGAGACACCCGCACCTTTCGAAAACCAACAGCAAAGTTCAGCAGAGCCAGGAGCATCCCGGTCTATGTCAGTGAGGACAGAGCTTATCCTGCATCACAGCCCCTACAGTGCCTGACACAGGGCTTTACACACAGTTGTCACTCAAGCAATGTGCTGATAATTGACCTTTAAAAAAAAACCAAAAAAACAAAAAACGACTTAAGAGGTGATGGAGTCACTTCAGAGTAATTGGTAACTGACTCCTCAGCCACAACCTCCTTTCCTGAAATCATAAACACTCTCCCTTGTCTGGAATGTGAAAGGAAAAGCCCATAACCCTGTGACATCTCTAAGGCTACTAATCCGGCCCGCACTCACAGCCACTTCTGATCAAATATACTTCCCCCTGAGAAGGCAAGAGATTTGTTGTTGAGACATGTTAAAACCCAAAAAGTTGTCAGGGCATCAGCACCAGAACTCAGTGTCCTGGTTCACTCAAGTACTCTTATTGTTATTATTATTATTTCGTCATTCACAAATATGGAGCACCTACTCTGTGCCTGGCCTTCTGCTGGGTGCTACCTTGGTCACACAATCACCAAAACCTTACAAAGAAAATTGCATTACAAACCCCAGCATACTAACAAGCAAGGCCAGTGCCCAGCTGCACGGTCCTTCCCTTGCCTGGGCCAGAGCCTGTGCACAACTCCCAAGACACTAGAGCAAGAGCGTGAGTAAGGGCAGGCTCTGCCCCCCCATGCATGCTCCGCGCCCTGGCCAGCTATGGGAACTGTCTGCAAGCAGCATGGGGAGTTCACATTGTACAATTCATAGGCAATGTAGTCTCAGATGGAGTTCAACTGGTCCTTCTGAGTATCCTTTCTCATGCTCCTGAAGCCCTGACCCCGGAGGCCAGCCAAGGTACTCAGGCTCAACATACATAGCAGGGGACCCCATGTGCCCACTCAGTGACTATCTACAAAGCGCCAAGATTTTCCCTTCCAGAACCTGCAACAGATCTTACATGCATCTTCATCTCAGTTCAAGAACCATACAAAAAGGAAGGAAAATGTCAAATCATGGGCATAAACCTCAAACAAAAAGTCGTGCATTTCTAGAATTTGACCACCTCTTTCACCTATTTGGAATTTTGAGTCCCTGGAGATGTTTCCCACTAAAAAAAAAAATTGATAAAATTTAAAAAGGGGGGTATATGGATAAATAAACAAATAAGTTATTGCAAAGGAGTTGTTAAAGCAAAAACAGGTAAAAGTTACAAGGAGAGCAACCTGTGACAGTGTCAACAATTTGTCCCAGAGATCTGGTGATTAGAAGGCCTAAGGCGGGTTAAGAGAAAGGCGTCACAGTTTAAAAGAACTGCAACTTTTGAGAGGCTGCTAGGGGGTACCCCCTTGTAAGGAACATAAAGCATAAATTTTAAAAGCTTTGGATACCTCCACAAAAGGCAATTAAGACCTGTGCTGTTAGAGTTTGCAGTTCATTTCATATGGTCTACACTTTATTCCCTACAAACCAATCAGCTTCTGGCTGGCATTCTAGAGATTCATTAAGCACCATATAAATACTCCAGGCCACACTGCCTCCAATGAAATCTTATAAGGAGCCTTTGCCAATTACTGGGAAACAATTAAGCACCAAGTAGTTGGATTAGCTGTCCTTAGTTCCCTCTACAAAATTGAAAGTCTCCACTGTGGTAAGTAGACCAGACTCTTCTGATAACATTCTTATGCTAAAAGAAAGAAGAAAAAAAAAGGCACTATCATTCTGAGAATGCAAGTTGACCACAGTTTGAAAGTCAGTTGAGTATACTATTATGTCATGGTCCAAGAATGTGCTTTTAATTGTAATTGACACACACAAATTACAGTTAATCTGTGTGAATGCAAAGTTGCCAAGAAACTTAACATTTTAGTTCTTCCAGACTGGCGTCTGCATAGATGCAATCACACAAAGTAAAATATATTAAGTCCCCATTGCTCAATGCAATAGGTCTCTGGGGTCGGTAAGGTAAGTCGACTTGGTAAATCTCATTTTCCTCTGAATTAAGTGATTGTCAGAAAGTGAATCACCCTTCCTTTCCCCCTCAATAGGCATGCTGTAGTTCAAAAATTCTTATAAAAATACCTATTTTGAGTTATTAAAGTAACATGAAAAAAACAGCAGCAGCCTCGAATAGAGACATTGAAATTTAAGAGGAAGAGAGAAAAGAAAAATCCACTGGATACCTTATGTGTGTTTGTACAGTACTTTTGTTTGTTCAAACAATTCTGTTTTATGACAAAGGCACTGAAAGATTCTGACACCAGCTCTGGGGAGAGCAATCCACAAGTTCTAAACAGCAGACAATGCACCACAGAAAATGTTTATGTTAGATCGGCCAAACTATAAAACTCTTGTCACACATCTCTGAACCCAGCATTTCCAGTGTTTATAGATTGCTTTGCTATCTGAAAGACCCAGTTAGTATTTTAAATTTTAAAGAGTTTAAAAAAAAAAAAAAGTTAATCTTTCTCCTGTAGGTTACCTACTTACAGCTCAACTCCCACCCCTCAGGGAAAAGCAGCATCGCCCTAGACGTCCTGGAATCTAGGCAGGACCTCCATGCTCCATGTGGCGACCTGCTCAAGTGATTGATATTATGATTTTTCACAGCTTTGAAAGCCTGTAACTGGCTTTTGCATTTTGGATTACTCCAAAGTCTGCAGGAAAATCATTAGTTTTATGATGCTGGGGAGAGGATGGTGAGTTATGGGGTTACTTTGGGGTGGCTAGTTTGTTCAACCTGAAATTCAATGCATGAAACTTTTAGTAGCATTTGCACCGAAATGCTGGCATTTTTCCCTTCAAAATTTGGGAAGCATGGAGGCTGGCTAGCTTTATACCACAGTTTCATTGCCTTTCCCAGGCTTTACCCAACCATTCCCTCTTTTTTCTCTCTTTACCTTCCCAGAATTCACCAATCTGTTGGAACACTTCTGCCATGTGTGAAGAGTTTTGGCAGACCAAATCCACATGCCTGAAGTGATGCCCACCAGCAAAGACATAAAAATTTTCAACATTTCAACTGCCATATTGGAGTCATCTGCAGAATACCGGAAAAGCGCCCAGTTAGAGATTTCATAGAAATAACAGGCAATCACACAGGTGGCAGGAACTGTGTACAGGACTGAGAAGACTCCAATCTTGACCATCAGCCTTTCCAACTTGTCTGTCTTTGTCCCATCCTTTTGAAGATTTGACCGAATCTTGAACAAGGCCACCAAACCTGCAGCAATGAACAAAGTTCCAATTACCAAGTAAGTGAAGAGGGGAGCCACCACAAAGCCCGTGAGGGCATCAAGGTTTTGGTTCCCAACGTAGCACAGGCCAGTGAGTTCATCTGCATCCACCAGTCTCATAATCAAGATGACAATAGTTTTCACCGCAGGGATGGCCCAGGCTGCAATGTGGAAATAAGAGCTGTGCATTTCAATGGCTTCATGACCCCATTTGAGTCCAGCTGCCAAAAACCATGTAAGTGTCAGAATAACCCACCAGATGGAACTGGCCATTCCAAAAAAGTACATCAGCAAGAAAATGATCGCACATCCTGTGTTCTTAAGTCCTTCTTGGATGAGAACGGGTTCTGCTGCCTCTTCAAAATCGCAGGATATCCGTTCCCGGCCTACAGTCAGCCTGACAATATAAGCAATGCTATAAATATTATAGCACATACTGAGAAATATGATGGGGCGCTCAGGATAGGAAAACCGAGAAGAATCGATCAGGAAGGTCAGCACTGTGAATGCGGTGGAGCTGAAGCATAGGCTGGCCCACACAGCCATCCAGATATCAGTGAACTCCTTGGCCGAGCGGCTGTATAAGCCAGCATCATAGCCACACTTGAGAACACAGTTCAGGCTCCTTTTCGCCCAGATGTACTGATCAGAGTTGGTTCCCATGGAATGGCACTCTTCCCCAGGCTGGATGGGGGTTTTGTGTGGTAATGGTACCTCCTCATCACCTGGCCCTTCCATGCACATGTGGTTGTGGTCATTCTGCGGTGGGAATTTGCTACAGTTCAGGCTCTCCGGCCATGCAAATCCAAATTCCTTCAGGACAGGTTCACAGCGTCTCTTGACTGAAAGACACATGCCGCCGCATGGGCCGATGGGGATGTTGATCTTCTCTGTGCACATTGGCACATACACGGAACAAAGGAAGAACTGGGAAAGTAATGAAATGAACAAAGAAAATAGTGACTTGTAAGTATGACCAAATGCTTGCACTAAGCTGAGTTGTGAACACTTCCAGGCAAAGTACATAACTACTTTTAAACCTGCCTATAGGGAGTCCAACCATTTACACTGACCTCAAACAAGGATGCCTAATAATCCATCACTTACACTTTTCTTGTTTTGGTTCTAGTAATCCTTTCCAGGAGAACATAAATAAATACATGTATGAAAAGAACCCAAAGAATTATATAATCCCTTTTGGTACAACACTTAAGAAAATAAACCTTAAAAGACTGACTTTCAGTCTCCCTTCCCTTTCAGCTACTATTTGAAAGAGCTGAACAGACTAATCAAATGACTCAATCATTTTGGTGCTAGGTGATTTATTTTCATTCCCATTTCTGTATCCCCATAAAAATAAAGGTTAAAAAAAATAGTAGATCCAGCTTTCCTCCTGTTGATAGTCTCTCTTTTCTCAACTTTATCCCCCCAAATCATTTTTTAATCAGTCTCATTGAAATAGAAAGTGTCCTAATTAAGTTACTGTTAGACCCAACAATGAGATGCATGTTGAGGTCTCCGGTCATGGGGGTTTATTTGACCAGGTTTCCACACTGAATAATAATGATGCACAATAGGAAAATATAAATGTTAAGTTCCCTGACACTGCAATACCAGCAGGGGAGAGTGCAGTTGCTGTCCTCAATTCCTCCAGCATTGATAAACAGTCTGCTTGGCTCCTTACAGATGTTGTCTATGAAGTCTAGAGTTACAAGTAACTATTTTCCAGCATGTAAAGGGATCCAGTCCTGTCCTTCAAAACAGCTTGGCTGCTTCCCCAGGATACATGTAATTAAAAATATATATCCCTGCAAAAGCTGTTTCTCCAACAAAATTGCCACTGATGTCAGGATATGTGCTGTTTCCAAACCGAGAGCTAGAGGATCATTTTTTAAAAGCTTTTATAACCTAGTTCTGAAGTTCTGAAACCTCCAAAGGGACATTTCACTAGCAACGGGTCTAATCCCAACCATCTTTCTGAAACCACAATTCAACTTTTAAAATGACCTATATAAAAACACGCACCTAGTAAGTAAGCTGCCTGCTGGTTTCTTATCTCTCAGAAGTTACAACCCAAACCACAGATTTCTAAAGCTTTTAGCCTGGACAACTATCCCCTATATTTTCCAGATTTGACTCTTTTCTAAATTTTCAAAAACCACTCAGCCACACTGAACAAAACAACCAGTGTTAACACTCTTTAAAATTTCCTTTCAATTCTTTTTCTTTTGCAATGAATTGGTTGTTTTTGTAAGATTGTAATCACCTTGTATATGCAAATTCTTTCTTCGATTCCTTTTGCAGGATGAACATTTTCTGTATCATTACATAAGCTTTAAAATTTTTAATGACTGCAAAAACGATATACACACTGCCTTCTCGGAGCTTAGCCATACCATCACCTTTTCCCCAAGCTGTGTGCATTCTCCCCCTCCAAGTACTAAACCTGCCTTCAACCCTGAGGATAAGAACAAACTCAAGCCAATCCTACCATTCCTTCCTGCATGAGCTCTAAAATCAGGCAAGCAACACCAGCAGGGGCCATTCCGCAGAAAACGGGGCCGTGGTGTTTCATTTAATAAACCACCCAAAGTATGGGGGAGAAATGAGGTCGGTGAGGGAGAAGTTCCCAGCTCCTTATCTCTCCTTCCAAGTCTTAGCTGCAGCTGGCTGCCCTGTCGGGGACTCGCCCACTGAGCAGCGCCGGCCAGAATCCTTGGCAAAGATAACCCTCAGCTCCACTGGGGTTAGGGGCTTGGCCAGACACCGGTGGGCAGGGGAGAAAAACGGAAGGGCGGGGTGTAAGAGTGGGTTCTTTCGTAGCCAGATGACTTACACAACATTTTGGCTTCCAGTCCCTGAGAAGGGACAGAAAAGTGGGGGTGGGGATGGAAATCACTATTTCAGGATAGTTACACCCTTCAGCCTAGGAAGCAGGCAGGGAGCTCGACTTGGTAAGGGTTCCTCTGAATTAGTTTGGGGCGTCCCTGCCCAAGGGTCCCGCCGGAGTGGGGGTGCCCACCTGCAGCTGGCTGGAGCAGCCGTACTGGATGAGCGGCGTGAAAGTTGTCAGCTGCAGCTCAGCGTCTGTTTGCAGCTCATGCCCCACAAGGTTGGGCATCTTGGTCACGTTGTAGCCCAGGTTCTGGCACATGGAGATGCGGATGGGATCGCAGCGTCGCTCTTCCTCGTCCCCGAATCCCCAAGCCGGCCGGAAGAGCAGCAGCAACACCAACAGCAGCCGCAGATTGAGATCGAAGCCCCCGGGCGCCCCCAGGACGCTCGGCCCTGTGCCCCTCCAGGCCATGGCCAGAGCCGGGAGCAGCGGCGGCGGCGGCGGCAGGGGCTGCTCCAGCAGACACCCCCAGTTTGCACGGGGGTCGCCGGCTGCCCGCGCTGCTCCCAGCTCCGGGACAGAGAGTGTGATAAGGCACCAAGGGCGACGAGGGTGCAGCGGTCGGCTCTCTAGCAGCTGCGCGCAACTGTGTGAGATATTAGACTCCCGGGGCCGAGCACGGGAAACGAACTGCTAGGGTCATGGCTGCAAGGAGGCAAGCCTCCAACCCAGTGCAGCCGCGTCCACTCGGGGTCTCTGTGAAGTCCGCCTGCACCCAGCGTCGCGCGGCTCTCAACTGCCCAAGTCCTCCGGGGCGCTAGAGGTTCGCTGGGCGGTGGCGGAGCGGAACGGACAGCACGCCTCTCCAATGGCCGGGCGCTGTGGGCAGCGAGGGGCGGAACCGTTCTGCTGCCTGAGTGGTCAGGCCCCGCCCGCCGGCCGCCCTTTGCGGTCCCTCCCTCACTCCCTCCCCAGAGCGTCCCGCGCCGCTTCACCGCTCTAACTTTCCTCCCACCAGGTCCGCGGTGTTCTGGGACCAGGCGGGGATGGAGCCGGTCTCTCCGGCCGGGCCAGCCTGCCCCCTTCTGTGCCAAGTGAGAAGTGTTCCCAGATGGGTCGACTCCCGTTCCTTTACTTCTTCCAGCTGTCACCTCGGCCGGCGACCACCTTCCCATCGGGCAGAGAAACATACAAACAACACGGGATTTGGATTTACAAAGACTGTGGCTTTAAATTCTAAGCTGTGTGACCTTGAGCAAATTGCTCAACCTCTCGGCGTCGTTTTCCTCATCCATAAAAAGACTTGGGAGGATTAGAGATCATGCGTAAAACGCTTAGCACGGTGCCTGGTACCGCCCGAGCTCACAGCTATTTCCACTCCTAACTTGCCCGGGTTGGAGCCCGGCCCCCTCTCCCCGCCCCCAGGCTCTGCGGGCCAGCGCCCGGGAGCCGCCTGCCTGCAGCCGCGAGTGGGGGAGGAGCCCGGAGCCAGCCGACGGTCTCGCGCTCCGATTTCCTCACCGTATGAAATGAAATTCCACAGGGGGATTCGAAAGGAAATGAGGCCGGGACGCTCCGTGCTTCTCGGCCCGCCGCCCTTCCTGTCTCGGGGACACGGTTTCTAAATAAGGTTGGGAGGGTGAGAGGGCGGGAGGGGAGAGGCTCGACCTGCACAGGAGGAGGGGTGGGAGAGTAAGCAAGAAGGCACACAACCACCCGGGTTCCCCTTCTCCAGCCTCCCACGTATCCCTCCCTACAGCCTGCATCTCTCTAAATTATTCTGCTTCTGCATAGGGTCCTGGAGATCACGCAACCTGTGTTTCTATCCAACTCAAACCCCTCTCTCATTCCAGCCCTTCCTGACCCTTCTTACCTACCTCCCGTCCACCCCCGACTGAGCTTTGTGCTAGATCACTTCCATATTTCCTATAGGGCCAGTGAAACCCATCAGCAGGTGGATTACTAAACCATTTACTTGTTGCTTTAGGGTGGTCAAGGTGCTTCGCTTTTCAGCCTCAGATTGGCCATCTGTGAAATGACAAAGTTCATGTCTACTCCACACAACTGTTCTAGGAGTTAAATGAGATAATACCTGTAAACCACGTAGCACAGTGTCTGGCACAGTGTCTAGCAAGTGCCAAATACCTTGGTTTTTGTTGTGAGACAGCCTCGTGCTCTCAGCATGGTGCCAAAGACATCTCCCGCAGCCCAGGCCTGAGGATCTGAGTAAAGCGCTTTCTAATCTTTTCGTCCAACACTTGCCACTGTTTCCTGGGATTGGTGACAGGGACAAGTTTTTATTTTTATGTTGCTTGTTTGTATCCTCCCATTTCAACTAAGTCTGGCATATGGCAGAGGCTGGATATAAGTTGGAAGAATGTTTATACCACTCGTGTATCATTCTGCATTGTATTTTTAGTTTTCTTATATTGGCAAATAGACTTGGCTGAAGGAAAGAATGGTATTTGGCTCTGTGCCAGAACTGTGATGGGCATATAGAAGCTTCATGGCCTCCAGCCATCATCATCATCTCCTGGGGAAGGAGACTATTGGCCTCTTGAAGAGATGAAGACACTGAGGCTAGAACCATAGTGATAGAAAGTGAAGGATTAATCAAACCATGGCCCAAAGGAGACCTTTAAAAGATAGGAAATAGGGTTGTTTCTCCAGAAAATTTCCCAGTTAAAAATCTACATACTCAGCAGTAGGGCTGTATCTTCTGTATGTCTGTGCTGAGTAATGCATGAGACCATTGGCCTACAGAGTTGAATATATAATTAGATGTATGAATCAAATAGATGATTTCCACCCTCTAGGAACTCACAGGAAGAGACAAAGCATAAACACACAACTGTACCTCAATGTGATGGAATGCACAGAGGGAATATTCAGTGAACTGAACGTAGAGGTAGCTAAGTTTGGAGGGCTGCTCAGAGGGAGATGTCTGCAGGATTCTGAGCTACTCAGCAAAGCAAGCAGAGTTAGTGTGTAGTTGGCACTTCTCCTAGGGCACTTGAAGGAACGTAGGAGGGTTTGTTTTGTGCTAAAGATACGTGTCCATGGTTTATTAAACAATGACCTCAATGAAGTCAAGAAGCAGGTGCTGTCCCTTGCACAGGGCCTGGAAGAGAGAAAGAACATCATTGGCATTGGGTGAAGAAATAGTATTATCAAATCAATAACAAATAACTCATATAGAACCCTTACTCTGTGCCAGATTAAGGAATACACATACTTCACATACATATTATTTCTTTTAATTTGCACAACAGCTTGAAGAAACTCATGTTCTGGGAGGTTAACAATTTGCCCAAGTTCACACAGTGGGTGACAGAGAAGGGCTCAGATGCATGTCCACCTGGCTCAGAAGTCCTTGTGCAGAGCAGGTAGTGCTCTCATAGAGGAAACCCATGACACTCAGTTTTCTCTCTAGTTAAAGATGACCCTTTTGTGTGCTGGGCCTCTTATACCTGGCCTGGCATCCCTGCCTCATTTTGCTGGAAGCAACAGTCTCCTTTCAGAACACTTGAAGAAGAAGCCCCTTTCCTGTCAGAAGCTTTTCCTGTCAACAGCTTTTCTTTCCCTGCATGGAACTCATCACAGGTATTTTCCAAAAAAGAAAGCCAGGGGAATCACATTTCAGTCTGAATGTGGAAAGAAAACAAAGACCACAACTTAGAGCTAAGTCTGAATGGCCTGGAGCCCCTCAGCCTCCCTCTCACAGAGTGGTTTACATAGTCACCAGTCTGCTCCTGGTGACAGGCATGACATGTTTGTCTTTGTTGCAGAAAACACTTCCAGGCAGAGGGCTATCCACCTTGTGACATGCAGAACATTTAGGAGAGTAGTAGAAGATAGGGCCACATGAATAGGACCTTCCATTAACCTAAAGGGCAGACCATGGGCCCCTGGTGGCTTTGGCCTGACTGCCGGGCAGCTTCCTTCATCCGCCGAGTCAAAGACACATGAAACACACTTTGGAGCTGCAACAAACATGACTTGGGGGGGGGGGGCTGGTGGGCAGTTGGAGGGCTCTCCATTTGCATCTAGTGAGAGTCTGGGTTCTAATTAACTCCTGTGATGTGTTAATTTTTCAACCTGACATTTTCTGCTCTGAAAGATTCTTGTAATGGTTCCTAAATTAAAGGCTACATTTAAAGACTGAAAGTTTAGGTTAAAATCCACCACCTAGGGGGCTGGGGGGTGGTGGTGCTGTAAACATCTTTTCCTTCCTAAGGAAAACCTCTTATTTGCAGTTTTTTGCTAACCCAATTAAGTGCTGAAGTAGTCACCCCAGAGCCTGCTTTTTATTTTCTGCGAAACAATCCAACTAATCCATATTCAGTAGCTTCCAAGAAAAGTCTTATTCCAACCACTCATGAAGAAATCAGCTTCTCTGAATCAGGACAGAACATTTAGAACTCACAAAGAGCCGTCTTGATAGAATATGCAAGAAAGTGGTTCATTATTAACCTGTTTAGTTTTTGAGGGGGGAATTTGCTGGGACTAAAACCTCATAGGATTGGCAGTTTACTGTAGAAACAGAAGCATAGGGAGAAGCCGTCACATCCTACTGGTTGATAGATAGTCTGAGTGCTACATCTTCCCCAGCACCCAAACTAACTATAAAACAAAAACATGTGCACTGAGCAAAGTGGAAGGAAGCACTAATCTTGCTTGAAGTGGAAGAATCAAATGTGCCAAGAGGTTAAGCAACAGCTTTTAAGTGGCAGAACCAAACCTTCTTCTTATCCATTGCACCACTAACCAGCAGAGAAGAATCCAGTCACCATGGAGCTCTTACATGTCAAGGAATCAGAGCCCTATTTCTTCTACCAAGCATAACAAGGTACATAAGACATTCTGTTTGTTGGTGGTGATGGTTTAATATATAGATGGGCAACCAAGAACGTTTGCAGAAGGCAAAACATAATGCAAATGCACTTTGTACCTCCATAATCTCATTTTATTTAAAAATTTATCAGTCAAGCCATTAGCAAATCTTTAGTGATGGGTTATTGTGGACATATCACTGAGCTGGGTACAGAGAGGTATACAGACATATGAAAGATGGTTCCTGTCTTCTTTGTGTGTGTGTGTGTGTGAGAGAGAGAGAGACAGAGTCAGAGAGGGGACAGATAGGGACAGACAGACAGGAAGGGAGAAAGACGAGAAACATCAATTCTTTGTTGTGGCTCCTTAGTTGTTCATTGATTGCTTTCTCATATGTGCCTTGATGGGAGTGGGGGGAGGGCTATAGCAGACCAAGTGACCCCTTGCTTGAGCCAGCAACCTTGGGCTCAAGCTGGTGAGCTTTGCTCAAACCAGATGAGCCCCGCTCAAGCTGGCAACCTCGGGGTCTCAAACCTGGGTCCTCCACATCCCAGTCCAATGCTCTATCCACTGCACCACCACCTGGTAAGGCAAGCTACATGCTTTTTCTTGAACTCTCTTATTGTATTTGAAGTTTGGTTTGGGGAGTTTTGTTTTTGTTTGGTTGGTCTTCACAACCCTCTGAGGTCAGAGGCTGTGTCTTCACCGTTGTTCTGAATAGCAAAGAAAAATACTAACTGATTCATAGGAGGCATTCAGTAGATACTTGCAGAATAAATAATGAATGGTTCAGTCTGTAAGCTCTGTAATTCTTCAGAAAAAGAGGTCCATTCTGTGTTGGGTATAGGAGACTACCAGATTGCAACCTAATTTGTTCCAAAATGATGGCCAAGTCTATTCTACCAGCTACTCCTACAAGATGGCTTTAAGTTTTCCTCTGAACTTGGATGGCTTACCAATAATTTATTTTCCTTTTTTATTTTACTGTACTGATTCTTAAATCTTTTAAGCTAGAACAAATTCTTTGCTATAATTTTTGTTTGATTCAAAGCCTGTTTTCTACTTCATGAATCAACCCAAGACATTTTTTGTCACTGTTCATTAGCTTGTTGGCCACTCATTTAATTATTGTCAGCTGAAGCAACTGGGAATTATATACGCTACAAGACAGGTGGCAAGCAGGGGTGTTAAGCCAATGAGTTATAAATCAAAAGATCATCTGTAAGTGGTAAGTTTGTAGAAAAATTGGAATGTGAGCTTAGCTATGCGGGGTGTGTGAGTTTCCAAGAGAATTGGGGAGACCTGGAAAGAAAGGCATTGGGAATAATATTCTTAAAGGCAGCACTTTTATCAGTTGAATAGTAATAAAAATGACCTAAGGGTGAACTAGCCACCTCCTGTGGATAAGTATGAACTAGACTAGACAAAGTTTCAGTTGGTAATTTTAAAATATAGCCTCAAATTATTCAATGTTCTTTCCATTGAAGAGCAGGATTTATGTTCCCTACCCTTGAATCTTGGAGGACTTTTTCAACCAGTAGAATAAAGTGGAAGTGACACTAGGTGATTTCCAAAGCTAGAATATTAAAGGTCATGCAGTTTCTACCTTATTTACTGGGAAATTTGCTAAATTTGCTTTCTCGCTAAAATCGATCAATAAAATTTTTTTTAAAAAATGATTTCAACATATGAATTTTGGTGTGAAACAAATATTCATTCTATTATAGTGCCTATAGGTCTAGGTCAGTTTGTTATTCAGTAACATTCAGAACAGAATTAAATAACAAGATATCAAAGAAGAGTGTGACTCAGCTAGTAAAGGAATGAATATCACCCAAAGATGGATGAAGGGACTTTAGACCCCCTCTTGGGAGAAGGAGAGCATGTTTCAGTTACATGAAGGGCAGTGAGTCACATTAAGTGGAAGCCTGATTTTGTTATTGTCTTTATTTAGAAGTTACGTATGCCTAAAAGAAGTACAGTGTCCATAAAGTCATGGTGCACTTTTGACCGTGTGACTAGTCAAAAGTGCACCATGACTTTACGGACACACTGTATATATGAATGACAAACTGGCAAATATTGAACATTGGTAGCTTTGTACTGTGTCAAGTTAGCTTCAGTAGAACTATATTTCCCAGAATTCCCTTCCCTACATGATCCCAGATTGGAATTGGCCTCAAGAGAAACTGGTGGACAGAGGAGGAGGGAATGAAAGAGCATTTTATGCTCAGAAAGTCACTGTTGGATGCCAGGCACAGCGGCATCTCACACACCTTCTCTTATTCTTGTTGGCGTGCAGAGGACCTGCACAGCCTACTCCTCTAGTTTTCTGAGTTCTGGGCCAGTTCTTGCAGTGGCTCCATGGCTCAGGACTCTTGCTTCTGCAAGTAGTGGTGGGATTCAAATAAGTTAATAACTGGTTTTCTGCCCTACTGACTTTTAAGTATAAAAAAAGATATACTGTAAGGTAGTTGATTATTTCATGCATTTGATACTTAAATAAGAACAATAAAAGAGGTACACAAAACTAGATTATAATAAAGAGTTTTAAAATATTAATAAAAGAATATTAAGTAATACCTGACAATACAAGTTGTCACCCCCTGGTTGTTTGGCACTTTTTCTCTTTACATTATATGTCTGTTTACTGAAGTAACAAACACGAAGGAACTAAAATGTAGTGTTTCATCAAAGGTATAATGAGTTTTATGAAATGAATAAATATTACAAGCATAATTTGGTCATTTTTTTTTCACCTGTGGACAGAATGAACATTACTATGGGCGCTTAGAATACGCTATTGTGCAGATGCACATTAAAAAAAGAATAAGGAATGTAAATTTGTGATTTCCACATTGGGCAGCTGCCCAGGCGCCCATCTTAGAGAGAACTTGGATTACAAGTGCCATTTTAACAACTGGTTTGCCAAACTCAAAAAATTAGGTATTGGCTCTGCTGAACCGGTACAAACCAGCTGAATCCCACCACTATCTGCAGGTTACCTGCATCATCAAGATTAGAGGTGGGTAGAGACAGACATGGGATCCAGTTTGTCCCTGTTAGTTCCAATTTGCCCTTGATTTCCCAAACTTTGTGCTCAGCTTTCCTTCTTGATTTCAGACCTGGATAATCTATAGTGACTTCAGGTTCAACACCAGGCCCAGAGGCAAGGCTTTGTATAGAGTACTTCACTGGCTTACAGTTTTGTAAGATGCAATCACTGTTATAAAGTTTTATTCCACCTCACTCATATTGACTCTGCTTCTCTGATCAAATCCTGACTAATACAACCCATAAAAAACATTCCTAGAATGTTAGCTCTGACACCATCTGCCTTAGAGTTCATTGGGTTCCCTCTGCATTTTATGAATGGGGAAGCTGAGGTCCCAAAAGTGACTTGCCCAAGTGGCACATAAATGATGAGTGGTTGAACTAGAGTGCTAATTTGCTTCTGTAGCTTAAACTTGTCAGATTCCTCTCTGACTTGTGGGATTGCTACACCAGATCATATTGTCTATAGCGAGCACTTAATTGAGCCCCTTTAGTTAGACCCTGTACCAGGTGTTTTACATTGATTACCTTTAATCCACAAGCCCTCCAGAATATATCTTAAATCTGAATAGCTTCTCCCTGTCTCCGCCACCCCCAACGGTCCAACCCTCATTAGTTCTCACTCGGTCCACTGTTTCCTAGTAGGACTCAAGGCTTCCATCATTGCTCATTAACCGTCTTTATAAAACAACCAGAGGGATCTTTTCAAATCAACTTCCACAGACCATATTCCTCTCCTGCTGAAAACCTGTCTGTAGTTTCCCATTGATGTTGGAATAAAATTTATCAAGCCTACCCAGTCCTGTAAGATCTGACCCCAACTACCCAAGATTCTCTGCTTCGCTTACCACACTCCAGCTGCATTGACCTTCCCTCTATTCCTATAACATGCCCAGCTGGTTCCTGCTGTAGGGTCTTTGCTATTTCCTCTGAGAATGCCACCACTGTCCCCCTCTTCCGCTGGCTGCTCTTCCTGACAAATGTCATTTTCTCTGTGAGGTCTTCCCTGAACACTCATATCTCAGTCTTCCCTTCAGTCATTCACTCCTTAGCCTTGTTTTATTTTTCCATGACACTCACTGATGTCTATAACTGTCTTGGTTATGTACTTGCTTATTTGTTAATTTTTCCTTTCACCCAAATGAAAAGAATCTCCATGAAAACAGGATCTTAGCGATCTTATTCAACAACATATTTCTGGTGCCTAGCAGTGCTTAGTAAATATTTGTTAAATGAACAAGTTTATATAGTACCTGCTGTTATTCTTCCCATTTTGCCATTGAGGAAACAGCATCCTAGAGAGATTAAGAAACTTGACTCAGGTCCTACAGTAAATGGCAGAGTTTATATTCCAACACAGGTCAGCCTGACTCCACAGCCTGTGCTTGTGTCTATTATGCATCCTGCTGTACCTGGTTCCATTGCCCCCACAAGTGTGCTCTGGATGTGAAGTGCATCATAGGGTATTAGAACTGGAAGCAACCTGAAAATCAGCTAGTTCCTTGCTTATTCTTTAGAGTACAGATAATCAGTTAACAGGTATGTGTTTATTGAGTCCTTATAGTATGCACTGCTAAGGTAACTAAATTGCTACCCAAACTGGCAGACATTAAGGACCACTCATTTATCAAATTCTGGAAATTTTCAGATGTCTGCATTTTTATCTGATTTTCTCTCAGTTGCCTTCAATTTTTCAGTTTCAGGAATTTGACTAAGCCTTCCTACCTTATTTTTTTCCCATTATTGCTTTGACCTTCAAGAATACATACTAGGGCTTCATTTCTAATCTAAAATGAAAAGAAGGACACATTTAAAGAAAACAATTTTCAGATACATGCTGATAGCATTTGTTAGACTACCAGAGACCAGAGAAGAACCTTCCAGATCATCTACTGCAAAACCCCACTTAGCCTGACCTGTGGTGGCGCAGTGGATGGAATGTCGACCTGGGAACACTGAGGTCACCAGTTCGAAGCCCTGCACTGGTCTGGTCAAGGCGCATGTGGGAGTTGATGCTTCCAGCTCCTCCCCTTTCTCTCTCTCTCTCTCTCTTTCTCGCTCTCTCTCTCTCTCTCTCTCTCTCACTCTGTGTCTCCTCTCTAAAATGAATAAAATAAAATAAAAAAATTTTTTTAAAAAAAAGAAAGAAAAGCAAGAATTAAAAAAAAAAAAAACCCCACTTAAAGCAGCTGAGACTCACTGGGTGGAGATTGTTTGTGAAAAACAGGGTTAGAATTGAATATCCCTTATACTTCCTCCAAGACTCTTTCCACAACATCACAGTGTCTTCCTTCTACCTCCTTACCTGGGAAACCTGGGTTGCTGCAGAAACCAGGTTATGTGTAAACAACAATAGACCTATGAATCAGATCTGAGGTTTAGGACTGCATATACAGGGAGCTAGGTCATAGATTGTTCTGTCCATCCAGGCTCTTTCTTACTCAATAATACCACCAGACATTACCACTCATGTGCTAACAATGCTAGGCCTTCTGACATTACAGATCAGTATTTACTACATATTATGCTGAAGCCTTGACACTTAGAACATGAGGGACACAATGAGCCCCCAGGAAAGGGTGTTGACTGATTGACAATGTTTTTCTAGTACAGATATCAGGAAATTCTGCTTCCATTTTAGGATTAAGCCCCACCATAGTAACTCTCTACAGGAAAAACTAAAGCAATAACAGAATTTCTTTATTGCCCTAGGGCTTCTTTGAGAATTAAAAAGATACATATATGAAGGTCCTTACCACTGGGCATGGAAAATTCTATTTGTTGTCCTTCATCTGCTTGTTTTGGCATTGAGTTAAAACTTGCCTGTATTATGATGCTTCAATCCAAGATTTCTCCACTCCTCTTTCTAGAGGTGTTTTCTGTGCCTCTTAGTAAGGGTGATACTATGGTGAAATTTCTGGGCATAAATTCATCTTATATTGGTGAATAGTGCACTCTGGAGCTACACAATATATGCCTCTTTACACTATAATAGGGCAGCAAATAATATCTAACGTGCTTTACATACATTATCTACGTTAATATATAATAAAAGGTAAGAACAATTCTTATGTCTGTTTATCAGTGACAAAAAAAAAGATTTGAAGAGGCTCAGGTACTTGTCCAAGGTGACAGACAGGGTGAAGTTAGGTCTAGACATAAATATACGTACAAATAGAGCAAGCAAATTAAGCTAGAGAGATCTGACTAGAAATTCTAACTTGACAGTTTACTAGCTATGTGATGCTGACCAACTCTATCTTTCCTAGCCTCACTGTCTATATCTTTAAAATGAGGATAATAGACATAATGGCAGATACTGTTAGTTGTTTATCCAATAACCATCCCCCACCTTGCCTGATCCAAACCTATCTTCCTTTCTAACAAGAATGTATCAATGTCAAATGCTTTAGAGGAAGATGAGCTCCTTCATAGTCCTCGGACATGGGGACAAATCTTTCCCCTTGCAAGTGACTGGTTTAGGAATGGGCATATGACATAATTCTAGCCAAGAGATGAAGTACAAATGGTATGTAGGTTTGAATAGTTTATTTTGGGGGGTCATTTTCCCTAAGATGAGCCTCCTTTTCAGCTTTTGGATGTTGTGTGAAGACGTGATAACTGAAACTGTTGCTGCCTTCTTGCTACCAACAACAGCATGGGCCAAATGCTAAAGATGAATGTATGGTTAATTTTATGTGCCAACTTGACTGGGCCACTGGGTGCCCAGATGATTGGTCAAATGTTATTTTTGGTTATGTCTGGGAGAACATTTTTTGGATGAATTTAACATTTAAATCAATAGACCAAGTATAGAAGATTGCCTCCCTAATGTGGGTGGACCTCATCCAATCAGTGGAAGGCCTAAAAAGAATAAAAAGTTTGATACTCCCTTGAAATGAGGAAATTTCTCCCGACTGCTGCTTTAGGACATTGTTTTCTTTTCTGCCTTCATATTTAAACTGAACTATTGGCTCAGGTCTTGAGACTGTCAGCCTTCAGACTGGAACTATACCATCAGCTTGCCAACTCACTCTGTGGTTAGCCTCTATACCAACTCATCATAATGTCTTTCTCTCTTTATTTCTTTACCTCTTTCTCTCCTTTTTCTTTCTCACCCCCCTCCCACACATACAACAAGAGAAAGGAAAACAGAAACAATTTGGGTTTGTGCAGATATGATTGAGCTACTGAATTAATCAACTCATTATTTCTTATGTCTGGGCTTGTGGTTAGGGGAGATAATACATTCTTATTGTTTAAGCTACTTTTAGTTGGGTTTCCTATTCTTGTAGCTGAAGGCATCATCACTGACCCAGCAATCATGCCAGTAGGCTTGTTGTGAAAATTTAATGGTGGTCAGTAAATATTAGTTCTCTTCTCAGCATCTAAATTATAGAGCAAGACTCTCTCCTTAATAATAATAATCCTTTAAATAGTTTAGTCTTTTGTTTGTCACAGAGTGCTTCCATAGGCATTCTTCTACTACATTGAATTTCTTGAAGATCAAGACCACATGTAATTAATCTTTAGCTGAACAGGTGTTGAGATGTGTCTTGAATTATATCTTTTTATAGATTTCTTATTCATTAATAATCAGTTGGAAGTAATTACCTAGGAACTGGGCAAAGTAAACTTAACACAATTTTAGATGTGTATCTCATAGTATAGTTGGTGGTAATAGAACACCTCAATTTGATTCTTTGATTGGCACACCTTATGTTGAGAGTGATGTGCTTATATATGAAGCATTATTATCTAAGGCCTTTGCTATATTGGAAGCATCATTAACTTAATAACTAACATATCAGTAGACATTCCCTGACTATTAGCATTGCTACCAAGGATGCAATTAGGCTGCTTGGAAGGGCTTAGGTTACCAAGTTTTCTAGGAAGAGCAATAGAAAATGCTAAATATGATCCTAAAAAGTAAACAAGAAATTTAAGAATAGCTAGCCATCACCTAGCTGCCTCTGCCTGCCAGAGGATATAGTCTTCTATATACCATAGACTAGAACCAACAAAGGCTGAAAGAAGGAGAATCCCTATGAGACATAATTGTGTGTGTGTTAGGGGAATGGGCTGTGGAGTGGAAGGAGGTTATCAAGGGAAAGGAAGCCTATGGCTGTTTATGTCTTTGAATTTCTTCCAAGAGGAAGAGCCTTTCTAAGGAACATTCAACACTTAACCATGACTCCCATGTAGAATTTGTGAATGAATGGAACCCATGACCAAGAAACCCTTCTTTATGGTCAACAAGCCTGTGAGGAAGTGATTAATATTATCTCAACAGCTGTTCTCTGATTTAACCTCTAGAGATTCCAAAATCTAGAAGGTCAGGTATATGGCTCAGGAAATGCATTTTCTCTCTAGGACCCCAAGTAATGCTGTTGGTAATTATTCAGACTCTTTTTTGCATATTACTATTATAATACTTAATATAGAAACATGTATACTCAATATAGGAACTGATATAGAAACATCTGAGTTGGCATCACATTTTGAGGAGGCCCCTGCCTGCTAATTACTATGGCCTAAAATGCCTTTGTCAGGCTTTATCGTGTAGATAGGAGGAGTTAGGTCTAGACAGCATGATGCTTAAGTATTCTCTATAGGAGGCACTCACTCATGGTCCCCTCTGCTCACAAGAGGGACCGTAACCCTGAACAAAAGGGCATGCATGATGTCAGGGCTGTTTCTAGCTCATTCTGTGAGAATTAGTAAAATTGTCCCTTCTTTTATAGACACTGACAATGGGGTTCATGGCTATTATAGGTGAGAGAGGCAAGGCTATATTTTAGCCCCACTTACCTACAGTGGGGTTCCTTTGTATACTGTACAATCTGCTCAACCATAAAGGATGGCCTTGCATTATATGCTACCCTCCCATTGATTTTCACCAAGCAAGGATTATAGTAATCTGAGGATTAATGCAAAAATTAAAATAGCTTTTTGGGGGTCCTCAATAGAGCTTTAACTAAAGAGCATCCTTTTTCTCATTGGGTTCAAATCAAGTGAATGAATGAGTGAATGAATGAGTGAATGAGTAAGCTAGCCAAAAATATTGCCATTATTAGTGACAGAGGCTAGACTGATCAGTAGATGCTACATCTTGAGTGCAGAAAAATAGCTACCCTTTATTCACTGACTAGTGTACACCAGGTGCTGAATTGATACTATTTATGAAACACAGCCCCCCAACAATTTTGGGAAGTAAATATTATGATTCTCATTTTGTAAATAAGGAAACTGAGTTTGTAAGTTAGAGAAGAATTCAAACCCAGGTTTGACTAGACCCAAAGCTCCCATCTTCTTACTTGGCACTGCCAGTCCTGGAGAACCAGCTGGAACTTCTACAACAAAACCCCAATTAAATCAACCAACAATTATTATGCGATTTCCAAAATTGTCCTCTGGCAGAGTTTTCCTTTCCCCAGGGTTCTTCTTTGGCACAAGCTAAAAAGGCCTTGCTCCTCCAGCTAGGGTAGAAATGTGTAAAGCCTCAAGTCCTCCAGTTCCAGGTTATTTTTCATTGCCCCTGGGAGCACTAGGTCTAATGCCAGCACGGATGTACTATTTTGAAGCTAAATGCATTTCTGAGAAAAGTCAGGCATAGTGCCATTGCAGGGATCTATTTTGTATCCTCACCCAGGCCTTTGGTCCTACAGCGCAGCGTTGCTCCTGCTCTCCTTCAGTCTGGGTTTTGCAGCCTATGGGGGAAAGTTGTTTTGTCTGCGTTTGCCTCCCAAGCATGTTGGGGAAACCACGTTCACAGACACCCATATTCAAGGGTTGCTTTGCTCTCATGACTTTCCTAATTCCCATGGGCTAGTTCTTGTCTTAGATCAGGCTCCTTAGAGCCTGATATGAGTTGTGTTTAAGTGACTCATTGAGGGTTGTCAAGGAGAAAAAGAATGAGAAAAACAACATCAGACAGGGAAAAGGGACCAAACAAGATTTTGGCTTCAGCTGGAGCCTACCTTCTGTTTGATCCCATGGGGAGTGCTAGAGCACCGCAGGGTTAGTCTTGCCTTAAGGTGAGGAAGAATGGCCTTTTGTACCCTCCCCACATTACAGTTAGTTACTGGCCACTGACTGTAGAAGCCACAGGCATGAGGTGTACATGTGCATATAGCCTCCTGATCAAGGTGGCTTCCTCTTAGTCAAGGGCAGTTCTCCAGAGAAGGGGATCGCTGTGAATTATGTTAGCCAACTCTCCCAACAGCTCCAGAGACTGCCTAGTGCGCTGGCTATAAAAGGGATCTGGACAGTTCTGAATTCTAAGACACAGAAATCATTTGAATCTGAATGCTGATTCATTAATCTCAGAGATTGCAGAAATATGCCTCATTACATATTCCTTCCTACACATTTAATTGGTGAGCAAACCAAGACAAAAATCACAGAGCAAAAGGGTCCCACATTTTCAAATAGCTATGACTAAAGATAATGTTAAAGCAACAGTCACCCTATTTTAATATTCAGCCAGCTTGCTGAAATACATAACTGCGACTGCTATCGCATAAATTTCATTTTATATTTATTTTCATGAACAGTACTGAATATAGTTCAATCTCACAGAATGACCAACAGGTGGCACCAGAAACACCCACACTTATTTTAACAAATTTGTGCCTATGTATGTATGGATTTGCTGATATTTCGATTCCTCTCTACTTAGATTTCTTTCATGTTGAAATGCAATTAGTATTAAATCCAACTCAGAACTTGGTAACTTACAATTTCTCTTTTGCTATTTGACCTCCTTCTTGTAGGGTTATTTGAAGTATAAAAAAATGGGGTGATAGGGCCAGTGAATTCAAAAAGAAAACATCTATTCATTAGCAAAAGGAAGGAAAAAAGGCTGGAGTCCTGCATCCTTTTCCTTCAAGGTCTCTTGAGTGTATAAAGGCCGAAGATTATTAAGAAATATTTGAATAACAGGATAAAAAAGTCAAGGATACTGCCTCCAAAACATGAACTTTATTCTCCACTGAAAACAGACTTGGATGGCAACCAAGTTGTTCAAGAATTGCCCTGGCCAATATCTGACCACAGGGAAAGGTCTCTGAGTCCAACATTCACCATTTTCTAGTGAGCTTCTTTTGAACTTTGTACTGTATTGTTGGTGAGGGGAAGTAAGGGCAGAGGGTGCTGCATCTTCCAGTTTTTTTTTTTTTTCCAACACTCAAGCATTGCACTGTTTTCCTACAACAGGTTATTCTAGAGAGAAGAATGACTTAAAGCAACAAAGCACCAAACTGGGAATTAGACCACTTTCTTTAATTGATTGTCCAACTAAACCTGTATGGTTTTATTGACCAGTGTCACCCCAATAGATTCCATAGAAAAAAATTTTTTTGATGGGAAACCTAATCTTTGAAAGGTCATTTAGGCCTAGCCAGGACCTCAATCCAGTTCTTCTGACCCCTAAGGACAAGTTATGAAAATCTAGGTATTCCATGAGTTTACCATGCACTTTTGGGTGAATCATTTTACCTTACTGGGCTTCACTTTCATTTATAATATAAGAGGCTGGACTGCAGGGCCCCAGTGAAACCTCCAGCTAGAAATCACCAGATTCTGAATAGTACGTGTAGCGTGCAGTGTCTTGTGTCCTGATAGGGTGTGTGGAGGTGTGGTTTGGCCCATAGTTAGTAGGAAGGGAGGGTAAAGCTCACTTTGATAGTGTTCCAAAGTGGAAGGTGACACGGCTATTATACAATGCATTAAACAGTCTGGTTCTTGTATTTTGGAAGGAAAAGTAAATACCAGGTCCTGATTAGCCTTTCCTATACCTGTCGTCAGCTTATTATACTGTAAACATTGTGCCTCTGGGAGCTTTCCTTTCCCAGTGAAATGGTCCCAGGGTTTGGAATTCCTCTTTTCATGGAAAGCTCTTCTGCCATGCATGCCGCAAATTATTTTCACTGCCCTTCCCTGGACCTTTACTATTTTTGCTCTGCCTTTTTGACAGCAAGACATTAAACGGAGATATAAAAAAATTTTTTTTCCTTAAAAGATAGAGAGGCAGCAGTTCTCTTTAAGGATACCTGTGAATTTTTAATCAAATATATCTCCATAATGTGAATGGGAAAAGTCAGCAAAGAGGAAGAAAAGAAACTAACCTTAATGCAGTACCCATAGTATGTCAGGCTCTCTGCTTAGTCCATTTGGTATTTTATCTCTCTTCATCCTCTCGGATGGGAGGCAGTGCTGTGTAGAGAAGAGACCTGACCTCTGATCAAGGCCCTGACACTGCTTCACCGTGCCACTCTGGGCAATCTTTGTAACCTTTGGTTTCCTTAGTGAGACAGTGTACTTGTACATAAAGTATTTAGTATTAGCCCAGAGTTAGTGCTCAGTGAATGTTTGCCATTATCATTACTACCATCCCAAAGGGCAGATCTTATCTATTTCACACCAGATGAAAAAACTAAAGTCCTGAAAATTTAAGTAAAATATTTTCTAAAAAGATTTTATTTATTGATTTTATAGAGAGAGGAGGGGAAGCAAGAAGTATCAATTCATAGTTGCTTCATTTTAGTTATTCATTTTTTGCTTGTCATATGCGCCTTGACCAAGCAAGCCCAGGGTTTCGAACTGGTGGCCTCAGCATCCCAGGTCAACGCTCTATCCACTGTGCCACCACAGGCCAGGCTAAAATATTTTCAAACTGACACTGTTATGGATATGTGTTGTTTATTTTCCCTAGCACCTCTCTTTCCCCAGGGAAATCATCCAACTCCCATGACCCCCAACGATTTGCCAGAACAGACCCTATAGCAATAAAAGAGTGAACTCTAGAGCCAGTCAGCCTGGATCAAATCTCAGAACTACTACTTACTAGCTATATAGCTTGGAACAAACCCCTTAATTTTTTTGTGGCTTAGTTTCTTTGTCTATCAAATGGTGATTATAAAGGTTCCTGCAAAGATTAAATAAGCTAATACAAATAAAGTGATTATAGTGGCGCCTGATGCTGTAAGTGCTCATCAACTATAAAGTTTCGTTCTTTTTACCTTACCTGTCTCCTAGCTATAGGGGTGGGCACATGACTCAGATCTGACCAATCAGAGCGTCTTTTTTTTTTTTAACCATGATTGGTCTAGGGTAGGGTCAGCAAAATTTTTCTGTAAAGGGCAGATAGCAATATTTTAGGCTTTGTGGGCTATACAGTCCCTGTCATCATTACTCAATTCTACCTTTGTAGCAGAAAACAGACATAGACAATACATAATAAAATAGGTGTGGTGTGTCTTATAAAAGTGAAATTTATGGACACTGAAATTTGAATTTCACATAATTTTTAAGTGTTACAAAATATTTTCTTTCTTTTTACTCTTTTAAACCATTTAAAAATGACATGACCATTCTTATCAGTTTGTATACTGGCCCAAAGCAGGAGATGTGAACTGGATTTGGCTTGTGAGTCAGTTTGTTGACCTCTGGTATAAGGGATGAGCAGGTGACCCATAAAGGTTCAAGTGTGTGCCTCTTCCTCTGGATCGTGATTCCCCTGTCTTCCCTTGTGGAGAGATGCTCTCTGTGGCAGGGAAGAACGAAGTCAACAGCAAAATAAATGAGAGCCTAGTGGGGCCTATTAAGAGACAGAGAAAAGTGCAACAAAGCCCTGGAAACTTCATTTGAGTCTCTAAATCTAGCCATGCCTATTAGTTCCATGAGCCAATAAATTCCTTAAGAAAAAATTTTTTTTCAGATCTAGTTTGAGTCAGTGTTTGGTCACCTACAGTGAAAATTCCGATAGAGACTTATGGACTTGTTTTCCTCACATTATGCAATAATACTACCTTACAAAATCATTTTTCAAAAAGGCAAACTAGCATGTATATTGTGTATTTCCCATGGGCCAGGCAGTTTGATAATAGCTTTCACATGTGATCTCTAATTTACTTCTTATAACAACCTTTGGAGGTTGGCATTATTGTCCTCATTTTACAAGCACACAGACACATTTGACACCAGCAGACTGCTTGCTCAGATCCAATGTTGATGACAGAATGGAGCAGCTTGAAAGAATTTCTAAGGAAGTAGAGGACTGGACTGCTCAGGTCCCCTTTCTCTTTCACTGCACTCTCCAAGACAGAATGATGGAAGAGTGAACTCTGTCAGGGCACGCTTAATCCCTTTGCTGGGAAAGAGAGCATGTACTGATTAGGAATTCCCAGTGCTCCCTCTGGCCATTCTGGGCAGCGGGGAGTGGCAGTCTTGGAGTTTCTTGCCCAGCTGCCCAGTAGAGAGTAGACGAGCAGCTGAAGCACACTAATGAACAGCCTGGGTTAATCCAGGCTGCAGTTAGCAACTCCCTTACAGGACCGGTCCAGGATTTCCTTCAGAAGTATCACTTCACAGCAGCTGGCTGGCTTGACTTTGCCAACTGCTTGACCTCTGGCTGCACAGGAAGCTTCAGCAGGTAGAAGTTGGCCAGGCCGAGGAACAGACACACCCTGAGATCCTTAGGACAGAACAGAAAGGGTTGCACAAACAGGGTTTGCATGAAACAGAATGAGAAAGGAGCCAGGGAAAATGATCCTCCACATCAATTAACCCCCACCTTAGTACATCAAGCCCTAAAAGTTTGGGATTAAAGACAAAGAACTATCGTATTAATAGGTACTGCTTATTAGGCAACTATTGTATCTCATTCTATTTCTTATTAAAATAGCTACCCTTGTTTACTAAACAATCTCTGTGCACCAGGCACTTTACCTACATTATTCTTAATCATCTCAACAACCCTGCAAAGTAGACCTTAAAATGTTATCTGCGGCCCTGGCTAGTTGGCTTAGTGATAGAGTGTCAGCCTGGTGTACAGACGTCCGGGTTAGATTCCTAGTCAAGGCACACAGAAGTGACCATCTGCTTCTCTGTCTACCCTCTTCCCCCTTTCCTTTTCTCTCTTCTCCTCCCACAGCCATGGCTTGAGCACATCAGCCCTGGGTGCTGAGGATGGTTCTGTGGAGCCTCCACTTCAGGCTCTAAAAATAGCTTGGTTGCAAGCATGGCCCAAGATAGGCAGAGCATTGTCTCCAAACAGGGGTTGCTAGGTAGATCCTGGTCCTTTCCCTCCTCCACTCACTTGGAAAAGAAGGAAAAAATATTATCTGCAATTTTATGGACAAAGTAACTACAGGTAAAGAAATGAAAAATACTAGGTGGGAAGGAGGATTTGCACTTGGTCTGTCTCATGTCCACCTCACTGTCAAAGGGCGAGAATAAATAAGAAGAGCAGGGTGATACTTTTCCAGCCTCCAGTAATGTCAGGACAGGTCAAGTCACCAGAACTAGAAATGGAGCTTGAGGCTTGAATCCCTCCTCAGGCTCTGGGATCTTTTATTTTATCTTTTTTTTTTTTTTAAAGATTTTATCTACTGATTTTATGGGGTAGGGGAGAGAAGTAGTTGCTTTACTTTACTCTAGCTGTTCATTGGTTGCTTGTTGTATTTGCCTGGACCAGGCAAGCCCAGGATTTCGAACTGGCATCCTTAGCATTTCAGGTCGATGCTTTATCCACTGCACCACCACAGGTCAGGCTGCTCTGGGACTCCTGAGGTAAAGAATTTTGTTATTTTGTGTTGACTCGGGGTACCCTTATTACCTGATTCATACTTGGCCCTGAGCGGGGCACAGAGAATGTTTGTGTGAATGAGTAAGTGAGTGCAAGCATCTGCTTTCCTAAAACAAGAAATGGCTGAGAGGATACTGACTTGTTGAGGCCCTTTCTTTGTTTCTTTTATGTTCTGGAATTCTTAAAAGTCACGTGACTGCCTATGGTCAGCTACACTACCATTTAGTGCAATGGAGTAGAAATTTACCCAATTTCATAACTCTTTTATAGGTAGTGATTTATCTAATTACACCTTAGTGGCCTCAAAGGGTTAATGCATCTGTGGACGAAAAAGGGGCCACATTCTAAACTGAATAAGCTCAGGGGAGACCTGTTGTGGCTATATAGAGTCTTTTGTGGTTCCATATAAATTTTAGAATTATTTGTTTTAGTTCTGTGAAAAATACCATTAGTGTT
Organism: Rhynchonycteris naso; assembly: GCA_037038555.1. NCBI lineage: Eukaryota > Metazoa > Chordata > Mammalia > Chiroptera > Emballonuridae > Rhynchonycteris > Rhynchonycteris naso. Next base: position 305,490,096 of record CM072995.1, on the reverse strand, counting down.
TTGAAAGGCTTGCATTAAATCTATAGAGGCTCTGGCTGGTTAGCTCAGTCAGTAAGAGCATTGTCTGAAAGGACAAGATTGTGGGTTTGATCCTCAGTCAGGGCACACAAGGAAGTAACCAATGAATGTACGACTGAGTGGAACAACAGATGAATGCTTCCCTCCTTACTCCTTCCCTTTCTCTCCCTTTCTTTCTCTGTTTCTAAAAAAGAAAGAATAGAAAAAATTAAACCCTGGCCAGATAACTTGGTTGATTGGAATGTCAGCCTGGAGCACGGAGGTTACTGGTTTAATTTCCCAGTGAGGGCACATGCAGGAGCAGCTTTGGGTAGTATGGACATTTTTTAAAATTAATTTGAAAAAGAAACAGGAAGGGAGAGAGAGAGAAAGGGAGGGAGGATAGTGATAAGCATCAACTCGTTGTTGTCTCATTTTATGTTGATTGCTTCTCATAGGTACATCAGCCTGGGAGCTCCAGCCAAACTAGTGACCCCTTGCTCAAGCCAGCAACCTTGGGTTCAAGCCAGCAACTTTGGGCTTCAAGCCAGCTACCTTTGTGCTTAAGCCAGTGACCTTGGAATCATGTTGATGACCCTGCACTCAATCAAGCTGGCATAAACTGGAGGTTTTGAACCTGGGACCTCAGTATTCCAGGTGGAGGCTCTACCACTGCACCACCACTGGTCAGTCTGTATGGATATTTTAATGATGCTAATGCTTCCTGTCCATGAGCACAATATATGCTTTTTTTACTGTCTTATAATTTTCTGAATACAAGTCTTTTACCTCTTTGGTTAAATTTATTCCTAGGTAATTTTTTGATGTAATTGTAAATAGGATTCTTTTCTTAATTTCTTTTTGGTCATTCATTTTTGGTGTAAAAAATGCAACTGGTTTCTAAATATTACTTTTGTATCTTGCTATTTTACTGAATTCATTTATCAGTTCTGATAGTTTTTTGGTGGAATCTTTAGGGTTCTCTGTATATATTATCATGTCATCTGCAAATGACATTTTTACTTTTTGCTTTTCAATTTGGAAGCCTTTTTATTTCCCCTCCCTCCCTTCCTTCCTTCCTTCCTTCCTTCCTTCCTTCCTTCCTTCCTTCCTTCCTCCCTTCCTTCCTTCCTTTCTTCCTTCCTTCCTTCCTTTTTCTCTTTTTTCTTGTCTGATCTTTTAAAATTGAATTTTATTGGGTTGACACTGTTTAACATAATTTACAGGATTCAGGTGCCCAATTTTACAACTCAACTCTGTACACCGTATTGTGTGTTCATCCCCCTAAGTCAAGTTTACTATCACCATTTATCCCCCCTATTGTGGCTAAAACTTTCAATACTATGTTGAAAAAAAGTGGTAAAAATGGATATCCTTGTCTTTTTTTACTTTTTATGACAGAGAGAGAGAGAGAGAGAGAGAGAGAGATAAACAGACAGGAAGAAAGAGAGATGAAAAGTATCAAGTTTTCGTTGTGGCTCCTTAGTTGTTTGTTCATTGACTGCTTTCTTATATGTACCTTGATGGGGGGAGGGGTTACAGCAGAGCAAGTGATCCCTTGCTCAAGCCAGCGACCTTGGGCTCAAGCCAGCGACCATCGAGTTATGTCTATGATCCCATGCTCAAGCCAGCAACCCTGAGCTCAAGCCAGAGACCTCAGGGTTTCAAACCTGGGTCCTCTCTGTCCCAATTCGATGCTCTATCCACTGCACTACCACCTGTTCAGGCTGGATATCCTTGTCTTCTTCCTGAGCTTAAGAAAATGCTTATAGCTTTCTTCTGTTGATGTTGGCTGTGGCTTGTCATAGATAGCCTTTATTACGTTGAAGTATGTTCCCTGTATTACTACTTTGCTGAGAGTTTTTATGATAAATCGGTGCTGGATTTTGTCACATGTATTTTTCTGTATCTATTGATGTGATCATATGATTTTTATTCTTCATTTTGTTGATGTGGTATATCACAGTTAATTGATTTGTGGCTATTGAACCAACCTTGCATCCCAGGAATAAGTCCCATTTGATTATGGTGTATGATCTTTTTCATGTATTGTGGAATTCAGTTTGCTCATATCTTGCTGAGGATTTTTATTTCTATGTTCATCAGGCATATTGGTCTATAATTTCCCTTTTTTTGTAATACCTTTGTCTAGTTTTGGAATCAGGTTAATGCTGGCCTCATAAAATGAGCTTGAGAGCTTTTCCTCCTTTTTACTTTGTTTTGGAATAGTTTGAGAAGGATAGGTGTTAATTTTTCTTTGAATGTTTGGTAAAATTCATCTGTGTAATTATCTAGTCCAGGACTTCTGTTTGTTGGGAATTTTTTGATTACTCATTTGATTCTGTTAGTAGTAATTGGTCTGTTTAGATTTGGTTTTTCTTGATTTAGTCTTGGAAGATTACATGTTTCTAGAAATTTATGGATTTTTTTCCAGGTTTTCAATTTGTTGACATATAATTGTTTATAGTGTTTTCCTATAGTTCTTTGTTTTTCTGTATTGTCAGTTATCATTTTTCCTCTTTCATATCAGATTTTATATATTTGGGTCCTCTCCTTTATTTTTTTATGAGTCCAGCTATAGGTTTATCAGTTTTGTTTTGTTTCTTTCAAAGAACCAGCTCTTGGTTTCATTGGTCTTATAAATTTGTTTTTAGACTCTGTTTTTGTTTATTTCCACTTTGATCTTTATTATTTCCTTCGTTTTATTAACTTTGGGCTTTTTTTTCTTGCTATTCTTTTCCTGGTTTCTTTAGGTATAAAGTAAAATTATTTATTTGAGATTTCTCTCTCTCTCTCTCTTTTTTTTTGCAAGAGAGAGAGGGAAGCAGATAGATAGGGAGGTGGGAAGCATCAACTTACACTTTAGTTGTTCATTGATTGCTTCACATATGTGCCTTGACTGACGTGGGTGTGGCTCAAGCCAAGCTAGTGACCCCTTGCTCAAGCCAGAGACCTTGAGCTCAAGCCAGCAAACTTTGGGCTCAAGCCAGTGACCCCATGTTCAAGCTGGCTAGCCTGAGCTCAAGCCGAATGAGCCCATGCTAAAGCCAATAACCTCAGGATTTCGAACCTATGACCTTATCCTCCCAGGTTGATACTCTATTTACTGGGAAACCACTGGTCAGGCAAGATTTTTCTTGTCTTCTGAGGTAGGTCTGTATTGCTATAAATTTTTCTCTTAGGACTACTTTTGCTGTGTCCCATAGATTTTGGGTTATTGTGTTTTCACATCATTTGTCTCAAGGTACCTTTTGATTTCTTTATTTCATTGCTAACCTGTTTATTGTTTAGTAACATGTTATTAGCCTCCATGTGTTTGTGTGTTTTTCAGTATTTTTCTTGTAATTGATTTGTTTTTATGTCATTGTGGTCAAGATGCTGGATATGATTTAAGTCTTCTTAAGTTTATTGGGACTTGCTTTTTGGCTTAACAGTGGTCTATCCTAGAAAATCTTCCACTTGAAAATAATGTTTATTCTGCTGCTTTGGAGTAAAATGCTCTAAAAATATTAGTTTACCTGCCCTGGCCTGATAGCTCAGTTGGTTAGAGCACCATCCCAAAGTACAGAGGTTGCTGGTTCAATCCCCATTCAGGACATGTACAGAAACAACTCAATGTTCCTGTCTCTTTCTCTCTCCCCTCCTCTCTTACTGAAACTAATAAATAATTTTTTTAATTTAAAAAGTAAAAATATTGGTTAATTCCATCTGATCTAGTGTGTCATTTAAGGCTGCTGTTTCCTTATTGATTTATTTGTCTAAAAGATATATCCCTTCATAACAATGGGGTGTTAAAGTTCCCTACAATGACGATAACTGTCAATCTTTCCCTTTATGTCCATCAATATTTGCTTTATGTGTTTAGCTACTCTTATATTGGGTGCATAAATCTTTATAAGGATTATATCCTCTTGTTGGATTGATCTCTTTACCATTATAAAATTTCTATCTTTGTCTTTTATTGTAGCCTTTGTATAAAAGGCTTTTGTTGTTGTTTTATCTAAGTATTGCTACTCCAGCTTTATTTTTTCTTTTCATTTGCATGAAATATCTTTTCCCACCCCTTTACTTTCAGTCTGTATATGTCTTTCTATCTGAACTTAGTCTCTTGCAGACAGAACATGAATGGGTTTTGCATGTTCTTCATTTAGCAATGTTATATCTTTTGATTGGAGCTTTTAATCTATTTACATTTAAAGTGCTTATTGATAGATATGGAGTTATTACCATTTTATTATTATTATTCATACTTATGTTCTTCTTTTCCCTCTTCTTAAGGAAGTCCCTTTTAACATTCTTGTAATACTGGTTTGGTGGTAATTAACTTTAGCCTTTTCTTTTCTGGGTAGCTCTTTATCTCTCCTTTGATTCTAAATGATAGCCTTGCTGGGTAGATTAGTCTTGGTTGTAGGTCGTTGATTTTCATCACTCTGAATATTTCTTGCCTCTCCCTTCTGGCATGCAAAGTTTCTGTTGAGAAATCATTTGACCGTCATATGCAGCTTCCTTGTAGATAACTGAATGCTTTCTTTCTTTTATTTTTTATTTATTTATTTTTTTTGGGGGGGGTGATATTTAGATTCTCTATCTTAAATCTTTGGCATTTTAATTATTATGTTTCTTTGTGTGGGCCTCTTTGAGTTCATCTTGTTTGGCATTGTCTGTACTTGCTGAACTGGTATATCTATTTCTTTCACCAGGTTAGAGAAGTTATCAGTAATTTTTTTTCTTCAAATAGGTTTGTAAGGCCAGGAGCCGCCATCGTGGCCATTCACATGCAGGTTCCCATTGGATTTGGGCTGACGGTGAAGAAATGGCAGAGTCAGAGGATGGCAGGCCATTCTGTTTATTGGTGTCTCACCAAGACAGGCAAGCCACAAAAGAAGACAAGGAAAAAGCAGAAAACCAGCTTTTCCCATGGAGGGCAAGGGATCAGGGAAGCAGGCCCCTGCAATGATGATAGCAGGAACCGAGTGAGAGCAAGCTTCTGGCCTGCCCCACTTTATAGTGCAGAATCAAAACCTTTAATCCAATTGTACAAACAAGGATGTCTCTAATACAAAGTCACCCATCTGAGGCATAATGGGATTCCTCAGGAGTGCACCACCCTACATCATCCAATCAGTCAAGGGTGTGGCGGAAAGCTTACTCTTAAAACTAAGCCTTAGGCTATAACGACTGGGCCTGCTTACATTACAGCCTTTCCCCCACACCCATCCCAAGCATAAGTGCAAATAATATCACCTGGGTGATGGGGTTCCATGTGGGCAGTGCCATCTTTAACAAAGTGAGCATATTATAATATATCTGCCCAACAAGGTTCTAAATTTATTGCTCTCTTCTTCTGGAATTCCTATGATAAGGATATTGTTACGCTTGATGTTGTCCCAGAGATTTCTTAAATTATCCTCATTTTTTGTCCTCTCTTTTTTCTTAAGTGAGAAGCAGGGAGGCAGAGAGACAGACTCCCACATGTGCCCTGACTGGGATCCACCCGGCAAGCCCACTACTGGGCGATGCTGTGCCCATCTGAGGCTGTGGTATCATTGCTTGGCAACTGAGCTATTTTAGTGCTTGAGGCAAGGTCAAGGAGCCATTCTCAGCGCCCGGGGCCAACTTGCTCCAACCAAGCCATGGCTGAGGAATGGGAAGAGAGAGATAGAGAGAAATGGGGGGGGGGGGGGAGAAGCAGATAGTTGCTTCTTCTGTGTGTCCTGACCGTGAATCAAACCCGAGGCATACACATACCGGGCCAACATTATACTACCAGCCTGAGCCAAATTATCCCTTTGTGTGTGTGTGTGTGTGTGTGTGTGTGTGTGTGTGTGTGTGTGACAGAGACAGAGAGAGGGACAGATAGGGACAGACATACAGGAAGGGAGAGAGATGAGAAACATAAATTCTTCATTGTGGTACCTTAGTTGTTCATTGATTGCTTTCTCATATGTGCCTTGACGGGGAGAGGTGGGGGGCTACAGCAGACTGAGTGATTCCTTGCTCAAGCCATCGACCTTGGGCTCAAGCTTATTAACCTTGCTTAAACCAGATTAGCCCACACTCAAGCCAGCTACCTCAGGGTTTTAAACTGGGTCCTCCTTGTTCCAGTCCAATGCTTTATCCACTGTGCCACCACCTGGTAAAGCTATCCTTATTTTATTTTTAAATCCTTTTTTATCCTGACCTCTAGTAGTACAGTGGATAAAGCATCAACATGGAGTGCTGAGGTCACTGGTTTGAAACCCTGGGCTTGCCCAGTCAATGCACATAGGAGAAGTAATTACTATGAGTTGATATTTCCACCCCTACCCCTTCATTCTCTCAAATCAATAAATAAAATCTTAAATATCTTTTTCCCTTTTGCTGTTCCCATTGGGTGTTTTCTGCTACCTTGTCTGCTAATCACTGATTCCGTCCTCTGCTTCATCTAGCCTACAGTTGATTCTTTCTAGTGTATTAGTTTTTCAGCTATTGTATTCTTCATTTTTGACTGGTTCTTTTTCATGGTTTTTATGCCCTTTTTATGTTTACTATTTATTCATTGAAGTTCTCACTAGTTTGTCTATTTTTCCTCTAAGTTCATTGAGCATTCTTATAAGCAGTATTTGGAACTCTGTATCTAGTAGATTGTGTGCCTCCATTTCATTTAGTTTTTCTTTTGTAGTTTCATTTGGAACATGTTTCTTTGTTTCCTCATTTACTTCTTTTCTGTATTTGTTTCTCTGGATTAGGTAGATCTGCTACATCTCCCAGTCTTGGCAAGGTGGCCTAACATAGTAGGTGTCAGGGGCGGCTGGTGGCACTGTCTCCCTGATCACCTAAACTGGGTGTCTTAGGAGTATGCCTGGATAAGTGTGTTCCTTCCTGTTGTAGTCAAACCTCGTTGGTATATAAGTGGATGAGGTTGACCCTCAGATTTACTGGCTATGATAATTGGCCACAACCATACCATATGAGGTATTGTGCAAACCCTGATCCCATTGAGAGGAGTTTTTTCCAGCAGGGCTCTTGTGCCTATGGAGACCACCCTTTGGGTGTGCCATTTATGGAGCTAATTGGGTGATGCACTTGTGGTCTGAAGCTGGCCACTGTGTGTTTTGGATCTAGGATGGGCTCCAGTGTAGGTCAAGGTCAGCCATTGCCTGTGCCTAGCCAGGGGTCACCTGGTTGGAGCTACAAAGTGATTTGTAGTTGGTAGCTTCTGGGTCCAGGGGCACAAGGGAGAGACCACGCTGCAAACCAAGACTGGCTGCCACCAGCACTGGACCAGCATGGCCCAGTAAGAGGCACAAGTCACATTGAGGTTGGCTATGAGTCCATGCACTCAGGGCCCATGGACCCTGAGAGTTACCAGGAAAAATATGAAGCATGGAATGAGGCCAGCCAGCCACCTGCAAGGCACAGCCAGTAAAAGAGCCCTGGCTGGCATGTGAACTGGGTGTAGCGGGGTTTCAGGGAGTCACCATAGTGGGGCTAGCAGTATCCACCAGGTTAACGCAGATGCATATTTAGTGCCAGTGCTGGACCTGGGGTTGCTCAAAGCATAAGCTGAGGCCAGCTGCCACCTGGTGGGCCCAGCTAACCCTTGAGAGACTTGGAGAGTAAAGTCAGCAGCCCAGGCAAAGGCTGGCTGCTTGCTGCCAAAAGCTCATTTAGACACGTTTTGCTGAGCCTTTAACCAGGCGGTATTCAAGTGCTGGGTGCTGAAAAATTTAAGCAGAGACCTTTAGAAAGCAAGCCTTTCAAATAAAAAAGGAAGGAAAATGTGCAACAAGATAAAAAAGTAGAGCTGTGTCTATTTCCTGCCTAGCAGGCAAGCTGAATCCAATTTCTTTTTGCTTGTGCTTGGAACATGGCTGAGTTATCAAGCTATAAATTCTACCAGTGTAAGTATGAAGAATGTGGAGATGAATGTGGGGAAGTCTTCATACCAGCAAAAAGGGCAAAGTAGTGGGCCAGCTGGAGATGGAAGACAGAACATGTCCCAAGTGAGAGCCAGTGGAGATTTGAAATTAGAATCTAGGCTCAACCTTCATCTATGTTTTAAAATTCTGATTGTAAGTGGATAGGGCTGGCAAGTGGTTGAAGAAAATTTTGTAGAGACCTGAAGTAACACAACATTGATTTGCCAAGATACATTATTAGCATATATATCTGACCATTTCAGTCAATGTATCTTCTTGGCAAGGAGAAGCATTTGTGTAGGGAACTGGTGACCTGGAGGGGAAGGGTAAATAAAGAGGAGACCCCTGTAGAGGTGAGCTGGAGGAGGTCAGCTGGTGCCCAGAGAAACCCATCTGGCTTGGCCATCAAAAGCAACTTGATGGAGATGGGTTATCTAAACAACTTGCCAAATTTCCAGTTGGTTATGGATGACACCCTCCCATGGAACCATGGCCTGGGATCAGGCCTGAAGCTGACTTTGGAAGTTGTTGTAGAGGGTCATTTCATTGGAAAGTGTGGTTTGGAATATAAAACTGTTGAAGACTCTGACTATCTTTGAACATAAGTATTTGCTGGCATAAACTTAGGCTCTCTGTGTCCTTGAGAATTTAACAATACTCTTTTTCTTCACTGTGCTTAAACTAGGTATAAACTATGACTATGTGGGAACTAAGAATTCAAGGATGATGACCCTTTTAAGGAATGCTTTGAGTGGAACAATGTAAAAATATGTTCTCTTAACATAACATCACCCAGCCATTAGGTAGATAGACAGCAGAAGGTATTACATTAATGGCCAGAAAGTGGGGACTCTGGGCCAACTCTACCATTAATGTGTGAATTTGGGCAAGCCATTTAATTTCAATGTGTCATTGTTTCCCCTTTAATGTGAAGATAATAGTACCTTCTATTTTTACCATGGAGGTCCTTGTCAAAGTAAAATACGATAGTGATTGACCAAGTCCTTTTGTATGAGAAGTGATTCAAGTGCATTATGTGAAAGAGGGTTGAGAATCTGAATTTAAATCCCAATTCTATAATTTACCACCTGTGTAATCTAGGGTATGCTTCTTAACTTGTCAGTGCCTCAATTTCCTAATTTATAAATAGCTCTCTCAAAAAGTTGTGAAGACTGAATTATGTTTATAAGGCATCTTGCTTGTGGATAGACTGATAAATTATACAGTCTGTGATTATGAGTCTTTTTTTTTTTTTTACAGGGACAGAGAGAGTCAGAGAGAGGGATAGATAGGGACAGACAGACAGGAACAGAGAGAGGTGAGAAGCATCAATTATTAGTTTTTCGTTGCCGTTGCGACACCATAGTTGTTCATTGATTGCTTTCTCACATGTGCCTTAACTGCGGGTCTTCAGCAGACCAAGCAACCCCTTGCTGGAGCCAGTGACCTTGGGTCCAAGCTGGCGAGCTTTTGCTCAAGCCAGATGGTTCCACGCTCAAGCTGGCAAGCTTGGGGTCTCGAACCTGGGTCTTCTGCATCCTAGCCCGATGCTCTATCCACTGCACCACTGCCTGGTCAGGCTGATTATGAGTCTTATCATGCAAGAGATACATGCTAAATTTCTAGATTAGTACTTCAACTGGTAATGATAAATGCTAAATATTATTATTAATGTTTCTACCAGATAAAATAATAACATTTTGAGGCAGAATTTTTCTTGCATCCTTAGAGAATGATTGAGTAAAACAGAAGTAAATTCAATTTAACCAAAGCAATTTGGGCTGTATTGGACCTAAAACTTCTTCCCACCACCTTCAGAAATCCTGTTTCACAAGAGTTTTCATTATATTCAAATAGGAGTAATGAAGGGACTAAAACCACTGATCGTATTTAATGCACAGGCAAACCCAAACTGGGTACAGGCCTTGGACATGATACCTCAGCTATAACTTAGTAGCAACCACAGCCCCACAAGAATAATGTTCTGCCAGAAGCCTCAAAGCCAGGGTGGTGTCCGGCCACAGGAGATTGTACCAAAACAGTGGGGTAAAAGGAGCCCACATTTTAAAAATTACAGGACAAAGAAAAGCAAGTCCAGAATATTCATAAACAGAATGTATAATAATCTTATAACATCGATAGCTGCTAAGAGAGGACTCACTATACTAGAATGCTTTATCTAGTAAAAACTTATAGTAGGCTAAGAAAATTGGTTAAGCTTGATAGAAAACTAATAAAACACATAGGCATTTATTTCTCTAGCCCAAGGCCCTAATGGTTATATCAAAATTTTTTTTGCTCATTACATCTTTTTGGAAGCAGCTCTATTTTTGTGTTGAGTGAGTCTCTGGAAATGTTTATAAAAAGTTTAATATGTAAAAATCAAGCAATAGCCTTACATGTTATGTGAGGAATTTAATCCCCAAAAGCTAAAAAAATTATAAAGTTCCTAGTAGATGTTATAAATGTTTTAATCTTGGACTTAAAATGAAAAACTTAGTGTTATATGATATATATATGATTATTAAATTTTTTCAAGACAGAGTAAAACATTAAATACAGGTAAACTATTTCTTACCTAAACTAGTTTCTTACCTCAAATTCCTCTCTTAGCCACCTTGAAATGCCATTTTTTTAGACATAAGATATTGATTTAGTACTGGAAAAAGGACTTTCTAGTGAAAGGGTAAAACTACTAGTTTGGGCAGGGTATACGTACAGAAACAAGCAGCCTAATAAGTAAAGTATGATGCTATCAGTTTTTTGCCAAATTTCTATCTTGGATCAAGTGGGGGATCCTTCTACATGGCTGTTTTTGTACAAAACATACAAGTCGATACTGTTTCTGCCACCTTTCAGTGTCCTTAAAATGACAATAAAAATATTAGCATTGGCATATTTAGCAAAAAAATAAGAATAAAAAAGCATGACACCCAATTAAATTTGGCTTTCAGGTAAATAATGAATAATTTTTTCATATAAGTATGTTCCAGATGCTACTATATTAATCACCCAGTAGTCCCCACTTACTTATGGCAACCACAGAAAGAAATAAATCCATAATGTGACCATTAGCAGATCATAATTATGAAGAATTTTGGATTGTACCAGATTGGATTTGTCCTGTCATTTTGCTTCTGTATTTACCTGATAGAAATGAAAAGATACGCCCACAGAAACACCTACAAGAATGTTCACAGCAGCTTTATTTATAATAGTAAAAAATCTAGAAACAACCAAATGCTCATCAGCTGTATTAATGGATAAACAATTTGTACTTCTAACAAGTTCCCAGGTGTGTTAATGCTGCTGGTTCAGACACTATACTTAGAGAACTATTGTTGCAGAAAAATCTATTTACGTATTTTTATAGATTTTCCAGATATAGTCACCCTAACTTTGAGTCAGGGTGACTATAAGTCAAGAGCAGTTGGAAGCCCTAAGATAATTAAGTGTCTGGACAATTAGTTATAAAGTAATTAATAATTTTTAAATTAATGATTAAATAATTATCCAGATAATTAATTACAGAACTGCATCCAAAGCACTAAAGTGTTTCTGACCTCCCTACACCACCACCACCAAATGGTTGAACAGCAGCAGTCTTAGACCCTGGGTTATATCCCCAAGAAAATATTCCTCCAAATAATGTGAACCTCTTACCTGGGGAGGAATAGTGATATGTGAGAGTGGAGGGCTGAGAGAGATAAACTGAAACTTCCAAAATGGACTCAGAGGGAATAAACAATGTAATTCATCTTTGAAAGGATTCACTGAAGTCCCCACACCCTGAAGTCCTCATTGTCCGGCCATGAAAAGAGAAGATGGGGTGTAAAGGGTTGGGGTCTTCAGCCTGCCTGTCTGCCTCATACCCAAGTCCCTAAAGTGGAGTTTCTTTGTCACAGCCCTACCCCCTCATATGAAGATCACAGTTGCCCTTTCTTTTGGGGAAGAGTTCTGTTGGGGGAAAGGAGCTGAGCAGCTGCAGAGGGAGCCTATTCCAGGTATCTAAAATCATAAAAAATATGAACAACTAGGGATTACCAGATATCAAGACTTGCATGGGCAGGGGGTGCCTGACCAGGCAGTGGTGCAGTGGATAAGGTGTCGGACTGGGTGGTAGAGGACCCAGGTGCAAAACCCTGAGGTGGCAGGCTTGAGCATGGGCTCACCAGCTTGATGGCAGGGTCACTGGCTTGAGCATAGGATCATAGACATGACCCTATGGTCTCTAGGTTGACCCAAAGGTCCCTGGCTTGAAGCCCAAGGTCATTGGCTTCAGCCCAAGATTAGTGGCTTGAGCAAGGGGTCACTCGCTCTGCTGTAATCCCACCCCTGCCCCGTCAAGGTAAATATGAGAAAGAAATCAATGAACAACTAAGGTGCTGCCATGAAGAATTGATGCTTCTCATCTCTTTCCCTTCCTGTCTGTCTGTCCCTGTCTGTCCCTCTCTTTGACTTTCCCTCTGTCAAAAAAAAAAAAAAAAGACTAGCATGGGGCAAGAAGAACAAATTGGCCAGAGGAAGCAGGCGTAACTCAGAAAGCAGAACTGGAAAGAAACACTAATTCGTACACTGGGATATATCTGAGAGGCTATTGCATGCATAAAACAAAAACACGAACAATCATAACCTAAGACTGCCAAAGAAATGTAATAGAAGCTAAACATGGTTGAGGACTATGTCTCTTACTGTTTCTCTCTTGTTTTCTTTGTAAGTAATAATGGCAAGATGCAATAAAATATGCATAAAACTGTGAAATAGAAAAAAATGTGATCCTGCCAAAGCCGAGCTGTGGGTTGGCAGGTGGTGCAGCCGTGGGATTCCTCAAACCGCTCATGAAACTGCAAGTGTAGGAAATTCCAGATTTGGTGTGGGAAAGGCATTTTAGGGGTGGCATGTGTAATGTGTGAAAATTTGGTCGTATAGAATTTGAATATGTGAAAGTTAAGAACCATCTGTGTCCACATTCCACTTGGCTTTCCCCAGAGTTCAGTAACATAAATCTTTCAGCTTAAATTCAAGGTCACCATAACAGTAACTAATATGTATATATCACTTTACCACTTAATAGTTTACAAAACACTTTTACTAATTATTATATGTAATTCTTATCCTGGGAGGCAGCTAATATCCCTGTTCAACCCTTGAGGGAACAGAGGCAGCTAGCAATTTGTATCTTCCTTCCAGAAAATACAAAGACTTGTCAGAAAGGCAGTATTGCAAATTGTTTCCCAGAGGATGTTCTGCAGATTGTTGATCCCAAAGGACAGTGGTTTTTAAACTGCAGTGTGCATCAGAATTGCTTGGATGGCTTGTAGCCCCCCCTCCCACAGATTGTTGCCCCTCCTTCTGCCCCCCCAACTCCCCTGAAAACCTCCCCCCTCTACACACACCCAGTTTCTGATTCAGCTGGTCTGGGGTGGAGCCCAAGAATTTACATTTCTAACAAATTCCTAAGTGATGTTGCTGCTACTGCTGGTCTGGAGTCCACACTAAGAATCACTACCATGGATATTCCCTGAAGACAGGATCCCATGGTCAAGTTGAAAGGTATTTACAATGTAATAGAATACAGAATAGCTTTTGCTCTCTAAGGGGAGGTGTAGGAAACATGAGAATAGTTATATTAAAATATGAGGATTGAGAATAGCCAGACCAGGAGGTGGTACAGTGGCTAGAGCAGTGGTTCTCAAACTTTTTGAAGTCGGGGCGCATTTAAAATCCTACAAATAATTGTAGGCGCACTATATACAAATTTCTGAGAAATATGTTATAATAATTAAGTCAAATATTAAAGAAAAAATATATAAAGTCTAAGCGTGCTTTTATGGTAATTAAACAAAATAAATATGACAAAACTAAATTTATTCTGACATTATAAAGCCATATTTTATGTTACATTTTTTGTTATACTTTTTAGAATTCATAAAAAAAGGGGGTTAAAACATAAAAAAACAAAAACAGTTATCTTTTTATATATATAGATAGATACATTCTTAGTAAAATTTAGTAAATTCTGCAGGTCCCAGCACAAATGTGTTAAGTTTTTCATTCTTGTGTTTAGGAGAAACACGAGTCTGATGTGTCCTAGAGATTTCTTCAATGTTTGGGCATATATTTGAAAGGCAAACTCTCATTTCCTCATCAATACATTGGAGAATTCCTCTCTTTTTACTTTTAGTTGTATTGAGGGTAGAAAATCCTAATTCACATAAATAGGATGTTGAAAATTGTAGTAAAATGTTCAAAGCTTTTTTAGATATTGCCACATATTCTTCTTTTATAGAAATCCAGAAGACTTCAAGAGACAATTCCTTATGTTTAATCATTAATCCACAATCAGTGGATATAGCTGCCAGTTCTTCTTCTTCTGTTAAACGAAAATCACTTGAAGCTTCCATGAATGAGTTTCTAATTCAATTGTATTGTTCAGTGTTAAGTGATGGAAAATGCTATAAATTAAATTCTGCCTGTCAGCCTTCAAGTCCTATTTTATTTACACTTAACTTTTGTTCACTTCCAGAATCGGTTTCTTCAATATCACACTTCTTTTTTGGAGAAATCTATCCATTTTATTTGGGTGTATTTATCTAAAAATAATATAATGATGTGTTAATAATAAATATAATAATGATGTGTTAACAAAAAGAGTGTTATTTCTGTAATGAGATGGTATAATAGAGTGACTATATTTATTTTTATATCTGGGCACATGCCACGAACCAGCACAGCTAGTAATTCCAGGTCCTGAGTGGGAACAGTGCAAAATTAAGAAAATGCACAGAATTAAGAAAATACGGGGTTGGGAGGGCCCTGTAATTGCTGCTGGCAAGAACAAAGCACACCCAAAAACTGCTTCTTGCTTTATTTATGGGGCAAAGTGGGTCATTAGCAAATCAATGAGATCTTTGATCATGTTTCCAAGGTAATCCAAGAATTTTTACCAAGTGCAGAAACCCTCACCATACATATCATCTTAACTTTACATGAAACAAAGGATAGAAGAAACTTGCCTCCAGTCTTTCCGAGGAACATGGGGGGTAATATAAACAATCCAGCACCACAGCTTAACAGCCTTTTGCAACCTAATCAGGCAAGTGAGGTGGGAGTTGGGCAGACTGTCAGCTTATAGCCAATTCCCCACACCTCTGTCCCCCAAAAACCTAAACTCCAAAAATCCTGTTGGTTTTTTGGTCCCCAACAGGCACATATTTCTCTGGAATAGCATAGGGAACACCCGGAAATCTTTTAGGGCACACCAGAGCGCCCTGGTGCACACTTTGGGAAACACTGGGCTAAAGCATCGGCCTGGGACTCAGTGAACTCATGTTCATGAGACCTGAGGTCACCAACTTCAGTGTGGGGTCACTGGCTTAAAGCTTAAGGTCACTGTCTTGAGCCCAAGGTCATTGGCTTGAACAAGGGGTCACTGGCTCAGCTGGAAGCCCATGGTCAAGGCACATATGAGAAAGTAATCAATGAACAACTAAGGAGCCACAGTGAAGAATTGATGCTTTTCATCTCTCTCCCTTCCTGCTGTCTGTCTGTCTCTTTCTCTTTCTCTTGCTAATACACACACACACACACACACACATACACATATATATACATATATATATGTATATATATATATATATATATATTATTTTTTAACTTTAAAAATCTTTTTTGCCTAACCAGGCGGTGGTGCAGTGGATAGGGCATTGAACTGGGATACAGAGGACCCAGGTTCGAGACTCTGAGGTCCCCAGCTTGAGCGTGGGCTGATCTGGTTTGAGCAAGGCTCACCAGCTTGAGCCCAAGGTCGCTGGCTCGAGCAAGGGGTTACTCAGTCTGCTGTATCCTCCCAGTCAAGGCACATATGAGAAATCAATCAATGAAAAACTAAGGAACCGCAATGAAGAATTGATGTTTCTCATCTCTCTCCCTTCCTGTCTGTCTGTCCCTATCTGTCCCTCTCTCTGACTCTCTCTGACTCTGCCACACACACACAAAAAAAATCTTTTTAAGTGCCATGAATATCTCATCTTTTAAACTAAAATAGAAGGGAAGAATATAATATACTGAAAAATAAAATAAAAGATCATCTACAAAGCTTAATTAAAAATTCTTAATGATCTGGAAAAATGCTTATGATGTACAATATGACCTTGAGCATGGACCTGAAAATGGATCTATTTTTTTCTCTGTGCAAAAGAAAAAGAAGTAGAAGGAACTGCCCCAGAATTTTTAGAGTGATTATCTTTGAATTTTGAGCTTATGCATTATAGTTAGCCTTTTCTTTGTATTTGCCATGGTATGTACATATTATTTACAGTCAGGAAAATAAATCTGTGATTTGTTTAAAAGGTGCTTAGGGTCTGTTAGGAATCTCAATTTAAAAAAATCCATATTTTTTTAAGACCACCTTTAAAATTCTACCTCTTTTGTTTAAGCAAACTCTCTGATAGAATTACACATTTCTTGTAACATAATTCATACAAAAAGCAATTGAGAGCTATTTACTAGTGCAAAAAAAGGGATTGCACCATTACATCAACCAGGATTAAATTACTACATTTCATTGCATATAGGTTGCAATGAAGGCAGGTCCAAACGAGACTAATCTTTTCTCTATTTTTCCTTGTTCCCCATAATAATCTAATTTCATCTCCTTGCCTGCTATTTTTATGTATTTTACCAAACTGTGTTTGAAAACTATCCTAAAATCACTGGCCAATTTCTGATATAAATGTCATATTAAACTGAGGGAGAAAAAGCTAACCCTATGCATATTGTGATATGTTAATTACAACAGCCACATGCCAGAGAAGTGGGCTTCTGTGGTTACAAGTTCATACTTGTGCAACTTTCAATTATAGGGAAAATGTTCTCCTTAGAGGAAAAATGTATAAATAGTTCAAAATTAGCTGAATTAAAAAAAAAATAAACTTTTCCCAATACAGTCAATGCAATTTTTTTTTTTTTGGCAATAGGTAGTTTAAATTATCCTGGGACTATTTAAAATGATTCTAAATGGTTCTTATTTCTGTAATACATTCATGAAAATACACCTTCAAATATTTAGTTAATAATACATCTATTATATACCTTAAGTGCCTAATTCTGTAAGATCCACAAAAAGTTTTCTACCATTAAAGAGCTTTTCTTTAAATTGGCAAAGATAAGATTCACATGTATGAAACAAAAAGAGACAGATGAAGGACACTATACATGAGTGGCTCAATGAAGTTAGCTACTCCACAAGGGAAGGGACGACACCCCAATCGCCTCCACACCCCTGTAAGCACAACAGCTACTAAAGTACATTCGTGCTCTAGGAAGTCTTCCACAAGGAAACATGTCTCTTTTTTCTTTTACTCCTGCTTCCAGCCTTCAGAACACTTTTGCTTCACTGCAAGCTAGTGAGGAATATAAACAAGAGGGAGTGTTTCTTCTTAAGGAAGTATGGCAGCTAAGATGCTCTTGGCTGCAAATTAGTGAAAAGCCTACTCTAATGGATACAATGAAAAGGAAATTGCATAGCTCACAAGATAATCACAGAGTAAAGGTAGGTTCCAGGGGTATCAGGATTGGAGGCTGCTGTTAAGGAACCAGGTTTCTTTATGTGCACCTATCGATCCATCCTCAGGCTGGTAGCAGACTGCTGCTGTGTTCCAGGAAGCACTCCTAGGTGTGGACATAGTCCACAGAGCAGAGATGGGCAAATCAGGACCCATGGGCCAAATTTGGGCCACTACCTAATTTTGTAAATAATGTTTTATTAGGACACATGAATTCCTTTACATATTATCTGTGGCTGCTTTCATCTTATAACAGAAAAATTGAGTAGTTGCAATTGGGAATTTGTAAAGTTCTCACAAAGACAGTCCAGGCCAAGAGACAGCCAGAGCACTATTGTTCATTGTTTACATTATCCATTCCTGTCCCTAGTGATCCACCCATCTATCCACCCACCCATGGACCCATACTCGCACAAACATTTGTTGGGTACTGTCTGTCTCTACATGGATACTTTAAACCAGTGGTCCTTAACCTTTTTTGAGGTACTGAACCCACCAGTTTCATATGCGCATTCACCGAACCCTTCTTTAGTGATAAATAAAATATGATTCTTTTTCCAAATTCAAGACATAGGTATATGTTTTTTTACTGGTGCACAAAATGAGCCATGCATGAACATCACCTAGCTCAAAAAACAAAACCAACAAAGTGCATGAACTCACAACAAATTACGGTATTACTTTATTCTGGCCTCCGCAGCAGAGGCTTCTCTGAACCCCTGAGACCGACTCATCGAACCCCTAGAGTTCTATAGAACCCAGGTTAAGAACCACTGCTTTAAGCTGAGATTCACACTCACACACACACACACACACCTATTTTAAGACAGAGATCCCAGACACCTGCTTCTCAGATACCTATTTCCAAACTGCTTGATCCTGAACATTGTCAAACCCTTGTTCTTTGTTGCTGCCAATTCTTGGACTAACCACTCTCTGACCTCTCCTCCTCCTTCAGGTTTACAGTGTCTTCTTCATGGAACATCCTTTTCCACCAACTCTGATTCTTCAATGAGCTGAGACCACAAGAATACAAGGCAAGGAGAAGAGAGGAAGGCAAACAGAGCAGCATGTATTGAGGGTCTCCTGTGAGCCACTCATTGTGCAGGGCACCCTGTCTTCTCATTTGAAGTTGGTTGCAAGCCATCACGAGGAATCTTGGCCAGCTGCTGAGGAAGGGAAGGCAGAAGAACACTTTCATTAATGGTTACTAGAAAGAGATTATTTTTCCTTTTTTTTTTACAATTACCTGAGATTTTTTCATACTCAGGCTCCTGCTACCCTAGATATTCTCTCTAGTCCTTCCCTTTCCTCACCTTTCTGAAGCCTTGAAAAATTCTGCTGTGAAGCTAGAAATGACTGAAAAAAAATAATCCAGATTCTACTGACACTTCCGGTGGAGCAAGATGGCGACGGAGTAGGCGGACGTACCAACTTCCAACTCCCAGAACCAAAGTGGATTACAACTCAATTTTAAGAACCAGCACCGGGAAAAACCAACTTTGAACAAAACTAAGTGGACTCTTCAACCAAGGAACACAGAAGAAGCCACATTGAGACTGGTAGGAATAGCGAAAACGTGAAGAGGGGTGCCCAGCTCCCTGGAGCAAACGGCAGCCCGGAGAGACCCGTGTGGCGGGAGGAGAGTTTGGCGGAGAGGGAGGGACCTGGGTCCCAGGAACCAAGCCCCAGCCTCCAGTCCTAGAGCCTAGAAGAGGCGTTTGGACAGTATTGAGCTGTGAAACAAGTGAGGGAGCTCCCAGGCCTACAGTGTGGAGTATTAGGTCCCTTGCTACTCTGCTGAGGGCTGCTTAAGGTTTTGGGGCGGCAGGACGCTGAAAGGCGGTTCTGTCGGCGTGGGCAGAGGCCAAGCCGGTGGGAGATCGGTCTAGCACAGAGGGTCAGAGGGGACCGCGAAAGCGGTCCGGAAGCTGCGGGACCGCCTTTAATCCCACTTACGGGGACAAAGCGGGAGGCCAGGAACGGGCAGGCCCTGCGCAAGCCGGCCCTGACCGCGGGGACCGGGCTAGGACCAGGGACGGGCAGGGGCTCGTGGCTGAGCTGACGCTACCAGTCCCCCCCTCCCTGGGCCGGAGAAACCGCTGCACGAGCGGGCTCCGAGCGCGGGAACGGGGTGGACCCCGAGACAAGTGGAGGCTCGCAGCTGAGCCCACGCTACTATCCCCATCCGGCCGGAGAAACCCCGATAGCATTCATACGTGCACAAGCGGGCTCCGAACGCGGGGGGGGGGGGGGGGGGGGTAGAGTCCGGGACGAGCGGAAGTACGCAGCTCGGCGGAAGCCAGCAAACACGCCCGCCCCAATAAACCTTGGTTTCCGACCCTGCGCAAAGGGCCCTGGCCTCGAGGGCGGGGCTAAAGCTCCGGACGGGCAAAGGCTTACAGCTGAGAGCACGTCAAAAGCCCCGCCTAACCCGCGGAACTGTAGCGAGCAGGCTCCGACTGCTGGTTCTGGGCGGAAGTCCGGAAATAGGCTGGGTCCGCAGCTGAGCAAAGGTGCTCACCTCTAACCTTGGTGCTAATCTTGTGGCTTCAGTCACAGCCCCTCCCACGGAGGAGAGGCAGAAATCATAGCAAAAGCCACAGTGGGCCGGCGCTGGCAACGCTCATACCCAACCACCCTAGGCACCGGCAGAGGGGGTGGGGGGCCTGCAGATAGACCACACCTAGAGAACACAAAGGCAACACCTACTGGACTCCAGTGGCCACAACTTGCTTATACACAGAAAAAATGGGCAGGCAGAGGAATGCAAACCAAATGAATCAAGAGAAATCCCCAGAGAAGGACCTGAATGAACCAGATATAACCAAATTACCAGAAGCAGAATTTAGAATAATGATAGTTAGGATGTTCAAAGAAATTAGAGCAACAATGGATAGTTATTATGAACACCTAAATAAAGAGATAACAAGTATAAAAAATGAAATTGAAATAATAAAAAAGAATCAGACAGAAATGACAAATACAGTATCAGAACTGAAGACCACAATGGAAGGAATTAAAAGCAGGATGGACGATGCTGAGGATCGAATAAGCGAGTTAGAGGACACAATAAACAAAGGCACAGAAGCAGAGAAGAAAAAGGAAAAGAGACTTAAAAAATGTGAGGAAACTCTAAGGGAGCTTTGTGACAACATGAAGAGAAACAACATTCGCATCATAGGGGTGCCTGAAGAAGAGGAGAGAGGACAGGAAATAGAAACTTTGTTCAATCAAATCATAGCAGAAAAGTTTCCTAAATTAAGGCTGGGAAATACTCCACACATTCAAGAAGCACACAGAACTCCATTAAGGAGAAACCCAAAAAAATCTACACCAAGACACATCATAGTTAAAATACCAAAGGTAATGGATAAAGAAAAAATTTTAAAAGCTGCTAGAGAAAAAAAGACTATCACCTACAAAGGAGCCCCCATAAGGATGACAGCGGACTTCTCAACAGAAACACTTGAGGCCAGAAGGGAATGGCAAGAAGTAATCAAAGTAATGCAGAACAAGAACCTACAACCAAGACTACTTTATCCAGCAAGGCTAACGTTTAAAATTGAAGGAGAAATAAAGAGCTTCCCAGAAAAAGAAAGCCTGAAGGAATTCATAAAAACCAAACCAATTCTGCAAGAGATACTAAGGGGCCTCTTGTGAACAGTTTAAAGGGAGGAATGAATAGAGCAAAAGAAGAATACAGCTTTAAAGAATAAAATGGCAATAAACAACTACATATCAATAATAACCTTAAATGTAAATGGATTAAATGATCCAATCAAAAGACATAGGGTAGCTGCATGGATAAAGAAACAGGACCCATACATATGCTGTCTACAAGAGACACACCTTAAAACAAAAGATGCTCATAGACTGAAGGTAAAAGGATGGAAAAAAATATTTCATGCAAATGGAAATGAAAAAAAAGCCGGGGTAGCAATACTTATATCTGACAAAATGGACTTTAAAACAAAGGCTGTAGTAAGAGATAAAGGAGGACACTACATAATGATAAAGGGAACAATTCAAAAGGAAGATATAACTATTGTAAATATCTATGCACCAAATATAGGAGCCCCAACATACATAAAGCAGACTTTGATGGATATAAAGGGCGAGATTAACAGCAATACTATCATAGTAGGGGATTTCAATACCCCTCTAACAACACTGGATAGATCCTCAAGAAAGAAAATTAATAAAGAAACAGCAGACTTAAAGGATACACTAGATCAACTTGATTTAATAGATATCTTTAGAACTTTTCACCCTAAAGCAGTAGAATATACATTCTTCTCAAGCGCTCATGGTACGTTTTCTAGGATAGACCACATGTTAGGACACAAAAATGGTCTCAATAAATTTAAGAAGATTGAAATCATATCAAGCATTTTCTCTGATCACAATGCCATGAAACTAGAAATTAACCACAAAAGAAAAAATGAAAAATACTCAAACACTTGGAAACTAAATAGCATGTTATTAAATAATGAATGGATTAACAATGAGATCAAAGAAGAAATAAAAAAGTTTCTAGAAACAAATGATAATGAGCATACATCAGCTCAAAATTTATGGGACACAGCAAAAGCAGTTCTGAGAGGGAAGTTTATTGCACTACAGGCATATCATAAGAAGCTAGAAAAAGCTCAAATAAGCAACCTGACCCTGCATCTAAAAGAACTAGAAAAACAACAACAAATAAAACCCCAGACAAGTTGAAGGAAGGAAATAATAAAGGTCAGAGCAGAAATAAATGACATAGAGGCGAAGGAAACAATACAGAGGATCAATGAAACAAGAAGCTGGTTCTTTGAAAAGGTAAACAAGATTGATGAACCTTTAACTAGACTCACCAAGAAAAAAAGAGAGAGGACTCAAATAAATAACATTAGAAAGGACAGTGGAGAAATAACAACTGACACAACAGAAATACAAAGCATTGTAAGAAAATACTATGAAGAACTATATGCCAAAAAATTAGACAATCTTGGTGAAATGGACAAATTTCTTGAATCATATAACCTTCCAAAAATCAACCTGGAAGAATCAGAACACCTAAACAGACCAATTACAGCAAATGAGATCGAAACAGTTATCAAAAAACTCCTAAAAAAGAAAAGTCCTGGGCCTGATGGCTTCACAAGTGAATTCTATCAAAAATTCAAAGAAGAACTAACTCCTATTCTCCTCAAGCTATTTCAAAAAATTCAAGAGGAAGGAACTTCCAAACTCCTTTTATGAGGCGAGCATAATTCTGATCCCAAAACCGGGCAAAGACAACACAAAGAAAGAAAATTATAGGCCAATATCCCTGATGAATTTAGACGCTAAAATTCTCAACAAAATATTAGCCAACCGGATCCAGCAATATATGAAAAAAATTATACACCACGATCAAGTGGGATTTATTCTGGAGAGGCAAGGCTGGTTCAATATTCGCAAATCAGTCAATGTGATTCACCACATAAACAAAAGGAAGGACAAAAATCACATGATAATTTCAATAGATGCAGAAAAGGCATTTGATAAAGTCCAGCACCCATTCATGCTCAAAACTCTCAATAAAGTGGGAATACAGGGATCATTCCTTAACATGATAAAGGCCATCTACGATAAACCGACAGCAAACATCATACTAAATGGACAAAGATTAAAAGCAATCCCCTTAAGATCAGGAACCAGGCAGGGTTGCCCACTTTCACCACTCTTATTCAACATAGTTCTGGAAGTCCTAGCTACAGCAATCAGACAAGAAGAAGAAATAAAAGGCATCCAAATTGGAAAAGAATAAGTAAAACTGTCATTATTTGCAGATGATATGATATTGTATATTGAAAACCCTAAAGTCTCAGTCAAAAAACTACTTGACCTTATAAATGATTTCAGCAAGGTGGCAGGATATAAAATTAATACTCAGAAATCAGAGGCATTTCTATACACCAACAATGAAATATCAGCAAAAGAAATTAAGGAAACAATCCCCTTCACTATTGCAGCCAAAAAAATAAAGTACCTAGGAGTAAATTTAACCAAGGAGGTTAAGGACTTGTACTCGGAAAATTATAGAACATTGATAAAAGATATCAAGGAAGATACAAACAAGTGGAAGCACATACCGTGCTCATGGCTAGGAAGAATAAACATCATTAAAATGTCTATATTACCCAAAGCAATTTATAAATTCAATGCAATACCAATTAAAATACCAATGACATACTTCAAAGATATAGAACACATATTCCAAAAATTTATATGGAACCAAAAAAGAACACGAATAGCCTCAGCAATCTTAAAAAGAAAAAATAAAGCAGGAGGTATCACTCTTCCTGATATCAAGGTTTACTACAAGGCCATTATACTCAAGACAGCCTGATACTGGCATAAGAACAGGCACATAGATCAGTGGAACAGAACAGAGAACCCAGAAATAAACCCACAGCTTTATGGACAACTGATATTTGACAAAGGAGGAAAGAACATACAATGGAGTAAAGACAGCCTCTTTAACAAATGGTGTTGGGAAAATTGGACATCTACCTGCAAAAAAAATGAAACTAGACCATCAACTTACACCATTCACAAAAACAAACTCAAAATGGATAAAAGACTTAAATGTAAGCCGTGAAACCATAAGCATCTTAGAAGAAAACATAGGCAGCAAGCTCTCCGACATCTGTAGCAGCGGTATATTTGCCGATTTATCTTCATGGGCAACTGAAATAAAAGGCAAGATAAACAAATGGGACTATATCAAACTAAAAAGTTTTTGCACAGCTAAAGACAATAGGAACAGAATAAAAAGACAAACCACACAATGGGAGAACATATTCGACAGCACATCTGATAAGGGGTTAATAACTAAAATTTATAAAGAACTTATAAAACGCAACACCAGGAAGACAAACAACCCAATCAAAAAATGGGCAAAAGAAATGAATAGAAATTTCTCCAAAGAGGACATACAGATGGCCAATAGGCATATGAAAAAATGCTCAACATCACTAATCATTAGAGAAATGCAAATTAAAACCACAATGAGATATCACCTCACACCAGTCAGAATGGCACTTATCAGCAAAACAACACAGAATAAGTGCTGGCGAGGATGTGGAGAAAAGGGACCCCTTCTGCACTGCTGGTGGGAATGCAGACTGGTGCAGCCACTGTGAAAAACAGTTTGGAGATTCCTCAGAAAATTAAAAATCGAACTGCCTTTTGACCCAGCTATCCCACTTTTAGGAATATACCCTAAGAACACCATAGCACTGTTCGAAAAGAAGAAATGCGCCCCCATGTTCGTGGCAGCATTGTTCACAATAGCAAAGATCTGGAACCAGCCCAAGGGTCCATCAGAAGACGAGTGGATTAAAAAACTATGGTACATATATACTATGGAATACTACTCAGCCATAAGAAACGATGACATCGGATCATTTATAACAAAATGGATGTACCTTGATAACATTATACGGAGTGAAATAAGTAAATCAGAAAAAAAAGAAAAACTGAGAACAGCACAATTACATACATAGGTGGGACATGAAAGTGAGGGTATGAGACATGGACAAGAGAGTGGTGGTTATGGGATGGGGGAGGGAGGGAAGAGTGGGATAGGGAGGAGGGGAGGGACACAGGGAAAACCAGATTGAAGGTGACAGAGGACAATTTGACTTTTGGTGATGGGTATGCAACACAATTGAATGATAAGATAACCTGGAGATGTTTTCATTGTACATATGTACCCTGATTTATTGATGTCACCCCATTAGAATTAATAATAATAAAATATATATATAATAAAAAAAAATAATCCACTCTGGGTGACTTATCTTAAAAGAAATTTGTACAAAATGTTAGCAGTACTGATCACAAAGAGAATAAAAGCAATTTTCTGTGAAATGAGATGTAAAGAGAACTGTTATTAATGAGCCTGTACTATGTGATTTGTATATTAATCTCACCTCATATTCACAATAAGCCTGAAATTACTTAAGAATACATTTGGCTGCAAAATTCTGGAATCCTAACCACAGTGGTTTAAAAAATCATGGGTTTAGTAGTCCAGTAGGTGGTGCTGGTATCGAATCAGCTTCTTTGGTGAGGACATCAAGGAACTAGTTTCTTTTTCTGAGTCACTGTCCTTAGCAAGTTGACATTTAGTCTCTTGCTTGTCATCTCATAATTTCAAGATAACTGCATCAGCTCCAGATACCACATTAACATTCAAGATAGAATTGGGAAGAGAGTATAGGGTCAGCCACATTAGTCCCCATTTTATCAGGAAAGCAAAAACTTTCCCAGAACCCCCAAGGTCAGACTTCTACTGAGGTATATATATCATTGACCAGAACTGGATGAGATGGATACCTTTAGTTGCAAAGGAATTGGAGAAAGTAGCTAATGGGATAGTCAGTGTGGCCTTAGACCAGGGATGATCAGACAACCCCTGAATCTGGATGCTGCCTATTTTTGTAAATAAAGTGTTGTTGTAACATAGTCATACCCATTTATGTCAATATTGTGTGTGACTGTTCTCATGCTGCAGTGGCAGACTTGTGACAGAAATCAACAGCCTGCAAAGTCTAAAATTTTCCTAGCTGGATTTTAAAAGAAAAGTTTGTTGACTCCCACCTTCATCCAGGGTATGCCATCACCTAGGTTGTACACTTCCCTTCCTCAAACAAAATTGGGAGAGCTTCTGATAGCAAAAAGAGTGTAGGCCACTGATACTATCTGCCACAATAGCTGTTGTTTTCTGTTTTAGAAGAGATGGAGGCTCAGAAAGGTTCAGTTACCTGCCCAAGAACATAAGTATAGTACAATAAATGTAGTCCTAAATTAAAACTCAAGGCTCTCTTATTCCATATCCTTTTGACCATATCATATTCTTGTG
Source organism: Rhynchonycteris naso (assembly GCA_037038555.1). Classification (NCBI taxonomy): domain Eukaryota; kingdom Metazoa; phylum Chordata; class Mammalia; order Chiroptera; family Emballonuridae; genus Rhynchonycteris; species Rhynchonycteris naso. Next base: position 305,463,733 of record CM072995.1, on the reverse strand, counting down.
TTTTTTCATCAAACAAGAGAAGTATATGATCAAAAGATGTGAAGGAGCTTTGAAATGCCCATCTGTTTTTCAATTCAGCCCTCAAATGAGTTGTGCAAGAGGACCAAGAGTCAATGAATCTATCTGATTAGTGTTATAATATAATGAAGCATGTAGATTTAAATTGCACTTCAATGCTGATTTTCCATCTTGTTCTCTTTGCACTACATATACACATAGGCCAATAGACCATGATTTACTTCAGGATAGGTTTTCTTTTTTACTATCTTTTTCTTGCTAGCACATCACATATTTAACACATAATCAGGACTCGATAAAAGTGTGTTGTACCTCTACTCTGCTATTGTCTCATATCAAATAAATCCTTACCCTTCATGTTTGCATGTATTACCTCCCCAATGAGACTGTGAATTACACTAGTGGATATCTACTATTCACTCAACATATGCAGAATGACTGAATGACATCCCTACCCCACCACTGTCCCTTTGGAACTGAAAATGATTGCAGTTGCGCTATAAGGACAACATAAATCACCTTGGCCTGGCTGGTTAGTCCCATATGTGTGTGATGGCCACAGCCTCTGTGTGGATCTCAGACCTCAAACCTGGGCTGCCTCTGTCCCTTTATTTCCTCTGCAACCTTGGAACAATAGCACAAAGGTTAAGAGAGCCAATAACAGCATACTCTGGGGCATAGTTTTGAAAGAAAGAAGAAGGCACATTAATTTTTCATCATAACTTTTTCCATAACTCAATCTAAGGGGAACTGAAAGAAACCCATCTTCGATTCCAGATGTCTTAAGCTTTCTCAAAAGCTCTTTACCTCTCTTGCCTGCAGGTTTTAGCCATTTCCTTAGACTGGAAGATCCTTTCTCTCTCCTACTTCTTTCACCTCTCACAGGCTAACTCCCTCTTGTAAGGTCTACCTTAGAGTCTATTTCCTTTCTGAAGTTGAAGATGCTTCTGGTGTCATAGCCATAGCATCCTGTACACTGAACCTAATTATCTGTCTGCCTGTTTACCTCTTATTGAGTCTCTAAGCAAAACCTATCTAGCTTATCCTATGTGCCCAATTAATAATTGGCAAATGAATGAATGAGAACAGGAGTAAATATTCCTAGGGCCCCGAACCCTGCCAAAGGGCCAGGCCTGGGAATTCCTACCCACATTTGATTCCCTCTTCCCTAGAGGTTTCTGTTTGTTCCTGGGACTTTGGAAACTGTTAAGGGAACCAGTGTCTCTGTTTGGAGATCTTATCTTCGTGCTTCACCGGGTGTCTCTATCTCTCCAGCCAGGCATTCCTCTGCTGCCAGAGCCATCCATCTCGGCTCTTTAAGTGGCAGAGCCTGGCGTCCTGGACAGAGTGCAAAAGCTACAGTGTAATCTCGCTTCTTTCAGGGCCACTGACCAGAGGAAACAAAAACTCCCCTGATAGGGTTCTCCTGAGGCAGAACAGCCAGTGGCTCTATAGTATCCTTCAGTGTTTAAAATTCCTTATCTGGCATTGCTTGCGAATCAGCAGGCCCACAGGTCAATGGAGGCTTATCTCCAGAGCTGGCGCTTCAAAGAGATAAATACGCACCCCACTTTCCTGGGCAGATAGTGGTGCCAGTGAGAGATGGGAGTAATTGGGATCCGTCAACTCAACACATAACACAACCCATTAGCCTCTTTTTTTTTTTTTAAGTTTTCAATTACAGTTGACATTCAATATTATATTAGTTTCATATTACCAGCATGGTGGTCAGACATTCATATAACTTACAAAATGATCCCCTAGGATAAGTCTCGTACCCACCTGATACTAATTATAATTATTATGTTATTACTGACTATATTCCTTACTATTAACTGTTTTCCAAAAGCAAAGTTTATTTTACTTTTTCCCCATTAAAAAATATTTGGTAAATAATAAAAAATGGAAGGAAAAAATTTCCTTAATAATTTACCATATTTGATATTTTTCAATTTAGTCTTTCACTGGATCATTTCTTTAATAGTCGTGATTATATACATTTTATAATAAATATAAATTTGTATCCTGGCTTTCTTTCCATTTAAGAATGTAAGAGAAATTGTTCCCTGACTTTCTAGATTTTTGGGTTAATATAGTTACAATAGCAGCAGATCTGTATTTATTGAATAATTTATTTATTCCTCATTGTCAGGTATTTAGATAGTTTTCAATATTTTTCATCTGCATTGTTATGAGTGTCATTGAACATAAAGTCTTTTCTCTTTGCCCATTTTTTAATTGTACTGTTGTTTTTTTGGTGTTGAGTTTTTAAGTTCTTACAATTTTTGGATATTAATCCCTTATCACGTGTATCATTGGTAAATATGTTCTCCCATTCAGTTGATTGTCTTTTAATTTTGTTGATTTTTTCTATTGTTGTGCAAAAACATTTTAGTTTGATGTGGTTCCATGTGCTTATTTTTTCTTTAGTTTTATCTGCCCAAGGCAATATATTAGAAAAAAATATTGCTATGAGAAATATTCATACCGCCTAGTTTTCTAGGATTTTCAAGTCTAAGAGTTAAGTCTTTAATCCATTTTGAGTTTATTCTTGTTTATGGTATAAGAAAATAGTCTAGTTCCATTTTTTCCTTTTTGCATGTGTCTGTCCAATTTTTCTAACATAATTGATTGAATCCTAATCTCATGTATGTTTTTGGCTTGTCAAATATTAATTGACTATGAAGATGTGGCTCTCTGTTTATTTATATGTCTATTTTAATGCCAGTACCATGCTGTTTTGTTTACTATGGCCTTGTAGTACAGTTTGATATCAGGTAGTAGCATTTTGTGTGTGTGTGTGTGTGTGTGTGTGTGTGTGTGTGTGTGTGTGTGTGTATAAGGAAAAACGGTTTATTCATGCATTAAGGTCAAAGTTTGCATTTTTTTAAGTTAGTTTCTAGAATCCTTATACAGTGTGTCCGTAAAGTCATGGTGCACTTTTGACCTGTCACAGGTCAAAAGTGCACCATGACTTTACGGACACACTGAACAAACATGCTGTTTATCAGTTTATTACAAAAGGATATGACTCAGGAACAGGCCAGATGGAAAAATGCACCAAGCAAGGTATGGGGAAAGGGCACAGAGTTTCCATATCCACTCTGCCTCCACCCACATCTCCACATGTTTATCAAATAGGAAGCTAGTATATATTTTTAACTGGATTGGAAAAACAAAATTTATCATTGGCTTAATTTGCATTTCTTTCATTATTAATTAGGTTAAATACTTTTTCTGAAGTAAGTATTTCATTTTGGAAATAATCTATGTCCTTTTTCATCTCTCTATTTAGCCATTTAATATTTTTTGTATTAATTTTCATGTGAGTTCATTGTTATATTCTATATACAGTGTGTCTGCAAAGTCATGGTGCACTTTTGACCGGTCACAGGAAAGCAACAAAAGACAATAGAAATGTGAAATTTGCACCAAATAAAAGGAAAACTCTCCCAGTTTCATACCTATTCAGCGCAGTTCAATGTGGGCTCCATTTGTTGCCCTACACACATCCAAACAATAGTGAAGTTCTTGCCACACACGGGTAAGGAGGTCTGGTGTAACAGAGTGAATAACATCTGTGATTCTCTATTTTAAGTTATTAATGTCATTGATACATTCAATGTACACATGTTGCTTCACATAACCCCAAAAGTAAAAGTCTAAGGGCTGCAGATCTGGGGATCGTGGTGGCCATGGCTTGACAGAATTCCTGCCTATTCACCTCCGGGGGAATGTTCTATCCAGAAACTCATGAACAATGGTGGCACAGTGTAGAGGAGCATTGTCCTGTTGAAAGATGACACCTTCTGGAAATTGTGGCACTGCATACAATTCCAACATGTCAATATAGGTGTTTGCCGTCACAGACTGCTCCGCGAAAAAAAAAAAAGGGCCTATCACCTTATCATGTATCAGGCCACACCACACGTTCACTTTAGGGGTGTTACATTCATACTCAACGTAGGCATTAGGATGTTCAGCAGCCCATATTCGGACATTATGGCGATGAACATCACCACAGATATGGAAGGTCGCCTCATCGCTAAACACAATCTTCTACAAAAATCTTGCATCACTGTTGATCTCATGAAGCATATCTGTAGCAAACGCGCATTGTGTGTGTCTATCCACCAGTTTGATAGCGTGCAACAGCCGCAATTTGTACCCCGTAAAACAGAGACATTTCTTTAACACCATATGAACTGTAGTCTTGCTTAGGTGTAATTGTCAAGCACATGCACGCACAGATATTTTAGGGCTCCTTAGGTAGCTATCCTGTATAGCCTCTACAGACTCGTCACTGACTGATGGCCTACCAGGACGAGGTTTCTCCACCAAACTGCCAGTTTCCTTCAACTGCTTATCCCACCGAGTAATGTTATTCCTATGTGGTGGCGCTTCATTATAAATGCGCCGATATTCACATTGCACTTTGGTCACGGATTTGAATTTAGTGAGCCACAGAACACACTGAACTTTCCTCTGTACTGTCCACATCTCGACTGGCACGGCTGTGGGTTGCTTTGCTGTATACACGGTGTTACATCATCATCTGCAGCCCATATTCGGACATTATCTGCACATGCACACATGCTGCCACATCATCCTACAGAAACTGGGAGGGTTTTCCTTTTATTTGGTCCAGATTTCACATTTCTATCATCTTGTTGCTTTCCTGTGACCGGTCAAAAGTGCACCATGACTTTACAGACACACTTTATAATTTAAATACTTGCTTCTTGTTTGTCATTTTCGATTTGATTTTGTTTGTTTTTTGTTGTTGTTGTTGTTGTTACTGTTTTCTGGGGTAGAAAAAATATATATTTTAGTACAGGGAGTTGCTGGGTTATGAACATATAGGTTCTGTAAGTCTGTTCTTAAGTTGAATTTGCATGTAAGTTGGAACAGGTACATTTACCTTTTAAATGCAACTTAGACAGATGTTTGTTTAATGTAGTATTTATTTTTAAATTCTGTGAATTTAAATACTTAAACATTTTCAAATAAACCTTGAGCTATCTTGGATGATGCAGAAGATGATGGATTTATTGGAGATAATGGGACTGGTATTAGAGTCAGGGTTTTATTTTGCTGCTAAAGTCAGTTTCTTGAAGTTGGCATCAAGGGAGGTTTGTACAGACCTTTTCTTTTTCTCATAATAAATGGCCCTGTAGCATCTCAGGTCTTCTGTAACTGTACAGTAAACTTCAGTGAACCTCTCTGTGTCAGCCTCTTCCTCATACAACTTTGCCATTCCTGCTTCAATGAGACAAAAAGCATCAGCTAACTCTTTTGTAGAAATTTTTTTTTGTTCTGGAGTTTTTAGGTCCCTGTTGTTTTTCTTTTCTTTTTCTTTTTTTATCTTTATAGGAACAGAGAGAGAGTCAGAGAGAGGGATAGATAGGGACAGACAGACAGGAACGGAGAGAGATGAGAAGCATCAATCATCAGTTTTTTGTTGCTGTTGCGACACCTTAGTTGTTTATTGATTGCTTTCTCACATGTGCCTTGACCACGGGCCTTCAGCAGACCGAGCAACCCCTTGCTGGAGCCAGCGACCTTGGGTCCAAGCTGGCGAGCTTTTGCTCAAGCCAGATGGGCCCACGCTCAAGCTGGCGATCTCGGGGTCTCGAACCTGGGTCTTCCACATCCCAGTCTGACACTCTATCCACTGCGCCACCTCCTGGTCAGGCTAGGTGCCTATTTTTATCCCTAAATGCTATCTATCATCTGCTATTCTAGTTTTATAAGGTCTTCATTGGTTAGGTTTTGCCATGGGAGTTGAGTAGCTCTATGACATCATTTTCACTGATGTACAACTGCAGTTGATTACCAATAACCCTTATGGTGCTTTGTCGGTACGTACAAATATATAAGTTGGATATTTGTTTCTCTAGGACTTACTGTATTTCAATGTATTGCTTTTTTTTTTTTTAAGAGAAAGAGAGACAGATAGGAAGGGAGAGAGATGAGAAGCATCAACTCGTAGTTACCTCACTTGAGCTTTTCATTGATTGCTTCTCATATGTGCCTTCACCAAGGGGATCCAACCAAGCCAGTGACCTTGGGCTTAAGCCAGTGACCCAACCCTCAAATTGGTGAGCCTGCACTCAAGCTGGTGACATTGACTTTTGAACCCGGTCGTCAGTGTCCCAAGTTGATGCCCTATCCACTGTACCACCACCAGTCAAGCTCCAATGTATTGCTTTTTAATATTGTGTTATCTTTTGTTACTTTTAAATAGCTTCTCTCCTAGAGATTTGATAACCATTCTTTTCTTTCATTACTTTGATTATGTTTGTTAGGTAGTTTGTTTGTTTTATTCAGGAAGTGATTAAAAACCCGAAACCTATTACAGAAAAGAGCCCTGTATAAAACCTATGTATAGTACTCTTATTGATCAAAGTCACCCCATTACATTTAACTTCTAAATAAAAAAGAACCCCAAATCTAGAATCAGACTTCCTGAGTATCAGATCTACCACCTAGCAACTCTATAAATTACTTAAACTCAGCACCTCAACTTTCTTGTCTGCAAAATGGGACACAAATGTACTATGCACCTCAAAAAGTTGTTGTGACAAATTAATATATCTAAAGCACTTAGAACTATTCTTCGAAGCTTACAGTAAGTGTTGTGTAAGTTTTATATATTAATATTTGTTTGTTGTATAATTAAAATTTGATAGCTCTATTTCTCTAATTTAAAAAATTGCTTAAGGCCCTCACCCACATAATGGCTTGCAGGCAGGAGCCATGGCCTATGACTACCTGGTGATCTTCAGCTTTTCATGTAGGTTGGCCAGTGCATGCCAGGCATGGAGCTTGGCGCTAGGGTCATGGTGGTGGAGAGCCACGAGCTGGATGGAACTTGGATGTATGTCAGATGTGTACCCAAAAAGGTAATGTGGATCACAGCTGTCCACTCTGATTCATGCATGATCATGTTAATCATGGCTTTCAAAGTTGTGATAGTAAAGTCAACTGGTGAGTTATAAAAGAAAAGCAGAATGCCTATGTGAGCCACCTGAACACCATCTATCAAAATAATCTAACCAAGGTCTGTACAGAAATTCTCCCTGGTCATGCATTATTCACTTATGATCCCAAGCCCACAGTTGAGGTCAGTGGGAAAAAATACACTGCCCCTTACATCCTGATTGCAACAGGTGGCATGCCCTCACATCCACAGGAGAGCATGGTTCCCGGTGCCAGTCTAGGAATAACCAGTGATGGAGTTTTTCATCTGGAAGAGTTGCCTACCCATAGTGTCATTGTTGGTGCAGGATATTTTGCTCTGGAGACACCTGGGATCCTTTCTGCTCTGGGTTATATGACATCACTCATGATACAGCATAAGGTACTTAGACATTTAGATTTCATAATCAGTTCTGCACTGAAGAGCTGGAGAATGCTGGCATAGAGGTCCTAAAGTTCTCACAGATCAAGGAAATTAAAAAGACTTCCTGAAGCAGTTCCAGATAGGAAACACACCTTGACCATGATTCTAGATGTTGACTGCCTGCTCTGGGCCACAGGGTGGGACCCTAAAGTCCAAGGGCTTGAATTTAAACAAATTGGGAATTCAACCTGATGACAAAAGTCCTCTCATAAAAGTAACAAATAATTTTTAATCACTTAAAATAAAATAAAGAATAAAATAAGGGAGGCAGGCTTCTTGTGTTATATGTTTTTACAGAAAGGTCACATTCTTGAAGCAATTTTGTAACATGCAGAGCACAGTACTGGCTTCACACGCAACAAAAACAACAACAACAAAAGATTCTGTGTACCTGCTTTATTTGTTTGTTTATTTATTTATTTTCATTTATTGATTTGAGAGAGAGGAAGGGAGAGTGAAACATTGACTTGTTGTTTCACTTATTTATGCATTCATTGGTTGATTCTTATATGTGCTCTGACTGGATTGAACCCATGACCTTGGGGTATCAGAATGACATTCTAACCAACTGAGCTACCTGGCCAGGGCCACACTTGCATTATTATTATTTTTTAATTTAATCCTTTTTTGTGTGTGACAAAGACAGAGAGGGGGACAGACAGACAGGAAGGGAGATAGATGAGAAGCATCAATTCTTTGTTGCGGCACCTTAGTTGTTAATTGATTGCTTGACCAGGGGACTTGACCAGGGGGCTACAGCAGATCGAGTGACCCCTTGCTCAAGCCAGCAACCTTGGGCTCAAGCTGGTGAGACTTGCTCAAACCAGATGAGCTTGTGCTCAAGCTGGTGACCTCAGGGTTTCGAACCTGGGTACTTGCACCCCAGTTCGATGCTCTGTCCACTGCGCCACTGCCTGGCCAGCCCACATTTGCATTATTTAAATGTGAACATCACATTTGGGAGATTTGAGGGGTTGGTCATGTAACTGAGGAACATTAGAAGTAATTCCGGAAGGAGAGAGACTTAAATACTTCCAAGGTCCCTTCCTCTGCTGAGAGCTCATAGTTAAATAAAAGATTTCCCTATATTTTATTTATTTATTTTTGTGAAAGAAGAGAGAGAGGAAGGGAGAGAGATAAGAAGCATCAACTTGTAACTGTTTTATTTTAGTTGTTTATTGATTGTTTCTTTCATGTGCCTTGACTGGCACAGTGTTGCTGGCTCAAGCACGGACCCATAGACATGACAAGCCAGTTGCTGGCTTGAGCCCAAGGTCGTTGGCTTGAGCCCAAAGGTCACTAGCTTGAGCCAAAAGTCAGCAGCTTGAGCATGGGATCATAGGCATGACCCCATGGTCACTGACTTGAGTCCAAAAGTCGCTGGCTTAAAGCCCAAGGTCCCTGGCTTGAGCCCAAGGTTGCTGGCTTGAGCAAGGGGTCACTTGCTTTGCTGCAGCCCCCCAGTCAAGGCATATATGAGAAAGCAATCAATGAACAACTAAGGAGACTAAGGAGCTACAACAAACAATTGATGCTTTTATCTCCCTCCCTTAATGTCTGTCAGTCCCTATGTGTCCTACTCTCTGTCTCTGTCACACATACACATACACACAAAAATATCAAGTATAACATATGCTACAGTATGAGTGAACTTCAAAAACTTTATGCTAATTGAAAAAAGTCAGTTCCCGGTCCTGGCTGGTTGGCTTAGCGGTAGAGCGTCAGCCCAGCATGTGGAACTCTTGGGTTCAATTCCCAGCCATGGCATGCAGGAGAGGCATCCATCTGCTTCTCCACCCTTCCCCCTCTCCTATCTCTCTCTTCTCCTCCTGTAGCCAAGGCTCCATTTGAGCAAAGTTGGCCCGAGCGCTGAGGATGGCTCTATGGCTTCTGCCTCAGGTGCTAAAATGGCTGTGGTTGCAATGGAGCAACAGCCCTGATGGGCAGACCATCACCTCCTAGTGGGCATGCCTGGTAGATCCTGGTCAGGTGCATGTGGGATTCTGTCTCTCTGCTTCTCACTTCAGAAAAATACAAAAAAAAAAGTCAGTTCCCAGTGACCATATATTTTATGATTCCATTTATTGAAATGTACAGAATGATCAAATCTGTAGAGACAGAAAGTAAATTAGTGATTGATTAAAGCTTGAAAAAATGGGAAACTGGATGGTGAAACCTAAAAGATACCAAGTTTCTAGTTAAATCTCAAATAGTTTGAACTCATTGATGTACCTAGATTGTATGCCTGCTTCGTCGTTGCAAAGGAGACTGACTACTGCATTGGAAAATTTACCACTGAAATATGGGACTTTCTTCTAACATAGAAAAGCTATTCAAAAAACAAATGGGCAGTCATGATTATAATTATATATTTATTATCAGAACAAAGACAAACTCCTAGAAAACCTCAAATCTAAGGTGGACAAAGGAAGAGAATCCCTGGAAGAAAGAATACAGAGAAGGAAGGGTGATATAGACAGAAAGAAAATACAAAAGAAAAATAATGGAAGATAATGGCTTCAAGAATTTCAAACAGGGAGTAGTAATCAAGAGTGTTAGTATTATACGGAAGTTAAATCAAGTAAAGGCTGAGAATTATCCATTAGCTTTAGCCAGGTCGTTCATATTCTTAGCAAGAGAAGTTTAATTTGTATAAAGAAGAGTAACCCTAATTTCATACACTCTCTCAAGACTTGGGGATCCAGTCCCAACATGTGAGTGTTACAATAAACATATTTAATCCTTGTATAAAGCTTTATGAAGTAAGGAATGTTATTACCCCTATACTATAGATGCAAACAGGCTGTCATGTAAGGGGCAAATTGTGTCTCACATCCAGACTTGCCTGACATCAGAACTAGTGAGAACTCTTAGGCACTAGATCACACTGCCAACGTTTTATAATGGCTGTATGTTTTAGGGCCAACCAACCCCCATAATCACAGATTCGCAAACAGGAAGTGATTTGAACTCTGTTCCACTTCTTGCTTTTACTTCAGTGGTTCTTTCTCAGACTCTTAAAGCCAGAATATATCTATTCCTCACCCTGTCATCATACTATGTTTATTCCTCTGCTATATTTGTTTTTGAATTATTTCTTCCTCTTCTAGTAACAGAACTGATTCTTCCCCTCTCTGAGGAATTCCTCATTTTCTCATCTCCATCTATTGTTTTGGCAAGTTGCCGACTTTATCTTTGCCTCCAGGGCTGGATAAATCATGCAACCGAGACCAGTTAGAACGGTGCTTCCCTCCAGTCACTGTGATAAGTTTAGGGATTAGCTTGTAAACAAATTCAAGCCACTGCAGATCACTTTATTTTTATTTTTTTAGAGAGAGAGGAACAGAAAAGCAGAAAGAGACAGACAGGAAAGGAGAGAGACGAGAAGCATCAACTCATAGTTGCATCACTTTAGTTCTTCATTGTAAAGCCAGTAGTCGAGGCCACCATCACAGCAGCCTGACTCATGCAGGTTCGCATTAGATTCGAACAGTCGGTAATGAAACACAGGAGCCAAGAACTGGTGAGCCATCAGCTTTAATTCTAGCTTGCACCTGGTGGGCAAGCAAAAACACACACTGGGCTCCAAAACCCACACATTCAGTGCTCACAAAGCTACTGACTTATCCGAGTTTCCTAGCATCAAAGCTTTCCAACTCACCAGACTTATTCACCTCTGTTTCCCATCTCTTCCTGCACAAACTCTTAACAAACTGGCTTCTTCCTCAGCACTCTGCCATCTCGGCTGCTTCTCCTGGCCTTCACGTGGCCTTATTCTGCTCTCCTCTCTTCTAATACTAACCTCAGGAACTCAGGAACCAAGAGAGAGAGCAAGCTCCTGGACTGCCCCAGTTTATAGCATAGAAAATCCAAACCCTTAATCCAATTATACATAAAGAAAGTCTCTGATACAAAGCCACCCATCTGAGGCATAATGGGATTCCTCAGGAGAGTGCACCACCCTACATCATCCAATCAGTCAAGGGTGTGGGGAAGAGTTTACTCTTAAACTAAGCCTTAGGCTATAATGACCCGGCCTGCCCACAGCCTGTTCCAGAACACACATTAATATCAACGAACTTCCATGTGGGCAGCACCATCTTTAACAAAGTGAGCATATTATATCTTATCTGCCCAACAATCCACCCCTATGCTCACTTTACTACCCACAATTTACACCACCGGTATCCCTGTACAAGGAAATGAGTACATTACACAAATTACAGCAATAGCACAAATCATACAGTTTCAACAATTACAAAGGTATACACATTTCACCAGTCTCTGAGCACTTTGCCAAAAGTGCAAAATGTCCTCAGCCTTCTTTCTTGCCATTTGAAAGACTTCCCGGGGCAGGGGGAGGGCCTCCATCAAAGCCACCCCCACCCCCATCAGGGTATTTCACATTGTCCAAAAACCATAAATCCATTCAACAAAGGAGCTTGTGCCCATCCAGTCATAGTCCAGGAAATCAGTCCACACACATAGGGCTTTAGCCTCCCCCCTCATTCCTGCCATCATGGCAAGTCTCACACTGTCTTAAAGAAAAGCATGTGGCAATGGCAGTCAGCATTTCCATCTCTGCTCTGGGGAGCATGATGGCATCCACCCCTATGTCCCAAAATCGCAGACCTACCAGGAACATAGCTACTCCTTGCTGCTGGGCTCTCACCTTCTGGAGAGTGCGGATTGCAACTCCAGCCAGATTCTCATTCTCCAAAGAGAAACTGAAAACACCAGCTCCTGCTGCTGGGCTCGAGGTCCAGGCCACCGCTGCCTTCTGCTCAGTAGGCCTTGCAGCTACAGCCCCGATTTCAGCCCCGGTCCTGGCCTCAGCTCCGGCCCCGGCCTCAGGCCCGGCCTCATGCTGCTGCTGGCTCTCCGCAACATCCGGGGCAATCTCCAACTCACAAACCTGTGATTCCTTCTCCAGCATCTGCTCCATTTCCAGGTGAATCTCGCAAACCTGGTCAGCCTCCTCCTCCAGCGCTTCCTTCAGCTCCAGAGTCAGCATCTGTTTCTCCCACGTTTCCTCCAGCTCCTTCCGCTGCTCTGCCTGCAGGTCCCGGGCAGCCTCCTCCATAGAGCTCTCGGTTTCCTCACGCATGGCTGTAAAAGTCAGCCATCCAACAGTCCCCCAAAAAACAGCCACAGGGAACCATAACAGCAGCCAGTCCTCTACTCCACCACTCAAAGGTGGTGGTGGTTCCATGCCGAACTGTATCGAATCCTGCCGACTATGCCAAATGTAAAGCCAGTAGTCGAAGCCACCATCACAGCAGCCTGACTCATGCAGGTTCGCATTAGATTCGAACAGTCGGTAATGAAACACAGGAGCCAAGAACTGGTGAGCCATCAGCTTTAATTCTAGCTTGCACCTGGTGGGCAAGCAAAAACACACACTGGGCTCCAAAACCCACACATTCAGTGCTCACAAAGCTACTGACTTATCCGAGTTTCCTAGCATCAAAGCTTTCCAGCTCACCAGACTTATTCACCTCTGTTTCCCATCTCCTCCTGCACAAACTCTTAACAAACTGGCTTCTTCCTCAGCACTCTGCCATCTCGGCTGCTTCTCCTGGCCTTCACGTGGCCTTATTCTGCTCTCCTCTCTTCTAATACTAACCTCAGGAACTCAGGAACCAAGAGAGAGAGCAAGCTCCTGGACTGCCCCAGTTTATAGCATAGAAAATCCAAACCCTTAATCCAATTATACATAAAGAAAGTCTCTGATACAAAGCCACCCATCTGAGGCATAATGGGATTCCTCCCTACATCACCACCCTACATCATCCAATCAGTCAAGGGTGTGGGGAAGAGTTTACTCTTAAACTAAGCCTTAGGCTATAACGACCCGGCCTGCCCACAGCCTGTTTCAGAACACACATTAATATCAACGAACTTCCATGTGGGCAGCACCATCTTTAACAAAGTGAGCATATTATATTTTATCTGCCGAACATTCATTAATTGCTTTTCATATATGCCTTGACCAGGGGACTCCAGCCAAGCCAGTGACCTCTTGCTCAAGCCAGCGACACTGGGCTCAAACCAGCAACCACAGGGTCATGTCTATGTTCCCACACTCAAGTAGAGACCCCACACTCAAGCTGGATGAGCCTGCGCTCAAGCTGACAACCTCAGGGTCTAAATTCTGCATCCACAGAATCCCAGGTTGACACTAGATTCACTGTGCCAATCCCAGTCATGCTGCAAATCACTTTTAAGACTTACCATAGGCACTGACTGGTTAGTTCAGTCGGTTAGAGTGTCCTCCCTGAAGAGACAATGTTGTGGATTCAATCTTTGGTCAGGGCACACATTGGAAGAAACCAATGAATGCACAATTAAGTGGAACAACCAATAAATGCTTGCTTGTTTAAGGTAATTTGAGTGAGACTTTCTCTCACTTGACAGAAACCAAGACTAAAACTAATGTGTAGCTTATCACTGCCTGCATATTTTCTTCCCCAACAGAATACTAGCCATGGAATGCCTTAATCTTGTCATATTTCTTTTTGTGCTCTACTCCCACCAATATCTAGGATGGTGTCTTGTATGTAGTAAGTGCCCAGTAAATGCCTGATGGGTTCAGTAGAATTGAATGTGAACTGATTCTGCAACATTCCTAAAAAGGTGCTTCAGAAACGCTTTCCTGTCTGTTATCTGGCCGACTGCTGCTTTTGTCTCTTAATCACAAAAGTAGTCTGCAGAAGAAGTTTCAAATATTTGATCTTTCTGTTTATTTGAGTTCACGTTAAACTGGAATGTGGTGTAAACATGTCCTTGGAATGCTCACTGCATGCTCCAACAGAACAGCTCGGAAGGTGTGGAGTGGATTCCTGTAGCAGTGATTCAATAAAATGAAATTCTTACTTTCTGTCCTTTATAAAACAAAACACTCCAAAAACCTGGTTATTTCTTTTCACAAAATGAGACTGACACCCTCTCAAATATAAATGAGGTAGAAAATTAAGGCATTTTCTGTCTATTACTGTGAGAAGTTGACAGCGATTCCATATTGGATGGCGTACCTATTGCTGTTGTGTACAGCTCAGGAACACTGCTCTTTTGAGCCGGGCTCATTAAACAAACTAAAACACAGACAAAAGAAAATACTTTCAGAACACATCAAGGACCACTGTTTAATGATGTGTCATAGCTCTGGATAGCTGGAATATCCTGATTGGCTTGTGTTATTAACTGCTGAGATTTTTGTTTCTCCTTGAAATACATATAGAGAATCTTCTATTATATCTTTATAATAAAAAAGGGAGGAAATACAGTGACTTGATCATATTAAGTGTTCAATTCGTCATAAGTATAAATGTAGCTGACCCTTATTGAGTACTTATTATGTGCCAGATACTGCTGCAAGCATTTATACATATTAATAATAGGTAGGGACCTTATTATCCCCATTTTATAGATGTGAAACTGAGGCACAGCATAATTACTTAACTTGCCTGAGGTTGCACAGCTTGTAATGGTAGAGCTAGAAGTCATACCAGGTAATCTTGCTCCAGAGCTTCTGTTCTTAACCATCATGCTTTACTGCTTCTCTGAATATTTGCTCAGACAAGTTGATAGTTTGTGGAACTATGGGAATGTGATATTTTGGGAAAGTCATTTTGCAACATCTATTAAATTTTAACTTACTTACAGAAGTAATAGATGTATACTAAAAGATTTATATACTGGAATATTTGTTGCAACATTGTTGGTAAAAACTGGAGAATCTCAAATGATTAGCAATAAATGAAAATAGAATTATCTGTGATGCAATTATATGTGGCAAGTATATTTTGAATGAATTGGGTCTCAATCTGTTGACCTGAAGATACATCCATGTTCATTAATTAAATGAGAAAAGCAAATATAAAGAACTGCGTGTTGTGTGATGCAGTTTTATAAAACAGTGATCAAAGAGCATACACACACACATTTGTATGTGGTTTATAAGAATTGTGTGGAATTTGGATCACCCGGCTGTTAGTATTTGGGATAGGGAAAAAGGGGGCACAGGAAATGATTAGAAAACAAAATCTAAAACAACATGCAACAGTGGGTATGGTATAATGTCAAATTAAAATGTCGAATATAAAAGTCAATATGGCATAACCAGTGGTGGAACAGTGGATAGAGCATTGACTGGGGTCACTGAGGTCCCAGCTTCAAAATCACAAGGTGCTGGCCTGAGTGCAAAATCACATGGTTGCTGGCTTGAGCCTGAGCGTCACTGGTTTGAAGCCCAAGGTCACTGGCTTGAGCAAGGGGTCACTGGCTCAGCTAGAGTCTCCCAGTCAAGGCATATAGAAGAAGAAATCAAAAACAACTAAAGTGACATAACTACAAGTTAATGCTTCTCATCTTTCACCCTTCCAGTTTCTCTCTCTCCCGAGAAACGTTAATATAGTATTACTGAAAATATGTATAACTAAATACGGATTTAGGAAAAAGTTACATGATAACTAGAACAAATGTTAAATCAAACATTAATTTTATTAAATTATAATTGTGTGAAAAAATATTTATTTGGATTCTTGTTGTTTTTGCAGTGGGTTCAAGTATGAACATGAAATAAGTAAAAGGGAGCAGAAAAGAATTTCGTGATGAAGAAATAACAATATATTGTGATAGCTAGCATTCACTGAGTGCTTATTCTTTGTCAGTTACAGTGCCTCATTTAATCTTAAGAACTTTGTACACTGGCAATAATTTTTTATACATCAGAAACACACTTCAGAAGTTGAGTTGCTGAAGGTCATTCAACTAATAGGTTGCAAAAACATGATTCGAATCTAGTGCTGTTTGACCCAAAACCCATAATCCTGACCACTGTAGTCAGAAGAGAAGGTGGGGTCAGAGGGTACTCTTATTTATATGGTTATAAAATTATAAATGGAATGTTTCTCCTGGTATGAAATATTTAATTTTTAGTAATAGGCCTGACTAGGTGGTGGCACAGTGGATAGAGTGTTGGACTGGGATGCGGAGGACCCAGGTTCAAGACCCCGAGGTCACCAGCTTGGACCCAAGGTCGCTGGCTCAAGCAAGGGGTTACTTGATCTGCTGAAGGCCCATGGTCAAGGCACATATGAGAAAGCAGTCAATGAACAACTAAGGTGTTGCAACAAAAAACTGATGATTGATGCTTCTCATCTCTCTCCGTTCCTGTATGTCCCTATCTATTCCTCTCTTTGACTCTCTCTGTCCCTGTAATAATAATAATAATAAAACTCACACACAAAATCACAAGGAGCTAGTTTTGTTGGATTGTAACTCTGATCTCATGTCTGGAATAAACTGGTAGTGAACTATTCCAATTCTTTCAACATCAAAACTTTGCACTTAGACAGCTAGCTGGTCACGCATAGGCTGATTGTATACTGTACAGGACAGGGAACTTGAAGTGAAATTAAGAACAGCCTCAGCTTCCTGGCCCCTTGAGGGAAAGCAGTAGGTGAAATACAGAGCAATAGGGAAGGAATATTCCAGATCCAGTTCGGGGTTCCTGACCTGTTCTCGATGCAGCCCAGAAAGATATTTTGGTTATAGGTTCTCTGTGGGAATTCAGGTCCTTTTCCGAGTTGGCCTGAAAGTCTGTTTCACACTGGTACTCTGGGTTCTCTCTAGAATTAATCAGGAAAGACCTAAATTCTCAATTCTTTGTAAGAAAGCGGGCTTCCTAAGATCCCTTGGCCTCTGAGTATACAAAACTAATGATGATGATAAAGAAGGTAAAACCATAATGACCTCCTTTATCATCCTGGAATCCAAATATAATTACATCTCTTCCAGTTTTTCAAGGTTCAGCTCCTCAGCTCATTTACTATACACTTCTTTGCTTTCCTCTTTTTAGAACTGCCTCCTTGCATAACTTCAGGGGCATCCATCCATATTGTATTCAGATGGAATGGTATCCTTCAGAGCACATCTTCAAAGAGTATAGGCATCGATCACAAGAGATTACAGTAAGAGTGGTGCCTCTTGCAGTTGTGCGATTTCACACTAATTCCTCATCTAATTTCAATCTCAGCTTTCTATCCAAGTGGAATGGGAAAGAACAGATATTTCAAGACTAAAACATGCTCTTATTCCCTTCTTCCAAGGCAATAGGTCCCTTGTATAGTAGTTGTGTAATTAAGAAGGGTTACTCAACTGATTCTTGCAAAACAAAGATCTGCTTCAAAGTGATTCTTTAAAGTTTGTTTTTTTCTCTTATAAAATGTATTTTCTGCTCCTCCAGACCCCCCATTACATAAATAATAATAGCTATCATTTATTCAGCTGACATGGGACATACTTTACATGCATTATCTCATCTCTCTTGTAGAAGAATTCTGAGTCTAATAATGGAGCTAACGTGAACAGAAATTATAGTACAAGGTAGAATGTGAAAAAATTATGAGTGAGGTAAGTGCAAAGCACCAAGAGAGCTCAGAGGAGAGAAGGACTATTTCCAGCCAGAGAGGCTCATTCAGTCAACATCAGCACGTAATTATTGTGTGTTTTTATATCCTAGTCTCAAGAACAGGGAAACAGATCATCTTGACAGTATGATGTCATCTGATGACTGTAATATGGCCATCAGGGCAGGCTCCTTGGAAGAGGTGGCATATAATCTATAAACATTGAAGGTTTGGGAGGCTTCTGGACAGACAATGATGGGTTGCCCCTGGATCTCATTATACCAGCACTGTCATCCTCTAGAAGACAGAGAAAGAGAGAGAGAGAGAGGGAAACAAGGGGTTGTTAACTTCCCTATTCAGTTCTTCTCCAAGGGCCTAATTTTGAAGCCCTTAATGGTAACCAGTCCTTCCCCTCTGTGCAGCTGGCTTTCCTCCCGCTGAAGATTGCACTGCACTTTCCCCTACTTAATTCCATTCGGTTTGTGACCTCCTCTCCAATTTACCAATTCTGATTCCCATCCTCCATCTTTTCTCCCACTGAGAAGAAACAGCCGACTTTGGGACTTCCAAACCTCCTGGAAAAAGGCCAAGCTTCCATAAACTTCAGAATATTATTGTGTGAATTAGAAAGTTCACATAGCATCAACCATGCAGTTACTCCAACATTTATTTTGGAAAATATTACATTTGGAAAATGGGAAGCATTCCAGAGTATTCTCTTACCTTGATATATCAGTAGACACAAGGGTAGTTTGAGATCATTTCTTGCTCAAAAGTCAGCAGACAATCTGTACAATTAGTCACATAAAATTTCCTTAAATAACATTAGTTAAGGGCTCTGGGGTTTAAAAAAATGCCTATAGAATATTTGTGGAGAAATTGGGGACAGAAAGCTGCAATTCTAACTCTGCAGCAAACTTTCAATATGCCTGAGTTAAGTCCCACTCGGCTCTTATTACACATTTCTCTTCCAGTCACTGATGATTAGACCTTGCTCAGTTGCACTTTTCCCAAGATCCTACCTGCTTCAAACTCCATCCCTCGGCAAAAAAAGGCAAAGCAGTCTAGAGCCCTTGGGAGAACTATATCTAAACCTAAAGGGCTAGGCACTTGGGAGCCCAAGGACCCATACCTTTTCCTCTCAAAATCCTCTTTCTGCCATCTGTTTCTCCTCAGCGTGGCTTTGCAATGCTAAAGCCCAGAAAGAAGACTGCCAGGGGGCCAGCTATCGGGGGCGGGGGGGGGGGAGTCTTATCAAGGCACCTCATTCTTTAGTGTGGTTCAGTCCCCAGTGTCTGTGTTATGTTTGCAGTGGCCACAACACCAAGTGAGATTGGGGGCCTTGAGAAAAAAACCTGGAATGCTGAACAGGTTGCAGTCCTTCTTGGGTGTTCTTTCAGGCTTTGAAATTTGATAACACCTGAAATTCAGTGTTCCCCATCCTATTTATAAAAAACAAAACCCAACATGTGCACACAGACACACTTGTGTGCGTGTGCTTGCATATAAATGAATAAAGAAAAACTAGGAGAACATATACCAACAGAGAACAATGGTTATCTTGGGAAAAAGAAGTGTATTTAGGTGGGGGCAATGACAAGCTACTGATTTACAGATCTCTTTTTTATTTTACACTGAAAATTTTTTGTGTGGAATGCGTGAATAAATATAAAGCGATAAAAATAAAATGAAAAACACATTTAAAAATATAATTAAATATGCCTGACCAGGTGGTGGCGCAGTGGATAGAGCGTTGGACTGGGATGCGGAAGACCCAGGTTCGAACCCCAAAGTTGCCAGCTTGAGCACGGGCTCATCTGGCTTGAGCAAAAGCTCGCCAGCTTGGATCCAAGGTCGCTGGCTCCAGCAACGGGTTGCTCGATCTGCTGAAGGCCCGCCGTCAAGCCACATGTGAGAAAGCAATCAATGAACAACTATGGTGTTGCAATGAAAAAACTGATGATTGATGCTTCTCACCTCTCTGTTCCTGTCTGTCTGTCCCTATCTATCCCTCTCTTTGACTCTCTCTCTCTGTCTCTGTAAAAAAAGAAAAAAAGTTAAATATTATTCTATATACTAATATAGAAAGCTATATAAGAAATTGTAAGTTAAAAATAGCAAGTTTAAAGTGGTAAGTATCACAAGTTCAGTTTTGGGGAAAATGTAAATATATTCACACATAATTGGTGGTATATGCACACAAAAAAAACCCAGGAGGAGAATACAATAAATTATTGCTGTGCTTATTTCTGGGAGATGGAATGAAAGGGGATTTTAACTTTCTATATTGGATAGCTCTAGAATATTAAAATTTTTAATATTAGCATTCATTGCGTTTTCTAACAAACAACTTGGCTGATGTACTATTATATTCTTGTTTATTAGATGTTGCCTTTAAAAGACTGACTGTCTGAAAAAAAAAGACTGACTGTCTGGTATTCTTTTTTTATATGAACTTAAAAAGTTTTTTTTCCTTTTTATTAATTTTAATGAGGTGACATTAATAAATCAGGGTACATATGTTCAAAGAAAACATCTCCAGGTTATCTTATCATTCAATTATGTTGCATACCCATCAACCAAAGTCAAATTGTCCTCTGTCACCTTCTATCTGGTTTTCTTTGTGCCCTTCCCCTCCCCTCCCCATCTCCCTCCCCCTCCTACCTTCCCCCCCGCCCCCGTAACCACCACACTCTTATCTATGTCTCATAGTCTCGCTTTTATGTCCCACCTATGTATAAAATCATGCAGTTCTTAGTTTTTTCCCGTTTTACTTATTTCACTCCGTATAATGTTATCAAGGTCCATCCATTTTGTTGTAAATGATCCGATGTCATCATTTTTTATGGCTGAGTAGTATTCCATAGTATATATGTACCAAAGCTTTTTAATCCACTCGTCCTCTGGGCTGTTTCCAGATCTTTGCTACTGTGAACAATGCTGCCACGAACATGGGGGCGCATTTCTTCTTTTCGAGCAGTGCTATGGTGTTCTTAGGGTATATTCCTATAAGTGGGATAGCTGGGTCAAAAGGCAGTTCGATTTTTAATTTTTTGAGGAATCTCCATACTGTTTTCCACAGTGGCTGCACCAGTCTGCATTCCCACCAGCAGTGCAGAAGGGGTCCCTTTTCTCCACATCCTCGCCACACTTATTCTGTGTTGTTTTGCTGATGAGCGCCATCTGACTGTTGTGAGGTGATATCTCATTGTGGTTTTAATTTGCATTTCTCTAATGATTAGTGATGTTGAGCATTTTTTCATATGCCTATTGGCCATCTGTATGTCCTCTTTGGAGAAAAATCTATTCATTTCTTTTGCCCATTTTTTGATTGGATTGTTTGTCTTCCTGGTGCTGAGTTTTAGAAGTTCTTTATAAATTTTGGTTATTAACCCCTTATCAGGCATGTTGTCGAATATGTTCTCCCATTGTGTAGTTTGTCTTTTTATTCTGTTTTTATTGTCTTTAGCTGTGCAAACACTTTTTAGTTTGATATAATCCCATTTGCTTATCCTGCCTTTTATTTCATTTGCCCGTGGAGATAAATCGGCAAATATATTGCTGTGACAGATGTCGGAGAGCTTACTGCCTATGTTTTCTTCTAAGATGCTTATGGTTTCACGGCTTACATTTAAGTCTTTTATCCATTTTGAGTTTGTTTTTGTGAATGGTGTAAGTTGATGGTCTAGTTTCACTTTTTTGCAGGTAGATGTCCAATTTTCCCAACACCATTTGTTAAAGAGGCTGTCTTTACTCCATTGTATGTTCTTTCCTCCTTTGTCAAATATCAGTTGTCCATAAAGGTGTGGGTTTATTTCTGGGTTCTCTGTTCTGTTCCATTGATCTATGTGCCTGTTCTTATGCCAGTATCAGGCTGTCTTGAGTACAATGGCCTTGTAGTATACCTTGATATCTAGAAGAGTGATGCCTCTTGCTTTATTTTTTCTTTTTAAGATTGTTGAGGCTATTCGTGTTCTTCTTTGGTTCCATATAAATTTTTGGAATATGTGTTTTATATTTTTGAAGTATGTCATTGGTATTTTAATGGGTATTGCATTGAATTTATAAATTGCTTTGGGTAATATAGACAATTTAATGATGTTTATTCTTCCTAACTATGAGCACGGTATATGCTTCCACTTGTTTGTATCTTCCTTGATTTCTTTTACCAATGTTTTATAATTTTCTGAGTACAAGTCCTTAACCTCCTTGGTTAAATTTACTCCTAGGTGTTTTATTTTTTTGGCTGCAATAGTGAAGGGGATTGTTTCCTTAATTGCTTTTGCTGACAGTTCATTGTTGGTATATAAAAATGCCTCTGAGGCCTGACCTGTGGTGGCGCAGTCGATAAAGCGTCGACCTGGGAACACTGAGGTTGCCAGTTCAAAACCCTGCACTGGTCTGGTCAAGGCACATATGGGAGTTGATGCTTCCAGCTCCTCCCCCCTTTCTTTCTTTCTCTTTCTCTCTCTCTCCCTCTCTGTCTCCTCTCTAAAATGAATAAAATAAAAAGAAATTTTAAAAAATGCCTCTGATTTCTGAGCATTAATTTTATATCCTGCCACCTTGCTGAATTCATTTATCAGGTCCAGTATTTTTTTGACTGAGACTTTCGGGTTTTCTATATACAATATCATATCATCTGCAAATAGTGACAGTTTTACTTCTTCTTTTCCAATTTGGATGCCTTTTATTTCTTCTTCTTGTCTGATTGCTGTTGCTAGGACTTCCAGAACTATATTGAAAAAGAGTGGTGAAAGGGGGCACCCCTGCCTGGTTCCTGATCTTAAGGGGATTGCTTTTAATTTTTGCCCATTTAGTATGATGTATGCTGTGGGTTTGTCATAGATGGCCTTTATCACGTTAAGGAATGTTCCCCGTATTCCCACTTTACTGAGAGTTTTGATCATGAATGGGTGCTGGATTTTATCAAATGCTTTTTCTGCATCTATTGAAATTATCATGTGGTTTTTGTCCTTCCTTTTGTTTATGTGATAAATCACATTGATTGATTTGCGAATATTGAACCAGCCTTGCCTCTCCAGAATAAATCCCACTTCATCACGGTGTATGATTTTTTTCATATATTGCTGGATCCGGTTGGCTAATATTTTGTTGAGAATTTTAGCATCTATATTCATCAGGGATATTGGCCTATAATTTTCTTTCTTTGCCTGGTTTCAGAATCAGAATTATGCTCACCTCATAAAAGAAGTTTGGAAGTCTTCCTTCCTCTTGAATTTTTTGAAATAGCTTGAGGAGGATAGGAATTAGTTCTTCTTTGAATTTTTGGTAGAATTCACTTGTGAAGCCATCAGGCCCAGGACTTTTCTTTGTTGGGAGTTTTTTGATAACTGTTTCGATCTCATTTGTTGTAATTGGTCTGTGTAGGTGTTCTGATTCTTCTAGATTGATTTTTGGAAGGTTATATGATTCAAGGAATTTGTCCATTTCACCCAGGTTGCCTAATTTTTTGGCATAGAGTTCTTCATAGTATTTTCTTACAATACTTTGTATTTCTGTTGTGTCAGTTGTTATTTATCCACTCTCATTTTTAATTTTGTTTATTTGAGTCCTCTCTCTTTTTTTCTTGGTGAGTCTAGTTAAAGGTTCATTGGTCTTGTTTACCTCTTCAAAGAACCAGCTCCTGGTTTCATTGATCCTATGTATTGTTTCTTTAGACTCTATGTCATTTATTTCTGCTCTGATCTTTATTATTTCCTTCCATTTACTAGTCCTGGGCTTTATTTGCTGTTGTTTTTCTAGTTCTTTTAGATGCAGGGTCAAGTTGCTTATTTGAGCTTTTTCTAGCTCAAATTTCTCATGGTATGCCTGTAGTGCAACGAACTTCATTCTCAGTACTGCTTTTGCTGTGTTCCATATATCTTGGGTTGATGTATGCTCATTATCATTTGTTTCCAGAAACTTTTTTATTTCTTCTTTGATCTCATTGTTAATCCATACGTTGTTTAATAACATGCTATTTAGTTTCCAAGTGTTTGAGTATTTTTCAGTGTTTCTTTTGTGGTTAATTTCTAATTTCATGCCATTGTGATCACAGAAAATGCTTGATATGATTTCAATCCTTTTAAATTTGTTGAGACCGCTTTTGTGTGTAACATGTGGTCTATTTTGAAGAATGTACCATGAGCCCTTGAAAAGAATGTATATTCTACTGCTTTAGGGTGAAAAGTTCTGAAGATATCTATTTAATCAAGTTGATCAAGTGTATCCTTTAAGTCTGCTGTTTTTTTGTTAATTTTCTTTCTTGAGGATCTATCCAGTGATGTTAGTGGGGTATTGAAATCCCCTACTATTATAGTATTGCTCTTAGTCTCACCCTTTATATCCATCAAAGTCTGCTTTATGTATGTCGGGGCTCCTATGTTTGGTGCGTAGATATTTATAATGGTTATATCTTCCTGTTGAATTGTTGCCTTTATCATTATGTAGTGTCCTTCTTTATTTCTTACTATAGCCTTTGTTTTAAAGTCCATTTTGTTAGTATAAGTATTGCTACCCTGGCTTACTTTTCATTTCCATTTGCATGAAATATTTTTTTCCATCCTTTTGCCATCAGTCTATGTGCATCTTTTGTTTTAAGGTGTGTCTCTTGTAGACAGCGTATGTATGGGTCCTGTTTCTTTATCCATGCAGCTACCCTATGTCTTTTGATTGGATGATTTAATCCATTTACATTTAAGGTTATTATTGATATGTAGTTGTTTATTGACATTTTATTCTTTAAAGCTGTATTCTTCTTTTGCTATATTCTTTTCCCCCTTTGAACTGTTCACAACAGGCCCCTTAGCATCTCCTGTAGAATTGTCTTGGATTTAATGAATTCCCTGAGATTTCTTTGTCTAGGAAGCTCTTTATTTCTCCTTAGTTTCTATCCCTTGATCTTTCTCTGCTTCTTTAGGAACCCCTATGATGTGGATGTTATTTCTCTTCACATTGTCACAGAGCTCCCTTAGAGTTTCCTCTGATTATTTTAGTCTTTCTTTTTTCTGCTTTGCTTCTGTGCCTTTGTTTATTTTATCTTCTAACTCACTGATTCGATCCTCAGCTTCATCCATCCTGCTTTTAATTCCTTCCATTGTGGTCTTCAGTTCGGATACTGTATTTGTCATTTCTGTCTGATTCTTTTATATTGTTTTCACTTCCTTTTTTGTACTTGCTATCTCTTTATTTAGGTGTTCGTAATGACTATCCATTGTTGCTCTAAGTTCTTTTAACATCCTAACTATCATTATTTTAAACTCTGCATCACGTAGTTTGGATATATCTGACTCATTCAGGTCCTTCTCTGGGGATTTCTCTTGATTCATTTGGGTTGCATTTCTCTGCCTGCCCATTTTGTCTGTGTCTAAGAAGAGTTTAGCTACTGGAGTCCAATGGTTGTTGCCTCTTCCCTAGGTGTGGTCTGTCCGCAGGCCCGCCACCCCCTCTGCCGCTGCCTAGGGCGGATGGGTGTGGGTGTTGCCAGCGACAGCCTTGGCTGCTGAGGTCTCCGCCTCGCCTCTGCCGGAGGGGCTGTGTTCTCATGCCCGGCTCTACAAGCTTTAGCCGGTCTCGGCCTTCGCCCCTCTCCCACGAGTGGGACCGTGCACCACACTTGAGCCACAAGCCTGGGCGTCAAGGGCAAGGGTGAGCACTTTTGCTTAGTTGTGGGTCCCTGTCAGCCTGTTCCTCCAGTCAGGAGGGGCTTTTGGTGCGGCTCAGCTGTTAGCCCAGGCCGAAGCCCCACCCCCACCAACCTCCACTCCTCAGCTGGGCCAGGCTGTTGCTATGTGCTCAGCCGAGCTTTGGGCTTCTGCCTCACCTCTGCGGGCAAAGCAGGTTCAGGCAGGGCTTCAATCCCCGGAGGTCTGGTGCAGCCATGCACCTACTTGCCCCTGCTCAGCAGCGGATCTCCTCCCGTTTCAGGCTCCCGCTTTTCCCCCACAGGTGGGGTTGCAGGCGGGCTTGCAGCTGCTGGACCACTTTCACGTGTGCCCTTTACCCCGGCTGGGCTAGACCCAGCTCATGCCAGCCAGCTCGGCCTCTGCTCCCACCTGCGGAACCGCGCTTTCGTGTCCCGCAGCCGCCCGCCCTCCAGCAAGCCCTCAGCAGTGTGGGTGCGGGCACTACAGCTCAGACCCTAACAATCCAATCTGTAGTCATGAAAAGCTCCCTCCTTCTAGGCGGCTGTGCTCCAATTGCCGCAGGGGAGCCTGTTTGGCTGGTGTCCTGCTTCCCTTTGCTGGTTCCAGGGCAAATATTGTTTCAGATTTATGTTGTGACTCAGCCCAGAGTTTAGGGTGGCTGTCCCTCAAAGCTTTTCTCCCTGTGCCTTCCAGACTGCACTCTTTACCCGCTGCTCCAGTCCTGTCCTCTCTCCCTGCCCCCAGGAGTCCCAGGTGAGTGGTTGTGAGAGAGGTTTTCTTCACCGTCCTTTTTAGAAGACTCCTGGGTCTGATACAACTGTCTCTTTCTCACAAACAGTATCCTAACCTGTTTCCCAGCTAAATACTGTCCATACACCTATTCTAGCCTCTGGGGCTGTAGGCTGGGGCTTTGTTCCTGGTACCCAGGTTCCTCCCTCTCTCTAAATTCTCCTCCCACCACGTGGGTCTCTCCAGGCTGCCTTTCGCTCCGGGGAGCTGGGCAGTCCTTTTCGCATTTTTGCTTTTCCTACCAGTATCAATGAGGCTTCTTCAGTGTTCCCCGGTTGAAGAGTCCTCTCAGTCCAGTTCAACATTGGTTTATCCCAATGATGGTTTTTAAAATCAAGTTATAATCCACTTTGGTTCTGGGAGTTGAAAGTTGGTACATCCGCTTACTCCATCGCCATCTTGCCCCCCCTGACTGTCTGATTTTAATGAGCCAATATGTAAAACTACATTGTCTGATCAGAACAGCTAGTTTACACCCTAATCCAAATGATAATGTTCATGGGAGTCTCTCATGTTTAATAGGGATTTCAGCTTTCACACCTGTACCTAACGTTAAACACGTCCTCCTGCTACAAATTCCCTTATTCCTTTTCTTCTGCTGGTAAACTCCTATTTATTCTTTAAAACCCAGCTGAACTATTAGCTTTCCCCTATCTTTTATGGGAGTGTCCAAACAAGATGAAGGGTGCAGCATCTTTCTGCCTGGATGGAATATCAGTGCCACAGAAGGATAAAGAGGGTGTCCACATTGGTATTGAGGGAACACGGTGAAAAAGATTAGTAAATAAGTAAATTGACTAGAGGTCTCTAACTATCAGAGTTACAAGTATGGAATAGGAGAAAACACATACACACAATCATTTGAAGGACTTAGGAGTAGCAACACTCCAGTAGCAAGAAGACATACCTACCAGCTTCAGATTGATAAACCATTCTTTACTAAAAGAAACCAGAGTTCTTTGCAAGATTGGCTAACTTTAGTGCTTGGGCAGTGAAAGTAAAAATAAATTGTGTCAAAAGAAAAAGAAAAAGAAGTGTTTTAAAAAATAATGTGGCCCTGGCCAGTTGGCTCAGTGGTAGAGCATCTGCCTGGCATGTGGATATCTCCAGTTTGATTTCCACTCAGGGCACAAAGGAGAAGCACCCAACTGCTTCTCCACCCCTCCCCCTCTCGCTTCTCTCTCTCTCTCTCTCTCTCTCTCTCTTCTCCTCCTCTCCTGCAGCCATGGCTTGTTTATAGTGAGTCAGCTCCAGGTGCTGAGCTCCACTTCAGGCGCTAAAAAAAAAGGCTCCAGTTGCAAAGGAGCAAGGGCCCCAGATGGGCAGAGCATCTCCTCCTGGTGGGTTTGCCAGGTGGATCCCAGTCAGGGTACATGCGGGAGTCAGTCTCTGTCTCCCCTCCTCTCACTAAGTAATAAAAATAATAAAAAATAAATATAAATTTAGTGTTTAAAAAAATAATGAAAATGTCTCCTGACCAGACGGAGGCGCAGTGGATAGAGTGTCGGACTGGGATGCGGAAGACCCAGGTTCGGGACCCCGAGGTCACCAGCTTGAGCGCGGGCCCATCTGGCTTGAGCAAAAGCTCGCCAGCTTGGACCCAAGGTCGCTGGCTCCAGCAAGGGGTTGCTTGGTCTGCTGAAGGCCCGCAGTCAAGGCACATGTGAGAAAGCAATCAATGAACAACTATGGTGTCGCAATGGCAACGAAAAATTAATGATTGATGCTTCTCACCGTTCCTGCCTGTCTGTCCCTGTTTATCCCTCTCTCTGACTCTTTCTCTGTCCCTGTAAAAAAAAAAAAAAAAAAAGAATAATGAAAATATCTAAAGAGACAGCCTGAAGGGGTTCCAACTTGTCAATCCTGGAACATTTCAGCATAAAAGTAAGTACTGATAGTAATGGATTATAATCCACTGGATAAAAGAGAAATTCAGGATTCCATACTAATATAAAGAAATAGAAAGTTTAATGAGGAACTGGATATTTACCTTCTTAACTTTCTCCCAATTTTATTTTATTTTATTTTTAGTTTATTTTTTGAAGTGAGAAGCAGGGGTGGGTGGTGGTGGCAGACAGACAGACTCCCGCATGTGCCCTACCAGGATACACCTGGCATGCCCACCAGGGGGTGATGCTCTGCCCATCTGGACTGTTGCTCCGCTACAACCGGAGTCATTCTAGCGCCTGAGACAGTGGCCATGGAGCCATCCTCGCTGCCCGGGACAACTTTGCTCTCATGGAACCTTGGCTGCAGGAGGGGAAGAGAGATAGAGAGAAAGGAGAGGGGGAAAGGTGGAGAAACAATTGGGCACTTCTCCTGTGTTTCCTGAGGCATCAAACCCAGGACTTCCACACGCCGGGCCAATGCTCTACTGCTGAGCCAACCAGCCAGGGCAGTTTCTCCCAGTTTTAAAACTTACTAATTACAGAGAAAGAAAGAATAATTTTGTAGTGTATAAGCCTGGCAGACACCATCTTAATTAACTGATCAAAGTACCCATAACCAGAAATAGGACAAATCAAAATTGTGTGCCACCTGATAGGATGCAATGAGAAGACATGGCATCACTTTTATGATACTCCTTTTGGAGGTCCATAAGCAGAATCTTATCCTGAGAAAACTCATTCAATTAAATTGAGGGTCATTTTACAAAATACAGGCTTATAATTTTACAATGTCAACATCATAAATATCAAGGAAAGACTGAGGAACTGTTTTCAATGGAAAGAGACTGAAGAGATGTGAAATAAATAAAGTATAATTTTATTCTCTCCTTTTACTTTAAAAGACATTTTGTGAACAATTCTCAAAACTTGAATGGGGTCTGAGGAATAGAGTAGAATAATATTGATGTTAAGTTTCCTGGTTTTGATGAGTTTTCTTTGGTTATTAAGAAAATGTCCTGTTTATGGGAAATACTAAGTATTTGAGAGTAAACTAGAAAATTATTCAGAAAAAAGATATTTTGTACTCTTCTCACAACTTCTTTTTAAAGTTTGAAGTTATTTCCAAATAAAAAGGTTTTTTTTGTTTTTTTTGTTTTTTGTTTTTTGTTTTTTTTACAGGGACAAAGAGAGAGTCAGAGAGAGGGATAAATAGGGACAGACAGACAGGAACGGAGAGAGATGAGAAGCATCAATCATTAGTTTTTCGTTGCCGTCGCAACACCTTAGTTGTTTATTGATTGCTTTCTCACACATGCCTTGACCGCGGGCCTTCAGCAGACCGAGCCACCCCTTGCTGGAGCCAGCGACCTTGGGTCCAAGCTGGCAAGCTTTAGCTCAAGCCAGATGGGCCTGCGCTCAAACTGGCGAGCTCAGGGTCTTGAACCTGGGTCTTCCGCATCCCAGTCCGATGCTCTATCCACTGTGCCACTGCCTGGTCAAGCCCAAA
Source organism: Rhynchonycteris naso (assembly GCA_037038555.1). Lineage (NCBI taxonomy): Eukaryota > Metazoa > Chordata > Mammalia > Chiroptera > Emballonuridae > Rhynchonycteris > Rhynchonycteris naso. The sequence continues at coordinate 305,434,064 of CM072995.1, read as the reverse complement.
TAAAAAGTTTAAAAAAAAAGTCTCAGATAGGTCCACAGCATCTCTGTTGGTGCCAATGCAATGAGTGATCTCAATGTTTAGTATTGGAAATACTGGATTAAACAATATGATATTATAAATATAAACCTGTATATATTCTCTCCTCACATGAACTTTTTCATTATCTGAGAGTGCTTGGAAAAATATAGATTCCTTGATCCAATTTGAAGCCCACTGGATTAGAATTTCCAGGAGCCTGGACATTTTTTTAAATTTATTTTATTTTATTTTTTTACAGGTACAGAGAGAGAGGCAGAGGGAGGGATAGAGAGGGACAGACAGACAGGAACAGAGAGAGATGAGAAGCATCAATCATCAGTTTTTCGTTGAGACACCTTAGTTGTTCATTGATTGCTTTCTCACATGTGCCTTGACCACGGGCCTTCAGCAGACTGAGTAACTCCTTGCTTGAGCCAGCGACCTTGGGTCCAAGCTGGTGAGCTTTTTTTTTTTTTTTTTTTTTTTTTTTTGCTTAAGCCAGATAAGCCCGTGCTCAAGCTGGCAATGTCTTGGTCTCGAACCTGGGTCCTCTGCATCCCAGTCCGATGCTCTATCCACTGCACCACCTCCTGGTCAGGCTGACATTTTTATTTACAATCAGTAGTTCTTAGGATCTGAGAAGCTTAAGAAACATTAAAATTCATTATGAAGGTCACTGAATCTTTAGTCAAAGGCATGTAAAGTGTGACAGTTTAGTATCAAAATAGTGAATGATGTTTGTATACTAGGTGGCCAGAGCTTGCTTGCTTGCTTTCTCTTTCTTTCTTTCCTTCTTTCCTTCCTTCCTTCATTCCTTCCTCTTTTCCTTCCTTCCTTCCTTTCTTCCTTCCTTCCTTTCTCCCTTCCTTCCTTCCTTTCTTCCTTCCTCCCTCTCTCCCTCCCTCCCCCCTTCTTTCCCTTCCCTTCCTTTCCCTTCCCTTCCTTTATTTCTTTCTTTATTCTTTATTTATTTTTTATTTTTTTACAGAGACAGAGAGAGAGTCAGAGAGAGGGTTAGATAGGAACAGACAGACAGGAACAGAGAGAGATGAGAAGCATCAATCATTAGTTTTTCGTTGCGACATCTTAGTTGTTCATTGATTGCTTTCTCATATGTGCCTTGACCGTGGACCTTCAGCAGACCGAGCAACCCCTTGCTGGAGCCAGCGACCTTGGGTCCAAGCTGACGAGCTTTTCCTCATGCCAGATGGGCCCACGCTCAAGCTGGCGAGCGCGGGGTCTCAAACCTGGGTCTTCCGCTTCCCAGTCCGATGCTCTATCCACTGCACCACCGCCTGGTCAGGCTATTTCTTTCTTTAGAAATTAAATTTAATGGGGTGATATTGGTTCATAGGAATACATAGGTTTGAGGTGTGCATTTCCATGGCATGTGAACTATTCATTGTGTTGTATGCCCATCACCCAATGTCAAACCAAGCTTTCTAAGTTTTATTGCCAATTAAGAATCTTGAGTTAACAGAAAACTTTTGCCAGGAGAGTGGTAGCCCTGGAGACCACATCAGAGGTCCCCAAACTTTTTACACAGGGGGCCAGTTCACTGTCCCTCAGACCATGGGAGGGCCGCCACATACAGTACTCCATACACTGACCACCAATGAAAGAGGTGCCCCTTCCAGAAGTGCGGCGGGGGCCAGATAAATGGCCTCAGGTGGCCGCAATTTGGCCCACTGGTCATAATTTGGAGACCTCTGACATAGATAGTCACTTTAGCTGAGGGCATGAAAATGTCTTTTGTCTGAGAAGGGAGTGAAAATAGCTGTTGTATTTTCATGATTGAAAAAGTAAGTGGGCTGGCCTTTGGTGAAACCCCCGGGGCCAAAATGGCAGTGGTTTTACAGTCTATGTGGGGCTGACACCTGAGGTGGTCTGAATGGCGTGTCATAGGATTAACAGTGGGGCTTGAAGGAGAATGGTTGCATCTGATAGAAAGGACTGAGCACTGAATGCATAGATGGGGAGATCCAGTGAGGGTCATTGAAAGAATGGAGCCTCTGGCCAAGTCCCCCTCCATTAAAGTACCATGCTGGCCTATTCAGTGAGCTGGACCAGCAGCGTCTGACAGTACCTGGCCAACAGTGGATGCCAACTTTGAATAGCAACACCTTCAGGCATCAAGGACTAGCATGAACCCTGGATACTAGGGTTTATCTCAGCTTGAAATAGAAGTCAGATGGCTTTCTTAAGTGGACAGTATTCACCTTCTAGCATTCTCAGAAGATCTAGAAGAAGGGAAGGGAGTCCTAAGAAAATGACACAAGATTCATACTAATCTAGCATCAGGGACTCAGTCATTTTTCTTTAAATTAGAAGAATTGAATATGTGATCATAACTCTACCTTGCATGCTGAGGAGCAGTATATACCAGCTCCAAATCAGTGGATCTGCTTTGATTTCTGCCATACTGCTCAGCACATGCTGTGATCCAGTACATTATAACTAATGAATGGATAAACAGAATGTGATCAGTAGGATTTTTACAAATCCAGCGGGAACCCACATTAGACCTGCTTTTGTATTCTGCAAACCTTATGTTAAACAGGTTACTAAGACACAAAGACTACATTTTATAGTGCATTCCAGATGCATATACCCAGTCTCCCAGACCTCACTACACTATGATTAAAAATGAGGTCAGGTTTACCTTATAATGTACAAATTACTGTGGCTCAAACTTTCATCTTATCTGATGACAGGAAGTCTCACCTTTTATAAGGTTCCTCTCCACAAGTAGGTCTTGGCACCACCCAGTTGCTCATGTGCCCACAAACCCACACCGTCTCAGACACCTCTGTGGTTTTAGATTGCTCATCATGGCTCCTCCATGGTCACTTCTCACCTCCTGCAACTCAACAATTGAAGATACCACATCTACACTGGCTTCAAGGAAGGCTTTCCCTCCCTTTCCTAAATGTTCCTAAAGGTGGACACAGACTCTTTCTTTAATTCCCCACATCATGACAGGGAGTAGGTTGTACCATTTAACAAAATTTTACAAAATGGTTAAGGATAAGAGAAAGGAATTATCAAATTGGCAAACTTAAAAATGGCTATGTATTCTGAATACTCTCAGAGTCCACAGCCAAAGCCCAGGCTGTCTCAGGACCATGGAGATGCCTTCCTGCCTGGTTCCCAGGCTTGAGGTATCTGCCAGGGTCTGCTTATCTTCTCCCCTTGGGGGTGACCTCCAGAGAGTTAGTCCAACAAAAAGCCTACGCCCCAAGTTATGGAAGTTCCAAGAGAACACATTTCTCCCTGTAGTCTCTCTCATCAAAGGCTGCCTTTGCTATCCTCATTACCTATCCACTTCCTCTGGGCAAACTCCAGCCCACTTTCCTTGTCCCCCTTGGGGTGAGGCCATGAGATGGCCTCTGCAAGATCATCACATGAAAGCAAAATATCCAATGGAGTACATTCCCCAAGTCTATGCATGAGTATTACCACGTGTGAGATAATAACAGGCTGGTCTTAGACTAAATCTAACCCAGTCATTTCTTTTTTTTCTTTTTTACAGAGACAGAGAGAGGGACAGATAGGGACAGACAGACAGGAAGGGAGAAGCATCAATTCTCTGTTGTGGCTCCTTAGTTGTTCATTGATTGCTTTCTCATATGTGCCTTGACCTGGGGGGCTACAGCAGAATGAGCGTCCCCTTGCTCAAAGCCAGCAACCTTTTGGGCTCAAGCCAGCGACCTTGGGCTTTAAGCCAGTGACCTTTGGGTTCAAGCCAGCAATCTTCGGGCTCAAGCCAGTGACCATAGAGTCAGGTCTATGATCCCACATTCAAGCCAGCAACCTTGCACTCAAGCTGGTGAGCCCACACTCAAGCCAGCAACCTCAGGGTTTTGAACCTGGGTCCTCTCTGTCTCAGTCCAATGCTCTATCCATTGTACCACTATCTGTTCAGGCCAGTCCTATTTCTTTTTATGACATCTTATCCATGTGAAGTAAAAAAACAGAACTGTAACTTCCCAGTCATCCTAAAGACTTCATTGCCAACCTCCTGTGAGAAGCTATCCAAACAGAAAGTACAAGTATCTTTACTAAAATAAACCATACCATACAGGCTGGAATAGTTTCCACCAACTTCTTAAAGAAAATAGTTCTCCAAACTATAGAGATGTCATTTTGCTTATAACAAAGGCAAATTTCAATATTTTAATGTGAAAAAGTTTGTATCTCTGGAATAACAGTTGTCAAACTTCCATTCCAGAAAAGGGCCCAGTTCAATATGAATGTATCTAGCCTCTTACATTTTGATCATTTCCACAAACCAAGGAGGAATCTGCTGCAATACAAATGAAAGTTTCCACCTCTTGAAAAACTACTTGAAAATCTAAAACTACAACGTTCAAGCCACTCTCCCCACCCCAGCCTTCAAAAATCTCAGGGCTTTTGTCGGGGCTTCAGTTACAGGCACTACATGCCAGTTTTCCCCCAGAGGTCTCTGCTTTTTATCACGGGTCTCACTCCTGAAGGGGAGTCCAGCTCTGAGCTGAGGGTAAGGGAAACTGCCTCCTCCTACAGGGGGAATCTCTTTCCTGGCCACATAAATATGGAACTCATTTTTATTTCCTTTTCTTAAACCTTCGATACCTGACTTGTTAACATTCATTCAAAAAGAATTTTATAAAGGTTAAAGAATTCGAGTTAACCAAATAGTGAAATTGAGATTCTTTAGGGACTCAGTTTCTGGAGTCATAAGTCATGCAGAATTAAATGAATTTGGAGGTGTGGATTTGAGGGTGGCTGTTGTCGAGATTGTCAACTCAGATAAATTGAAACGAAAGGTGGATTTTTCTCAATACATTTTCGAGTAAAGATTTTTATAATTAACAACAGTTGGCAAGTACTCATGTCTATTTCCATTTATATTGGCCACTAGCCCAAACAATAAAAATGGGTTTTTGCAAATTATAAACTTAAAAACATCAATGGGGAATGCCATTAAAGAAGAAACAAGTAAAATAGAAACACAAGTGGATATACAGTATGCAGAAAGGAGTCATAGAGAACTTGCCTTCGGTTTCCAGTCGTTAAAGAATTTATTGCCTACTATATGCCAAACACTGTGCTAGGTTTCGTAGCTGCTACCAAGAAGAAGGGGCAGGCCCGGCCAGGGGAGCTTTGTTGGTTGGAGTGTCGTTGGGACATGCCGAGGTTGCAGGTTTGATGCTCAGTCGGGGCACATATGAGAATCAACCAGGGATGGCATGCATGATGCTTCTCTGTCTCTATTTCTCCCTTCCTCTCTCTCTATAAGTCAATTTTTTTTAGAGAGATGAAAGAGCAAACCTGCCCTAGAGTTCCTTACCTCCTGGATATGGGATAAGTGAGTAAGGTGGCAGGAAGCACTGTTAAATAAAATATTAAAATAAAAGGAGTGTTCTTAGTTGATAATGGAGGTGTGAGCCATGTGTGGTGGAAGCACAGAGAAGACCAACTATCTCTACCCGGAAGCTGTCACAGCAACTAACTCTACCCGGAAGGCTTCACAGAGAAGGTTTCATGGAGCACTTAAGTTATGTCTTGAAAGATGAGGAGAAATGGTCAGCAAAAAGAGACAACGAATTCAATATTTGTTTGATGCCTGTCCTTCTCACTATACTGACTGCAAGTTCTGTGCAGGTTGAAATTGTGTCTCGTTCAATGTTGTCTTCTTGGCACCCAGCTCAGCATTTAGCACATGTTAAAATGTCTACCAACTGAAGGAACAGCACCTTAGACAAAGAGAACTACATGTGCAATAACAGATACGGGGTGGGGCAAAAGTAGGCTTACATTTGCCAGTAGCTGAAAGTTTATTCTTTTATTATTATATATTAGTTATTGTATTATTTTCCATACATACAACTATAAATCTACCTTCTCCCCACACTGTGAAGAATATGATCATTTTTCCAGACCATGGGTTATAACATCAGCACCTAAGCCCCTGGAAAGGAAAGGAAAAAAAACATGTGTCCTAAGATAGCTCAAAAGAGCAAGACTAGAGAAGCCAAAAGCCCTGAGCTTCAGTCCCAGCCCTGTTATTAACTAGTTACCTGACTTTGAATCACTGATTAGCCTACATCACCTTCAGTTTTCTTGCTTGTAAAACAGTCATGTAAGTTTTTCTTACAATATTATGTATTGTTTTAAAAAATTAAGGAATGTAGCATTGTAGCTTTTCCTTTTTTTCTGAATGCAAAATTATACATGCATCCAAACTGTACGTTGGCAGCTGAAATACATACTGATCATTTATTTCCCCCTCACCAAAACTTTAGGACTGATAAAAAAAAGAGATAGATTAATAAATATTCAAAAGTAGGGAAGGGAATTTCTTTGGATTAGAAGGTGTGAGCAAATGAGATAGCAGAGCAGTAAGAGCTGAGGCTCCTACTGCAACAAAGCTGCTGCTCCTGGTCATGTGCTGCGCTGACCAGGGCCCTCTAGTTCTCTCTAATCTAACCTATGAGATAAAGAGATAGATTGAAACTGAATGAAAAGCTAAGTGGCATTAAGTTTACAGAGATTTTTAGCATCAGTCTAATGCAGGCCTTCTTAATATGCTTTGTGCAGCTTAGGAAGACTATGGATTCCTTCTGCCTCAGTCTGATCAGACCGTTGTAACAAAACAGCACAGAAATGTGGCTTAGAAACAACAGAAATTGATTTCTCAATTAATTCTGGAGGCTCAGACATTCAAGATCAAGGTGCCAGCATGGTCGCATTCTGTTGGGGGCCGCTTCCTGGTTCCTAGCCACTGCCTTTTTTCTGTGTCCTCACTTGGCGGTAGGGACAAGCTAAGCTTTCTGGAGCCTCTGTGATAAGGCCACCTCCTCATACTAACACACTGAACATTAATATTTCTATACATGAATTTGGGAGGACACATTCAGATCATAACATCTTCTCAGAATAATACCTGTAAATGCATACAGTTAAAATACAGAAGAAATCAATTATACTGAAATGCAATTTTTAAAATATTAAATACTACCATATTAGCCTGACCTGTGGTGGCGCAGTGGATAAAGCATCGACCTGGGAACACTGAGGTCGCCAGTTCAAAACCCTGCACTGGTCTGGTCAAGGCACATATGGGAGGAGTTGATGCTTCCAGCTCCTCCCCACTTTCTCTCTCTCTCTTTCTCTCTCTCACTCTGTGTCTCCTCTCTAAAATGAATAAAATAAAAGAAATTAAAAAAAAATACTACCATATTAAAAATTAAGTAACAAGGTTGACCTGACTCATTTTTTATAGATCTCACAAATAATGTAATTGCAATATAACATGAAATATCTGTAATTTCTATTGGTTATAATGTCACAGCTACTGCCAATACTACTATGGTTCCTTGTCTACATTCAAATGGTGAAAAATATGATATTTCAGTTAGAAGTTAGTAAAAAATAAAATGTAATTGTATTTCATCCAAGTTCATGGGCTCCCTGAATTCTACCTACAGACCCCAAGTGAATAAAACTGGTTTAATAAAATTTCTAGCTTCCCCAGAGCAGAAGAGATGTGATTCTTTTATTATCTAGAACTGAAAAGTCATGATACTTCAGATAAAAATAATTTACTGAGTTCTAGCAGAATAATACAAAAAGCAAAGTAAAGAAGCATGACTAGAAACACAGTACAACATCAGTGATAAAGAGAAAACCTTAATTCTGGGGGGGGAGCAAGATGGCGACGGAGTAGGCGGACGTACCAACTTCCAACTCCCAGAACCAAAGTGGGTTACAACTCAATTTTAAGAACCACCACCTGGATAAACCAACTTTGAACAAAACTAAGTGGACTCTTCAACCAAGGAACACAGAAGAAGCCACATTGAGACTGGTAGGAATAGCGAAAACGCGAAGAGGGCTGCCCAGCTCCCCGGAGCAAACGGCAGCCCGGAGAGACCCGTGTGGCGGGAGGAGAGTTTGGCGGAGAGGGAGGGACCTGGGTCCCAGGAAGCAAGCCCCAGCCTGCAGTTCTAGAGCCTAGAAGAGGCGTTTGGACAGTATTGAGCTGTGAAACAAGTGAGGGAGCTCCCAGGCCTACAGTGTGGAGTATTAGGTCCCTTCCTACTCTGCTGAGGGCTGCTTGGGGTTTTGGGGCAGCAGGACGCTGAAAGGCGGTTCTGTCGGCGTGGGCAGAGGCCAAGCCGGTGGGAGATCGGTCTGGCCCAGAGGGTCAGAGGGGACCGCGAAAGCGGTCCGGAAGCTGCGGGCTCGCCTTTAATCCCACTTACGGGGACAAAGCGGGAGGCCAAGAACGGGCAGGCCCTGCGCAAGCCGGCCCTGACAGCGGGGACCGGGCTAGAACCAGGGACGGGCAGGGGCTGTGGCTGAGCTGACGCTACCAGTCCCCCACTCCCCCACCCCACCCCACCGACGGGCCGGAGAAACCACGGTTGGCCAGTATACGTGCGCGGGAACGGGGTGGACCCCGAGACAAGTGGAGGCTCGCAGCTGAGCCCACGCTACTATCCCCATCCGGCCGGAGAAACCCCGGATAGCATTCATACGTGAACGAGCGGGCTCCGAACGCGGGGGCGGGGTAGAGTCTGGGACTAGCGGAAGTACGCAGCTGAGCAGAAGTGAGCAAACACGCCCGCCCCAATAAACCTTGGTTTCCGACCCTGCGCAGAAGGGCCCTGGCCTCGAGGGCGGGGCTTAAGCTCCGGACAGGCAATAGCTTACAGCTGAGAGCACGTCAAAAGCCCCGCCTAACCCTCGGAACTGTAGCGAGCAGGTTCCGACTGCTGGTTCTGGGCGGAAGTCCGGAAATAGGCTGGGTCCGCAGCTGAGGAAAGGTGCTCACCTCTACCCTTGGTGCTAATCTTGTGGCTTCAGTCACAGCCCCTCCCACGGAGGAGAGGCAGAAATCATAGCAAAAGCCACAGTGGGCCGGCGCTGGCAACGCTCATACCCAACCACCCTAGGCACCGGCAGAGGGGGTGGGGGACCTGCAGATAGACCACACGTAGAGAACACAAAGGCAACACATACTGGACTCCAGTGGCCACAACTTGCTTATACACAGAAAAAATGGGCAGGCAGAGGAATGCAAACCAAATGAATCAAGAGAAATCCCCAGAGAAGGACCTGAATGAACCAGATATAACCAAATTACCAGAAGCAGAATTTAGAATAATGATAGTTAGGATGTTCAAAGAAATTAGAACAACAATGGATAGTCATTATGAACACCTAAATAAAGAGATAACAAGTATAAAAAATGAAATTGAAATAATAAAAAAGAATCAGACAGAAATGACAAATACAGTATCAGAACTGAAGACCACAATGGAAGGAATTAAAAGCAGGATGGATGACGCTGAGGATCGAATAAGCGAGTTAGAGGACACAATAAACAAAGGCACAGAAGCAGAGAAGAAAAAGGAAAAGAGACTTTAAAAATGTGAGGAAACTCTAAGGGAGCTTCGTGACAACATGAAGAGAAACAACATTCGCATCATAGGGGTGCCTGAAGAAGAGGAGAGAGGACAGGAAATGGGAACTTTGTTCAATCAAATCATAGCAGAAAACTTTCCTAAATTAAGGCTGGGAAACACTCCACACATTCAAGAAGCACACAGAACTCCATTAAGGAGAAACCCAAAAAAATCTACACCAAGACACATCATAGTTAAAATACCAAAGGTAATGGATAAAGAAAAAATTTTAAAAGCTGCTAGAGAAAAAAAGACTATCACCTACAAAGGAGCCCCCATAAAAATGACAGCGGACTTCTCAAAAGAAACACTTGAGGCCAGAAGGGAATGGCAAGAAATAATCAAAGTAATGCAGAACAAGAACCTACAACCAAGACTACTTTATCCAGCAAGGCTAACGTTTAAAATTGAAGGAGAAATAAAGAGCTTCCCAGAAAAAGAAAGCCTGAAGGAATTCATAAAAACCAAACCAATTCTGCAAGAGATACTAAGGGGCCTCTTGTGAACAGTTTAAAGGGAGGAATGAATAGAGCAAAAGAAGAATACAGCTTTAAAGAATAAAATGGCAATAAACAACTACATATCAATAATAACCTTAAATGTAAATGGATTAAATGATCCAATCAAAAGACATAGGGTAGCTGCATGGATAAAGAAACAGGACCCATACATATGCTGTCTACAAGAGACACACCTTAAAACAAAAGATGCTCATAGACTGAAGGTAAAAGGATGGAAAAAAATATTTCATGCAAATGGAAAGGAAAATAAAGCAGGGGTAGCAATACTTATATCAGACAAAATGGACTTTAAAACAAAGGCTGTAGTAAGAGATAAAGGAGGACACTACATAATGATAAAGGGAACAATTCAACAGGAAGATATAACTATTGTAAATATCTATGCACCAAATATAGGAGCCCCGACATACATAAAGCAGACTTTGATGGATATAAAGGGCGAGATTAACAGCAATACTATCATAGTAGGGGATTTCAATACCCCTCTAACAACACTGGATAGATCCTCAAAAAAGAAAATTAATAAAGAAACAGCAGACTTAAAGGATACACTAGATCAACTTGATTTAATAGATATCTTCAGAACTTTTCACCCTAAAGCAGTAGAATATACATTCTTCTCAAGTGCTCATGGTACGTTTTCTAGGATAGACCACATGTTAGGACACAAATATGGTCTCAATAAATTTAAGATGATTGAAATCATATCAAGCATTTTCTCTGATCACAATGCCATGAAACTAGAAATTAACCACAAAAGAAAAAATGAAAAATACTCAAACACTTGGAAACTAAATAGCTTGTTATTAAATAATGAATGGATTAACAGTGAGATCAAAGAAGAAATAGAAGTTTCTAGAAACAAATAATAATGAGCGTACATCAACTCAAAATTTATGGGACACAGCCAAAGCAGTTCTGAGAGGGAAGTTTATTGCACTACAGGCATATCATAAGAAGCTAGAAAAAGCTCAAATAAGCAACCTGACCCTGCATCTAAAAGAACTAGAAAAACAACAACAAATAAAACCCAAGACAAGTAGAAGGAAGGAAATAATAAAGGTCAGAGCAGAAATAAATGACATAGAGGCTAAGGAAACAATACAGAGGATCAATGAAACAAGAAGCTGGTTCTTTGAAAAGGTAAACAAGATTGATGAACCTTTAACTAGACTCACCAAGAAAAAAAGAGAGAGGACTCAAATAAAATTAGAAAGGACAGTGGAGAAATAACAACTGACAGAGCAGAAATACAAAGCATTGTAAGAAAATACTATGAAGAACTATATGCCAAAAAATTAGACAATCTTGGTGAAATGGACAAATTTCTTGAATCATATAACCTTCCAAAAATCAATCTGGAAGAATCAGAACACCTAAACAGACCAATTACAGCAAATGAGATCGAAACAGTTATCAAAAATCTCCCAAAAAAGAAAAGTCCTGGGCCTGATGGCTTCACAAGTGAATTCTATCAAAAATTCAAAGAAGAACTAACTCCTATTCTCCTCAAGCTATTTCAAAAAATTCAAGAGGAAGGAAGACTTCCAAACTCCTTTTATGAGGCGAGCATAATTCTGATCCCAAAACCGGGCAAAGACAACACAAAGAAAGAAAATTATAGGCCTATATCCCTGATGAATTTAGACGCTAAAATTCTCAACAAAATATTAGCCAACCGGATTCAGCAATATATGAAAAAATCATACACCACGATCAAGTGGGATTTATTCTGGAGCGGCAAGGCTGGTTCAATATTCGCAAATCAATCAATGTGATTCACCACATAAACAAAAGGAAGGACAAAAATCACATGATAATTTCAATAGATGCAGAAAAGGCATTTGATAAAATCCAGCACCCATTCATGCTCAAAACTCTCAGTAAAGTGGGAATACAGGGATCATTCCTTAACATGATAAAGGCCATCTACGATAAACCAACAGCAAACATCATACTAAATGGACAAAGATTAAAAGCAATCCCCTTAAGATCAGGAACCAGGCATGGTTGCCCACTTTCACCACTCTTATTCAACATAGTTCTGGAAGTCCTAGCTACAGCAATCAGACAAGAAGAAGAAATAAAAGGCATACAAATTGGAAAAGAAGAAGTAAAACTGTCATTATTTGCAGATGATATGATATTGTATATTGAAAACCCTAAAGTCTCAGTCAAAAAACTACTGGACCTTATAAATGAATTCAGCAAGGTGGCAGGATATAAAATTAATACTCAGAAATCAGAGGCATTTCTATACACCAACAATGAAATATCAGCAAAAGAAATTAAGGAAACAATCCCCTTCACTATTGCAGCCAAAAAAATAAAACACCTAGGAGTAAATTTAACCAAGGAGGTTAAGGACTTGTACTCGGAAAATTATAAAACATTGATAAAAGAAATCAAGGAAGATACAAACAAGTGGAAGCACATACCGTGCTCATGGCTAGGAAGAATAAACATCATTAAAATGTCTATACTACCCAAAGCAATTTATAAATTCAATGCAATACCAGTTAAGATACCAATGACATACTACAAAGATATAGAACACATATTCCAAAAATTTATACGGAACCAAAAAAGAACACGAATAGCCTCAGCAATCTTAAAAAGAAAAAATAAAGCAGGAGGTATCACTCTTCCTGATATCAAGGTTTACTACAAGGCCATTATACTCAAGACAGCCTGGTACTGGCATAAGAACAGGCACATAGATCAGTGGAACAGAACAGAGAACCCAGAAATAAACCCACAGCTTTATGGACAACTGATATTTGACAAAGGAGGAAAGAACATACAATGGAGTAAAGACAGCCTCTTTAACAAATGGTGTTGGGAAAATTGGACATCTACCTGCAAAAAAATGAAACTAGACCATCAACTTACACCATTCACAAAAGCAAACTCAAAATGGATAAAAGACTTAAATGTAAGCCGTGAAATCATAAGCATCTTAGAAGAAAACATAGGCAGCAAGCTCTCCGACAGCTGTAGCAGCGGTATATTTGCCGATTTATCTTCATGGGCAACTGAAATAAAAGGCAAGATAAACAAATGGGACTATATCAAACTAAAAAGTTTTTGCACAGCTAAAGACAATAGGAACAGAATAAAAAGACAAACCACACAATGGGAGAACATATTCGACAGCACATCTGATAAGGGGTTAATAACTAAAATTTATAAAGAACTTATAAAACGCAACACCAGGAAGACAAACAACCCAATCAAAAAATGGGCAAAAGAAATGAATAGAAATTTTTCCAAAGAGGACATACAGATGGCCAATAGGCATATGAAAAAATGCTCAACATCACTAATCACTAGAGAAATGCAAATTAAAACCACAATGAGATATCACCTCACACCAGTCAGAATGGCACTTATCAGCAAAACAACACAGAATAAGTGCTGGCGAGGATGTGGAGAAAAGGGACCCCTTCTGCACTGCTGGTGGGAATGCAGACTGGTGCAGCCACTGTGGAAAACAGTTTGGAGATTCCTCAGAAAATTAAAAATTGAACTGCCTTTTGACCCAGCTATCCCACTTTTAGGAATATACCCTAAGAACACCATAGCACTGTTCGAAAAGAAGAAATGCGCCCCCATGTTCGTGGCAGCATTGTTCACAATAGGGAAGATCTGGAACCAGCCCAAGTGTCCGTCAGAAGACGAGTGGATTAAAAAGCTTTGGTACATATATACTATGGAATACTACTCTGCCATAAGAAACGATGACATCGGATCATTTATAACAAAATGCATGTACCTTGATAACATTATACGGAGTGAAATAAGTAAATCAGAAAAAAAGAAAAACTGAGAACAGCAAGATTACATATATAGGTGGGACATGAAAGTGAGGGTATGAGACATGGACAAGAGAGTGGTGGTTATGGGATGGGGGGAGGGAGGGAAGAGTGGGTTAGGGAGGAGGGGAGGGACGCAGGGAAAACCAGATTGAAGGTGACAGAGGACAATTTGACTTTTGGTGATGGGTATGCAACACAATTGAATGATAAGATAACCTGGAGATGTTTTCATTGTACATATGTACCCTGATTTATTGATGTCACCCCATTAGAATTAATAATAATAAAATATATATATATAAAAAAGAGAAAACCTTAAAAACTACCAGAGTAGAAAGACAAATAGCAAAGGTCACTGGATATAATTAGATATAATTAGCAAAAGCCTATGCAAGTGACCCTGCACAGGTGGCTCAGTGGATAAAGCCTGACCTGGAGTGCCGGAGGTCGCAGATTCAACCCCCAGTAAGGGCACGTATGAGGAGCAATCAGTGAATATGGAACAAGTAAGCGAAACAATGAGTTGATGTTTCTCTTTCTCTTCTTTCTTTCTCTCTCTCTCTCAAATCAATGGAAAGTTAAAAAAATCCTATGCAAGAAAACAATGAAGAAATATTTTTCAAACACTGAAGGGAAATTTCCTCTGAATCTGTAATTTTATTTATAACAAAATTATCATTAGATTGAGGGAAAAATTGCTGTTTTTGAACAGACGAATATTTAGAACAATTGGCACTTATGACCTAAAATAAACTCTAGTAAGAAAAATTATAATACAGAAAAGGAAGTGTTGGAATGCAAGTATAATGTATATTAACTGGGAAAAAATTAAATAATACGGTAGTATATAAAATAGAAAGTGAATAAAATAACAAAAAAATGAAAAAAAGAAAAACAAAATAAAGTTAAAAAATAAAAGAGCTCTGTTCTAATTTTTAATTTGTTTCCCCTACATCTTTTTCAGTGCTTATGTAAACACATACACAATTTCATATGTACAAAATATCTTTTAGTCTTGAAATGAGCTCCCTTTATATAAAATGCTCTGTGGTTTTCCTCCCATTCAATGGAATATCATGTACATCCTTTAATATTGGTACATGCAGATCTACCTTACTCATTTTACTATCTGCATTCTACAATATGGATGCATCATAATTTATTTATTTAACATGCTCCTAATATGAATATTTATATTATATTTAATAGTTTTGTTCTTATAAATAAACTTGGAGGATTTTCTTTTGTCAGTATTTCTATAGAATAGAGGCCTAGAATAAGAATTGTTAGGTCAAAGGCTATGTATATTTTAAAAGGTTCATAGATCCTACCAAAATGACTTCTAAAAATATTACAAATTTATACTCAGACTACTAGCATATGAGATGCAGTATTTTAAAGAAAGAAACCTTCAACATGAGAATAGACACAAAATGGAGAGAATTTGGTTGTAGATTTTATTTTAAAAAGACAGAAAATAAGCATTGCTTTGAGAGCACAGGACAAATGGTCTTGTCCTTCAGACCATATGGAAAATCCTTTTCCAAAATTGATCATGAACAAACTCAAACAGATTTAGTAATGAAGAAACTCTTCAACTATTCAGTTAAGTTTTATTCTATTCAAACGAGACCATCAAATATACTCTTGCAGATAATTTTATCTTTCATAAAGTAATCTTTTTTTTTTTTAGAGAGAGAGAGAGACAAAGGCAGACAGACAGGAAGGGAGAGAGATGAGAAGCATCAACTCATAGTTGGGACACTTTTAGTTGTTCATTGATTGTTTTCTCATACATGCCTTGATGGGATGGGGGTGGGGGGAACTCCAGCCAAGCCAGTGACACCCTGTTCAAGTCATTGACCTTGGGCTCAAGCCAGCAACCTAGGGCTCAAGCCAGCAACCTTGGGATTCAAGCCAGCAACCTTTGGGCTTATGCCAGTGACATCTGGGCTCACATCAGCAACCATGGGGATATGTTTATGATTCCATGTTCAAGCTGGCGACCCTGCATTCAAGCTGCTGAGCCCGCACTCAAGCAACCGCAAGGTTTCGAACCTGGATCCTTAGCATCCCAGGTTGACTCTATATCCACTGTGGCACTACCTGGTCAGGCTCATAAGGTAATTTTAATGAAGAAAACCTTTGCCTTTAAACTTGATTCTAACCATCTTGGAGCACTAATGTGTACAGTGAAGGTGATAAGATCTGTGATAATAGTATCTACATTATCTTAGAATTTGTAACATTCTAATATGTTAAGAATGTAATTGCTGGACAAATTTAGACATGTACTTAAGACTTGGAGAAAACAAATAATGAAAATTTAGAGAGAAAAAAATAGAAATGGCCTATTCGTTGAATCTTCAAATTAGAGTATAATTATCAAGTGCTAACTATTGACATTTAGCTATGATATTGTGTTTTACTAATTCATCAGATACCTGCATATGTATGTAGTAGATACCAGGTTAGGCACTAAAGATACTGTATCTATTTTGGAGGAAATTACAGTTTTGAAGAACTTAATACAATTGATATATATTAGTTCCCTAAATTACTTTAAGCAAAAATGTACCACCATTTCACAAATGGGTAATATCAACTACAGAGACACAAACAATAGCATTTTATTTATTTATTTATTTATTTTTACAGGGACAGAGAGTCAGAGAGAGGGATAGATAGGGACAGACAGACAGGAATGGAGAGAGGTGAGAAGCATCAATCATTAGTTTTTCGTTGCCATTGCGACACCTTAGTTGTTCATTGATTACTTTCTCACACGTGCCTTGACCGCGGGCCTTCAGCAGACCAAGCCACCCCTTGCTGGAGCCAGCGACCTTGGGTCTAAGCTGGCAAGCTTTTGCTCAAGCCAGATGGGTCCGTGCTCAAGCTGGCGAGCTCGGGGTCTCGAACCTGGGTCTTCTGCATCCCAGTCCGACACTCTATCCACTGTGCCACCGCCTGGTCAGGCAATAGCATTTATTTTAAGAGATAATATGGACAACTCACTAGAGAACCATCTGACATGCAAAGAATTACAAGGTATGGTCCCTGCCTTCAAAGCACTTACAGTTTTAAGTACCAGAATTTAAAAAAGTATTATTAAAAAACATAGAACCTTCACACACACACAGAAAGAATAAAATACTGCTACTTCATGTCATGTATAGACTTTCAAAGGATTTGTGAAAAGTTAGAAAAACAGGTTAGAAAAAGGCACCTCACCAAGGAAGGACATGCAAGAGTAGAAATACAAACTCTGAAGATGTAGATACAGCCCTGACTAAACAGTTGTTTGAGTCTCATTATGGTCAACAAATAGGACATTGTTGCTATGTTTGGCCTCAGATAAGAGAAGAAGTAGGTCCTATATTTGAGGGCCAATAATGTAATCTAGATGGATGATAAGCAGAACGCATAATGATTAACTCCTCTTTTGCTTTTATTATTTTTTAAATAAAAAATAATGATCATTTATTAGAAAGAATAAAATTAAGGACACTTGAAGCCCAAGGTGGGTGAGAAGACAAGAACTTAACTATTTTCCATGAATATTTTCCAGTGTCCAGGCTCAAGTAAATTACATCAATTATTTATCATGGAACTATAATAACTTGTAGATATTGCTGAATGGTGGAGCACACGGATAGTTTTGTGTGCTCATAGATAGTTTGAGAGGATCAGAAGCTTGAGCTGAGACAAATGTTGTTCCAATATTAAGAAAAAGAAAAGTGTCAAAGACATTTCTAAAAACTACAGGCTGGGGTAGCCTGGGATGATAAACCAAAAATTCTATATGGGAGTCAGTATTTATTCCCTCAAAATATTGCAGTTTTACATTAGTGTTCTAGGTGCTAAGGGAAAATATAAAGATGACAAATAAGGCATAGGTTTTCTCTCCAAAGAACTGAGAGTTTAATAGGGAGTTAAGGAAGTAAACCAAAAACAAGTAAATACATAAATAAGTTCTAATATTTTTGTCTTGCTTAATTCTTTAAGGAGAAGGTGCAGAGCTTTAAAATTTCTCTCTGCAAGTCTTTCATTTACTTATTTTTTCAATATTCTATTAAGGCTGTTTTATGTACAAGGCACTGTGCTATGCAATATAGTAAATAACAAAGAAGAAGCAAAGGTGGATTTTGTCTTCAAGGAGCTTACAGTGAGAGGGAGTTTTATTAAAATTTAAACGTAAGTGTCTTAGTTTGTCTGGGTTGATATAACAAAAATATCATAGACTGGATAGCTTAAAGAGCAAACAGTTGCTTCTCACAGACTTTGAGGCTGGAGAGTCCAGATGAAGGTGCCAGCTGATTCTATGTTGGGGACCTGCTTCCTGGTTCACAGACTGTGCCTTTTGGATGTGTTCTCTCAAAGTGGAAGCTATTGATAGAGCTCCCAGGAGTCTCTTTTATAAAAGCACTGATCCCTTTCATGAGGGCTCCATCTCATTATCTACTCACCTCCCAGAGGCCACGTCTGCTAATATCACTACAGTGGGAGTTAGAATTTCAACATTCAAATTTGGGTGGAGGAGACAAAAACATTCACTCCATTGCAGTAAATGATCAGCTTGCCTTAGTTTATTTAAAACAAGCCGTATAGTTGCACATATATTCATTTGAAAAAGGAGAGTCATGCAGCCCACAAGGGTGAAGGAGCATCAATTGAGAAGTTTAGTCAGTTGTCACACAGGTGGACTCCGGGGTTGGTGTTTTTTGGCAGAGACAGTGGTAGATTGTAAACAAATCTCATTTCATCTTTCTTTTCTGGTTCCACAGAAAGACTACATTTCCCGTTGTCCCTTGATATTAATATGGTTCTGGACATAGGATGTGAACAGAAGTAATATAAACCACTTCAAGTCCTGGCCCTTTAAAATAAGAACAATTAATCAGTATCTACTAATGCTAACCATATGCTTTTCCAATGACCTAGCAACTCTACTCCTTGGTATGTGCCCAAGAGAAACAAAAGCATATATATACCTACAGAAAGATAAGAAAAAGAATATTTAGAGCAGGTTTTGTCTTCATAGCCCCAAACTTACAAAACCCCAATGTCCTGGTATGGGAAAATTGTGCTGTATTCATAGCATAGAATATTACACAGCCATAAAAATAAATGAAATGTATTAACTATACATATTAACATGCAAAAACCCTTGAGTGAGAGGAACCAGACATAAAAAATATTAATGTATGTTTTTATTAATGTAATTTTGAGGAAAAGGAAAAATGAAGCTATTCTGATAAAATCAAGGTTATCTCTGTTCACAGGTATATTAACTGGTAAGGATCACAAGAGAGCCTTCTGGCATGGTGGGGAAAGTGTTTTTGGATAGTTGCTCAGAAGTGAAGGGAAATGTAAAAAATTTCATAAAGCTGTACACTTAAATATTTTGTATATTATTATGTGCAACAACTAAACATTATGCACAAAACAAACAAACAAACAAAATGTGACCATTGAGCCTGACCAGGCGGTGGCTCAGTGGATAGAACGTTGGACTGGGTTGCTTGCGGAAGACCCAGGTTCGAGACCCGAGGTCACCAGCTTGAGTGCGGGCCCATCTGGCTCGAGCAAAAGCTCTCCAGCTTGGACCCAAGGTCGCTGGCTCCAGCAAGGGGTGGCTCGGTCTGAAGGCCCGCAGTCAAGACGCATGTGAGAAAGCAATCAATGAACAACTATGGTGTCGCAACGGCAACGAAAAACTAATAATTGATGCTTCTCATCTCTCTCTCCATTCCTGTCTGTCTGTCCCTATCTATCCCTCTCTCTGACTCTCTCTCTGTCCCTGTAAAAAAAAAAAGTGACCATTGAAGGCCCAATAAAGATAAAGGAATATTTAACTTTGAATCTCTACTTGGAGGAAAGTTGCCCTGAAGAGCTTGCCAACCTGCTTTGGACTTTTTGTGAATAAAAAATAAGCCTTTCTTATCTTAAGCCTCTGAGATTTAGGGGCGTATTTGATATCTCGGTATAGCCTAACTTTCTTGGCTATTATCCACACTCTGCCAAGGTCAGAAACCTGGTTTTGTTAGCACACCAAAGGACACTCTGTCTCACATAGACTAAGTGAGCCAAAACAAGCTTGTAAATGAATGTATAAATCAAAATCCCAATTTATTAAATGGCACGGAAAAAGAGAAAAAAAAAGTTCATCTCATACAAACTAGGATATCTATTATGACCAAGCCCTTTCTTTCACTCAGGACATTACACCATAATCAAAGTTTGTTTGGAGCAACTGTTCTCAGAAAAAGGACAATAGTTAGATGAATCAAATGTTTAATGACAACTTTCTAACAGAGATCGTGAATCCATGCCATCAAAGGGATAGTTTTGTCAGTGCCTTCAGTTTCTACTTTACTGAGTGTGTGCCTGCGTCGCTTGGGTGGCTCTCCTTTTGTTGCTTCCATTCTTATCAACTTTTATTTTTTTAGGGATAGAGACAGAGAGAAGGACAGACAGAGATAGACAGGAAGGGAGAGAGATGCCACAGTGTCATACCTAGTTTAAGCCATGCTTTGTCATTGTGCTTATGCCTGATATGCATTTCTTCAATGACTGCATGTAAAGCTGGATAATTTAGTGTTGTTAAATCCTCTGCATGAGATTCTATGCCATTGACATCTTCAAAACCAGAATCTTGCACAAACAATTTTCAGCTTGGCAGATCTTCAAAGCCTTGAATTTAGCCACAAATTGCCAGATTAGTTTCCTTCATTCTCTATGTATCTTCTTTGAAGGAATTCTTTGTTGCACCTTGTTGATATAAAGCCTTTTTTTCTTTAAAAGAAAAGAAGCAGCAATGAAGGCCCAAAAGAGTATCCATTCAAACTACTGGTCATAAGCAGCCTAAAAGAATGAGTGGCCCATGCAGACACAGTGTGTAACATCACCTTTTAACTTGATGGCAGTTTGATGAGAAGACTTTCTTTTAAAAAACAGCCTGACATGTCTTGTAATATGATTTAAGCAATTTACAAATGTAAACTACTGGTTTACTGCAAACTGTTTCAGTTTGCAATTTTTTCCCCCAATACTACAGCGTAACATCCTCCCTGAGAATTTATCAATGCCTTCCCATTCTGGAGTCTCTATAGCAGCACTGGCAAAGATAGAGAGTACCCTTTCAATTCTTTTAATCTGAGAATTTACCTGAAATTGTCCCTTTGCCATTCAGCTCAGCTCATCCAGCACCTGTGGCAACAATAACTGTGGTATTTATTCCCTTCTCAAATCTTTAAGCAAAACTCAATTTTAACAGTTAATTAAAATAAATTGCCTGCTTTTAACTGTACTTTAGTGAATTTTAAAACATTTATTAATTGATTTTTGAGAGACAGAGAGAGGAAGGGAGAGAGAGAAAGAGGGAAGCATTTATCTGTTGTTCCACTTAGCTGTGCATTCGTTGGTTGCTTCCAGTATGTGCCCTGACCAGGGATCAGGCCTACAACCTTGGTGTTTTGGGACAATGCTCTAACCAATTGAGCTAATCAGCCAGGGCCTTTTAATTGTATTTTAAACATTTCTTTAATTATTGATATTTGTTGTGTCACATGGTAAATATAATATTTATCATTATGCATACAAACTACATGAGCCGTTACATTCAAACCAACTGATAGCAAATATGTTCATTGCTTGGCGATTAAAATGCTATTCTTTAAATATTACACATCCTAACATGATAGATTGTTACTTATATTTGACATGTTGCTTTATATTAAACATGTTAGCAATTTTGAGGTTGATGTATAACACATTTTTTTTTCCGATTTCAAAATAGACTCCCATTTAGCATTTTCTTGCAGAACATCAGGTTTTCACAGATCGATTATTGAAATTAAGTAGGATAAGCCTGTGCTACTATTTCTATAATTTCTGAGGACAAGTTTATGCCATGTTTCTGACTCATATTTTGCACTGGAGAATTAAAAAACATAATTGCAATGAACTGTTCCTATTCTATTATTGTATATTGGGTGTGTTAATGCGGGAGATAACTTAAACATGAGAACTGGATTTGGCTTTGAAGAAGCTGCTGGAATTTGAGCAGGATGGGATTAACTGCATGGGACTTCAGGTTGTCCCCCTTGGGAAGGGGAAGGTATGTTTATCTGTGGGAAGCAGGATGTGCTCATATAGTTGGGTAGCCAGATGCATAGAACTGTGGAAGACACTGCTTGTTACCCCAATATTTGTTCTTTTTATTTTTCTCAGTAATAAAGCCAGAAAAGTTAGCTGGGCATTTGTCCAACCAATAAACAGAGACTGCATTTCCTAGCTTCTCCATGTGACTAAGCTTGGGCCAGTGAGATATAAGGAGAAGTATTTTGCATAGGTCTCCTGGGAAGTTTTATTAAAGAGAGGAAGTATGTGCTCTCTTCCTCTTTTGCTGGTCTTCCTGGCTAGCATGTGGATGTCATGGCTCAAGTGAAGCAGCTGTCTTATAAATTAGGGTGGAAATCACAGGTTACAGTTCGCAGAGCAAACTTTCAGGAGTCTGGGATCCCTGATGGTTACAGAACCAATATCTTAGCCTAAGTCAGCTTATATTTACCCAAGAGAGAGAGAAATTTTATTGCTTTTCCACTATTATTTTGGGTTTTCCCTCTAATGAGTAATCCTCTTTCGTTTCCTTTAAACAACTATCTTGTATTATCTTATTGAGTTTACCTTATATTATTATTACACCTACCTTATATTATCTTGTTTATTTTCCATCTTCTCTCTCTAGAATTATAGTTTTAGAACAGTCAGTTAGCTTACCCTTTGCAGTGTTCTAAGTTAATCACATTGGTAATCAAATTCATTATAGTGCTTGCTGCAAGGGAGGCAGATAACCACTTGTTTCAGCTAAAATACGACAGAAAAGCATTGCTTGGGTTTTATGTTAAGGTCACAGTATTAAACAGTTTAATGTCCATCACTGATAGGCTGCTTAAATGAATATTTGATTTTTTTGTTTTGGAAGGGCCTATTTGGAAGGGAAAAAAAACCCCAAAATAAAACCTAATGCAATTCCAATTGACTGACCTGAAGAAGTGGGAGCTTCTTAACATTCAGATAACATTTGACTATCATTTTATAAGGGTTTTTCTTCAAGTGAGGATATTACATGGCCTTCCATTTTTCTTCAAGGGATGAACATCTTTAATATCATCCAAGCCATTACATTTGCCACTCATATTTAATACCAGTTAATTTTTATTAATGGCATATGTAAGGCCAGTAGCCACGGCCACCATCACAACTGCTTGGCCCGCGCAGGTTTGCATTTGATCCAGACAGACAGTAATGAAACAACGGAGCCAAGAACTGGTGGGCCATTAGCTTTAATCCTAGCTTGCACCCAGCGGGCAAGAAATACACACAGTGGGAAAACACTTCTCTTTCCATTCAGGGCTCCCAAAGCCACTGACTTATCTGAGTTTCCTAGAATCAAAGGTTTTTATCTCACCAGCCTTATTCACCTTTGTTCCCCATATCCTTCTCTCTGCACAAACTGGCTTCTCCTTCAGTACTCTGCTTCTCCTCTCCTCCACGTGGCCTTTCTCTGCTCTCTCCCAGCATGGGCTCCTCTGCCCCGTTTTATAGTGTAGAAATCAAAACCTTTAGTCCAATATATAAACAAGGAAGTCTCTGATACAAAGTCACTTATCTGAGGCATAAATGGGATTCCTCATGAGAGTGCACCACCCACTATCATGCAATAGTCAAGGGTGTGGGGAAAAGCTTAGTTTTAAAACTAAGCCTTAGGTTATAATGACTTTGCCAGTTTACAGCCTGTCTCCCACACCCAATGCAATCTATGAGCGAGCAAACATATACATCATATTTACAAACTTATTTGACCAACAGCGTATTTAGAGCTAGCATAAATCACCATGCTTTCTAAGGTGTACTTTCAGGAGCTCAGAATATAAACACTAAGTCTTCTTTCTTAGACTCTTTCAGCAGCTTCACAAAATGTATGCTGGGGTCCTCTATAGTGTCACCAATGTCACCCATCAAGATCTACTTTGCTTCCTTTGCAATTATTTGCTTCTGTCACTGTTTAAGCAGAAGGAAACTGCTTTCTTTTTTTTTTTTTGATCTGCTACTGAGCAGATTGCCTTACTTACTTACCCTGATAAAGAAGATACTTACCAAGAAAGAGCTCCCGGTAGCTTAACTGTGCTCAAATTTTAAAAAGAGAGCCTATAGCCATTTCTTCATAGGAGCCTCTCATGCAGACTGCTTTTCAAGTAGAATCCTGCACTAAGCTGCCTTCCTCCACTGTGTTCCTGTCATATAAGCCAGTCCTGCTAAAAGAGTTCCTGGAATGGCATTTTCAACCAATAGGACTGAGACTTTCACCATCTAATGGGAGCTCCATAGTTATATACCTGTCAGCATTCTCACCAATCAGTCAGAGAGGCTCCATTCTGATTATCAGGACACTGCTTTTTTTGGACCAAACTGTGAGGATTTGGAATCCTTATTTGCATGAGGATAAACCAATTAGGAACCAGGTGCCCAAACTTTTGTCTATGTAAGTTAGCGCCCCTCTCACACTTTTTCTATCCACAGAAGACTATATAGACTGTGTTTCTTAGCTTTAGCAGACCGGCACAGGGGAGAGCAGTGCAGACCAGAGCAGGTGGAGCTGTCTAGCAGGGAAAGGGCCTGGTCTCAGGGCCACCGTGCTGTAGTGTTTGTTGTTCCACAGCGTGTGCTTTTTTATAATAGAGCTGTAACAGTATTGAGCTATTTCACAGCTGTGCTGTATCACAATTGAACTGTTTGCAGTCAATAATGTTTCCTTCTTCGCTGCAGCCCACATTGGGAATTCCTGATGCTCTTGACATCAGAGACCAGCAGTTGACAATATTGTTAAAAACTCTGGGCCCTGGTCAGTTGGCTCAGTGGGTAGAGCATTGGAACAGCATACAGATATCCTGGTTTTGATCCTGGGTCAGGGCACACATGAGAAGCGCCTATCTGCTTCTCTTCATCTCCCTCACCCCATTCTCTCTCTCTTTCCCTTTGGCAGCCAGTGGCTTGACTAGTTTGAGCATCAGCCCCAGACAGGGGTTACCAGGTGGATCCCGGGTAGGGCACCTGCAACAGTCTATCTCTCTATCTCCCCTCCTCTCACCTAAAAACAAAAACAAAAAAACTTTGGTGACTTTATCACTCATTGTAACTTCATAAACCATAGTACAATGCCTATGGTTGAAGTGGCAGCTCAGGCTCTGGCTCTGTGGCAGTGGAAGGAGGAGCAGAGGTGGGCAGAAACTTTGTCTTCTTGTTTACATCTGAATCTACAAAACTCAGAATGGTTCCTGGAAAAGTATGTGCTCAGTAACTATTTGTAGAATGAATGAATGAACAGATTAGAATGGGATTCCTCTAAAGGAACCTGCCTTAAGAAAGGATGCAATTCAGAATTCCAAGGAAGCTGGGAGGTTATTATAGGTGAGGAAACTGACATTCAGAGTGGTTATATGACTCATAGGCCTCACAGGTCCCTTGTCTTGCCATTTGTTGGCTACACTCTGTAGTCAGGTATGAGTCCTGCTGCCTCTACTGTGTGTATTCTTTGGCTGATGAGCACTTTTAATGAATGCAATAGATAGGACTGCGCAGTGTCAGGGGCTCAGTGGATAGATGACCTTTCCCTTCCATTCCTCACCTCCCGCGGCCAGCCCCGGGAGGTACAAGATGTACAAGATGACCTACTGCCTTTTCCCCACACAGGAAGTGTATGAACATAGCAAATAGATTTTTCAAGCCTTCTCAGGCCCTACAGAGCTTAGAAAGCCCAGTAGTTGGGAGCAGCACAGTGCCAACCAGCAGGCAGCATTAACTAGTTATTATTACCTGGTACTCTAGGGAAGGGGAGCTGGCGAGTATAGTTGTCCAGGCTCTACCCTGGCAACCATCTTCCTTCATTAGCTCCCAACAAAATACATTTAATCCCTATCTTCCACTGACTTGCCCGGGATTGTACAGGACAGAGACTGGAGTACAACGTGACCCAAGTAACCAACATTGCACATCCACGCCGGCGCTCATTCTCCACCGCGTGGCCGGTGCGCGGTGTCTGGAGTGGGGCGCTATTCGCAACACCGCTCTCACACCTCCAACTCCCCTTGCCGCTTGGGTTTCGGAGGGGCGAGCGCGCGCCACCGCCGGAGGACAGTCTGCGGGAACGCGCACGCTCCGCCTCTCCCCGCCTCCCAGTGCGCGCCCCGCCCCCTCGAGCTGCGATACGCCGAGCCCTCAACATCCGAGGACTTCGGCCCCGAGTAACCCGGCGTGCGTGACCTTTCCCCTCCATTCCCCACCTCCCGCGGCCAGCCCCGGGAGCCCGCAGTGGTTGGGCGCGCGCGCGTCCCTCGGTCCCACCTCCCTCCCAACTTCGGCTCACCCCTTGGCGTCCCCTCTGCGCGACTCCTCGTCATGGCGGCGTTCAGCAAGTCCATCCCTCATAACTGCTACGAGATCGGCCACACTTGGCACCCTTCCTGCGGGGTTTCCTTCGTGCAGATCACTGGGGGCGCCTTGGAGGAGTCCCTGAAGATCTATATCCCCCTGTACTTGGTGAGACCCCGTCAGCTTCTCTCCTCGGGGAAGTTTAGTGTGGACGATGCTGGGCCGGGGGTGCCGTCCTGCTCCCGAAAGGCCTGGGGGACTCGCTCTGTGTTACTTTCTCATTTGGAGGGACCATAGGTTTTTGTTGTTGTTTATTTTCTGTTTTTGGTGGGGGAGGTCGCAAGGGGCGGATATCCCAAATCCTGCACGGGACGGGAGAACGGGGAGGGGAGGGGAGTTAGAGGTTGAGCTGTCATCTAAATGCCTGTTGTTGGGAAGAGGGTGGACTCCCAACTCTGGGATTAAGTTTAGAACACTGAAAACTTTAACTACAAGGCCCTGCGTTATTTTTGCTTTCTCCTGCTTGGAGATGAGGAGGTCAGGGAGGCGATGAGAAATGGCCTGCAATCTTTCCTCATGTTCCCCCACCCCCATTTTTTTTAAAGGGCATGTTTGACATCAAGTCCCCGTGACTCCAGATCTTTTCTGTTTGGAACGACGAGATGTGGCTTGAGGGTTTGGCAATTTTATTTTGCAAGTTCACAAAGTAGACAATTTGCTGAGATTTTGCATGGTGATTTAAAGGGTGGTTCTAGTCTTTGAGTGAATGTGATTAGACTTTATGTCATCTAGGTTCTTTATTAGCTTTATATGTAGGGCAATCTAAGTTTGGAGTTTTTAATAGAGAATATTTGGAAATATGTGTATGTATCACTGAGAACTGGTAAGGAAGTTTGTTCTTAAATGTTCTCACCTCGTCCTTGGTATTAAAGACTTATTACTTTGGTTATTAAAGTTCAGTCTCTTTATTTTCTTGTCCAATAGAGTCTGTCTTCTAAGAAGGGAGAGGTCATATTTTTGTATGTTTCCTAAAAGTTTTTCATTCAGTATTCGTTGGATTGTCAATTTTTTGCATTGAGCAATAATTTGGATTTATACCGTACTATGCCTCAAAGTATGTCATAGCTATAACTGTAGTACTTTCACAGTTTATGTATTATAGAGATAACGAAGGAGAAGATGGTAACTTTCTCTCAGACTCCAAGAAACCAGTTTTATTTTTATCATATGGACTGATGCTTTTTAAACTTCAATGTGTGTTAGAAATCCTCTGGGGAATTGTGATAAAATGGGGGTTTTAATTCAGTAGGTCTGGGTGGGGCCTGAGATTTCTGCATGTCTAACAGGTAATATTGATGCTGCTGAATTAAGAGCCACTCTTTGAATAATAAAGACAGAGAGTGGAGGCCGATAATAAATTTATTGGAGCTGGAAATTTCTCCCTTGATTTTCTTTGGCAAAGATTTATGTTGATCTGTTTTACCACAGGAATTGTGGCCAGTCTGTAGCTCAGTTATATTTTTTCCTTAAAAAACATCTACAAACGTTTTTGAACTCTTGATATGTTCAATAATACAAAAAGATGGTTTCAGCCTTTATATGGTTATGATCTACATGAGGAGAAAGCTTATGCTATATAATTTCTCCTTTGAAAATCCATACCACTTTTATGGCACCCTCTTCATTCATTCATTCTTTGATTCAACAACTGTTTGTTGAGTGCATGACAGTTGTCATATCTACAACCAAAACAAATTATTGGTATCTTCCATGACAGGAAAGTTCAGAGGAGCAACAGGTACACCTTCTATTCCAGTAGTTGAAGTGGGGGCTGGGGTGTCAGGAAAGTTTTTTTTTACCAGAACAGGCCTGTCACCCTTTTTTCCCCACAAGAGACAGTGACTGTTTAGGTATAAGAGCATCTTTAATTCAAACTGCAGCCACTTGAGAAGGCAGGGGACTCCTGTCCAAAGGAACTGCTTTAACACTTTCCTAGTGCTGGTGGTTTTTATAGGGTTCAGGGGCTGTTAGTAATGATGTAAAGAAAAAAATGTCTGTGCAGTTAGTCATGTAACAATGTGTGGGAGTCAGGAATCCAGTTTGTAGGGTTGCCTCCCCAGAATGTTCTCTGACACTGGCATCGGTCTATCTGGTGTCCTTGATGTTACTCCAGAATGGCTGGAACCTGGTGCTTTGGGGAACTTTCTGCAAGAGAACTCCCTGTATTTCTTAGGCAACAGAATAAAGATTAAAGTTGTGAACTAAGCTTCTTGTTATCTACAGTGCCTTAACCCCTTACTGGAAATTCTGTGACTGAGCCCTTACAAGATATTACTGTAATTTAACCCCTTACACAATCTCCTATTTATTACAACTATAAAGCTGCTACGTATTATTGAAGCCAAGTTTCTAACTTTTGAGTTCCCCGTCAGTTTGTGCTTTTCTGTTTTATATGTATTTTCAACTGGATTAAATACTTCTTGAGGATAAATTCTCCATCTTATTTGGCTTCTATCCTTACAGCTGTGTATTTCAAACGTTGGGTTGCTACTCGTAAGTGGTTGTGAAATATAGTTAGTGGGAATTGACCAGTATTTTATTTTAAATGCACTAGAACAGAAAATATCAGAGTCCATTGCAGATACTAAGGATGACATTTTCGTTTCAGTTATATTTGTATGTGTGGCTGGGCCTAGTTAGAGCATGTAGCAACACTTTGCACTTTGTCAGTGATGAGTAGTTGTTGATTACATGTGTAACCCTAGGTGCCAAGATCCCAGGTGGTATGGGAAGAAGTGGGCTTTAAAAAGGGGTTAGAGATGTGTGAATTTGAATCTTGGTTCCATTGGTTACTAGCTGTTTGTTTTTTTCGCATGTTACTTTGTCTTTCTCTGTAAGGATTGAGTGAAATAATACATTGAAGATGTATCACATATTTTTTAGTTTATAATCTTGAAGAATTAGTCATTATTTTTTTGCAGAAGGTTATTATACCCATGTTTTAGGGGTGTGTGAGGATGTAAATTGGATAACAGTGTGCAGGAGTAGCAGCGATCACAGAATAGGGACCTTATAAAGTGTTGCTATTATTAAAATAATTCATTCATTATAATCTGTGTCTCTATTACCTGTTAGAATGGTAGTTTGTATTCAGCACTAGCCCACTTCTTCAGTAAGTGCTTAATAATCCCTCTGTGATTTTTGCCTGAAGCCTAGTTTAGGGGGTGGAGTTGAGGGACTCTTTTTATCTGTCTATTCAATGAATAAATGATAATTTTTATACTATTTGTTGTTCCTTTGGAGGTCTAACAGTCATTTTGTCTGTTTCTTTTAAATGAACACTTAAATGGTGAATTTTCCTGTTTATTAACATGACATTTTGAGTTTGTTGCACTTGTTTTTATATGTGACTTTTTATTTGTTATTCTTTGGCTGATCTCTTGAGTGCAAGGGCAGTTCCAGCACATCATTCATAGTTGGAAGTTGAAGACTTACTATTGCACTAAACACTTTCTCAGCTCACCTTTTATAGTAGTGTTGGGCAGATGAAATATATTATGCTCACTTTGTTAAAGGTGTAGCTACCACGTGCAAGTTTTAAGAGTAAGCTTTTCCCCACACCCTTGACTGATTGGATTATGTGGGTGGTGCACTCTCATGAGGAATCCTCCCCTTATGTCTCAGATAAGTGACTTTGTATCAGAGACTTCCTTGTTTGTAGATTGGATTAAAGGTTTTGAATCTATGCTATAAAGTAAGGCAGACCAGGAGCTTGCTCTTGGTTCCTGAGGTTAGAATAGAGAGGAGAGCAGATTAAGGCCATGTGGAGGCCAGGAGAAGCAGCCAAGATGGCAGAGTGCTGAGGGAGAAGCCAGTTTGTGCAGAGAGAAGGGAAACAGAGATGAATAAGTCTGGTGAGCTAGAAACCTTTGATTCTAGGAAACTCAGATAAGTCAGTAGCTTTGTGAGCACTGAATGAGTGTGTTTTGGAGCCCGGTGTGTATTTTTGCTTGCTTTCCGGGTGCAAGCCAGGATTAAAGCTGATGGCTCACCAGTTCTTGGCTCCGTTGTTTCATTACCGACTGTCCGAATCTAATGCGAACCTGATCTGGTCAGGCGGCCCTGTTGGTGGCCCTGACTACTGGCTTTACAAGTAGCCACTGTCTCTGAATATCTGAATATAGCTGGCCAAATCTGACTTACTTCTGTTTGATCCTTTAGTTATCATAGAACAGGGATAAAAAAAAAATATTGGAATATAGGCTTTCAGTAATTATGATCCATTACTGTTCATATTTCTGAGTTAGCAGATTGTTGGGCAGATAAAATATATTATGCTCACTTTGTTAAAGATGGTGCTGCCCACATGGAAGTTCGTTGATATTAATGTGTGTTCTGGAACAGGCTGTGGGCAGGCCGGGTCGTCATAGCCTGAGGCTTAGTTTAAGAGTAAGCACTTCCCCACACCCTTGACTGATTGGATGATGTAGGGTGGTGCACTCTCTTGAGGAATCCCATTATGCCTCAGATGGGTGGCTTTGTATCAGAGACTTTCTTTATGTATAATTGGATTAAAGGTTTGGATTTTCTATGCTATAAACTGGGGCAGTCCGGGAGCTTGCTCTCTCTTGGTTCCTGAGTTCCTGAGGTTAGTATTAGAAAGGAGAGCAGAGTAAGGCCACGTGGAGGAGAGGAGGCAGGCAAGATGGCTGAATGCTGAGGGAGAAGTCAGTTTGTTAAGAATTTGTGCAGGAGGAGATGGGAAACAGAGATGAATAAGTCTGGTGAGCTAGAAACCTTTGATTCTAGGAAACTCGGATAAGTCAGTAGCTTTGTGAGCACTGAATGTGTGGGTTTTGGAGCCCAGTGTGTGTTTTTGCTTGCCCGCCGGGTGCAAGCTAGAATTAAAGCTGATGGCTCACCAGTTCTTGGCTCCTGTGTTTCATTACCGACTGTTCGAATCTAATGTGAACCTGCACGGGTTGGGTGGCTGTGATGGCAGCCTCGACTACTGGCTTTACACAGATTCATTTTTTTCTTTGTTTTAGTGAGAGACAGAGACAGAGGGACAGACAGACTGGACAGGAGAGAGATGAGAAGCATCAGTTCTTCATTGTGGCACCTTAGTTGTTTATTGATTGCTTTCTCATATGTGCCTTGACCTGGGCACTCCACCAAAGCCAGTGTCCCCTTGCTCAAACCAGTGACCTTGGGCTTCAAGCCAGTGACCTTTGGGCTCAAGCTAGTGACCATAGGGTCATGTCTAAGATCCCATGCTCAAGCCAGCGACCCCGCGCTCAAGCTGGTGAGACCATGCTCAAGACAACAACCTCGGGCTTTCGAACCTGGGTTCTCTGTGACCCAGGCTGATGCTTTATTCACTGTGCATTCCCGCCCTCCCCTCCTCAGTCAGGCTGAGTCAGTAGGTTCTTAATAAAACAGATATTTGGTTGATTTAAAAAAATTAAAAAGCCTTCAAGTCCTTAATAACTACTTTTCAATGCCAGCATTATTTCTTTTGCCTGGTCACTAGAAAGTTCTCTTCAAATCAAAAGGAATGCTCCTCTATCTGGGAAAGTTTATCCTCTTCAAGAAAGTAATACATTTTGGTAGAGAGAAAAATCCTCCTGGAGGAACGAGGGAGCCAGGTTTACACTGGTACTCCCTGTCATAACAGGTTTTTCAGCAG
The DNA here is from genome assembly GCA_037038555.1 of Rhynchonycteris naso. Lineage (NCBI taxonomy): Eukaryota > Metazoa > Chordata > Mammalia > Chiroptera > Emballonuridae > Rhynchonycteris > Rhynchonycteris naso. The sequence goes on along the minus strand of CM072995.1, from coordinate 305,402,131 downwards.
ATTGTCTTTATACCTAACTCTCTAGTTGATTCAAAGTGACAGGTTATTTTGGGTAACTAGACTTCTTATTTACTATTTAGAAAATTATATTTGTCACGAATTTTTGACTCTTTAAAACATATTTTTGATTCTTTGCTGATAAATATTGAAAAAATATACGCTAGGCCCTGGCCGGTTGGCTCAGTGGTAGAGCGTTGGCCTGGGGTGTAGAAGTCTCCGGTTTAATTCCTGGCCAGAGCACATGGGAGAAGCGCCCATCCGCTTCTCCACCCTTCCCTCTTATCTTTCTCTCAATTTCTCTCTTTTCCTCCCGCAGCCAAGGCTCCACTGGAGCAAAGTGGCCCTGGTGCTGAGGATGGCTCCATGGCCTGCAACGCCCCAGAGGGCATGCCCTGTGGATCCTGGTTGGGTGTGTGCAGGCGGGAGTCTCTCCCCCTACCCCCTCACCCATTTCTCACTTTGAAAAAATACAAAAAAAAAATACGCTAATGAAAGAGGTCTGAGATTTGATGATTAGGATTAGTAATAGCAAAACCTTTCCTATTGGTATTGTAATATTTTCTATTTACAGGTACTTGTCAGTTATTTATTGAGTCTGCTATTTTCAGGGTGCTTCGTATAGCAGCCTATGGACTATGTGATATAGTGACGAATAAGAAAATGAAGTGGACATACTGTACTTTCATTGAGAGTTTATAGTCTAGGAGGGAGGATTAAGCATGTATGAGCCTATAATAAAAATTCATGAGATAAATACTGTGTGCTACAGATAAAATGTTTTGGGAGATCAGAGGTACAAGATCATATTTGACTGGGAGATAAGGGGAAGCTTAATGAGAGAAGTGGCAGTGTGGTGGCCTTGAAGGAAAAGTAGCATTTGGAAAGGTAGAAATGGTGGTGGAATGGCTTGAGCAAAGACATTCAGGTAGGGTAGAATATGCATAGTATGATTTGAGGAATGGCAGATAGGATTTAGGCTTTACTGAATGCAGTTGTCAGTAAAGGTTGCCAACAAGGGGTAGTATGTTTGAAGTTGTTTCATAAAGGTGATATGACAGTGGTATATAGACCTGTTAGATTTAATGGCTCAGATGTAAAGCAGGGGAAAGAGTCAAGAGGATTTAGGGGATTTTAAGCCTTGTTTATTAGGAAGCATGGAAGGCAGTGCTTTGGGAAAGTATTTTAGTGCAATATGCTAGAGTTCTTTGGGATATATTGGATTTTAGCTACTAGTGCAGTGTTTGACTGGAAGTGAGCAGGTGGCATTGAGAAATGTAGAGCTGGTTTTTCCAGAGAGAACGTGGGGTTGAAATCTAGGTTAAGATAGCCTAAGAGAGTTGAAGCTCTGGCAAGTCAACTAGAAAGAGAAGTCCTTAGGTCAAGTGAATGTTTAGAAAGAGAAGACAACCTGAGGAATGCTCATTTTTGGAGTAGAGGAAGAACCAAAAAGAAAGAAGCAGTTAGATATGGAGAGGCTGAGTAGAAAGTGTTGCAGAGAAGTCTTGAGTAGGGAGTTTTGGCAGATATTGTTAAGAGGTGGGAAGAACGTGGGCTTGAATCTTGGTCCTGCAACTTACGAACTTTTCTATGGGAACCTCAGTATTCTTTATAAAATGGGGGAAAAATACCTATCTCATATCCTTGAATAATATAAATCATCTTTTGTTATTATTCTGCTCAGAACTCAGCCTCAGACTGACCTGTGGTGGCACAGTGGATAAAGTGTAGACCTGGAATGCTGAGGTCGCCAGTTCGAAACGCTGGGCTTCCCTGGTCAAGGCACATGTGGGAGTTGATGCTTCCTGCTCCTCTGCCCCTTTTCTCTCTCTCTCTCTTCTCTAAAACAACAACAACAAAAACAAAAGCAAAGAACTCTTTTTATCTCAGTAAAATGTGAAAATCTTTGCCTTGGCCTACAGAGCTTTATGTAATCTGGCTATTGCTTGTTTGATTGCATTTCATAACATTTTCCCTTTTGCTTATTGATGTCCAATAGATATAATCACACTGTTTATATTTTTTGTAATCTAAGTTATTTTATTGAGAACAGAGATCTTAATTTCTGGGAAATTTTTTAAATTGGACAACGAATTGTCAAAAAACATGAACTTAACTTTCCCTCCCTCCCTCCCTCTCTCCTTTCCCTTCCTTCCTCCCTCCCTTTTGTTGGGAGACAGAGAGACAGTAACTTTGAGCTGTTCCTGTATGTGCCCTGACCAGGGGTGGACACATCAACCTCTGTGCTTCAAGACAATGTTTGGCCAACTGAGCTTTCCAGCCAGGGCTTAATTTTTTATTTATTAATTTTGATTATTTTTTTGAAGAGATGGAAGGGAGAGAGAGGGGACAGGGAATCAAAGCATTCATTTGTTATGCCACTGAGCCATGCCTTTATTGGTTGTTTCCCATGTGTGCGCTGATTGGAGATCCAACCCACAACCTTGTGGGTTCAGGATGATGCTCTGACTGAGTAAACTAGCCAGGGCTGGAAATGAACATTACTAAGGAGTGAATGAGTAGAGAAAAAAAACTTGCCTCATATTTGTTCATAAGCAGTAGCATATAAATAATTGCTCTTATTAATAATTATGATAGACAGCCTGGATTGAAAGTCTGGAACACAAACTTATGTTCCATAACTCTATTTTTATAAGCTTTGCTACTGATAAAAATGTGATGACTTTGATAATAAATTTGTAATTTATTCATCAGATATATATTGAATATCTACCAGGCATTGTACTAGGTGATAATTAGGAAAGGGGAATTAATTGAAGTGACTACTTAACAAGGAGCTAAATAAAACATTTTGGAACATCTTTTCAAAATGTGTTAGTACAATTTCTTGCGTTACTTGTATAGTATAGTGAATGTGAAATATGTTTATATTCCCAAGGACTGTACTAGGCACATAATAATTCATAACATTATATGCTATATAATGTTGTATATTCATATAGATTCATATTATGTATATTCATAATATATATTAAATGCATAAAATTGATGCTTTGATAATTAAGAGTCTTAAAATCTTTTAGCATACATAATATTGTATTAAAGATTTTTTGAATTTCTGTTGATTGTAGGTCAAACTTTTAAATTCTTTTGTTCAATCACCAATCTTAGCCTTTTTGCTATTGATTGATTTTCACTGAAAGAGTGTTATGATTTAAGATACTTTTTGTGTATTTTTTCCTTCGTGCTTAATAAGAGATAAATTTGTTTCATCTTGGGAAACTAGGACTATTGTTAAGAATTTGCTAAAGAATTTTATTTATTAGGTATTCCAGTTAGTATTGTAAATTGATATTAGAAATTATATATGAAGCTCTCATGATTATCTTTTAGGAGAATCAACAATTGAAGTGAATGAATACAGAAAGTAATTTTGCTTTCAACAGCATTGAAAATTATTCATTAAAATAAATTTATATGTGGAAAAAATATGAAAAGAAGGAAGAATGATGGATCATGTGTCACCAAATTAGAGCAGGTTCCTTTATAAGAATGCTGAATTTACAGTGTTCTCAGCTTATCACCATTTATTTTGTATAGTCTTTTGACTCATTACATGTGTCAGGTTGCTTTGGTTTCTTGATTCCAACTAGATCTTTGGGGTTTGGATTGTGATTAGTCCAGTTTGGGAGTTGTTTTGAAGGATTCTGTATCTGTTGGCAGTGACAGAGGGAGGCTTGTTCTAATCATTCTTGATTTCTAAACCTTAAAGAAAGTAAGCCTGTATCTCAGAAACCCTCAAGCCCGGAAGACATTGAATTAATCAGGATCAGACTGAATTTCAGAGTGTGCTCCCAGTTTTATTTGGAGAACATGGAGTGTGACTGTGATCTTCATTTCCTCTCATGCGCTCTTTTCTATCCTCATCTCATTCTTTAGTAACATTGTCTACAGTGTCAGAAATATGGCAAGGAGATGTATGTGGACATTACAGTTAAGGGGGAAGATAAGCTTAAAAGAAATATATAAAAAATTTTAACTGTGATAGTGCTATTTAAAAGTACAGGGTGTTATATTAGAGAGTATTTCAAGAGGACCCATTCTAGTGTGGGTTTGGGAAGGCTTTTCCAACAAAATAGCATAATGAGTATATGAATATATATCAGCTGATTGTATATTAGGCCATTACTTTATATAGAGAGAGGTTGTATTTGATGATTTCTTAAATTCAGTATCCTAGCCAAGAATTTTATTTCTTCCCTTTTGTCTTTGGGCTTTACTTAAACTTGAAGCCAATACAGTAATAAAACATCTCAGGACATAGAAATACCTTGATTAACAGATTCTCTGAAATTGAACCTCTATTCTAATCTACATTTTAAGTTCAGGTAGTCAGAAAATTTTAGTTACATGTTAGAAAAACTTTTTATTTTATTTTTATTTTTTTATTTTTTTTATTTTTTATTTTTTTTTATATATATTTTATTATTATTAATTCTAATGGGGTGACATCAATAAATCAGGGTACATATGTACAATGAAAACATCTCCAGGTTATCTTATCATTCAATTGTGTTGCATACCCATCACCAAAAGTCAAATTGTCCTCTGTCACCTTCAATCTGGTTTTCCCTGCGTCCCTCCCCTCCTCCCTATCCCATTCTTCCCTCCCTCCCCCCATCCCATAACCACCACTCTCTTGTCCATGTCTCATACCCTCACTTTCATGTCCCACCTATGTATGTAATCGTGCTGTTCTCAGTTTTTCTTTTTTTCTGATTTACTTATTTCACTCCGTATAATGTTATCAAGGTACATCCATTTTGTTATAAATGATCCGATGTCATCGTTTCTTATGGCTGAGTAGTATTCCATAGTATATATGTACCATAGCTTTTTAATCCACTCGTCTTCTGACAGACACTTGGGCTGGTTCCAGATCTTCGCTATTGTGAACAATGCTGCCACGAACATGGGGGCGCATTTCTTCTTTTCGAACAGTGCTATGGTGTTCTTAGGGTATATTCCTAAAAGTGGGATAGCTGGGTCAAAAGGCAGTTCGATTTTTAATTTTCTGAGGAATCTCCAAACTGTTTTCCACAGTGGCTGCACCAGTCTGCATTCCCACCAGCAGTGCAGAAGGGTACCCTTTTCTCCACATCCTCGCCAGCACTTATTCTGTGTTGTTTTGCTGATAAGTGCCATTCTGACTGGTGTGAGGTGATATCTCATTGTGGTTTTAATTTGCATTTCTCTAATGATTAGTGATGTTGAGCATTTTTTCATATGCCTATTGGCCATCTGTATGTCCTCTTTGGAGAAATTTCTATTCATTTCTTTTGCCCATTTTTTGATTGGGTTGTTTGTCTTCCTGGTGTTGCTTTTTATAAGTTCTTTATAAATTTTAGTTATTAACCCCTTATCAGATGTGCTGTCAAATATGTTCTCCCATTGTGTGGTTTGTCTTTTTATTCTGTTCCTATTGTCTTTAGCTGTGCAAAAACTTTTTAGTTTGATATAGTCCCATTTGTTTATCTTGCCTTTTATTTCAGTTGCCCATGAAGATAAATCGGCAAATATACCGCTGCTACAGATGTCGGAGAGCTTGCTGCCTATGTTTTCTTCTAAGATGTTTATGGTTTCACGGCTTACATTTAAGTCTTTTATCCATTTTGAGTTTGTTTTTGTGAATGGTGTAAGTTGATGGTCTAGTTTCATTTTTTTGCAGGTAGATGTCCAATTTTCCCAACACCATTTGTTAAAGAGGCTGTCTTTACTCCATTGTATGTTCTTTCCTCCTTTGTCAAATATCAGTTGTCCATAAAGCTGTGGGTTTATTTCTGGGTTCTCTGTTCTGTTCCATTGATCTATGTGCCTGTTCTTATGCCAGTACCAGGCTGTCTTGAGTATAATGGCCTTGTAGTAAACCTTGATATCAGGAAGAGTGATACCTCCTGCTTTATTTTTTCTTTTTAAGATTGCTGAGGCTATTCGTGTTCTTTTTTGGTTCCATATAAATTTTTGGAATATGTGTTCTATATCTTTGAAGTATGTCATTGGTATTTTAATTGGTATTGCATTGAATTTATAAATTGCTTTGGGTAATATAGACATTTTAATGATGTTTATTCTTCCTAGCCATGAGCACGGTATGTGCTTCCACTTGTTTGTATCTTCCTTGATTTCTTTTATCAATGTTCTATAATTTTCTGAGTACAAGTCCTTAACCTCCTTGGTTAAATTTACTCCTAGGTACTTAATTTTTTTGGCTGCAATAGTGAAGGGGATTGTTTCCTTAATTTCTTTTGCTGATATTTCATTGTTGGTGTATAGAAATGCCTCTGATTTCTGAGTATTAATTTTATATCCTGCCACCTTGCTGATTTCATTTATCAGGTCCAGTAGTTTTTTGACTGAGACTTTAGGGTTTTCAATATACAATATCATATCATCTGCAAATAATGACAGTTTTACTTCTTCTTTTCCAATTTGTATGCCTTTTATTTCTTCTTCTTGTCTGATTGCTGTAGCTAGAACTTCCAGAACTATGTTGAATAAGAGTGGTGAAAGTGGGCAACCCTGCCTGGTTCCTGATCTTAAGGGGATTGCTTTTAATCTTTGTCCATTTAGTATGATGTTTGCTGTCGGTTTATCATAGATGGCCTTTATCATGTTAAGGAATGATCCCTGTATTCCCACTTTACTGAGAGTTTTGAGCATGAATGGGTGCTGGAGTTTATCAAATGCCTTTTCTGCATCTATTGAAATTATCATGTGATTTTTGTCCTTCCTTTTGTTTATGTGGTGAATCACATTGATTGATTTGCGAATATTGAACCAGCCTTGCCTCTCCAGGATAAATCCCACTTGATCGTGGTGTATGATTTTTTTCATATATTGCTGGATCCGGTTGGCTAATATTTTGTTGAGAATTTTAGCGTCTAAATTCATCAGGGATATAGGCCTATAATTTTCTTTCTTTGTGTTGTCTTTGCCCGGTTTTGGGATCAGAATTATGCTCGCCTCATAAAAGGAGTTTGGAATTCTTCCTTCCTCTTGAATTTTTTGAAATAGCTTGAGGAGAATAGGAGTTAGTTCTTCTTTGAATTTTTGATAGAATTCACTTGTGAAGCCATCAGGCCCAGGACTTTTCTTTTTTGGGAGTTTTTTGATAACTGTTTCGATCTCATTTGCTGTAATTGGTCTGTTTAGGTGTTCTGATTCTTCCAGATTGATTTTTGGAAGGTTATATGATTCAAGAAATTTGTCCATTTCACCAAGATTGTCTAATTTTTTGGCATATAGTTCTTCATAGTATTTTCTTACAATGCTTTGTATTTCTGTTGTGTCAGTTGTTATTTCTCCACTGTCCTTTCTAATTTTATTTATTTGAGTCCTCTCTCTTTTTTTCTTGGTGAGTCTAGTTAAAGGTTCATCAATCTTGTTTACCTTTTCAAAGAACCAGCTTCTTGTTTCATTGATCCTCTGTATTGTTTCCTTAGCCTCTATGTCATTTATTTCTGCTCTGACCTTTATTATTTCCTTTCTTCTACTTGTCTTGGGTTTTATTTGTTGTTGTTTTTCTAGTTCTTTTAGATGCAGGGTCAGGTTGCTTATTTGAGCTTTTTCTAGCTTCTTATGATATGCCTGTAGTGCAATAAACTTCCCTCTCAGAACTGCTTTTGCTGTGTCCCATAAATTTTGAGTTGATGTATGCTCATTATCATTTGTTTCTAGAAACTTTTTTATTTCTTCTTTGATCTCATTGTTAATCCATTCATTATTTAATAACAAGCTATTTAGTTTCCAAGTGTTTGAGTATTTTTCAGTTTTTCTTTTGTGGTTAATTTCTAGTTTCATGGCATTGTGATCAGAGAAAATGCTTGATATGATTTCAATCTTCTTAAATTTATTGAGACCATTTTTGTGTCCTAACATGTGGTCTATCCTAGAAAACGTACCATGAGCGCTTGAGAAGAATGTATATTCTACTGCTTTAGGGTGAAAAGTTCTGAAGATATCTATTAAATCAAGTTGATCTAGTGTCTCCTTTAAGTCTGCTGTTTCTTTATTAATTTTCTTTCTTGAGGATCTATCCAGTGTTGTTAGAGGGGTATTGAAATCCCCTACTATGATAGTATTGCTGTTAATCTCGCCCTTTATATCCATCAAAGTCTGCTTTATGTATGTCGGGGCTCCTATATTTGGTGCATAGATATTTACAATAGTTATATCTTCCTGTTGAATTGTTCCCTTTATCATTATGTAGTGTCCTCTTTTATCTCTTACTACAGCCTTTGTTTTAAAGTCCATTTTGTCTGATATAAGTATTGCTACCCCTGCTTTTTTTTCATTTCCATTTGCATGAAATATTTTTTTCCATCCTTTTACCTTCAGTCTATGAACATCTTTTATTTTAAGGTGTGTCTCTTGTAGACAGCATATGTATGGGTCCTGTTTCTTTATCCATGCAGCTACCCTATGTCTTTTGATTGGATCATTTAATCCATTTACATTTAAGGTTATTATTGATATGTAGTTGTTTATTGCCATTTTATTCTTTAAAGCTGTATTCTTCTTTTGCTCTATTCTTTCCTCCCTTTAAACTGTTCACAAGAGGCCCCTTAGTATCTCTTGCAGAATTGGTTTGGTTTTTATGAATTCCTTGAGGCTTTCTTTTTCTGGGAAGCTCTTTATTTCTCCTTCAATTTTAAACGTTAGCCTTGCTGGATAAAGTAGTCTTGGTTGTAGGTTCTTGTTCTGCATTACTTTGATTATTTCTTGCCATTCCCTTCTGGCCTCAAGTGTTTCTGTTGAGAAGTCCGATGTCATCCTTATGGGGGCTCCTTTGTAGGTGATAGTCTTTTTTTCTCTAGCAGCTTTTAAAATTTTTTCTTTATCCATTAGCTTTGGTATTTTAACTATGATGTGTCTTGGTGTAGATTTTTTTGGGTTTCTCCTTAATGGAGTTCTGTGTGCTTCTTGAATGTGTGGAGTGTTTCCCAGCCTTAATTTAGGAAAGTTTTCTGCTATAATTTGATTGAACAAAGTTTCCATTTCCTGTCCTCTCTCCTCTTCTTCAGGCACCCCTATGATGCGAATGTTGTTTCTCTTCATGTTGTCACAAAGCTCCCTTAGAGTTTCCTCACATTTTTTAAGTCTCTTTTCCTTTTTCTTCTCTGCTTCTGTGCCTTTGTTTATTGTGTCCTCTAACTCGCTTATTCGATCCTCAGCGTCATCCATCCTGCTTTTAATTCCTTCCATTGTGGTCTTCAGTTCTGATACTGTATTTGTCATTTCTGTCTGATTCTTTTTTATTATTTCAATTTCATTTTTTATACTTGTTATCTCTTTATTTAGGTGTTCATAATGACTATCCATTGTTGCTCTAATTTCTTTGAACATCCTAACTATCATTATTCTAAATTCTGCTTCTGGTAATTTGGTTATATCTGGTTCATTCAGGTCCTTCTCTGGGGATTTCTCTTGATTCATTTGGTTTGCATTCCTCTGCCTGCCCATTTTTTCTGTGTATAAGCAAGTTGTGGCCACTGGAGTCCAGTAGGTGTTGCCTTTGTGTTCTCTAGGTGTTGTCTATCTGCAGGCCCCCCACCCCCTCTGCCGGCGCCTAGGGTGGTTGGGTATGAGCGTTGCCAGCGCCGGCCCACTGTGGCTTTTGCTGTGATTTCTGCCTCTCCTCCGTGGGAGGGGCTGTCACTGAAGCCACAAGATTAGCACCAAGGGTAGAGGCGAGCACCTTTCCTCAGCTGCGGACCCAGCCTATTTCCGGACTTCCGCCCAGAACCAGCAGTCGGAGCCTGCTCGCTACAGTTCCGCGGGTTAGGCGGGGCTTTTGACGTGCTCTCAGCTGTAAGCTTTTGCCCGTCAGGAGCTTTAGCCCCGCCCTCGAGGCCATGGCCCTTTGCGCAGGGTCGGAAACCAAGATTTATTGGGGCGGGCGTGTTTGCTGGCTTCCGCCGAGCTGCGTACTTCCGCTCGTCCCGGACTCTACCCCGCCCCCGCGTTCGGAGCCCGCTCGTGCACGTATTAACGCTATCCGGGGTTTCTCCGGCCGGATGGGGATAGCAGCCGTGGGCTCAGCTGCGAGCCTCCGCCTGTCTCGGGGTCCACCCCGTTCCCGCGCTCGGAGCCCGCCCGCGCACGTATACTGGCCAACCGCGGTTTCTCCGGCGGGCGGCGGGGGGGGGGGGCGGACTGGTAGCGTCAGCTCAGCAACGAGCCCCTGTCCGTCCCTGGTCCTATCCCGGTCCCCGCGGTCAGGGCCGGCTTGCGCAGGGCCTGCCTGTTCCTGGCCTCCCGCTTTGTCCCCGTAAGTAGGATTAAAGGCGGGCCCGCAGCTTCCGGACCGCTCTCGCGCTTACCCTCCGACCCTCTGGGCTAGACCGATCTCCCCCCGGCTTGGCCTCTGCCCACGCCGACAGAACCGCCTTTCAGCGTCCTGCCGCCCCAAAACCTTAAGCAGCCCTCAGCAGAGTAGGAAGGGACCTAATACTCCACACTGTAGGCCTGGGAGCTCCCTCACTTGTTTCACAGCTCAATACTGTCCAAACGCCTCTTCTTGGCTCTGGGACTGCAGGCTGGGGCTTGGTTCCTGGGACCCAGGTCCCTCCCTCTCCGCCAAAATCTCCTCCCGCCCCGCGGGTCTCTCCGGGCTGCTGTTTGCTCCGGGGAGCTGGGCAGCCCTCTTCGCGTTTTCGCTATTCCTACCAGTCTCAATGTGGCTTCTTCTGTGTTCCTTGGTTGAAGAGTCCACTTAGTTTTGTTCAAAGTTGGTTTATCCAGGTGATGGTTCTTAAAATTGAGTTGTAATCCACTTTGGTTCTGGGAGTTGGAAGTTGGTACGTCCGCCTACTCCGTCGCCATCTTGCTCCCCTCTCATGACCAGTTATTTCACATTTCTGACACCAGCTCCCATTCTTCCGTTTTCCGATCCATCATAACTCTTAACTTCCTAACGTTCCCAGCTCTCTCTACCCATTCCCTATATTGAATGTTGGGAAACCATTCAATGAATTGAGTAAAAGTCTGTTTAAGTGATTTTGAAAGTCATCAGAAAGAAAAAAGGAGGAGGGAGATATACTCCTTTCAAAAGATGTGGAAGAAGCCGGGGGATGACACAAAGAGTCTAGAAAAACTTTTAACAACCTCTATTTGTCTTCAGCCCCTTTAAAGGTAATCAGGGTTATTTTAAACAAAATTGTGAGGTCTGGATAGGTGAGCATCTTTACAGAGTTGTTTTTTTGTTTGTTTTTTTTTTGCCTGTGGTTTATTTTGTGACTGAAATTCTCTTCTGGTTTAGGTAGATGGTCAGGGTTATCCCCATGAAAAAATAGACAGGGCTTTTATACCTATTAGATAGTTGATAAGTTAATTTTTAGATTTCAGTATGAATTAGTTTTAGCCAATGTGTGAATACTGGTGCAGTTTAAACCTTTTGAGAATGACTTGTCTTCTGTTCTTCTGTTAGTGAAATTTTAACCTCAAAAAATGGTGAGACAGTTTGGTATTTTTTAGTCAGCATAGTCTTCTGATATCTGTAATTTATTCTCTTGCTCACGTTGTCTCTACTTCCATGGCTTGAATTCTTATTTACTTGAGCTGTTTTGAGGATTTAGTGCGGTACACCCAATATTCTTATTGGAGAGACTGGAATATTTGTGTATACCTTCTATTTTTCATATGAATAAAGTTCTTCATTAAGTATATTATTAGAATCTTTTTTCATTAAGGTATTTTATTTTAGTGCTCATGATATTTGTATGCAGAAGAGGCAGGGCATAGAAATGTTTTGGTTTAAGATTATTGTATTTCATGGTGATTTTTATCAATAAGTCGAGGTAACAGTTCTATATTTTCAAGACTGTCCCTTACCAAAAATATTGATATTACTCAGTTTAGAACATGGCTATGATGTATGCTGGGCTCAATCTGAGTCTGTTCTTGATCATATTTTGTCTCAGTATTATATCTAAAGTATATGTTCAGGTTTATCTTTAAAGCCTGTGTCAACTTTCATATAAATTTTTAAGTGGCCCTTTTAGAGAGTAAGGATATAAAGTTTGTTTTGATGGTCATCACTAAAACTTAATTGTATCATTTTTATTATAGGGAAGCTTTATAATAAATGGCTAAGAGAAACTTTTGAAGATTTGCTTGTATTCTCTACCATATATTATTAACAAAGTTGCCCTAGGTTTTTGTTTTGTTTTGTTTTGAATAAGCTGGTTGTACACCATGAGGCAGCATGCTGTAGTGCATTGGATATAAGATCTGAGTTTTCCTTTTGCTCTAAAAGTTATAGTATTACCCTTAGGGTTCTCATCTGTAAATAGATAATAATCCTGCTTTAACTACTTCATGACTGAAGAGGTGATACTTCCTCTCTTACTTTATGAAGCCAAAATTATCCTGATACCAAAACCTGGCAACGACAACATGCACACGCACACACAAAAATAAAATTATAGACCAATATCTCTGATGACTGTATACAAAAATCCTAAACAAAATACTAGCAAATTCAATACATTAAAATGATAACACATCATGATCAAGTGGTGTTCATTCCCGGGGTACAAGAATGGTTTAACATATGAAAATCAATCAATGTCTGACCTGTGGTGGCGCAGTGGATAAAGCGTCGACCTGGGAACACTGAGGTCGCCAGTTCAAAACCCTGCACTGGTCTGGTCAAGGCACATATGGGAGTTGATGCTTCCAGCTCCTCCCCCCTTTCTTTCTCTCTCTCTCTCTCTCTCTTTCTCTCTCTCTCTCACTCTGTGTCTCCTCTCTAAAATGAATAAAATAAAAAGAAAAAAAAAGAAAATTGATCAATGTGATATACCATATTAACAAAATAAAAGATAAATATCAATAGATGTGGAAAAGCACTTGATATGATACAACACCCTTTAATGATTAAATACTCAATAAAGTGGGTATAGAAGGAAAGTACCTTGGCATAATTAAGGCCAAATATGACAAAGCCTCAGTTAATATTATACTTAATGGTGAAAACTGAAAGCTTTTTCTCTGAGATCTGGAATGAGACAAGGTTGCCCACTCTTTCCACTAGTATTTAACATAGTACTGGGAGTCCTACTAAGAGCAGTCAGGCAAGAAAAAGAAGTAAAAGACATCTATATTGATAATGAAGAAGTAAAATTATCAGTTTTTGCCGATGATATGATTCTTTATATTGAAAACTCTAAAGACTCCACACACACAAAAATACTATTAGAAACAATAAGCAAATACAGTAAGGTTGCAAGATACAAAATCAGTATAAAAAAATCTGTCGAGTTCCTCCTACATAATAAAAATGTAATTTCAGAAAAAGAAATGAAAAATACAATTCTTTTTGCAGTTGCAACAAAAAAGAATAAAATACCTAGAAATAAACTTAACAAAGGATGTGAAGGGCCTATATGTTGAAAACTACAAGACATTATTGAATGAAATTAAAGAAATGGAAAGATATTGAAAGAAATTTGAAGAAGATACAAATAAATAGAAAGATATTGCATCTTCATGGATTGAAAGAGTCAACGTAGTTAAAAATGTTTATGTTATCCAAAGCAATATACAGATTTTACACAATCCCCATCAAAATACTTATGGTGGTTTTCAAAGAAATAGAATAAAAAGATCAAATCTGTAGGGAAACATAAAACATTCCTAACAGCCAAAGTAATACTGAGAAAAAAGAACAAAGTAGGAGGTATTAATACATGCTTTGACTTCAGATTAAACTACAAAGTTATAATAATCGAAACAGTATGAACACTGACTAATGGAACAGAATTTTAAGCCCAGAAATAAACCCATTTGTATAGAGGTAACTAACTTTTGACAAAGAAGCCAAGAACATACAATGGAGAAAAGAAAGCCTCTTCAATAAATGGTGCTGGGAAAATTGGAAATGCATATGCAAATGAGCAAAACTAGACCGCTGTTTGATACCATACACAAAAATTAACTCAAAATGGATCAAAGACCTAAATATAAGACTTGTTATAAACAATAAAATACATAAAGGGAAACATAAGTATTAAACTAATGGACCTTGATCTCAGAGAGGATTTTATTAATTTGATCCCAATGGCAAGGGAAGTACGTAAAAGCAAAAATAAATAAATGAGACTATATCGAACTAAAGAGCTTATACACAGCAAGAGAAACCATCAACAAAACAAAAAAGTAACCAAACAAATGGAAGATGTTTGTAAATAATACCTATGATATGGGACTAATATAAAAAAAATATAAGGAACTCATACAACTCAACAACAGGAAAACAAACAATCTGATTAACAATGGCAGAGGACCTAAAAAGACACTTCTCCCAAGAAGACATACTAATAGCCAACAGATATATGAAAATATGCTCAATTTCACTAGCAATAAGGGAGATGCAAATTAAAACCACTATGAGATACCACCTCACATCTGCTAAAATGGCTATCAGCAAGATAAGAAATAACAAGTGTTAGGATGTGGAGAGAAAGGAACCCTTAGGTACCTTGCTGCTAGAAATGTAAATTGATTGGTACAGCCACCTTGGAAAACACTGTGGGGCTTCCAGAAAGATTAAGAATAGAGTTACCCTATGACCCAGCAATTCCTCTTCTGGATGTCCACTTGAGTAAGTTGAAAACATTTATTTGTAAAGATATATGTACCCCTATGTTTATTGCAGTATTATTCATGGTAACCAAGATATGGAAACAACCCAAGTGTCCTTGGATGGGTGATTGGATAAAGAAGATGTGGTACATATATACAATGGAATACTACTAAGCTATACGATGAAATACTGTCGTATGCAACAACATGAATGGATCTTGAGAGTATCATGCTAGGCAAAATAAATCAGACAGAAAAGACTTAAGAATCATGATTTCACTTGTGAGGTATATAAAACAAAGTAACAAATGAACAGACAAAAAAACCTCGACACACAAGAGTAGTATGTATGGTGGTTATCAGAGGGAAGGGGATGGGGGGAGGTTGAAGAGGGTAAAGGGGGTAAAATATATGGTGACAGAAGGAGACATGATTTTGGGTGGTGAGCACACAATGCAATATACAGATGATATATTATGAAATTGTACACTTGAAGCACTTAATAACCAATGTCACCCTAATAAATTTAATCAAATAATAAAACTACCTCATGGTTTGCTGTGTGAATAGTATGAGATACTGTATATGTAAAATATTTTAAAATTGTAAAAAATATGTAAATATTAGTCTGTGCTACTTGGTTTCTTGTCTTTTTGTTTTGGATATTTAAATTTGGCTTCTGTAGCTTATAGCTTTTTTTTTCTTCCTTTTTTACAGAGACAGAGAGTCAGAGAGCGGGATAGGTAGGAACAGACAGACAGGAATGGAGAGGGATGAGAAGTATCAATCATCAGTTTTTCGTTGGGGCACCTTAGTTGTTCATTGATTGCTTTCTAATATGTGCCTTGACCTGGGGCTACAGCAGACCAAGTGATCCCTTGCTCAAGCCAGTGACCTTGGGTCCAAGCTGGTGAGCTTTGCTCAAACCTGATGAACCTGCGCTCAAGCTGGCGACCTTGGGATCTCGAACCTGGGTCCTCCGCATCCCAGTCCGATGCTCTATCCACTGCACGACCGCCTGGTCAGGCTGTAGCTTATAGTTTTAACCTTAAAAATAAAAATGTTGGAAGCAATTTAAATGTAGCGTATTAATCAGGTTCTCCAGAGACACAGAACAAAAAGGGTTGTGTGTGTGTGTGTGTCTGTCACACCATACTGAGAGAGAGTGATGGGGCAGGGAAGGGCAGGCTTATTATAAGAAATTAACTCATTCAGTTATGGAGGCTGAGAAACCAAGGTCTACAGCTGGCAAATTTGAGACCCAGAAGATCTGATATGTATCTCCAATCTGAATCCAAAGGTTTAAGAACCAGGAGACTGGTGGTGTAAGTTCTAGTTTGAAAGCCTGAGGGCTTGAGACTCAAGAGGAGCAGATGTTTTGTTCTGAGACTGAAGGTGTGGAAAGACTAATGTCCTAGCTTGAGGATAGGCAGGCAGGAGTTCCCCTTGCTCAGCAATTTTGTTCTGTTCTCACCCTTCATTCTTTGGATGAGGCTTACTCACTTTAGGGAGGGCAACATGCTTTTACTCAGTCTACTGAAAATTTTAATGTCATCTAGAAACACCCTCACACACCCACAATAATGTTTGGACAAATAAATGTCTGGGCACCCCCTGGCCCAGTCAAGTTGACACATAAAATTAACCAGCATATGCTGTATAAGTTTATTTGTGACAACAAAGTAATTTTACCTCCTTTATTCTATTTTTTTGATGAGGTCTTATTTTTTAAAAGGGTGTTGAAATTTATTAGAGAAAAAATATAGGAAGTCATCTGACTGTGGGTGAGTATTTTACTTTAGTTATTTATTGAAGCTCTATTTTTATTTTGAATTTGTTGGTACTATAAAAATGTGGTTAGTTTTGATTCTCATGAGGACCACTTCTCTGAGTAATGCAGTACAGCTGTTTCCTGACATGGAACAATTAGGTTACAGTGAACATTCCTAATATCTATAGATCCATTATAAGCGAAGGAGGAAGGAGGACATGAAGTATAACTTGAGTTCTTTATAGTTATTGTAATTGCCATTTATATTTTTCAAACATTACCAGAGACAGAAATCTCTTCAAAACAGTAAAACAAACTTGCACCACATAAAAAGGAACTGAGGTTGGAGAAGGGACAGATTGTGCGGAGTGAAGGAAATTTAACATTTTATAAGTGCCTATTATATGCTAATTACTCTGTTGAATAATTTATATTAATCATCTCATTTATTTAAAAAATGCTGAGTCTTGGCACACAGAGGAGTTAGCTGCACAGCTGGTTGGTTCCACTTTCTACTATTGAGATTAATTCTTTTTATTTGCTAATCTAGTGTTGTGAAGTCCATCTTTCATCTTTAGCTTTTGTGGATTGGGAATGTAAATTGTCTTGGGAGTCATCATAGTCCTTACTTAGTCTTCCCCAGTAGGTCAGCCTACTGGTGTGTGTATATGTATATGTGTGTGTGTGTGTGTGTGTGTGTGTGTGTATGTATGTATACACACATACACATGTAAACACACATATAAATATATAGTTTATGAATATTCTATTAGTTTTTTTATATATCTCAGTTGTGTTTTTCCTATATTTTTATATTTTTTACTTTCAGAATGGGGAACCTGAATTCCTATAGGGACTAGTAAATTACAAGTTTTTATTTGTAACATGTGCTGTGGGTAAGTGATATTTCTCCTCATTCAGACTATGTCCTACTTAAACATCAGGTATGGTGGTTAGGAGCATGGACTCTGGAGCTGCTTACCTGTGTTCAGTCCCTGTTCTGCTTCTTATCGGCTGTGTGACTTCACTTTTTTTGCTCATGTTTTCTTATCTCTGAAGTGGGGGTAATGATTGTGCCAATCTCATAGATTATGAAGATTGAGTGAATTGACATTAGTATGGTGTTTAGAGCAGTGCCTGGTATATAATAAGTGTTATAAATCTTTGTGAAATACATAAAATATTCTGTTGATAAAATATTAAAAATTAAATTCAGTATGCTGTGTTCTTTAAATTGGTTTTTCTCAAGAAGGGGTAATTTTGCCTTCTAGGAGACAGTTGGCAACATGTGGAAATAATTTTGTTTTCATAGCTCAGGGTATACTCCTGGCATTCACAGAGTAGGAGCCAGAGGTGCTGTCAAACACCCTGTTCTGCGTGGCCTAGTCCTCCACAACAGCCAAGTATCTGGTCCAAAGTCTCACTAGAGTTGAAGTTGAGAGGCCCTGCTTTAAAGAAATCAGTATTTATTAGTGATTGCGTTTAGAAAGATTAAATAAATAAAACAAAATCAATTCTTTCTCATTGCCAACTGTTTTATATTTTAGAAAACAGTGTTTGTCAGACCTTCTAGAAATAATTTTCTAGGAGGGTTAATGATCAAGCTCTGGTTCATGGTCATAGACTGCAAGCCCAACACTAGTCAGCCATCTCTGTGGCAAATGTGCCACATTAATAACATGGGGAAACAGACAAAGGAATATAATGAATAAGATGAAGTGTGCAGGCCTGATAGATGTTGATTAGTGATTTTTTGTAAAGAAAATTCTAAATCGGGGCCTCTTATGATTATGTGTCATTCTTCTTTCTGTAGCTTTTGGGTTAGTCAGGTTTGTCTCCATATTTGCTTATCATGAACTATGCTGAATTGCTGTCTGTATCTTTTGACTTATACCTGGAATATTCATGAAGATATTTGCTTGTGTTTTCTTCTAAATCCTTTATTGTTTATACTTTTCAAATTTAAGTCTATGATACATCTCAAATTAATTTTTGTGTATGGTATGAGGCAGGGTCAGTTTTTGTTCTACACAGATAACCATTCCTCTAGCACCACATATTTTAAAAAAATGATACAATTTTAGAAGTGGGGAAAAAAGAACTTTTTGCATCATTTTTTTCCATTGGTGACCTTTTTATTTTTAATTTGATCTATATATTAATTTTCAACAAGATGATTTGATTTATGTACATAGTGAAATAATTTCTGTAGTCAATCTAATTAACGTATTATCTCCTCAGAGAATGACTTTTTTTGTTGTGATGAGAGCACTGGCAATCTGTTTTACTAGCATATTTCCAGTATTGAATACAATGTTATTACCGATAGTCATCATGCTATACATTGGATTTGTAGAATTATTCATCCTACATAACTGCTACATTGTATCCTTTGATCAACATCTCCCTGTTTTCCCCACCACCTCTGCCACTGGTAACCACCATTCAACTTTGCTTCTATGGATTTGACATTTTTAGATTCAACATTTAAGTGAGATGATGCTGTGTTTGTCTTTCTGTGCCTGGCTTATTTTACTTACCATAATGCCCTCCAGGTTCATCCATGTTGTCACAAATGACAGGATTTTTTTTAAAGGCTGAATATTCCATCTTATGCATATGCCACATTTTCTTTATCCTCTCATCTGTCAGTGGACACTTAGGTTGATACCATATTTTATCTTTTCAAAAAAACACATTTAGTTTCATTGATCTGTTGTATTTTTTAAGGTTTATTTTCTTTATTTCTGCTCTGATCTTTATTATTTTATTCCTTCTGTTAGCTTCTGGTTTAGTTCTTTTTCTAGTTTCTTGAGGTATGAAGTTAGGTCGTTATAGATCTTTCTGTTTTGTAAAGTTAAGCATTTGTTGCTATAAACTTCCCTCTTAGAACTGCTTTTACAGCCTTCCAAAAGTTTTGGTATGTTGTGTTTCTGTTTTCATTTCTCAAGATATTTTTTACTGTCTTTTTTTTTTTTTGTATTTTTCCGAAGTGAGAAGTGGGGGTGGTGTGGGGAACGGAGGCAGACAGACAGACTCCCGCATATGCCCTACCTGGATCCACCTTTCATGCCCACCAGGGAGCGATAATCTGCCCATCTGGGCTGTTGCTTCACTGCAACTGGAGCCATTTTAGCACCTGAGGTGGAGTTCATGGAGCCATCCTCAGTGCCCAGGCCAACTTTGCTCCATTGGACCTGTGAGAATTAGCTCATTTCCCTTCTTAGAGCAACTACTGCCTACATTCACTAAATTTTCTAAGGCTCTTGGTATTAGTTGCTAACATTTAATCATTCTTCAGTTTCTCTATCCATTTTTTATTATGTATTATGATTCAGAAAATTTTTATTTTCATAACATTAAATTGTTCATAATAAATACTTAGTTTTATGTCTTGATTTTTAAATATTACTACTGAATTATCTTGGCATTTTGTTTGTTTTAATCTAGAAACCTTTTAAATTCAGAATTCACATATAAAAAATTCTAAACACAAATATGTTTTCAATCTAAATTTGAAAGATAAGTCATGAAGATTGATAATCTTTTTATTTTTATTTTTGAGAGAGAGAGAGGGAGAGAGGGAGGAAGGGAGAGATATGAGAAGTATCAACTCGTAGTTATGTCACTTTTAGTTGTTCATTGATTTCTTTTCTTATGTGCCTTGATGGGGGTGGGGATGTGGGGGGGTCAAGCTGAGCCAGTGACCCCTTGCTTAAACCAGTGACCTTTCAGGCCAGTGACCTTTGGGGCTCAAGCCAGTGACCTTGGGATCATGTTGATGGATCTGCATTCAAGCCAGCGATCTTGTGCTCAAGCTTGTGTGCCTGTGCTCAAGTCACCGACCTTGGGGTTTCAGACCTAGGTCCTCAGCATCCCAGGTCACTTTACCCACTGCACCACCATTGGTCAGGCAGAAAGTTGATATTCTTTGTAAAATATATCTGTGACACACTTCTACAGCCCTCTGACCGGAATCTGTTCTGTTTCTGTGTTTTGGTAGCACATGGTACCTGTATTATGCTGGATTCTCAGTGCATGGGCAAAAATGTAGGTTTACAGTTGCATTGTGACTTTTTTTGAGTCAGCGAAGCTGTTGTAATAACCATAACCTGCATGTTTTTTTACATATGAACAACCATAAACCTACTTTTGGCCACCCTGTTTGTTCTTCAGGTCTTTTTTTTTATGAGCTCTTGTAGGTCAGAAATCATTTATTTTTTACTTTTTGTATTTCTAGCATGGTTTTTGTTATAGAGTCATCATATTTGAATAACTAAATGGATTTCTCTGGTTTTTCTCGAGTTTCTCTAATATCCAGGTTGATAAGATCTGTAATATAATTTAATTTTGTTTTAGTATTTAGTTTCTATTTAAATTACACTTTCATTTTTCCATTTAAAAATATATTTTATTTTTGTTTAAAACTGTTTTTTTAAGGCATTATATGTATTTACCTCAACATCTGGTGATTACTCATCATAGGACCCATGTTGTAATTTCTTGGTATATATTTTACCCATTATACCTTCAGTAAGGTTAGAATGTCTTCTTTTCTGTTCTAGAAATTATATTTTTATAGGGGAGCCAGCAAAATACTAGAGTTTTAATTTAAATTAAAAAATATATGCTGTTCCTCAGTAGCTTCCCTGTAAGAGCTAATTTAAGGTGAAAAGTTGGTTGGATTAAACAAAAAAGACTTTCTCCTTTCAGATTGCAGCAATTCTCCGGAAACGAAAATTAGACTATTATATACACAGACTACTCCCTGAGATCCTACAATCGGCTTCATTTCTGACTGCTAATGGGGCCTTGTATATGGCCTTCTTTTGCATTTTAAGGTTGGTGCTTATAATCACTACTGGAGGTTAATGCACATTCCTTTGTTGAAACAGAAACAAACAGATGTTTATATAAATGTTGTGCAGGTCACTGCTTGTACATTTTTTTCTCTCTGTAAAATGACATTTATTTATACCAAGGAAAACTTGTACATCCAGAAGTTGTGGGCCTCTTGGCCTAAAGATGTAATACAAACTTCAAATTATTGCTGTGATTATTAAGCAGGAGTGCTTTAATCTAGCATACGTTTTCTGAAGGCCATTATGTTTACCAAGTCATTGATGAGGATTTCTTAACTTTTCAAGGTCATAGATCAGGAACTCAAAGCAGTTTGCCATAATATAGGTAAAGTCCATATGCATTGAACAGATTTCTAAAAGAGTATAAAATGCTTGTGTTTATATATAAAATAGTAAGTTAATTTATGGCATATCCCACTGATTAAACTTTTGTTCCTGATTCAGCCTTATGTTAATTACCTGTGTGACATGCTTCAAATAGTGTAGATGTAGTTAGAATTAACTTTTTAATCCTTTGATATACCTAACATATTTCTTAAATATTTACTTTTATCTTTTTCCCCACTGATTGTTGAAAACTCAAACTAGTGTTTTTTTAAACTGTCAAGCTTAAAATACTAACTTCACATTATTTTCATATTAGTGTTACCTATTTAGTGTTTTCCAGAGTTCTGCAGGTATATTTTAACTGCAATTAAAAATATTTTCAAATGTCTTCTACAGATTTTTCCATCAGGGCATTAATATTTATAAATGTTCAGACTATGCAGAAAATAATTGATAAGGTTTTTACTATTAAGTCATGCCTTTCAACTGAACTGAAAATCTGTGTAAGAAACTTTTTATCATGTGTTTTCTGGAAAGTTTCTAACACTTGGTAAAACTCTAAAAATAAAGTTATAATATAATTACTTCTTTTAAAAACTGAAATATAGGCCAGTTGGTTCAGTGGTGGAGCGTTGGCCTGGCATGTTGAAGTCCTGGGTTCGATTCCTGGTCAGGGCACACAGAAGAAGCGCCCATCTTCTTTTCCACCCCTCTCCTTCTCCTTCCTCTCTGTCTCTCTCTTCCCCTCCCACAGCCAAGGCTTCATTGGAGCAAAGTTTGCTGAGGGCGCTGAGGACGGCTGCATGGTCTCCGCCTCAGGCTTTAGAAAGGCTCCTGCCTCAACGGAGCAATGCCCCAGATGGGCAGAGCATCGCTCCCTGGTAGGCTTGCCGGGTGGATCCTGGTTGGGGGCATGCGGGAGTCTGTCTGACTGCCTTCCTGCTTCTAAATTCAGAAAAATACAAAAAAAAAAAAAAACCAAACCAAAAAATGAAAAACTAAAAACTGAAATATAAATTTCTATTGCAGCATATTTCTTAATGTTCTATGAACTGGCTTGGTTAAGTTATGGAAACATATACTACCTATAATGTAACATCTGTGTTTCTCCTGTAAATGAATCATTAAATTATTTTCCTATCATTTTTACATTCAGTAACTTCTTAAGTTCTTCGTGGATTTTATATTAGAGGGAGAACTTTTTCTAGTTTTCTCAGGCAGAAGCTTTCTGATATCTAGTTCAGAAATACTGATGTTATATATGCTTAACAGGTTTTCTTTTTTTTTTTTTTTAAAGGAGTTCCTGGAATCTTTTTATTTATTTATTTATTTTACAGGCTCAGAGAGAGGGATAGATAGGGATAGACAGACAGGAACGGAGAGAGGTGAGAAGCATGAATCATTAGTTTTTCATTGCCATTGTGACACCATAGTTGTTCATTGATTGCTTTCTCACATGTGCCTTGACCGTGGGCCTTCAACAGACCGAGCAACCCCTTGCTGGAGCCAGTGACCTTGGGTCCAAGCTGGTGAGCTTTTGCTCAAACCAGATGGACCCGCACTCCAGCTGGCGAGCTCTGGGTCTCGAACCTGGGTCTTCTGCATCCCAGTCCGACGCTCTATCCACTGCGCCACCGCCCGGTCAGGCACTTAACAGGTTTTCTAATCTTTAAAGCTAAGCTTCAATTAAGATCATTTCATCTTTGATTCTTGATCCTTATCTGTATGTGTGCTCACAAAAATTAGGGTATCAGAGCATATGCAGATACTCCAATATTTTCAGCTTTTTTGTATAGTGCATTTTCAGCAATGAAATAAAAGTTGGTTTTGCATCTCATTTGCATAGTTGAGCAACTTTCTTTGACTTGTCGTTTGCTTTTTTAATGTTCTTGTTAATTAAAAAAAAATCAAATGTTTCTTTTTATTGCTTCATATTCATTTTGAAATATTCCCTAATTTTTGTGAGCAGTATATAAATAATATATTTAATATAGATAAATAAATATATATTTACCCTATAATGCATCATTTAGCAATTGACCAACTTTTTTCAGAAAATTTCTCATAATTATGTGCAGCTTCTCCTTTTCTTAGAAACATATTATCTTTGGAAGGAAAAAACAAGTCTTCCTAATGTTTCTAATTTTTTTCTTTTTGAAAATCCAAGCTGCTAATGGTTTTATATAATGTATGAGACACAATGCGGAGTCTTACTTTCAAGAGACATATCCTAGTAAATAAATTATATAAACACATAACCAAAAACATGAAATATTTTATTAGGTGCTGTAAGAAAGAGTTATCAAGGATTGTAGAAGCAAAGAGGGAGAGACATTTGTTGAATATTTATTATGTTAAAAATATTAGCAGTTATTTTAATAACCACAGTTAACATTTTCTGAGTGTTTTCTGTATGCTGTGCATGATGCTAGGAAATATCTCATTTAGTTCTCATAACAATTATATGAGATAGGTAGTATTATTATTCCCATTTGATAGATAAGGAAATTGAGAACATAGAGGGGTAGTGAGCAATGTTGGGTCCAGGGAATGTCTGAATGAATATGACTAAATTATTAGAGGGAGAGATACTTGTTAGTTTGCTGTTGTAGTAGCCTGAATGAGAGATGGTGAGGGACTTACTATGACTGGGGGCTATAAGTTGAAGAGGAATTGGAGAGATTAATTGCATATGGAAAAATTTAAAGGAATGATTTCATGTATGGGGTAAGGGAGAAGGAGAAGCCAAGGATGTCTCCAAGTGCCACACATGGATGGATAGGTAGTTGTTGATGCCATTAACCTAAGAAAGTAGAGGAGAGAGAACAAATTCATGAAGATAGGGGAGATATAATGACTTTGGTTTTGGAAATGTTGACTTGAAGTGCTGCGGGACATTTAGATAGAGTGTGAACTGAGAAGGGGAGCTTCTGTTTGTAATAACTGAAATGTTAATTAGAAATTTCATAAAAACATTCTAACTTTGAATTTCAGGAAAATACTTGGAAAATTCTACTCATGGAGTCCTGGTTTTGGTGCCGCTTTGCCAGCGTCTTACGTGGCTATTCTAATTGAAAGAAAAAGCAGGTAAATTTTTACTATCTATATATTTAATCAAACTGTTTCCCATGACAACTAAATTTTTTTTTTTTGCTTATCGTTTATGGTAGTTCAGGTATGAGAAATATTTCCATAGTTTTCAGTCTTGCAGATATATGATAGAAAATTTAAATTTAATTGTATACTGATACTATTAAAGGCTTGGGATAATATAATTTTTACCGTCAGATGAATAATTATTGCTGACAACTGCTTTCATTCCATCTTTATCCCAGAGAATCTATTGGGGTCATGTATTAATCAAGTTGGGGTCATCTCTCAGTTTATGAAGATGTTTATTGTAATCATCGATCCACTTTTAAGATCCAGTGATAAGATAGATCTTATCAGGTAACCAAATATTTACTTAAACCACTGAAGTAATTTTTAATGCATTCTTGTTTTGTTTTTTTTTTACAGAGAAAGTAAGAGAGAAAGAGAGCGGACAGACAGGGACAGACAGACAGGAAGAGAGAGAGATGAGAAGCATCAGTTCTTTGTTGTGGCACCTTAGTTGTTCATTGATTGCTTTTTCATATGTAACTTGACTGGGGGGCTTCAGCAGAGTGAGTGACTCTTTGCTCAAGCCGGTGACCTTGGGCTTTAGCCAGTGACCTTGAGCTTTAAGCCAATGACCTTTGGGCTCAAGGCAGCAACCATGAGGTCATGTCTATGATTCCATGCTAAAGCCAGCAACCCTGCACTCAAGCTGGTGAGCTCATGCTCAAGCCAAATGAGCTCATGCTCAAGCAGGCGACCTCAGGGTTTTGAACCTGGGTCCTCCATGTCCCAGTCCTGTGCTGTATCCACTGTGCCACCGCCTGGTTGGGCTTAATTTATTCTTATAAATGTAATAGTATCTAATTTTTGTGCTTCTCTGTTTGATTATATAATAATTCTTTTGGGTTATTAAAATTATTAAAATCAAAGGACTGATGGTTATTATTACTATAGCATAATCAAATCAGTATTGCTAGAAATATAGGTTACCTACGTGAGAAGACAGTACTGAATAGTAGTTCAGAGTGTGAATTCTGGAGCTGTACTACTCATTGGCTTAGGGGGCTAGCTCTGTCACTTACTGTGTGACTTCTGTGGCTTATTCCTTACCTGAAAAGTAGAGAGTGATAATTTACTCAGATAGTTGTTCAGAGAATTAAATGAATTCATACACACACACACACACACAGACAGTATATAAAAGTTCTTGAAACAGTGCTTGAACATAGTGTTAAGTATTCCTATTGTTGTTTGCCCATAAGTAATGAGAGAGTTATCCTAGTGATTGAAACTTCCGGATCAATTTAAAAATGTGGATATGGGTTTTGGAAACATGAATCCAAAATATGTTACTTATACATAAAACTTTAACGATGCTTTAAACAAAATTTGCTATGATTTTTCATAACACTTGAATAATAAGATAGTATTTTTGAAGTTATATTCTTTTTCGTTGATGTTTTAGTTCTAGTTTTAAAAAAATTGTTTCTTTGAAGACCAACATTTGTTTAAATACAGTAACACCAAAGTAAAATTGTGTTTTGATACTAAAAGCTGTAACTTCTTAAGGCATAAAGAAGTTTTTTGGAAGTGAGGTGATAACTTGGATTTTGGTTGCTAGTTTATTTCCTCTATTTCTTTTTTTTTTTTTACAGGGACAGAGAGAGAATCAGAGAGAGGGATAGATAGGGACAGACAGACAGGAACGAAGGGAGGTGAGAAGCATCAATCATTAGTTTTTTGTTGCCGTGGCGACACCTTAGTTGTTCATTGATTGCTTTCTCACATGTGCCTTGACCACGGGCCTTCAGCAGACCGAGCAACCCCTTGCTGGAGCCAGCGACCTTGGGTCCAAGCTCACGAGCTTTTGCTCAAGCCAGATGGGCCCGTGCTCAAGCTGGCAAGCTCGGCGTCTCGAACCTAGGTCTTCCACATCCCAGTTCGATGCTCTATCCACTGCGCCACCGCCTGGTCAGGTGTGAATTTATTCTTTTAAAAATAGCTTTCTGCTTTTTTTTTTAAAGTAAGCTATGGCACTAGTATTTTGTTTGTAGACATCAGGCATTCACAAAAAGTTTGTAGCTGCTAAAGATATGGCCTTCTAAATATTAGTATTAATTGGAGTGGTTTTACTGTTTTAATAACCTAATCCAGTGGTTGTGAAACCAGGGCTTTCAACCTTTTTGGCTCCTTGAGTGTGGCTCTTCCACAAAACACCACGTGCGGGCGCTACCTCGATAAGGAATGTACCTACCTCTGTAGTTTAAGTTTAAAACATTTGGCTTTCAAAAGACATTCCAGTCATTGTACTGTTGATATTTGGCTCTGTTGACTAATGAGTTTGCCGACCAGTCCCCTAATTAAACCCTGGCTTGTTAGCTCTTTTGGTTAGAGCGTCATCCTGAAACCCAAATGTAGCTAGTTCAGTCCTTGGTCAGGGCCCATACAGGAACAAATCAGTGGTTCTGGCCCTCTCTCTCCCTTCTTCTCTCTAAAATCAATCAATAAATTTTAAAAAACCTAATCAAAAATTTAATTTAGTGTTTCTGTAAGTACGATGATATGGTTGCTGAAAAAAAATCAATCTTTAACCTTCATGTGACTGTTATGTAGTTGATCTCTTTGTGACATGTTGATTTATTCTGTTATTTCGTGATGGCAATAAATGCCTGAAAATAGTTCTTTATTTTATTTAATGTTTTGAGAGTTGTATATGTATATGTATGTATCAACCACAAATCCTAGTGTGGAGACTAATTAAAGATCTTAAATTTATTTTTTTTAATGTTTTATAAAAAAGCTAGCAACTATTTTTTTTTATAAAGCAGGTTTTTAAATTGTTTTGGAATTTACCTTAAAATATAGCAAGGCAAATCTCTTTGCTTTATTTTAAGGAAGTCCGGTCTGTGTTTATCTGGAAGTGTGTAAAAGTTAACTTAGTAGCCTTTTATTGCTTTGGAAAAGTATTTTTTACTTAACACAAATTTTAAACATTTTAATAAATTAAGCATCAATATCCTTTAATAAATTAAAAGTAATTTATAAAGGTTGAAGTTATTTATATTTTAAAATTATTGCATCATCTGACAAGTGGTGGTGCAGTGGATAGAATGTCGACCTTGAGGTTCCAGCATCAAAACCCTGAGGTCACTGGCGTGAGCGCAGGCTTGCCAGCTTGAGTGCAGGTCACTGGCTTGAGCAAGGGATCATCAACGTGATCCCTGGTTGCTGGATTGAAACTCAAGGTTATTGTCATGAGCAAGTGGTCACTGGCTGGGCTTGAGGGCCCCTTTCATGGGGCACATATGAGTAGCTATTATTGAACAACTGAAGTGACACAACTATGAGTTGATGTTTCTCATTGCTCTCCCTTTCTATCTCTCCCTGTCCCTCCTCTTGCTAAAAAAAAAAGAAATTATTATATCTGGTGTCTAAAATGGAGCATATTAATATTATAATTTTTACTTTAAGGAAAAGGAGTTTATAATTGTGCCTTTAATTCATGTAGAAATATGAGTCTAGATTCAGGAGAAGCATGGTAATTATAAAAATAAAATTGGAAGTTTTTTCTTGTAAGTGGTCATTGAAGCTATGGTAGAAGATCAGAATTTGAAAGCCCAGAATATGACTTCTGAGGTTAGAAGTGGGGAAACAACAGCATTTAAGGAGTTCTCAACTGAAATGGGTATACAGCTTATCCTTTTAAAAATGAATAATAATAATAATAATAATATATTAGAAAGATTGGAAGAAACCAAATGTGGAGATTAGCAATTTTTTTTCTGTTAGTAAATAGTAATACTAATTTTTAAATCTCTAAAGCTTTTATGTAATAGTGAAATCTTTACTCTGAGATTATACATTTTGAACTCAATTGTATAATCAGTTTTTCTTTCTTTTTCTTTCTTTCTCTCTATTTCACTCTCTCTCTCTCTTTCTTTCTTGAGGCGGGGATGGGGGCGGGGAGGCAGAGAAACAGATTCCCACATGTGCCCCCACTGACTAGGATGCACCTGGTAAGCCCCCTACAGGGTGATGTTTTGCCCATCTGTTGCTCAGCAACCAAGCCACTTCAGCACCTGAGGGCAGGTCATGAACCCATCCTCAGCACACGAGGCCAGTGGGCTTGGACCAGTAGAGTCATGGCTGCGGGATGGGAAAAGAGAGAGAAAGAGAGATAGAGGGGGGAGTGGTGGAGAAGTAGATGGTTGTTTCTCCTGGATGCCCTGACCAGGAATTGAACCGGGACTTCCACATGCCAGGCCAATGTTCTACCACTGAGCTAACCTGCCAGGGCCATGGTCAGTTTTCAAAAAACATTTAATGTAGGAATATAGATGTGATTACACACACACACACACACACACACACACACACACACACACACACATATACAGTGTGTCCGTAAAGTCATGGTGCATTTTTGACCGGTCACAGGAAAACAACAAAAGACGATAGAAATGTGAAATCTGCACCAAATAAAAGGAAAACTCTCCCAGTTTCATACCTATTTAGTGCAGTTTGATGTGGGCTCCATTTATTGCCCTACACATATCCAAACGATAGTGAAGTTCTTGCCACACATGGGTAAGGATGTCTGGTATAACAGAGTGAATAATGTCTGTGATTCTCTGTTTTTTTTTTTTTTTTTTTTTTTTTTGATTGTCAAAAGAAGTACTTTATTCATCATTGGTTAGCAAAAGCATAACAACGTTATTAAAAGGAATTCAGAGACTTATTGTACTTTAAAAGTGTTGGTCTTACATAAAATGCACACATTTACTTGTATTTAGTGTTAAACATATTGTATGGCTCTCACGGAATTACATTTTAAAATATGTGGCATTCATGGCTCTCTCAGCCAAAACGGTTCCTGACCCCTGATTTAGGCCAAGCATTCAGAGAGAGTTTGTAATGTGGTAAGGTGCCGAAGAATTGCAAAAATTAATATTAATATTTTAGAAGGAAGAGTCAGGTTTCTTGCCCCCTCCTTTCCGTGGAAAATGGAGGGAGAAGAACGTGGGAGCTTCCTGGCTTACAAGGACGTACTATGTACTGAGATAAGAAACCCCCTTTCTTTTACTAAGAGGCTTAAAAGGCATTTTATGATGTAGGCCAAGCATTCAGAGACTTTTGTAAATATTGATTTTTATACTTGTGTATGATTTACACCAGTTCAAGATGGCCAATGCCATTCATGCTTAGGAAGGGCTATTATATTGTAAGTAGAGAGGTTTTTTGTTTTGTTTTTTTTTTACTTATTTTATTTTATTTTTTATATATATATATATATTTTATTATTATTAATTCTAATGGGGTGACACCAATAAATCAGGGTACATATGTACAATGAAAACATCTCCAGGTTATCTTATCATTCAATTGTGTTGCATACCCATCACCAAAAGTCAAATTGTCCTGTGATTCTCTGTTTTAAGTGATTAATATCATTGATACATTCAATGTACACATGTTGCATAACCCCAAAAGTAAAAGTCTAAGGGCGTCAGATCCGGGGATGGTGGTGTCCATGGCTTGACAGAACCCCTGCCTATCCACCCCTGGGGAAATGTTCTATCCAGAAACTCAAGAACAATGGTGGCGTAGTGTGGAGGAGCTTCGTCCTGTTGAAAGATGACACCCTCTGGAAATTGTGGCCTCTACAGACTCGTCACTGACTGATGGCCTACCAGATCAGGGTTTCTCCACCAAACTGCCCGTTTCCTTCAACTGCTTATCCCACCGAGTAATGTTATTCCTATGTGGTGGCGCTTTGTTAATAAATGCGCCAATATTCACGTTGCACTTTGGTCACGGATTTGAATTTAGTGAGCCACAGAACACACTGAACTTTCCTTTGTACCTTCCATATCTCGACTGGCATGGCCGTGGGCTGCTCAGCTGTATACATGGTGTTACATCATCATCTGCGCATGTGCACATGCTGCCACATCATCCTACAGAAACTGGGAGGGTTTTCCTTTTATTTGGTGCAGATTTCACATTTCTGTCATCTTTTGATGCTTTCCTGTGACTGTCAAAAGTGCACCATGACTTTACGAACACACTGTATGTGATGGATATGTATATATAAAGTGAAGGTTTATATACATAAATATATCCTCATTTATATTGATTTAACTTTATTTCTCCTGTGTTTTCTCCCTCTCTCCAACTGATTCATCCATCCATTTATTCATCCACCCATCCATTTATCCCTCCACCCATCCATTTATCCATCCACCCATCCATTTATTCATCCCTCCATCCCTCCATCCCTCCATCCCTCTACCCCTCCACCCCTTCATCCATTCATCCCTCTGTCTATATGACCATCCATCCATCCATCCATCCATTCATCCATCCATCCATCCATCTTTCCCAGTCTCCATCCCTCTGTCTATATGACCATCCATCTATCCATCCATCTTTCCCAGTCTCCCTCCCTCCCTTTATAGAATAAAGCATACTTTGCCAGCTAATTCTGAATACCTTATAAGAGGGCAGATTACTTAAATCTCAATCGAATCACTGTGGGATTTTGAGAAAGCTTTGAAGTTGTTTCCAGGGTTGCTTAAAAAATTTGTGCCACAATGAACTGTGATCATGGTAACTCAGTAGGAAGCATTGGTGTAACATCTAGTTTATCTCTAGGTGGGCTGTTAAGAACTAGTTTTTCTTTTTCTGGGAAGTTCTTTGTTTGTGGTTAAAAAAGAAATTCTGATGGAATTTGTTTTGTAGAATTGCTATGGACTTTGCTTTGATTTGTAGTATTAGTTTGGGTAAGTTAAAGCTGCAGGGTGTGAAAAATGGACGTGGATTAAAGTATGAAAGACTGCATATTCTGAGCACACTCATGGGTTGAGTTGTCAAATACACTGTTGTAGTTTTGAAACTCCTAAAACAGTTATGACCAAAATGCATGCATGTATGTGTGTGTGTGTGTGTGTGTGTGTGTGTGTGTGTGTATGTGTATGTGAATAAAAGAATGCCATATATTTTGTCTGTAAATTCTTGGCGTCTTCAAGTTTCAATGTTATGTTACTGTCACAGGAAGAAAATTCATTAACCTTGCAGTCTTGAGAAATTTACTGTGTATTACCCACTCTATATAAAATAGATTATGATCATTGACTCTTGCTCTCCCATGGTCGGCAAACTCATTAGTCAACAGAGCCAAATATCAACAGTACAACAATTGAAATTTCTTTTGAGAGCCAAGTTTTTTAAACTTAAACTATATAAGTAGGTCCATTGTTAATAACTTAATTAGGGTACTCCTAAGCTGGCCAAAGAGCTGCATGTGGCTTGCAGCCGCAGTCTGCCTGTTTATACTCTTCTAAAACATTCTGACAGAGGAAAATCTGTTTTATCTTGAAAGACTTTCTGAGATAATTAAATAGCATCCTCCTAGTAAAGCCTTAAAATGTTTAGGGACTTTCACTATGGTTTTTCATTTCTTTATTTTTTATTTTTATTTTTGTTTGTTTGTTATGATTCTAGGCACCACCAGAGGATGATGCAATATAAAACTGTTCTCATTTCTAACCCAAACCAGTATATTGTTAGCTAGTTTAAAGTTTCATTTTTGCATCTTTGAAGTCTTTGTCATGTCTGATTAGATGCGCAAGGATCACTGTTTTTACTTAATCTCTAATTTCTCTTTATTGTAGAATACATAAATATTTTTATAAGTATATATGAAATATATAAATATGTGTAATTTAGAAGTTATACATTTCTTCTGTACCTCCTAGAAACCTTAGTTATGGAATGTGTTACATACAGTGTCATTCAAAAATTTGAGGTTAGCTGAAAGAATATATACACTAGAGTTTCTTGAAAACAGAAAAGCATTATTGCTCATCTAATTGGATATAATAATGTATGTAGAATATATTAATATTTGGAATTTCTGTCTGATGTGAGGATACCTTTTAATCTATTAATATGTTAAGAAAATTTAATATTTTCCAATAGGAAATATTTACATAGGAAATAATAATATTTTATACTTAGTCCCTACAGCAATAGTTCTTAATACTTTTTTAGGTAGTGCCCCTTGTTGCACATACCTGCTGAAATACTTCATGCAAATTTAAGAGTTTGAACTCTTTCTCCCATCAAAAAAATAAAAGAAGAAAAAAATAAGAAAGGAAAGAAGCTTATTTGTAGTTTATAGAAATACTTGACTAACTGAGGTTCCCCAATCTTTTAATCTTGTGATTTTCAGCAGAATAGGAGTATTTCTGTATCAGAATCACCTGTGGAATCCAAAAGTTATTGTCCTTCTTTGCCCGAAGCTCTTCCTCTTTAGGGCTGCACCACCTTTTGTTCTAACTGGTACCTCCCCCTTTCCTGTCCCTGTTGTGGTAGTATTTTAATATGTAGCTTGGTTTTTGGAGAAAATGTACTCACTACAAAAAGAGTGAGCTCTTTGTTTTCACACTTAGGCTATATATGAGGAAGTGTTAAGTAATGAATGAAACTGCATTTACCTACCTTATTAGTTACTTAACACACTGAGCATCTCTGGGGAAGTGGTGAAACAAATTTCTGTTCTGATGTTCTGCCCTGCCAGATGAACTAACATTGGAAAGGAGGTTGAAGATGCTGCACCAGGGATACCTACCAACAGGAGTTTGGCTATGTAACATATCATGCCCCTCACAGATATGTCCTGTCATTCTTGGGGCTACTAGCCCTGGGTTGGGATTTAGATAAAGCTGGGAAGAAAATAATCTTCTTCATTATTTAGAAACGATAAATTAAAACTTGAGACCAGAATAATAGGACGTAATCTAGGAACACTACCTCCTCTGCCTTTTCCCAGTAGTTAGAGTATATCAAAGCTATATTCATTTTCAAAGCATAGAAGCCTGTTAGGGTACTTACTATATTAAGAAGTCAGTGAATTTCAGAATTTAAAGATAATTTAGTAAAGATTTTCTGCTTTAGAAGCAGTGCTTTAGAAAGAATACAAATCTGAAATCAGATGAACTGACTCCTAATTCCAATTTGTCTTCTTGCAACTTTTATGTTTTTAAGAAAACTGCTTTTCTGATTCTTGGTTTTTGGTAGAGTGAGGATAATAGTATCTGCATTACCTTTCTTTTCCTATTTAAAAAAATTTTAATTATATTTGTTTTCAATATTATTTTGTATTAGTTTCAGGTGTATAGCATTGTGCTTAAACGATCATATACTATAGGACTACTGAGAGGATAAAATCTGATTTCAAAATATTAATTATACCTTGTGAATTGTCAAATTTTATGCAAATGTAAGATAATCTGATCATGCCTTTGCTTGCTAATATACTGGTATCATTGATTAACCCTCCCTTTGTCTAGTGGCTATCTTTTGTGATTATATTTCTATAATATATGTCTATAATGTGCTCCTCTTTATAATGCTGGGTTTCAAGTACACCTTGTTTAATAATTTCACAACTATTTATTTCATGTCTGGTAGATGCCAGGTGCTATTGAAAGTTGTGAAAATGTAAAGGTAAACAAGATAATAAATATATACCTGGTAGTTAAAGATGAACAGTTATTATTATTATTTTTTTGTGACAGATACAGGGAGAGACAGACAGACAGGAAGGGAGAGAGATAAGAAGCATCAGTTCTTCGTTGTGGCACCTTAGTTTTTCATTGATTGCTTTCTCATATGTGCCTTGATGGGGGAAAGGGGGCTACAGCAGACTGAGTGACCCCTTGCTCAAGCCAGCAACCTTGGGCTCAAGCTGGTGAGCCTTGCTCAAATCAGATGAGCTCGTGCTCAAGCTGGCAACCTTGGGGTTTCGAACCTGGGTCCTCTGCATCCCAGTCTGACGCTCTATTCACTGTGTCATGGCCTGGTCAGGCTAAAGATGAACAGTTAATTGTCAGTTAGATGGAAGGTAGCAATTGAAACTGTATCTGGATTAACTGAGTATTAGAGACAATTAGATTAGTGGAACAGATGTTTTTAAAGAAAGCATTATACATTAGTTAACTTCATAGTGACAAGAATTATCAGGCACTACCACTAAAATTACAGAAATATTTTTACTTTGGTGTTATAATTAAGAATATTTTATTTTTCATATGTAATTAGCTTTTAGAAAGAGTAGGTATCACTTTAGAAGGATTTAACTTTTCTGTGTATGTGTGACTCTTGGATATTGACGTTATCCTAATTTTTCCTTATGTAATTTATTTAAAATAAATACTATTAGAACATCTTTGATTTAGAATTTGGTGGGAATTGATAAGATTGGTAAATATTACTAGATATAATTTCAATTCACATGTATAAATCATAGAGAAAAAGATCTAAACGGAACCTTAGAGATCATTTTATCAGTGATTTTTAAGTCCTTTTTAAAGGAGCAATAAAATTCTGTTATTTTGCTGAGGTGCATTAGGACTTGCTGAAGAGGGATGTTGCCTGGGTGATGTGGCTCAGTGGGTATACACAGGCTGCCTTCCACTTTCAACCAGCATAGGTCCAATATGATGTTTATATATTGGTGATAAATGAGTTTTTTTTTCTCTAGATAGTTTTTATGTTTAAAAATGTAAGTTAGAATACTTGTCTTATTCCCTGTTTAATGACATAGAATACCAGAGAATTAGAGGTAATTGGAACCCTGATTTCCTAACTTGATTTAATGTTATTCACTTAAATCATACTGCTTCCATGTGGCTTTAGTAATATTAAAAATCTTATTATGCCATTTTAAATAATGAACAATCAATACTTTGTGTGACTGGATTTGTCATCAAGAAGAATTCATTGACATGTTAGTATCAAGACCTGGACAATTGGTACCTGTTTTATATACAGAGTAAATTTTTCTTTAAATACTAAAAATGTTTATAATTGAAATTCAAGTAAGTTTCAGAGTTTGTTATTTGAACTCTGCCTTTAAACTCTGAAAACATTAAACACCTTTTTCCTAGAGAATAAGATGTACTTCATTCATGGTCTCATATGCAGAATAAGTTAAATAAAGTGGTAAAAAGCAGAAAATCGTCCGTACATTTTTTTCTTATTACTTTTTTTGTTTGTTTTGAGAGAATGAGAGAGGAAGAGGGAAAGAGATAGAGAAACATCAAGATGTTGCTCCACTTAGTTCTGCATTGATTGCTTCATGTATGTGCCTTGATCTGGGATCTGACTGCGACCAAGAGCTCACAAGTCTGTCCCCTCAGGTTGTGAACTAGTGACCTCAGCATTCTGTGTCAATTATCTATCCACTGCACCACCACTGGTCGGGCCCTAGTTTTGAGTTTCAAGGTGAATTCTCATTAAATAATTTTGGTAAATATTCAATTTTTCTGTAAAGTGAGTGTTCTTAGAACTTTTGTCTTTGGAATTAGAAAGTTTACTTAATGCCTGACTTCTTTAAAAGTGAGGGTAAAACCAAGGTGATTCAGTATGATTTATAATAAAATCTAATGGACATTAAAAAAATAAATTTGCATTTAGTTAGAATTGTTTTGTCTTTGATTTTTTTTTGTGAGACGAATTTATTAGGATTCTATATTAAATTTAGAATTCTGTAATATAAATATAGACCAGCAATTTTCAACATTTTTCATATCATGGCATACATAAACTAATTCTGTGGCACACCAAAAGAATACATTATAATTTTGCTGACCTGACAAAAACATAGGTATAATTTTGATTCATTCACACGAGATGGCTATTGTTGGCTGTTGTCATTTTCTTACCTGACAATCTCAGGGAAAAGAGGATTGTGTCCTGACTAATAGTGAGGTATTGCAAAATTAAAAATTCTTGTGGCACACCAGTGTGCCTCTTGTAGCACCTTGGTGTGCTGTGGCACACCGGTTAAGAATTGCTGATGTGGATGAATGGCAAACTGTACTATTACTATTATTATTTTTTAGAGAGGGACAGACAGGAACAGACAGACAGGAAGGGAAAGAGAGATGAGAAGCATTAATTCTTTGTTGTGGCACCTTAGTTGTTCATTGATTGCTTCCTCATATGTGCCTTTAACGGGGGGCTCCAGCTGAGCCAGTGACCTCTTGCTTAAGCCAGCAACCTTGGGCTTAAGCCAGTGACCTTGGGCTTCAAGTCAGCAACCTTTGGGCTGACCATGGGGTCATGTCTATGATCCCACACTAAAGCCAGTGACCCCACACTCAAACTGTTGAGCCCACTCTCAAGTTGGCAACATTGGGATTTTGAACCTGGGTCCTCAGTGTCTCAGACAAATGCTCTATCCAGTGCACCACTGCCTAATCAGGTTGTAGTACTCTTTGTATTAATAAATAGTAAGCTAGTAATACTTTTTAAAATTGAGATATAATTGACCTATAACAGGGGTCCCCAAACTTTTTACATAGGGGGCCAGTTCTCTGTCCCTCAGACTGTTGGAGGGCCGGACTATAAAAAAAAAACTATGAACAAATCCCTATGCACACTGCACATATCTTATTTTAAAGTAAAAAAACAAAACGGGAACAAATACAATATTTAAAATAAAGAATAAGTAAATTTAAATCAACAAACTGACCAGTATTTCAATGGC
Organism: Rhynchonycteris naso; assembly: GCA_037038555.1. Lineage (NCBI taxonomy): Eukaryota > Metazoa > Chordata > Mammalia > Chiroptera > Emballonuridae > Rhynchonycteris > Rhynchonycteris naso. The sequence goes on along the minus strand of CM072995.1, from coordinate 305,364,912 downwards.
AACTATGGGTGCGGATGCATCCTGTGCTCCTCTCATTGACCACCAATGAAAGAGGTGCCCTTCTGAAAGTGCGGTGGGGGCCGGATAAATAGCCTCAGGGGGCCATAGTTTGGGGACCCCTGATCTATAACATTATATTAGTTTCAGGCTATGATTTGATATTGCTATATACTGTGAAATGATCCCCATAATATGTCTATTTAACAATTAATAGTCATTTGCAATTTTAAAGAATTTAAATTAATGAACACTAAACAAAATGATGTGTAGATTCTATTTAGATCCAACTGTTGGGGTATTGAAAACTTCACTCAGCGTAATCTACCCCTTTTACTCAATGCCTGAATATTATTTTGATAAATTTTTCAAAAATGATAAAGTGATTATTAAATCAAATTAATGCTTAATCTCACTGTATCTTTTTTAAAAATTATTTTTAGGAGAGGGCTGCTCACAATTTATATGGCCAACTTGGTAAGTAATTTTTTTTTTGCTTTTGAGGGTTTTCCACCTGTTTTTTAATTTTTTAAAAAAATATAGTTCCCTTAAAAAAAAAGAAAGGAAAGCTGCTTAAATTTGAAAATATTTTTGGTCTCCGTTTTAAAGAATAGACATAAGTGTTTCAAAGAGCCTTGGTGCCATCAGTTCATTCCTATTATAGGTGACTGCATCTCACTTTTTTAGGAGGATATTGATTCACTGCCCTTTATGACTTCTTTTTAAAGTTTAGATTTTCATCTTTGATAGGATCTTTGTCTTTGTGTATCACTATACCTATTTAATTGAATTATTTCATATTATGTTTCTGTTGCCATTTCTTATGGAAAAATGATTAAGCATGAGCTCTTATGAGGTTCCTTCTTGGACATCAGAACAGCTTTGGTTCTATCTTTAAACACTTAGTATATATAATAAAATAATTAGGTAGGCTTCTAAACTTCTAAGTTTATAGAAAGTAAAATTTATATTAACTAGTCTGATATTCTTTATGGTAAATGTATATCCCAAATTATATATACTAAAGAATCAAATTTATGTATGAATTTATAAGTTCATATTTAAAAACATTTATATTAAAATTCTTTTAAAGTTGTTTAGAATTAAAAGGCAACATTGAAAATTTTAACTAAAATGTAAATAATTATTTATTTACCTAATGATAACTTCTTGAATTTTGTAATTGATATGCAATTGTAAGAAATAATCTAGAAATCTCATGTATTCTTTACCTAGTCTCCTTCAGTAGTAATATCTTACAAAACTGTAGTAGTATCAAAATTAGGATATTCACGTTGATATTTACTTTACTCAAGATAGAGAACATTTTCTTTACCACAAGGATCCTTTATGCAGCCCTTTGGTAATTACATTCACTTCCCTCTTATTCTTATCATCCCTCCTCCCACTTAACCTCTGGCAACCTCTAATCTATTCTTTATTGCTATAATTCTGTAATTTCTGTAGTCATTTCAAGAATCATTCAGTGTATACTATTTATGATTAGCAGTTTAACTCAACATAATTTTCTGGATATTCATTTAAGGTGTTGCACATATGACTAGTTCATTACTCTTTGTTGCTGAGTAGTGTTCCGTGGTGTGGTTGTATTATTTTGCTTAACCATACACCCATTGGAGGACCTCTGGCTCATTTCTGATTTTGGACTATTACAAATAAAACTGCTATAAACATTCAGGTGCAGGTTTTCTGTGTGAACGTAAGTTTTCATTTTTCTAGGATAATTGCCCAGAAGTGTGATTGCCAGGTTGTATGGTAGGTCAGAGAGAGGGATAGATAGGGACAGACAGGAACAAAGAGAGAGGAGAAGCATCAATCATCAGTTTTTCGTTGCGACACCTTAGTTGTTCATTGATTGCTTTCTCATATGTGCCTTGACCACAGGCCTTCAGCAGGCCGAGTAACCCCTTGCTGGAGCCAACAACCTTGGTTCCAAGCTGGCGAGCTTTTGCTCAGGCCAGATGGGCCCGTGCTCAAGGTGGCAACCTTGGGATCGCGAACCTGGGTCCTCCGCATCCCAGTCCGATGCTCTGTCTACTGTGCCACCGCTTGGTCAGGCGCTGTTTTTTTTTAAAGAAACTTTTAAAGTATATTCCAGAGTGGTTGTACTATGCTCATTTGATAGAATTTCCTATCTAATATAAACCTTTGAATATATATCTAGTATTTTTTAAATTGGAAAATGTTTTTGGTGAGAGGCATTTGTTTGTTAAGTAGGTTTGTGCTGTCTGTCCAGATTAATAAAACTCAGTATTAGAAAAGTTTTTAGAAAATGTAAAATATGAATTGGTCTTTTATCCTTTTTCAGTCCTTCATAAAGGGTCTGTAATTAAAAAATTAATGCTATCAAAGGCTTTACACGTAGATTTTGACTATGTCTAAAGGAAATTGAATTTGTACATGGTATATTCTAGATACTAATGATAATCTAATCTAATAAACTTCATCTTCCCTTTATCTAAATAGAGTCTTTATTTATACTGTTACTGTGTAGCTATTTATATAGTAACAAGGTAAGTGGTTTGGAATAGGTAATAATTTAATTATTTTAGAGATACTGAATTTAGCCTTAAGAAATAACTTCGTGGTCCTAGCTGGGTAGCTCAGTTGGTTAGTACATCATCCTGCTATGCCAGGATTGTGGTTTAATTTCCGGTCATGGCATATGCCAGTGGCAACCAGTGAATACATAAATATGGGGAACATCAAATCAGTGTTTCTCTCTCTCTCTCTCCCTTCTTCTCTCTAATATCAATAAATTAAAAATTATGGAAAGAAGTAACTTTGTTAAAATTCTTATTAGACTATGTTAAAATTGGCTTATAACGGGTCTCCAAACTTTTTACACAGGGGGCCAGTTCACTGTCCCTCAGACCGTAGGAGGGCCAGACTATAAAATAAACTATGAACAAATCCCTATGCACACTGCACATATCTTTTTTAAAGTAAAAAAAAACAAAATGGGAACAAATACAATATTTAAAATAAAGAACAAGTAAATTTAAATCAACAAACTGACCAGTATTTCAGTGGGAACTATGGGTGCGGATGCATCCTGTGCTCCTCTCACTGACCACCAATGAAAGAGGTGCCCCTTCAGGAAGTGTGGCAGGGGTGTGGGGGGGATAAATGGCCATGGGGCCACATGTGGCCCATGGGCTGTAGTTTGGGGACTCCTGGCTTATAACATCAACAAAAAAATTTCTAAATGTTGGGAAGTTTTATTTAAAAAAATATACTTATTGTATTTAGGTATGTGTTTCTGATTTGGAAAGTACAGAAAAACAAAAAAAAGTAAAAGTCTGTAATTTTACTATGTAGTAATTACTAAAATTTTAGTGTTTACTTTTTTGTATTTCCTTCCTTTTCCTCCAATGTATCTACATAAATGCACAAACAGATGCACATTCGCATTGTTTACCCATTTAGAAAGAACGGTAGCACATTGTTTTGTGACAGTTTTGTTACTGTACCATATTATTTTTTAAAATCTTTAAATTTTTATTTTTTATTCAATTAATTGGGGTGACATTGATTCATAAAACCATACAGATTTTAAGTGTTCAACTCTATAACACACTATCTGCATTGCTCATGATACTCAGTTTTGGAGGGTGGATTCCTACCTTTTGAATTTCTGATTATGTCTTCATTACAAGTTGATTTGATACATACACACATATATACAGCCCCACTCAAAATGTTTGGAGACAGTGAACTAATAACTGGGTAGTAATGTAATTTTGTTAGTTTTGGCTGTGACAGTTATTTATTCTTTAATTACACTGCTGTGCCTTTGAATGAATACATGATAGAAGAGTACACAGAACTGGCTCCTTATTATCTTTATCATCTTTGTCTTTATTTTTATCAATGGATATTTATTTATTTGCTGCAAATAACTTTCATAGGTGTTAGGCACAAATATAAGCCATTAGTTTGTCCATAAAATTAATTTAGTTGAGGGAACAATGTATATTTAGATTTGGATTTAAAATGAAAAAGTAATTAATAGTCCAAGACACTGTATTCATGTCAAATATGTGGTTAGGCACCACAGCTGTTAGAACTTCAGAAAAGGGAGTTAGTTAGCATTTAGCTGAGGCAGTTGGAGAAGGTTTTATGAATTACTTGGGACTTGAACCTTGAAGAAAGGAGAGGACTTAGAGGGTGCTACATCATAGTAGATATAATTGGTGATCACAGGACAAAATTCTTGTCTTTCCAAAATTGTCAAATTGGGCCAAGGTTTAGGAACAACAACAACAAATAAAGAATAAAAAACATTTACTGAGTATCTACTGTTTTTGATACTTAAGGTAAAACTGGAGTTATCAAAATTATAGTTTCTGCTTCCAAAGACTTTAAGCTCTAATGGGGGAGAGAAATATGTAAACCACTGGGAGTAAATCACATCTATTTCTTTAGTATTGATAGTTGTCTCAAAACAAAATAATACAATGTTTGTACTATGATATTGTGAATATAAATTTTGCTAGTTGTGTTTGTGTTAGTGTTATAGGGAGTAGGTAAAGAACTATATACTCTAATTAAAGAACATCTCAATGAATTCTTTTGTTATTATACAAAGATCTTCCCTTGGGTTCTCTTATAGTTACTCTTATTACTCATGATGATCTGTCAGTAAACCATGGTAAGTCTCAGTTATTAGACCAGTTATTAATGATTAGCTAACAGTTTTAAAAATTACAAACTTAAGGCAATTGAATTAATATTCATCCAAACATGTTGTTTTCTTGTTATATGTTAGTTAGCATATTTTGGAAGGAAAAGAGTACAATTTTTAAACTAGTATAGTTTTTTAGATTTTTAGAATTCATAGAGAATTGTTAAGGGGAAAATGTATAAGTTATATAGAAAAGGTATAAAATAAAGAATGAAATATTTTATCTGGCTTCTGCCCAAGATATGGCTATAAATGATGGAAATGTTTTCCTGGGGCTAATATGCCAGAACCAATTACCCATAGAACACCAGCTGCTAAGGTTCAGCTTTGCCACAGTGTGATTTAAAAGAGAACACGAAAGTTTATGTTCAAGTATTTCCCTATATTATGTTGGTTGTGACAGTGACTGAGGATTCCAGTCTTTCAAAATTCATCATAGGCTGCCTATGGTTATTTAAAATGTGATGTCAAGTGTAGTTCATTTATGTTTAGTTCAATTATAATTTATGACATTTAAAAGTCTTTCTGTTTAAGTCCTTTGAAAACTTAACTCCGCAATTTCATTTATGCCACCAAGCATTCAACAGTCAATGCATTTTGAAATTGTAAACATACTATATATCTAGTAGGTTTGTTGCTAGCATTGTTTTTTAATTTTAAACATGTACTGTCTTTGATTAGAACATCTGTATTTGATTTTTTAAACATAAGGTTTGAAAATGTTGATTCAAATGTGTTTTTATAAGGCTACTTCAATTTAATTAGATTCAGCAGGCATTTATTAAATCAGTGCTGTGCTAGGCACATCAGGATACAAAGAAATGTAAAATGGACTATAAACTAGTTGGAGAAATTTGACAGATGAAATAGAAAGAAATAAACTGAAAGTATTAAGTTCTAAAACAGTTATAAATACCCTTTCTCAAATTGTTTCTCTAAGCTTTCCCTGTGCAGTAAATGATATCAGCCATCCACCCAGTTACTAATGCTGTAAACTTAGGAAATTTTACTCTTTTCTTCTTATACTCCTAGTCCAGCCCATTAGGAAATCTTATTCTATTTAGAAAATATATTCTGGATCTTACAGTGACTGACCACCTCCAGCGTTACAACCATAGTCTGAGCCCTAACATCCTGTCTGAACTATCTTGATAACCTTCCTAGTCTTGTCTTTCTATATAGTCTTACACATAGCAGTTAGAGTCATTGGAATTACAACTTAGAGCATGTCTGTCTTCTGCTTTAAACTCAGAAAATCCTTTGTTTCCCACTGAACTCCAAATAAAATTCAAGTTCCTCACTGTAGCTTTCAAGGTTCTGTGTAAGGAGCTCCCCCTCACCTTTGTACTCTAACCCATCCTATTATCTTTTCCATTACACTTACAAATACTGAAATTTTCTTGTTTATTACATTCTCTTTCTTCCTTCATGTCTATAAGCTGCTTAAGTGCAAAGACTCTTACTTATTCACTGACATATACCCAGAATCTACAAACAGTGCTATAATATATGCTCAATAAATAATTTTTGAATGAATGTATATTGGTAATGCACACTCCTGAAAATGGCAAGGAAGAGAGAGAATGATCCTTTTATGTTGGTGAATGTAAAACATGTATTTCCCCCCACTCTTTCTTTTTTTATTTTATTTTATTTTAAATTTTTATTGATTTTAATTTACTATGTTTACATATATTCAAGTGTCCCACCAAATATATCCCCCTTTGTTCACCTTGACACCCTTCTTACCCCCTCTCTCCAATGCCTTCCCCCCTTCCCTCCAGGATTTGCTGTCCTGCTCTCTATAACGCTATTATGTATATATAATTTCACCAATCTCTTTCCCTTTTCTTATCCCATCCTCTTATCCCCTTTCCCTCTGAATGCTTTTCCTCTGACCGCTTTCATTCTGGTCCCTTTGATCCTGTCTCTGCCTCTATTCTGTTCCTCAGTTCACATTGTTTATTGGATTCCTCAAATGAATGAGGTCATATGATATTTTTCTTTCTCTGCCTGGCTTATTTCGCTTAGCACAATAGTTTCTAGGTCCATACATGTTGTTGCAAAAGGTAAGATTTTCTTCTTTTGCACAGTTGCGTAGTATTCCATTGTGTATATGTACCACTACTTTTTAATCCACTCATCCACTGACAGACACTTGGGTAGTTTTAGATCTTGGTTATTGTAGACAATGTTGCAGTAAACATGGGGCTGCATTTTTTCTTTTGAATCGGTGATTTGGTATTCTTAGGATATATTCCTAAAAGTGGGATAGCTGGGTCAAAAGGCAGTTCCATTTTTAATTTTTTTGAGGAATCTTCATACTGTTCTCCACAGTGGTTGCACCAGTCTGCATTCCCAACAGCAGTGCCAGGAGGGTTCCCTTTTCTTCACATCCTGGCCAGTACTTATTATGTGTTGTTTTGTTAATGAGCGCCATTCTGACAGGTGTGAGGTGGTATTTCATTGTGGTTTTAATTTGCATTTATCTAATGATTAGTGATGTTGAACATTTTTTCATCTGCCTATTGGCCATCTGTATGTCCCCTTTGAAGAAGTGTCTCTTCATTTCTTTTGCCTATTTTTTGATTGGATTGTTTACCTTCCTGGTGTTGAGTTTTACAAGTTCTTTATAAAGATTGGTTATTAACCCCTTATCAGATGTATTGTTGAATATGTTCTCCCATTGTGTGGTTGGTCTTTTTATTTTGTTCATATTGTCTTTAGTGGTGCAAAAGCTTTTTAGTTTGATATAATCCCATTTGTTCATCCTCCTTTATATATCACTTCCTTGGGGAGATAAATCAGCAAATATATTCCTGCGAGAGATGTTGAAGAGCTTACTACCTATGTTTTCTTCCAAGATGCTTATCTTTTCACGACTTACATTTAAGTCTTTTATCCATTTCGAGTTTATTTTTGCAAATGGTGTGAATTGGTCTAGTTTCATTTTTTCCAAATACTTGTCCAATTTCCCAACATCATTTGTTAAAGAGACTGTCTTTACTCCATTCTATGCTCTTAACTCCTTTGTCAAATACCAAATGTCCATAAAGGTGTTGGTTTATTTCTGGGTTCTCTGTTCTGTTCCATTGATCTATATGCCTGTTCTTATGCCAGTACCAAGCTGTTCTGAGTACAATGGTCTTGTAGTATAACTTGATATCAGAAAGTGTGATACCTCCCACTTTGTTCTTCTTTTTCAAGATTGTGGAGGCTATTTGTGTTCTTTTTTGGTTCCATATATATATTTTGGAATATTTGTTCTATATCTTTAAAGTATGTAATTGGTATTTTAATAGGAATTGCATGGAAATTATAAATTACTTTGAGTAATATAGACATTTTAATGATGTTTATTCTTATCCATGAACATGGTATATGCTTCCACTTGTTTGTATCTTTCTTGGTTTCTTTTATCCATGTTTTATAATTTTTCTAGTACAAGTCTTTAACCTCCATGGTTAAATTTACTCCTAGGTATTTTATTTATTTTTTTGTTGAAATAGTGAAGGGGATTGTTTTTTTAAATTTCTCTTTCAGATGTTCATTGTTGGTGTGTAAAAATGCTTCTGATTTCTGAATATTAATTTTATATCCTGCCACTTTGCTGTATTCATTTATCAGGTCCAGTAGTTTTCTTGACTGAGACTTTAGGGGTTTCTATGTACAGTATCATATCATCAGTAAATAATGATACATTTAATTCTTCTTTCTCAATTTGGATGCCTTATCTTTCTTCATCTTGTCTGAATGCTGTGGCTAGGAGAGTGGTTCTTAATCTTTTTTGAGGTTCCGAACCCACCAGTTTCATATGTGCATTCACTGAACCCTTCTTTAGTGATAAATAAAATATGATTTTTTTTTTCCAAATTCAAAACATAGGTATATGTTTTTTTACTGGTGCACAAAATGAGCCGTGCATGAACATCACCTTGCTCAAAGAACAAAACCAACGAAGTGCATGAACTTACAACAAATTACGGTATTACTTTATTCTGGCTTCTGTGGCAGAGGCTTCTCTGAACCCCTGAGACCGACTCATCGAACCCCTAGGTTTCGATAGAACCCAGGTTAAGAACTACTGGGCTAGGACTTCCAGGATTATGTTGAATAGAGTGGTGAAAGGGTGCACCCCTGCCTTATTTCTGATCTTAAGGGGATTGCTTTTAGTTTTTGCCCATTGAGTATGATGTTGGCTGTGGGTTTTGTCGTAGATGGCCTTTATCATGTTGAGGTATGTTCCCTGTATTTCCACTTTGCTGAGAGTTTTGATCATAAATGAGTGCTGGATTTTATCAAATGCTTTTTCTGCATCTATTGGTATTATCATGTAATTTTTCTCCTTTTGTCTATGTGATGAATCGCATTGACTGATTTGTGAATATGGTACCAGCCTTTCCTCTTCAGAATAAATCCCACTTGATTATGATGTGTCATTTTTTTCTTATATTGCTGGATCCGGTTTGCTAATATTTTGTTGAGAATTTTAGTGTCTCAGTTTATCAGGGATATTGGCGTATAGTTTTTTCTTTGTAGTGTCGTTGCCTGGTTTTGGAGTGAGGATTATGCTTGACTCATTAATGGAGCTTGGAAGTCTTCCCTCCTCTTGAATATTTTGAAATAGCTTGAGAAGGAAAAAAGTTAGTTCTTTGAATATTCCGTAGAATTTGCCTGTGAAGCCATCTGGCCCAGGACTTTTGTTTGTTGGAAATTTTTTGATAACTGTTTCGATCTCATTGTTGTAATCTGTTTAGGTTTTCTGATTCTTCCAGATTGATTTTTGAAAGATATGTTTCAAGAAATTTGTCCATTTCACCTAGGTTGTCTAATTTTTTGGCATACAGTTCTTCATAGTATTTTCTTACAATCCTTTGTATTTCTGCTGTGTGAGCTGTTACTTCTCCACTCTTCATTTCTAATTTTATGTATTTGAGTCCTCTTTTTTCCTTGGTGAGTCTGGTTAAAGGTTCATTAATCTTATTTACCTTTTCAAAGAACCAGCTCTTGGTTTCATTGATCTTCTGTATTGTTTTTTTAGCCTCTATGTCATTTATTTCTGCTCTGATGTTTATTATTTCCATTTTTCTACTGGCTGTTCTTTTTCTAGTTCCTTTAGATGCAGAGTTATTTATTTGAGCTTTTTCTTGCTTCTTAAGGTATGTTATTTAATAACATGCTATTTAGTTTCCATGTGTTTGAGTGTTTTTCATTTTTTCTGTTGTAGTTGATTTCTAGTTTCATGCCATTGTGATCAGAGAAGATGCTTGATATTATTTCAATCTTCTTAAATTTGTTGAGATTGCTTTTGTGCCCTAACATGTGGTCTATCCTAGAGAATATACCATGAGCACTTAAAAAGAATGTATATTCTGCTGCTTTTGGGTGAAATTTCTGAAGATATCTATTAAATCTAGTTGGTGTAGTGTGTTCTTTAAGTTTACTGTTTCTTTGTTAATTTTATTTCTTGAGGATCTATCCATTGATGTTAGTGGGGTATTAAAATTCCCTACTATTATAGTATTGCTGTTTATCTTGCCCTTTATGTCCATCAAAATCTGCTTTATATATTTAGGTGCTCCTATATTAGGCCATAACTATTTATAATGGTTATATCTTCCTGTTTGATTGCTCCCTTTATCATTATGTAATGACCTTCTTTATTCCTTACTATTACCTTTGTTTTAAAGTCTATTTTATCAGATATAAATATTCCTACCCCAGCATTTTTTCATTTCCATTTGCATGAAATATTTTTTTCCATCTCTTCAGTTTTGGTCTATGTGTCTTTTGTTTTGAAGTGGGTCCCTTGTAGACAGTATCTGTATAGGTCCTGTTTTCTTATCTATGCAGCTACGCTATGTCTTTTGATTGGAGCATTTAATCCTTTTACATTTAAGGTTAATATTGATATGTAGTTTTTTATTGCCATTTTATTCTTTAAATATACATTCCTCTTTTTCTAGATTCTCCCCCTCTCCTTGTTTCTGTTTACAACAGGCCCCTTAACATTTCTTGCAGAATTGGTTTCATTGTAATGAATTCCTTGAGGTTTTTTTTTTTTTTTTTTGGTCCAGGAAGCTTTTTATTTCTCGTTTAATTTTAAACGATAGTCTTTCTAGATATAGAAGTCTTGGTTGTCGACCAGTGGTTCTTAACCTTTTTTGAGGTAGCGAACCTACCAGTTTCATATGCGCATTCACCGAACTCTTCTTTAGTGATAAATAAAATATGATTTTTTTTCCAAATTCAAGACATAGGTATATGTTTTTTTACTGGTGCACAAAATGAGCCGTGCATGAACATCACCTTGCTTAAAGAACAAAACCAACAAAGTGCATGAACTCACAACAAATTATGGTATTACTTTATTCTGGCCTCTGTGGCAGAGGCTTCTCTGAACCCTTGAGACCGACTCATCGAACCCTTAGGGTTCGATAGAACCCAGGTTAAGAACCACTGTTGTAGACTCTTGTTTTGCATTACTTTGAATATTTCTTGCCATTTCCTTCTGACCTCAAGTGTTTGTTTTGAAAATTTGGATGTCATCCATATGGGGGCTTCTTTGTAGGTGATTGACTGCTTTTCTCGCAGCTTTCAATATTTCATTATCTCTTAACTTTGATATTTTAATTATGATGGGTCTTGTAGGTTTTTTTGGGTTCCTCTTTAATGGAACTCTGTGGTTCTTGAACTTGTGTGATTTTTTTCCTTCATCAATTTAGGGGGATTTTCATCTATGATTTCTTCTAATAGATTCTTTATCCCTTATTCTTTCTCTTCTCCTTCAAGAACCCCTATGATGCAGTTATTTCTCTTCATATTGTCACAGAGCCCTCTTAGAGTTTCCTCAGACTTTTTGATCCTCTTTTCTTTTTGCTGCTATGTTTTTTGTTTTTGCTTATCTTGTCCTCTAAGTCGCTGATTTGATCCTCTGCTTCATCTAGCCTGCTGTTGATTCCTTGTAGTGTACTTTTTATTTCTGTTATTGTAATTGTCTTTCTGATTGATTCTTTTTTATGATTTCAATATCCATTTTGATACTTGCTATTTCTTTTTTAGGTGCTCACTATGTCCATACATTGTAGCTCTAAGATCCTTAAGCATCCTAACAATAATTATTTTTAATTCTCCATCTGGTAATTTGATTACTTCCATCTCATTCAGTTCTATTTCTGGGGACTTCTCTTGTCGATTCATTTGGATTGCGTTTCTCTGTCTTCCCATTTTTTTCTCCGTGCCAATTACAAGCTTGCTGGGTTAGTTAGGGTAGCTGAGGTTGGTACAGGGAATGTGGTCCCTCCTCCAGGGCTTAATCCCTCAGTCTCTGCTAGTTGCTTGGATTTTAATTCTCCCTAATAAGGTGAGCCACATAAAAGTCTTAATTTCTCTGATGTTTGTTTGCTGTGCCCAGTGGGGAACTATTGTGATTAGGACGGGATTGGGGGTAGTGGGCATATCTTGCTCTTTGGCCCAGGTTGAAACTATCCAGACCTTTTCTTTTTTCTTTCTATGGTAAATCCAAATGAATGCTGTGGATGTGACCTCTGAGAACCAGAAGGTGTGGTCTGCCCAGTTACTCTCAGGTGGCGATGCATTCTTTTTATCAGAAGGGAGAGGTGTAGCTCAGGTCTCACAGGAAACCTGAGTCATTGCCCCTTCCCTTTACTTCCTCCTTTCTGAACGGCCTTTTGCACTGATTGGAGCTGGAGAGATTTCTGGAGGTGGGTCAATTTGCGTTACGCTAGGTTCATTTGTGGTGGATGGAGTGCCTTACCCCCTGCATATGGCCACCTCATTATTGAAGAATAAGTCAGCACAGGTATTATTCTGTCACTATTTGTGTCTCTGTGCCTTAATCTCCCCACTCTCCTCACACAAGATTAGTCCTTTCAGCCGTCCTTGCCCCTGGAGCCCCAGGCAAGTGGCCATGAATGAGATTCTCTTCACTGGCCCTTTAAGGCTGCATCCACTTTTACGCAAGCCATTTCTCATAGACAGAAATCCTGCTCTTCTCCCCAATCAATGCTGTCAGGATGTCTTCTCCAGTCTTTGGGTTTTCTAGGCTGGGGCTCTCGTCCTGTGGCTGAGGACCCCCACCTCCCAGGTTCTCTCTCCCTGCTGTGAGAGTTCCTCTGGACCCTCGGCCGCCCCTTGCTCCTGGGAGCACGGAGCCCCCACTGTGTGCCCGCACTTCCTTCTATTCTCGGTGTGGTTTCTTCTGTGCTCCTTAGTTTTCAAGTTTTGTTCTTTTATTTCAAAGTTTGTTTTCACGATGATTATTCTTAAATTAATTTGTAATCCAGTTTAGGAGGTGGATGTTTATATGTCTGCCTACTCCGCTGCCATCTTAGAATCCTGTCCCCCTTTTTCATTAGCCCCAAGACCCAAGTCCTTTATGCCTGCAAAATAACCTTGTTTTCCCAAAGGAAGGTAAACCAAGGAGTAAGTAAGTAGATCTGTCCTCAGTTGAATAACTGAATAGTAGATTCTCTTGCTGGAAGCTTTCTTGGAAGTACCAGATTTAAAGATGATATTTTTCTTTGTTCTTATTCTGATTCTTTTAGTGACATTGAGGAAAGGTTTCTGGTACCCATTATAACATTAGGCAATGTTGAGCTCTTACCTTTGCTTTGTGGAAGGTCAGATATTTGCTGTTCAAGAAGAATAGTTTCTAAAATTACCATGGTTCACTTGATTTTAAAGGCGGACATAGAGAGGAATTTTCCTGGAGATTACACCCAAATTTGGGAACATGAAAAGAGAAATTATTAGAGACCTTTTTTTATTTTCTTTTATTGGATATTTTAATACTGTGTTTTCAAGATGTATCCATATTGCTGTGTTTACATTGAACTTGACACCATGTTCTTAAGACCTATGAGTGTATCTGTATGTGCTTCCAGTGCATTTCCTCTGATTCCTGCATGTGTGCCAAAATACTCATCTCCTATATATGCTTATGATAGCTTTATTGAGAAATAAGTAACAAACCATTTAATTTATCTCTTAAAGTGTACAATCCAATTGTTTTTAGTATATTCACAGAGTTGTGCATCCGTCACAACTATCTAATTTTAAATATTTCACCTACTACATTTTACTTGTTTATTCTTCATGATGAATAGCCATGCTGCTTCTAACTCTCAACATCACAAACCATGTGGTGATGAATATATATATTTATATATATATATAACCATTTTATGCATTTCTCTGTGTGTACAGAGATAGAGGTTAAGAAAATGAATTTTTTTAAGAAAACGAATTTTTAAAATCATGTACTTTCTGCTAAAAGGATAGATTGGTTTGGAATGTGAGAAAATAATTATTCTAGTTCATTTTGTGTTAGATTTATTGTTACTTTACAATTTTGTCTTGTGCTTCTTTAACTTGTATTTCTATTTGATTATTCATTCTGGAGATTTTAGAATTGGTTGTTGAAACTGGAAATATTAGGAAACTAATTGGTTTTTGAACTTGGACTTTAATATAAATGGCATGAAGAACTATTACAGGGTCAGTAAAACCAAAGGAAAAAAGAGTGTAGTTTCTCTTTGGGCATGGATTATTATCATCTTGTCTTTATGTACCTTTGTTTTCTATTTGACTTATAAAGATAATATAAAATATATATTTAAAAAATGAAATAGACAAGTGTAAAGGAAAGTCATTAAAAATAAATATAAAAGAAACAGGAGTGAAGAAGCAGGATTTTACAAAGGAGTATAAATAAAAGTAAAGGGAGAGTGCTATAAAAGATGAAATTGCAAAACACAAAAATAATGCCTATCATAAACATTTGACCGTCATTGATACCCGAGAGGGGTGTGTGGCTCCCCTTTATTGCTGGCTGGGAGTGGTCTCTACTGACATGCCTGATTGGAAGTAAGGGAATAAGGGAACAGAGGCCTAGTTATCAGCTAGTGGGGATGAAAATCTCAGCTCTCTGTTTTCTCTGAACCCTCCCCATTGAGGGTGTTAGGGTATCTTGTTTATAGCCTTATGAATATAGAAGTCTAAGCTGTCCTCTTGGTGGTTATTGAAGGTGGAGGTTGGGTTACAGGTGGTTTTTTGTTTTGTATTTGACTGTAGTATAATGATTATCTAAAAGTTTCTGTTTTGATAAACTGCCTTTTTACTGGTCTTTTAGTAAGACAGAGCATGTTTTTGTCTGTGTTATTAGTATTTACAGTTTGTGGGCTTCCTCCGCTCCAAGACTGGGATGTATAAGGCAAAAAGAATAGCTAGGTACTGACCATTGTGTCATTCTTTGGATGACAATATCTCTAGATGGTCTGCCTTCTTCTTTCTACCATTTTAGCCTTTTAATGTTTGTTTAGTATATACAGTGGATTACAACACAGTTCTGTTTCTACGACACTGACATAACCCAAATTTTTGTTTAAGTCAAAACACACCCTAGCCTAAGTCACTTATCTATCCTAACACAGTTGTAAAATCATAATCTAGAACATAAAAACACAACTAAGCCACAGAAAAAGGAAAAGGACATAAATATACTGTGCTGTACACTGTACTGCTTATTCTTCCACCATGTGTAACCAAACTAGTTTGCCCTTGTAGTTATAAGTACGATGCTAATGGTATAAGTGCAAACATGTCTCAATTTTTTAAAGTTTTTATGGGAATGAGTGTTGTAAACTTGAAATGTTGCATGTCGATATTGTCGTAACCTGAGTACCCCCTGTAATGCCTAGGATTTTTAGTTGTGATTAATGGAAGGAGTAGGGAAAACATGTATATCTGATCTTCCCAGAAGTAGAAATCCTTCTTCACATAAAAATTTTCTATGGTAGTCAGAAATAATCAAGAATAATCAAATACACAAGGAAACAAGGCACCAAACAAAATCTGGCAAAACCAACAAGCAACAAAAACAGTCCTGTAGGGATTACATATATTGGAATTAACTGAAAATGTTATGAAACAAGTATGTTTATTATGTTTAAAATAAAAGATGACTTCTGAGTCAGGCCAAATTGGAGTAACGGGGAACAGATTTATCCTTCTGCCTGAAACAAACAAACAAACAAACAAACAAACAAACAAAAACCAGGCAAAAATAAATGAAATAACAGTTTTCAAAACATTTTATATTCAACAATAAAGGATGATGATCCCTGAAAGATTGGAAACTAGTGAGATGAGACCTTTGATTGCTTTGACCATAGAGCATTTCTAGGCCATATAGCAGGGATGTAGAACAGAAGCTGAGCCTTGCTGTATCCCAGAGTTGAGACGTAGCTAGGAGCCCTAGGAGACAAAATTACTAGAGGTTGCAGATAGAAGAGGAGAGAGGTAGAAAGCTCCAGAGGTGTGCGAATAGTCTCAGCAAATACTCAGCTGAGGTCTGATCAGTGTATGCAAATGAGGAAACTACCTGAGGCTGGGGAAAGAACCAGACAAATGTATCAGAGCGGAAAATTCTGAAAGCTCATGCAGGACTAGAAATAGTTGCTGTTTTCATCATTGAGAGTAGGTAAAATCTCGTAGTTCATGGGGTATTGGGGAACAAGTACTTAAAAGCATTTTATCTCCGAGTGGGGCAAAATTGCTCTGGCCTTAAAAAAAAAAATAAAGAAAAGAAAGAAAAACACAAAATGCTGTTTCTAAATAACTGCATCCCAAAACAAATCTAAAAATTTGGGAGAATACAAATATATACGGCACTTAACAAAGTAAGATTCACAATGTGTGCCATACAATAAAAAATGACCAGGCATGAAGGGAATTGGGAAGATATAACTCATAATGACAAGAAAAATCAATCATTTGTAAGAGATCAGAATCTATATCTGTGATAAAATTAGTAGACAAGGACATCAGAATAGTAATTATTACTGTACTCCGTATACTCAAGAAGCTAGGGGAAATATTGAATGTTATATGCAGAGCTGTAGAAGATGTAAAAAATGAAAACTAAACTGCTAAGGATGAAAATTATTCTGTCTAAAATGAAAAATACATAGGATAGTATTAATGGTATATCAAACCTTACAGAAGAAAATATTAGGGAAACTGAAGCTATAGCAATAAGAATTCTTCACAGTGAAACACCAAGAGAAAATAAAAAATATAAATGGAATATTAGTGATTCTATTAAGGACAACTTGAATTGCTCAATATGTATTAAATTGGGAGTCTCTGAAAGAGAGAGAGGGAGGGCAGAAAAAGGGCTGGAAATGACCCAAACTTTATGAAAACTCTAAACTCTCATGTCCCAGAAGTATAACAATTCTTAAGCACAAGGAACGTGGGAGGAAACTAAAATATCATAGTCAATTAAACCAATGACAAAGAGAAAAATCTTAAATGCAGCCAGAGGGAAGAGGAACATTTTATACAGAGGAACAAAGATTATGATGACAGCAAGTTTCTTGTTGGGAGTAATATGAACCAGTAGACAGTTAAACAGTATTTTTAAATTTTTGAAGGAAAGAACTGTCAACCTAAAATTGTATACACAGCAAATATCTATAAAAGTCAAAGGTGAAATAAAGACTTTTTCATAACTTTCCACCAGGAATACTTTACCCAGCAAAGTTGTACTTCTAAAACGAAGGAGAGATACAGATTGTCCAAAACAAACAAAGCCTTGGAAGTTCATCACCACTGGACCTGCCTTATAAGAAATGAACAAAGGAAATCTCCAAG
Source organism: Rhynchonycteris naso (assembly GCA_037038555.1). Lineage (NCBI taxonomy): Eukaryota > Metazoa > Chordata > Mammalia > Chiroptera > Emballonuridae > Rhynchonycteris > Rhynchonycteris naso. The sequence continues at coordinate 305,347,529 of CM072995.1, read as the reverse complement.
CTCGAAAGAAAGGACACTAATTAGTATTGTGAAACATATAAAAATATACAACACAGTGGTAAAGGTAATAGTCAAATGAAGAATACTATGATATTATAATATGGTACTGTGTCAACAACTTCAGTCTAAAGGATAAAGGTATTAAAATAGTTATAGCCACAGATACACTGCTTACAAAAATTAGGGGATATTTGATCTTCATATTCATTTTGAAACATCCCCTAATTTTTGTGAGCAGTATAGTTGTTAATGGATATATAATATAAAAAAGATGTAAAATATGACTTCAAAACATAAAATGTGGCCCTGGCTGGTTTCCTAAGTGGTAGAATGTAGGCCCGGCATGTGGAAGTCCTTTCTATCTCTCTCTTCCCCTCCTGCAGCTAAGGCTCCATCGGAGCAACGTTGGCCTGGGCATTGAGGATGGTTCCATGGCCTCCATCTCAGGCACTAGAATGGCTCTGGTTGCAAAGGAGCAATGCCTCAGATGGGCAGAGCATCGCCCCTTAGTGGCTAGCCAGGTGGATCCCTGTCGGGCACATGTGGGAGTCTACCTTCCTGCCTCCCTGCTTCTCACTTCAGAAAAATACAAAAAGTACAACAACAAGAACAAAAACCATAACATGTGTCTGGGAGTAAAAGGGTAGAATGTTTGTATGCAGTATAAATTAAGATTTTATCAGTATAAAAGAGACTTATACAGTGTCCGTAAAGGCATGGTGCACTTTCGACCGGTCACAGGAAAGCAACAAAAGATGATAGAAATGTGAAATTTGCACCAAATAAAAGGAAAATTCTCCCAGTTTCATACCTATTCAGTGCAGTTCGATGTGGGCTCCATTTGTTGCCCTACACACATCCAAGCGATAGTGAAGTTCTTGCCACACACGGGTAAGGATGTCTGGTGTAACAGAGTGAATAACGTCTGTGATTCTCTGTTTTAAGTGATTAATGTCATTGATACATTTGATGTACACATGTTGCTTCACATAACCCCAAAAGTAAAAGTCTTAAGGGCGTCAGATTCAGGGATCGTGGTGGCCATGGCTTGACAGAACCCCTGCCTATCCACCGCTGGGGAAATGTTCTATCCAGAAACTCATGAACATTGTTGGCGTAGTGTGGAGGAGTGTCGTCCTGTTGAAAGATTACACCTTCTGGAAATTGTGGCACTGCATACAATTCCAACATGTCAAGATAGGTGTTTGCCGTCACAGACTGCTTTGTGAAAAGAAATGGGCCTATCACCTTTTCATGCATCGGGTCACACCATGTGTTCACTTTAGGGGTGTTACGTTCGTACTCAATGTAGGCATGAGGATGTTCAGCAGCCCATATTCAGACATTATGGTGATGAACATGTCCACAGATATGGAAGGTCACCTCATCGCTAACACAATCTTCTGCAAAAATCTTGCATCATTGTCAACCTCATGAAGCATATGTGTAGCAAACATGCATCATGTGGGTCTATCTGCTGTTTTGATAGCGTGCAACAGCCACAATTTGTACCCCATAAAACAGACATTTCTTTAACACCTTATGAACTGTAGTCTTGCTTAGGTATAATTGTTGAGCACATGCATGCACAGATTTTTTTAGGGCTCCTTAGGTGGCTATCCCATATAGCCTCTACAGACTTGTCACTGACTGATGGCCTACCAGAATGGGGTTTCTCCACCAAACTGCTGGTTTTCTTCAACTGCTTATCCCACCGAGTAATGTTATTCCTATGTGGTGGCGCTTCGTTATAAACGCGCTGATATTCACGTTGCACTTTGGTCATGGATTCGAATTTAGCGAGCCACAGAACACACTGAACTTTCCTCTGTACTGTCCACATCTCAACAGGCATGGCCGTGGGCTGCTCCACTGTATACACGCTGTTATGTCATCATCTGCGCGTGCGCACATGCTGCCACATCATCCTACAGAAACTGGGAGAGTTTTCCTTTTATTTGGTGCAGATTTCACATTTCTATCATCTTTTGTTGCTTTCCTGTGACCAGTCAAAAGTGCACCATGACTTTACGGACACACTGTACATACAAAGTATTTTATATAAGCCTTATGGTAACCACAAAAGAAAAACCTAAAGTTGATACACAGAAGATAAAATGAAGGAAATTAAAAGCAAAACAATGTGGAAAATTATTAATTCAGAAAGGAAGACAGCAAGAAAGGAAGAAAGGATCAAGGAAACTACAAAACAGCTAGAGAACAATTTATAAGATGGAATTATTAAGTCTTTGCCTATCAATAATTATATTAAATGTAATAAGTTCTTCAGTCAAAAAGGTATGGATTGACTGAATAGATAAAAAATCAAGATTCAACTTAATGCTGCCCATAAGAGACTCACGTTAGCTTTAAAAACACATAGTATTTCCTTAAAGTGAATGAATGAAAAAAAGATATTCAGTGCAAATGGTAACTGAAAGAGAGCAGGAGTAGCTATACTTATATTGAACAAAATAGACTTTAGTCAGAAACTGTAACAAGTGATAAAGAAGGTCATTATATAATGACAAAGGGGTCAACTCACCAAGAGATATAGTAATTATAAATATTATTGTACCAAACATTCTAGCATATAAGTATAGTAAGCAAATACTGACTAAAGGGAGAAATAGACAAGAATACAATAATAGTAGGAAGATTCAGTATTCTACTTTAGCAATGGATAGATCACCCAGACAGAAAATCAATAAAGAAATGTTAGACTATAGACAAAACTGACACACTATAGACAACTTGACAGACATCTTCAGAACATTTCATCACACAGAACACACATTATCTCGAGCACATATGGAACAGTCTTCAAGACAGACAATATGTTAGGTCATAAAACAAGTCTTAACAAATTTAAGAAGATTGAAGTCACATGAAAAGTATTTGTTGACCACAGTGCTATAAAATTAGTAATTGATAATAGCAGAAAAATGGAAAAATACAGAAATATGTGGATATTAAATGACACTCCTGAAAAAGCAATAAGTCAAGAAAATATCAAAAGGGAAATTAAAAAATATTTTAAGATGAAAATAAAAAAACAACATGCCAAAATATATGAGATGCAGCAAAAGAAGTTCTAAGAGGGAACTTTATAGCAATAAACACCTATGAAAAGAAAGAGAGAAAGATGTCAAATAAAAAGAAACTAACTTTAAAACTCATACTAGTAAAAAAACAAACAAACAAATTAAGTTAGCAGAGTGAAGGAAATAAAAAAGATAGAGTTGAAACAAATGAAATAGAGAACAGGAAAAACATAAAAAAGATGAAAGAAAGAAGAGATGGGTTTTGAAAAAAAACCCCAAAATTGACAAAACTTGAGCCAGATAAAGAAAAACATACAGAAAATTCAAATAAATAAAATCAGTGACAAACTGCATAACATAGAAGAAATGTATATATTCCTGGAAACATACAACTTACCAAGACTGAATGCTGAAGAAATAGAAAATCTGTATGCACCAATACTAAGTAAGGTTATTAAATCAGTAATCAAAAAGTTCAGAGTGGTTCGTGTCACAGATTGGTGAATTCTATGAGACATTTCAAGAAGAGTTAATACCAGTCTTTCTCAAACTTTTTCAAAATATTTAAGAGGAGAGGACTCTCCCAAACTTTTTATACAAGGCCAGCAATACCCTGATACCAGAGTCAGACAATGACACTATAAGAAAAGAAAATCACAGGCCACTATTCTTCATGAAATACAGATGCAAAAATTTTCAACAAAATATGAGCAAATCAAATTTAAGAGCATAGTAAAAGAATTACATACTATGATCAATTGGGTTTTATCTCACTGGGATGTAAGGATGGTTTAACCTATGCGAATCAATAAATGTGAGATACCATATTAATAGAATGAAAGATAAAAATTATAATCATCTCAATAGATATAGAAAAATTATTTGGCAAAGTTCAATATTTTTTTCATGATAAAAACTCTTAACAAATTGAGTGCTGAAGGAATGTACCATGTTTCCCCATGTATAAGACGCTCCCATTTATAAGACACACCTTAATTTTGGTGCCCGGAATTTGAATAAAATGTATTATATAAAGTTATTGAACTCATTTTATTCATTATAAAATTCATACAACTCAACAAGGGCAAAAACGTGGGAAATGCAAGTAAAAAAATCTGCAACCACTGTATAAGATGGACCCAGTTGTTACACAGCAAATTTTTCGAAAAGGGTGCATCTTATACATGGGGAAATATGGTGCCTCTTCATAATGAAGGGCTCATATGAGATGGCCACAGCTAACATTATACTCGATGGTGATAGGCTGAAAGCATTTGCTCTAAGATCAGGACAGGACAAGGTTGCCATTCTCCCCCCTACTATTCAACATAGTATTGGTAGTCCTAATTAGAGTAATTACGCAAGATAAAAAAGAAAATATATTTATAGCTGAAAGAAGTATCATTATCTCTGCAGATGATATCTCATTTATAGAAAATGCTAAAATTTGTACCAAAAACTGTTAGAACTAATGAATTCAATAAAGTTGTAGGATACAAAATCAATATACAAAAATCAGTTGCATTCTATACACTAACAACAAAATATCTGAAAATGAAATTAAGAAAACAATTCCAACCTGACTGGTGGTGGTGCAGTGGATAAGGTGTTGACCTGGAACACTAAAGTCACCAGTTAGAAACCTTGGGGTCATTGGTTCTGAGCACAGGCTCATCAGTGCAAGGTTGCTGGCTTGAGTGGGGGATCGTTCACATGATCCCAAAGGTCACCAGTGTAAACCTACAGGTCACTGGAATGAAAAGCCTAAGGTCACTGGTTTGAGCAAAGGAATATTGGCATGATCCCAGCTAAGGCACATATGAAAAGCTCAATGTATAAAACTAAAGTGAAACCAGCTATGAGTTGATGCTTCTCACGCTTTCTCTCCTTTCCCATCTCTCTCTTTCTGTCAAAACATAAAACTCCAGTTACAATAACATAAAAAACAACAAAAAAACTTAGGAATATATTTAATCAAGGTGGTGAAAAATTTATACACTGAAAATTACTATTACACTTTGATGAAAGAAATTGAAGAAGAAACAAATAGATGCAAAAATATCTGGTATTCATGGGCTGGAAGAATTAATGTTATTAAAAGGTCTGTACTACCCAATACCATTTATAGATTCAGTATAATCTAATGGCATTTTTCACAAACATAGAAAACAACCCTGAAATTGGTATGGAACCATGAAAGACCTCTTTTAGCTATAGCAATCCTGAGAAATAATAACAAAGCTGGAAGCATTGCATTTCCTGATTTCAAATTATATTACAAAGCTATAGTAATAAAAAGAGCATAATAGTGGCATAAAAATAGAGAAGTAGACCAATGGAACTGAATTAAAACCCCAGCAATAAGTTTTCAAATATATAGTGAAGTAATATTTAACAAGGAGCCAAGAATACTCGATGGGGAAAGGATAGTCTCTTCAATAAATGGTACTGGGAAAAGTGGATAATCACATCCAAAGAATGACACTGGACCCCTGACTTATAGCACTCACAAAAATTAACTGCAAGTAAAGTAACATCTTAAATGTAACACCTGAAACTATAAAACTTCTAGAAGAAAAATAGGGAAAAAGTTCCTTGATATTTTTCTTGGCAATAATCTTTGGATATGATGCCCCAAAACACAAACAACGAAAGCAAAAATGAACAAGTAGGATTACATTAAACTAAAAAACTTTCATACAGCAAAATGTGTAACACTGGGGAAAAAACTTTTGTTGCATCCACAAAAACACTTGTTCTTACCTAATTCAAGTGTGCTGATCTCAAATCTGACACAAGTTTTTCTCTATAAGATACAGTTTTTTTGCAATTCAAGATTTTAGGTTTTTATCTTATTGTAAAATTTTCAACATTTAGTTTAACATAATGAAGTAGAATGTCTTCTTGGGCGTCATCTTTGTGAAAATATAATAATTTATATAATTCAGTAAATACACTAATACACTAAAAGATATGGTTGCATCAGAATTTGTCTACAATTTCTAAATAGAACATATTAAAACACTTATTTTAATCATAAAATTTGCGCAAAACTTATTTAAAATCTATTCAGACAAAAATTTGCGTTTTTAGCTCTTGCGTTTGTGTACTTGTTGAGGACAATCTCATTTGATGCTCCAGCAATAGTCTGCTCATCACTAACAGCTCCAAGATTTTTGGGAAACTTATCAAGGTGACTGTTCAGGAAGTGAATCTTCACGCTCATGTTACATCCAATGTCACGGAAAGACAACAGCATCCTTTGAACCAGAAGTTCATAGTTTTCTATTTTTTTGTTGCCAAGGAAGTTCTTTGTAACTGCCACAAAAGACTGCCATGCTGCTTTCTCCTCCTTATTCATCTTCCTGGCAAATTCTTCGTTATGTATGAGGGTTTGAATTTGAGGTCCATCGAATACACCTGCTTTTATCTTCTCAAAAGACAAAGCAGAAAAAGCAGAAATAATATGTTTAAAGCATTCACTTTCTCTATTCAAAGACTGAACAGACTACTTCATTAAGCCAAGTTTGATGTGAAGTGGGGGAAAATGATCCTGTCTCGATTAACTACAGGTTCATTCACAATATTTTGCATCTCTACTTCCAGAGCTTCACGTTTTGGCCACTTCTGTGTCCAGTGTTTCTCCCGAGCTCGGCTGTCCCACAATCACAGAAAGCAAGGATACTTCGTGAAACCTCTCTTGTCCTAGCAGAAAATTTACCATTTTAAGATTCACACAAATGATCCGGTTATGCTCCCATACTTCAGTAAGTCGAGGACAATTTTTATGTCATTATAATCTTCTTGCTGATGAGTTGAATAACCAATTGGAACCGCTGCATAAACACATTGTAGGAGAACACATTTCAGACTCCCTTTAGAGCTGTCAAGAAATATCCGCCATTCTGTGTGACTGTAAATGATAACACCTAGCTGGCTGAGAAGACTACTGATATCATGACAGTGAACAAAGTGTGTCTTTGGAAAAAAAGTCCACAAAAATTTGTTCACGCTTCCTGAAATGGGATACTTTAGCTGACCGGTGAAGTACATTCTTTTCTTGAAGCCTGGAGGCTAATAACTCAGCTGCTTTCTTTGATAGGCCCAAATCTCTTACTAAGTCATTCAATTCGGGTTGGTTAAACTGCTGAGGGGTAATGACTGCTTGGCATCAGAAGAAAACCCTTCAGATTCTACAATCATTTTCTCATGCATCTTATCAAAATACACTTGATCACCATGTTCACTTTCTTCATCCTTAGAAGAAATAAAACCATTGAAAACTAGAACTGGGAGTGTCTCAGAATGTGGGATAGGTTGTATTGCTGAAGGAATATTAGGATATGCAATCATACGCTGCTTTTTCTTGCCGATGCCCTTTGTATGGATCAGACAGAAATAACAGTCACTGCTGTGATCCTTAGGTTCATGCCAAACCATGGGAATACCAAAAGGCATTCCTTTGCGTTTTCCTTTTGCCCTGTCATGAAGCATTTCCTCACAATCATGACACACAATATGAGGAGCCCAATTCTTGTCTTGATCTCCAAGGGGAACTTGAAAATAGGCAATATTTGCACGTGTCACAAATGATGAAATATTGCGCCTTTGACGTTGAAGTGTGTAACAGCCACATACATAACAGAAGGTGTCCGGACTATTCTTACATTTATTTACGCCTACTCAAAGAAGTCATGATTCAATCTTAAAATAAAATAAGAGGGTGTTTTTATCAGATAATAATTTTTTTACTTTGAAAAACAACTACAATTTTGTGAAAGCGATGTTTGTAAAACATTAATTGCCTTGTGGTTATGTTCAATCCAAGAGTCATTGCCCTTTAATTCCAATTTAAAAACCAATGCACGCTATTAGCTTTAACAAAAAGAAATTAAAATTGCATAAAAACTGGAGCATGCACCAAAAAGCATATTTCAGATTTGGAATGAGCGATGCAGAAATATATAGAAACAGTTCTAAAACTTCATGCAACAGAAAATGAAAAAAAAAATTCTTAGAGTGTAATAAAATGAAAAAGTAGTCAAGAAATAGAAGAATGTATTTACAGATGATACATCTGATATGGGGCTTAAGGAACTCATACAACTAACTCAGCTGTAAAACTACATTTTGATTAAAAATCAGCAGAGGATTTTTCCAAGGAAGACATACAGGTAACAATGTTCAACATCTCTAATCATCAGAGAAAAGCAAAAGCAAAACCTCAGGTAGCTATCACCTCACACTTCTAGAATGGCCATTGTGAAAAGAATGAGGTGTTGATGATACAGTGAAAAGCAATCTCTTTTGTACTGTTCGTAAGAATGAATATTTGTACATGATTATGAAAAATGATATGGGTGTTCCTCAAAAAACCAAAAATAGAACTACCATGTTATCCAGCAATTGCTCTTTTGAGTATATATCAGAAGAAAACGACATCACTATCTTAGAGATAGCGGCATTCCCATTCCATTCCATTCTCAATGTAGCATTATTTACAATAGTCAAAATATTCAAAGAACATATGTGTCTCCTAATGTATGAATATAGGAAATGTGACACACACACACACACTCACACTCACATAGTCTAGAACAGGGGTCCCCAAACTTCCGGAAGGGGTACCTCTTTCATTGGTGGTCAGTGTATGGAGTACTGTATGTGGCGGCCCTCCAACCGTCTGAGGGACAGTGAGCTGCCCCCCTGTATAAAAAGTTTGGGGAGCCCTGGTCTAGAATGTTAGTCATAAAAGAGAAGGAAATCCTGCCATTTGGGACTACTAGGTTGGATATTGATACCATACAAAATGAAATGAGATAGGGAAAGAGGAACACTCTGAAATCTCACTTACCTGTAGGTCTAGAAAGTCAGAAAATTTAAAAGCAGAGTAGAATAGTGGTTGCGTTGGACTGTGGTGTGGGAAAAATGGAGAGATGCTGCTGGTTATAGGGTACAAACTTACAGTTATAAGAGGAATAAGACCTGGGGATATAATGTATAGTATTATGACTAGTTAATACTGTATTATATACTTGAAAGTTGCGAAGATAGTCGATATTAAATGTTCTCATCATAAAAAAAGATTATTATGTTAGGTTATAGAAGTTAACTAACCTTATTGGGTAATTACTTTTCACTGTATACATGTATGAAATCAATACATTGATACATTAAACTTAAACAATATTATAAAGCTGGACAAATAAAATAAATGTATAAGCATATAATGTAGATTTGTGGCATTAACTCCACTGAATAACTAAAATCCTAAATAGTTAAAGTAAATTTTGGGTTGCCAGTTGAACTGGGACTAGAAAGATACACTCTTATTTTTTATTGTTTTTCTGACTTTGTCTATATTTCTCTCTCTTCTTTATTTTATTTCATTATTTTTATTTTTTACCCTGGTGTGGTTGGGAGTTCTCAGTATCAAACAAGGTCACTGCTATTAGGAGATATAGACTAGCCAAAATTAGTCTAACACAAAATAGTAACTAATTCTTACTCAGACGTATTTCTTAGGTTAACACGGTCATTGTACTTGTTAGTCCTGAGATGATGTTCCATGTTGCAAATATTTGACAGTTCAATATAAGTTTATTACAAATCAATGAAAAATGGAATTGTAGGTCTTGTAAAAGATAGGGCATTTCATTAAGCCACTAAAAGTTTATATTTATGAACATGAAATTAAATCATGAAGAAGTGTGGACTTGGCAGTAAACAGCTGAAAAAACTTAGGGATTGTTTTGTTAAACAAAAGAAAGGTTTATGTATATATATATATCAGTTTGAGTTTAATGTCACAAATGAAAAAGAGTAGATTGTGAAGTATTTAAATTCATTATTGGGCTGGTCAGTTTTGAATCTTAGTCTGAGATGTTTGGGATACTTGTAGCATAGTAGAAATTTATTAAACTGAATTATGTAGAATTTGGTTTATCTAACACATCAGCAAAATATAAACATCAATCTGTTTACTTTTCATCTATATAAAAGTATATATTAAAGATAATTTCAGTTTAGCAAGTCTAAAGATTTAAAAATAGGTTTATAAAATCACTTTAAATTTTACTCTTGAAGAAACCAAGATTAATTCTGATACTGTTTTACAATTTTTACCTCGCTCTGACTATTGATATATTTTGATATATATGTAACTGTTAATTGATGTGCTACACTGCATGTATTGACTTAGTTTACAATAAAGCATTGCACATATTCTGGATTTAGTATTGACAGAATTCATCTGGATAATTGTTAGTCTTTATAAACATACTTTTATTGTACTTAAAGACGGAAAACAGTGACATTTGAAAACCTGTGCTTTTCTAACATATGGCTTCAATTTGCATTCTAATCAGAATATGGAAGTCATTATTCTGACATCTGAAACTGAGGTAGCAATAAAAAATTATCACTAACAGGACAGCAGACACAATTTATTTTGTGTTTATTACTGGGTGGCCTTCTTAAAACTTTCCTGAACTTAATTGATTCCAGATATTAGAAAATTACAATTAAATTAAGACATTTATTTCAGATGAATTTAGGTTGAACTGTCTTAATAGGATTTGTATAAATTAATGATTTTTTAATATCTGTTAAGATTTATATAGCATATGTATACAAACATACATCAGTATGTATATATATTAATGAGTATATATAAATGTATAGACGAAGGACCAAAAAGATTGCTTTGAAAATGCTCACTGTCTTAATTATAGTTAGTATCTCTGAAAGGGGAATGTTGGTGAAAAAATAATTTCAGATTTTATTCTAAATATTATTTTGAATCTTATAGTGAAGATATATTCTATAATAAAATTACACCATGAGATGAAACTTTATTAATTTTTAAATTTTGAACTAAAATACATAATTACAATTGTTTAAAGCACTGTTCAATGCATTTTTAAAACAAATTAACTTCTAATGAAGAAAATATACATTGTTCCATGATCTAAATTTTTGTTGTTTTAAACTTTCAAGATAATTTATGTATTCAGCAAGTATATTTTGACTCCTCATATGTTCCATACATTGGGCTGAGTGTTGGGGAAAATGATGAATAAAACATGGTTATCCTTAAGAAGCTCAAGGTTTAGTGAAGTATAAGTACTAGTAAATGCAGATACATTACAATATTATAGGATAAATATTATTTTAGCCACATGCAGGTAGGACAGAATAATTTGCTAGGAAGTGTAAGGAAGGGTTTTACTGAGGAAGCTGTATTTGAAGGATGTGTAAAGATTTTTCAGGTATGTAAGAAAGGCACAGGAATTCTCAGCTGCGGGAGAAAGCATTGTGTGTGAAAAGACTGGACTCCCAAGTAGCCCTGGAATATGTAGTCACCTTTTGTTCACTTAGTCATTCTTTATTTACTTACATTTACTATGCACTTATGTACCAGACACTGTGTTGAGCACTGTGGACTTCATAGTGAAGTTGACAGAAATGCATCGTAAAATTCAATTTAGTGTGGAAGAATAAACGAGTAATTAAAATCATAATGGTGTTACAAAGGAGAAGCATAGAGAGTTATAAAGTGTATGCATAACTATAAATATAGAAGAAATTTCTGGAATATTGAAAAATAATATAAAATAGGATTGGATAGGGGTTCGGGTCTAATTGTGAAAGGCGATATACTAAGCATAAGAGTTTAAATAATATCTCATTAAAAAATTAACTATCGGGCCTTCCCACTGGTTCAGTGGATAGGGCATCAGCCTGGCATATTTATGACCTGGTTCAATTTCCAGTCAGGGCATACAGGAGAAGCGACCATCTGCTTCTCTCCCATACCCTCTCCAGCAGCTAATGGCTTGATTTGTTTGAGTGTGGCCCCGGGCACTGAGGCTAGCTTAGTTGTTCAGAACGCCTCAGCTTCAGGCGCTAAAAATAGCTTGGTACTCTAGCATAGGCCCAAGACAGGGTTGCCAGGTGGATTGTGGTGGAGGTGCATGTGGGAGTCTGCCTCATTATCTTCCCCTCTTCTCACCTAAAAAGAAATAACTATAGAAGTTTCATAGCATGATCAAACTTTTCATTTTTAGGACATTCTGAAAGTACTAACATGGATTAAAGCAGGACTAGTTTTATAACATGGCCAGTTGGGAGATTTTATAGTGTGTAGTCAGTAAATTATTATATATATTTTTTGGTGACAGAGAGAGGGACAGATAGGGACAGACAGACAAGGAGAAAGATGAGAAGCATCAATTCTCTGTTATGGCTCTTTAGTTGTTCATTGATTGCTTTCTCATACGTGTCTTGACTACAGGACTACAGGAGAGCAAGTGATCTCTTGCTCAAGCCAGCAACCTTGGGCTTCAAGCCAGTGACCTTTGGGCTCAAGCCAGTGACCATGGGGTCATGTCTATGATCCCATTCTCAAGCCAGTGACCACACGCTCAAGCTGGTGAGCCTTGCTCAAACCAGATGAGCCTGTGTTCAAGACGGCGACCTTGGGGTTTCGAACCTGGGTCCTCTGTGTCCCAGTCCGATGCTCTAGCCACTTTGCCAATGCCTGGTCATGCTAGTCAGTAAAATTTTAATTGCTTAGAATTGGCATTTAGACTGGAAAGATAAGATTAGGGAGTATCAGTCTATGTCTAAATATTAAAATTATGTATTCCTTTTTTTTTTTTTTTGACAGAAACGGGGGGAGAGAGAGAGGGACTGATAGGGAGACAGGGAGAAGGATGAGAAGCATCAAATTTTCATTATGGCACTTTAATTGTTCAGTGATTGCTTTCTCGTATGTGCCTTGACCAGTGCTACAGCTGAGCCAGTGACCCCTTGCTCAAGCCAATGATCTTGAGCTTCAAGCCAGTGATCCCATATTCAAGCTGGTGAGACTATGCTCAAGACATAGAGCCCGTGCTCAAGCTAGAGACCTTGGGTTTTGAATCTGGGTCCTCTGCATCAGTCTCACGCTCTATGCACTGCACCACCACCACTGCCCAGTCAGGCTAACATTATGTTTTTGATTCCATATGATACTATTTTCAGGAGACTTCTACTGGATATTTTCTGCCATACTTAAATGGTTCACAATAAAGCAAATTAATCCTTTCTCTGTACCCAGCGTATCCATAATAACTAATGTAATCTATTTCACAAAGTAAGACATATTAGACTTTCTTGATTAGCATCTTTGTGTTTTGCTAGTCTTCTGGCAAATTTTGATCTACTTTCAAACTTTAAACTATTTTGCCATAATAAAAATTTCTAACATTTTTTGTTTGTTTGTTTCTTTGTTTGCTTGCTTGTTAAGATTTTCATCTATGTAGCTGCTACTTGGTCATCTCTCACTGGTGCAGATTTGTTTTAGAACTCTACTGTTTGTGTCTCGTGCTAAGGTCCTCCCCTAAAACTTAATTTATAGACACTGAAGTTTGAATTTTATATAGTTTTTATATGCCAGGAAGGACTCTTGATTAAAAAAAATAATCCTAGGGCTGCTGCAACAAATTGTCACAAACTTGGTGGCTTAAGACAACAAATATAATTTCGAACAATTTTGGAGGCTAGAAACCTGGAAATAAGATGTTGGCAAGACCATGTTCTTCTGAAAGTCTCTAGAAAACAGTCTTTCCTTACCTCTTCCAGCTTCAGGTGGCCCTTGAAAGTCCTTGGCATTTGTTGACTTTAAGCTGCATTGTTCTAATCTTTGCCTTCAGTCAAACAACACTGCCTTCTTTATTGTGTGCTTTTGTGACCAGATCTCCCTTTCCTTGCTCTTAATGACTCCTGTCATTGGATGTAGGGCTCACCCTAATCCACCATTACTTCACCTTGCTTCCATCTTCAAAGACCCTATTTCAAAATAAGGTCACATTCACAGGTACTGGGGGTTATGATTTCTATACATCTTTTGAGGGGGGCAATATTTACAACTCTATTTAAAAATATAAAAAGCATTCTTAGCTGGTGGGCCATACAAAACAGCTGGTGGGATGAATTTGGTCCATGGCTATGTTTGTTAACTCCTGCTCTACTGGAGTCAGTTTTTTCATTTATTCTCTGACTGAACATCTTATATCTTACTGGGAAACAAGGTAGAATTAACATTTATTGAGCCCCATGATCTTCCACACATTTTGGTGAGTGTCTTGACAACATTTTTCTTGTTTAATCTTAAAACAACAGTATAAGGCAGATGTTAATATTAGAAGCTCAGGAAACAGATTGAGAACACTTGTTGAATTACTTGTTAAACTTCTCATCACATAGGTAGCAAATAGTGAATTTAGGGTTTGAATCTGCACCAGAAAGTAAGTGAGTAACATTAAAGTTTTTCTCTTCCTACTATGTCACTTTCTCTTCCTAATATATGTATATATACATAGTGACTTCACACTACTCCCTGGAGTAGAGCTGTGATCTCCCCCTTTTTTAAATTAAGTGAAAACAGGGGAGGCAGAGAAACTGACTACCAGATGTGCTCCCACTGGGATTCACCTGGCGAGCCTACTCTGGCATGATGCTCTGTCCATCTGGGGCTTTGATTTGTTGCTCAGCAACTGAGCTATTTCTAGTTCCTGAGGTCGAGGCCACTGAGCCATCCTCAGAGCCAGGGGCCAACTCGCTTGAGTCATTTGACCCATGGCTGCGGGAGGAGGGAGTAAAGGAGAAAGAGAGAATGAGAGAGGAGGGGGAGGAGTGGAGAAGCAAATGGTCACTTCTCCTGTGTGCCCTGACCAGGAGTTGAACCTAGGACATCCACATGTGGCGCCCATGCTCTACCATTGAGCCAACCATCCAGAGCCCAGCCTTGCTTTTTAAATTTTGTTATTATTGCACATTCATAGTGTTTCCTGTATCTATTATAGTTGCTTTGGTTTTATATAACAGCAAATAGTTTGGTTAGCTTAAGACAAAAATAGGAATGGAGAGGACATTGAGGTGGCTCACAGAATTGAAGGAAGTGCTAAACAATGACGTCTTAGGTAGACGAGAACCAGGGTAGCAACAAGGAACTTAGCAGGAGGACCTCTTTAAAAATAGGATACTATGTCTGACCAGACAGTGGCGCAGTGAATAGAGCTTTGGCCTAGGATGCACAGAACCTAGGTTTGAAACCCCAAGGTCGCCAGCTTGAGCTCCGTCTCATCTGGCTTGAGCACAGGCTCACCAGCTTGAGCACAGGGTCTCTGACTTGAGTGTGGGATCATAGACATGATTCCATGGTTGCTGGCTTGAGCCCAAAGGTCGCTGGTTTGAAGCCCAAGGTCGCTGGCTTAAGCAAGGGGTCATTGGTTGGTCTGGAGTCTCCTGGTCAAGGCACATATGAGGAAGCAATCCGTGAACAACTAAGGTGCCACAATGAAGAATTAATGCTTCTCATCTCTCTCCCTTCCTCTTTGCCTGTTCCTATCTGTACCTCTCTGACTTTCTCTTTCTCTCGCTTAAAAAATGATACTATCATTGAAATGACTTGGCTCTGACATGCGCACTTCATACTCCATTTCTTTACTTTTACCCTCAATTAACAAATCCTTTGTAAGGAGATTCTGATTGGCCTAGTTTGGGTATAGTGTATCTGATTCTGGATCCAACAACCATAGCAGGGTTGGTAGAGCAAGAGAAGGGGGCATGTACCTATGATGGTGACAAATCTGAATTTAGATATCTTTCCTCTCCCATGCCACTTAGTTTGTGATTCTTTTGTATCAGTGTTCCTCCCCTTCTTTTTCCTTCTTCCCTCTTTTTTCTCTTCCTAACCTCTTTTCTCTCTTCTTCCCTCTTTTCTCCCTTTCTCCTTTCCTCTTCCACTTCCCTTCTCTTTTCTGTCATTACAATGGTAAACTCTTCCAGAGTTGAGATTTTACTTATCTTTGTATTCTAAGGAGACAAATCTTGAGAAGATCTTGTAAAAGAGTGTTTAGAGACAGTGAACAGTAAGTAAATAGGCCCCTAGATGGGAGCAAGCTTGAGGCATTTCGTTTGTAGCCAAGAGACTGTTATGGCTGGAAAGAATGGTATGACATTAGGTGGGAAAGATAGGCAGAGGATAGTTCACATTAGGATATTGTTGGGTGTGGTAAGGAATGCAGATTTTATTTTATGTCTACTAAAAAACCATTGGAGACTTTCAAACAACAGGGTGATACAATGTGATTTATCTTTTAGAACATGTTCTTTAGCTGGGTTGGGAAGAAATAATTATAGGGGAAATGGGTAGCAGTATATAGGAAGCCTTGGGACCACTTGTCAGGCTATTATAGAAATTATGTGAGCTCCAGGAAATTTAAATGTCATGTAAATTGATTTTATTACTCTTTACAGATAGTTTATTTAAGTGTAGATATGTTTTGGTTAACCTCGGGAATTAAATTAATTTGTTTTACTCTTTACTAAAGGAAACATGTCTACATGTCTATGTATCCTGAATATTATTTATTGAATAAACCCTTACAGAGTGCTCACTGCATGCCGGGCACTGTGATACACGGACCATGAGTCTTCTTACTCAGTGCCATTCCTCCCACTCTTTCTTCTCTAGGGAGAACAAGTAGTGTATTGAGATCTGCTATGGGCATGTTCCAGTAAATTTTTACTTGTACTGGTGAACATATAGTTTATCTTTAATAACACAACTTCCCTAAATTGCATCTTGACATCTTGAATGGGAGACAAAGGAGTGAATTACAGTTAGCATGACATTCATCACTTGTAATATTGGGAATACCCATGGGAGTATTGTTAAGTCAGTCATCGTAGCAGTCATGATGAAATAAAGGTTAAAACCTCCATTCCAGATGAAAGGTAACCATTTTATTTATTTGTTAATAATTTTATTATAGACAGAAATTATCTTTTAAATTAGGACATTTATTTAAAAGTGATTTGTTAATTTTTTTTTTTTATTTTTGGAGAGAGGCATGGAGGGAGACAGGAATGTTGAGCTGCTCCTGTATGTGCCTTGACTGGGGGTCGAACTGGCACTCTTTGCACTCCAGGACAGTGCTCCAACCAACCGAGTTTGAGCTGTCTGGCCAGGGATTATTTTTTATTGATTTTTAGAAAGACAGAAAGGGGAAGGGAGAGAGGATAGAGGAAGGAAACATTTGTTGTCCCACCCAGTCATGTATTTTTTGGTTGCTTCCTATGTGTGACCTGACCTGGCATCGAACCTGCAACCTTGTTTCAGGACAATGCTCTTAACTGACTGAGCTAACTGGCCAGGGCCTGATTAGTTAATTTCAAAGTGCTATGCAAATATAGAGTTAAATTCACAGGAGTAGTATAAATCTATATTGATAGCTTTGAAAAATAATTATAATTCACATCTTTATCAATAGGCTCTTGAAACTTAATTTTTGTAGCTGTGTCACAAAAGTGTGTACTATTGTGCCTATATAAGTAAATATATATTTACATATATAGTAGCATCACAAATTTTAATCTTCATTTTATTTAACTTTTATCAAAAATTTTAAAATATTTTACACAACAGTTGTTGATAATTTTCTTTGATTAAAAATGAGTTTAAGTGATCACGATAAAAATTACATTACTTAACTTTCTACCTGAAAGTATAGTATTCTGTATTTTTTTTTTCTGAGAAGGAAATTTAGTCCTTGCTAACAGTGTATAGATTTAAAAGTGCTAATTTTTTTTATCATATAGCACACTATTTATATATACATACTTGTAGGACTCATTGATTCTATCATTAAGAACCTGATATTTTTGAAAAGATATGCTTTCCATTTTTATTGTTAAAAATTGCTAATAAAGTCCCTATGAAGTATAGACTATGCATATTTGGAAGTACTAAATAGGAAGCATTACATTTAAAGAAGGCTGGATTTAGTTACTAAGTAGGCATATAGACTGTGTTTATAAAATTTATGTTAGTATTCTTAATTCTTATTGGTATAATTTATGATGGAGATAAAAGTCAACAGCAGAGGCAAACTAGTACAGGAAATGGTGAGAAACTGGAATTAAGGGGTGTGATTAAGAATAGGAATCTATTAGTCTTTTTAAGAAAACACATTCAAGTGTAGATTAAAAAAATATTTAAGTTCACTTATGATTTATTTATTAACAGCCCAAACCTAGTAGAAAGGAACATTGATTAAGAAGTTTTGGATTATTTGCAATATTTATTTACTTTGTTTAAACAGTTACAGGGTAATCCGGTTCCTTTCAACTTAAGACAAAAAATTCAATATTGAGACACTGTTTATAGGTTGTTAAATATTTTAGTTTGGTGTCTGAGGATAATGTTTAGTATTGTGTTCAATTAGTGTGAAATAACTAGCTGAAGTGCCAGATTCATGTCTTACTGCAATTAATACAAAATTCTAAGGGTCCCATTCATTCCAACTTAGTTGCTCCAATGGGTGCCAGCCACGCAGTCTCCATAGCAGGCTTTTCTTGGGAATAATCACGAATCATGACCTCCAGGTTTGTGACACTGGCATTTCAGTATCTGACAGGTCACTTTTTATTTTTATGAGCTTCTCTGTTTTCACTCCTAGTTCTTTCTCCCATTTAAAGCTATGTATGGAATTGAACTTGTATGTTACTCCAAAGTGGTTAGAACAAAGTTTATGCAGTTTAGGATATTTGTCTTCAGTAAGTGAAATTTTTAGTCAATTAAAGATAGCAGTAATGTTTCTTCCTACTGGTGTGAGGACCAGATGTCTGTAAAATGATGAAGTAGGCAAATTTTTTTGGTACTCTCCGACTTCCTTTTCAGCATCTCTGTTCATATTTCTGTTTTTCTTTAGGTGCCTATCCTTGTCAGATAATTTTTCATAAGTTTCCTGTGTCCAGAGATATTTGCAGTTTAATGCAAATATTTGTTAATGAAAAAACCTGAATGTCCAACAGAATACAGTATTGCAAATGTGGTTTCAGGCACTGTGAGAGAAATGAAGATCTGTTTTGGAGGTTAGAGGGACTTTCAATATCTTGTACACCCAAATAGGCAGATAAGCCCTTTGACTGATCATGCTGGAACTGCAGTTTACTTGAGCATTACTGTGTCCGTCCCAGTTTTCTTTGAACTGGTTACATAGAGGAATTGCTGTAGACACAGTTGTATAGTCTAGTAACTCTTTTGGCTTTTAACCTTTTATAATTTCTTATTAAGAATATTAGAGTTGGGAAATGAATCTATAGCCCCTCTATAGTTTGATGACACCTTTTATTCGGGTTTTAATTGCATGTGTGTGCATGCATGTTAGTATGTATGATTGTATATGTGTATATGCATGTACAGCTGCTTACTTTAAACCTCCTACTCTTCTGAGTAGGTCTTGGCTTCAACTGTTTCAACACTCTGAATATTGTTTTCTTTTTTTGAACATTTCTTTTACTTATAATGTGAGAATCTTTAGCAAAACAAGTGTCTTATGACTTTCTTGCTACCAAGAGAAGGTTAAGGAAATGCTTTTGGTTTTTGAGTTACCATTGAGTTACCACCACACCACATAGATACCATTCAGTAGGTAGTCAAAAATATTTATTGAAGAAATGAATAATTAAATTAAAAAATTATTGATTTCAGTGAGAGGTGGGGAGAGAGAGAGACAGACAGACAGGAACATTGATCTGTTCCTGTGTGGGACCTGACTGGGGATTGAAATGGCAGTCTCTGCACTTCGGGACAATGCTCTCATCAAATGAACTATCTGGCCAGAATGAAGAACTGAATAATTTTATTTCAAAGTTTCTTTAGATACTTTCAGGATACTTGATGAACTTTCTTTTGTTAACTCTGACAAAAATATTACTAGGAAATAATGAGAACTATTTTCTGTTGCTGGTGGGAGTACAAATTAGTGCAACCACTTTGGAGAACACTGGTACTTTTTAATAAAATTGAACGTACACACATTTTACAACTCATCAGTCTATTTTTTAAGTATATAGTAGAGAAATTTTACTTGTGTGTACCAGAAGAAACCAATAAGAATTTTTAGAGCAGCATGTTTATAATTATAAAACTTCATCTCAAGGATCTATTAGCAGTTGAATAGATAAGTATATTATATATTCATATACTAAGATACTGTATGACATTGAAGCCTCAGGTTGGTTCTAAGAAACTGCACTTAATTATTTCTTCCAAATGCTTATGCTTTTCCTTCTTTGAAAATTAAATAGCTTAAAGTTTTTTGTGTTTTTTTAGGGTTATAGCTGTGAATATCTGGGCTTTGCACTTCTTAGTTTCTCATTTTGTAATTTTTAACCTTTGCTTTCCTTTAAAAAAATTTATTAGTGCTGTGGCTCTACTAGAACAGCAAGGTTTGTATGATCATATCAGTAGAGTTTTTTATTTTATAATCTAAAACTATTTCCATTCTTACTTTGAACAGAATGAACGCCAAGTTAATAAAATATAAATATTTAGGAAACTCTTTCATAATTCTCCAGATATCTAGAACTCAGACTATATAAGGAATGATGAATAAACGTGGAGTTGTACTCTATAACAAAATTTTTATTTTAACAAATTCTGAGGCACGTTCTTCGCCGGGCTTATAGATTTATTTCGATGCTAGTAGCTGGATAACCAACTACTAGAGCAGAGTATAAGTACATTTATTTTTTAAACTAAGGTTAAAAGAGTCTTAGGAGTAGCAATTCGAGCATTCAGTGATTCCATCAGAGACAGGCGTTTTGGATCCTTCTGTTCTGCCCAGATGGGGTAGCTGGGTGGATCTTGCTTGTGGTGCATGTAGGCGTCTGCCTTGCTATCTCCCCTCCTTGCACCTAAAAAAGTGGTTGAATAATAGATGATATTTCTTTTCTTAATTGAATTTATTGGGCTGACACCGCTTAACAAAATTATATAGTTTCAAGTTCAATTCTACAACACATCTTCTGTATGCTGTAGTGTGTATTCGCCCCATTCCCCCAAGTCAAGTCTCCATACATCACTATTTACTATATAGGTGTTATTTTTAATTTATGTGTTTTGTATAGTTTTTTTTCTGTTTTATTTTTTTTTACTGTGGTATATGACCTTCCATTTTTATATTTCCTTCTAGGTTGTGTATGTAGAGGGATGTGTAAAAGTAGATTATTAGTTCATATGGAAAGCAATGCAATAATTAATAAATAAGCCTGACCAGGCTGTGGCACAGTGGATAGAGCATTGGACTGGGATGCAGAGGACCCAGGTTCTAGACCTCGAGGTCGCCAGCTTGAGCACGGGCTCATCTGGCTTGAGCAAAATGCTCTCCAGCTTGGACCCAAGGTGGCTGGCTTGAGCAAGGGGTTACTCGGTCTGCTGAAGGCCCACGGTCAAAGTACATATGAGAAAGCAATCAATTAACAACTAAGCTGTCGCAACAAAAAGCTGATGATTGATGCTTCTCATTTCTCTCTGTTCCTGTCTGTCTGTTCCTATCTAACTCTCTCTCTGTCCCTGTATATACTTTTTAAATTTAGACTTAATATATAGAAAGATTGAGCAGAAAGTATAGATAGTTCCCGCCTGACCAGTGGTGGTGAAACCCCAAAGTCACTGGTCTGAGTACAGGCTCACCAGCTTGAGCATGGGGTCACCAGCTTGAGTGTGGGATCATTTATAAGATCCCATTGTTGCTGGCTTGAGCCTGAAGGTTGCTGGCTTATATCCCAAGGTCACTGGCTTGGTCAGAGCCCACCCCCATTCCCTCTTCCTCCCTTTCACCCCCTCCCTCCTTTCTTCTTTCCCCTGTTCAAGGCACATATAAGAAGCAATCAGTAAACAACTAAAGTGTTTCAACTAGGAGTTGATACTTCTTATCTCTCTATCTTCGCCTCTCTCTGTCGCTAAAAAAAGAGTATAGATAGTTCCCATTTTCTCTTTTTCCTTCACCTTTCTCCTATTATTAATATCTTGCATTAGTGTGGGACATTTATCACAGTTGTTAATGTTATTTGATGAACCTATATTGATTCACTATTATTAACTAAAACTCATAATTTGCATTAGGGTACACTCTTTGTGTTGTACAGTTCTGTGGATTTTGAAAAATGCAGAGTTTTATGTGTCTACCATTACAGTATTATACGGAATAGTTTCATTGCACTAAAAATTCCATGTACTACCTGTTCATCAGTCCCTGGCAACCACTGATTTTTTTCACCGTCTTTACAGTTTTGCCTTTTCTAGAATGGAATAGTTGTTTATTGATATTTTTAGCCATTATTAGAATGTCACCTAATAAAAGAGAACATTTTGCTGCTTTTTTTCTAATCTGGATGCATTTATTTTTTACGTTATTGCACTTGTTTGGACTTCCATTGCAATATTAAATACAAATTGAGCTGATGTCTTGTTCCTGAACTTAAGGAAATATACTCAGTATTTTACCCTTAAATACATTAGCCATACATGTTTTGTAGGTACCTTTTCTCAACTTGAGAAAGTTCCCCTTATGTCAAACGTTTCCTCCATATCTGTAGAGAGATGATCATGTGGTTTACTTTTTTAGTTTAGTAGGGTGAATTACATTGTTTGATGTTTGAATTAAAGTTAATCTTAGAATAAACCCCACTTGATATATTATTCTTTTCATATGTTGCTGAATTCAATCCACTCTAATTTTAAATGTATTTATATCTATATTCAAGGGAGTTATTGGTTTTTAGTTTTCCTATAATGTTTTTGTCTGGTTTTGCTGTCAGGGTAACACTGCCCAAATAAGTCAAGAAACATCCTTCATTTTTTCAAATTTCCAATTCTGTAGAATTGGAATTATTTTTTATTTATTTATTTTTTTAAGTTTTAATTTCTTTTTATTTTATTCATTTTTAGAGAAGAGACACAGAGAGAGAGTGTGTGTGTGTGTGTGTGTGTGTGTGTGAGAAAGAGAGAGAGAGAGAGAGAGAGAAAGAGAGAACGGAGGGAGGAGCTAGAAGCATCAACTCCTATATGTGCCTTGACCAGAGCAGTGCAGGGTTTTGAACCGGTGACCTCAGTGTTCCCAGGTCGACACTTTATCCACTGCGCCACCACAGGTCAGGCGGAATTATTTCTTTCCTAAATATTTGTAATAATTTATCACTGAAGCCATCTGGACTGGGAATTTTTTTTTGGGGGGGAGGGGAAGATGCTTAACTACTATTTCATTAAAAAAAAAAGAGAGATACAGGCCCTGGCCAGTTGGCTCAGTAGTAGAGTGTTGGTCTGGCGTGTAGAAGTCTTAGGTTTGATTCCCTGTCTGACTGCCTCCTTGCTTCTAACTTCAGAAAAATAACAAAACAAATAAATAAGTATGTAAGTAAGAAAATAAATAAATAAAATAGATACAGGGCTAATCAGACTTCCTTCAGTTTTAAAATTTTAAGTTATTAGGTAACATTGGTTAATAACATTTGGAAAATTTTGGTGTGCAACTTTAAAATACAACATTTGTATGTTCCATTGTGTGATTACCATCTGATATATATACCTTTTTGCATAAGTTTTAATAATTCGTATCTTTCAATTTGTCCATTTCATTTAAGCTGTCTAGTTAATTGGCATACTATTTTTCATGTATTTCCTGATTACTTTTTAATTCCTAAAGAATTTTTAGTGATATTACCTCATTCCTGATAATGGTAATTTGTGCCTTCTCTCCTTTTTACTAGATTATAGTCTATTTTGGGAAATGTTTTATATGGATCTGAAATGTTTGTTTATTCTGCTTCTGTTTAGTGTAGTGCTCTGTGAACATCAATTAGGTTGATACATTGATTGGCAAGTTCTTCTAGGTCATATTATTATAGATTTTCTCTTGACTATCCCATCAGTTATTATAGAAGGGTATTATAGTTGTGGATTTGTCTTATTTGTCCATATAATTGTATCTGTTTTTGACTCATGTGTTTTGAATCTGTTTTAAATTTATAAACATTTAAGTTTATTATGTCCTTTTGATGAACTGATCTTTTTATTGTTATGAAGTGGCCTCCTTTATCATCTGGTACCATAATACTGTATTTAAAAAACCACTGGCAAGAGAAATGGCATTAACATTGATTTAGGTAAGCCAATAAATAGCCTTCTAAAAGAAGATGGATTACCTAGCAAAATCAACATTTTGTTAGAATAGAGAAAGGAAGTGAAGAAAGCGGCAGTGATGTTGCATAGTCATCTAACATTTATTACATATGCTGATAAATGAAAGATCAAATTTAGATAAAATTCTTTATTTCTCACTTTTGAATTTGAAGTTAAGCAGACTCTCAATTATTATAATATTTGATATTATCATCATTTATTGGCTGAGGAAATTCAGTTAAAGGGTGACTCAACTCTATTTGTTTTGAAACAGAATTGAAGCCTAATTCTAAATCTCTACATTTGTATTTTTGTTTGTTTGTTGTTATTATTTTTAGTTTATTTTGAGTCCAAGAAGATAACATTGTGGAGAAAAAAACTCTTGCTTTTCTTAAGTTTTATTATGAAAAGTAGAACATAACATAGTATGCTGTTTCATCCTGTCACATTGGATAGAACATGACAGAACATTTATTTACATAAGTACTCTCTTTCAGAACCAGATGACTGCTGTCAATTTGGAAATAAACCATCTGCTTATTGTTTAAATTCCTGGGTAACTTACCAGCCACATCTATAAACAGAAGTAACATTTTTCATAACCTTAAAACCACTGCTAAGTTCTGTTGTCTCCATATATAATCATATTTGTTACGTACTGAATGAAAACAGATTTTGACATTTATGATATCTAAAAAATCAAGTTGATTTCATTAACATGAGAGGCTAATGAATTTTACCTTCAGCATTTGAAATCTCTATCATAAAGTTTGGGACATAATTTGTTCACACCTTGGTAAAACATAGACACCCCAAAACTGTCAATAAATAATTGCTTAGTTGATGTTTTTCAAACAACTACTTATTCATTAGTTCTTCTTGAATTCATTCAACATTTATTGTTTCTCAGGTACAATGTTAGAAAAAGTATTAATTTTAATAAGTATGTTGTTGAGAGAAAGACTCAGTGATGACTCAAGCTTTAGCTTGGGCGGATGTGTGGATGGAAACACAGGTATAAAAACTGTACAAGAGCCTGACCAGGCAGTGGTGCAGTGGATAGAGCGTCGGACTGGGATGCAGAAGGACCCAGGTTCGATACCCCGAGGTCGCCAGCTTGAGTGTGGGCTCATCTGACTTGAGCAAAGCTCACCAGCTTGCGAGCAAGAGGGTTACTCGTGAAGGCCCGCGGTCAAGGCACACATGAGAAAGCAATCAATGAACAACTAAGGTGTCACAACGAAAAACTGATGATTGATGCTTCTCATCTCTCTCCGTTCCTGTCTGTCTGTCCCTATCTATCCCTCTCTCTGTCTGTAAAAAAAAAAAAAAAAACTGTACAAGAACAACTGGTCAGTTTAATATATAGTACTTATTTTTCTTAATTATAAAGGTAGGTATATATGAGAGCAATGGTGCTTAAATGGTGATATGTGTAGAATTTTGGATAGAATGCAGAATTTTCTTAACAGTTTACTCTTCTTGGGTCCCACAGTCTTCTTCTGAGTGAGACATACACACTCTGTCTCATCTGTCCTAGATTATTCATCTCTCGCATTTATTGTTGGCTTCAGTAGTACTGCTTCTCTTCTGCTTCGATCAGCTCCTACCTCTGCCCTCAGTTGGTACGAATTTAACATGAAATATAAATGTCTTTTCTAGAGAAGTTTTCTTTAGGGTCATACCCAGGTTTTTCCTAATGATTTGTGGGAATTAAATTACCAATTAGTTGAGAATTGCTTTGGGGAGGGGGCAAGTATACATTCTTTTTTAAAACAGCTTTATTTGTATTTAGTGAATAGCACCTGTTTTAAGTATTCAGATTGATGAATTTTGACAGATGTTTATAGTTAAGTGACTACAACCACAATCAAGACGTAGAATATTTCTCTCATCCCTAGAAAGTCCCTCTTCCTCCTTTGTAGTCAGTTCCCATCCTTATGTCTCAGACCCCAACTAATCACTCATATACTGTCTGTCACTATGATTTTGGCTTTTCTGCAATTCATATAAATACACATATGTTTTTATTTCTCTTGGGTAGATACCTAGAAATAGAATTGCCAGGTCTTAGGATAAAATGTATGTTCAACTTTATAAAAAACTTCTCAACTCTTTTCCAAAGTGATGTTCCCATTTTTGTTTTTCACAAGAAATGTGAGAGTTCTAGTAGCTCTATATTTCCATTATTACTTGGTATTGTCATTCTTTTTACTTTCAGCCATTCTGGTGTATGTTTAGTGGTATTTCATTGTGACCTTAATTTGCATTTTCCTGAAGATTTATGATGTTGGATATTTTGTTGACTTTTTGCCCATATATGTGCATGCATGTTTTTGTGAGGGTGTATGTATAGAAATGTATATGTGTATTGGAAACTTTAGCTCATTTTAATTTATTTAGTTGTATGTCTTATTTTTGAGTTGTAAGAATTATTTACATATTCTGAATGCAAGCATTTTTTATCTGATATATATTCACAGATATTTTCTGTGAGTCGGTGGCTTGCTTTTTCATTTTCTCAGTTGAGTCTTTCAAAGAACAAAACACTTTTAATTTTGATGAAGCACATTTTATCAATGTACAGTTACCTGATACACCTATAAAAACACTTGATATTTAGTGGCTAAAAATGACAATAGTATTTACTTTGCATGGATTTGCAGTCTGGGAAGGGCTTGCTCAGAATAGACCGTTGCTGTTCTGCTTGCTACTGGCTGGTTTCAGCTTGGAAGCTAGGACTGAAATCATTTAAAGACTCTCTCACAGGAATGACATTTGATTTTGGAGTACTTGAATTGTATATTGGACTAGCTGGGGCATCTCTCTCTAATTCTATGTATTTTCTCTAGTGTGTTGGCTTGAAGATCATGTATTTGTACATGGTGGTTCAGAGCTCCAAAGTCACATGTCCTATGAATGTTAGAACATCAGTCAGAAGTCATTTTGCCTTTTATGACATAACCTTAAAATCAGCATCACTTCTGCCCCATTATGCTTAAGATATAGTTACAAAGGCAGTTTCAAGTATCCTCTTTCCAAGGGGTGGGAACATATGACATATGAATGAGAGACAGTGTTACATTTTAAGAAGTACATGGATAAGACATATATTGGTATGGCCATCTTTGGACAGTATAATCTGCCATAATTAATTTTTTCTCTATTGTTTGTTTCCTCCCTTTTCCCCATATAACATACCTTTTTTAAATCAAGATTGTAAAGTGTTTCTTTTAGTGTTTCTTTTCTGTAGTTTTATGGTTTGAACCCCAACATTTAAATGTTTGTTCCATTTTGAGTTAGTTTTTGTGTTTGGAGTAAAGTATAGGCCAAGGTTCTTATACATTTGGAAATTCAATTGTTTCAGCTCCATTGGTCTAAAAGACTGTTCTTTCTCAAGTACCTTGGTACCTTTGTAGAAAATCAATTGAACACACAATGTGGGTGTTTCTGGATTGTACCATTATGCTAATACCGCACTGTATTGATTGTAGAAGCCTTATATTAAGTCTTCAAACATGTAAGATATGTCTGCCAACTTTGTTCTTTTTAAACATTGTTTTGGCTGTTTGTATATTTTTTCTTTTTCTTTTTTCTTTTTGCATTTCTATATAAATTTTATAGTTTGTCAGTTCTTACAAAAATGCCAGGATTTGGTCTACAGGCCATACTATGATGACCCCTTGTGTAAAGAAATCTGTTCCTTTTATGGTGAATGTTTGGAAATGTAAACTGCTATTTTTTAGCTTGTGAAATTAATCTAAGTGTCAGTTTTTCCTGAGAAGGGAAGTGTTACCTTTAACCATCTAGTTTGAAATGAATATTGGTATTCAGTCTATCTAACCCCATCTTTGAGTCACATATTTTACCAGGTGTCCTTCAGTTGCCTTTGTATTAGATGATATTGTTGTTTGAAAATTAATGTATAAGCCTTACATAGATGCAGGTGCATTAAATTTATTATGTATTATTGAATTTTCTACTAGGTTATAAATTTATTTGGGGGGCAGTGGGGCTCCCATCTTTTCTAGAAAGTAGACCCACAATGTGCTCATATACTATGAAATGCACTACATATATACTTTGCTGTGAGGAAAAAATATGTTACTATAAAACTAATATTTTAAAATGTAGTTTAATAAATATTTAAAGGATAGTTTTTAGAGAGTTGATTTGAGACTTTTTTCTTTTAATTTCATTTTGTATGACTGGCACCTGTAGAAAGGTATTTTATGTCATCTAATAGTCAAAGTATTTATTGAGATTACTTGGATATGAATGCAAATAAAACCTTTTCTCTGTTTCAAAAGTAGAAGTGGCACAGAAAACAATACATTTATAATGTATACAATTGTAGAAATATTTATATTTAGTAAGGACATTTATTCTTTATCTAGAAGGGAGAGGAAAGGGTCAATATAGGAATTCTGAACTAAATCCTAAGGTTATGTTTTTAAATATAATCTATCAGTCTT
The DNA here is from genome assembly GCA_037038555.1 of Rhynchonycteris naso. NCBI lineage: Eukaryota > Metazoa > Chordata > Mammalia > Chiroptera > Emballonuridae > Rhynchonycteris > Rhynchonycteris naso. The sequence continues at coordinate 305,318,994 of CM072995.1, read as the reverse complement.
TGTCTTTTATTTGATATGTGTAGATCAGAGATCAGCAAACTAAAGCCTGCTATCTCTTTGTAAATAAAGTTTTACTGGAGCCATGTCTATTCATTAACATATTGTTGATAGTTGTTTTTATGCTATAGTGGCAGAATTGAGTAGTTGTAACAGACACTGTATAGCATCAACTTTTAAAAATATTTATTATTTGACCCTTTGTAGTAAAGTTTCTGGCTGTTGGTTTAGATCATTTATATTTAATGTAATTGCATTGTTTGAAATAGGTGGACTATCTTACTTGTTTTCTGTTTGTTGCCTCTTTTTTCTTCTTAATCCCTCTTTTTTTACATTCCCTGGATGATCAGTATTTTCTACTGTTTCATTTAAATTTATTGGCTTTTGGCTATATCTCTATGTGTACATTCTACTTATAGTTAAATATGCCAGTTCTAGTAAAATTTGGAAGGCTTACAAACATATATAGGTCTCTTTAGTTTTAGTCAACCCACTATGTTAGAGTTTTCATATATAATGGGATGTTCATACACTTGATTAACACTTTATCCACTGAGCTATTGGTCAGTGCCTGCCTTCATACTTTAAGGATATATCTACTGGGTATAGAATTTGGGGTTATGGTTTTTTGTTTCAAAACTAAAGATGTTCTCTTTTTTTCACTTCCATGGTTTTTTTTTTTTTTAATTTCTTTTTTTTATTTTATTCATTTTAGAGAGGAGACACAGAGTGAGAGAAAGAGAGAAATGGGGGAGGAGCTGGAAGCATCAACTCCCATATGTGCCTTGACCAGACCAGTGCAGGGTTTTGAACTGGCGACCTCGGTGTTCCCAGGTCAATGCTTTATCCATTGTGCCACCACAGGTCAGGCAACTTCCATGGTTTTTGATGGCAAACCCACAATCATTTAAATACTTGCTACAATGTATTAATATGAATGGACTTGTTTTATGGCTACTTTCAAAATTTTGTTTTTGTATTTGAATTTCAGCATTTTGTTTATGTTGTATTTAGCTGTGGTTTTCTTTGAGCATGTCTTACCTGGGCTTCACTGAGTTTGAATCTGTAAAAGTTTATCTGTCACCAGATTTAGGAGGTATTCAGCCATTAGTTCTTTGAGTATTATTTTCTGGATCAATCGGTTTTCCCTCTCTTTCTGGATCTCTGAAAATACAAATGGTACATCTTTAGATATTTCTTGCAAGCTGGAGGGCTCTGTTCATTTTGTTGTTATAATTTTTAAATTTAATTTAGAAAATTAACTTTAACATGGTGACATTAATCAATAAGTGTACATAGTTTTCAGGTAAACATTTCTATAGCATTTGAACTTTTGATTATGTTGTATACCTATCACTGAAAATTAAACCATTTCTTTTTCTTTTATTAATTTTAATGGGGTGACATTAATAAATCAGGGTACATATGTTCAAAGAAAACATCTCTAGGTTATCTTATCATTCAATTATATTGCATACCCATCACCCAAAGTCAAATTGTCCTCTGTCACCTTCTATCTGGTTTTCTTTGTGCCCCTCCCCACCTTCTCCTCCCTCCCCCCATCCCGTAACCCCCATACTCTTGTCCATGTCTCATAGTCTCACTTTTATGTCCTGCCTATGTTTGAAATCATGCTGTTCTCAGTTTTTTTCTGTTTTACTTATTTCACTCCGTATAGTGTTATCAAGGTCCATCCATTTTGTTGTAAATGATCTGATGTCACAAAAAATTAAAAATCGAACTACCTTTTGACCCAGCTATTCCACTTTTAGGAATATACCCTAAGAACACCATAGCACTGTTAGAAAAGAAGAAATGCGCCCCCATGTTTGTGGCAGCATTGTTCACAATAGCGAAGATCTGGAAACAGCCCAAGTGTTCATCAGAGGACGAGTGGATTAAAAAGCTTTGGTACATATATACTATGGAATACTACTCAGCCATAAGAAAGCATTTTTTGTCACCTTATTTTTGTCCCTCTTTGCAACCTTCCCCAGCCCTCCTCTCCCACCCCCCTCACATCCTCTTCCCCCTGGTAACCACTTTTATCTATATTGACGAGTCTCAAGTTTTATATCCCACCTATTTGTGAAATCATACAGTCCTTAGCTTTCTTCATTTACTTATTTCACTCAGTATAACGTTCTCAAGGTCCATCCATGGTGTTGTAAATGTCACTATGTCATCATTTCTTATGGTCGAGTAGTATTTCATTGTATATATGTACCACATCTTCTTTATCCAGTCCTCTATTGAGGGACACTTTGATGTTTCCATGTCTTGACCACTGTGAATAATGCTGGGATGAACATGGGGACGTATGTGTCTTTATGTACCAGTGTTTTCAAGTTTTTGGTGTAGATACCCTGTAGAGGGGTTGCTGGGTCATATGATAATTCTATTCTTGATTTTTTGAGGAACCGCCATACTTTCTTCCATAATGATTGTACTAATTTGCGTTCTCACCAACAGTGAATGAGGGTTCCTTTTTCTCCACAGCCTTTCCAGCACTTATTATGACCTGTTTTGTTGATAATAGCTAATCTAACAGGTGTGAGGTGATATCTCAATTGTACTTTTGATTTGTATTTCTCAAATAGCTATTGAAGATGAGCATCTTTTTATATATCTGTTGGCCATTTGTATGTCCTCTTGGGAAAAGTGTCTTTTCACATCCTTTCCCATTTTTTAATTGGATTGTTTGCTTGTTTGTTGCTGAGCTTTGTGAGTTCTTTATATATTTTGGATATTAACTAACCCCTTATCAGAGCTGTTGTTTGCAAAATATCATCTCCCATTTAGTTGGTTGCCTGTTTATTTTGTTTTCGGTTTCTTTTGCTGGGCAGAAGATTTTTAGTTTGATACAGTCCCATTCATTTATTTTGCCTTTACTTCCCTTGTCTTTGGGTGTAATTCATAAATTGCTTTCTATGGCCAAGGTCCATGAGCTTAGTACCTATGTTTTCATCTATGTAATTTATTGTTTCAGATCTTATACTTAGGTCTTTGAGCCATTTTGAATTAATTTTTGTACAAGGGGAGAAACTGTAGTCAAGTTTCATTCTTTTGCATATGGCTTTCCAATTTTCCCAGCACCATTTATTGAAGAGGCTTTCTTTTCTCCATTGTGTGTTTCTGGCTTCTTTGTCAAAGATGATTTGTCCATATATATGTGGTTTTATTTCCAGGCTCTACATTCTGTTCCATTGGTCTGTATGTCTGTTTTCCTGCAAATACCCTGCTGGTTTTATTTTTTTTTACAGGGACAGAGAGAGAGAGAGAGAGTCAGAGAGAGGGATAGATATGGACAGACAGACAGGAACGGAGAGAGATGAGAAGCATCAATCATTAGTTTTTTGTTGCCGTTGGGACACCATAGTTGTTCATTGATTGCTTTCTCACATGTGCCTTGACCACGGGCCTTCAGCAGACTGAGCAATCCCCTGCTGGAGCCAGCGACCTTGGGTCCAAGCTGGTGAGCTTTTGCTCAAGCCAGATGGGCCCGTGCTAAAGCTGGCTACCTCGGGGTCTCAAACCCCGGTCTTTCACATCCCAGTCCAACGCTCTATCCACTGCGCCACCGCCTGGTCAGGCAGACCCATGCTGTTTTGATCATCATGGCTCTGTAGTATAATTTCAAGTCAGGTAGTATGATACCTCTGGCTTCATTCTTTTTCCTCAGGATTGCTTTGGCTATTCAGGTTTTTTTATGGTTCCATACAAACCTGGTGATTTTTTGTTCTGTTTCTTTAAAAAGTGACATTTTTATTTTAATGGGGATTGCATTAAATTTGTATATTGCTTTGGGTAATGTGTCCTTTTTAACTACATTGATTCTTTCAATCCATGAACATGGGACTATTTTTCCATTTCATTGTGTCTTTTTCAATTTTGTTCAATAATGTTTTGTAGTTTTCAGTATATAGGTCTTTCACATCCTTTGTTAAGTTTATTCCTAGATATTTTATATTTAGTTACAATTGCAAAAGGAATTGTTTTTTCAGTTCTTTTTCTGATGTTTTATCGCTGGCCTATAGGAAAGAAGTAGACTTTTGTATATTATTTTGATCCTGCGATTTTACAGTCTTGATTTATTGTTTCTAATAGTTTTTTTTTTTTTTTGGTGAAGTCTTTGGGGTTTTCTATATACAGGATCATGTCATCTGGAAAAAGTGATATCTTTACTTCTTTCCTGATATGGATGCCTTTTATTTCTTTCTCTTGCCTGATCACTCTAGCTAAAACTTACAGAACTGTGTTGAATAAGAGTGGAGAGAGTGGGCAGCTTTGTTTTGTTCTTGATTTTAGAGAAAAAGCTTTCATTTTTTCACTATTTAGTATAGTATTAGCTGATGGTTTCTAATATATGTATGGCCTTTATTAGGTTGAGGTACTTTTCATCTATTCCGATTTTATTGAGAGTTTTAAACATAAAGGGGTGTTGTATCTTATTGAATGCCTTCTCTGCATCTATTGATTGGGTCATATAATTTTTGTCCCTTGTTTTGTTGATGTGGTATGTTACATTGATCGATTTCTATATGTTGAACCATCCTTTTGCTCCTGGAATGAATCCCACTTGATCTAGCTGTATTATTTTTTTAATCTGTTGTTGTAGTCGATTTGCTAGTGTTTTGTTTAGGATTTTTGCATCTGTATTCATTAGAGATATTTGTCTGTAGTTTTCTTTTTTGTGTGTTGTCCTTGTCAGGTTTTGGTATGAGGGTTATGATGGTCTCATACAATGTGTGGGGCATATTGTTTCTTCAATTTTTTGGAAGACTTTGAGAAGAATAGGTACCAAATGTTTGGTAGAATTCACGACTGTAGCCATCTGGTCCTGGACTTTTGTTTTGTGTGAGGTTTTTGATAGTTGTTTCTATTTCCTCCCTGCTATTGGATCTGTTTAGGTTTTCCACTTTGTGACTCAGTCTAGGAAGATTATATAGTTCTAGGAATTTATCCATTTCCTCTAGGTTGTTGAATTTTGTGGCATATAATCTTTCATAATATTCTACTATGATTTTTTGTATATCTGTGAAATCTGTGGTAATTTGTCCTCTTTTATTTTGGATTTTGTTTATATGAGTCCTTTATCTTTTTTCCTTAGTCTTGCCAGTGGTTTGTTGATGTTATTGATCTTTTTAAAGAACCAGCTCTTTGCTGTATTAATTTTAATGTAGTTTTTTTGTTCTCTATTTTATATATTTCTGCTCTAATTTTTACTATTTCCTTCTGCTCACTTTTGGTTGCCTTTGTTCTTCTTTTTCTAGTTTCTTAAGGTGTGATTTTAGGTTGTTTACTTTAGATCTCCCTTGTTTCTTGATATAAGCCTGTAATGGTATAAATTTACCTCTTATTACTGCTTTGGCTGCATGACATAAATGTTGGTATGTCATTTCTATTTTTCTGTATATATCTTTTGATTTCTGCCTTTATTTCTTTTTTGATCCAGTCATTTCTTAGAAGTATGTTGTTTAATTTCCACATTTTTATGAGTGTCTTTAATTCCTTTTTACAGTTAAATTCTAATTTCAAAGACTTATGATCAGAAAATATGCTTGGTATAATTTCAGTCTTTCTGAATATGTTGATGTTAGTTTTGTGGCCCAACATATTGTCTATCCTTGAGAATGTTCCATGCACACTGGAGAAGAATGTTTAATCTGACATTTTGGGATGAAATGTGCTATGAATATCTATTATGTACATTTGGTCCAGAGTATTCTTTAAGGCTGATATTTCTTTATTGGTTTTCTCTTTGGATGATCTATCTAAAGCCATCAGTGGTGTGTTGAAATCTCCAAGTATGATTGTATTTTGTCTGCTTCTATTTTTAGATCACTTAGTAGATGTCTTATATATTTTGATGCTCTCTGGTTCAGTGCATATATATTGAGAAGTGTTATATCTTCTTGATACAGTGTCTCCTTTATCATTATGAAATATCCATCTTTGTCTCTGGTTACCTTTGTTGTCTTGAAGTCAGCATTGTCAGACATGAGTATGGCTACACCTGCTTTTCTTTGTATATTTTTGCTTTGGAGAATCATTTTCCAACCTTCCACTTTGAATCTACTTTTGTCCTGCAGCTTAGATGTTAAGTCTTTTGAGGGCAGCGTACAATTGGGTTTTGCTTTTTGATCCAGTCAGTTATTCTGTGCCTCTTTATTGTAAATGGAGTTCAGTCCATTTACAGTTAGGGTAATTTTTGAAACTTGAGGATTTCCTAGAACCGTTTTATGTTTTGATTTCTGGTAGCTCTGTGTCTTGTTGGTTCTTCTCTTTTTTGTTTCTGTCAGTTGTTTTTGTTTGGTAGTGTCCCATAATTCTTTCCTGTTTCTTCTTTATTTAAGCTGTGTGTTTCAGTGGTGGCTTTTAAGTGGGTTGTTATCACTAGGTTGGTTATTAAGAGAAAAATGTTCATATATACAAGAGTCCTTTATCTTATGAGTGCTTCTACACTCCACCCTCCTTTGCTACTGCAGATCTTTATCATCTCTTTTATGTTATTGTTGTCACAGATTATCCTTGTTTTTATTGTGACCGTGTTGGAGCTTTACTTGTAGCTTTCATTTGTTATTTTCTTTGTATCTGGTTGAATAACCATCTTGAGTATTTCCTTTAGTGGGGATTTTCTGGTGATAAATTCCCTCAGCTTCTGTATGTCTGTAAAAGGTTTTATTTCTTCTTCATATTTGAAGGATAACTTTGATAGATATAGTATTCTTGGCTGGCAATTCCTATGTTTCAGTATTTTGAATGTTTGGGACCACTGTCTTCTGGCTTGTAGAGTTTCTGCTGAGAAATCTGATGATAACCTAATGGGCTTTTCTTTATATGTTATGTTCTTCTTTTCCCTACTTGCCTTGAAGATTCTTTCTTTGTCATTGATTTTAGACAATTTTATTACAATATGCCTTGAAATAGGTCTGTTTGTGTTATGGTAATTTGGCATTCTGTTTGTTTATTGGATTAAACGCTCTCTTTCCATAGGCTTGGAAACTTCTAATTAATTATTTATTTTAATTGACTCTCCATTTCCTTCTCATTTTCTTCTTCTGATATATCCATTATTCTTATAATGCTCATTCCAATAGTGTTTAATATTTCTTGTAGTGTGCTCTCAGTTTCTTTAATTCATGAGTCTCTCTCTTTTCTCTGTGGCATTTCTAGTTGCCTGTCTTTGATGTCACTGATTCTTCTATCGGACTTGTTCTATTAGCTAAACTTGCTACCTCAGTCTTCAGTTCATGTGTTGAATTCTTCATCTTTGTTTTTAAAGTTTCAGTCTCCTTGGTGAGGTATTCTTTTTGTTAATTAATTCATTTTCTGAGCTCATTAAGTTTTCTATTGGTGTCCTCTCATATTTTATTGAGTATTCTCAGAACTTCAAGTTTGAATTCTCTATGATTTAACTTCAAAGTTTCCATGTGATTGAGATTATTCTTTCTGGAGATTTTTCATTTTATTTTTAAACTATGTGTTTGTTTTGTGTAGCCATGGTATTCTTTTTTCTCTTACTTGATGGCATTTGTGAGTAGCATTGCTAAGAACCCTAACAGAAAAACAACTAAAAAACAAAGAAAGATTAAAATAAAAAATAAGGAAAAATTTAAAAAATTATGACAAGAACAAAAACACCACAGAGTAAAAGATCAAAAGCAAACAAAAAATATGAAAACAAAACACCTTAAAAATAAGTATAAAATATAAAATTTAAGGAAGATGTATTTAAAAGAGAAAAGAGTAAAAAAAGGGAAAAGGGAAAAAAAGAAAGGAAATATAAAATTCAGTTTTGAGAGGTTTCTTTCAGTATGTGTCACTGTATATTACAACTTTTAGCTCCGTGAAGTTCCTGGGCTGTCCTCTACTGAGATGTTGCTGTGGCAGTGATGTAGGTGGGGTCACACTTGCATTGGTGGCCCAGGCGTGTTGTGAGGGCTTTACAGCGGAGGCCTTACAGTTTTGGCTTTATGGCTTCAGCTTTCCGTCTTTATGGCTCTAGCTATGGTGATCTCAGGCTTCTGGGCACTCCTTCCCATTAGGGACTGGATTTGGAGCATGTCTTTTCTTCACGGTAGAGAGTGGCTCTGGAGAACTAGCTGTGGGGTTTGTCTCTGCCACTCTTCATTCCAGGAGTTTAGGGACCTGGAAGTGTGTGTGGCTGCACTTTAATTTTCTCTGTTTCTGCTGAGTGGGGGCTCTAGGCAGGCCACAGGAACACTGGCCATAACCCCATGCTCTGGCTGCTTTGGTTTATTTCCTTGTGTGCCCCTCTATCTCACTGATTCTCTCGGCTGAAGGAGACTCAGTCACTCCAAGTTTCTCTCTTTACCCCTCAGACAAAATCCAGAGAGCCCGAGCTTTCCTCCTTCCCATTAACTCAAAAGAGAAACTAGCCCAGTTATGCCAGTTTGTCACCTCATCAAAGCTGACTGTGAATGCATTTTATATTCTGCCCCCCTTTTTACCCCATTTCACCTTTAGTCCATTTGGTGCGTGGATCTTTCAGGTGCACCTACAAGCCCAGCTGACGTTTCTTCACTGCATTATAATTGTTCAATTTGTTGAAAGTTCAGGGGGATAGATCAGGAATATCTCTCACAGTGCCATTATTCTGATGTCATTTCCCTGTTCTTTTTTTTTTTTTTTTTTTTTACAAGGACAGAGAGAGTCATGGAGAGGGATAGATAGGGACAGATAGACAGGAACGGAGAGAGATGAGAAGCATCAATCATCAGTTTTTCATTGTAACATCTTAGTTGTTCATTGATTGCTTTCTCACATGTGCCTTGACCGCGGGCCTTCAGCAGACTGAGCAACACCTTGCTGGAGCCAGCAACCTTGGGTCCAAGCTGGTGAGCTTTTGCTGAAGCCAGATGGACCCGCGCTCAAGTTGGCAACCTCTGGGTCTCAAACCTGGGTTTTCCGCATCCTAATCCGACGCTCTAACCACTGCGCCACTGCTTGGTCAGGCTCTCTGTTCATTTTTTAAAAATATTTTTTCTCTCTGTTCTAAAATGAATAATCTCTATTTATCTTCAGGTTTACTGCAGTTTCCTTTTATGTCTATTCTGTTGTTGAACACTTATGAATTGAATTTTTTTATTTATGATATTATATTTTCAATTTCAAATTCTTTATTTTTTAATAGTTTGTATATTTTTGCTAAGAAATTTTTGTTCCATTAATGTTAAGTGTTTTTAACTTTACCTTATGGAATATATTCAATAGTTATGATACTTTATAGGTTTTGTCAGGTAGTCTGATAGTACATCTGCTAGGCTTTTCTTTGAAAAGTCACAATTGCTTTGTTCTTTGCAAGTTGAGTAATTTTTATTTGATCCTGGTTGTTTTGAATATTATATTGTGAGACTCTGGGTCTTGTTGAAGTCTTCTAAAGAATATTGACTCTTTTCTTTTCCAGTGGTTGTATGCAGTCACCCTGTTATATTCAGACTGCAAGTTTTGTCTTGTCTTTTGTGAGCAGTTAGTTCCAGTATCAGTTCTACTGTTTGATGCTACTTTGGGTCTGTCCTATTTATGTGCCATGCATGGGTCATTCTAGGACTTGGGTGGTAGCTTTAAATGTAGTTCTGTTCTCAAAGCGTTTGCTTTATTGCTTGTGTCTGTTCTGTGCCTATGCTCATTAGGAGTGAGCCCTGTACTTATCCAGTTCAAACACAGATTTAGGATATCTCCTTTTCTAGCTTGTCTTACTTGGGATTGCTCCCATATTCTCTGACTCATTGGCTCTCCTTTTCCTGGTTCTGGCCAAAATGATGGGGTTTCTCTGAATTTTAGTAGCCTGCACTACTGCTAAAGTAGCAGATACTCCACAGAGCCTACTATTGGGACAAAGTGGCTATAACAAAGGGAATGTAAAAAAGAATGGGCTTCCTTTGACTACTGAGGTTCCCTTTCCATATACCTTTGACAAGAAAAACAGAATTTCTTTCCCAGTTTTAACTACCAGCACTGCTGCTGTTTCCTCTTATAATGGGGGCCTACCCTTGGAACAGAATTAAGACAATAAAAAAGATAAGACCATCTGAACAACCAGGAATTAATTCCCCACACATTCTTTGGCCCACTTAGGCCCTGTTTCTGTTTTCTGTCTAGAAAGGTAGAGTTTCTCTCAGAGGCTTGGTCTCTGTGCTGCAGCTGCTGCAGTGCATGAGCCCTGAAATTATGAAATGGAATTAGCGAGCTGGAAAAAGGTTGGCTATATACAGTTTTTCTATTTTTTGTTTTGTATATTATCATCAGAAGGAAGGAAAGCAGCTGTTGCTTAAAAGCTTCAGTGTTTATAGTTTTCTTCTATGGTCAGGATAAAAAGCTGGGGAATAATTTTTCATATGATTTCTGAAGACTTTTGCTAACTTAATCTTGAAATAATGTAAGCTTTCTATTTTTCTGATTGACATATCGAGAATTTTAGCATAAATAAATGGTCATATAACATAATGTGCTAATTGTAGTTGACCGTTTTTACATAATACTTTTAGAATTTCCATTTGATCGGACTTTCCTAAAATCTCTCAAACAAGCAACATCTGGCCTTTGTGTTCCCTGTACCTCTTGTTAAGTAGCTCCAGGACCAGCACTAGTGGCAGCCGGTCTTGGTTTGCAGCTTGACCTCTTCTGGGTACCTCTAAGCCCAGCACAAGTAGCAACCATCTGCAGATTGCTTTGTATCTGCTTTGTATCTTGTGACAGGTGGCCCCAGGCAGGGCAGAGGCAGTGGCTGTCCTTTCACCTCCTGGGAGGCCCCAGAGCCAGTATACCCTATGGACAGCTTCAGACCATTCCAGATTACAATTCTACCACCTTCATGAGCGACACACTCAAGGGGTGGTCTTGGTGAGCACCAGAGTCCTACTAAAGCAAGTCTTGCTTGTTCTGTAGGGTTGACTCCTGCATAGCAGCTCCTCCACTGTGTAACAGTGGACCCTAACAGCTGATTGGCCTGAGGGTCAATTCCTTCCTGTGACACCAACAGCAGTCAAGACTCAACTACCACAGGACAGTGCACACACAGCCTACACAGGGTACACCTGGAGTGCCCAGCTTAAGTGACTGGAGGCTGCACCACTGGACCCTGTAATACACCTACTATACAAGGCCATTCTACCAAATCTAGGAGATGTAGCAGCTCTACCTAATACATAGAAGGAAACACCAGGAAGCCGCCAAAATGTGGATGGAGACCAAGAAACATATTCCAAATTAAAGAATAGGAGAAATCTCCAGAAAAAGAACTAAATGAAATGGAGGCAAGCAGACTACCAAATACAGAGTTCAAAAACAATGGCTATAAGGATCCACAAGGAACTTCATGAGAACTTTAACAGCATGAAAAAGACATAGAAATCATAAAAAACAACTAGTCAGAAGTGAAGGATGCACTAACTGAAATGAAGAATAATTTAGGGGGAATCAACAGTAGAATAAATGATGCCAAGAATCAAATCAGTGATTGGAATATAAGGAAGCAAAAAAACACAATCAGGAAAAGAAAATTAAAAAGAATTGAGATTGTGTAAGGATCCTCTGGGATAACATCAAGCATACCAACATTCACATCATAAGAGTGCCAGAGGGAAAAGAGAGAGATAGCACGCAAGAAATTGAAAACCTGTTTGAAAAATAATGACAGAAAACTTCAATAGCTTGGTTAAGGAAATAGACATATAAGTCCAGGAAGCACAGATAGTCCCAAACAAGATGAAACGAAAGAGACCCACACCAAGACACATCATAATTAAAATGATTAAGGTTAAAGACAAAGAATCTTAAAAGCAGCTAGAGAATAACATTTATTTACTTACAAGGGAGCTCCCATAAGACTGTCAGCTGATTGCTCAAAAGAAACTTTGCAGGACAGAAGGGATTGACAAGAAATATTCAAAGTGATGAAAAGCAGGAACCTACAACTGAGGTAACTCTAACAAAGCTGTCATTTAGAATTGAAGGATGACAGATAAAGAGCTTCCCAGACAAGAAAAAGCTGAAGGAATTACCACCACCAAACCAATATTACATGAAATGTTAAAGGGTCTTCTTTAAGGATAGAAGGAAAAAGATAAAAAATATGAACAATAAAATGGCAATAAATACATATCTATCAACAATTATATCTTATAATCAAAATAAATGAACAAGCAGAACAGAAACAGACTCATAGATACAGAGAACATTTTGAAGGTTGTCAGATGGGATAAGGGTTGTGGGGATGAATGAAAAAGTTGAAGGGAGCGGGGAGTACAGATTGGTAGTCATAGAACAGTCATGGCGATGCAAAGTACAGCATAGGGAGTATAGTCAATAATATTCTAGTAACTCTGCATGGTGTCAGATGGATATAAGATTTATTGGGATGATAACGTAGTAATATAATGTCCAATCGCTTAGTGTACACATGCAACTAATAATATTGTATGTCAACTATAATTAATAAAAAATGATTAAAAATAAATTGCCATGAGATGCAATTTTTAATTGTAATCTGATGACCAACTTTTAAATTATAATTTGAATTCTTCATATTCTTAGATATATTAAGAGTAATAAAATTATAATTTTTGGAGCACTTACAGTTTTTTTTTGAGTTGCTTATTGTTATTATCCTTATTTTCCTAATGATGAATTTGAACTCAGAAGTGAATTTGCTTGGCTGAGGTCACATCACACATCTTACAAATGGCAAAGCTAGAATTTGAATCCAGTCTGTTTCTAAAACCTGCTTTCTTAACCTTTCTGCTGGTTTGTTATATATTTTGCAAGGTACTTGGAATACAATTAAAGATGTAATTTATACCTTCTAGGACCTCACTGTTTAGCTGGGGAACTGGAGTAATACAGAGATAGTTATAGAACAGTGGTCAGGGCTGTGACTCTGACATAGTTTTGTTTTTCCTAGTCACAGCTGTGTTTAAGGCTTATTCACTTTTGATCTTTCATTAGTCCATTCCTTAATTTTACATTTTTAAAATCAAAATTAGTATTTCTCAAACATCTTTTCATCTCAAAGTGCTGTCCAGAACTAAGTCGTGGATTTATTATTTTACATTTATATAGCTCTTTACAGAGGTTTTCATATATCTTGACACCTGCATTTACCACTATAGGAAGACTGGTTGATATTACAAGGTCAGACAGTATAAGTGACTTGCCCAAGGTTGCCCAAATAGTAAACAGTGGAAATAAGATCACTAGAAATGTATTGCTTTACTGATGAGTTTTTGTAAATAAAACAACTTTTGTATTTATATTTATAAACTTGATGTTAAATTAACCCACTGAAGTCTTTCTGTAATATGATACTTGAAGGTTATTATAATCATACTGCTTTTGAAGATAAAAGTATATCAAGTATGTATTTCTTCATATTAATTTTACTTATTTTTCTTGGTTTAATGAATTAAAAGGCATTACGCAATAAGACAGTGGTTCTTAACCTTTTTTGAGGTACCAAACCCACCAGTTTCATATGCGCATTCACCGAACCCTTCTTTAGTGATAAATAAAATATGATTTTTCCCCCAAATTCAAGACATAGGTATATGTTTTTTTACTAGTGAACAAAATGAGCCGTGCATGAACATCACCTTGCTCAAAGAACAGAACCAACAAAGTCCATGAACTCACAACAAATTACGGTATTACTTTATCCTGGCCTCTGCGGCAGAGGCTTCTCCTAACCCCTGAGACCGACTCATCGAACCCCTAGGGTTCGATAGAACCCAGGTTAAGAACCACTGCTATAAGATATGAGTCTATTGAATCGGGATTATTTTTACTTTGGGAGCTACTCAGTGTAGTACTGCTTGTTGTAACATTTTGTATTGTTCCAAATTGTGTTTTAAATCTGTTTTTGGTGTAACAAAAACTGGTATTTTTAAGTTTTTACTTATTACTTAACAGTACATGTGCATGGTAGAACATTAGAAAAAAGGAAAAAGAAAGCACCCAGAGATTATTACTGTTAATCACTCAGATTTTTTTTTAGGTCTTCTTGAATTTGCAAATATAAACACAAGGATGTAGTCCAGAACTCTGTATTTGTTTTAGCTAGATTGCATATCTCCTACCTAAGTCTTTTATCTAACACTCTTCTTAAAAGCAGTCTCTCTTGATAACCTATTTTTAAACAAGGTCTTATAGGTGTGTTTTTTTCTCTTGTCACTAGCACAATATGTTTCATGAATGTTTTTAGTATTTTATCATTAATCATTTTAGTTGTTACCAAAACTGAAGGAGAAGGAAATTTTAATCAAGAATTTGCTGGTAGTAAATTTACTAATGCTGAAGATTAACACTGTATCTCATTGTTTTTGACACTTGTTAGTCCTTGTTGGAGTACAAATAAATTAAAAGCAGTCTTTTTAATAGAGGTCAAAAGAATGTTATACACTCCAGTGCTTCCCTGTAGAATCAAAGGAAGCTGATCTGAATTGACCAAGTGCTGTTAGAATAAGACGTTCTTAAATATGTTGGTGGAAACAGCTGATGAAATATATCAATTTTGTAGGAAACAGAATGTAAGGCCAGTAGTCAAGGCCACCATTAGAGCCGCCTTGCCAGTGCAGGTTTGCATTAGATTCGGACAGTTGGAAATGAAACAACGGAGCCAAGAACTGGTGAGCTATCAGCTTTAATTCTAGCTTGCACCTGGCGGGCAAGTAAAAACTCACACTGGGCTCCAAAACCCACTCATTCAGTGCTCACAAAGCTACTGACTTATCCGAGTTTCCTAGCATCAAAGGTTTCTAGCTCACCAGACTTATTCACCTCTGCTTCTCATCTCTTTCCCTCTGCACAAACTCTGCACAACTGGCTTTTTCCTCAGCACTCTGACATCTTGGCTGCTTCTCCTCTCCTCCATGTGTCCTTAATCTGCTCTCCTTTTTAATACTAACCTCAGGAACCAAGAGAGAGCAAGCTCCCAGCCTGCCCTACTTTATAGTATAGAAATCCAAACCCTTAATCCAATCTATAAACAAGAAAGTCTCTTATACAAAGTCATTTATCTGAGGCATAATTGGATTCCTCAGGAGAGTGCACTACCCAACATCATCCAATACTCAAGGATGTGGGGAAAAGCTTACTCTTAAAACTAAGCCTTAGGCTATAACGACCCGGCCTGCCCACCGCCTGTTCCAGAACACACATTAATATCAACGAACTTCCATGTGGGCAGCGCCATCTTTAACAAAGTGAGCATACTATATTTTATCTGCCCAGCACAGAAGATTGAATTTAGTATTCTTTTTCTCTGGAGAAAGTGCAGAAAAAGAAATAGACCTTCAAATTACTCGGGTTTTGGGGACACCAAAGACTAAGTAATTTGATCTAATTTAGTTGTTGCATACTTTATCCAAAGGGCTTGCTGCCTCTGCCTTTCCCATTTGCCTCTCATGTATACACTGTATCTAACTAGACTTAGATGAGTACTGTTAACAATCACATTCCTAGATCAAATAAAGAAATACAAGTATAGCATTGGTAATTTTTTACTTAATAAAGTTTCCCTAAACAGTTCTTTTAACATCTAGTTTTATATAGTAAAAATCTGGTGTAAAGCCAGTAGTCATGGCCACCATCACAGCCGCCTGACCCATGCAGGTTCGCATTAGATTCGAACAGTCGGTAATGAAACAATGGAGCCAAGAACTGGTGAGCCATCAGCTTTAATTCTAGCTTGCACCCGGCGGGCAAGCAAAAACACACACTGGGCTCCAAAACCCACACATTCAGTGCTCACAAAGCTATTGACTTATCGGAGTTTCCTAGAATCAAAGGTTTCTAGCTCACCAGACTTATTCACCTCTGTTCCCCATCTCCTCCAGCAAAACTCTTAACAAACTGGCTTCTCCCTCAGCACTGTGCCATCTTGGCTGCTTCTCCTGGCCTTCACGTAGCCTTTATCTGCTCTCCTCTCTAATACCTCAGGAACCAAGAGAGAGATCAAACTACTGGTCTCTCCCACTTTATACCTTAGAATCAAAACCTTTAATCCAATTATACAAACAAGGAAGTCTCTGTATAATGGGATTCCTCAGGAGAGTGTACCACCCTACATCATCCAATCAGTCAAGGGTGTGGAGAAGAACTTACTCTTAAAACCAAGCCTTAGGCCATAACGACCTGGCCTGCTTACATTACAGCCTTTCCCCCACACCCATCCCAAGCATAAGGGGGCAAATAATATCACCTGTGTGGCAGGCTTCCATGTGGGCAGTGCCATCTTTAACAAAGTGAGCATATTATATTTTATCTGCCCAACATCTGGCATAGCAAAGTCATTCATTTATAATTTGATTTTTGTTTGGGTATGTGAATAACCCCCTTTCTCTTCCCATTAATAGCCTGCTTAACTCTCATCTCAGTTAGTTATAGATTGAAGTTATACATATATTGTGCTACAGTCACAAGATTTAGTGTACTGTTTTCTCTAAAAGTTAAAAAACTTTTAACTTAGCATTTAGACACTAACTCCCCACCAGCTTGTGTATGTGTGTGAATATTTCAAAGATTATTGTTCATTTTAAAATGTTTGAAAATTTTTGCTTTTATTTCTAAGTTACATGCTGTATTTTACCAATAAAGTTAAAATAAACTCCTTAAAAGGAGTTACCTTTTAATCTGTACCGTCTCTAGCCTTGCTCATTTTTTCATTGTCAATTCTTCAACTATGAATTTTGTAAACCATGATTTGCAATTACAAAGATTTATGATTTTCAAACTTAGCTGGGTTTTTAGTATTGCTTAGCAGTTCTGTGTTCCATTCCCTATGGAACATGTTCCACATGCATTGCATACTCTCATCCCTGTCCTTAAGTGAGTGTCTTTGTCTTTCTTAGAAGACTATTCTATCCCCTTGTAAAGCCAGTAGTCGAGGACACCATCAGAGCCGCCTGGCCCATGCAGGTTCGCATTAGATTCGAACAGTCGGTAATGAAACAATGGAGCCAAAAACTGGTGAGCCATCAGCTTTAATTCTAGCTTGCACCCGGCGGGCAAGCAAAAACACACACTGGGCTCCAAAACCCACTCATTCAGTGCTCACAAAGCTACTGACTTATCCGAGTTTCCTAGAATGAAAGGTTTCCAGCTCACCAGACTTATTCACCTCTGTTCCCCATCTCCTCCTGCACAAACTCTGCTCAAACTGGCTTCTTCTTCAGCACTCTGCCATCTTGACTGCTTCTCCTGGCCTCCATGTGGCCTTAATCTGCTCTCCTCTCTTCTACCTCAGGAACCAAGCGAGAGAGATCAAGCTACTGGTCTCTCCCACTTTATACCATAGAATCAAACCCTTTAATCCAATTATACAAACAAGGAAGTCTCTGTATAATGGGATTCCTCAGGAGAATGCACCACCCTACATCATCCAATCATCAGTCAAGGGTGTGGAGAAGAGCTTACTCTTCAAACTAAGCCTTAGGCTACAATGACCCAGCCTGCCCACAGCCTGTTCCAGAACACACATTAATATCAACGAACTTTCATGTGGGCAGCGCCATCTTTAACAAAGTGAGCATAATTTATCTGCCCAACACATGCATATATTTGCCCCTTTCCCCTTCTAACATAGCTAACAGATTGCTGTGTGTGTTCTTAATTTTATCTTCTACAGAAACGTTCTTCAGACAGTATTAATCTTCCTTCTCATGTCTATAACTTTTTACACTGTATTGACTGCTTCTATTTAGCCATTAAGAACTTGTTTAAATATCTTCTAGACTAAAATATATCTTGTTACCAGTTTTCTCTCAACTCTGACTCTTTATAACAACTCCATCTCATTTTTCACCATTTTTTTTTAATTTTTGAGAGAGAGAGGCAGGGAGAGAGGGACAAGAATATTTACCTGCTCCTGTATGTTTCCTGACCTGGGAATCGAATCAGCGACCTCTGTGCTTTGTGCTCTAGAACACTTCAACCAAACAAGCTATCTGGCCAGGGCTTAATTTTAATTTTATTGTTTGAGACAGAAAGAGGAAGGAGAGAGAGGGGCAGGGAAAGGGAAGCATTCATATGTTGTTCCACTCAGTCGTACATTTCTTTGTTGCTTCCCCTGTGCCCTGACTGGGGATTGAACCCTCAGTCTTTGTTCAAGATGATACTCTTAACTGACTGAGCTAACTGGCCGGGGCCTCATCTCATTTTGTTTTTACCTTTATTGTCACTCCTTTTAGTTTACTTACAATATTTGCCTTTATGTCCTCTGATTCAGTCCTCAACTATATGTATATTTTTAAATTTTTATGAAGTTATTGGGGTGACATTTGTTAATAAAATTATATAAGTTTCAGATGTACACTTCTAAAATGCATCATCTGTATATTGCATTGTATGTTCACCACCCCCAGTCAGGTCTCCTCTTATAACCGGTTATCCCCCGTACCCTTTTCCACTGTCCCCTACCTCTCTTTCGCTCTGGTAATCACCGTGCTGTTGTTTGTCTATGAGTGGTTTCTTTATTTCTTTTTTGTTTAATCCCTTCACCTTTCTACCATTTTTTTATATGCACCACTCTGTTAAAATAGTGATGTATTTGACCTCTTTGTGAAATTAGACACTTATGATTCCTTATACCTTTATCAGTTAAAAAAATGTTTTGATCAAGAATTTACATGTAGTTTAAACAGTCAAAGCTAGTAGAAAAAGAGTAAGTACTGTGCTCTCCTTCTTGTCTTCCATTGCCTGGTTTCCACAGAGACAGCCCAGAGGCGACCACTTGCACCCCTTTTATCATTTCTTCTGTTAGCTACTTCCTTATATGTAAATAAACATGTTACACTGATTTTGTACATATACATCTATTTCCTTATGGCTTCTTCCAGTTTTCCATTTGCTGTTTGTTGGGTTTCTTGAGATGTGCATTCAACTTTTAAATTTAAATTTTTTTTATTTTTGTTTATATAATAATTCTTAAAATTTGTGGTTAGTAGAGCATTGTTTCAGTTTATATTCAATTATTGAAGATTGGTAATGCATTTCTGTAACGCTAGATTTAAAAATTACAGCATATATTTAACAGATGAACTTGCGTCCTCTCTTTTCCAAAAATACTCTCATGCAATCTTTTCTCTTCAGCCTCACTGGTTGTCTTACTCCACCTTAAATGTGCCAAGCATGATTTTAGATCAGTGGTTCTTAACCTGGGTTCTATTGAACCCTAGGGGTTTGATGAGTCAGTCTGACTTGGCGGTTCGGAGAAGCCTCTGCCACGGAGGCCAGAATAAAGTAATACCGTAATTTGTTGTGAGTTCATGCACTTTGTTGGTTTTGTTCTTTGAGCAAGGTGATGTTCATGCACGGCTCATTTTGTGCACCAGTAAAATAACATATACCTATGTCTTGAATTTGGAAAAAAATCTATTTATCACTAAAGAAGGGTTCGGTGAATGCACATATGAAACTGGTGGGTTCAGTACCTTCAAAAAGGTTAAGAACCACTGTTTTAGATACTGGCCTTTGTACTTGGCCCATCTGAATAGGACTGAATATTCTGCTGTGAACTGAATATTCTGTTCACTCGAAGTTTAAAACCTTATCCCCCAATATGATGGTATTAGGAGTGGGGCATTTAGAGGTAATTCGGATTAGATAAAATCATAAAGCCTTTCCCCTCATGAATGGGATTTAATACCCTTATTAAAGTCCAGAGAGAGCTTGTTTCTGTTTTTTCTCTGCTATGCGAGCACACAAGAAGACAGCCACCTAGGGGCGACCTTACCAGACACTGAGTCATGAAGCTTTTACCTCACATTTTCTTATAAGAGTTTTATAGTTTTAGCTCTTACATTTTGGGTTTTCATCCCTTTTAAGTTAATTTTTGTATATTGTATAAGGTAAGGGTTCATCTTCACTCTTTTGCATGTGGATATCCAATTTTCCCAGCACCATTTGTTAAAAGACTGTCCTTTCTCCATTTGAATGGTCTTGGTACTTTTTATTGAATATCATGAAAACTATCAATCTGGAAAAATACCAGCAAATCAAAATAAACTTTGATAATAAATTAGTTTGAACTCTTGATATATTAAAAGGTTGTTTCTGAAGGTGATATTCTGGAGTGTAATCTAGAGTTTGTAGCTCCTACTGCACCTTATTGATGCTTGTCTCAAAGTTGCTAGAAATGTTTCTTACATTTTGGGGCGGGACCTGCAGCTGAATACACATTACAGATTATATTTCTTTTGCTTTTCTTTTTAAATTCACAGGCCACAGAAACATTATTTAGAATGGCTGTAGCAAGAGGAGCCATCACAACGTTAAGAAATGGAGAAGTAAGATGATAATTTTGATAGAATTATTATTTCTTAATTCATAGAATGCTGTTTTAAAATGTGATGAATTCTATGATGCTTTATGGAAAAAATTGAGAAATGCCTGTTGTGCATAATATTAAGTGACTGACTTAAAAACTATTTTAAATAATTAAGTCATATTGGAACCTGATATTGGCTGAAAAAGAATTGCTGAGCCTTTTAATCTTTGGTTATCAATTGTTTTATACTTAGAAAGGAAATGACACCTTATTTAATAACAACGTCTGCAAATATATATATTTATAATGAAAATAATTCCATACTTTTTCCTTTCTTTCTATTTTATGTTCTACGGTTCCAATACTTTTTTCTTAGGATAAAATCATTTAAAATGTTGACATTTATTACAGAAAAAGACAGACAGAATGGGAGGGGTGGTGGATAAGAAGAAGGAAAGGGGAGAGAGATATATGGAAATTAGCCTGCTATTTCTGGTATTTGAGGCTCAATTAAGATACAGAGTCTAAGTTTTGACTTTTGTAAAATATGTTCCAATTCTTAAGAAAATTCTACTGTCTGAAAAAAATTTTCATTCAAAATTATTACCAGCCTAATTACCAATTTGCTTTATAACCTTTATTGGTTGATATATCTGCTTGTTAGGTGAAAATGTAGTCATTTGCAAATCATATACTCTTAAATGACAAATCACTTTAGTATTAATTTGTAACGTTTTTGTATGAAAAAGACTTAGGTGACCCCTTGTATTCTTAACACACTGCATGTGTATGTGATACCATTTTCAGACAAGAAAACAGTCTCATTAATAAAGTCAGACATAGTTACTGCCTAGAATGTGTCAAAATGAATTTTATATTTTAGTAATTACTATGTGTTTTCTCATGAGGGGAATTAACTTTTTGACCTTTATGTTCTGTAATAAGAAGGTTGGAAAAATGTATACAGGGCAGTTTTATGAGAAATCTGAATATACTAGCACATATTGGATATGTACATATTTTACTTAATGGTGGTGAAGTAGTTAGAGCAGCTTGGCTTTTGATCCATATTAACCCCCAAACTGCTACAAGAGACTTACCTGATTAACAGGTATTCATGTTGGACAAAGTATTTAAGCACTCTGTGACCTTCAGTTTCTAAAATGAGATTGAAATTGTAAGATGCTCATTTCCCCCCCTTATATTATAAGATTCCTAAAACTGGAATGTGTCTCTTAATCAGTGGCCCTTCATAGTCACCATTTGCTACTTTTCACATTTTAACACCCCTTAAATTGTGAGCTTTCTTGTGTCTGTAGTATTTTAGAGTTGATAATATGGGGCAATATTTTATAGTTTAAAAAACACAGATGACATATAGTAAATATTCAGTAAATGGTAGATAGGATAGGCCACTAATTAGTTTTAATTGTTTGACTTTGGAAAGTAGAGAATTAAGACAAAACAAACAAATATATTATTGAATATGTATGTATAAGCAGCATACACATATTGGCGATGATGGTGAGCTAAGTGCTACATAATGTGTGGTTCCTGCCCTTGGAGGAGCTTACTCTCTGCTGGAGAACACAATTATATTAGTGCTTGAAACAAAACCTGGAGGGAATAGAAATGCTTAGTTTTGGTGAAGTCTGGAGGTACCGGGAGTTCAGATTCTACTTGAAATGTGCTAAATTTTAGTATCAAGGCAATAACGGAGAATTCTTTGGGAAGTATGAGACAAACTAGAAGATTAGCAATATAATGAATATTTAAAACAGAGGCTGAAATCAACATTTTTATGATAATAGAAAATTTTTGATAAGGGGAAGAGAGTGACAAGGAGTTTACCTGTCCCAGGGCATTTAAAACATTGCTCTATCCCATTAGTACAAAATTATCTATTAAGCAGGGGTTAATAAGTAACCCCATGACAATGCTATGAGGTAGGAGGAATAAGGACTGGTATATCCAAATTACAAAAATGTCAATCTTCTCGTAAATTTGTTACCTGGATGCAGGACAACAGGAAACTTTGGTAGTCTACCCTTCCCTGTATTCTGTCACTAAAGCCTACATTTTGTCCACTTAATTGAACATGTTTGCTTTTACATTTTAAGAAATGTTGAAACCAGAAAACGTGGTTCCTCTCTTTGAAAGTAAAAAGCTAGGTTTTGAAAGAGTTTGAAACTTACTTTATAAATTATAATGAATCATTGGAAGGTTTAAGCAAAGAAGTAATATACTATCTTTTAAAATCTTTATCACATCCTTGCAAAGAAATAACTCTTATGCCCATTTTATAGATAATGAAGCTCAGAGAAGTTAATTACCTATGATCAAACACCCAAGAAATGGGAGAGCTGGGATTTGAACCCCAGTGTAAGTGTGACTCCAAAGCCCATTCATTCCACTATACAATGTAATTCACTTACTTAGACTAGAGTTTTCTAATTGTTCAGTTGTCCTATAGTTTGACAATTGAAAAATAGCATGGCAGCTAAAACTCTGAGATTATGTAATCAGCCAGATTTTTAATGCATTCTAATTATCACTATTATATTGTAGTATATGTAGAGTGACGTACGATTTAAAATGAATAGAAAAAACACTAACCCTTAACCCTTCACATTTCTGTTTTGTGACTAAATGACTACTCATGTTGATGTGCTCTTTGTACAGTCCCATAAATGGTCTAGTTGAATTTTTGTATCTTGATTTAAGTTGTATAAGCTAGAAAGCAGGTAATTTTCTGGGTAGAAATTTTTAAAATGTGTTTCTTTATTTTCTGTATAGGGGATTAACTTGTAAAATTATCACTGCCAATAAATAATTATTGAATGTGCTTGTATCAAAAATTATACTTTTATAATTTCTTTAGGAAAGATATGATTCTCTTTACAGCTTTTCAAGAATTTATATACAGGGTGAAACAAGTACTTTGTTAAAAAGATAAAGTTCCTCTCTTAAATTTATGTATTTTGAAAAATATCCATTTTTTTTTTTTTACATTACTTGAGATCTGAGTAAGCCAGAAATTGGTGTTTCTCATTAGATTATTATTATTATTATTATGGTTTAATGTATTTTAATAGCAAACTTATGTGAATAGCACTGAACACAGACAACATTAAAAATATATACTTGCATCCCTGGCCGGCTGACTTAGTGGATAGAGCATCAACCCAGTATATGGACATCCCGGGTTTGATTCCGGTCAGGGCACACAAGAAAAGTGACTATCTGCTTTTCTCCCTTTTCTACTCCCTCTTCTCTCCCTTTTCTCCCTTCTCTTCTTCTTCTCCCTCTTCCCCGTCTTCCTTTCCTGTAGCCAGTGGCTTGAGTGGTTTGACCATTGGCCCCGGGTGCTAAGGATAGCTTGGTTGGTCCAAGCCGATCAGCCTCAGGCACTAAATATAGCTTGGTTGATATGAGCATCTGTCCTAGACAGAGATTGCCAGGTAGATCCTGGTTGGGGTTCATGTGGGAGTCTATCTTAATCTCTCCCCTCCTCTCACTTAAAAAAGGAAAAAGAAAAAAAAGAAAGGTACTTGCATGTAGGATAACTCACTTAGAAAAGTATAGTTAATGGAAGGGATCTGCCTATACCAGTGGTTGGCAAACTGACTCGCAAGCCACATGCAGCTCTAGAGTAAGTTGATTCATTTATTATAGCTATTAAGTTTTTAAATGTTATGAATTTCTAAAGTATCAGGCATATCTGTTTTCATTTTTTGAAAAAGTTTAATTTTCACAACTACCCCGATTTCTCAGAAAATAAGACATCCACCGAAAATAAGACCTAGTGTAATTTTCTTCAAGCTTAGAAATATAAGACCTCTCTTGAAAATAAGACCTAGCATGTCCTTAGGAGCAAAAATTAATGTAAGACACTGTCTTATTTTCAGGGAAACAGGGTAGATTGTTGTACATGGAAATAGAGGCACAAGAAATTCTTGATGGAATTCAGAGTTTGGCTGGTTATGCTGATGTTGTGATGACATGACTACAGTATATTAATAAATGTTGATTTTTTTTGTTCAACAATAAATGTGAATTCTTGCTCAATGAGAAATAAGACATCCCCTGCAAATAAGACCTAGCTTGTCTTTAGGAACAGAAGTTAATATAAGACAGTTTTGGGGAAACACGGTATGTTTCTAGAATTACATTTGAAATTTTGGAGAAATCCAATAATGGAAGGAGAAATAATCCTTGCCTGTTCATTCAGCAAGTATTTATTGGATGCCTTTCATGTTTCCAGCATTGTTTTAGGTTCCTGTGATCCATCAATTAGCAAAATAAACCAGTATCCTTACCTTTGGGGAGCTTATATTCTAGCACATTAATAATTTAGTTTTGATTATGGAAAAAAACAAATATGTACAATGCAACTAGAAAGTTATTACAAAGCCTCAAAGGAAGATATGAGCAAGTGTGTGGTTTAAAAGTACAAGTTATATAAGTAAGGAAGGAAAAAACAAGTAATTATATTATGTTATATTAAGTTAGTTCAGAAGATTTCTTAGGAGGCGCATCTTAAACTGGGCCTTGAAGAAATTTATGAGCATAATTGAAGCAGAGAAGTCAAGGCATTGCCAATGAGGAGAAGCAGTATAGAAAGGAGCACCATTGAGAGTTAAGGAGACATACCTTGATGTAGAATAGAAAAGGAAAGGGCTGGAAGATGTGGTGTTGAAGGGAAGTAATATTTGTTGAGTGCCTTTCCCAGACACTTTATAATTAGTTCATTTTTACATCAAGACAACTTTCCATTTTAGGTAGTTTTATCATCATTCTTTGCAAAGGTGATATCTGAAGTTGAAGAAAGAGTAGTGTGTTTTTCTTATCACATTTCCTGAGAATTTGCTATATCAATACTTATGATATTGAGTAAACTTGTGGTAGAATCAAGAGTTAATACTTTATTTTCCTTCTGAGTGAAGTAGCCAGCCTTGTGTGGTGGGAAGTGTACTCACTAATCTGCATGCCCAGTGGCCTGGGTTCTCTTCTTGGCTTGACTAGCTATGTGATCTTGGATAATTACCTCACTTTTCACAACTTCAGGTTTATACTTTAGAAAATCAGTGGGTTAGATTATCTTTAAGGTCCTATACTGCTTTAACATTTTCTTCTTGTAGGCAGCTTTATATACCCCTTCTTTGTCTGTGGCTTGACTGTGCATGAGGATTGAACATAGAACCCTGTAAAACTAGGTGTGAGGCCTCCATCCCCAAAGACTTCATCCATTAGTTTTAGTTTAGGGCTCCAGTATCTAAATGTATTAAAACATCCACTGATTTTATGCTTAGCCACTGTTGTAAAGTATTGTCTTAGGTATATTTTAGTTGAATGTCTTCATTTTGAACTCAAGGAATGCGCAATTTGAGGAAGACGAAACACACAAAGAAATAGCAAAGAAGTTTGAAGTGTATTTAAACATTTTGTATATAAAATAGAAACCAGTAGAATGGATTGTTGCTGTTTGGGCAAGATGGATATAGGATGACATATGTGGTGACACACTATCTACTTTTCTATTTTTTTGTTTTACATGACTTCATGGTATTAAGTATTCTGCATGTTTTGTTAGAATGGAAACCTTTTTTGCCTTCCTGGAGCATGTTTTTAGTAAGTTATACAGAATACTATATTTAGTTTTAATGTGATTGCCAAAATGAGGATGAGATCTTTTTCTTATGGGTTTCTGTTTCTTTAGGGTTAGTTAGCACTTATCTAGTATATTATAAGTAACACCTACATAGTATATAATAAAGATTCCAGTGTGTATATATCAGATGAATAGTAACAGATTTATTTAGAAAGAACATATGTGGCAAATATTACTCTGATTTAATATTTATATATATACACATAAATACTAGGACTATATTATTTCAAAATCATGAAGTTTTTATCAAATGATATCTTTTTTTTTGACATGAAATCTTTTCATGAATTAAGGAATATTTGGAGGCTGAACTTTACATATTTGATATTCACTCTTATTCACAAAGTTAATTTTTTATTTTTAAATTTAGTGAGAGGCGGGAAGACAAGAGACAGACTCCTGCATGCGCCCTAACTGGGATCCACCCCACAAGCCCCCTACCAGGCAGTGCTTTGCTTAACTGGGCTGCTGCTCCGCTGCTTGGCAACTGAGCTATCATAGCACCTGAAGTGAGGCCATGGAGCCATTTTCGATGCCCAGGGAAAACTTTGAACCATTTGAGCCCAGGCTGTGGAAGGGGAAGAAAGAGAGAGAGAGAGACAGGGTAGGTGGAGAAATGGAGAAGCAGATGATTGCTTCTCCTTTGTGCCTTGACTGGGAATCAAACCTGGGACTTCCACATGCTGGGCCAGTGCTCTATTGCTGAGCCAACTGGCAAGGGCCTAATATTTTTAATTAGCAATTTTTATTTTTAAAATTTTTGCTGAATTTATTGGAGTGCCCATTGGTTAATAAAATTATATAGGTTTCAGGTATACAATTCTGTAATACATCATTTGTTTATTATATTGTGTGTTCGCCATCTAAAGTCAATTCTCGTTCCATTGTGATTTATCCCCCTTTGCCCTCTTCTACCTCCTCTTATCCTCCTTTCCCCTTATCATCATACTCTTGTCTGTGTCTGTCATGAAGTTGTTTATTCAGATATTGAGATACATTTCCAACCTTGTTGAAATTATATTAAAATTATATTCAATTTAATATAATACTTAAAATATTTTCTACTTTTTGAAAACTAGAAATAGAAATAACTTTTATATCGTTATGTTTTTAAATAGCATACTTTTTTCAAAGTTATTATTTATTTTACTATTTCTCTTTTAATATCACATCGGGAAATATATGTATGTCTTTTGTAGGTAAACTGTTGATATTTCAGATAGTGGAGTTTCTGCGGCCTGCTGGCTGGTAGAATGCCAGTAACTAATGACTTGTAAAATCTAATCGAATGAGCCAATATTTACTGAGAGCATCTTAAAAGCAGATGTGATACATGGCACTGAAAACAAATTTAGTGTCCCTTTCTTTTCTTTCTTCCCTAAAAATTAATTGAGTCCCAGACAGTATACTAGTTCTGGGTTTTAACTGTAAATAAAACTAAACTGTTTTCTGCTTTTAGGAAGCTTTATATTCTAGTGGCTGAGTCCATAACCTGCCACTTAAACTTTGCCACTCAGTGTCTTCGGTAAATGAGATAAAACATCCACTTTGTGCATTGTTTTGTGAGAAACAAATTCGATAATATATATAAAGCTGTTAGCACAATGTCTGGCACAAAGTAAGCCTTTTAGAGTTTAACCTATAGTAAATGGTAACTACCTTTTGTTTAGTTAAATATGATGAAGGCTTTTATTTTTATATTAGAGTATATGGTGATCTGGGGTTGTGCTTATATGTAACTGCATGAACTAAGACTTGGCAGTGAAAGACAGATGTTAGGTATTTTGGGGTCAATAGCTATGTTAATAGCAGTGTTATTGGCACTTTTGAACGATCATTCTTCCCATGGGACTTAAGATAACATATATTGCCAGTGCCCTCTGCTGACTAGTGCTAATAGCTCAGTAACATAAACAGCGTATATGTTTAGTTAGATACTTGAAGTATAGTACTCAACCAGATTCTGCTGATCGTGGTTTTGTTTTCATATATGGAATTAACGTAGCAGGGAGAAATGTTATAGAAAAACTGACACAAACAAATACAAGAATCCTATATAAAAAACAGGATCAAGTCATTATGCAATGAAAACTTAGTTCTGATAATTGTGAGATTTCTTTGTGCAAAAGTCCCACTGAGAATGGTAAGACACTGACTTTTTAGAAATGCAGGCTAAGGTTCAGTTGATCCTGTCAAGAAAAACTGGATTATCTCTTCTGCAGTAAGACCTCTGAATTATGTAGTATATTTTAACAGGAAGGAAATATTAAGATAATTTACACTTGCACATTGCCATTGAAATATAATCTTTTTTTAACTTGGTTAGTTTCCTCCAGCCTACCCATATCATCTAAGGAAAAAGAAAAAAGAATTTTCACCACTGTGATTCTCTTAAATAACTCTTCTATTGTTTTTCTCTTCTGGGAGTGATTTTAATATTGTATGTTTATTGAGAAGCCATACAGATAATCTATTAGAATTTAGCCCAGAAATAAAGTTATGATGTTTTTCTTCTCAAGCAGAAGGTAGAACATGGCGTTTTAAAAGGAAAACGGATGGTTTCCAGAGAAGGAGAGAAGAAATTAGTATGGAAAAATATTTAAACAGAAAGATTAAGGCCTAGGAAATTATTATAACCAGCAAGGTGTGTGTGTGTGTGTGTGTGTGTGTGTATATATATAAGGAAGTTGCAAACCTGTTTCTAAGGAAGTGGGAAGTTATCTCTGAGAAAACTTGAGCTGTTGGTCATTATTTCAGGGTGATGAAACATTAAAATAGGCTTCAAATAAGTTGCTACCTTACTCATTTTAAAAATGTTATTTTTCTTAATAGCCATCCATGTGGATGGATGGTATAGATGTTGAACTACTAGAGGCAGAAGACTGGTCTAAACAACATATTCATATACTTCTTTCAATTTTCCAGTTCTGTGAATCAAAACAACATGTTACATTTTGGCAGGTCCTGAGAAAATTTAGAGTCCATGCCAGAATTACATTATAGAACATTGAGCTTCAGAACGTGTATTTTATTCTTGCTGAAATATTTTATGTTTGTCACTAAATCTGCTTTACATGGCTCCTCATGTTATGTGCTGTGGGATTTCATACTCCTGGTGAACAAACTGAGTTTATTTGGAAAATTCTGGTGTAGACAAAGAAGGCCATGGGCCAGGGTGAGTTTTTTTAAAAGATCAGATCTCAGTGTTTAAGCTTGGTGGTCTTATCTATACCAACACTCTATGTGCCTTACTATATGAGATAATTATCTTTTGAAATGCCCTTATTTTCTTTAATAGTAACTCTTTTGATTTAAATACAAAAATAAATGTGCCACAATTTTGTCCTTAAACAAAATAAACAGTATCTGGACAATATCTGGCTAACTGTGGAACACTTAGATATTATTTTTCAGAAATTGGAAGGGTTCTTAAGATAACATCAATTTGTTTTGATCCTAATACGAAGAGCGTTAGGCCAGGAAAGCAATTATTTCCACATGGCTAAAGTCAGCCCCAACTACTTTCCATCGACCAACTGCTCACTGAACTTAAACTTGTTTACCTTGGTTTATATAGCTAAATGTGGTTGAATACACTAGAAAATGCAGGCTGTACTTAAAGATAAAGCCTTTCGATATATAGAAAATATTTCTTTGTATAAAGCATAGTAAAGGAATTTTGTATAAGGTCAGCAGCAAGTAATTTAAACATTTTCAGTTACCAAAGAAATTAATTTTATTTGCATATTTATGTATAATTATTATAATTTTATTTGTACATTTTTTTCTTTTTTAACTCTTGATTGTGTACTTAATAGGGAGTTTGCTATATAGAGACAAGTATTGCTTTTGATGGTTGAGTAGGGATGTGGCAAGTCAGAAAAGACAATTTATATTAAGTGATGTGGTTGATTATTCTGATGATGAGCCCTGATCCTAAAGCTATTACCATGAATTACTTCATTAGCATAACAAGACATTCACTCAAGAAATTTTAAAGATTTTTGGATCTGTGTACTGGCAAGTGGAAACAAAGACCAGATATATTCTTTATTATAGTTTCATCTATAGATTTGTTTTTTCTGATAATTGGATATATATAGAATTATACCATGTTGGTCAGTTAAGTTTGTAAATATGATATATATGTTTGCTCACTTATAGTTTACATTGGGTTTGGGGGACAGGCTGTAAGCATGCAGGGTCTTTATAGCCTAAGGCATAGTTTTAAGACTAAGCTTTTCCCCACACCCTTGACTGTTGAATGATAGGGGTTGGTGCACTCTCATGAAGAATCCCATGACGCCTCAGATAAGTGACTTTGTATCGGAGACTTTCTTGTTTGTATATTAGATTAAAGGTTTTGATTTCTACATTATAAAATGGGACAGAGGAGCTCATGCTAGGGGAGAACAGAGAAAGGCCACATGGAGGAGAGGAGAAGCAGCCAAGGTGGTAGAGTGCTGAAGTAGAAGCCAATTTGTACAGAGTTTGTGCAGAGAGAAGGAGATGGGGAACAGAAGTGAATAAAGCTGGTGAGGTACAAATCTTTGATTCTAGGAAACTTGGATAAGTCAGTGGCTTTGGGAGCCCTGAATGGAAAGGGAAGTGTTTTCCCACTGGGTGTATTTCTTGCCCACCGAGTGCAAGCTAGGGTTAAAGCTAATGTCCCACCAGTTCTTGGCTTCGTTGTTTCATTACTGTCTGTCCAAATAAAACACGAACTTGCATTGGCCAGGTGGCTGTGATGGTGGTCGTGGCTACTGGCTTTACATACCATATGTAAAATTTGTGTCTGACTTCTTTCACTTAGCAAGCTTATCAGTTTTCTTTCACACCTGAGTAGTGTTCTATTGTATGGATAATATTTTGTTTATTAACTAGTTAAGGAACATTTGGATTGTTTATTATCTCTAGGTTTTGGCTGTTATGCATACTTATGTAAGCATTTGCATAGAAGTCTTTGTGTTGACATGTTTAAATGTCCTTTGGGATGATATCTGAGAGTAAAATTGCTAGGACATATGAGTAAATTTTTAAGAAAAAGTGTTTGTACCATTAGAAATTCACAATGTCATTGTACAATGAGTCCAGTTTGTCAGCATTTTTGCCAACTGTAAAGCCAGTAGTCGAGGTCACCATCGCAGCAGCCTGACTCATGCAGGTTCGCATTAGATTCGTACAGTCGGTAATGAAACAATGGAGCCAAGAAACGGTGAGCCATCAGCTTTAATTCTAGCTTGCACCCGGCGGGCAAGCAAAAACACACACTGGGTTCCAAAACCCACTCATTCAGTGCTCACTAAGCTACTGACTTATCCGAATTTCCTAGAATCAAAGGTTTCTTGCTCACCAGACTTATTGACCTCTGTTCCCCATCTCCTCCAGCACAAATTCTTAACAAACTGGCTTCTCCCTCAGCACTCTGCCATCTTGCCTGCTTCTCCTGGCCTCCATGTGGCCTTCATCTGCTCTCCTTTCTAATACCTCAGGAACCAAGAGAGATCAAGCTCCTGGTCTGTCCCGCTTTATACTGTAGAAATCCAAACCCTTAATCCAATCTACAGACAAGGAAGTCTCCAATACAAAGTCACCCGTCTGAGGCATAATGGGATTCCTCAGGAGAGTGCCCCACCCCACATTATCCAATCAGTCAACGGTGTGGGGAAAAGCTTACTCTCAAACCAAGCCTTAGGCTATAATGACTGGGCCTGCTTATATTACAGCCTTTCCCCCACACCCATCCCAAGCATAAGGGCAAATAATATCACCTGGGTGATGGGCTTCCATGTGGGCAGCGCCATCTTTAACAAAGTGAGCATATTATATTTTATCTGCCCAACACCAACACTCAGTATTATCAGTCTTTTTGATTATGGTGTTGTAAAGTACCGTACCTCACTTCCATGGGTTTACGTAGAGATACCAAGTCCAGATGAATCTTGAAGGATTTTATTAAAAGGAGGAGATTTATTAATATGCTGGCCACATATGACTGACATGGGGCATATCTGACCAAAATCGTGCAGCCCCAAATGTATCTCAGAGGCTGGTTATAGCTGGTTATATACCATTTGACCACATACAGGTTGGGGGGTGGGGCATGACACAATCATTAACAAGCTTATATTTGTTTAGGGCAGTGATGGGCAACCTTTTGAGCTTGATGTGTCAAAATTCGCCAAAAAAACAAGCATAACTCGGAT
Organism: Rhynchonycteris naso; assembly: GCA_037038555.1. Classification (NCBI taxonomy): domain Eukaryota; kingdom Metazoa; phylum Chordata; class Mammalia; order Chiroptera; family Emballonuridae; genus Rhynchonycteris; species Rhynchonycteris naso. The sequence continues at coordinate 305,286,836 of CM072995.1, read as the reverse complement.
GGTGTGTCACTTCGAGAAAAATGGCCTAACCAGAAGTCCCAGACCTAGATGCTCTGAGCCAGAGTTCTGTTGTTTTGGCCTACAGACCTTTGGTACAGAATGTCCACACTATAGCAAATGTTTTATCCTCGATTACTGCACCTGGCTGTGCAGAAGCCAAGGATGAAACATCCTTCTCGGCATGTGGTTTCCCTACTTCTCTGGTACGCGGCTGCGTGTCATCAAAAATGGCTACGCGTGTCAGTGCTGACACGCATGTCACAGGTTCGCCATCATGGGTCTAGGGGATTTAAAAAACATTAAAACTTTTAAAGTAACACAATGGTGATGTCATTTTACATATTAAAATACATTCATAAATCTTTTAGTGCCTATCTTTACTCCTTTGCTTAGAGGTACACGTTAATCTCAGGATTCCAGGAAGGGAGGGAGAGCTAAAATCAGTGTAGGGTGGTATGTAAATTCTGTCTCTTATTGAAAGGGAAAGGAAGTTCTTCAGATAACCTTAATCCTTTCACAGAACTAAAACTAAATGACTCAGTTGTCCTTGTAAGTCAGGAGATTTCTATAGCCTTTTCCCTCCATTTTCTACAGCAAGGACCGGACAGAAAGCCTGACTTTTCCTCTTTAAAATGGCGTTGCCAATACTAAGTTTTACAGTTCTTTGGCACCTTACCACAATGGCCATTCTAAAAGTATGTCGTGGTATCTATCTCATTGTGGTTGTAATTTGCATTTTCCTAATGACTAGTGATGTTGGCCATCTTTCTATGTAGTTATTAGTCATTTGTATGTCTTTGATGAAATGTCTAGAAATTCTACCTACAAATCTCTTATTATGATTTGAATATACCTTTTTCCAGGTCCATGGCCTGTGTTGGGCAGATAAAATATATTATGCTCACTTTGTTAAAGTTGGCGCTGCCCACATGGAAGTTCGTTGATATTAATGTGTGTTCTGGAACGGTCTGTGGGCAGGCCGGGTTGTTATAGCCTAAGGCTTAGTTTAAGAGTAAGCTCTTCCCCACACCCTTGACTGATTGGATGATGTAGGGTGGTGCACTCTCCTGAGGAATCCCATTATACAGAGACTTCCTTGTTTGTATAATTGGATTAAAAGTTTTAATTCTACGGTATAAAGTGGGAGAGACCAGTAGTTTGCTCTCTCTTAGTTCCTGAGTTCCTGAAGGATTAGAAGAGAGTAGAGCAGAGTAAGGCCACATGGAGGCCAGGAGAAGCAGCTAAGATGGCAGAGTGCTGAGGGAGAAGTCAGTTTGTGCAGAGTTTGTGAAGAGAGATTGTGCAGGAGGAGATGGGAAACAGGTGAATAAGTCTGGTGAGCTAGAAACCTTTGATTCTAGGAAACTCGGATAAGTCAGTAGCTTTGTGAGCACTGAATGTGTGGGTTTTGGAGCCCAGTGTGTGTTTTTGCTTGCCCGCTGTTGGACAGATAAAATATATTATGCTCACTTTGTTAAAGATGGCGCTGCCCTCATGGAAGTTCGTTGATATTAATGTGTGTTCTGGAACAGGCTGTGGGCAGGCCGGGTCGTTATAGCCTAAGGCTTAGTTTAAGAATAAGCTCTTCCCCACACCCTTGACTGATTGGATAATGTAGGGTGGTGCACTCTCCTTAGGAATCCCATTATGCCTCGGATGGGTGGCTTTGTATCAGAGACTTTCTTGTATATATAATTGAATTAAAGATTTGAATTTTCTAGTCTATAAACTGGGGCAGTCTGGGAGCTTGATATCTCTCTCTCTCTTGGTTCTTGAGGTATTAGAGAGGAGAGCAGATTAAGGCCATGTGGAGAAGAAGCAGCCAGGATGGCAGAGTGCTGAGGAAGAAGCCATTTTGTTAAGAGTTTGTGCTGGAGGAGATGGGGAACAGGTGAATAAGTCTGGTGCACTAGAAGCCTTTGATTCTAGGAAACTCGGATAAGTCAGTAGCTTAGTGAGCACTGAATGTGTGGGTTTTGGAGCCTAGTGTGTGTTTTGCTTGCCCGCCGGGTGCAAGCTAGAATTAAAGCTGATGGCTCACGAGTTTTTGGCTCCGGTGTTTCATTGCCATCTGTCCGAATCCAATGCGAACCTGCACGGGTCAGGCTGCTGTGATGGCGGCCTCGACTACTGGCTTTACACCCGCCGTGTGCGAGCTAGAATTAAAGGTGATGGCTCACCAGTTCTTGGCTCCGTTGTTTCATTACCGACTGTTCTAATCCAATGCGAACCTGCATGGGTCAGGCAGCTGTGATGGTGGCGCTGGCTATTGGCTTTACAGCCTGTCTTTCTATTTTTTACATGGTACATTTTTGAAAATTTTGTGTTTCTGGTGCTGTTACGATGGAGGAAGCACAGTTTGTCTATATCTCTGTAAAGCCAGTAGCCACAGCCACCATCACAGCAGCCTGGCCCAAGCAGGTTTGCATTTGATTTGGACAGACAGTACAGAAATAATGGAGCCAAGAACTGGTGGGCCATTAGCTTTAATCCTAGTTTGCAACCGGCGGGCAAAAAATACAAATAGTGGGCTCCAAAACCCACTCATTCAGTGCTCACAAAGCTACTGACTTATCCGAGTTTCCTAGAATCAAAGGTTTCTAGCTCACTAGACTTGCTCATCTCTGTTCCAGCTTGCACCTGATAGGCAAGAAATACACACAGTGGGAAAACACTTCCCTTTCCATTCAGGGCTCCCAAAGCCACTGACTTATCCAAGTTTCCTGGAATCAAAGGTTTCTAGCTCACGAGCCTTATTCACCTCTGTTCCCCATCTTTTTTTCCTGCACAAACTCTGCACAAAATGGCTTCTCCTTCAGCACTTGGTCATTTTTGGCTGCTTCTCTACTTCTCCACGTGGCCTTTCTCTGCTCTCTCCAGCATGGGCTCTTCCTAGAACAGGGGTTGGGAACCTTTTTGGCTGAGAGAGCCATGATCACCACGTATTTTAGAATGTAATTCCGTGAGAGCCATACAATATGTTTAATACTAGATACAAGTAAATGTGTGCATTTTATGTAAGACCAACACTTTTAAAGTACAATAAGTCTCTGGATTCTTTTTAATAACGTTGTTATGCTGTTGCTAACCAATGATGAATAAAGTACTTCTTACCATTAATGCAACTTCTGGTGCTGCATTGTTTTGCTGATGGCTTTGTAGTCTGGTTGATACATGGTGAGGTTACGCTTCATGCAGGCGTTGAGATTTCCATCCGTTAAACGTGATTGTTGGTTGGTCTTAACGTTCTTTAGATGTGAGAAAGACTGCTCACATGCATATGTATAGCAAAAGATTGTCAGTACAGTAATACTCACACATATGTGACGGGAAACTCGTTCCAAATTTTGACAATCACCTGATCCGCGGGTTAAAGCTTTTTCATTTCTCTCCACTTGTGTTTGTTCGCCAACTCTGCTTGCTTTCGTGCAAGTCTTTCCAAATCTTCATTCAGTGACTTTAACTTATTCACACACATGTCTGAGGCCTTCAGGTCAGCAGCCTGTAGTTCAAAATCTCTGACGGAGACACCAGGGATGTCACTCAGGTTGGCACTGTCCACTGGACACTCGTGTGGATGGGTGATGAACTTAAATTTTCCAAAGCGCGCTTTGAATGACTGCAGGAGATTAGATGTGAAGTCTGCTAGCTGCTGGAGATCAAGATATTGAGCAGGGTCACTTGCTGTGAATAAATCTTTAAACTCTGCCAGTTTTTCAAAGTGTAGTAAACGACCTGTTTCAGTGTCTGTGATGAAGAGTCCCAGCTTGTTTTCAAATGCAAACACTGCTTATTGAAGGGATAAGTCTGTATTTCCAACACCTTGCATTTTCACATTGAGCTGATTCAGATGTTCAGTCATGTCCACAAGATAGCAGAACTTCAGGAGCCACTCAGTGTTAGCTAACTCAGGATGCTTGACGTTTTTCATTTCAAGAAAAGTCCAGATTTCACTCAGACAAGCCGCGAAATGTCTGAGCATCTTCCCTCTTGACAACCAACGCACATTGCTGTGCATAAGCAGACCAGGATAATTATTCCCAACTTCATCCAGCAGTGTTTTAAACTGGCAATCATTTAAAGCTCGGGCAACAATAAATTTGACCACCCGAATGACCAGTGACATCACCTCACTAAGCTGCTCACCACACATCTGAGCACAAAGCACCTCCTGATGTAGGATGCAGTGAAAACTTAGGATGGGTCTCTTTTCATGTTCACGAAGAAGTACTACGAATCCTCTTTTTCTCCACCATGCACGGAGCAACATCATTACCCACCAAAATAAGTTTATCCATCGGTAGATCTTTTTCTTTAGCGAACTCACTGAAAGACTTGAATAAATCCTCTCCTCTTGTTGTCTCTTTCATAGGCAAAACAGCAAGACTTTCTTCACGTAGTGTGTCTCCGACAGCATACCTTGCAGTCACGCTGAACTGGGATAGATGGCTTACGTCTGTTGACTCATCCAAAGCGAGAGTAAAGAATGGTGCTGCATTTATGTTCTTCACTTGTGTTGTCTCAATTTGATTTGCCATCATTATGGTACGATCGTGAACAGTTCTTGCCAACAGAGGCATGTCTTTTATTCATTTGATTATCTAGTCTTTATCTGAAAAGTTGTCAGAAAGTTCATTGGCAACATCAAGCATGAATGTTTTGGCATACTTCCCATCTGTGAATGGCTTTCTGTTTCTCACAATTGCTAAAGCACCAGCAAAGCAAGCCAAATTTCAGTCACTTTGTTGTGTCCAAACACAGAGTTGCTGCTGACTAGCTTGCACTCTGCACGGTAGCTCTTGACATGCTTTCTTTCTGCTGTCCCCCACTGGATATTTCCATGCAAATGTAGTATGGTGTGTGTTGAAGTGCTGCTTTATATTTGACCGTTTCATTGATGCAATTTTATCATTGCATATTAGTCACACTGCAGAACCTGCTCTCTCCACAGAGACGAATTCCTCTGCCTATTCCTGCTGAAAAGTACGATACTCTTCATCTTTTTTTCTTTTAGCCATCTTCTTCATCAAAAGGGTTTCTGCAATTAGCTAACTGACTACTTGGTTAGAAGGAGGGAAGTTTGCTTCCTGACCTCACAACGACCCGTGTATGTTACACATTATCCCATTAAAATTTGTTGTTGTCCCAGAGGACAGCTGTGATTGGCTCCAACCACATGCAACCATGAACATGAGTGGTAGGAAATGAATGTTGGAGTTCCAAGCTATTTTTAGCGCCTGAGGTTGATGCACTCCAGTGGAGCTATCCTCAGCACCTGGGGCCATGCTGGAACGAATTGAGCCACTGACTGCAGGAGGGGAAGAGGGAGAGAAAGGGGAGAGGGAAGGGGAGAAGCAGATGGTCGTTTCTCCTGTGTGCCCTGACCAACCGGATATCCATATCTGCTTATGCTTTATCCACCGAGCAACTAGCCAGGGTGAGAAAAATACTATTTTCTTTTAATGCTCTGTATTTTGGTTTTATTTTTTTGTTGGAACTGCATGCAGGCCCTAATCAGAAGGCAGTCCTCTAGCTGTGTGGCAGAAGTAGCAGTGGTAGCTGTGCAGCCATTTAACACCAAATGATAATCTGTCTCTGACCACAGACAATGAAAAAGGGGCTCCTGTAGTCCAAAAAATCTTGGGAGAATTTGTTAGTTTTTCCTCCTTTCTTTCTTACTTCACCCATGAAACAGATGTAGTTGCAGGAAATGTGTGCTGGTAGGAGTAGAAAATCCAATGTAGGCAGAGGATAAAGAAAAGGAACCTGGGACACAGAATGGGAAAAAATCAGAGAGAGATAAGAAGTAGAGGAAAAGATGACGTACATCTATCTCTGTGTGAAGTCTGAAACTCAATCCTGAGCTGAGCATGTTGTATGGGACTCCTTTGTGGAAACATAGTAAACGCTTTGAGAATTGAATGGCCACTCATTGCCCTTAGGTAGCAGATATGGAGACATACTGAATAGGAGAAAAGACTCAGAAAATTGAAAATGATATTAAACCCCATAGAAGTAACAGTCCATAGAAAGTGGGTCAGGACTTGTGTTTGGAACCTAACAGTATTGATTGCCTGCAATAACATATAAATAGCAATAGAAACAACATCAAATCATTTTTCCAGAGGACCAAAAGTCTTTAACATAACCAGGGGTGTCATAGTAAGTTCCTAGGGTACAAGCTAAAAATATTTGACATACCAAGAACCTGGGAAGTTAAAACTGATTGTCAGAAAACAATCAACAAATGCCAATCCTGAGATGATCTCAAGTTTAGAATTATAATAATGTGTAATCTAATGCACAAAATAAACTAACAAGCAAAATAGAGACAAACTAATAGAAAGCAGGCTGACAGCTATCGGATAGAGGGCTATTTAGGGAGGGGGGATGGAGGGATTGAGCCAAAAAAGAAAAATACTCATAGACACAGACAATAGTGTGGTGACTGCTGGGGGGAGGAGGTTTGAGGGGAGGAGGAAGGTAGAGGGGGGATAAATGGTGATGGATGGACACTTGACTTGGGATGATGAACACACAATACAGTGTACAGATGATGTGTTGTAGAATTGTATAGTTGAAACCTCTATAGTATTGTTAACTGATATCATCCCAGTAAATACAATAAAAAGGAAAAGAGGAATTATAATAAAGTGGAAACACTTTTGACATGAATAGGAAGATGTAATTTCTCAGCAAAGAAAGGGAAACCATAAAAAGAACCAAATTCAAATTTTCAGACAGGAAATTAAAACAACAAATATTAATACTGAATATTAAAACAACTAAAAATTCACTAGATGACTTCAGTAACAGAGAGGGGAGGACAGAGGAAAGAAAAATGAAGTTGAAGAAAGACCAATAGGAATTATGAGAAAAACACTATAAAAATGAATAAAGATTAATATCCTTAGATAGTCTTCTTTTTTTTTTTTCAGTCTTTGTTCTCACTTTTCAAAGTTTTGGAGGTTTCTATTGATGCATCCTTAAGCTCAGACTTTTTCTTAGTTGTCTCATCTACTACTAAGTTCATCAAGGGCATTCTTCATTTCTGTTATAGTATTTTTTTTTTCTCTAACATGTTCTAGCGTATTGTCTACTTTTGTCCATTAGAGCCCTTAGCATATTAACCATTGTTATTTTAATGTCCTGGTCTGATAATTGCAATGTCTGTGCCATATCTGGTTTGGATGCTTGCTTTGCCTCTTCATACTGTGCTTTTGCTTTTTAGTATGTTTTGTAAATTTTTACTTTTTTGGACAGAGAGTTAGAGAGAGGGGTAGATAGGGACAGACAGACAGAAAGGAAGAGAGATGAGAAGCATCAGTTTTTCATTGCAGCTCCTTAGTTGTTCCTTGATTGCTTTCTTATCTGTGCTTTTACCGGGGCAGGGGTGGTAGGTTCCAGCGGAGTGAGTGACCCCTTGCTCAAGCTAGTGACCTTGGGCTCAAGCCAGTGACCTTTGGTCTCAAGGCAGCGACCCTGCCCTTAAGCTGGTGAGCCCACGCTCAAGCCAGCGACCTTGAGGTTTTGAACCTGGGTCTTCTGTGTCCCAGTTCTACCCTCTATCCACTGTGCCACTGCCTGCTCAGGCTGTAATTATTTTCTTGATAGCTGGACATGATGTGCTGGGTATAAGGAACTGCTAGCAAGGTGATGTTTATGTGTAGGCGGAGGGGAACATTCTATGGTCCTATGATTATGCCTTTTTAAAAAAATTAAACTAAATGTATTTACTTATTTTAATTTTTCCATTGATTTGTTGGAGGGGTAGAGGAAGAAAGAGGGAGGAAGCGGGGTGGGGGTAAGGATAGAGATAGAGAAGCATCAACTTGCCTTGACACCCTGCCAGGGCAGGTCTCAGTCTTTTAGTGAGCTTATGCCTCTGGGCTGTGAATTTACAGGTGTTTCTCAATTTTTTCCAACCCTCTTAGGTGGGCAGTATAGCTCAAGTGGGCTGGAGTTGGTTATTACCTGCTCCCCCAGGACAGTTAGGCTCTGATAATACCCCAGCAGGTTAGGCTCTGGTTAACTATTTTCTCTTGAGGATCAGTCTTGTTAAGAACTGACTACTCTGGCTTATTTCAATATGGTTCCTTTCTGTTTACCTCTGCTTGGAAGCACACGGGGATTTGTCTCTGACATTTTGTATTTCCCCATGTATAAGACGCTCCCATGTATAAGAACACCTTAATTTTGGGTCCAGAAATTTGAAAAAAAGACAACAAGCATGAAATACAAGCAAAAGACCTACAACAATGAGCACAAAAACAAGCATGAAAAAGTGGGAAATGCAAGTAGAAGAATCTATAACGACTGTATAAGACGCACCCAGTTTTTAAGACCCCAACTTTTTTTGGAAAAAACTGATTTTGCTGAGGAGCCTTATATATGGGGAAATACAGCATTGTGAAAACCCAATCAAGTTCTTGGAAGTAAAACTCACAAAAGTAGGAGAGCCCCTGTGGCTGGATTTCCCTGGAATTTTTAAGTCTCAGACTTGCCCATACTGGGTCTCCAGCAATTCATTCAATTACAGTTGAGGTTTTCCTTCACAGGCCCTGGTTTCTGTGGTTTCCTGCTTAGGCGAGCCATAATTCCCTGTATTCACCAGTCTGTTCTTCAGTCTTGGGGGCAGAAGATTGCCCTGTGTCCTCACCTCTCTTGCAGGTCCAGGAAGAGTTGGTTGTTTAGTTCGTTCAGTTTTTACTTGTTAGAGTGGAATGTCAGGTGAAACTGGAAAGTCACTCAGGTTCTTTTAGGAGAATTGAATCCTTGTATTCACTATTTCTGTATGATGTTGAAGTCTTTAGTTCATTTTGAATGAAGGTGCCAATTTTTTTTAACAAGATTGATAATATGGAGTCATAAGTGTTGATATCCTTGATAAAGCCCCCAAAAGAACTTGAAAAGTATTTGCCAAAAATAGATTCAGAATAGAATTTTGAATATGTAATGCTATTTAGCATTGTTAAAATGAAGTCTGTTTATTGTCTTTTCCATGCAAAATTTATAAATTTACATGTCCAAATGAAATGTATGTTTTATATTTCCTATTAATAGTAGGTGTATACACTGTTTATTTTGTGACTTACATGCTTTTTTTTTTAAAATTCCATATTCAAATTAGGAGAGAGAAGAGAAACCAAAGTGCTTTCTTGTATGTATTTAGAATTCGGTTTCTTGTTCATTGCTCAGTCTTGTGGTATTGGATAGAGGGTTGCGTTTTCTGAGATTTAAAACAATTGGATTAGGGGGAGGACTACAGACTCAAATAGATCTTATAGCTTTGACAGCTATTTTAAAGTGTTGTTTATCTTGTATTTTAAAAATACTGATTTTGCTGAGGAGCTGTCTTTAGCTTTGGTTTGCATGGGTTTTGTCAAGGCTATTTTGGCAGTTGTAGTTAGTGTATTTTTTTAAAACCTTTATTTTAGCTAAATGGTAAATAGAAGAAAACCCTTGAAAAGAACAGACTTTCTATAATTTTCTTTCTTTCTTATTTATTTATTTATTTTTAGTGAGAGGAGGGGAGGCAGGGAGACAGATTCCCACACACTCCCCAACCAGGATCTACCTGGCAAGCTCACTAGGGGACGATGTTCTGCCTCTCTGGGCCCATTGCTCCATTGCTCAGCACCTGAGCCATTTTTTAGTAACTGAGGCAGAGACTACAGAGCCATCCTCAGCACCCGAGGCCAACTTGCTCAAACCAATTGAGCCATTGCTGTGGGAGAGGAAGAGAGAGAGAGAAAGAGAAGGGGGAGAGGTGGAGAATCAGATGGCCGCTTTTCCTGTGTGCCCTGACCAGGAATTGAACCTGGGACATCCCCATGCCAGGACGATGCTCTGCCACTGAGCCAGCTGGCCAGGGCCTCTATAACATTTTAAGTAAATAAAATTTACCAAACATGGTAAGAACTAGTTGTTTTCAATAAATTATGGTAAAGCCAAATGAAGGCGTTTTCCTTTTCTTGTGCTACATGGGTTGTACAACAATATGGGAGGCAAAAATCCCAAGCGTTTCAGCCTCTCCTGTCACCACCACTCCCAAAGAGAAAAGGATCATAATGTTTGCTTACCTCACCTAACGTTAAAAAGCAGGTGGCAATAGCTAGCTGTCTGTACCATGCCGAAAGATAATGAAAGTTTCAAGAGCAAGTAAATATTTGTTGAAAACAAACTGTGTACCCTTTGGAGTTTTCCACTTTTCATATTCAAATCTTACTCTTTCCTCTTGAGAGACCCATCTCAATAATTTCCTCCTCTGTGAAGCATGCTTTGTTTTTCCCCTGCTGGAAGTCATTTTTCCTTTCTCTGAAATATCACAGCATAGTATTTGTATTCTCTAATATCCTTCAATATTTCCTGTATTTACATTTGTTATTTAGTGTTTTGCCTAACATTTCTTGCTAGATTTTAAGTTCTCCAACGACACTTTTTGTGCCTGATTTTCCTTTGCATTTTGGATAGCACTTTATACATAATCCCAATTTATGTTCAGTGAGTTAATGGAAGACAAACTAACAAAGTAAGAGGAAAAAACTAAGTCTTCTCCTGTATGTATGTTTGTTTAAGTTACAGTTTCTTGCTTACTGCTTAGTGATATTGGTGGAAGATTATTCAGTACAGTCATACTTTAGAGCAGGGGTCCCCAAACTTTTTACACAGGGGGCCAGTTCACTGTCCCTCAGACTGTTCGAGGGCCTGATTATAAAAAAAAACTATGAACAAATCCCTATGCACACTGCACATATTTTAAAGTAAAAAAACAAAACGGGAACAAATACAGTATTTAAAATAAAGAACAAGTAAATTTAAATCAACAAACTGACCAGTATTTCAATGGGAGCTATGGGTGCAGATGCATCCTGTGCTCCTCTCACTGACCACCAATGAAAGAGGTGCCCCTTCCCGAAGTATGGTGGGGGCCGGATAAATAGCCTCAAGGGGCCACATGCGGCCCTTGGGCCATAGTTTGGGGACTCCTGCTTTAGGGATATTGTGGGTTTGGTTTCAAAAAAACTGCAACAATGTGAGTATTGCAATAAAGTGAGTTATAATTCTTTTATTGGTTGAGGGTGGTGTTGCTTTTGATTTGTAATAAACTTAACACATTTAAAGTAGAATAAAGCGCAACAAACAGAGGATGCCCGTGTAGCCTGTTATAATTGAGTATACCGGTTATGATAAAATGATTAAAATGGTAGCAGCTTAATCTGGGTGCTGTGATAGTAGGTGATGAAAAATATATGTTGGTAGGCAGAAATTTGTATGTCCTTAAATCTCCAACTCCTAGCCCTACGGCAGATATAATTTCTACTTGTCTATTTTTGTGGTGTTTGATTATCAAAACAATTGATTTTAATGTTAATATGGTAAGACTATCTGAAGGTATGTTGCTTAACTTACTACTTATTATTTTATTTAATGAAGATTAGATATGCTTTAGAAAATATGTTTTGTTTAGAATATTATGTTTTTAAACTGTATTCTAGACACAGGGGAATGTAGTGATAAGACATGGCCTCTGCTTTTACAACTTGCACTTTTAAAAGCATTAATTTGAGTTTCTTTTAATTTTTCTCTTGAATATTTAGTGGTATTTTAAATGTGTTGTTTTTTTCCTTTTTTAAAAAATAGTTTTCATTTAGAATGTAAGTAAAATTAATATTTGGTTTGACTATAGTATTTGATGGAAATTTTTTCTATCACATGGCATGACCTACAAGGGTTTAATTACTTTTAATCCCTATAGAACATAGTTCTATAGAGTTGAGGTTAGGGAAGGGCAAGGAAAAAAGCTATTGCTTGAAGCTAAAAGCTCTTTTGTATCTGAATTGTGGCTGTCTAAATGACTAACTTTGTTTTTCAGTTGATATGATTTAGTAATCATTAAAATGTTTTGTTTGTGTCCTCTACCTTCTGTAGTGAAGTTAAAGACAAAAGCTTCCTCTTAATGTTTTTAATTACAGAGCACTTTTTAAAGAGGTCATTACATTGAAATCATCTGATAAATGAAAACTCTTTTACAGATTGATTTCTTAGGATAATTGAAATGTGTGCTTTGATACTGAAACTTACAAATCACATATTTTCTGTATGTTATTTTTGTATTAACACTATAAAAATCCCAACAGAGTTCAATTAATCTTAATCTGTTTTGTACTTAAGAACACGTTTAGTGAATATTCTCTAAATAGAAAATTTTGTAGTGTAGCTTTCAAATATATTAGGATCTTTTCAAAACGCACTTTGTGTCAGTTATTTTGTTTGCTCTTTTGGAAAATTATTTAAAAGAAACTGAAACATTTGTTGTACATATTTCTTTGTGAATTATCAGGATCCAAACAACTCATAGAAAAAAGTAGAGAATAGTTATGTGAATAGCATACATGTGTTATGTAAGGCCAGTTAATTTCAGATTATTTTTTAATTCAACAGTGTTTTCAATCTTCAGTTGTAATAGAATATGCCTTTAAATGTTGCTTTGTGAAAAATGCGTAGTGGGAACTAATCTGTAGTTTTGCCTGACAAAATAGCTTTTAGGTCAGAATTTCATAGAAGTATCTGATTAATTTAGGTTTCTAAAAACAACAGCAGTAGAGTGGTTTTTAGAAAATTACTGGTTAATTCATATAGTAAATGAAGGTGTTTCTGATGCTAAGCATGTTTTAGAAACTACAGACATCACAAATTTTGTTTACGCGTATTTCATAACATTAGAGGCATCCCCCCTCCCGTTTTTTACATATAAGGAGATTTATCTTTACTCTGTGTGTGTTGTTTTCTGTATTAAATACCTGTAGCTTCTAGCCCAATGACTGGAAGTGACATATGCTCAATAAAATGTCAATATTGTTAAACATTCTTGTGAGTAAACACTGATCTATAAGATTTAAAAATACCCAAGATATTAGTGTTAGTGCACAGTGGTTTACCTCTCTTTATGAAAACGCATTAGGCAAACATCCCCTTTGCTAAATAAGAAATCTAGGGTACTATATATTACATTACAAAACTTTCTTTTCAATATGGAACATTTCAAACTTGTATAAGGAAGAGTAGCCATCTTCTGGCTTTAATGAATTATTCACCGATTGCCAATGTCTTTCATCCATATCCCACCCATTATCTCTCCTCAATAATTTTGAAGCAAATTTCATACATCAGGTAATTCAATCTGTAAATATTTTAATATGTAGCACTAAAAGATAAGGATGTCTGTTTTAAAGGTATAAGCATAATGTCATTTATCTCACTTAAAAGTTCTTCTTTTTCACATCACTTACCGGCACTTATTCAGTGTCCATATTTCCTATAATCTGTTTCTCTCATTTGTTAAAATGAGTATGAAAATAGTATTACAATTGGTTAATAAATCTTAGATTTGTTTTAATTGGTTGGTTCCACTTCTCTAGTTTCCTAGAAGCCAGTTCCAAAAATGAGTAATGAGGTTCTTAAAATTATTACAACCTCATAGATTTAAACATACTATATTTTATATGTTTTAATCCATTGTAGTTATCCTTCTTGATGGTCAGATCTGTTCTCAAGATTGCCAGCAGAAACCTCCACGAGGTGGCTCCTCAATTCTTTTGATAGAACCCTAGTAGTGTTCTGGTAAGGTAAAATAGATGTTCAACTTATACATTGGCTGGCACCAGCTAGAATCAGGCGTTTCTCCCAGGAGTTATGGTTAACTTACAAAAGTATTTTAGCTCATAAAATGTCACTATTTAAAAAGTTCCCATGAATTAAAATTTTGATTTGATTTAGGCAGTTTTGATTAGATAGGATATATGAGTGGATCATTTCTTAAGATTTCTCCAGTATTGAAGTTAGCAGTCTGGGATTTAGTTTTTGCCTTAGCAATTTCTGTTATTTACAGTTCTGTTCATCATTAAAGATAATAAATTTTTGTGATACAAGATTTGAATGTGGAGCATTAGAATATTTATTTAGCTTCATACATATATTTATAAACAGTTATCTTCATCTATAAGGAGGAAAGCATTTATAAAATTATGATTTAGATTTGATTGTGAAACTTAGTAATTTGAGTCACCCAATTTATGGTCCAGTATTTTTCACTTAGCTGTATTTAGATTTAAAATTATTGTGGGAGTGAACATAAAGTTATTTTATAAAGCAAGAGGGGGAAATGAAGGATTAAAGTACCCATTGTGTAAAGGTGATGCACTAGAAAGTGAGGTTATTATTGTGTGGTTAGAATTATATTTACTTTGTTCTCATGGTTTATAATTAAATGAGACTTAGCCCAAAATGATAGTGTGACCAGATGCTTATATGATTAAGAATATTTTATCCTATTGGGTTCTCAAACTTTTCTGGTTTTAAGATTTTAAATGTTTAGAAATGTCAGTGATTAGTTTGTATCTTAGATATTTCAAACCAAATGGAGTCATTAATAAAACTCTTGCAACTTATTTCCCACAGAGATTTAACTTGAATTTATATGTCAGAGGTTACATAGAAATACTTCACAGAAGATCTCAGGGGTAAAGACACTAAGTTAGGAGGCCAGGCAGGGATAGCATGTATCAGGTTGACTAAATGGAGCACCTGAGGCCAGATTCTGATTAATGTGTTCACATGAAATGAAAACAGGGAGTTGAGAAATAGTTGCTGCCTATGAAGAAGTATTGTAGTTGGGTTGGAACTGCCAAATCTGAGATCCTGTTGAACTCAACATAACCTTCCCATGGGCTTTGGGGATCTTTTAGATTGTGCCCTTACCTGCCATGGATTACCAAACCATTTTCTCTCTGAGCCTATTCAGAATGTAGTCAGTTCTAATAATTGTAGTAAGATGGCCTGAAACATGCTATGTATATGTGTTTCCATGTACACATGTGTGTGCGTGTATTACCATCTAATTTATGTTATGTAGATAGTACTTTGATTATTGAGGTCTTTTACAATTTTAGATTTCAAAGATGGGAGCATTTTTCAATCAAACTGTAAAACTGTAAAGAAAATGTCTAGTCATCATGCCATTTCAGAAACTTCTTATTGTTTGTACTCATAAACAAAATCAGTTCCATGAAGCACAAAATGTTATTTATGGCTTGGCTAGTAGCTGTTTATATGCCTATCTTTCCAAATCAAACCTTCTTAGACTATATTATAATTTGAGACTCAGTTAAGGTCTATATCTGACTTCATTTAGAAAGAGCGCTTTGTTATAATGCTACAGGATATTTTGCTAAATAAGGTTATTTATTCAGAATTCCCAGCTACAAATTCAGAGTTGAACACTGAGAGAGCATCATCACAGACTCCTCTTTGTTGGGATGGTGAAAATTAGCAGTCAACTATGTGGTGTTCAGATGCCAGTTTCTTTAAAGTGTGGTAGATAGGGAGCCAGTGCAGTCTGCACAGTCATCTTTTTGTTCATGCCCCACCTCCAGTCTCATACAGAGGCTTTTATTTAAAAAAAAGTAAGTCATAAAATTTCTCTAAATTAATTGAATTGAGAAAATTTGAAGTCAAATTTGAAAAAAGTCATAGCCTAGCATTTTACTTTTGTTTGGTTTTTTAATCGCTCCACTTCTCCTTGTATCTTTTAATGATTTTATTGGATTTTAAAAAGTTATAAAAGTAATATATGTTATTTGATCATTTTAAAGTATATAGAAATGTATAAAGTAAAAAATGAATGTCCCCTCTTTTCAGTCTTTTTCATTCTCACCCTCTGGATTTGCCACTGTTAACAGTTTGACTGTTTTGTGTTTATCAGCATTATACATGTAAACATACATCTGTATGAGTATAGAAAAAGACTGTATTATATATCTCTTAATAACAGTGGGACTGTATACAATGTGCATATTACTTTTTTTACATAAAAGTAGATTATGAACATCCTTTCAATTGGTTCATATGCCAGTTCAACTTATTCTTTATAACTCTTGTATAATTATTGTGTATTATAGATATACTATCATTTATTTACTCATTCCTTTATCATTGAATATGTGGGTTTCAATATTCTAGTTTTGTAATGGTAAAATGGACTTCCATGAGCATACTCCCTTAGGCACTTTTGATTATTCTTGTATTGGATAGATTTTTGGAGGAATTGCTGGATCCAAGGGTGTGTACATTTAAAATATTGATCAATAATGCCAAATTGCCTTTCCAGGAGCTAGGATTAGTTTATGCTGTGGCACACATTATGACAATGTTCTTTTCCTCACACTTTTGCCAACTCTGTCACTTTAATCTTTGGCCTTTTAATAGGTTAAAAAAAAGTTACTATTTTAGCCCTTTTTTATTTCATTTTAAACTTGCTCATAGATTTTCTGAATTATGCCTCTGATTTGTGACTATTTTGGCAGTTTACAAATAATAGTACAGACTATATAGCCAGAGATTTTTCTGAGTAAATGAGAGAAGATGACAATGAGAAAGCTTCTGATTGTTTTGGAAAACTCTTTGTTTCTTCGTGTTTACATTTTCTGTTCAAATGTTAATCAAGCTTGCTATTTTCTTCTTAGAGCATTCAAATGATACCAATTTTGTTAACATTTATATTTTTATAATTTATATAATTAAAATCTCATGTTTGAGATTTTAGAAGGTGAATGATTAAAAGTGAAATAGTATGACAGTACATTTTTAAAACTCATAAGTTGATGAAATAGAAAAATTATTTTAGTTTTATTATTATTATTACTTTTTTAAAACTAGGGAATTATAAAATCTTCAGGGGAGGTTCTATAGATACTTCTTTTTTTTTCTCCACATACTTTTTCATACTCCTTAGTAAGAATTTGTTGATATATACTGACTTACAGTTCAGGTATTGAAATTCATGAAGGGAAACATTTATTGGAAACAATTTCAAATTTGAAGAAGTCAAATCTTAATAAATGATATTTTTTCTCAAACATGGCAGCACACCTGCCTGGGAAGATGAATTATTAATTTTGTGGAACATTTTCATGGCCAGTTTTGGTTAACTCTTTGGAGAGCTTCGTTAACTGCAACTCTGCTATTATCCATTTTTAAAATGTTTTCCTTTGATATTATTTTCTAATGGTTCCTGTAATGTGCCCAGTTAATTCAGACTAATTTTATGAGCTATAAGAACTATACTATGAATATAAATTTGCTGTAGAACATATTTTATGTTGCTGCAACAATATAAAATAAATTCTCATACAAATGGAAACTGTTATTTAAAATTATACACATATATTTTATATGCCTTCTAGCTTAAGTTTTAACTTTATATTTTTATATACATTTCCTTCTAAGTATTCTAGTCCATATAGTCACTTTTCTTTGATTTTTGTATTGTTCTTTAATTGCTGTTTTATGTTTCTCATTGCTTTATAAGTTCCCACAAGCAAAGAATATCTTGTCTTTTTAAAAAATACATAAAAATTTACACTTTTCCAGTGCAGTATATTCTTTTCATGATTGTATAAAGTAGAGCAATGTGGTTTTTTATTACGTCTCATTATTGGATGGTATCATGGTTTTTAAGGTTTAACTAAACTCAAACATGGGATTATTATCCTAATAACCAGCTGTAATCATGACCTTTTTCATATTTTCCTTCTAGGAATCCCAGGCATTCTCAGCTACATAGTAATCATTTTAAATATGTTAAGAGTTTGCATTGTTTTGAGAAGGGCAGATAGAACATATCAGTGGGCAGCATCCCTCTGGTAACTTTTGCTCACAGAAATATTTATAGGACTGGGAGTATGATCGTGAAACTACTATTAAAATAAGATTAAAAAATTATTTTGAACGGTCAGATATAGAGCAGCAGGTTCAGATAGTCCTTTTAATAAATCATGCAGAACAAAGAACTGCGATTTTACTTTGTGAATCTACTGATTCCTAAGAGAGTTGTCTTACAAAAATCTTATTCACTTTATTTCATAAACTTGTTAGATAGGACCAAAGTTGATCTACCCCTCAAATTTTTTCTTGCTTGTTTACAGATATTCTCCAGATTTCAAAGCTCTTCTTCATGATAAACATAATCACCATCTTTCTGAAGTACTGTCACTGCCTAAATCCAGTTTATCTTTGCCTGCTGTCTTTGAGGATTATTATAGATAATGCCATGGAAAACAAAACCATTTGGTTAAAAAAGAAGTAGTGGTGATAGTGGTACTGGGTAGAAGAGAGTGGGGTTGGGGTGGTCGGGAATTTCTGGTTTAAATAAAAATTAAGCAATCTTTTTTAAAACTTTGGGTGGTATTTTAGTAATTAGAAACTTGAAACTGACTCTTAGACAGTCATATCCAAATACTTACAAATCTTTTAGAATCCAAAGATTTCCAGAAAATGGTACCCTAACAATCTCTAGTGTGTGTTCCAAGAGGAGGCAGGGAAGAAATCACAATATCTTTTATATCCCAATTTCTTAAGTCACACACCATCACTTCTGCTCATTAGAAGTGAGTTACTAAGTACAGCCCACACTTAAGAGGTATATAAATAGGACAGTAGGTTCTGTTCTTTGCATATATGGACTTAGTGCAATGTATTTTTTTTAATTTTTACTTTTATTTAGTTTTTTTTTAGAGAGAGAGAGAAGGGAGAGGAGCAGAAAGCATCAACTCTCATATGTGCCTTGACCAGGCAAGCCCAGGGTTTTGAACTGGTGACCTCAGCATTCCCAGGTCAACACCTTATCCACTGTGCCACCACAGGTCAGGCCTGTGCAATGTATTTTAAAACCATCACAGCCATGATAAATGTGTTTTAAAAATTTGCTTTTAGAGTATAGTATTAGGGATTTTTGCAGCAGTGTTAATAAATGACAGATACTGTAGTTTTTATTTTTATGTTTTTATGAATTTGTTTTTAGGTTTTCAATCAGTGTTTGACTCTTTTTACAGAAATAACTTGCAAGTTTTCCTTATGTTTTTGCAGTAGTTTCAAGTATCATTGAGTGTTTCCAGTTTTTGAAAATATGTTAGAACTCAGAAACCATTTGGGCCTGGTCCTTTTTTGAAGGGAGTTGTTCTTTTTCCTTCATAATATTTGATTTATATAGACTGTCTATTAAAGTCATTTCTGGTACCAGTTTCAGTATTTTTTAAGATAAATTTTGAAAGAAAATTTATACTCAGAGGACCATATCTTTGTTTTTGCACTAAAAGCCAGTGAGAATAAAAATGAAATTACATACTTACATACATATTTTATTTAGAGGCAAACATTAGTTTTTATTTATACTTATTTTTTATTTATACTTATTTTTTAACCTGAAGATGAAGGCATTGCTAATTACGTAAATATAAATGAATATAAAAGCTTTTTAAAAAGCATACACTTTTTTTTGTGGTATGTGTGCTATTCAAAGACATTAGTTATTATATTACTTAAAAGTTAAAGGTAGCTTTAGCTTGTGTAATTTGATATAGTGATTTGAATTTGGTTTTAGATCTATTCTCATTTAAATTATCTTGAGTATTTCTTCATAAAATCAGCTTATATATTGGTTAGAATATGATTAGATGTGTGAATGAACCATGTGATAATATTTTTAATGAATATTTTGATAATGAGTTTTCTAATTTTAGTTTATTCATTCATTTTTATTTATTTTTTATTATTAATTTTAATGGGCTGACACCAATTTTTTATTTATTTATATTTTTTATTATTAATTTTAATGGGGTTACACCAATTTTATTTATTTATTTATATTTTTTATTATTACTTTTAATGGGGTGACAGCAATTTTTTATTTATTATTTATTTTTATTTTTTATTATTAATTTTAATGGAGTCATTCATTTTTAATCAAATATTATAGTTCATCATTAAGTTAGGATTGGGTGATATAAAACATTGGAGACAGTGGTGCTTATGTGGCACCTGCTCTTGAGGGGTTTGTGTCTAGAGATCCTAAACTAGGACAGTAGTAGTAAGATCTGATTTGAGAAATATTTAGATGTCTGAAAATTTTAAGATAAATTTATAAACCACCTTATCTACAGTTTTTCTTGAGATTAAGATATGGATCATTAAATATATAGTTTAGCCTCTGTTAATTTTTATTCATTTTCCTTGTATATTACACAGATTTTTCAGGCTTTTCCATTTTGTTCTTCCATTTATTTTTCTGAAGAGCTAAATTTTAATGGTACCAGATATTAAAATAATTTAGTTTGCTACTAATAATTGGAAATGAACCATTTTGGGGAAGATATGTGTACGTAACAATTAATTACTACTAAGTACCCAGGAAATAATTGTTAAGCTTTAAAATTTTTGGTTATGTTCTGACCAGGTGGTAGAGCAGTGGATAGAGCATCGGACTGGGACGCGGAGGACCAGATTCGAAACCCTGAGGTGTAGCTAGCTTGAGCGCTGGCTCATCTCATTTGAGCAAGGCTCACCAGCTTGAGCCGAAGGTTGCTGGCTTGAGGAAGGGGTCACTCTGTGTGCTGTAGCCCCCCTCCCCCCAACTCCCCCGGTCAAGGCACATATGAGAAAGCAATCAATGAACAAGTAAGGTGCTGCCACGAAGAATTGATGTTTGTCATCTCTCTCCCTTCCTGCCTGTTTGTCCCTCTCTCTGTCTCTGTCACACACAAAAAAAGTAAAATATTTGGTTATGACATTAAAAGTATCTGAATTCTTTTTCCATTATATAATCAGAAAAAGAGAACTTAGTTTTCTTTCATTTTTCTTTAGTTGTTTCATGTTCATGTCTTATGTGTTCATTAATGAAGAAAGTTATATATTATACTTATTTTGAATATTTATTGGGTCTAGATCATTCTAGGATATAGTAGATGCCCAATAAATTTCTACTTAATTTATGTATATTAAAGCAGTGCTGTGGAAAATGATGAAATATTTTTGTGATAAGACACAGTTTGTTATTTTTGCATTTTCCCACTTACTAGCAGGGAAAGTTGATGTAGTAATGTTGATAGAAATTAAGAAATTCATGCTTATTTAAAATCTTCATATGTTCTGTATCAGCAAAACACATTTAAAAGAGTATGTTCTTGTGTGAATTTTAAGTCTTTTAATGATTTTTATTTCTTTTGTGTTTAATGAAAAAGGAACATTTTTTGTTTCACCCAGAAGACACCATTTCCTCTGGTGAAGTTAAAAGGAAAAATGGGATAGTGAATGTAGATCTTCATTGAGTGAAGTGCTGGAAAAGCTACTGCTTCTTGCACATATTCTTAGAATCAACAAAATACTGCTTAAGACTATAGTAGTGACTCTGTTTTGACTTACAAAGCACTATATACACCATGACTAAAGCCTGCAGTATCTTAGTTCAGCTAACTATATACCATTCTGCAAATTTTTAAAAAGAACTCAAATCATTTAGAGGAAAAATACTTGAAAAATTATCTTACATATTGTCTTTTTTTGGAAGTGTTTACTTTCTATGTTAGTTTCCTCTACATTTCATATAGCTTTACTTTCTTTTTTTTTCAGGGACAGAGAGAGAGTCAGAGAGAGGGATAGATAGGGACAGACAGACAAGAACGGAGAGAGGTGAGAAGCATCAATCATTAGTTTTTCATTGCCGTCGCAACACCTTAGTTGTTCATTGATTGCTTTCTCACATGTGCCTTGACCGCGGGCCTTCAGCAGACCGAGCCACCCCTTGCTGGAGCCAGCGACCTTGGGTCCAAGCTGGCGAGCTTTTGCTCAAGCCAGATGGTCTCGCGCTCAAGCTGGCAAGCTCGGGGACTCGAACCTGGGTCTTCCGCATCCCAGTCCGATGCTCTATCCAGTGCGCCACCGCCTAGCCAGGCAGCTTTACTTTCTTAAAGAATTAATAATACCAATAGTAATACCAGTATATTTATGTAGAGTAGAAAATTTGATTATAATAAAATATACAAATTGAAGAAAACATGAAGCTTGTTAAAATGATTGCCTTTTATTCCTAATCTATCACATTGAGCAAGATTTCTGTTGTCCTTCATATCCTCTGTCCATTCCTCCAGAAATGTCTTTGAAGTCACTGGTTGTGGCAAGTGTGGAAGCAGAGAGAGAAAGAAAGACCTAACCCTGTACTTAGTGCTCTCAGGGAAGCTGATGACAGCTGGCTGTGAACAAGAGTCTCTCTCCTTCAACGTTGAAGTATTTATAATATATAACAAGTTGTACGTGACGTGATTTTGTTTGTTCTTTAGAAAATTATTAGGTATCTTCCTAATTTCTTGATTTCATAATTTTAGCTTTTCCATAACATCATAAATAGATGAATTGCATATTCTTACTAAAAGTATGCATGCATATGCCATTTAATGAATGTTGAATGCTATTCCTCTAACCTTTAAAACCATAAATATTATGTATTTTATTTTAAAAAACAAAGTATGTCTTTTTATTACAGTGTGAATCATACATTAAAGTCTTATAATTTTTTTGAAATCTGAATATTCTTTGCAAGATACTAAATACAAGTTTAACTAGCCAAACAGTTAATTTATTTACTCTGAAATGTTTGTCTTTCCTTTTCTTCTTGTTCTTCTTTCATCTCTTTTCTTACAAATGAGACTGCCAAGAATAAATTTTATTCTGTATTTTTAAAAAGTTGTTTCCCTACTGCACCGAAGTGAAAATTATTTTTGCATGTCTCTTATTTTCAGCCTGCAGTGTGTATGTCTCCTGGTGTTAATGTTTTATGTTAATAACAATGGGTAAAAATTTAGGCATTTAAACAATATGGCATTTGTTTGATATTATGGTAGATTTAAAAATAATTCTCAGTATCTGGGCAAGGATGTTTTGCAGCAGTTATAATCTTATATGGAATGATACCATTCTGTTGGCTAACTATTAAAGATTTTAACCACTTTTTAAAATCTGCTTTCATAATTTTTGGTAGAATAAAATAATGTAAAAATAATATTTGTGAAATTTCTACTGGGTAATATTTCAGGACTAAGCACTAAAGAAATGGAAAATAACATTCATCAATGGTTGTAATACTGAAATATTCAAAAATTAAACATTTGATTAAATATTACAAGTATATTCATGTCATAATTTTTATATACTTAACTTTAAAATGGAAGTTATTAAAATTACATTAATTATCATTTAACAAGACTTTTCCCCTATAGTTGACTAAAATATATAATATGTTTGGTTATTTTAGAATATGCCAGTCTTTTCATTCTAAAGGTTGTTGTAATTTTACTATATCAGACTTAGGTGCCTATTAGAATGTTTTCTTTTTCTTCTGTGCACAGTTGGGACCATTATCTTTATGGAATTTCGTGTGAGGAACCTGAAGTTGAGGCTTCTTTTTATAGGAAGATCTTTGCAGAGTTGTGTCAGGAAGTAAATTCCAAATATAATTGTACACAATCTGGCCACTTATTCAGTATTTCCTGACTTTCTGATAAGACAAAGCTCAGATTGAGTGAAATTTTTAGTGAAACCTGAACTTTCAGAAATGCATAATCCTACAAGAAGGATAATTGTGTATGCTTTAAAAGTACTACGAATTCTTTTTGAAAATTACTATCCAAAAAGGAATTAAAATTACCACAAAAAAGGAAACAGAGTATTTTCAGGGTTAGGCTATTTTTTATCTTTAGACAAAGAAAATTAAGTATATTTACTTCTTAGATTCATTCTGATACAAACAGAAGGTACAATAGCTGCATGACTATGTATTCTTTTAATGAAAGAAATTGCATTCAGCATAAATGGTAAAACATACCCAGTATTATTTAGGTATTGTTAAATAGTATAAAAGGAAAAATATACTAAATTCCTTTGTGTTGTCACATAAAAAAGAAAATGCTTTATTCTTATATCAGAATCAAGAAAGGAGATTGTAACCTGTAAGTTCACATTAAATATGGATCTCTTTCTGAGTTACCAGGTGAAATTTGCTAGATTTGTGCAATTGATGGGATAGATGTTTTTATGATGGTAATCAATAGTTTTATTAAAATTAGTAGTTTTTCATTATTTAATGGTTTATTTGTGGCCACTGTGGTTTTGCCTGTGGCTTAGCAAAAAAAAAAAAAAAGTTACTTAGGTTGTCATGAGTCTAAACTTAAATTTTATTTTTATATTTAACTTTTAAGGTATTTCTTATAAATCTATTTATCAAGGTTGTCATAAGTGCAACGCTAATTATGGAATGAAAAGTTGCTAAATTTTTTTTTAATTTATATATTATCAGAGAAGAAGGTTGATGTTATATTTATTTGGAAAACAGTTAACAGCACAAATTAATTCCATCTAAGAATTTATTTTTATAAATTTTTTAGCATACCTCTTTCTGATTGAAATTTATTTAGGAAGTAGTATACTAAAAGAGCAAGGAGCCTTGGAAACCCTCGAAAACCATTAGATTCTCGAGAAAAAGCAGAACAAAACAAAAGCAACAACAAAACAAGTTAATGTGGTTACTTTCCAAGTTTAAATGATCTAATAATGCTTGAGTTTGATTATTAGTCTGTTCTTCCTTTCATTTCATCCCTTCCTTTATCCCTTCTTTCCTTTCCTGCCTTCTCTCTCTTTCTCCCCTCTCCCTTCCCTACTTCATCCACATCTTTCTTCACTCTTGCTCTTTTTCTTCCTTTTCTTTTTTTTTAGATGAATGAACAAATGATTGAACATCTACCATATTCAGACACTGTTCTAGGTGGTGGGGCAAGTAAAATGAATGAAAACAAGTTAAAAAATATTCTTAGAAATGAAGAATATTTGACTGAATGCCTAGTTTTGTAAATTTATTTGACAAAATTTGAATCACTTTTTACTTTAGTAGGGACTAGGGATTTTCTTCCTTATAGGAGGCTCATAAATATATTTGGTGTTGTAATGGAAGTACATACAAATGCCAGAGAGAAAGGAGCATCTTCTTATTTGGCCTTTGAAAAAGATTCTTTATTCTCTGATTTGGAAGCGTAGTTCAGACACCTCATGGATCATTAAAATTTATGTGATTAATATCAGATTCTATGAATTTCAGGTCTACTTTTTTTATTATTTATTGATT
The DNA here is from genome assembly GCA_037038555.1 of Rhynchonycteris naso. Lineage (NCBI taxonomy): Eukaryota > Metazoa > Chordata > Mammalia > Chiroptera > Emballonuridae > Rhynchonycteris > Rhynchonycteris naso. The sequence continues at coordinate 305,261,833 of CM072995.1, read as the reverse complement.
GAGAGAGAGAAAGAAAAAGAGAGAAAAGCATTTATTTGTTGTTCCATTTAGTTGTGCACTCATTGGTTGATTGCCATATGTGCCGACCAGGGATTGAATCTGCAACCTTGTCATTTCGGGATGATACTCTAACTAACTGAGCTAACTGGCCGGGGCCTCTAGCGTACATTCTTGCAGGCTTAGCCTTAATGCTAACTCAGAATGTTTAGAGTTATGGGTTGGTGGCAGTGGGAAAACATACTTAACTGTAACTAGGGATAGGGAAATACACGTTTCATTCAGAAAATTTGATTTTTACTATCAAAGGATGGTTATAGCTGTGCTCAGAGCATAAATTTTCTTGGAACTGCTCTCACATTGACTTCCTGCCAGGTCTCTTTGCTAAAAATATGTGTGCTCCCTAGTTGGTTACCTTCTTGGCACAATAGTTTCAACCTATTGGAATTGTTTTAAAAGTTTTAGATTTTAAGGCTTGTTCTCAAAAGTTTATATTGGATCTGACATATAATAGTATTGCTATTTTCCTCAAATCAACTGAAAAACACAGATGAAAACTCATGTGTAGAGGAATTTTTTGAAATAGATTGCAGTATTTGTTCTAGAGGTTTGATCAACACCTGATTATTTCTGACCAAACTAATGTGTAAAAAATTCTTTTTTTTTTTTTTGATTTGTTTTATGGCAGAGACAGAGCAAACCAGAGAGAGGGAGAGATAAGGACAGACAGACAGGAAGGGAGAGAGATGAGAAACATCAATTCTTTGTTGCAGCTCCTTAGTTGTTCATTGATTGCTTTCTCATATGTGCCTTGACTGGGGGGCTACAGAAGGCCGAATGACCCCTTGCTCGAGCCAGCAACCTTGGGCTCAAGCTGGTGAGCCTTGCTCAGACCAGATGAGCCCGTACTCAAGCTGGTGACCTCGGGGTCTCGAACCTGGGTCCTCTACATCCTAGTCCAACCGTTCTATCCACTGCGCCACCGCCTGGTCCAGCTAAAAAATTCTTTATTTCAGCAGAATATAAGTAACTAAGAATAACAGCTTTAAAGATGATAAAACAATTTTTAATGCTTTTTAAATATATTTATAATTGTCAGAGCAAAATCAATGGCAGTATTCGAAAAATGGGTTTACAAACCAAAACGCATTTAGACTTTTGTCTGTCCTTGTAGTTTTTACATTTGCTAATCCACAAGATATTATTATATAATAAATTCTGTACACACTAAATTAAAAGGTGGTGTCTGCCTCAAGACATTTACTGAACTGACCTCTGGGGTGTCTATGCTCAGAATAGGTATTCCTAATTAAGCTGTGTTACTGTTATTTAATGTAGCCTTCTCTCTTGCTCTCACAAACCAAGCAACTTTCTCCCTTTCCCCTTCTTGCCTCCCTTTAAGAGTGAACAGTGGGTTTGAAATTAGCCAGTTTCAGCTAGCAGACAATTTTGACTGTTGATAATGGACATAACTATCTTAGAGATCTCTATAATAGGAAAATTATTTGTTAATATGTTCTGTAATGTGGTTTTTAAATATAAAATATTAAATTACTCTTGTATGTAGAAAAAATACTGATTAAAATGTATAGGATATACAAAGATTATTAAGTCACTGTCCCTTTGTTCCTAGGATCTCAGTTTTAGTTTGAAGACCAAGTGTTTTAAGACATTCTAGTACAGGGTCAAACTTAATTAGTGTAATAATAGAATAGTGTCTAGCTTTTGGGATAGAGTGATAAATTTAATTCTTTTTAATTCTAAACTTCATGTTTTCCCCACTATTTTGATGGAATTTGGAATAGAAAAGGAACATAAGAAGTTTGGGAAATTTAGAAAATGTGTTAATGGAGTGTAAAGAAGGTAAGGTTTAAAGGTTGAGACCAGAAATAAACAAGCTTAAATTTTTATCAGTAATTTCTTGTAGATTTACAAATACACTTCTGGAGACTCTGCTTTTTAGTGCCACGTGAGAGCTTTTCATTCCATACCCATTTTAAAATACAATTTCCTGTAGGCTCAATCATAATAATACACTGCTTACAAAAATTAGGGAATATTTTATCGCTTCATGTTCATTTTGAAATATCCCCTAACTTTTGTGAGCAGTTTATTTAAAAATATGATATAAATGGTCAATACTGAGGAAATAGGGAAGCTCTTCAATTAACAAGTTATTGGGAAGGAAAATAGAAATAAATCCTACATAAGCATTAAGATTTGCATTCAGTGTAAGTCATACTGAATATTTTACAACAGAAATCACATCTTCAAAAATATTTTACTTTCTCAACTTCTCTATTTTTTTAGCTGACATTTCTATTTTCCTTGACAAAGATTTACAGTGGGCACAAAATGCAAATGAAGATTATTTTACTTCCTTTTTCTGGGAAATAGTGAAGATGCATTCTATCTTAGAAATTCCACCTTCTATTAAGTATGCCTAATTTGTCTTCAGCAGTTTTTAAAAGTTATAATGTTCGGGGACAGGAAATAAAAGAGATTTAAGTGGTGGCATGAATTAATCATGTTGGAAGAAAGATTTTGATATACTAGGTATTTTGGTTGTTTTGTAGTAAGTTAGAAGTGGCTTACTTTCTACACATACAGGATTGAAAAATATATAATAAACTCTTAGAATAGTCCTGTGAATTATGATTCCTAGTTTTACCTTATGAGAATGTTTTGTATGTTGCTATTATAACTGTAGAATTAAACTAGTCTTAAAAGGCACTAGAGTTCTACCAGAGTTACTTGATTTATTCTGTATCACTTTAGATCAGTATGTCTCTTGTTAGCTTAAATTAGATCCTACTCATTGATTGCAAACTGAAATTGTTCAGCAGATTTTCAGGATATAAGTGTTTCTCTTGAAATTTTCAGTAATTGTTTTGGCATTTTCAAAGCAATTTATTTTATTGGCTAGATTTTGAGCATTAGCTATATGTATATTCTAAACAAATTCTTTTATAGTAGTAATTTTTGCCCACAATCCTATATCCCACAAGTTCTTAAATGTTATAAATTACTGTTAGTCCAAGAGCATTAGTTAACAGTTGTTATAATCTATCAAATCTGTGATAGTGTTCCTCTTCTAGCTGATTAAGTTTCTGCTAATAGCCGACGGCAATGGAATAGAAGGCACATGGCAATTAGGCACTCAGCAAAGACACTGCAAATTGATAAAGATCACATAAAGTCATGCATATTTGATAATAAAGATGGTGACTTAGATGTGAAATTGGTATTACTTTGTAAAAATAAAGTATTTTCATTAGCTGTTTTTTTTAAACCATAGAAGTTTTTTCAAGCTGTTGCTTCTTAATCATAGAAAGAAGCTTTTACTCTGCAATTAGGCCTACCAGTGTGCAGTTATGACATTTTACAAATAGGCTAAAATAATGCGAGGAATATACTGCAAAATGTATGTTTTCTCTGTGTGTATTTGTCTGTGTGTGTGTGTGTGTGTGTGGCTAAACCTATATATGTACATATAATTCATTCACATTTTCCCCAACTGAACGGTTACTCTTTTGTCAACATTTTTGTCGGATAAAAACAGTTTATACAAGCCATGGTATAAAATATATGTATGTGTGGGTGTGTGTATATTTGTGTAGACTGCTTTTTCCCCCCCCTATATTTGGAAAGAGTTGTGAAATACTGTAGGAACTACCTTTTGGTAAAGTTAATTCATAATTTAGTACTTGAATGATTTTTTATATTTATTTATCACTTATATTCCTCTATGTCTTTGTTACATTAACATAATTGTTGATATGAATGACCTTTTCATCATTTCCATTGTAATGAAGACAAATTACTAATATACAATTTGAAGGAGAAGAATTCAACCTTAAAGCCTAGGTTTATAATCATTATTTTTACTTTTTAAGCTCTATTTTAGTTTAAATAGTATGATGTTATCATTGCAAATATAGGCTGTTGCTTGATAATAAACTTTTGTTTTTTCAAAAAGCTATTCATAAAGAGAGGGCATGTTCAGATTACCTTTTGAGGTCTAAAGAATGCAGCCCTGACGTTAGAGAACTTTCTTAGTCTGGCCACTGGGAACTTGTGCAATGCTATTACAAGTGGTTTAATGTTTCTGAATAGCATAGGTTAGCAGGAGTGTCAAGAGGATGGAAACCTTCTTGTATTGACCTCTCTGAGACAGTGCATTCATGTCAAAAACTAATCAAGTGCAGCTGCAAGATTAATTGTGTGGGGAAGCTATAAACATAGAAAGCTGTGACCTCTACTCCAAGCTCTGTTTTATGTACAAGCATTCATTTCTGAACTGCTGACTGTGAACTTGAATGAACAATAATTTACTCAATTGAGCATACAGTAGTAGCATTTAATCATTACTGAATTTGTTGCATGAGATGGACACAACAGACTTCTAGTTGAAGCATTTGAGGAAATTAGAGTAGGGCTGAGTCAATGAGAAGAAGGAAAAAAGGAACTTGGTTTTCTAAAACCACAAGAGAAATTTGTCATTATTAACCTTGGGATTTTTTTCTTGAACATGTGTACTTATAGTGGAATTTCACTCTAATCCTCAATATAACTTACTTCCTTCTTTAAGTCTTAATAGTTGTTAAAAATCCCTTATTAAAATATGTAATTTTTAATAATTCTTGACTTGATGATTATCTTAGAAAACTAAAATAATGTTTTGTTTTGTTTTTTTACAGGGACAGATAGAGAGTCAGAGAGAGGGATAGATAGGGACAGACAGACAGGAACAGAGAGAGATGAAAAGTATCAATCATCAGTTTTTCCTTGCGTCACCTTAGTTGTTCATTGATTGCTTTCTCATATGTGCCTTGACCGCGGCCTTCAGCAGACCAAATAACCCATTGCTCGAGCCAGCGACCTTGGTTCCTAGCTGGTGAGCTTTTACTCAAGCCAGATGGGCCTGTGCTCAAGCTGGTGACTTCGGGGTCGAACCTGGGTCTTCCGCATCCCAGTCCGACACTCTATCCACTGCGCCACTGCCTGGTCAGGCTAAAATAATTTTTTAAAATTATGAGATAATATAGTTAATTTTTATTTTTAATAGACAATAGCTTATCCACTGAAATATTTATAATTAATATAGGCATTTTCAGGGCTTTAGGCTTTGTCTATTTGTATCAAAAATCTTATTATTTGGAGAGTAACCTAATTGTATATTTGAATTACCTTGTCAGGATTTTGGTAATCGTAGAATTCAAGATTGTCAAAGTTACATAATGACGTATAGAGTATAAGTTATTTTATTATTTGTTTTTTGTTTTGTTTTACGTTAATAGAATTTATTTTTTAGGGTAGTTTTAGGTTGAGCAGAAAATATGGAGAGTTCCTGTATTACCTCCTCCCTCTTCTAGCTTCCCTCATTTTTTTTTTTAAATTTTTAATTTTATTCATTTTAGAGAGGAGACACAGAGTGAGAGAGAGAGAGAGAGAAAGGGGGAGGAGCTGGAAGCATCAACTCCCATATGTGCCTTGACCAGACCAGTACAGGGTTTTGAACTGGCGACCTCAGTGTTCCCAGGTCGATGCTTTATCCACTGCGCCACCACAGGTCAGGCTAGCTTCCCTCATTTTTAACATCCCCCACCAGAGTGGTAAGTTTGTTACAGTTGAAGAACCTATACAGACATATCATTATCAACCAAATTCCATAGTTTACTTACTTTAGGGTTCACTGTGGGTTGTGACAAATCTATAATATATAGTCATCATTATAGCATCATACAAAGTCATTTCACTGCCCTAAAAATCCCATATTGCATCTGTCCATCCCTTTCTGTCTACACATCACTGGCAAATGGATCTTTTTAAGGCCTCTTTGCCTTTTCCAACCTGTCATGTAGATGTAATCATATAGTATGTAACATTTTCTGATTAACTTCTTTCACTTAGTAACATGCATTTAATGTTTCACGTCTCTTGTTGTGACTTGATAGCTTCTTTCTTAGTGCTGAATAATGTGCCACTACATTTTTTTTTAGCTTTTAGGAAGAAATAAAAGCTTACATATGCTAATGCTATTAGTTTAAAATATTTTCATTCTTGCTAAGTGAAGTACAATTATTCCTATTTTCATATGAGGAAACGGAGATATAGAGAAGTTATAACTTTCCCCTAATCACATTGCTTAGAATTATAAATCTAGGAATTGAATCTTGAAAGACCTGTTCCTGCTATATCACCCTAACACAGTGGTTCTTAACCTGGGTTCTATCAAACCCTAGGGGTTTGATGAGTCGGTCTCAGGTGTTCGGAGATGCCTCTGCCATGGAGGCCAGAATAAAGTAATACCGTAATTTGTTGTGAGTTCATGCACTTTGTTGGTTTTGTTCTTTGAGCGAGGTGATGTTCATGCATGGCTCATTTTGTGCACCAGTAAAAAAACATATACCTATGTCTTGAACTTGGAAAAAGAAATCATATTTTATTTATCACTAAAGAAGGGTTCGATGAATGCGCATATGAAACTGGTGGGTTCGATACCTCAGAAAAGGTTAAGAACCACTGCCCTAACAGATATGTAACATATATAAAATTTTATTTTATATACTTTTAAGTGCAACTGAATTTTTATTAAAATGGTATATTTTTACATCTTTCCTGTTCCAATAACATTATTTGTTGTGTGGGAAGTAAATAAAGTGCTTTTGGAAAAGAAACTGCAATGAGTCTGTTTGGTGCATTCTGCCATTTTACTGAGGTTTTAACAAGCGTTTTAGTAGTTGCAGTTTTACTAACTTTAAGATTTCATGCAGTACAAAGTGTTTCTTGGCTTTCACTCTTGTGCAATCTTGTGAATTATCTATCTTTCTTGATGCAGTCAATGAATATAACATGGTAATTGTTAAGGTCATTGTTAAGAGTCCTGCTACTTGGAAGAGTTAATTTTATCATATGATGACAGCTGATGTCAGCTGTACTTTAGGAAGGCTCCTACTTTGGGAAATGTGAGAAGTGATTTAGGTTCATATTTATTGTGCCTTTTTTCCCCTCTTATTTTCAGAAAACTGATCCTTGAAGGAGTTATACATATAATTAGTACATTGAAATTACTCAGTTGGCTAAAATATATTAATACTGAATTTATATTAAGCTATCCAGGACCTTTATTTTAATGACCATTAACGAGGTATTACACACAAATAATACTATAATGGAATCTGTCATGATTACATTTTCTTAGACATAGTAGGAGATTGAGAACACACCCACCCATACACACACACACCACACACACTATTGTGGTTTTTATTTTAAAGAAAATTCTGTAAAAATATTTCTATCTTTACCACTTCAGTCGTTTGGCGTTTTATTAATCTGTATAACTGCTGAGGGGCAATTGTCAAACCATATGTATATGTATATAAGATACACTTATATTATGGAAATGTTTGTTTATTTTTTTGCATGTAAATAATGACACATTTGTTGTCAAGCACTGTGGTAATTTATTTATACTTATTTTCTCAGTTAAATATTTTTAACCTATGAAGTAATTCTATTATTATTTTTACAGAAAACTGTGGCTTGAAATTAAATGCCACATGATCACACTCTTGATAAATGGGATAGTATTAATAATTGCAAAGAGATTTTACACTATTTGAAGGCTAACAAGTTATTCTGCCATAGTTTCATGGATGCAGGCATGAGATTTCTGGTCAGAGACAAAAGACTTTATTATAGTAATAGCAAAAGACTTTATTATAGTAATAGCAGTTGACAGAATAATACCATTTCCTTGTAATGGTTCCTTGAGACCCAGTTTTCCTAAGGCAAAGTGAAGAGGGCCGGATGACACCTGCAAAAAGAGTAGATTGAATGACAGAAGAACTTTGAGCCTGGGAACCCAGATCTTTTATGATGAGCAGTAAGCATGTCGTTTGCTGCAGAAAAGAATTATATGTTCTACAATCTCTCACTGTATACAGATATAGTTGAAAGATAGCCCAGAACAAAATAGGGATGTTTCCCTTATAAGACATGCAAAATAATCAGTCTTATGCAGTGTCCTCCCAGCCCCTGTCAAATATTGGTAGCATGACTCCAGGGTGAATCTCTTAACTTCTTGTTATATTATCTATAACAAGTTAAATATTTTTGTTTTTATTCTTTCTCTTCCTTTTCTCCCTATGTAGTCTTTTCTAGGTTTTTCTCAGTCATTCAAAAACAAATTTTTTTTTAGAATTATCCTTTTCTCTCCAGCTTCAAAGCCATTACCCTTTTCTGGACCTAGTCTTATTTTGATGCAGTTACTGCAGATAATCTGAAGTCTTTTCCCTTGCTTATTACCCCCTGCCCCCCAACTCCATTTTGGTTTTGGCTGAAATGCCTCTTTCTGAAAGTCTTATGAACGTATACTAGGTTAACTTAGCTAATTTTTGTTCACTAAATGAATCAACTGAATACTCATATAAATGATTCATAAAATCCAAGCCCTTTGGCCCAATATTTAAGGCGATTTATAATGTGTTACTTTTTTGCCTATTCAACTTTTCTTCCTACTGCTTCCCTACAGAACCTAATATAGTACTTCTGAAACTATTCTTCCTTCATAGTGTTTCTTCTTGCCCTCCATAGTTTTCTTCTGAATTCTACCTGTTATTCTCCACCTTCTCTGTAGACTCTCAGACAATTCCAAATGTTCAGTCTGTGAGCTCTTACTGTGTTGTTAATCAGTATTTATTATTTAACACTAATTAGTCTTGAAATAAAATTATTTTTGTTTTGTCTCTGGCAAAAGTCAGAGACTACATCATCTCCATTCTTTGTCTGCTGCTGAACAAAGTGGTGGCTATGAACTTCATAAGAGGAAATGAGAAGTAACATGAAAAAATGGGAGGTGTGGAGGTCGTTGTCAGGAAGGCATGGGAGCATAGTTGAAATAGGATTGTTTTAAGGAGTAATGTGAGGTGAGATGGGATAGATACAGATGATTTGTGATGGAGTTGTTTGTGGCTGTGGACTTTCAGTAGGCAATAAGGGCCTACAATAGATATTTGGGTAAGAATGGAATGAAGAAAGTGGTACATTAGGAAGACATATCTGTTAGTTTACTATGAATTAGAGAATTAAATACTAAGTAACCAGTTGGAAGATGTTTGTGGTTATTTAGATATTAATGTATAGCATAGATACTATAGTGTCAAAACTAATACTTGAAGGGGTCAGAGACTGGTGGAGAGCGGAGGCATTGACATCTCTGTAGAGAGACATACTTCAACACCACAGTTTATGTGGAGCTTTGATACTGTTTGAAAGTTTGATACAGCAAGCTGTTACAGACATATTAAAAAGAATCAGTTAACTACTTAACATTTGTGATGCTAATGTTGTAGGCTCTAGAGACACACAAAAGAATAAGACACATCTCCTTTTTTTCAAATCTACGATAAAAAATGGCTGAACGTGAGTAATTTAAGTTAGACTTTGTTCCTGTCCAGAGTCCATATCACATGCTCTTCTCCTCACTGTTTCTCAACATGCTGTTGGTTGAAGGATAGGGGATTGGGCAATTAGGAGAAAGGGTGAGTACCTTGGGGACTCTTCATCCTCCCCGAGGTCACATTAGGTAGTCTCTTTGGCAAATAGGCTTGATAGGATTGATGTGGGGACTCACTTTCTTACTAATTGTAATGAATCTTCATTTTCCTTTTATCATTAACTCAAACTGGTCATTTATGTTTGCACAGGTGTTTGTGAACTACTGTTGTAATCCTTTAAAATGTGGTTCATTCTGTAATAGTTTTATTGAAACGTAACTTTGTAGTACATTTCATAAAGTGAGGAAATGATGTGCATCTGGTTTGAAAAGCCCACACTCTGTTCCAGATTGTTGGCAAACCTTAAGATACTGCATCTGTGATTAATATGTAGTAATTTGTGAAATGCTGTGATTTAATGTTCAATAAGACTAAATAGTGTCTGTATATAAAGTGGATAAAAATTGAGAATTGTGAAAATTTGTTATAATTACTAATCTCAAAATGCTGCAGGACTATAAAAAGGCAGAATGATAATACATTTAACTCCCTCAGGAATTTTTAAATGTTATGCTCTTTTCTTCTTATCTTATGGTACACATTGCTTCTATAATGGTTCAGAGATGAAGATTTATGAAATGAAACAGTGTAAAAGCAAACCTCACAGTGATGGCAAATGTTTCTAAAGTATCCATAGTGGAATCTGTGATAGTGTTACTAGGAGGCTAATTAGAAACATCTGTTAGGAATATTTGTATTTAATGTTAGTTTAAGAATATTTATTATATACATATAGTATATTTAACTGGACAGAAATGTTTAGTTTACACAAATTTATCATTTCAAAGTACTTTGACAAGATTCTAATAGTTTAAAAACTTTATAGTTGAACTGTTATTTTGGTTTTAGTGCTGTTCTCAGTCTTAATTTCTTAATTCCATTCCAAAGTGCTCTGAGAAGTGGTTGAGAACCTCTGTTTTAGACTGCAGGGAATGCTCAATGTAATAGAGTCCAGTGAGGGACCTGTGGGACTCCAGATGATCTTCTCCAGGTACTTTACTGGTGGAAACCAGTCTGTTTGCAAACTTTCATGTACTTAGATTGGTGCTAGCTATGCTAAAGCTTTTTTCACAGAAGACCGCTGTGAGGAACTTTGTTTTAGGCTATGCTAGATCAAGTAAAGGAGAGCTTTCTTTAAGAAAAACATACTACCTGTGTAGCTCAGACCATGTAACACTTCCTTTGTGTTTTCTTTTGGCTATAACACCAGGTTATGAGGCAAGAAATATATATACTAGTAATTATGGTGTGTGCTTAATCAAATGGTCTTAAGTATTTAAAACATTTTCCCTTATATTATTACATCATTATGGAATGTTATGGGGAGGAAGGACTGAAGCTATGATTCACTTAATGCAGAGTTTCAGCTGTTATAACAACTGATTAGTTATGTTTTTCAGTCAACGTTTTGAATAAGGTATTGAATAAAGATGTGTTAGCAGCCAAAATACGCATCTTTATTAGGTCATTAAAAAGTATGTTTGTGGTTTTATATACTCATAAGTGACTACCTATTTAATACTAATGAAATATTTAAGGAAATATAGGTGCTAAAGAATTTTATTCTATTACCTATTATAATTTTGATTGATTATCTAAGGCCAATAGAATTTATTATTATTTAGTAATGCAAAAACCTAAGTTTTTAAATATGTTTTGGATTCATTAAAATATTTTAAATCATTTTAGATTAAATTGTTTCTAAAAGATATCACCACATATTCCTTTCTTAATTAGGGAATATTAAATTACATTATCCATTGTTAATATTTTTAGTATAAAATATTTTTAATACCATAATATTAGGAGGGCTCTTTATTCTACACTAAATGGTTTCTAGTTGACTTTTAATTTTGAGTTTAGCTTACTCATTATTATCTTTTGCTGTGTAAATGACCACCCCAAAACTTAGTGGCTTTAAAGCACAGCAGTTTTTTTTTCCCCCTGATAATTCTGTGCATCAGTGATTTAGTCTGTTCTTAGCTGGGTAGGTAGTTCTGCTGGTCTCTTTTGGGATCACACAACACAATGACGCTCTTCTGGTGCCTTGTTTGGGGCTTCATGTTGTTAGATGATGTTAAGCTAGTTGCTCACTTTTTTCTCTTCCTGCTTTCTCATCCTCAAGTTGGCTAGCCTGGGCTTCTTACATAGTGGTTTCAAGGTTCCAAGAGGTGAAAGTGGAACCCAGGTTTGGGCGTCACATAGTGTCACTTTTACCATATTCTGTTGGTCAAAGTAAATCATACAGGGTTATCCAGGATAGGTGGGGAACTAGTCTTTCTCTAATGAGCAGGACAGAAAAGTCATTGCAAGGGAATAGGCATACATGAATGGAAGAGTTTGTTCTAACCACCTTTGCAAACAATATATCATTCTTGCTGAGAACCAGCATGGCTAGTAATTCTAGGTCCTGAGTGGGAATGGCGTGGAATTAAGAAAAATAGACCTACAGAGAAAAAGGATGGGCTCAGGAGGACTTTTTGCAACACAGAGGATAGCTTGCAAAAGGTGAGACTCCACCTCCCTACATGCTTTATTTATAGGGCAAAGTGAGGCCATTAGCAAATCAAACAGATCATTAAAACAAAGTCACATTTCCAAGGCATCTCAAGAATTCTGCCAAGTGCAGAAAACCCCCACCATACATAACATCTTAACTTCACAAAACAAAGGATAAAAAAGAAATTGCCTCAAGTTTTTCTGAGGGACATAGGGAATAGGACAAGTATAAGCAATCCAGCACCATAGCTGATATGAAGTTGTGGAAAAAAATAGCCTTTAGCAACTTCACAGAACAAGTGAGGTAGGGGGTTGGGCAAACTGTCAGTTTACTGCCAGTTCCCCACACCTCTGTCCCCCAAAAATCTAAACCACAAAGACCCTGTTGGCTTTTAGTCCCCAACATATTCTTACCAATTTTTTTCTTTTACTTTCAACTTTTCATTGTTTTTATGCCTTATCATTCATTCCTTTCTTTCCCTCCTATGCTGAATTTACTTTGTTTTTAAAAATCACTTAACCCACATTGCTAGAATGATAAAGAGACTTACTTTGAGAGAGGACCTGAGATATTCTACTATATATCAAATGTATGGTTGCGGTAGCATCTCTTTTTAGTCTCTCAAGTTATTTTGTTTTAAAAGTAGGTTTTAGGAGGAAGGGTACAGTGACATCACTTTTCCCTCCTCCCTCACCTCTCTTTTTGCACTATGTTGCCAGTTCTAAGATATCCTTCATATAGTTCAGTGTTGCAGAGCCTCCCAAGAAGTACTGTGTATTGTGGTCTGGGAGACAAAGCAGTACCTCAGACAGCATTTCTGCGTTCATTAATTTTACTTACACAGTTTTTCAGATTTTACTTTATTTGAATAAAGAGTTCCTTTGCTTAAGGAATGAAACCACCATTTTTAGTAATTAGACTTGTTGGCTAGCTGAGTTTTGGATATATGAGGTTAATTATATAGTTAAAATACAAATAAGGTTTTTAGAAGTATTTTTGCCTTAGGTTAGTTCTAAAATATATTTTTTTAAATGGGGATTTATATGCTTTGATTTTATCAGTTACTTTAAAAATATATTCTAGAATTTAGCAGCCTTGATTTCAGAGCATCGGTTATATACACACAAAAAATTATATAAGAATAAGGGCTAACTTACATCTAGGAACACCACGAATATAGTAGAACAGCAAAATGAAAAGTTTTTCAGTGTATTGAAGGAGGTATACCCCTTAGTTCACCATCGAGGGAGTAGATCTCTTTTAAAAACATTAAAAACTTGATTTTCATTAGAAATTGACTGCCTATTTAAATATAAAGGAAACAGTTGGGAAAGAAAGAAGTTAGTCTATAAATTATGGGTATATTTTTGAGGATATGAAAGTTTAAATGAAAAGAAGAAACGAAAGGGTTTATAAATGTTGTAAATGCATGTATGATCCAGGATTGGACTTGTCTGGAGCTGGGAGATAGTCCAGTTTCTCTCCATTCCATGGGGTAGCTCAGTGGATTCTTGACTACTGAGTACTTGAATATTGACTGAAATTGTTTATGTGTTCCTTGCAGTGCTGACTTACACAGGGTTTGAGGTGTAGAAGTTTTCATCTTAAATTTGAGGGACCTTTTGTGGAAGAAAGATTTGTTTTTCATGAAACTAGACATTACAAGTTTAATTTGGAGAAAGGCGGATTTCACTGCAATAATAAAAAATAATTTTCTTTCTTTTCAAATAGAATGATCCAAAAATAGATTTGGTTGCCTGGTCAAGTTGAGAGTTTCCCATTATAGGAACTTTTAAGCAAAAGCTGTACAGTGATCTTTTATGGTCATTACAGAAGGGATTCATGTATCAGAGAAGGGGTTAGATTAGAGAGTTCTCAGGGTTTTGTCAATGCTTAAGCTTGTATGAGTGGTCCCAGAAAAGAATCTCTAGGTTTCTTGTAGATCAGCATTGCCATCTGGGGGCAATTTTGGACATTCTTCAAGAGACACATGACAAATGTTTGGAGAAATTTTTGGTTGTCCTCACTGGTGGTAAGAAGTGCTAGTGTCATCTAGTATGTAAAAGCCAGAGATACTAATAAACATCTGGAGTGTACAGGACAAACTTTTACCTCCTCAATTCCAACAGCAAAGAATTACTGAATCTATCCCCAAATGCCACTAGTGCCGATGGTGAGAACCTCTTGGGTTTGACTCTAGGGATTTAGCTGAATTATTGACTTAGATGGTAGTCTATTTGATCTTTGAGACCATCCTGGACCTGAAGTGATGAGGCTAGTTAATATGAGCCTTGGGCAGAAGAATGAAGTAGGAAACACTTGTCTTCAGCACACCATCGATTTTGTTGCTCTTGAGCTCTATAAGGTCTGTCTGTCTCTATACCACCCTTCTGGGCCTATCCACTCTGATGACTCTTGATCTCATCAGATTGAGCCCGGCTTCTTCAACATCTGTTCTCTTTTATCTAAATAATCTGAAAAGTGAATATACCTACTGATGTTAATTCTCTTTTCTTGGTGATAATGCCTGAATCTCTCTTTCTCCCTCAGTGATCTATGGTGATTCTGCTGGAGCCTTCCAAGGTGGCTAGTTGTCTACTCACAGGTCTATAAATTATCTATAAAACTTACAAGTTATTATTCATACATATTATAAATGAATATGTTATTAAAGCAAGCTAATGTGATTCTTATCTAACATCTATTCAAAATTATTTAGATAAAAATTCAAATGAGACACTAGACATATTAATGTGTATTTTTTTTTTTTTTTTTTTACAGGGACAGAGAGAGAGTCAGAGAGAGGGATAGTTAGGGACAGACAGGAACGGAGAGAGGTGAGAAGCATCAGTCATTAGTTTTTCGTTGCTGTCGCAACACCTTAGTTGTTCATTGATTGCTTTCTCACATGTGCCTTGACCGCGGGCCTTCAGCAGACCGAGCAACCCCTTGCTAGAGCCAGCGACCTTGGGTCCAAGCTGGCGAGCTTTTGCTGAAGCCAGATGGGCCCGTGCTCAAGCTAGCGACCTCGGGGTCTCGAACCTGAGTCTTCTGCATCCCAGTCCGACGCTCTATCCACTGCGCCACCGCCTGGTCAGGCTTAATGTGTTTTTATGAAGCCAGTTAGAGTTAGTAACTCAGAGGTGGATTAAAATAAGAATAGAAACATCTTGAGTACTGGAAATTATTAATACTAGGAATAGTCTACAGTCACTTGGGTAAAGATCACATAACTTTTGCAGATTAACTAACCATTAGTTTTATTTACATATGTATGCAGAAATCAAAGAATCAGGCAATAGTTTTGTGTTGAAATTTATTTGGTGTACATGAACTGCTCTGATTTGTAGTTTGGTGGTATAAAAATCCAAAATGAAATTTGAATGTCACCACAGTAGTATAGATAATGGGAAAAGTTTCCTTCTAGTGATTCATACTATACTTACTACTAAGGACTGGGTATATTTAACTGGAGAATTTATTGTTTACTCTAGTAGTTCTCAAGATATGTTAAAGTCTAGTTATAATGACATTTTTGAGGCAGAGTAATTACCAATATTTTAATGTTTACATTTCATTAAAAACTGCTCATTTTACCCTCTTTCATTTTTATAAAATGAAATCATGCTTCCACACATGCAGGTTTATACTTTGGCTCCCAGCTTGATTGAGAGGAAGGAATGTGTACTTAGGATAGCTCAGATGCTAGACTGTGCTCCAGGAGCCACCTGCTTTCCTTAGGGCCTTTTCTATTAAAATATTAATCAGACTATTTGTTGTTATAGACAGAATTTCCATGTGAAAATTTTGGCTAACATACACATATGCCTCATTTTTGCCATACCCCATATTTATTAATACACTAAGAAAGTTACTCTTAGAAATGCTTTTTAGAACTTTGCAGCTTCTACCCCCAATTAGTTTGGTTTATTGTTACTAATTAAATTTTGAAGACAGGGGAGGCCAAGTTTATATCAGTTTTCAAAGTTCTTTGGGTGTTGTGAAGATTTATTTTTGAGGGTATTACTTTATTTACTTTACTCTTAATCATTTTCCCAGCGTGACAATATAGAGTGGTTCTGCTTTGCTGATATACTGCTTGTTTATCTCATTCTAACTTTGTGGTTGGAGACGGCAATGATATTTAGACATGATGTTTTAGAAATATCCCTGGGGGGAGGACTTTGTGTGTGCTGTGATTTATAGAAATTTATTTTGAAAAGATCTAACTTTCTAAACTGTAAGAAAGGAAATAACCACTTGAGGAAATCTGAGTCTGATCAAATAACTAAATTTATAATTTAAATGAATGAACAAAATGAATATTTCTTTTGTTCTTTACCATGAAATTATATCCCAAATGTCTCTATGTCCAGTAACCTGCATTTCCAAAGTACTGCTTTGAAATATAACCTAGAAGAAGTATACATTTATGTTATTGATATTTTCAAATAAATTAATATAAATGTATTCATAAAATAATACCAGAGAAGGTAAAACTGCAGTTATGCTAATCACTACTGAAAAAGTCTGGGAACCTTAAGAATGCTATTGTGAGAAAGCTTAAGAAAACCCTGGTTCAGTCCTTCCCACGACTTTTAATGACATGCGTCAAAAAAAATGAGAAGAAAAAGTCATATTGCAAAAACACTTATTTTTCCTTTCATGACAATTTTTATAGGAGAACATGATTATCAGATTGTGAATATAATTGAGGGACTAAGATAGTGTATGAGCATCACTTTCTTCATTTTGAAACCTCCCAGTTCCTTGAAATGCAGGCATTATAAAAAGGCAAGATGGAAAGAAGAAAAATCAGGTTTCCTCAGATACAGACTATATTCAGATTTGCAGGTACATTATTTTGAATTTATTTAGAAAATTTAGGGATTACTCTCCCTTGGTAAGAGGATTCTGAATAGATGTTGTGCATATAAATCTGTCTGTCTATCCATCCACACACACACACACACATATGTATATATATATATACACACACATATATATACATATATATATATATATAGTATTGCTGTTAACAGTGTTAGACTAATCTACGTACTTTTTATGTGTGTGTGTCAGAGACAGAGAGAGGGACAGATAGGAACAGACAGACAGAAAGGGAGAGAGATGAGAAGCATCAATTTTTCATTGCATCACCTTAGTTGTTCATTGATTGCTTTCTCATATGTGCCTTGATGGGGGGCTACAGCAGACTGAGTGACCCTTGCTCAAGCCAGTGACCTTGGGCTCAAGCCAGTGACCTTTGGGCTCAAGCTGGTGAACCTGCAATCAAACCAATGACCTGGGGGTTTCAAACCTGGATCCTCTGCGTCCCTGTCCGATGCTCTTTCCATAGCATCACCACCTGGCCAGGCTGTAATGTACATATTTTTTAAAAAAGATTTTATTTATTGATTTTAGAGAGAGGAGAGAGAGAGAAAGAGGGGGTATGTAGAGGAAGTATCAACTCATAGTAGTTACTTCTTATATGTCCCTTAACCAGGCAAGCGCGGGTTTCAAACTGGCTAATTCACCACTCCAGGTCAGCACTTTACCCACTGTGCCAGTACAGGTCAGGCTGAGTAGTGTACATTTACGGGGTGAAGAGTTTGTACAAATATTTCAGATATCAATGCCTAAATTTATGATTTTGATTTTAGACACAGAATGCCTCTCTTTCTGTACTTCATAATGTGGCTTCATCCTTGAACCTGGCTATACACAAATTTCATACACGGTCTTGACCATATGCAGCTAGAGTATAAAGCTTCTTTCTGCCTTGCACAATAGAGGTAACCCCAGTCTATAAATCTCTCTAATAATTTTGCATTCTGAACTGTGATAGCTAATACTGGATAAAACTTGATTTTAAAGTTGTGCTAGATTTTTATCTTTGTTTATTTTTAACTCATTTTTACTTTTGGAAAAATACTAAATAAACATTTATTTCTTCTCTTTGCCCTTAGAGCCATTAAATATTGAGCAAAGTGGACTTTTGATTTAAAACATTAAAAAAATATAAAAAATGAATATATTAATAGTGATTTAAAATTTTTTATCACATTCTAATCTATAAACTATTAAATACTTTTGTAGGTATTTTTAAAAACTATGTATGTTTTAGCTTAATGATAAACTTGATACTGAATCTTACTGACTGGGAAGAGAAAGCAAAGCACAGAAAACAGGTTGCTTAACCTATGAGGCACCTTGATCTGGAGCAGCGATCAACGCTTTTCCATCTCATGGCACCGGAAACGAACTACTAAAATTCTGCACCCACCAAAAATATATATTTTTTGACCATCTGACAAAAAATATATAGGTATGATTTTGATTCATTCACACTGGACGGCTATTGCTTTGTTGGCTCTTGTCATTTTTTTTGACAACTTAAGGCAAAAGAGGTGAGTACCCCTGACTAAATAGTCAGTTATTGCATGTTTTAAACACTCTTGTGGCACACTGGTTGAAAATCACTGAGGTACAGTGTTTCCTTGATGTAATGGGAGCTCAAAAGGAAAAAGTGTGTGTGTGTGTGTGTGTGTGTGTGTGTATAAAGTTTAGAAGAGATAATTGAAAAATCTTTCACAGTTTATCTGATTCAGAATTTAAGCACATGCTGGCATGCCATTCCTCCGCCCCACCTCCTTCTTTTGGAAGAGGTAATGGTTACTTTAATTGTGCTTTAAAAATGTTTATTAGCAAAAGAAAACCCATTAGTTCTGGACCTTTCTTTCCTGAAGAAGTGGCAGTCAGTGGGAACTGAGCGCAGAGAGGAATCTGCAGCTGGATGGAAATAGTGAGAACTAAGACACATCTGAGCAGTGCCATGCCTCATCAGGAAGGATTTTCTCAGATGAATTCTGGAATGAGCAGATGCCCAAAGAATGGGCAGATGGCTTGAGTGTGGGCACAGGGTGCACCATTTGGGAGGACTAAGGGACATTCCATTATACCAGTACATGAGTACAGAACCCACATGCGATTTTTAAAACAACAGTAAAGATATTACATATTTTCCTATCTGTTGTTGATGGCCATTTTTAGGGGGATTATATATTGGGATTGAGTTTGTTCTCAATGGACAATTAAAAATGTAGAACTCAGCTGGAGGGCAGCTGTTGGCCTTTTGTCCACAGCACAGTACAGTACAGTGTGGTTTGGTGAAATAGTGGAAGAGTGGTAGCTTACTGGCCACCTTAGAATTAAAATAACTCTTACTTTAATGGTCTTTCTTACCTTTATCAAATGATAGTTGAATTGCCATATGTGTTATTTGTGGCCCCACTGTGACCTTTCTAAAGTAATCTGGAGGCCCTTATTTATTTTTGTAATGTCTTTGAGGGAAAAACATAGTATCACCTTAAGCTTGGTTCTTATTTGAGGTTAATGGGAATACTGCCCTTTTGATGAAAATAACTAATTTAGTACAAATTGTCTACTTATAATAATCAAGTTTCACTTCGGTGGCGGGTCTACTTGCCCTGCTGAAAACACAATGTTTTTTCAGCTTTTTGTTCTAAGTCTGTATAAAACCTTTTTTCTTCCTCCTTTTCCATGTGCTGAATGACATGTGAGGTTTTTGTTTGTTTTGTTTTCTGAATTGAAAAAGTAACTTGTTTGGCAGCATTAAGGTAAAAAACCATGGTCCCTTTTGTATAGTTATGTAAACATATTGGAAAACTGGCTTATGAAACTTTTGTCATCTCACTTTATACATAAACATGTAAGTTTTTTGTTCTTGATTGTAATATTTAGATTACTTATTTGAAAATTTACAAGTATATTTCTTAGATCTCTTTCTGTACTAGAATAAATGACTTCCAAAATTTTGGGGGATTATTGAACTTTTTTGTTACCTTTGCTTTTCTTAAACCTGGTTTAATATGTAAACAGTGAGCTCTTTGACACAGAGACTGTATCTTTTTTTTTTAAGAGAGAGATGAGAAACATCAACTTGCAGTTGTGTCACTTTAGTTGTTTGTGAGACTATATATATTTTTTGTGACAGAGAGAGAGGGGGACAGATAGGAACAGATAGGAATGGAGAGAGATGAGAAGCATCAAGTCTTTGTTGCAGCACATGAGCTGTTCTTTGATTGCTTTCTCATATGTGCCTTGACGGGGGCGGGGGGGTGCTAGAGCAGAGCGAGTGACCACTCGCTCAAGCTGCAACCTTGGGCTCAAGCCAGTGACCTTTGGGCTCAAGCCAGCGACCATGGGTTCATGTCTATGATCCCACGCTCAAGCCAGCAGCCCTGCGCTCAAGCTGGTGAGCTTGCACTCAAGCCGGCAACCTTGGGGTCTCGAACCTGGGTCCTCTGTGTACCAGTCTGATGCTCTATCCATTAAGCCACCGCCTGGTCAGGCGAGACTATATCTTAATGTTTTATGTGCTATGCATGAAAATGATATGTTTTATAATTACGGTAAATAAAATTTTTAAATGCTGTAATTCTTTAATGGGAGGTTTAAAAGAACCTTTGAAATCTGTGACAGTTTATTAACTTTGGAATCATACGTAGTTCCCAAACTGGCTGAATCCCATTACTGTGTCTCTCTACACCTCTTCTCTGAAGTGGTAGAATAATCTGTACATTGCAGGGACACTTTGAGGATTATATAAAGTGATGTATGTCAAAAACTTAACACAGCATATAACAGAGAAGAGCATTCAGTAATATCAGACTGATGTTGTTACACTATTATTTTAATGATTGTAATATTGAACTTTGAAAGATTCTCCCCTCTTTTTTTTTTTTTTCTTTTTATGACAGGGACAGAAAGAGAGAGAGATAGGGACAGACAGGCAGGAAGGGAAAGAGATGAGAAGCATCAGTTATTTGTTGCAGCTCCTTAGTTGTTCATTGATTGCTTTCTTATATGTACCTTGACCGGGGGGCTCCAGCAGAGTGAGTGACCCCTTGTTCAAGCCAGTGTCCTTGGGCTCAAGCTGGTGAACCTTTTTCAAACCAGATGAGCCCATGCTCAAGCTGGCAAGCTTGGTATTTCAAACCTGGGTCCTCTGCATCCCAGTCTGACGCTCTATCTACTGCGCCACCACCGGGTCACGCTCCCCTCACTCCCTTTTTAAAATGACAGACGCTGGTTAAAAAAAAAATTGGAATCATTATGCGCATTACCCTTGGATTCACAGTAGCCACTAAATTAACATTAATAAGAATAAAATTTTTCTAGAGACAGAAAGGTATTATTGAAAGCCTTGAATATGAAATCAAATAGTTCTAGGTTTGAGACTTAATTCTGTGCTTTTAAATAAGTAACATCTGAATCCAGTTGCTCATCTTTAAAATGGAAGTGATTAAAAAAAAAAACCACCTGAAGAGGTATTGTTAGGATTAGAGATAATATTTTAAAATATTTTATATGGTGCCTGGCACTGTTAATCAATAATAGTTTATGATCTGTTTTATTCCTCGGTTTTATTTTCTCCATGTTCTCTGGTCCTTTTTATTTTCTTGATTTACCTTTACTACTTCTATCTTAAAACTCTTTTATGGTTGCTCTTAGCTCTTTACACTTGCTTTTCATGTTTATTTTCTTTCCTATTTATTTTGAATTGCACTTTTAATGACCAATTCATTGATTATAGAGAAATGGGTATGGGAAAGAAAAGAAGCAGTTGACTATCTTGCTGATTTTTAACTATATGTTGTTGCCAAAGTCTACTTTCATTAAACTGCATTTCTTTTACATCAGTGTTTTTCAACCTTTTTTACACTTGACGACTATTGAAAAATAGGAGAATTATTTCAGCGACCGCTAAAGCAGAAATCACCCTGGCCATAAGCAAATTCAATTAAGATCTTTGGGCCTATAATTTTCATACAACATTAATGTGGTTAACTCTTTTGTGGACTGGCAAGAAATTTCTGGTGGACCAATCACTGGCGGTTGTAAAATACTGCCTTACACGATAAGATTGAGATGTGAATCAAGTGTTGCAGGTGTTTGATGATAATGTCTAATTGTTTTTTATAGCTTACATTCTGAGAATGTACTTTCATTGAGCATTTTTGTTGAGTCAGTGAGTTTACATATTGGATTTTAAGTTTTTAATAAAGACTGAATTTTTTCACATATGTTCATTTATCTGTAAACTTTTAAATAGCAAGCTGTTTTAATGCTGTTTGTTTTATAAAAGTCTGTCAGCAGAATAAGAATTTTGTTGTAATGAGGAATATCACTTCCAAGTTTTATTAGTTACTATGTACTGAAGTTTTTTATACCTTTATACTTTAAATTATTTTATTTTTATGGAGACTTACCTACTTACCATAAAAGGACAGGATATCCTATAGTCAATACTTTCCAGCAACTATCCAACATAGCTATTTATACAACTGGAAAATTTCAAGGTTAATATGTTGTCAGACTCTGTTTGCTGACCTTGAGGTATAAATCAAGAATGGTGAACTGTGCAAAGAACAGACTAGGCCCAAGATGGTAATTTCCCTTAATTACATTCAGTTCAGTCAGGGCAAATACCTTCATCTGCTTAATATATGTGTGTATGTATACATATGTGTAATGTATTTTTTTATGTTATATATATATATATATATATATATATATATATATAACAATATATATACATATATATGTTTATTTATTTATTTTTCTGAGATTTGTCTCATTATATATTAGTGCCATATGCTCTAAAATAATTTGGCTGTATAGTGAAAAAAATTGACTCATAGACTCAGAATTATGGAGTTTGGAAGGAACATACAAATTACTCTAACTTACTTTAAAAAAAGTTAAAGCTTAAAGAATGGAAGTGATTTGATCAAGTTTGTGTCTTAAATTTGGAGACCCAAGACTTCTTTCTTAATTCTAGTCAGGCATGTGTGGCCCTAAGTTCTCCATAACGTGTTTTGTACTTTTGCTGTATTTGTTTTGTCAAGAAAGGGAAACTTTAGAAAAAGCAATAAAACTGCTAACCTGAAACAAAGGGATAGATTTAAAAGATGGGTTGTATATTATATGATTTGAATTATGTAAGGATTTTTAAATATTGTACAACAATGCATATCTATTTAACTTTGGAATAGTGCTGCTTAAAATTGTGTTACCTAAAGCAAATCAATGTTATAATATGTTTGTGTTCGAAGTCAAAATATACTTTGCAAATTGTGATAATACTTATTTATCTAATAAAACTGATTTCCCCAAGAGGCCATGCAGTAGTCTGTGTTTTCAGAGAAGTTGATAATGTTTAGTGGGTGATAGTCTTATTAAAAGTGTATGACTGAACCTGACCAGGCGGTGGCACAGTGAATACAGTGTCGAACTGAGATTCGGAGGACCCAGGTTCAAAACCCCAAGGTTGATGGCTTGAGCACGGGGCTCATCTGGTTTGAGCAAGGCTCACCAGCTTGAGCAAAGGGTCACTGTCTGCTCTAGCCTCCTTCCTGGTCAAGGCACATATGAGAAAGCAATCAATGAACAACTAAGGTGTTGCAATGAAGAATTGATGCTTCTCATCTCTCTACCTTCCTGCCTGTCTGTCTCTCCCTATCAGTCCTTCTCTCTGTCTGTCTCTGTCACACACACACAAAAAAGTGTATGACTGAGAGTACTATTTAGTTTTTTAAAAGATGGTTGTTATCGCCTGACCTGTGGTGGCGCAGTGGATAAAGCGTCGACTTGGAACGCTGAGGTTGCTGGTTCGAAACCCTGGGATTACCCGGTCAAGGCACATATGGGAGTTGATGCTTCCTGCTCCTCCCCACTTCTCTCTCTACTCCTTCTTTCCTCTCTAAAATGAATAAAGTCCTTTAAAAATAAAAAGATGGTTGTTATTAAAAGAAAACTAACATTATTTTCAAATGCCTTATATATCAAGAATCTATCCAAGTATGGAGTTAGGTAAAGACTACCCCTTGGGACTTTATGTTCTAAGTTCTGGTGGAGACATAAAGAAAGCTATAGAGACAACTAAAAAAATAAAGCATTGACTAAATATATTGAATTTAAATAATATAGTCAGATGTTTTGGTGAGTACCTCTTATAGAATGGAGTGTAAATATTCTTTCTTAGCATAAAATGTCCTTGGAATGCATTCCCACTAGACTGCCTCATAATGCAATAGGAATCAAGTATTATGTGGAATAGTTTCCCTAATATGCTGGCAATATAGCAAATGCAGTACTGACAAAATATATAGACAATGGTGAGAACTTAGGTTCCTTGTCTGTTCTGTTTCACTCAAAGATCTTGCAGGCTCATGAGAGTCCGGAAATGACCTCTGTATGTCTCTTCCTTTGACTTGCTGAGTCAAAAATGTTAGATACCAAATCAATTTTTGTGAATAGGTGGGTGGACATATTGCTAAAATATGAATATAACTACTCATGGGACAAAGGGAGATTTATTGGTCTTTTTTCTCAGAAAATAGAGATAAGATTTCAATATTTGTTTGAGTCATACAAGGAAGAGTGCTCAAGAAATTGGGTGTTGAGGGTGGAAGGTTGTGGGGAGGGATGAAATTGATGAATAATGAAGGCCAGGCAGCAAAAGGCATCATTGTCTTAGCACACACTCAAGGAGTGGTCAAAGGCACTGTGATCAGGGACAAAGAATATTTAATTGATTATGTTAAAGAAAAGCAGAAGACTTCTGTGGTAGGAAGTAGTAAAATGCACCATCTGTTTTGGTCTCTAGTAGACTTAAAATGCTTTCAGCATATGTACTGTAACCATGTTGAGACTTAAATGGTAAAAGTAGCTTTCTGTACCTCACCATATTCACACTGGGCCATATTCACATTTGTTATATTGCTGGTTACTTTTAGGGTTTTAAAAGTAATTATGATACTGTTTCTTTCTTAGAACCTGGAAAAGGAATCTTTTTCATATAATTCTGCATAACAAAGTGAAGGCAGCAATAGTATAGTTCTTGTTTTTCCTGAAAATTTTATAAGTTCTGTAACAGGAAGCCGCCACGTATTGTAAATCTGTCACTTCCTGAAAAATCATTCCAGAGAAAACAGTACTTTTTAGCTAAATGAACTTGACTTTCACATTATTTGTTTTTTGTATACTTTGGCTTAAAATGTTCTTTTAGCTTAATACTTTATGAGAGTTCCTTTACATGATTACTTTTATTAAAGCACCCATATTCTTAGTACAACTAGCTAATAATGAAATTATTTTTAGGGTTTTATATATTTAGCTTTAAAAATAAAAGTTGTTTCTAAAATATCAATCCTAAAATAGGTAAATGATATGAAAAGTCATTTAAACTAACTGATCAAAACAAACAAACAAACAAACAAACAGGTTTATATACCTGTGAGGCTCAGTTTCACTAATAAGAATAAAAACCATAATATGTCATTTCTTTCACCCAGCAGTTTGGTAAGGATAAGATAGTTTGATAAATCACAGTTTTTCTGGGAAAATAGCTAGTCTAAGGAAAATAGGTACTTTTATATATGTTAATGGGAGTACATCAAAATTAAAAATGCACCTATCCTTCAATTCACTGAATCCAGCTCTAAGAATTTACTGCCATAGATTTAAGTGCAAATGGTTACAAAGTATACTTTAGTATTCAATATTTATTGCATCCACTATGAATAGCTGTTCATAGACTATTAAATCAGCATTTTTTTGTGTATATGTGTAAAATTAAAAAGTATAAAACAATTCTTTATTAAATATATATGTGTCTATATACAAATGTATACACACACACAGAAAATTCAACATAGACAGGATACCAAAGACTGGAATAAAAGGGCATGTATTTTCCATTATATTTTGTTATTCAGTTTGAATTTTGAATTTAGTGTTTATTATGTACATGCATTACTTTGTACAAAAACAACATTTTTAAAGTTGAATTTTGGGGGGTGATATTGGTTAATAAAATTATAGATTTTAGGGGTACAATTCTAGAATACATCATCTGTATTTTGTATTGTGTGTTCACCACCACAAGTCAAGTCTCCCTTCATCACTATTATCCCCCTTTACCTTATTCTACCTCCCCCAACCCCCTTCTAGAAATCACCTTGCTGTTGTCTATGTCTATAAACTATTTTTCTTAACTCCTTCACCTTTTTCACCCAGCCCCACAACCCCCTTCTTGACAGTATTCAGTCTGTCTCTATAAGTCTATTTCTAATTTCTTTATTAGTTTATTTTGTTCATTAGATTTCAGATATGTGTGAAATCATATGATACTTGTCTTTCTCTGATTGGCTTATTTCATTTAGCATGATACTCTCCAGGTCCATCCCTGTCACAAAGGGTAAGAAATCCTTTTTTTTTTAATTTAAATTTTTAAATTTTATTTAGAAAATTAACAGGGTTACAGTGATCAATAAGAGTATAGGTAAGCATTTCTATAGCATTTGAACTATTGATTATGTTGTATACCCATCACCCAAAGTCAGTCATTTTCCTTCACCTTATATTTCTCGCTCTTTACACCCATCCCCCTACCTAACCTTTGTCCCCCTTCCCCATGGTAACTGCTTCACTTTTATCTGTGTCCATGAGTCTCCCTTTTATATCCCACCTATGTGTGAAATCATACAGTTCTTATCTTTTTCTAATTTACTTATTTCACACAGTATAATGTTCTCAAGGTCCATCCATGTTGTCTTAAATGTCACTATGTCATCATTTCTTATGGTTGAGTGGTATTCCATTGAATATATGTACCACATATTCTTTATCCAATCCTCTGTCAAGGGACACTTTGGTTGTTTCCATGTCTTGGCCACTGTTAATAATACTTAAATGAACATGAGGGTACGTGTGTCTTTATTTACCAGTGTTTTCAAGTTTTGGGGGTAGATACCCAGTAGAGGGATTGCTGGGTCATATGGTAATTCTATTCTTAATTTTTTGAGGAACCACCATACTTTCTTCCATAATGGTTGAACCAATTTGCATTCTTACCAGCAGTGAATTGAAGGTTCCTTTTTCTCCACAGCCTCTTCAACACTTATTACCTGTCTTGTTGATAATAGCCAATCTGACAGGTGTAAGGTGGTATCATTATAGTTTTGATTAACATTTCTCAAATAGTTACTGAAGATGAACATTTTTCATATATCTGTTGGCCATTTGTATTTCTTCTTGGAACAAATATATATCTGTTCATGTCCTCACTCCAATTTTTAATTGGATTGTTTGCTTGTTTGTTGCTGAGCTTTGTGAGTTCTTTATATATTTTGGGTATTAACCCCTTAGCAGAGCTGTTGTTTTCAAATATCATCTCCCATTTAGTGATTGCCTATTTGTTTTGTTGTCAAAGATTTCTTTCTTATGGCCGAGTAGTATTCCATGGTGTAAAGTACCACAGTTTTTTAATCTATTCATCTACTGATGAACACTTCGGCTGCTTCCAAATTTTGGCTATTGTAAATAATGCTGCATTGAACATAGAGTTGAATATATTCTTTAAAATTAATGTTTCAGGCTTCATTGGGTATGTTCCCAGAAGTGGAATGGCTGGGTCATAAGGCAGTTCTATTTTTAATTTTTTGAGGTAACTTTATATTGCTTTCTACAGTGGCTATACCAGTTTGCATTTGCACTAATTGTACACCGGAGCTCACTTTTCTCCACATCCTCACTAGTACTTGTTGTTTGTTGATTTATTGTTAGTAGCCATTCTGACATGTGTGAGGTGATATCTCATTGTAGTTTTAACTTGCAATTCTCTGATGGTTAGTGACGTTGGACATCTTTTCATATGTTTGTTGGTCATCTGTATGTCCTCTTTGGGAAATATCTATTCAGTTCCTTTGTCCATTTTTTAATTCGATTGTTGATTTATGTGTGTTTTGAGTTGTATGCTTTCTTTATAAATTTTGCATATTAACCCTTATTACATGTATTATTGGTGAATATGTTCTCCCATTCAGTGAGGTTATTTATTTATTTATTTTTTTATTTTTCATAGTTTTCTTTGCTGGCAAAAGCTTTTTAGTTTGGCCTGACCAGTGGTGGTACCAGTGGATAAAACATTGATCTGTGATACTGAGGTCCCAGGTTTGAAACCCTGAGGTCACCAACTTGAGTGTGGACTCATTCAGCTTGAGCACAGATTGCCAGCTTGAGTCAGGGTCATTGCCTTGGGCTCAGGATCATTGACATAATCCCAGGGTCACTAGCTTTGCAAGGAGGCACTGGCTTGGCTTGAGCCTTCCCTCCTCTCCCCTGTCAATGCACGTATGAGAAGCAATCATTGAACAACTAAAGTGATGCAACTACAGTTTGATGCTTCTCATCTCTCTCCTTTCCTATCTCTCACTCTCAGAAAAAAAAATAAATAAAAATAAAACTTTTTTGTTTGACGTAGTCCCATGTATTTTTTCTTGTTTCCCTTGCCTAAGGAGATATAGATATATCAGAAAAATATTACTATGAGAAATATTTGAGATATTACTGCCTATGTTTTCCTTTAGATTTTTATGGTTTCAAATCTAATATTTAGATCTTTAATTCATTTTGAGTTTATTCTTGTGATATATTAAAAAGATCATACACCATTATCAAGTGTGATTTATTCTTGGGATGTGAGGTTCGTACAATATCCATAAATAACTTACCCTGATATACCACATAAACAAAATAAAGAATAAAAATCACATGGTCATAGAAATAGATGCAGAAAAAATATTTAGTAAAACCCAGCATCCATTTACGGTTAAAAAACAAACTCTCAGTAAAGTGTGACTAGAGGGAATATACCTCAGTATAATGAAAGCCATATATGACAACCTCCCCAGCCAACATCATTCTCAGTGGAGAAAAACTAAAACTGTTTCCCTTAAGATCAGGAACAAGACAGGGATGTCTACTTTCACCACTTTAATTCAGCATAGGACTAGAAGTGCTAGCCACAGCAACTGGAAAAGAAGAAGAAATAAAAGGCATCTAAATTTGAAAGGAAGAAGTAAAACTGTCATTATTTACAGATGACATGATACTATCTATAGAGTGCCCTCAGATTCCACCAAAATATTATTAGAACTGATAAATTCAGTAAAGTAGCAGGATACAAAATAGATACCCAGAAATCAGTTGCATTTTTACCTACCAATAGTAAATTTTCAGAAAGTGAAAATAGGAAAAAGACCCATTTACAATTGCACCAAAAAAAATAAAAATTTCTGGGAATAAATTTAATCAAGAAGTAGTACTCTGAAAATTATAAGACACTGAAGAAGTTGAAGAAGATACACATAAGTGGTACCATATTAATTGTGTTGATGTATAGGAATAATTAACATCATTAAAATGCCCTTATTACCCAAAGCAGTCTACAGTTTCAACACAATTCTTATCAAAATACCAATGGCATAATTCCATAGAACGAGAAAAAATATTCCAAAAATTTATATGGAACCACAAAAGATTTGCATAGCCACAGCAATCTTGAGAAACAAGAATAACATTGAGGGAATCATGCTACCTGATATCAAACTATACTACAAGGCCATAGAAATCAAAATGCATGGTAGTAGTATACAAACAGATATATAGACCAATGGAAAAGAGTAGAGAGCCCAGAAAGAAAACTATGCCTTTATGGTCAATTATTATTTGAAAAAGGAGGCAAGAACATACAATGGGGTAAAGACAGCCTGTTCATTGAATGGTGTTGGGGGCCCTGGCAGTTAGCTCAGTTGGTTAAAGTGTAATCCTGATATCCCAAAGTTGCTGGTTTGATACCTGGTGAGGGTACATACAATAACCAACCAGTGAATGGATAAATAAAGTGGAAGAACAAATCAATGTTTTTCTCTCTGTCTCTGTGTCTCTTTCCTTCCCTCTTCCCTCCTCTCTGTCGAAAAATCAATAAAATATTTTAAAAAAATAAATGGTGTTGGGAAAATTGGGCAGACATGTGCAAAAGAAATGAACTAATAAAACAGCTTTATTAGTTTTTGAAATGTAATTTACATGCTATAAAATTTACCAGTTGAAGTGTCAATTCCATGGGTTTTTAGTATATTTATAGAGTTGTGCTCCTGTCCATATAATCTAATTTTAGAAACCGTTCATCAACCTCAGTCGAATCTTTGTACCATTAGTAAACAAACCCTATTGACCCTCAACTTCCCTAGCTCTAGACATTCATTTCTGCTTCCTATAAATAGATTTGTATATTCTGGAATTTCATACAAATCATATGTATGGCATGTATTTATTTGTAAATGGCTTCCTTCACTTACTGATTTTGAGGTTCATTTGTGTTGTAGCAGGCCTTACAAAACTTTGATTTTAAAGAATGTTAAAAAATTAAAGTGAAAATAACAATTTCAAAATTACTTGTCCTGTTAAATATGTTGTACAGTGGTTGTGAAATGGAAGGGAAGTAGAAAGAAATAATTTCTTGTTAATAGCTTTCAGTTACTGAGTGGTTACTATCTACTCTATTAGATTTTATACAGTGTGTCTGTAAAGTTCTGGTGCACTTTTAACTGGTCACAGTAAAGCAACAAAAGATGATAGAAATGTGAAATCTGCACCAAATAAAAGGAAAACCCTCCCAGTTTCTGTAGGATGATGTGGCAGCATGTGCACATGCACAGATGATGACATAACACTGTGTATACAGCAGAACAGCCCACGGCCATGCCAGTCGAGATATGGACGGTACAGAGGAAAGTTCAGTGTATTCTCTGCCTCACTAAATTGGAATCCGTGACCACAGTGCAACGTGAATATCGGTGCGTTTATAACAAAGCGCCACCGCATAGGAATAACATTACTCGGTAAAATAAGCAGTTGAAGGAAACCAGCAGTTTGGTGGAGAAACCCCGTTTTGGTAGGCCATCAGTCAGTAACGAGTCTGTAGAGGCTATACAGGATAGCTACCTAAGGAGCCCTAAAAAATCTGTGCATGCATGTGCTTGACACCTAAGCAAGACTACAGTTCATAAAGTGTTAAAGAAATGCCTCTGTTTTATGGGGTACAAATTGCGACTGTTGCAG
Organism: Rhynchonycteris naso; assembly: GCA_037038555.1. Classification (NCBI taxonomy): domain Eukaryota; kingdom Metazoa; phylum Chordata; class Mammalia; order Chiroptera; family Emballonuridae; genus Rhynchonycteris; species Rhynchonycteris naso. The sequence goes on along the minus strand of CM072995.1, from coordinate 305,230,780 downwards.
GCTATCAAACAGGCGGATAGACCCACATGATGCGAGTTTGCTACAGATATGTTTCATGAGATCAACAATGATGCAAGATTTTTGCAGAAGATTGTGTTTAGCGATGAGGCGACCTTCCATATCTGTGGACATGTTCATCGCCATAACGTCCAAATATGGGCTGCTGAACATCCTCATGCCTACGTTGAGTACAAACGTAACACCCCTAAAGTGAATGTGTGGTGTGGCCTGATGCTTGATAAGGTGATAGACCCATTTATTTTCATGGAGCAGTCTGTGGTGGCAAACACCTATCTTGACATGTTGGAATTGTATGCAGTGCCACAATTTCCAGAAGGTATCATCTTTCACCAGGACAGCGCTCCTCCACACTATGCCACCATTGTTCGTGAGTTTCTGGATAGAACATTCCCCTGGCACTGGATAGGCAGGGGTTCTGTCAAGCCATGGCCACCACGATCCCCGGATCTGATGTCCTTAGACTTTTACTTTTGGGGTAATGTGAAGCAACATGTGTACATTGAACGTATCAACTGCATTAATCACTTAAAACAGAGAATCACAGATGTCATTCACTCTGTTACACCAGACGTCCTTACCCATGTGTGGCAAGAACTTCACTATCGTTTGGATGTGTGTAGGGCAAAAATGGAGCCCACATCGAACTGCACTGAATAGGTATGAAACTGGGAGAGTTTTCCTTTTATTTGGTGCAGATTTCACATTTCTATCATCTTTTGTTGCTTTCCTGTGACCGGTGAAAAGTGCACCATGACTTTACGGACACACTGTATATGTTATTTAATCCTTACAATATATGTAATAAATAGTATTCTTTTATTTCTACAAATGCATAAAATGATATGAGTGTTAATTTTAAGTGTTAATATAGACATAAAAGTATGAAGTATTAAAATAGATGTGTGCAGATTTATACTTTATAGCCAAAGGTTGAATATTTTAAATGCTATAACTTAGCAGAGTGTACAGTGGAAATGTAATTCAGTAGCCACACAGATCTAATAGAACTTTTTGCCATTATGATATGTTCTCTATCTGTTCTGTGTATTATAGCTATCATCACAGGTGGCTACTGATTACATGAACTGTGGCTAGTGAGAATGATAAACTGAATTTTAATATTATTTAATTTAAATTTATTTTAATTTAAATAATCATATTCTGCTTCTGTTTATGACCTAATAATAGTTACAGGGCAATCAAGCTAATCCTCACTCTTACAATTGAAGCAATCCTAATGTAGGCAAAATATCTGAAACAGTGGACGTTAGACACTGAAGGGCAGAGATCCCTGAGATTTGGGAAACAAAATGAGCCCTATGATTATGGTAGTCATGCCTTGAGAGAGTATCCAGGCATTCATTAAAGAGAAGGCATTCAGAAAAGGTCTAGAGGACTTTCTGAGTTTAAGAAACAGTTTGAAGAGTGAGAGAAGACAATGCTGAATAGAATTTACAGAACACATGATGAGTAGAGAGGAATGTACTCAGCTGATTGCTAATTAGGACATGTTAGGGAGGAAAATGCCACAGTCCAAGGAAAGAATAACCTAAAAGAATTGGAGGTCCTTAACTAAGTATTTGGCACTCAAAGCAGCCAGACTGGAAAATCTCAAGGTACATGTGGCATTGAGTACAGTATACATAAAGGTCTTATCTTAGTAATGAGGAATAATTAATACTAAATTGAGCAGTACTTCCTCCTTAAATATCTTAAAAGCAAGTCCTTAAAGGATATAACTGTATTCAATAACTTAACTGTGCTAGAACAAAGCTCAGGAATATTTATGGGCATACAAATATATCTAGCACCCACCTAAGTAAAATTCAGAATGTCTAATATCCAATCAAAATTACCAGGCATGCAGTAAGAAACAAGAAAATTTGACCCATAACGAGAAGATAAGTCAGTCTACTATTACCAAACCAAAATTGACAAAGCTGTTAGAGTTAACAGGCAAGAAATTTTTTTTTTCAGGCAAGAAAATTTAGAAAAGCATTACTATATCTGAATCCCATAGTTGCAAAAAGTTAGAGACATGAAAAATAGGAAAACAAAATCTAAATCAAAACTTCTAGAGATGACAATTACAATGTGTAAGATGGAAAATTTACTGTATGCATTAATGGCATATTCAATATTGCAGAAGACAATATTAGTAAACTAGAAGACAACAATAGAAATGATCCAAAATGAAACACAGAGAGTAGAGAATTTTATTTTTACAAAATAGAACAGTGTTGTGGGACTACTTCATGTGACTTACTCTTTGTTAATTAGAGTTTGTAGGGAGTTGGGGGGCTAAAAATATATTGCAATAATGTTTAAAATTTTTTCAGACGTGATTAAAACTGTAAAACCACAGATCTGAGAAACTTAATGATCCCCCCAGTACTAAAACAATAAGGAAGACTACTTCAAGATACATTATAGTCAAATAGTAAGATGATATCAGAGTGACGTTCATTGAACAAACTACTGAAATAAAATGATCTGCCATCCTAAAAATTTATACCCAGCAAAAATATCTTTCAAAAACCCATGAAAAAAATTTTAGACATACTTTTAAAATATAAATAACCACACTTTGCTTTTGATTGCCAAGTAACAGTTATAGGGTAATCAGGAGACTGTAATTTTAAAGATGTAAACTATAAATTATAAAATAAATACTAACATATGCCAACAAAAGAAAGAAAATGGAACCATAAAAAATACATAATAAAAAAAAAAGGCAGAAGGAAAAAGGGCCTGACTGGGCAGTGGCGCAGTGGATAGAGCGTTGGACTGGGATGTGGAGGACTCAGGTTTGAGACCCTGAGGTCACCAGCTTGAGCGAGGACCCATCTGGCTTGAGCAAAAGCTCTCCAGTTTGGACCCAAGGTCGCTGGCTCTAGCAAGGGGATGCTCGGTCAGCTGAAGGCCTGCGGTCAAGGCACATATGAGAAAGCAATCAGTAAATAACTAAGGTGTTGCAACGAAAAACTGATGATTGATGCTTTTCATCTCTCTCTGTTCTTGTCTGTCCCTATCTATCCCTCTCTCTGACTCTCTCCCTGTAAAAAAAAAAAAGAAGGAAAAAGAGAGTGAGATGAAAGAAAAATAAATAGCAAAATAATAGATTTAATTCTGAACTTAACAATAATCTTGTTAAATGTAAACAATCTAAATACACAAGTGAGGAGGTGTAGATTTTCAAACAGAAGAAAAAGCAAGAAACAATGATATGATGTCTGCAAGGAATGAACTTGAAATATAAAGACCCAATCAATTAAAAGTAAAAGAATGAACAAGTAAAAGAAAGCTGGAGTTATTATCACATAATATTGATCTCAGAACAAAGAATATTATCAGAGATAACAAAGGTAATTTTATCATGATAAAGTGGACAGAATTCTAAATGTTTCTGCCTTTAATAACAGAGCTTAAAAACATACTAAGGAAAAACTGATAGAACTACAAGGAAAGATTGTGGAGAAAACCTCACAATTATAGCAGGATATTTTGATAACTTGTGTCAATAATTGATTGAACAAGTGGACAAAAAAATTAATAAGGTATAGAAGAATTGAACCAACAATGCAGTCAACTTGACTTCACTGACATTTATAGATCCCTCCATCCAGCAACAGTAGAATGCACATTCTTTTAAAACGCACATGGAATATTTACCAAACATATGGAAAATATTTTGGGGCATAAAATAAATCTTGATAAATTTAGAAGTGATCAGGTCATAATAAGTATTTTTTTGATGATAATACAGACACATGAGAAGTTAGTACCAACAGATTGCTGAAAATTCTCAAGTATTTGGAAACCAAATAACACTTCTAAGTCGTGAATCACAGAATTAAGCAAAACAAAATTAGAGCAGTTCTTAGGAGGGAATGTATAGCATTATATTAATACATCTATATTAAAAATACCTTAAGTGAACGGGTCACATTACTACCTTTTATTTTTAAAGCGAGAGAGAAACAGACAGGGACAGACACGAGCAGTGAGAGAGATGAGAAGCATCAACTCATAGTTGCAGCACCTTACTTGTTCATTGATTCCTTTCTCATATTTGCCTTGATCAACAGGCTCCAGCCAAGCCAGTGACCCCTTGCTCAAGCCAGTGACCTTAGGCTCAAGCTAGTGACTGTTGGGCTCAAACCACTGACCCCTGGACTCAAGATACTGAACATAGGGTTATGTCTATTATCTCATTCTCAGGCCAGTGACCACATGCTCAAGCTGGTGACGTTGGGGTTTCAAACCTGGATCCCATTCCAATGATCTCTATGCACTGTGCCACCACTTGATCAAGCTCACATTACTACTACCTTTAAGAAACTAGGAAAACAAAAGCAAATTAAATCTAGAGCAAACAAAAAAGGAATGAATAAAGATCACTTTGAAATCAATGAAGTCGATTGAGTCCTGTAAACTTCAAGACACAACAGTAGGACTGATCTAAAATGAAAGGCAGAAAGTAAAGAGAAAAAATTTGTTGGCATAGAACTACTTTTAGTTCAGGACTTAGGTTCTAGATCCTTTTCATATACATCTTAAGATGTTGTGTTTAGTATGATGTGTTTCAGGGGAGCTTTAATCCAGATTTACTGTGTTCTGATACCTGGTTTTAGAGGAATTTTTTAATAGCTAGTTTATATCCCGCAAAGGATGATTATACTTTTAGGAGCTTTTCTTATTGATTAGAATTGGTTGACAACTGGACTGTATATTACTTATTTAAAAAACTAGCCATCTCAATAGAATAGTTAATAAATACTATGATTTATTTGCTGTTTTTATTATAAAAGGCATTGTCCTTTTTTTTTTAATTTTTCCAAGCATTTTATTTTTATTTTTCAATTACAGTTGACATATAATATATTAGTTTTAGGTGTACAACATTGTGATTAGACATTTATATGACTAAAAAAGTGATCAACCCATTAAGTGTAGTACCTACCTGAAAGCATACATAATTATGATATTATTGACTATATTCCTGAGGCTGGACTTTGCATCCCCATGACTATTTTGTAACGACCAATTTATGCTCTTAATCCCTTCAACTTTTTCACTCAGCCCTCTAACCCTCCTCCTATTTGTAAACCATCAATTTGTTCTCTGTATTTATAAGTACATTTCTGTTTCATTCATTTATTTTATGTTTTAGATTTCTACATATAAATGAAATCATATATTATTTGTCTTTGTTTGACTTATTTCACTTAGCATAATACCCTATAGGTTCATCCATGTCATTGCAAATGGCAATATTTCATTATTTTTTTATGGCATGCTTAGAATTTAGATTGGCTGTTTCGTTTTGAATTCTGTTAACCTTCTACTTACTCTGTACAGTGGTCCCTGCTCTATCGCGGAGCTTAGGTTCCAAAACCCCTCATGATAGGCATAAATCCGTGAAGTAGTGACCTTAGTGTTTATTTTATTATTTATCTATATTTAATGGCTTTATAAACCCTCCCCACACTCTTATAAACCTTTCCCACACTGTTATTAACCTTTCCCACACTCTTATAAACACTTCTATGCTCTTAAACACTTTTCTACACTCTTAAATCTATGTAATTTTAACAGCATATACAATTCTATATGGGTACTCACCAGTGAATATACTACAACTTGAATGATGAAAATGGTGATGAATTAGTTGTGCAGTACTGATGATGATGAAGGTGATGATGATGAGATGAATGTACTATTTAGCCAAGAAGAGCATTACAGCTCTTCTGAAGGTGCCACTTCATCAGGCGCTTCATCAGGTGGTGCAGTATCCATATGTGTGAGTCTTTGTCTACTCATCTGCTATATGCTGCATATTTTATTTTGATTTAATTTTCTTTTAATATATTTTAATTAATACTTTTTGTATTTTTTAATATTTTCAATTATTTAGGCTAGAAAATGCTTATTTACCGCAAAAATAATTAAAATAATAAATATATAAAAATACTTATATACTGCAAAATCCCGCAATATAGCGAAAAATCTGCGATACAAAATTAGATATATGGAATTTAAAAATCCGCGATACAGTGAGACTGCAAAAAATGAACCGCGATATGGTGAGGGACTACATATACATATTGTATTTATATATACATATTGTATAATATATGTATATAACTTTATTTATAAATTTGTGTGAATATGGACTCTTTATTGCCTTAATATGGTTTATACAAAATGTAGAGAATGAAAGATGTGTGACTACTTTGGTACATATTTAGATTGTTTCAGATGCAGGATTTAATAGTAGGTATTTTGCTTTTATAAGACATACCAATGACGATGTCAGTGTTTTTTTGCAAGTAATGTATTTTCTCCTTGTTGTAGGTCCTTTTGTTCTGCATCACAGCTGCCATGTATATGTTCTTTTTCAGGTATGTTCTGTTACACCTATTTATTTTAATAGAAAATATAGTGTTTGTAATTTTTTATCAACCATGTGACTAAAGTGTTTCCCAAATAATTATTTCATATGAGATGCAAGAGTTTTGTTTTCTTCTAGAGTCGTTAGAGAGAAATCACTGCTCCTTAGTATATAGAGAAAGAAAAGGAATAGAAATTTGTTTTCTCACATTCTACTTATAGGTTTATTTGGAAAGCTAAATACGTAAATTAGTAGTCCTCAAATTTTGATAGATTTTCTTTGTGGGCCTGATTTTAGATATTCCTCAGTCTCCTCATAAGAGACTTAACATTTTAAATTTAAATGAGAAAAAGTTATGGTAGGACATAATCTAAGTCTTCTGTGAAGGTAACATAGCATATTAATTATAGACTTTAAAATATTAAATTAGTCCATCATGACAAAGTTGTATTTTTCATTAACAGTGAGACTTTGAGGAATCAGGGAGGGGAGGTGTGTGTTAGAATTACTCGAGTTCAGTGCCAACAAAAAGGATGTCTGTCACTGTTATGTAACCATAGCAGTATGAGAAGAAAAAATTTATGAAGAGTCCAATTCCTAGTCTTCCTTTTCAGTAATACCAGTAATTCCCATTTATTTTGTCTATTGCACTCATTTGAATGGACTCTTTCTTGTTATTTTTGGATATAGGCAGAATTCAGTCACAGCAGGAACGACCAGGCTTTTAAAAGTAAAATTTGTATTTAATTGACAAAGGCAATTAAGGATTTTAATAAGATATATTTGGTAGCCATCTTTCTTTTTTAAACCTAAGTGAGATAATTTAACCACACCAGAATCTTGGAACAACTAATTTCCTGCCAGAATTTTCTAAATAAAAACGTAATAAGCACAATGATTTAAATTTTACTTATTTTGGCTTTATCAAAAATGTTACATGCAAATTAACACTGGGGGAACAAATTTTTTTCATTTTCTGTTGCATTAGGTTTTAGAACTGTTTCTATATAATTCTGCATCGCTCATTCCAAATCTGAAATCCATTTTTTTGTGCATGCTCTAGTTTTTATGCAATTTTAATTTCTTTTTGTTACAGTAAATGGCATGCATTGGTTTTTAAATTAGAGTTAAAGGGCAACAACTCTTGGATTGAACATAACCACAAGGCAACTAATGTTTTACAAACATCACTTTTACATAATTATAGTTGTTTTTAAATGTAAAAATTTATTATCTGATAAAAACACCCTCTTATTTTGTTTTAAGATTGAATCATGGCTTTTTCGAGTAGGTGTAAATGTAAGAATAGTCCTGATACCTTCTGTTATATATGTGGTTGTTCCACACTTTAATGTCAAAGGCGCAAAATTTCATCATTTGTGATACGTGCATATATTGCCTATTTTCAAGTTCCCCTTGGCGATAAAGACAAGAATTGCACTCCTCATATTGTGTGTCATGATTGTGAGGAAATGCTTCATGACTGGACAAAAGGAAAATACAAAGGAATGCCTTTTGGTATTTCCATGGTTTGTCATGAACCTAAGGACCACAGCCGTGACTGTTATTTCTGTCTGATCCATGCCACGGGCATCGCCAAGAAAAAACAACATATGATCGCATATCCTAATATTCCTTCAGCAATACGACCTATCCCACATTCTTAGACACTCTTGGTTCCAGTTTTCAATGGTTTTATTTCTTCTAAGGACGAAGAAAGTGAACGTGGTGATCAAGTGTATTTTGATAAGATGCATGAGGAAATGATTGTAGAATCTGAAGGGTGTTCTTCTGATGCCAAGCAGTTATTAACCCCTCAACAGTTTAGCCAACCCGAATTGAATGACTAAGTAAGAGATTTGAGCCTATCAAAGAAAGCAGCTGAGTTATTAGCTTCCAGGCTTCAAGAAAAGAATGTACTTCAACGGTCAGCTAAAGTATCTCATTTCAGGAAGCGTGAACAAATTTTAGTGGACTTTTTTTCCAAAGACAAACACTTTGTTCACTGTCATGATATCGGTAGTCTTCTCAGCCAGCTAGATGTTATCATTTACAGTCACACAGAATGGCAGCTATTTCTTGACAGCTCTAAACAGAGTCTGAAATGCGTTCTTCTACACAACGGTAATGTTTATGCAGCAGATCCAATTGGTTATTCAACTCATCTACGAGAAGAATATAATGACATAAGAATTGTCCTCGACTTTCTGAAGTGTGAGGAGCATAACTGGATCATTTATGTGGATCTTAAAATGGTCAATTTCCTGCTAGGACAACAGAGAGGTTTCATGAAAGTATCGTGCTTTCTGTGTTTGTGGGACAGCCGAGCTTGGGAGAAACACTGGACACAGAAGGAGTGGCCGAAATGTGAAGCTCTGGAAGTTCGGATGCAAACTATTGTGAATGAACCTGTAGTTAATCGATACAGGATCATTTTTCTCTTACTTCACATCAAATTTGGCTTAAGGAACCAGTTTGTTTAGGCGTTGAGTAGAGAAAGTAAATCCTTTCAACATATTATTATTTCTGTTTTTCCTGCCTTGTCTTTCGAGAAGATAAAAGTAGGTGTATTTGATGGACCTCAAATTTGAACCCTCATATGTGGTGAAAAATTTGCCAGAAAGATGAATAAGGAGGAGGAAGCAGCATGGCAGTCTTTTGTGGCATTTCCAAAGAATTTCCTTGGCAACAAAAAAGCAGAAAAGTATGAACTTCTGGTTCAAAGGATGCTGTTGTCTTTCCGTGACATTGGATGTAATATGAGCGTTAAGATTCACTTCCTGAATAGTCAGTCATCTTGATAAGTTTCCCAAAAATCTTGGAGCTGTTAGTGATGAGCAGACTACTGCTGGAGCATCAAACGAGATTGTCCTCAACAAGTACATAAACTCAAGAGCTACAAACGCAAATTTTTGCCTGAATAGATTTTAAATAAGTTTTGTGCAAATTTTATGATTAAAATAAGTGTTTTAATATGTTCTATTTCAAAATTGTAGACAAATTCTGATGCAGTCATATCTTTTAGTGTACTAGTGTATTTACTGCATTATATAAATTATTTTCACAAAGATGATGCCCAAGAAGACATTCTACTTCATATGTTAAACTAAATGTTGAAAATTTTACAATAAGATGAAAACCTAAAATCTTTAATTGCATAGAAAACTGTAGCTTACAGAGAAAAACTAATATCAGATTTGAGATCAGCACACTTGAATTAGATAAGAACAAGTGTTTTTGTGGATGCAATAAAAATTTTGTTCGCCAGTGTTATAAAATGATGATGTTGCAGTTATTATTTTTGTAAAGGGACAGCCAGGTTATTAGAAGAAAGAAAAACCCACAGAGTTTCAGCTTGATTTGCAATGGATTGGTAATGGGTTATGTAGTATTTTATGGCGGTTATTAGTGACTTGAAAATCAGTGCAGCTATCTCATGGTCTTTGTTGAATTTTTTGACCTACCATTTTAATATAACTTCAGACATACCATATGATTTCCTTGGTCTCTTATATTTTAATAATTAAGGGTGTGTAAGAAATTAAGAACAAATACTATTTTATTTTTATCAATTTCCCAAAAACTTTATAATTGCATATAGATACATTATTAGAAAAATCTGCAAAATGTTTGTGTGGTTTATCTTTTTGTTCTGTCTAGTCTGAAGATAAAACATACCTAGTGGGGAAAAAGGTAAAAAAGATAAAAACTTAGAAACATATCTTTTATTGATATACATAGGAGAAAAGTACAGTACCATGTAAATTTTCCTTTTGTTAAAATTCTTAACTGGTAGTTAAATGAATCAATTCTTCCTGATATGGCACCTGAAGAGATCATATTTGGTCAATATTTAGCATTTGTTAGTCGTCATATGTTTTTGAGGTTTAAAAATCAAATTATGTTTTGAATATAGTGACAATGCTCAATTTTTAGTTTGGTTCTTTGAAAATTGCTGCCATTAGTCTAGTATTTTTGGTGAGAAAGAATATCAGCCCCATAAACATGTACTTTGATGCAGAGCTACAGAACCTTTTTCTGTTTCAGTTACAAAGTCCAGGTTAAAAAAAAAACAATTTAAAATACTTTCCAGAAGGCTCAATATAAGGTTTTAGTGACAAGGTAAACATTTTCAATTTTCTGAGGAAAGGGGTTGTTTTTCTCCTAAAAGAAACACTATCACCAAATTTCTAGTGTTCTTGGCAGAAGTTAGTTTGAATAACTTAATACAAGAGGTTTGGTAAATGGTAAAGTAAAACTATTTATGAAGTAGTACAACCAGACAAAACAATGTTATGTGTTTGTTTGAAATCTAGAATGCTTTTGGAATGGACAGACAACATTGTTCATAGCAGTTAGCGAGTCCAGTTACATTAGAATATTTTATTCTTAAGATTCAATTTTATTGTAAATATATTTTTGATGACACATTCCATTTATTAACATTATTTCCACTCTAATTGCATAAAATTGGATAAGTAAGTATCAAATGATATTGTCCCCAGGACTTGATTTATAGTAATCCCTTTTGGGAAGAGGATAAGGGAAACATTTTATGTTAGAAGTTAAGGCACTTGCCTGACCTGTGTTGGGCCATGGATAAAGTGTCGACCTGGGACACTGAGGTCGCCTGTTCAAAATCCTGGACTTGCCTGGTCAAGGCACATAGGGGTGTTGATGCTTCCTCTTCTCCCACCCACCCACCACTCACCCCATCTCTCTAAAAAGGAATAAGTGAAATCTTAAAAAAAAAAAAGTCATTTGTATTTTTATCCTAACCAATATATGGGAAAAAGGGAAGTAAGACCCCCTTTCAATAGTGACAAAATGTGCCAAGTTTTTTAAAGAATAACTTCAAGAAGTAGTTTTATAAGTATTTATTGTATTAATTTTCTTAAGCAACACGATACTTTCAGTATTGAAATTGTGGTCATTAAAATGTGTAGCGAAAATATACTTTTGTACAGCTTTTAATAGGTTTTTTTTAACAGGTATAGTTTTTTTTTTCACACACATTGTCTCATACATGGTGATCTTGCTATTCAGTCTGTATACCAGAAATAAGGCTTATATTCAGAGTTCTCAGAACTCTTTAGAGGGTTGTGTTGAATGCAGGTAATATGGGAAGAGAGAGTTCTAGTATTATTCTAGTTCTTAATCAGCTGGCCATCAGCTATCAGGCTGTCTATGGATACCAATACATACTGTGGATTCTGTTTGGAACTGGGGTACAATAGTTGAAAGTTTATCTGAAAGAAAAAGGCTCTCTGAGTAATACTAGTGAGTATATTTTATAATTATTCTGACTCCTTTGTTCACTCATTTTATTGTTTTGTATGTTATTATTATATCTTCACCATAGAGCATTGTCTATTACTATCAGTTTAGGTTTAGCAGAAGTCATGGTTGAAAACTTGAGAGAATAATCTCATGCACCTCTTTAAAACATTTCTTTACTTCCAAATGTGTATTTAAGGGTAAAGCAGACTACATTTTCTTAAGCCAAGGTATTCATAACAGTTGTGGATTCAGCCTTCACTCAGGTCTTTCCAACATTCTTGTGGAGAAAAGAATGAGTTTCCCTTGAACAACCAGCTCTGTTTTGTTCTAATTGAGAAGCAAAGGAAAGAATCAGCAGCAACATAAGCAGCTTACCAAAATGATTACACTTAATCTTGCTCACAAAAAAATAATGAAAGAGGCAGCACTTTTAAACATTATAAGTTTTATTTTCAACATTAGGTTTCTGTGTCTGAAGAACACTAATATTTTTTAAAAAATGAAATAATTCAGCTTCACTTTAAAAAATAATTTTAAAAATATGGTATCATAAAGCATATTATGACAACTTTGATCCCATCATAGTGAGTACCTAGCTAGAAATTCTTTCCACCTGTCTTTGTGAAGCAGCAGCAGAAAATGCAACTTTGTTTAAACATGTAGAATAAAAGGCTCAGACTTGTCATAGCATGTAATCTACAGACTATATGTGACTAATTCACAATAGACATAGCTCAGTCTGATATAAACATTGAAAAGCTTTGCACTTTTAGTTAGAAACCCCAGTGCAAATTAAAATTTGTTTTTTTTAAAACAGACCTACAAACAGTATTGATGTACCTGCCATTGAATTCTAGTCAGCTCTCTGGGAAGGCACAAATAATACAGCATTTCATTAGTCTCAAGATAAAAATGTAGTGTTTATGCTTAAGAAAACAACTCCATTTATTGGCTGAACAACCTGTGGGTTTTGAGCAAAAGATCTTTGTGATTGTCCTAGAATCTCTTTACATAAACTTAACATCTTTGAAATAACCTTAAAAGCAGGTAAAGAACTTTTGATCTGGGCCTTTTGACCATTTTCTGATTTTAATGAAAGCCCTTTAAGTATTAATTAGATTCTATTTCTTAAAGGATTGTCTAGACTTACACAAAAATCGAGTGTAGAAAATTACATACGGTATTCACAGTTGAAAAGTTTTACCTTAGGGTTAGAAGAGTTTGCACTAAATAATTAGATCCACAATATAGAGAGTGAATTGGGATTTCAGAAGGGGGACATATGACAGGTAATGGGAGGGTACTGTAGTAGTCATCCAGGAGAGAAATAGTGAGGATGTGACTGAAAGTGATGGTAATTATATGGTGAAGAGTGTATTGAGTTAAAATGTGAGGATTGCTGGGATGTGGAAGGGCAGAACACGGGAAGCTGAAAAAATTAGAAAATATGTAGAAACTGAGTACAGGTTTTGCAAATACTGAGGTTGAGGAGCTTTTAGACATTTATATGGAGATATATAGATATCACTTGGGTGTTTGGAGTTCAGCAGATAAAATAGAGGCTTTTCTTGGCTTTCATACTAGCTGCTTGACTGTGGACAAATCACATGACATTGGACACAGTTTCTTTATTATTAAAAAATATAAATTATTATATGGATCTAATTATTGGGTTTTGGGGATTAATAAGACACAGTGTCTTTCAAACATTTTGGATGTGACATAAAATAAAAATTGTGAATACATACACACACAAATTTCCCAGAATAAAATCTAATCTTCCTACATGTAATATATTTGAATATTTTCTAATTGTAATTTATTTAAAATCTACTTTGACCCACTAATGGCTAACAACCAGAAGTGTGAGAAATACTGAAGTAATACATGTGAGCACTTGCTATGGTGACTGTTACCTTAGAAAAAATAGAATTAGAAGTAGTGATTATTGCTTTTCAACTAAGAAATAAAATGAATTAAAATCGAGAATATCAGGAAGGAGGACATTATGTTTAGTAATGCTGTAGACATATCAAGTGAAATAAGGGTTAAAACGTTCGTTTGCTCTAACAATCTGGTGGTCAGTGGTAACCTGGTAGAGAAATTTCTGTTGAGCGGGGATAGTAGATTAAGAAATAAATGTGACATGTTGTACACTTTAAATATATGCAATTATATTTGTCAGTACAGTTAGGAAAAAATGGAATGTAAAAAATAAATGTAAGATGAGGAAGTAGAATGACGATGGTAAATTCCAGAGGAGAAAGGGCGAGTGGTTGCACGATTAAGGGGTTTTCTTTTGTATTTTTCTTAAGTAATTAGCTAATTATTTATTTAACTAGACTGTGGGAAAGTTTAAGTTGATAAAAAAAAAATGGTTGCACAAGCAGGAGAAAGTGACAAGTTGGGGAATGAGGAGAGTTTAAAATGTCCAAAATGTCAACATGTATGGGTAGGTTGTTAAACCTACTGGCCTGGGAGAGATCATGATAAATGATTTGGAGGAAATTGAAAGTCTGTTTGAAAGCCTTGAACACGTGGTTTAAATGAAAAGGGACTGATGAATAGAGGTGGTAGGAAATGGAAAAATCTAATGTTTTTGGCTTCCTAAGTTCACTGTCATTCTTAAAAGATAAATTAACTTGTTATAAAAATAGACATGGACTTGTGAAACTATTGGCCAGTGCAATTTTATTTTCATGAATATAAATGGCATTTTTAGGTGGTTTTTAAAATGTAAATTTATTTTAATTTTTACTTACATCAAAGTTTAAAAAATGGATGATGATATCCATGTTATTAACTCAGTGGTAAGTTTATACCATGAGTATAATATTACCATTAATTGCCAATTAACTTATTCTAGTCCCACACTAGTTCTGAGATTCCATAGGATATAGGAGCCCCTTTGTGAAGCAAGATGTTGGTTTCAGTTAAAATAAAGGATGAACTGTAATTATGTTTATCTTTTTTTTTAAACCACTAGCATGGTGTATACTTTTTAATGGTATACACTTTTGACCCATTACAATTTTAACCTCTGTTACCATCGTTAAACATAATCAAGTTGGCATTATACAGTCTTATTTATTTTTTATTTTATCTTGTAAGCTAGAATTTAGCTAGAATTTAATATAGTAACAATAGTTATATTACAAAAAAGAAGTCATTTGTTCCAAGTTCTACAAATTGTGTTTTTATTATTGACAGAAAAATAATTCTTCTTATAAACTCATTTTACTTTTTAGTAGCTGTGAGAAATAAAAATATTTTTGTTTTGAAAATGCCAGTTCACAGAAATTTTAACAAAGCTTTTTTCAATAAGGCATTTTTGTTTTGAGCAACAAGAAAATTCCTCCTGTGTATAAAAATCCACTACCTTTTCACAAATCTCAGCAAATCAAAACTATTCATTAGTAAGAGAAATAATAACTCCTGATAAATTTCTAATAGTGCAAATCCTTGAAATAATTTAAATATATTTTTCTCCTGATGGTGTCAGTAATAGTTTTCTAGCATTTATGATTATTATTACTAGAGGTAATTTGGGGTAAAAGAGTCCCCAGTAAATATTTGAATGAATGATACTGAATTAAAAAACAGTTAAAGATTAGAAATAAAATTTTCAGCTTTTCATTGACAATAAATACCAAACAGGTATTCTTTTCCCTCCATGTTCCAAATTTCTCTGGGCATAATATTACATCACATTCTCTCATAACTAAACAAAGTCACAGGCTATTCTTAAAAAGTATCTTTTTTGTTATCTTTTCATAGTCAATAGCTGTCATGCGCTTGATACTGCTAATAATGCAGTTGACACTGTTTCACCTCTTTCTTGTAGGGGAAGGAGCAATGGTAAAGGGGAGGAATAAAAAAGAGAAAAAAATTGCTAAAAACAATAGGGTAATTGGAACCCTTAGTTATGTTTGGCTAGAGTGTCTATTTATATTTAAAGGTTTTACATTGATTTTGTATATATTTAAGAATTTGTTGATATATCAACTGTCTGGTGAATTATTAAACTTGTACTATGGTCTGAATATTTGTGTTGCCCAAAATTTATATGTTGAAATCTTAACTTCCCAGGTGATATGATTGATTATATGGGGCCTTTGGGAGGTGATAGATCAGTGGTTCTTAACCTGGGTTCTATCGAACCCTAGGGGTTCGATGAGTCGGTCTCAGGGGTTCGGAGAAGCCTCTGCCACAGAGGCCAGAAGAAAGTAATCCCGTAATTTGTTGTGAGTTCATGCACTTTGTTGGTTTTGTTTTATGAGCAAGATGATGTTCATGCATGGCTCATTTTGTGCACCAGTAAAAAAACATATATCTATGTCTTGAATTTGGAAAAAAAAATCATATTTTATTTATCACTAAAGAAAGGTTCGGTGAATGCGCATATGAAACTGTTGGGTTCGGTCCCTCAGAAAAGGTTAAGAACCACTGTAGATCATGAGGCAGAGAGCCCTACTGAGTGGTTGGTATCTGTGCCCTTATATGAGAGTCCTGAGCGAGTTCCCTCACCCCTTCCACCATGTGAGGTTGCAGTGAGAAGATGGCCATCCATGAAGAAGTGGGTGCTCACCAGACATCAGGTCTGTTGGTGCCTTGGTCTTGGATTTCTCAGCCTCCAGGACTATAGAAGTAAATTTTCGTTGTTTATAAGCCACCTAGTCTCCAGTATTTTTCTGTAATAGCTTGAACTGACTATGATAACTCTGAAGGACTTTTAAGTTTCTAATGAAATTCATTAATATTTCAGGTGTCTATTATATATAATATTTTTGTCAAAATGTGGTTGATATACACATAACAAAAATTAAAACAAAATTTAAGCAAAATATAAACATATTTATATCTAAAATTTTGAAATTCCAGGTTAGACATTCTAAGGTTCATTTGTCAGCTCCATGGTGATTAGAGATGTAGGATCTCTGTCATCTTATAGCATAGCTTCTCAAAGGAAAGTCTTTTAAATGAAGTCTGAAATTATAAACTTATTTTGGATTAATTTTTTTGTTCACTCTTATACTTTATGGCTAAATATTATTGTTAGATTATATTAGCCAAAACCAGGATTCCATCTCTACAGACTTACACACCCAGCACCTCAGTCTTGATTGTAAATTATTCCTTCTCATTCAGGCTTGAGATACAAATATAATGTCTTTGAAAATATGAGGTTAAAAATTTGGAATTGAGTGTTATTTATAAATAATAAATACAGAAGTTTGAAGATGTTTGACTGAAAAGATGATGAAGTCGTTACAGATACTGTCAATAATCACCTTTTGTTTTTATTCAGTTATTATAATGCCTAGAGAGACTTTGTGCTCATTGTAGAAAAATACTACTAAACAAAATTGTCGTCGTTGTCATCATCATCATCAACAGCCATAATTTCTTTTAAAGATGAACAGCTACCATCTTTGTTATATTCTTATAGGCCACCTGCTAGGTCTTTTGTTTGACACTCTTTCTCTCTTCTCCCACCTGCCTGCCCTTTCTTCTTTCCTTCCCCTTATTTCTCTTCCCTTCATTCTTTACCCTCTCCTTGCACATTATATATATATATATATATTTGTATGTAATCAAATGAGATCATAGCACGTAGGCTGTATGATAAAATGCCTTTTCTTGGCACATCTGCATTAGGCATGAATAATAACTTTCTGTGATGAGTAAGTAATAGCACCATGAAGCAGGAAACAGGAAACTCAACAGACAGGCTGAAACACAGTGCTTCTTACATGATTTACACATACTCATACCTGCACTCATATCCATTTGCACATACACATATTATTAGAAGCTATAGAAAGGATTCTGCTTCCAGTCTTCAGTTCTTCACTAAAAAAACTAGTGATAACTTTTGACATTGTGAATGTGACTAAGATAGTGTTTCCAAGCATTCATTCTTTCATGTTATGGGAATCCTGTACTGTGTGCTAAAATGTCTGCTTCTTGTTTAAAGAGATTATTACTAATCACAGAAAGTCCTTAGACTAGACTTTCTGATACTGATATTCATATTTGAAGTAGTTAAGTTTAATTACTTGTTTTAAAAACTCTGAGGAATGCTATAGTTATTTTTTTTCAAGACTTTCTCTTTGTTTATTTTCTACTGTTGAGTTCTTTTAGAAGTAATCAAGTCACACTGCTGTATAGCCAAGTTCATTCAGAGCATAAACTTTGGAACTAGACTGTGTGAGTCCAAATCCTCCTTCCATTTAACTTCTTTTGTGATTTGGGATAAGTGACCTAGCCTCTCTGTGTCTCTGCTTTCTTATTTCACAGAAGTGTCTGTGGGGTTATTCTGTGTATTAAATGACTGCCACATTGTAAACAATAAGTGTGGGCTATTTCTGTTATTTAAATATGAGCTGTGAAGATCCCATACTGTGTGATTCCATTTATATGACATGTCCAGAATAATAGGCAAATCCACAGAAACAGTAAGACTGGTGTTGCCTATGGCAAAGGGACTTGCTGTGGGGGTGGGGGTGGTTTGGGGAGTGACTACTAATGGATATGGGTTATTTTTTAATATTGATGAAAATGTTCTAAAAGTAATTATGATGATGGCTGCACAAATCAGTAAATATGCTAAAAAGCACTTTAAATAGTGAGTTCTGTAGTATGTGAATTATATCAAGTTCTTATAGAGAAATCTGATGTGGAAACATCTTTGTGGCACACTGTTTCTTATGTTACTGCCACTAAACATCATTCCCTGGTTGCCACAGCTCAGGGATGCTACTGTTTGTGGGCACCTTGGCATACATTGAAAGAGAACAAGAACATTAGGAGCCTTCTCTTTTCCTCAGGTGGGTTTCAAGGACGAGTGTTCCCCTGGAGAATGACAGAGTGGGAAATGTGCAAGCACCCTGCAAAGCTTGTCAGTGTTCTCACTCCAGAGCTGTCAGAACTGCAGTTTAGAACATACATACTCTTCATTCTGAGGCACTATATTTTAGAATTAGAAGGGAAATAATAGAACTCACAAGTATATGTGAGATTGGATATACAATAATGTCTTAAGAATGGAAATTTTATGGTACTATGAGTTAAGATTGTTTTACTTGGTAATGACATTTGAAAAGTACAGTTAAAAAAGTTTTACAGTCTGACCAGGCAGTGGCGCAGTGGATAAAGCGTCGGACTGGGAAGCGGAGGACCCAGGTTCGAGACCTCGAGGTTGCCAGCTTGAGCGTGGGCTCATCTGGTTTGAGAAAAAAAAAAAAAAAAGAAAAAGCTCACCAACTTGGACCCAAGGTCTCTGGCTTGAGCATGGGTTCACTCGGTCTGCTGTAGTTCCCTGGTCAAGGCACATATGATAAAATAATCAATGAACAACTAAGGTGTTGCAATGAAAAACTGATGATTGATGCTTCTCATCTTTCTTCGTTCCTGTGTCTTTCCCTACCTATCCCTCTCTCTGACTCTCTCTGTCTCTGTAAAAAAAAAAAAAAAGTTTTACAGGTTTGCAAACCAAGACTAATGTCAGAAATATATGCAGATATGGTACTAATTCAAAGGTATTTATTATTTGGAGGAAAACAAGATTACAGAATCGAAATTTATTTATATGAAAAATTTAGGCTTTTAGTGAATATATTCTCAAATATATATATATAAATCTGATGCATTCCTGCTGGTCATAATGAAAAGTGATCGACTACCAGTTAAAAGACTATGTGCTCACAATAATGCACTTTATCAGAGAAGTCCATCTCTAATACATTCCAGTTTAGTTTAAACGGAAATTATATTTACATTGTTTTGAAATATAAATTATTAGTTTGTAACTTGATTATATATTGAGTATATAGTTTCTACATTATATTTGATTAGGTATTGATACTGATTATATTTTGAAGAAGAATATTACTATATGTTTTTGGGGGTAAAGTGTTTTAGAATAATTTTTCTTGCTATAGAAAATTATTGAAATGAGTTGAAGGGCATAGAAAGAAGTTGTATGAATATTTATATATGTCATATCATATGTTTTTCTTCTACCATTTTATTCTAAACATTTTTATTTTAGACATTTAAAATAACCACTGATAGGAAAAATTGGGAATTTTTACATTTATTCCAATCTGTATCCTTAAAACTTCACATAAAATATCCATGTATGTGGCTTATTTTTTATGCTGTGCAGGTTTAGTGATGGCTTACTGGGAGGGTAAGTACATCAGTTACAGCTGTGCTGGGTTGAACTTCACAGTAAAATAATATTTTTCCACTATTATCAATTTTCAGCCTGGATTCTATTTCTAATGTATGACTGAGTCTCTGAACCAGGAAGGTGTTTACCTGCAAGGTGAGCTGGTTGAAATAGGAGAAGCTTTTAAATTCTACAATTTCAGCCAGAGTCTTCCCTAGAGGAAGGAAAAAGTGTGTCTCCTCCCTTTTTTATATTCAGTTGTCAATCAAAAAACCTCTTTGTACTTACTGGTGGGACCTCAATGGTGACTGAGTGCTGGCTGTTTATCCTGTTCCTGTCATCCTAAAATGCAAAATAAAAGGAGGGTGAGAATGTAGTTTTGGGATTTCAGACCTTAGAGAATATGTTGCTGGTGGCAACCCAGGACCTCTGAATCCAAGCTGCCCCGGAATGCTTTCTTAAGCGGTTTGTTCACTGAAATGGAGTGTGTAATTCTTATTGTTTTGAGTTTCTTAGGTATATTCAGAACAAGAAAAATACTCAAAATCATCAGTTGAGTTCATGAGATTTGATTTCTTCTATCACAAAAATATCAAATTATAATATTGGAAGCACAGTTGGTATCTTCTGTTTCTTGCTTGAATGTTAAAAAATGGTTTTTGAATGGGATACTTCCAAATTCTATCATTTTGTGTAAACCTTCCTTATAAGATATTTTTAGGGATTTTTATGAAAGATAAGGCTCTCCTCACCTCACCTTTAACAATCACCAACAATTTCTACTGATATAAAACATATAGGAAGATTTATTATAGCTAGCCAATCTTAATGACATTACTTGAGGCCTGAGAATTTTATAATTATTACTGATTAGACATTTTAATTAATATCTTCTACCCATTGCTTTTTTAAAAAACTTACTGCGCAGATTTATAGGAGCTCTATATGCTTCTGTAAATATTTAATATGTTATATTTATTTTTTCCAGTTACATTATTGTATCAATCAACTATTCTGTGAACAACAACCACGAAAATCTTAGTGCCACATAGCCAGCAAGTTGGCTGGGCCAGCTCTGTGTCTCACTGCAGGTCCGTTCCCCTGTGTTAGTTCCGAGCCCACACTGAGGGAACAGAGGGCAGTGCCGTGAGATTTGTGTTCAATAATATCTCCAAAATATCAACACAGGTATATCTTAAGTACTTTATTTCAGTCTTGCACACATAAATATCTGCTTATTTACCAAAGTGTTATCTTTGGGTATGTGTTTCCTAACTGTTCCTAATTACAGTTCAGAGTGGCTTTTCTTGTATAAACCATACTAATTAGATACTGTCTTTCAAGCATTCAACAGTTTTCTTTCTTTTTTTTAATTTAATTTTATTTTATTCTATTCATTTTTAGAGAGGAGACACACACACACACACACACAGAGAGAGAGAGAGAGAGAGAGAGAGAGAGAGAGAAAGGAGAAAGGGGGGAGGAGCTGGAAGCATCAACTCCCATATGTGCCTTGACCAGACCAGTGCAGGGTTTTGAACTGGCGACCTCAGTGTTCCCAGGTCAACACTTTATCCACTGCGCCACCACAGGTCAGGCTCCAACACAGTTTCCTTGAAAAAAACGTTTATCCTTTTTGGTGTATGTGATATGTAAGTCAGTTACATAATTACCTTAAATACAAATGGTGCAACACATTTGGAGAGAAAGAACTGAGTCTTGGCAAGCATATAACTCAAGTGGTGTGACTAGATATGTACGGTCATATTTGGATGTGGTACTTTTATCTTTGAACAGTCAATTTGAATATTAAAATGTTTTACAGAGAGAAAGTAGAAAGCTAAAATAGATTTGTCTTATGCATATAGTCTCTTACATGGAGAATGGATTAGGAATTTTTACTGCAAAGAATGCATTTAAAGATATTTACTAACTTCTGATTCTACATCTTTGGTCTCTGAAATAGCATTATCACTGTCATCCCCCCCCCCCACTTTTTTGTGAGACACACACACACACACAGGAAGGGAGAGAGATGAGAAACATCAACTTATAGTATCAGCACCCTAGTTGTTCATTGATTGCTTTCTTATATGTGACTTGACTGAGGGCTTCAGCCAATCCAGTGACCCCTTGCTCAAGCCAGCAACTTTGGGCTCAAGCTAGCAGCCTTGGGCTTCAAACCAGCGACCTTTGGGCTCAAGCCAGCAACCATTGAGGTCATGCCTATCATCTCACACTCAAACCAGCAACCCTGTGCTCAAGCCAACGACCTCGGGGTTTCGAACTTGTGTTCTCAGCATCCCAGGCCAATGCTCTATCCACTGTGCCATTGCCTGGTCAGACACCTTTTCATTCTTTTTTTTTAAAATGGTTTCTCGTGGTTTTTTTTTTTTTAATCTTCTTTTTATTTTATTCATTTTAGAGAGGAGACACAGAGTGAGAGAGAGAAGAAGAGAAAGGGGGGAGGAGCTGGAAGCATCAACTCCCATATGTGCCTTGACCAGACTAGTGCAGGGTTTTGAACTAGTGACCTCAGTGTTCCGAGGTCAACGCTTTATCCACTGCACGACCACAGGTCAGGCAACACCTTTTCATTCTTTTAGGATTTCTTCCATGACCTAAAACTTTCAAGATTTGGCTCCTACTTATTTTATTGTTGTTTAGTAAAGCCAAACTTCAAAGTAATATTTTTTTACTTCAGGTACTACTTTATGTATTTGACATATATCTTTTTTTTTTTTTAATTTTTATTTTATTCATTTTAGAAAGGAGATACAGAGTGAGAGAGAGAGAGAGAGAAAGAGAGAAAGAGGGGAGGAGCTGGAAGCATCAACTCCCATATGTGCCTTGACCAGATCAGTGCAGGGTTTTGAACTGGCGACCTCAGTGTTCCCAGGTCGACGCTTTATCCACTGCGCCACCACAGATCAGGCTTGACATATATCTTGATGCTGATTTATTCTAGTCCAGTGGTTCTTAACCTTTTTTAAGGTACCGAACCCACCAGTTTCATATGCGCATTCACCGAACTCTTCTTTAGTGATAAATAAAATATGATTTTTTCCCCAAATTCAAGACATAGGTATATGTTTTTTTACTGGTGCACAAAATGAGCCGTGCATGAACATCACCTTGCTCAAAGAACAAAACCAACAAAGTGCATGAACTCACAACAAATTACGGTACGGTATTACTTTATTCTGGCCTCCGCGGCAGAGGCTTCTCCGAACCCCTGAGACCGACTCATCGAACCCCTAGGGTTCGATAGAACCCAGGTTAAGAACCACTCACTGTTCTAGTCTAAAATAATTGAGGTTTGAGAATTCATGAACTCTATGCTGATGATGTTATTTTAAGTTAATTAGATATGTTGCGAAATTCCAAAAAGTACTTTTTTTAAAATAAATAATACCAATACTTAATGTTTCATAGGATCATGAGTTTTAGAGTAGGAAGCAAATTAGAGATTGTGTAATAAAGCACTGTCACTTTTCTCATGAGGTAACAGTCTCTTCTCTGAGGAATCTTGTGGCTTGTCATAGCGCAAAGAGCAGTTAGAGATAGAGGTAGAAGTAGAATTTTGAATATATTACTTTAAAATACACTGTACAGCAGATGTGTTAGAAAATTGTAAACTTGAAACCTGTATAATTTTGTTAACCAGTGTCACCCTAAAAATTCAATTAAATATATATAATTTATTTTAGAATAATTGAATATTTCAAAATGTAAGTGATGAACATGGCTAAAGATTCACTATTATTATTGTACTCTTAAATGCTACAATGTGTTGGAAAGCCTTTTTGAGAGGAAAGATGAAATAACATTGAAAGATCTAGAAATTAAGAAAAACTTGGTCAGAATACTCTTAATGCATAGTTTGGATTTTGTGTATAATATAGTTTTAACTATATCAGAAATATCATTGCATGGGATTATTAATCTTAATATTTAAATATTTATGATTATTGCCATTAGACATCTTTGGAATTTCTTTCTTGTGTCTGAATTTTAAATCAGAAGGAAGGCTAAAAGCTACACTGTAGTTCGATGGCTATGCTTTCTGTCCTATCTTACAATCTCTTTCTCTCTTCCTTTCCTCTTCTCTACCGTTTCTTTTCCAATCCTTTTCTTTCTGTTTTCTGGTTTTTTGCTTAAATATATAATGTCATGGAAGTAACAAGTAGTGCACTATGATATTTAACATCAAATATTCATTCTGCCATTTAAAGTGTGACAAATGTGTGGAATTTTAAATTTATGTTACTAATTTCTTTTGCATTAATGCTAATTTCTTAAGAAGAAACTTTATATTAGCATATATGTATAATCATGTCTGACCTTTTATCATGAATGATCTGTTTGCTTTATAAAATGTGAACAGATAGACATTGAAGATTTACTTGAACAGCAACTTATACATATTAAGGATATTAGTTGTTTTAATTTTGGCAATGTAGTTCCAGGCTTCAGATCACTGGATATATAGTCAATTGTCGTTTAAATGCAATTTCCCAAATTTAAGGTATAAGAATTTCTTCTGGGAAGTCAGAAATGTCTTAAACTTTATTCCATGCTTACTACCATTGAGGACATTATTTTGAATATTAGTGTTCATTTTGTTGAAAAATAATTGACTAGATTTTCAAAGAGATTTATAAGAAGAGGTTATTATTCTTTTAATCTATGAAGTATTTGGAATTTTATGAGTCTGAAACTATGGTTTAGGATATAGGTTTTACTCATTTTTTCTGATCAAATTTGCTACAGTAAGAACAAGCTACAACTGAAATATGAAACTTGGACATAAAGCAGAAATTGGAATGCTACTAACAGCTGTTGTCATAAAAGAGATTGACTAGAATTTTATTGCATGTCTAAAACATTTCTCACAACTCTCCTTTCTTGAGCTTACTGAATTTTAAGTTCTAATTCTGCTCTGCTTAATCTCACTTCAGCAGTCAAATCTTGTTTCTTTTCCATTCATGAATTAAAAAGATATTTTGGTTGGTCACATCTACCTTTTACAAAGTTCTATTTTGTCTAAGGGTATTATTTTCAAAACATAATTTCTTTGGATTTAACTGTTTTCACTGGTTAATAACATCCAGATCTGCTCCAGATCTTGACCTCTTGCCCTATTTCTAACCCTACAAATCTAACTAGGTTCCCTATTTTTGGCTGTTGAACTTTTTGTTTAAATTCAGCATATTTCTTCTTCTCAGCATTCTCTTCTCATTTTTTTCCCACCTGTCAGTTACGTCTTTTCTGTAAGTGGTTACCTACAAGGTGGGAATAATTATATAGGCCACACTTTGGGCACAACATACTTTCTTTCATTGCCCAACTTTATTTAGAGTTGGACACTGGAGAAAATAGTGCAGAAAGTCAGGGTTCTGGGTATGCAAACTTAAGTGAAGGAAGCTTCTGATTCTTACGGGAAAAGCTCATAACACACCATTGAGAGAGACAAACAATGGATTCGAGGGACAGAAACTTACTAAATGCAATCAGCTTTGATGAAGTCATGCATTAATCGGAATTTTACATGTAAATAGCACATAAGTACATCTCACTTACAAAATTCACCACACGGGTCTGTGTCACGGAGTTTCAGAGCCAATTTGTCCCTTCCTCCAACTGGCAAGGCCAGTGGATGGTGAGGCTCTTATGAAAGATGTAATAATTACAGCTAGGTAATTACTCATTGAGTGTTCACTTTGTGCCAGGCATTGCACTAAGGGCTTTAGAAACAGTGTGGACTTAATCCTTACCACTGCCTGCTACAACTAGGGTAAGTACTAATGCTTTCTCCATTTCACATGTGAAGAAACTGAGGCTTTGAGAGGATAACCAACTTGCCAGGGATTGTATAACTAGAAATGTACAACTTGGATTTGAATTTGGGTCTTTCTAACTTCAGAGCCTGTTCTCTTCGTCTCTCAATTTTCCTGACTACACCAGTACCTCCCAATCTTGCCACATCATGTTCTACTTAGAAATGGTTAGTGTGGTTTTCTACAGCGTAGCAGTGAAGATGGTCAAGGCTGCTTACAGCTGGAGGCCACTGAGCTGGAGGTTCTGGGTGGCTTAGAGCTTTCTCCCTGCACCCCCACTAAGTCAAGGCAAAGGAAGGAGGGATTGGTACCCAGTCCTATTGTTTATTCATTAGAGGCAGACACACCTATTGGGAAACTCTGTTCTGTGTCTCTAGAAAATGGGAGGTGATAAGTAAGTTCCCTTTTTCTTAATGTCACAATGCCTCCAGCTTCCCTTACCATCACAGGCCAGGATTGATGATATGTTGTCAGTTTTATTATGTTCTTCTCTCTTTTTTTTCTATCTGCTGTAGTAATACCAACATGTAATTGATGATTAAATATTGTTCATTCAGAAAATATTTGAGTATTTACTATGTGCAGTCTGACAGAGGAAATTTATTTATTGCCATGTCCTGGTGTTTGTGAGTCTCTCCTCTGAAATTTATCTCCAATTCATATATTGAAATTCTAACCTCTAAGATGATGGTATTGGGAAGTAGGACCTATGGAACAGGATTCGGTTATGAAGGCCATGGAGATGGGCACTCTTGAGTGGAATAGTGTCCTTATAAAAGAGGCTCAAGAAAGATCCTTTATTTCTTCTGCTCTGTGATGACACATCAAGAAAGTTCTATTTGTGAACCAGGAGTTAGGCCCTCACCAGACACCATGTCTGCCAGTGCCTTGTTCTTGGACTTATCAGCCTCCAGAACTTTAAGAAATATATTTGTGTTGCATATAAGCTACCCAGATGACATTTTGTTAAAGCAGTTCAAATTTACTAAGGCATTTGTACATAAATTACTTCGATATGAAATGTGAAGTGTTATAATGTAGTGGTAAAAATAACTAACGGGAACGGTGCTCTTTTTTAGCTGGGAAGTGTAGCGAATATTTCACTAACAAGTAGCATCTTACCCAAGCCTTGAAAGAATAAAAGAATTAAAACACAAGAGATCAAGAGGTTGGTGATAAGGACAGTAGTGCAGAGTGAGTAGATAGCTTGAGAAAGACTTAGATGTTGGAGTGCTTTTCTCTGTTTGTATATTAAAAAGAAAAGAGGGTGGGAAAGAAAGGGAGAAAATAAAAGGACCCTTTCCTGCACTATTAGTCCTTCCAGTCATTACCTTATTTCTTACTTCCTCTTTGCAACCAAATTTCTCCAGTCAGGTATCTACATTGGTTGTTTGGCTTTTTTATATGCAACTATAATCTGATATCTATAGCATCATGCCTTTGAAATTGATCTCACTGAGATCATCAAAGAGGCCACCCTGTAACTAAATCTACTGGACACTTTTATAGTCTTATCTTACAAGGTCTCTCAACTACTTATGATGTTGTTTCCCACTTCTCATTTCTTAAAATACTCTTTCCTTAGTTTCCCTTAAATCATTTTCTCTTGCTACTTTTTCTGTCTCAAATCATTTTTCCTCCTCTTTGTTCTCTTTCTTGTACAGTCCTTAAATGTTTATATATTCAATATTTTTTTCTAGGACCTCAGCTTTTCTTACTCTTTTTATTCTCTGTGGGTTATCTATGGCTTCAAAGAACCACATATATACTGATGCCCCTCTAATCCAGGGGTCCCCAAACTACGGCCTGTGGGGCTGCATGCGTCCCCCTGAGGCCATTAATCCGGCCCCTGCCGCACTTCCGGAAGGGACACCTCTTTCATTGGTGGTCAGTGAGAGGAGCACAGGATGCATCTGCACCCATAGTTCCCATTGAAATACTGGTCAGTTTGTTGATTTAAATTTACTTGTTCTTTATTTTAAATATTGTATTTGTTCCCGTTTTGTTTTTTCACTTTAAAATAAGATATGTGCAGTGTGCATAGGGATTTGTTCATAGATTTTTTTATAGTGCAGCCCTCCAACGGTCTGAGGGACAGTGAACTGGTCCCCTGTGTAAAAAGTTTGGGGACCCCTGCTCTAATCTAATCTGTAGCTCAGATTTCTCCTGAACTTCAGATCCATATATTAAACTGCTTACTTAGTTGTCTCAGTGTTTCTCAAAATAAATTTGTCCAAAATTGAACTTACTGTATCTGCTTCAACACTCCTTCTAACCCCTTCTTCCTCAAACTAATTTTCGTTGACTGTTCAGTTTATTGAATTGAATTGCTTCTTAACCCAGTTGCTCCCACTTGGAAATTAGGCCATCATCCTAAACTTTTCTTTTTCAGTTACTTGAATATTCAGTCACCAAAAATGATCTCTTTTACCTCCTTCTTTTTCTTGAGTTTCTGAGACTGTCTTCACGCCATTCCTGGTGCTCTGCTCCATAACCAAGACTGCCATTGCCCTGGTTAGCAGAGCTACCTTCACATAGGTCTTTATGCAGCTACTGTCTCCTCTGTCCAGTTCATTTCCCAACTGTAACCAGAAAGCATCCCAATTCTGTGCTTCTAGTTTAAAGCTGTTTGTTGAGTTTTAGGGGAATGCAGACTTGTGCAGCCACTGTGGAAAAACAGTGGGACATTTCCTCAAAAAATTAAAAATGGAACTGCCTTTTGACCCAGCTATCCTAGTTTTAGAAATATAACCTAAGAATATCACATCACTAATTCAAAAGATGATACGCACCCCATGTTTATGGCAGCATTGTTTACAATAGCCAAGATCTGGAAACAGCCCAAGTGGATGAGTGGATTAAAAACTGTGGTACATATACACAATGGAATACTACGTGGCTGTGAAAAAGAAGAAAATCTTACCTTTTGCGATGGCATGAGTAGACCTGGAGATTACTATGCTAAGTGAAATAAGCCAGGCAGAGAAAGACAACTATATGATCTCACTTATATGTGGAATCTAATGATAAAGTGAACTGAGGAATGTAATAGAGGGTCACAGGGAGCAGAGGGACAGGTGTCAGAGGGAAGGGGGATGAGGGAATGGGATCAGAAGGTGAAGGGATTAGTGAAATTGTATATACACAACACATAGATACAGATAACAGAAGAGAAAATACCAGAGAGTAAAGGGTAGGGAGTTAATGGGAGGGGCCAGAGGGAGTGTAATGGGGGACACAAGGGTGGGTGTGAGGGTGTTAAATTGACTGGGACACTTGAATCTATGTTAACACAATAAATAAAAATTTAAAAAAATAACTAAATAAAAAAAGAAGCTGTTCAATGCTAAACTGTTTTGGGTAGTTAATGAAGCCTTTACAAAAGTCTGGTTTCACCTAGGGGACTAGGAATGCAGGAATTACCACTCACTAACTTGTGTGATCTTTACAAGTTACTTATCTTCCCTTTGCCTCAGTTCTTTGCTAGTTTAAAAATGAATCTAATAATGAGACCTGGGATTATTGCTAGAATTGAATGATTGATTAGAACAGTGCCTGGCACTGTCATCAGAAAGAGACTGGGACTGAAGTGGGTCTGCCCCAGCACAGTCTGAAATATGTGTGTTCTTGACTTTGTGAAGGAAAGATTTCATGACACGAGTCAGGTGATTTTGAGAGTATGTTTATTAAAGCTGAGGATAGTGAAAGAAAAGAAGGGTTTAAGATAGAAGTGGCAAGATTGTGACAACAGTAGTTACCCTAGGTGGAGCCGCCCTTTGGAAACCTAAAGAAGAGAGTCAAGCCTAGGTGAGGCTCCCTTGCCCTTTAGAAAGAAAGTCACAGAGGCAGAAGTGAGCCAGCTGGGTTGCATGGACTAAGAAGACAAATTATAGAGGCAAAGGAGGGGTCCTTGGAGACAGATTTGAGGGTTAGCTTGGGACAAACTGCTACTGCCCACTGCTCACTGGATTATTAGTCTCCTGGGAACCTTTAGAGCTCCAAAGGAAGAAAGCAAAGCTACACGCCTGAGGAAATGGTTGGGGGAGGCGTGGGTGTGCTTAAGAGAGCACACAGTGATTTGTCTTAAGGGTTTTTGTCTGTTTTCTGAAGGTGGGAATTTTAGGGAAGGTCTCAGGAAAGAGTCTCAACAGACTTTTCGTCAGCTTTCCAGTGTCTTTTAACATGCTGATTAATCAAAATGAGCACATCAGGGTCATTTTCTGGTCAGTCTCACCTTAAACTAGTCTCACTACAGAGGGGCTAGGAGTGAGGTGGGTCTGCCCCAGCACAGTCTGGAATGTATAAACCATTTGCTCCTGAGTGACTTTAGGGAAGATAAGGCCTTTTAATTAATTATCTGGCTGTTAATCACTCAGCCTTTTAGCTATTATCTCAGTTTCCCCATTCTACTTGCCAAGGAATTTTCCTAGCTTCTTACAGTTCTGCCTCAGTACATAGTCATTAGTCAATAGATGTTAACTCATATTGTTACCTTACCCAAATACGGTTTTATTTTTAATTTATTTTTATTCATTTTAGAGAGGAGACACAGAGTGAGAGAGAGAAAGAGAGAGAGAGAGAGAAAGGGGGGAGGAGCTGGAAGCATCAACTCCCGCATGTGCCTTGACCGAACCAGTGCAGGGTTTTGAACTGGCGACCTCAGTGTTCCCAGGTCAACGCTTTATCCACTGTGCCACCACAGGTCAGGCCCAAATACGGTTTTTAAAAATGTCTAGTCTTATGACATTCGTATAGTCATCCACTGGTTAAAGCACAAAATTTTCTTTGATTTCAGCATATGTGAGGAGCGTGTGGTAATCAGTGCTCCTTGTAAATACACAATAGCAAGAAATAGTTTATATATACGCTGGGTACTAAATGAGAGAATAAACAGTGGAACACCAGAAGAGTTCAAAAGAGGAAGAAGGTATTTTGTGAAAATTTGATATGTTGTTTAAAAGAATAATCAAGGCAGTGGCAACTGCAGCAGCTAATGTCTGGTTTTATTTTCTTTAAAGAACTTGAAATATTATTTGTAGCTCTATTTTAAAGATGAGGAAACTGAGGCTGAAAAGATCAGGCATTTCTATCAAATGTAAAGCTAAAATTCAAGTCCGGATAGATGACAAAAGAGTTCAATTATTCACGCTTTCAAATGTTTCTCCTTATCCGTCATATGTCTTTTGAGACAGTGTACACACACACACACACACACACACACACACACACACTGTCAAAGGGTTTTAAAAAGTAAGTTAGTGTTATTTTAATTTCTTTATATTTATTCATTTTAGAGAGGAGACAGAGTGAGAGAGAGAGAGAGAGAGAGAGAAATGGGGGAGGAGCTGGAAGCATCAATTCCCATATGTGCCTTGACCAGACCAGTGCAGGGTTTTGAACTGGCGACCTCAGTGTTCCCAGGTCGACGCTTTATCCACTGTGCCACCACAGGTCAGGCAGTGTTATTTTAAATGTATATGTAATATAGTATATTTATCTGAATTTTCTCATACATAAAATATATTCTTCAAGTAAATTATAGTCACAGTGTAGAAGGAAAAAGAAAACCAAACTTCAGCCTTGTAACATAAAAGTTTTTGGAAGAGTATGATAGTCAACTTTCAGTTGCCAAAAAAAAAAAAAAAGAAAAAGAGGATATTACAGGTTGTATTACCTCAGGCTATGTAAGTGACACTCTGAATTATGTTTAGAGGAGCTTGTGTTAAATATGTGCATCTGTTTGGTGGTGGTTTGTAATTTTGCAAATGTAGAAAAGAACTAATATCCTATTGATAATTCAGAAGTTCTGTTCAGGCTTGATTTAATCTGACTCTGTAAGCTTAGTGCATTTCATTTGAAAGTAGAGCATTTGAAACAGAACTTTTGTTTGAAGATTTGTAATGTTTGTATTAGGTTTTTATTTTATTTGTGACAGACTTTAAATGGTATTACATCAAGTACTATATTTTCAAACACCAAACAGGCTAGATTTTCTTGTGAAGATAGATTGGCTTTGATTGCCACCTACGTAGTAATGCCTTTTTTCTTTCATTTCTTTGGAAAAGATTATCTAACAATTATTGTCATTCATCCTAAATTTAATTTGGTATCCTGCATACCTACTGCATAGTTTAGTTTTTGTTCTTTCCTTTGAAAATCTTTAATGTTTTTTGAAAAATCTTTAAAACTTAATCTCAATGATTTTTTCCCCCCAATATCTTGCCCTAGCAGGCCAAAACTATGACAGATTTTCAGTTTTGTAAAGTCTTTTTTTAAAATAGACTTTTGTATAGTCTTTTTTTGCATAGACTATATGGAATGTATAGTCTCTTATTCATTTTATTTCTTTGATAGATTATAAACTATATTCTTACTGTCAAATTGTAGATAACACCATTCATAAGTTAATTGAGCTCTTGTAAAGGGAGTATTACTTACAGCTTCTCACTAATACCAAGTAAAAGAAAGCTTTTTCTTTGATGATTTTTTTATAACTTTAATTTGTATTAGTTGGTATTCTATTTGTATGCCAGGTGATTTTTGGTTCCCCCTCCCCCTTTAATAACATCTTGGAAATGAAGTGTTGGATATTGGTAACTCTTTTCCACTATTTACGTCTATATTGGTAATTTAATCTCATCTATTCCAACATCTTTGTTTCAACTATGAGTCGGGGACAATATATTCTTAAACTCTTTTTAAAAAAAAAAAACAACACAGATCACAGATTATAATTTGTTTTAAAAACTGAAATTTTATTAGAAAATGACGGAATTTTTCAAATTTATCGCTCAAAGGGATGTCTCTATTTGATTTTAATTTATTTTATTTTTATATTATTCATTTTAGAGAGGAGACACAGAGTGAGAGAGAGAGAGAAAGAGAGAAAGGGGGGAGGAGCTGGAAGCATCAACTCCCATATGTGCCTTGACCGGACCAGTGCAGGGTTTTGAACTGGCGACCTCAGTGTTCCCAGGTCGACGCTTTATCCACTGCGCCACCACAGGTCAGGCAGGGATGTCTCTATTTGAAATCAGCGTGTTATGCATTGAGAGATTAAATGTTACAGTTTGTACACCAAAATTAAAAAATTAAATTAAAAAATGAGATAGTTATCAAGGTGATGTGGGTTGGGGAATCAAAGGTGAAAGGTCACACATTATTAAAAAGAAATCCAAAAGGAAGGCTGCATCATGATCTCTGATAAGTGTTCCAGTGTTGCCTCTCGAGGGAGAGGTAGGGAGAGAGAGACAAGAACATCTATCTGTTCCTTTCCTTTATGTGCTCTGACCGAGGATTGAACTGGTAACCTCTGCGTTTCTGGACAATGCTCCAACCAACAGAGCTGTCCAGCCAGGGCTCCAGCAGCTTTTTGGGTAAAAAGGTTTTTACATGACTACTATCACTCTTTGCATGGTCATCTTTTAGAGGTGGCACCGTGTTGAGAGCAAAGTAGGTTCTAGTTCTACAGAGTACACTTTGGGAAACACTTTTCCAGTTTGATCCACTCTGCAGCCACATCCTACCCCCTGCCACCTGGACCCTGGGGGGCATCTGGTACTGCTGCTGCCTGCCCAGCCATCCCCTCTGCCTTTTCTCTCTTTCTCTCTCTCTCTCTCTCTCTCTCTCTCTCTCTCGTTTTTTAAATACTGCATCTTGAACATACTGTTAGCAATTTTGTAGTGAATTGAGCATAGGATTTAGAATTAAACTAATCTGTATTCACGTTCTGGGTTCACTATTACTAGTTGTACAACCTTGAGCAATTTAATTAATCTCTTGAAGTCTATTTCTTCACTTATAAAATCCCAATAATCTCTCCTTTGCTGATTGTTTTGAGGATTGGAGATGTTCATAAGGGCCCTTTCAGTGCTTGACTCATAGTGAATACTCAGTGAATTGTTGGGATGGTATCACTTCTGCTAAGGAATGTATTTTGTTTCAGTTGTGAGAAAATGCCTGTTATATTTTGGTAGTCATTAGTGCTTATCATCAAATATTTCCAGATTGCTCCCCCCTCCTTGGGTCACAGGTTAGGAGTGTCCTTCACTGACTCTTGAAGATAACCTTGTGACTGATTGTCTTTGGTCAAAAGGTGAGTGAATGTGATATGTGTCACTTCTGAGCAGAAGTGTTAGGAGCCCATGTTAGTTTCCATATCCCCTATTTCTGTCTTGCTGGTTGAGGAAATATGTGTCAAGATGGAGCATCCATCAGCTTGGGTTCCTGAGTGACCTCAGTGAACAGAAACCTCCTGCTGAGCTTATAGTGTGAGCAACAAATACACTTTTATTGTACTCCACTGAGATTTGGGGAATATTCCTTACTGCTATGAAACCATATCCCGAATGATACAGAACTACTGAAAAGTTGTTTACAGTGTTAATGTGAATAAAAAAAGTCTTTACCTGTTGTAAATGGAATGAAGATAGGCCCTTTAGAAAACACAATTGCTTAGGGTAGTTCTGTTCTTTACCTCAAAATTAACCTTGAGCACCCTGGTCTTTGAAAACATGGAATATACTTTATGAAAATGTGGTGCTTACAAGGCATGTTGGAGTCTGGAAGTTAAATTCTTAATCAGTATACCTATGGAGTAACATGGGGCTGATGAGGGGAGCTGTTAGTAGCCTCAGAGTTAGTTACCTTTTGTGTACAGTACCCCAGGCCGGATAATAGAAAAGTAACTGACACCATGAGCACCACAGGTCCTGAGAGAAATGTAAAAGATTAGCATCTATCAATAAAGATTATCAGAGGGGGGAGGGGAGGGGCACAAAGAAAACCAGATAGAAGGTGACAGAGGACAATTTGACTTTGGGTGATGGGTATGCAACATAATTGAATGACAAGATAACCTGGAGATGTTTTCTTTGAACATATGTACCCTGATTTATTAATGTCACCCCATTAAAATTAATAAAAATTAAAAAAAAAGATTATCAGTATTTCATAATTATGTTGCTAGTTCTTGCCATTTACATTGCAACTGTGATCTCCTATCCAAGCATCTGCTTTGCATGCTGTGGTGGTTGGGACATAGAGCATCTCAGCTGATGGGAGTAGTTTACCAGCCCTTGTGAAAATGTGCATCATTTGCTAGCTGCTTAATCTTGAGCAGGTTCTCTATTCCTTTTGTTTTTCTGTTTTTACCAATAAAATAGGCAGTATAATGTCAGTTGATAATGTAAAGATAATGTAGTGGGATAACATATTAAATGCTTAGCTCTGTAACTACAGTTTAGAAAGTGCTAAAAATAATCAGAGTTCCTATCCCCTATAGTTAACTGCATTTGAGGAAGGCAGTGCTGATGCATTATCGAGACATTTTCCCTCATGATATTAGAAAGGAATAACACTATTCCTTTCCTGTGACTAATATTTTTTATAAAATCCCTTTATTTTCCTTAATAGCACTTAAAATTCACAAGACTTTGAGTTTATTCCATGACATAACTCCTTTTTATTCCAAGGGCTTACCAAAGTACCCTATCAAAATAGGTCCTCATTTCCTTCTGTAGTATAGGCCCTCAATAAATAGATTAGGTTGAATTTCTTCTTTAATTGTTTAGCCGTATAATTAACATGTTTGTATTTATGCATATGAACTCTGCATTATTGATATTATAGAGCTATTATTTCTTGCACCTATATGAATAGGTATTAGACTGGAAATCTGGCAGTGAAGTAAGTCATCAAAATGCTATTTGCCTCATGCTCATCTGATAATAAAAAGTTTTTCATGAAGTAATTTTCTCATATCAAGTCCTGTTTTTGTCCATTGTCTTACATTTGAAAATTCTTGATTTCTTGTTAGAGCTTCCTGAATACTGTTGCCATGTGGGAGATGAGGCAGTATTCAGCTGTAATTGCAGGAGAGGTTAAAAAAAAATCCTACAATTGCAGGTTTGTTTTGACTATGTAAGGACACCTTGTATACATTATTAATTTTGTAGAAGTGACAAAAGTTATAGATTTTATGGATTTAATAACACATAGTTTAAATATCTTTTGTTTCAAATGTCAATGTAAAAAGGGTTTAAAACAAACTCTAGCTTAGCTTTAGAAATAGTCTTGCTTTATGTTTGAATAGCTTTATATTCTTTTTCATGAATTCTATGCCATGTAAGAGTTGGGTTTCATACTGTGCATGAGACAGTCTTATAATCAGAATGTTGACTTCTTGGGTAATTAATGCTACCCTTTATATCATAAACTGACAGTGAATTACCTAGAATTATGATCCATTTGAAATAACAGTAAACTTTAAATTATCATGTTATTGAAATAGTATTTTTTTGTATAGCAGGATTTTATATAATAATAAAGAGTATGAGTGACATAGTATTAAAGAGTGCCAATATTTAAGATACTGAAAATAGAAAACATATGCTCTTCCAAATAGACAAAGCCAACGGCTGATGAGATATTTGTTTTATAAAACAATGATGAGATATTTGTTTTATAAAACAATTACTAAAGTTTAGATAATATCTTTAAAGTCTATGTGTACATGAAAGATTCTGTATTGCATGCTCATGGCTGCTGTTAATAATATCTTAAAATAGGGGAGAAAAAATGCTTTTTTTATTTTCACTAGAATAATTCAAAGGTAGCATGTGTTTTTTATTTTCATTGTTCTCTTTTTTAAGAATTCCATATTCTTTTAAATGCGCATTTTTTGCATTTAAGATATTAGATTTGTATTTATTTAGACTTAATTTAGTGTATTTAATAATAGCATATTTTTACTATTCAAATTTAAGCTAAATTTTATCCTCCTCAGTATTAATAATGCGTAATTTTTTTCCTACCCATTTTATTTCAATACAATAAATATTTTTACATTTACAAGATGGCCATCGTGTTTCTCACAAGTTTTCATTTATTAAAAAAAATGGAAGCATTTCTTAAGAATCTAAAGTAAAAGTTTCTGTCATTTAGATAATTAAAATTATTATATTAATTGTGTAGGGAAAGAAAGTTGTTGTTATTCAACCACTGAAGTTCTGAGAATCAAATTATATAGAAGTTGAGTGCACATCTGAATCCATATGTAGTACCTGGAAAATAGCCAGTTGCAGCTAAAACATTTCCTCATGGTGTTCATTAACTTTCCATAGAGAAAGTGTTTCACACTTAGATCAGCTCTTTTAGAATGAGAAAATTTAGAGCTAGAACAAATAATATTTAATGCTCAGTTGATAGACCAGTCAGAAGCCAAGATTTTTAGGTCTGCACATCTGGTCATGATGATTTTGGATTCTTTATACTCTGATGATATGTCTTTGTTATGACTTTAGAATATTTTCTGGCCAACTCATTAAGCAGGTATGGAAACAAATCCTGAGTCAGACCAAGTTCCTATCATGCATGAAGAATCCTGGACGACTCTTTTCATCCTGAAAGAGAAAAGCAGTTCTTTAGATGGTTTTATGGAGCCATTTTGCCATTTTCTGCATAAATGGAGTGTATTACTCCTTGATGGTTTCTCTTCTTCATCTTCCAGAAAAAGAATATATTTTTCTTTCATTTGAATAGTACTTTTTCTTATATATAGACCAAACTTTGATAAGGATCTAAAGACTTCTTGAAAATAATTCTCCTACATCATTTATAAAATATTCAAATATTAAAGATACATTTAACCTAATTAACTCTCATTTTGATATAATATTTAAAGAAAATGAAAGATACATTCATCCTTCTTCAGGTGGCTTATATGTATGTCAAATAGTAATGAATTATTGCTGAGATAAAAACAGGAGCATATAGGATATTTTGTAATTTATTTCATCCCTTGGTCACAGCTTATTATTGAACACTATGCAAAAAATATCAGGGATCACACTGAAAGAATTTACTTCTCATTAAGCACATTTCCAGTTTACTCAGAGCATTCCCAGAGATACTGCAAAAATCATTTAAGAGCTTTCTATATGTATTTCATGAGTAGTATCCTGAACTATAGGGACTTATAGAATACCTAGATCTATAGCTAAAAGGTTTTATTGAAAACCTTTCTGTTTATGAACAAAGATTGAATCTTTTCCATTACTCAGTGTAATGAAAAAGGAAATATTTTTTTTGAGGACAAGCCAATTTATATATTATTGGACATAACACAGACCACCCAGGCCTCAAGCCTACTGTTTATAGTTAAGGATCTTAAAACACATATGCTCTTGATGAGCAAGACTTATCTTTTTTCCAGCTAGAAAGTTTTATGTCTACAAAGGGTAATAATTTCATATTTCTTCCCCTATCCTTGGCTAGTAAAATTCTGTCAAGTAGATTATTTTATTTCCACAGGGGAAAAGATTTGTTTGGATCTCAGTAATAATAACATTGCTAAATTTCATCTATCAAAGGACTAATGTTTAATATTGTTGGAAAACACTAGAGTTATATTTGCCTTCCAAACTAGTTTCTTGTGTAAATATATATATGTCTGTGTATGTACACATATGTGAGTGTATACACACACACACAATGTAACTGACTTGTGTTTAGTGCAGAATTTGTGACTTGAAGTTTCATTCTTTTCTACTTAGCCATCAAATTTTAGAATTCTTCAGAGATTGATTTTAGGCTCTTTTCTCTCTTTATTCTCACTGTAAACAGCTTACCCCATTTTCGTAACTCTTTAACTGCTATTTAATGTAATTGGAGGGAAGAAAGAGAAAATGGTACAGAACAGAATCTATAGGCATGAATCTTTTTAACTTTCATTGGAAAGTCATGTCTGATAATGTCTGTTTTTCATAAAGTAGGAGGTAGGCTCCTTAATGAAACTAAGGATAGAGAATCAAAGGCCTAAACAGAATTCAGAGGATTTGAAATACTTGTTTTGTATAGACCAGAGTAAAATGGTAGGATTGCTGGGCTGTGTTTAGGATCCAGCTGAGCATGGTGGTCATGTTCTGTTGTGTAGTTTTCCTTAGCAGCACATGCTTACATCATTATAGTTAGGGAGAAAGTAGTTTCAGGCATCACTGCAGTGTAGCCAGTGGAGGTGTTACAAGGACTAAATGGAAAGGAGTTTAAGAATAGAGTATTTTCTTGGGTTATAGAACTTAACCTGGATAAGGAGGATAGTGAAGAACAAAATTATTCATAGATGGGAAGAAATACGAATCTTAGGAATTGGAAGTCTTTAAAGATTCCTGAAAACTTGCCTGATGGGAGCAGTTCATCAAGAGAATTAGAAGTAAAGGAGACTATGGTTGTAAAATGAACTGCTTTGAATAAATGATTCAAGAGCAGTTAGCATGACAAGATTATGGTAATAACTATAGAAGTAGATGGTTGAGTGAAGTGGAGTTCTACACTGGAATTGAGAAGACCGGAGCCTGACCTGTGGTGGCATAGTGGATAAAGCATTGACCTGGAATGCTGGGGTCATTGGTTCGAAACCCTGGGCTTGCCTGGTCAAGGCACATATAGGAGTGATGCTTCCTTCCCCCCCCCCACCGTTCTCTGTCTCTCTCTCCTCTCTCTAAAATAAAATGAATAATTAAAAAATATTTTAAAAAAAGAAAATTTTAAAAAAAGTGAGAGGTAGAGTACTACATGGATCATATGTAGATGTTGAAGTCACCCAAAACAATGGAAGGATTTGGAATTGAGAGAAAGATTATGAATTAAATTCCAGAACTTTTGATGAAGAAGGAAGAATGACAGAGATTAGTACATACAACAGTGATGAGGAGGCAAAGAGGGTGCCCTGACTGAATGCCATAAGCCTCTAATAATCAGGATTCTTACTAAAGAATTGGAGATAATAGTATAAGGCCAGAAATAGCCAGTAAGGAGGAATGTAGTAAAAACAACCTTAGTTTGAGATGACTGCAGGGCATATGTGTTTTTAAGGGGCAGCAAGTTTTCACTGGAGACAAAGAAGCAAAGAATAAACAAAACCCAAAAACAAAAAACTCCTTTTTCAGATAGGGTTGATAATATAGAACAAGGTAAAACAGATAGTATGTACTCAGTAAATGTGATTTCTTTATTGAGCAATAATAAAAAGTTTATTGAAACACTACTGTGTTCCCAAACCTTTTGGTTTTCATGTGTATTGGTGTTAGGGATGGAGTACACATATTACAGATGGATTTTAATAATCAGCATCAGTAGGGGATGAAGTCAAGAGGACTGAGGTGAGTAGGAGAAACAGAGTTATCGGTGAAATCAGTGCAAAGTTTATAAATCATATGAAACATTTACTATCTAAGGACTATAGAATTCTGTTTGTAAATGTGATTGATTATATACTTGATGGAATTAAATTTTGCTAAATGTGCCTGACCTGTGGTGGCGCAGTGGATAAAGCATCGACCTGGGAACACTGAGGTCACCAGTTCAAAACCCTGCACTGGTCTGGTCAAGGCACATATGGGAGTTGATGCTTCCAGCTCCTCCCCCCTTTCTCTCTCTCTCTCTCTCTCTCTCTCTCTCTCTCTCTCACTCTGTGTCTCCTCTCTAAAATGAAGAAATAAATAAATAAATTAATTAATTAAATTTTGCTAAATGTCAGATACTGCTTAAAATGCTTCAAAGTTTTATATTGAGTTAATGATCTTATGATCATATTCATAAATTACCAAGATAATATAACAGTTTCTATTTAAAATAATGAATCATTTAATCCATAAAGTGATAAAACTAAATAAAATTTGTTTTCTTATTGAACAATGTCATTAACCTTTCTTGGAAATATTTTCTACAATTTCCTAATGGAGTAAATTGCCTCTTATTAAACAAATATATTTGATTGCACAAATATCCCAGTGTTGGACCCTGTCTATGTTTGAGAAAAGCTCCTTGCATTGAGCAATTTCCTTAAATCCATTTAGTATTGTAATATAAATGTATAATGAAGGCTATTTATTATTATAAGTATTGGTTGAAATCATGAGAGCTAGTATATATTATCTAATATTGTGCCAAACACTAAGTATTTTACAGATGTTAATAAATTAATCCTTAAACATCCCTGTGAGGGTAGTAGGTACTGTTATTGTCATCCCTTTTTTCTTTTTCTCTTTTTTTTTTTTTAAAGGGACAGAGAGTCAGAGGGATAGATAGGGACAGACAGGCAGGAACGGAGAGACATGAGAAGCATCAGTCATTAGTTTTTAATTGTCATTGCGACACCATAGTTGTTCGTTGATTGCTTTCTCACATGTGCCTTGACCGCGGGCCTTCAGCAGACCGAGCCACCCCTTGCTGGAGCCAGCGACCTTGGGTCCAAGCTGGCGAGCTTTTGCTCAAGCCAGATGGGCCCGCACTCAAGCTGGTGAGCTCGGGGTCTCGAACCTGGGTCTTCCACATCCCAGTCCGACGCTCTATCCACTGCGCCACTGCCTGCTCAGGCTGTCATCCCATTTTTACAGATGAATAAACCTACGTACAGAGAGGTTTAATTAACTTGTTGATAAATGGCAGAACCAGAACCTGGATACAGTTGTCTGGATCCAAAGTCTATGCTCTTAACCATTTTCCTAAACTACTTCATGTGAGGTGAGGAAGAATATGACTCTTAAAAAAAATGAACCTGACCTGTGGTGGCGCAGTGGACGAAGCGTTGACCTGGGAACACTGAGGTCACCAGTGTAAAATCCTTCACTGGTCTGGTCAAGGCACATATGGGAGTTGATGCTTCCAGCTCCTTCCCCCTTTCTCTCTCTCTCTCTCTCTCTCTCTCTCTCTCTCTCACTCTGTGTCTCCTCGCTAAAAAGAATAAAATAAAAAGAAATTAAAGAAAAAATGAGTCCCTGACTGGTGGCTCAGCGGATAGAGCAATGGCCCAACATATGTATGGTAAGGTATTTTTCCCCCTGCTGAGAAAGAAGGGGGGGTGGAGCCACAAAGTATGGAATAGCAAAGGTTTTATTAAGTACTGCGCATCTCACCTGACAAGGTCCCTTAGCCCTGGGGACAGAGGCTAGGGAAGTCGCGCAAATTAAACTGCGTGAGAGGTATTTAAAGGGGTCCTCCAGTGTAGGCGAGATAGTATGACGTGGTGAAATCTCACTGGCTGATGGACGGTCGCTCTTCTCCCAAGGACCTCT
The DNA here is from genome assembly GCA_037038555.1 of Rhynchonycteris naso. NCBI lineage: Eukaryota > Metazoa > Chordata > Mammalia > Chiroptera > Emballonuridae > Rhynchonycteris > Rhynchonycteris naso. The sequence continues at coordinate 305,188,996 of CM072995.1, read as the reverse complement.
GGGAAGTTTCTTTTGGAGTGCTTGGTTGTGGGCTGCCCTAGCCAAAAGTCCCAGGTCTGAGTTCCTTACATGATCGTCCCCATTGTCCACCGACCATACATTCTGACCTTTTTTGTTAAATAGAATAGGGGTGCTGTTTATTCGTCTGGCTCCTTCCTGCTGGTTAGGGACATCGTGGGGGGGGGGAGGTTGGCAGGTGGTGGCTTTGAGGGGTGTCAGGAGGGACATCTGTTTGGCCATGAGTTGAGAAACTTTGCGGATGTGGTTCTATAAGAATTTTAAAAACAGAAGCAAATATGAATTATAGGCTGATAATTAGAAGAAGATTTAGGATAGGGGCAGCCCAGGTAAGAATGGGTGGCTGCCATCAGGAGTTAAGCGGGTTGTAGGAGGAGAGACTCTTGCTTAGTTTCTTGCAAATGGATGGGAGATTGAAGCTTCTTTCATCAGGCCAGTCTTACTGAACAGCATTGCTCCCTGCTTCAGCTCACTCTGGTGGCAGGTCCCTGGTGGGAGGGACAGGAGCAACAGGAGGGTCTGCAGGGCCCAACCTTTTGGTGAGCCACCGACGAGTAGGGCCCAGTGGTTCTGACGGCCAGCGATCCTGCATGAGAGCAAGGTTGTGGTGAGAGACATGGTTAGAAATGAGGGTAGCATTGATTATGGGGGAGTCCGTGGTAGTGAGGAATGGTAGGAGTAAGTGAGCAGATGCTGTCAGCTGGATAGTGGCTTCAAGACTGAAAAATGTCTCGACCCAGAAGGGGTACAGGGCATGACGGCATAACTAAGAACGAGTGCAAAAAAGGGGATTCCGTCCAAATTGCATGTCAGGTGGAGTGCGAAGGGGAAAGGAAGGGGTCCCATCCATTCCCATAACCTAGACCTGTGAGGGAATTAGAGGTCTAGAGTGTGATGGCAAAACAGAGAAGGCAGCTCCCGTGTCCACAAGAAGTGAGATGAATTTAACAGATAGTTGCAGCATACCCTGGATTCTCTGAGGCTAGGCCTTGTCCTAGGAGTTTGAGCAATGTACCCACATGGCTGGCTCATCCTCCACATAGAGGCGTTGAGAAAAAAGCCTGTTGCCCAAAGGTGCAATCGCTTCACCAATGACCGGGCTGCTTGCAGTTAGGGCAGAGCTCAGTGGGCAGCTGTGGGTAGGGGCCCTATCAGGCACAGTGGTCCTGCTTGTCACACTTAAAGCAAGCTGCTGGTGGGATTCCTCTTTGTCGTCCAGAGTTGGGTCGAGCACTTCCTGTGTTTTGCCCCTGTTGCTCTGCTGGCCTCAGGATTGCCACAAGAGCCTGGGTTTGGAGCGTTACCTTCTGCTGCATGCGGGCCTGGCGAACAGCCTTGGCCATTTCTAATAGCCGCGACCATTGAAAACTTTAAATGCCATGTTCACAGGTCTGGGATAGGGGTTTGGGCATTTAGAATTAAAAAAGAAGGGCTCCTAGGAAGCCTGGCACCCAAATACTGCTGAGAACACTGGAGCTAGAGACAGGACAGGGTCAGAACTTCCTGCAAAGAGATTGGGGTTGGGCATCCTGCAAACTGGTGTAAAGGGCTAATGATAGGCTGAGAATGGCTTGACAGAGGAGGGACTTAGGAACACAGTGGAGAAGGGAGGGACCCCTGGTCAGCATGGGAGGAGAAAGAGAAACTGGTATTTGCAAGTGAATGAGAAACAGGATTCTGTGAAGGGAGGGCCTCTTGGAGGGGAGAGAGTTGGGAGTTTGTGGAAAAGGAAAAATTAGGAGCAGAGGGTTTAGGTGGTTTCTCTGGCCAAAATGGCCTGCACGGTGGAACAGGTGGCAGAGATTAAGGATGGGCACGCGAATAATTAACCCTCTATGTAAGGGATCTCCAATCAGCTCCCAGCTCTTTTGGTGATAGTTAAATTGGTGAGGGTGTTAAAACTGAAAGTCCCTTCAGGAGGCTACCTGGTCCGATTATCCAGTGGGTTCTGTGGCCTGGCCACAGCGGAGAAGAAGGACAGTTTCCTCTTTTTTAGGAAGGGAAAGATTTTGGATAAGGCAACTCCTGGAGTGTTTTGGGATTCCTGTGCCCCATGGCTGCCCTCAGTCCTCGGAGTGGTCAGAGTTGAGAACTGGCATCCCAAAACTGAAGTTCTGGCCACGGACTGATAGGGAAAGTGGATGTGCTCGGGACGTCTCCACGGGCACACATGCACTTGGACGGAAAAGACTTCCCTGACGTAGCTATGGAGGCAGGGAACTTACCGTACTGTGCACCGAAGTGGGTGGGTGGTCGGAGATCCTGAGATCCTGCTTCTTTCTCGGAGGGGACAGGGAGAGGAGTGGCCCCAGTGGGCTTCTGACTTCTCCTGGGTTTTTGGCACCAAATGTAAGGCATTTTTCCCCTCCGAGAAAGTAGGAAGGGGGGGGTGGAGCCACAGAATGTGAAATAGCAAAGGCTTTACTAAGTACCGCGAATCCTGTCCTACGACGTCCTCTAGCCCGGGGGAAAGAGGCTAGGGGAGTCGCGCAAATTAAACTGTTTGAGAGGTATTTAAAGGTGTCCTTTGGTGTAGGCGAGCTATTATGATGTTGTGAAATCTCACTGGCTGATGGACAGTGCTCTTCTCCCAAGGACCTCTGGGAAGTTTCTTTTGGCTCACTTAGTGTGGGCGACCCTAGCCAAAAGTCCCGGGTCTGAGTTCCTCACTTGACTGTCCCCATTGTCCAGTGATCCTACATGGACATCCTGGGTTCGACTCCCAGTTAGGGCACACAGAAAAAGTGATTATCTGCTTCTTCCTCTTCCCTCTCTCCCTTCTTTCTATCTTTCCTTTACATGCCAGTGGTTTGATTGGTTTGAGGTGGACCCTGGTGCTGGGATAGCTCAGTAGGTCCCAGGGCAGTCAGCCTCAGGCACTAAAAATAGCTCCTTGTGCCATCGGTTGCCGGTGGATCCCATGTGGGCGCATGTGGAGCCTGCCTCACTATCTCCCCTCCTCTAACCTAAAATAAATAAATAAAATAACAAAACTTTTTCTTTCTACATTGTTTCTTATTTTCTCAGCCTATATGAATTATTTAGGATTGGGTTCAGTATTTAAAATGGAAAAACCCAAAATACAATGGCTTAAACATGAGAGAAATTTATTTCTTACATAAAGGAGGACTCAAGTTGTACATTCCAGGGCTGATAGGGTAACTCCACAGTCATTGTGTCCTAACCACCCTTATGAGTAAGTTTCATTCTTAAGCTCACTTCCTTAGCGACGTTAAGTACTACCTAGTAATACTAAGATGCTTGCTGGAATTCCACCTGTCAAATCTGTCTTAGGTCAGAAGGAAGGTAAATGGTCAAAAAAGAAGAGGCCCCCTCTTGTTGAAATCAGCTTTCTTCAGACAAAGCCCCACACAACACTTTTGCTCTCAAATCATTTTTCAGAACTTAGTCACATGGCCGTACAAGCCAGGATTTATTTATTTATTTCAAGTTCTGGATAGCAGTATGCCTAACTAGATGATGGGTGATGGGTTTCTGTTACTGAGGTAGAAAGAGAATGGATATTGAGTAAGTATCTAGCAGTCTGTGAGATGCCATCTTTCGTATCCACACCTTTTCAGACTGGTCTTTTACACTGATTATATCAGCACATTTTAAACTGAGAATTTAAATAACTGACAGGCAAAGACAAAATTGAAGAAGAGTAGAATGGAATATCTTGTTCCTCATGGCCTACTGAAGGTATACAAAAAAAGGGTGTGGGAGAGGACATAAGTCATAATTGCTTTAGTTTTCCATTAGAGTAAAACTCTTCCATAAAATGGTAAGTGAAGTCTAATTATACATTTTCAGAAAATGTGTTCTATTTTTAACAGACTAATAAAAAACAGTATTTTAAAATTGGACTTTTGGTTCCTGTGTGGGGAAGGAATGGATAAAACTATTTCCATCTATTTGTTTCATTTCTTTAGGTTTATAGGAAGAATTGATTACTTAACTGAGAAAGTCCTAAATTTTGATCAGGAAGAAGTCCCTTCCTAATTGTCTATGATAGGAGATAAGCACTTTGTCTATACCCTTTTAAGGAATTGAAGACCTGCTGTATCTGATTTCATATGGTTGTGAGAGGTTTACCATATAGAAAAAGAAAAATATTTTGAAGGGAAAATATTTCTTTGGAAGGATAATTTTTTCCACTGAAGAAAATAGTAAGTTTTAAATAATTATTTAAACTTATTTCTCATTTATTCACAGCTTGGATTTTAAGATTGTTTTTAGTGATATATGAAAACTTGCTATGAAAGTAGAGAATTTTATGCATTATATATTTCTAAAAATGATACATGAAACTAAATGCCATGATTTGTATTATTATTTCTTATAAGGAGTGTGTTCTGGAATACAGAATAGCTAAGTACAAGTCTGGTTTACTTTCAGGGCAGAGTTAAGTGCCTTCTCTTTTTAAAAGATGGTCTGAATATGAATTGTTATACGACTTGTTCATTATAAACACTCTATCAGCTATCACATTTTAGAGGACTTAAGTTTCTAGTAAATGATGTGAGGATTTGGACTAGAATGAGAAAACCTTCTGTATCTGTATTACAAGGGTATATTAGGGACAAAATTCTGACCTTAAGGGTCAAAGATATTGAATGGATGATCAAAGATTTCACAAAGAATTCTATTCATCTCTTCCTTGCTATTATATTTTGACTCTTGCGGCACAATTAGTAAGCCCAGTTTACTAGTGTTGTTAATGTTCTTTATTTCTTATGTTTTGTTGCTTGTGGAAACCTGATTAGAGCTTTTGAGAATGGCTTCCAGAAAAGAGTGATTTATTTTGTGCATCTAAGCTGGATTCCAGCTGTTTGAGGCTTTTTTCTTAGAAGTCTAGGTTTCAGATAGCATCTAGATGGGAAAGACAATTCTGGTTAAAATGCCTATCCTAGTCTTTCTTAAGCAATTTAAATTCTCTGTTTTTCTAAGTTTTACTTAGATTTTTATGTTAAAATCACTATTTCTAAATAAATTTGTTATGCTGATAGGATTATAGATTCTAAAATTTGCTATTAAAATGGCTAGTTTTTGTTTGTTTGTTTTCTACAGGGACAGAGAGTCAGAGAGAGGGATAGATAGGGACTGACAGACAGGAACGGAGAGAGGTGAGAAGCATCAATCATTAGTTTTTCGTTGCCATTGCAGCGCCTTAGTTGTTCATTGATTGCTTTCTCACATGTGCCTTGACTGTGGGCCTTCAGCAGACCGAGCACCCCCTTGCTGGAGCCAGCGACCTTGGGTCTAAGCTGGTGAGCTTTTTGCTCAAGCCAGATGGGCCCATGCTCGAGCTGGCAAGCTCGAGGTCTCGAACCTGGGTCTTCCGCATCCTAGTCCGACGCTCTATCCACTGCGCCACCGCCTGGTCAGGCTAAAATGGCTAGTTTTAAGGAAGGAGAAAATGTGTTTAATTAGCCAAACTAATAGAATTCAGTAAGATTTCTTTAAAAAATGGCTTGCAGTATATAACAAAAGAACATTTCCTTAATGCTTCTAATTTAGAAGTTACAGCCTGTATTAATATAGACAGTTCTATTCAAGCTTATCATATGATTTGTCATATTCTATATCTTTCCATGACTCCATGCTTTTTAATTTTATTCACCAGTTGAAAGCAGTTTCACATCTAGATTTGACTTACATGACATGTCAAACTCCTGTTTGTAAGGTATTTTTCCCCACCAAGAAAGAAGGAGGGGGGCCAGAGCCACGAAGTGTGGAATAGTAAAGGCTTTATTTAGTACAGAGCGCATCCCATCCAACGAGGTTCTCTGGTCCCCGGGGGACAGAGGCCAGAGAAGTTGCACAGATTAAACCATGTGAGGGATATTTAAAGAGGTCCTCTAGGGTGGGCAAGCTAATATGACGTGAAATCTCACTGGCTGACAGACGGTCGCTCTTTTCCCAATGACCTCTGGGAAGTTTCTTTTGGTGTGCTTGGTTGTGGGCGGCCCTAGCCAAAATGTCCGGTTCTGAGTTCCTCATATGACCTTCCCCCATTATACGCTGACCTTACATTTCAACCGTTTGTGTTAAATAGGGGCGCCGCTTATTTGTCTGGCTACTTCCTGCTGATTAGGGGTGTCATGGGGGGGGAGATTGGCACATGGTGGTTTTGAGGGGTGTCAGAAGGAACATCTGTTTGGCCATGAGTTGAGAAACTTTGCGGATGTAGTTCTATAAGAATTTTAAAAAGAGGAGCAAATATGAATTATAGTCTGATAATTAGAAGAAGATTTAGGATAGGGACAGCCCAGGTAAGAATGGGTGGCTGCCATCAGGAGTTAAGCGGGTTGTAGGAGGAGAGACTCTTGCTTAGTTTCTTGCAGATGGTTGGGGAGATTGAAGCTTTTTTCATCAGGCCAGTCTTACTAAACAGCTTTGCTCTCTGCTTCAGCTCACTCTGGTGGCAGGTTCCTGGTGGGAGGGACAGGAGCAACAGGAGGGTCTGCAGGGCCCAACCTTTTGGTGAGCTGCAGACAAGTAGTGCCCAGTGGTTCTGACTGCCAGCGATCATGCATGCGAGTAAGCTTGAGGCGAGAGACATGGTTAGAAATGAGGGTAGCATTGATTATGGGGGAGCCCTTAGTATTGAGGAATGGTAGGAGTAAGTGGGAAGATGCTGTCAGCTGGATAGTGGCTCCAAGATTGTGTAGAATGTCTCGACCCAGAAGGGGTATAGGATACGATGGCATAACTAAGAACGAGTGCGAAAAGGGGATTCTGTCCAAACTCTATGGTGGTTGGAGTGCGAAGGGGAAAAGAAGGGGTCCCATCTATTCCCATAACTGAGACCTGTGAGGGAATTAGAGGTCTAGAGTGTGGTGGCAAACAGATAAGGTAGCTCCTGTGTCCACAAGAAATGAAATAGACTTACCCGTTTTTGTAGCATTACCCTGGGGTTTGGTGAGGATTATGAGGGTCTCCGAGTCCAGGGCATCAGTTCAAGCGTTTGAGCGATGGGCCCACCTGGCTGGATTGGCCTCCCATTTGGGCAGCTTGTCTTCCACGTAGAGACGTTGAGGATGAACCTGCTTCCCAAAGGAGCAATCGCTCTGCCAGTGACTGGGCTGCTTGCAGTCAGGGAAGGGCTCAGTGGGCAGCCACGGGCAGGGACACTTTCGGGCACAGTGGTCCTGCTTGCCACACTTAGAGCAAGCTGCTGGTGGGATTTCTCTTTGCAGTCCGGACTTGGGCCGGGTACTTCTTGTGCCTTGCCCCTGTTGCTCTGCTGGCCTCAAGGGCCTGGGTTTGGAGCTTTACCTCCTGCTACATGCAGGCCTGGTGAACAGCCTTTGCCTATTCCTACTAACTGTGATTATTGAAAACTTTAAATGCCATGTTCACAGGTCCCAGATAGGGGTTTGGAGGTTGAGAATAAGTGAGAATAAGGGGAGGAGGGCTCTTAGGGATCCCAGCTGGAAATACTGGAGCCAGAGGCAGAACAGGGACAGAACTTCCTGCAGGCAGATTGGGGTTGGGCATCCTGCAAACCGGTGTAAGAGCCAATGGTAAGCGGAGAATGGCCTGATGGGAGGGGGTTCTTAGAGGAAAGAGACCCTAGCGAAAGAGGTTTGCAGAGGGACCAGAGAGGGGTCCCAAGAGGGGTGCCCCTGGGGATCAGGCAGGTAGGGTAGAGAGTTGGGAGTCCGTGGAGAAGGAAGATTAGGAGCGGAGGTTTTAGGTGAGGTTTCTCTGGCCAAAAAAAAAAAAAAAAAAAAAAAAGCCTGTGTGTAGAACAGGCGGCACAGAGATTAAGGATGGGTGTGCAAATAACTAGAAGCCCGGTATATAAGGGATCTCCAACCAGCTCCCAGCTTTTTTGGCAATAGTTAAATTGATGAGGTTGTTAAAATCGAAAGTCCCTTCAGGAGGCTACCTGGTCTGATTATCCAGTGGGTTCTGTGGCCTGGCTACAGCGGAGAAAAAGAACAGTGTCTTCCTCTTTAGGGAGGGAAGATTTTGGATAAGGCAACTCCAGGAGTGTTTTGGGATTCCTGTGCCCCCACGGCTGCCATCAGTCCTTGGAGTGGTCAGAGTTGAAAACTGGTGTCCCAAAACTCAAGCTAACTCAAGCTCTGGCCATGGACGGATAGGGAAAGTGAATGTGCTTAGGACGTCTCCACGAGTAGACATGCACTCGGAATGGAAAGAGGTCCCCGATACAGCTGCGGTTTTGGACAGGGAGTCTCAACAGAAAGAACTGAGGGGAGGCTGGAGGCAGGAGACTTACCGCACTGTGCACCGAAGTGGGTGGAAGGTGGAGGTCCTGGTTCTTTCTCAGAGGGGAAAGGAAGAGGAGCAGTCCTTGCGTTCTTCAACTCCTCCCGGGTTTCAGCACCAAGATGTAAGGTATTTTTCCCCACTGAGAAAGAAGGAAGGGGGTTGGAGCCATGAAGTGTGGAATAGTAAAGACTTTATTTAGTACCGCCCTGCCCGGACGATGTTCTCCGTCCCCAGAGGGCAGGGGGCAGAGAGGTCGCATGGGATGATTCGTGTGAGAGATATTTAAAGGGTCTGTAGGATGGGTGAGCCAATATGACGTGGTGAAATCTCACTGGCTGACGGTTGCTCTTTTCCCAAGAACCTCAGGGAAGTTTCTTTTGGTGTGCTTGGTCGTGGGCGGCCCTAGCCAAAATTCCCGGGTCTGAGTTTCTCATCTGACCTTCCCTCATTATCCACTGACCTTACACTGTTGATTACTAAAGTTAAGTTTCATAGCCTTCTTCATAAATTTAAAAATTTAAAAGTTCTATGAAAAAACATTTTCTGGAATGGTATCAGCCATCATTATTCTCAGACTACACACTTTTGTTGACTCACAAGTTTTCTTTTTTAGAGAAACATTCAGTTTTTCTCAGATTTAAATCATAATTGAGGAAATATCTTTTAAAAAAATCTCAATTCTGTTTATTTTACATGAATTCTTAGGTATAAAATACTTTTCATGACACTGGCTGTATCAGGTTACCTATCAGTTTTCTTTAGTAAGGTCATTTGTGATTGCTTCCTTTTTTTTTTTTTTTTTTTTTTTTACTATAATCCTTAGAAGAAAAACCGCCTTGAAAATTACACACCAGCACTAAAAGATAAAAAAGTCTGCAATCATAATCTTAGTGGGTTCAGTTGATATATAACCAGTTCCCCACAGCTATGGATATCTATGAGATTTTCGTGGTTCTACTGTAAGTGAAAAGAAGAAAGTTGTATCACACATTCTGTTACCATCCTATTAATTTTGTTCTATAGAAAGTGACTTAACATATGTAGGTTGCAGTTACTTTTGTGGTTATCTAGAGTTGCATTGTTTGGTGTGGTAGCCACTGGTCACATGCACCTATTGAGTTCTTGAAATGTGGCTAGTCTAAATTCAGTGTGCTGCAAGTATAATGTATATCAGATTTTGAAGACAGTACAGAAAAATGTGAAAATACCTTATTAATAATTCTTCTATGTTGATTATTTGGTGACCTGGTGTTGGGCAAACAAGTTTGTAACAAGTGTTGCTCACTTGTATTGGGGCAACGCCCTGTGTGTATAGTCTATGGAAGGCTGTGGGTACTCACCTTCAGGACAGCAGATTGCAAATTGTGAATTGTCTTGCCTCTGTGAGCAGGGGTGATTGTTTGCTATTGTTTGCCTGTGAAGGGGTATTTCTGCCCAGCCTGTTTTGCTAGAGAGTGCTGAGGGGCTTGGAAACCCTGCTGTAAAGCCAGTAGTCGAGGCCACCATCACAGCAGCCTGGCCCATGCAGGTTCGCATTTGATTCGAACAGTCGGTAATGAAACACAGGAGCCAAAAACTGGTGAGCCATCAGCTTTAATTCTAGCTTGCACCCGGCAGGCAAGCAAAAACATGCACTGGGCTCCAAAACCCACTCATTCAGTGCTCACTAAGCTTCTGACTTATCCGACTTTCCTAGAATCAAAGGTTTCTAGCTCACCAGACTTATTCACCTATGTTCCCCATCTCCTCCAGCACAAACTCTTAACAAACTGGCTTCTCCCTCAGCATTCTGCCATCTTGGCTGCTTCTCCTGGCCTCCATGTGGCCTCCATCTGCTCTCCTCTCTGATACTTCAGGAACCAAGAGAGCAAGCTACTGGTCTGTCCCACTTTATAGTGTAAAAATCCAAACCCTTAATCCAATCTACAAACAAGAAAGTCTCCGATACAAAGTCACCCATCTGAGGCATAATGGGATTCCTCAGGAGAGGGCACCACCCCACATCATCTAATCAGTCAAGGGTGTGGAGAAGAGCTTACTCTTAAAACTAAGCCTTAGGCTATAATGACCCGGCCTGCCCACAGCCTGTTCCAGAACACACATTAATATCAACGAACTTCCATGTGGGCAGCGCCATCTTTAACAAAGTGAGCATAATATATTTTATCTGCCCAGCACCTGCTGAGGCTGGTGGGGGGCCTGTGAGTCCAGGAGAGTCCAGAGAATGAATCGGGGCCTTGGGAGCCCTGAGAGAAAGGGAAGTGGTCATTTGCCATTCTGAGACTTTAATAAACGGAATGGCCCACCATTTTCTGGCTCCAGAGTTCCTTTACTCTCTGCCCAAATCTACAGTGTGTCCCTGCATGATCATGGCTGCAGCCACTGCTCTTACACATGATAATATTTTGTATGTATTGGATTAAGTAGAATAAGTTATTAAAATTTTACATCTTTCTTTTTACTCTTTAAAAGATGACTACTAGCCAATTTAAGATTGCATATATAGCTTGCATTATATTTCTGTTGAACAGTGCTGCTCTAGCAGATACTGTTGTAAGGTACCAAAAAGCTGCAAAATTAATATTGATATTCTAGGAGGAAAAGGTCAGGCTTTAGTGTCTCGTCCTTTCTGTGGGGAAGGGAGGGAGAAGAATGTAGAAGTTTCTGGCTTGCAAGAAACAATGGGTCATTTAGTTTTAAATCTAAAATAAAGGTTAACCTAAAAACTTCTTTTTCAATAGGAGGCAGAATTTACATACCACCTTGCATTGATTGTAGTTCCTCCCTCATCCTGGAATCTTGAGAGTAAAATACCCCTAGGCTAGTGAGGGAAGATGAACCCTAAAAGATTTGTAAACATCTTTGATTGTGTTACCTTGAAAATCTTAATGTTTCTGTGTATCCCCTAAACAAATGTTGTCAGCTTGTGCCGTGATGTCATACTCTCCCCCGCCTGTGTGTGATCAAGGGTGTATAAACAGCCCCTGAAATGTCTTTGGGGCTCGCACACAATTTGGGTCTGCTGCCCTGTGTCAGCCATATTTGGCCGGCATATTCAATAAATCTTCTCTTTTAATAAAACTCTTCAAAATTCATCTGGACTTGGTGTCTCTACGTAAACCCGCCAATTTGAGGTATGGTACTTTACAACAATACAAGACGAAAGGATCTTTGTGAATCCTTTTGGTCCCAGCATTGTAATGTTTCTGGCTGATTCTCTGATTGATTCTGGAACCATTATTTTGTATTTGATTGTTATGATGTTTTGGTCTCGTTTGTGGATTTTTACAGCCTGTTCTTTTCGAATGTAGGACTCTGGGTGAATTCTTGAACCATTCTATCTTTGCTTTGAGAAAATGTGGCTTTTAAACCTTTCATATGCTTAGGTCCTCTCATTTTTGATTTTGTACCTTTCTACCTGGTATAACTATTGTTCTGCCTTTATCCTTTTATTATTAAAAACCTCAGGTTTATTAATTTTTTTTTTTTTATATATATTTTATTATTATTAATTCTAATGGGGTGACATCAATAAATCAGGGTACATATGTACAATGAAAACATCTCCAGGTTATCTTATCATTCAATTGTGTTGCATACCCATCACCAAAAGTCAAATTGTCCTCTGTCACCTTCAATCTGGTTATCCCTGCGTCCCTCCCCTCCTCCCTATCCCATTCTTCCCTCCCTCCCCCCATCCCATAACCACCACTCTCTTGTCCATGTCTCATACCCTCACTTTCATGTCCCACCTATGTATGTAATCGTGCTGTTCTCAGTTTTTCTTTTTTTCTGATTTACTTATTTCACTCCGTATAATGTTATCAAGGTACATCCATTTTGTTATAAATGATTCGATGTCATCGTTTCTTATGGCTGAGTAGTATTCCATAGTATATATGTACCATAGCTTTTTAATCCACTCGTCTTCTGACGGACACTTGGGCTGGTTCCAGATCTTCGCTATTGTGAACAATGCTGCCACGAACATGGGGGCGCATTTCTTCTTTTCAAACAGTGCTATGGTGTTCTTAGGGTATATTCCTAAAAGTGGGATAGCTGGGTCAAAAGGCAGTTCGATTTTTAATTTTCTGAGGAATCTCCAAACTGTTTTCCACAGTGGCTGCACCAGTCTGCATTCCCACCAGCAGTGCAGAAGGGTTCCCTTTTCTCCACATCCTCGCCAGCACTTATTCTGTGTTGTTTTGCTGATAAGTGCCATTCTGACTGGTGTGAGGTGATATCTCATTGTGGTTTTAATTTGCATTTCTCTAATGATTAGTGATGTTGAGCATTTTTTCATATGCCTATTGGCCATCTGTATGTCCTCTTTGGAGAAATTTCTATTCATTTCTTTTGCCCATTTTTTGATTGGGTTGTTTGTCTTCCTGGTGTTGCTTTTTATAAGTTCTTTATAAATTTTAGTTATTAACCCCTTATCAGATGTGCTGTCGAATATGTTCTCCCATTGTGTGGTTTGTCTTTTTATTCTGTTCCTATTGTCTTTAGCTGTGCAAAAACTTTTTAGTTTGATATAGTCCCATTTGTTTATCTTGCCTTTTATTTCAGTTGCCCATGAAGATAAATCGGCAAATATACCGCTGCTACAGATGTCGGAGAGCTTGCTGCCTATGTTTTCTTCTAAGATGTTTATGGTTTCACGGCTTACATTTAAGTCTTTTATCCATTTTGAGTTTGTTTTTGTGAATGGTGTAAGTTGATGGTCTAGTTTCATTTTTTTGCAGGTAGATGTCCAATTTTCCCAACACCATTTGTTAAAGAGGCTGTCTTTACTCCATTGTATGTTCTTTCCTCCTTTGTCAAATATCAGTTGTCCATAAAGCTGTGGGTTTATTTCTGGGTTCTCTGTTCTGTTCCATTGATCTATGTGCCTGTTCTTATGCCAGTACCAGGCTGTCTTGAGTATAATGGCCTTGTAGTAAACCTTGATATCAGGAAGAGTGATACCTCCTGCTTTATTTTTTCTTTTTAAGATTGCTGAGGCTATTCGTGTTCTTTTTTGGTTCCATATAAATTTTTGGAATATGTGTTCTATATCTTTGAAGTATGTCATTGGTATTTTAATTGGTATTGCATTGAATTTATAAATTGCTTTGGGTAATATAGACATTTTAATGATGTTTATTCTTCCTAGGTTTATTAATTTTATCTCAGCAATTCCATTTATTCTATCCAAGGCTCTTGACCTCTTATAATATGAATTGTCTTTACTAGGTCTCAAATGGTGCAGTAGAAAGAATATACACGTTAGAGTCAAAAGTCTTAGATTCTAACTTTACTTCCTCCTCTAATAATTTAGCTAAGCAATTCTGCACAAGACATTGTTTTCCTAAGAAGTCTTTTTGTTGTAAATTGGATTTTGTGAAGATAAAATAATATACCATATATGTATTGTTATTACCTACTCATGTTCTTTTTCAGAGGTCTTTTCTTTTCAACCTTCTTGGTAGCCTTTGACTTTAAGGGTACTATCCTTTCCTAGTATCTTCATGACTTTCTGTTTATTTTTATCATTTTATCTTTTCTCTTTTTATTACTCATTGACATTTGTGGATCTGTCTGTCTTTATTCATTCTAACAGACTATGGGTATAAAGAATAGAAAGACTATCTTGTATAATATTACTCATAAAAATGGAAATCATCCCTTGGAATCTGCATGTAGAGTTTTAAAATCTTGGATCATAAATTGAGAAAAAAGGATTCAAACATTTAAGGCTGGAAAGGGAAAATACCACAAATTGTAGAAAACAACACCTGAGAGAAAGGGAGAGAGGAATTAACAAATGCTGAATGCTTGTCATCCAGGCACTGTGCTTGATAGATTGTATGTTACCTTATTTTATGTTCATTACAATCTTTTAAAGGTGAGTTTTGTTTTTTTTTCCACCCCCTTATCTTAGAAAAAGAAACTAAAGACCAGGCATATTAAGTAACTTGCTTGTAGGTTTTTAAGTCCTTCCTTTTTGCTTATGTACATTTCTTCCAATCCATTGTTTGATAAATACTGTGTTTGGGGGCATTTGAGTTCTGTGCTAATGATGTGGATAAGAGTTGGTCTCAAGGATAGTAGGAAAAGTAAATGAAATTTGAGTGTTTTAAAGCATAGATACCAGAAATGAGATTTATGAAGTGTATTTTTTACTGTTTTGGGAAACATGGGTCTCTAGACCAGTCTTCAGAGTAGGTGGAAGGGGTGGTAACAATAGTTCAGGCAGCCTTCCTTTCTCAAGCTAGAAATGTCAACAGAACCTTCAGGTCTGAAAGCTGCTGAACACTAAAAATAAAACCCTCTCTGTAAAGTCAGTAGCCAAGGCCACTATCACAGCAGCCTGGCTCATGCAGGTTCGCATTAAATTCGGACAGTCGGTAATGAAACAACGGAGCCAAGAACTGGTGAGCCATCAGCTTTATTTCTAGCTTGCACCCGGCGGGCAAGCAAAAACACACTGGGCTCCAAAACCCACTCATTCAGTGCTCACAAAGCTAATGACTTATTCGAGTTTCCTAGAATCAAAGGTTTCTAGCTCACCAGACTTATTCATTTCTGTTTCCCATCTCCTTCTCTCTACACAAACTCTGCACAAACTGGCTTATTCCTCAGCACTCCGCCATTTTGTCTGCTTCTCCTGGGCTCCAATAGGCCTTCATCTGTTCTCCTTTCTGATATTAATCTAAGGAACCAAGAGAGAGCAAGCTCCCGGTCTGCCTCACTTTATAGTGTAGAATCAAAACCTTTAATCCAATCTACAAACAAGGAAGTCTGATACAAGTTCACTTATCTGAGGCATAATGGGAGGATTCCTCAGGAGAGGGTACCACCCCACATCATCCAGTCAGTCAAAAGTGTGGGGAAAAGCTTACTCTTAAAACTTACACATGGGCAGCACCATCTTTAACAAAGTGAGCATAATATATTTTATCTGCCCAACACTCTCAGTGTCGGATTTTCTTTCCCACATTCCCTTGGGACCGACTCTGGCTATTCTGCCCATTTACTGGTAGGAAGAACTGAAATGATACTTGTAGATTTCTGAATTATGCTGTGACTTTCAGGGCTATATCCAGACTTATTTGAAATATCTTCATAAATGTGACTTATAACAATCTCTCTGCCTACTTTCCTCAAAGCTTTCCTCCCTGTCTACATTTTTGCAGCCTATTATTTCCCTAATGCTCTATCCCTTACATGTCTTTCTCAGGTTCCATCAGTACACACCTACATTCTGTCTTTCTGGCTTACTTTTTTTTAGAAAGGCCAAACTATGCTCTGACTTCTGCTTTAGAGGTCTTGTTGCAAGTATTCTATACTGACTCAAATGTAGCTTTAGTAGGAGTGAATGAACTATTGAGATGTAAATACAGTATTTTCAACTCCATGTCTTCATATTAAAGAAGGCTAGACAAGATGCTTATAAAATATGTTTTGTAATGCATTGTTTTCTTAGGAAATCTTTTCTCCTCAAAGGAGTTCTAAAGGGCATTTGTTGTATTTCTATAGCAAAAATAACTTAACCACCCCTTCATTTTTGTTTTATTTAAGTGAATGAATATTTGAGAAGCCCTTATCTCCATTTTTAGACCCCTACAATTTTTCTATTAAAAGAAGTATGTGAAGTGTCACTATCACATTGGGTAATTTTATTTTAAATGAAATATAAGAATGTTATTTTCTTCTACCCTGCTGTACAATTGGTTGACTTTGTTTTCATTTGACTCTCCTCTTTCAGCCTCTTGAAATTTTGACCCTGAAGCTTGAATACTCTTTCTTTTTTTCTACCAAAATGAGATACACAACAAGGCATGGCCTGAAGTCAGAAGTAAATTCCTATATTTAAATGCTAGCAGCCATTACAGGCTTCGGGAGGCCAAAACCTGCCTTCCTGTCAGCCACTTGGCTGTTGGGTGAACTCATGTTCTAGGGAAGTATACCTGACTATCTCTAAGAATGTTGTTTTCTTAAACTGTTGCCAAGAATAAAAACAGAACATTATTGTGTGTATTAAGTATTTGTCTCGCAGGGTTCTGAAAACCTAAAATATAGCCTATGCATAAAAATTGTTGAAAGACAAAATACATTTTCCACCAAGTTATAGTCTCAAAGTAAGAAAAGCCAAGCTAGTTTGGATTTTAAAGTGTGCCACCCACTTTTCCTTATTGCCAAGTCCTGCAGGGAATCCCTAATCATGTAGCATTGAACAGAAAGTTAGTTTTTACATTTCTGAATAATAATGTTTTTTGTTTTATTGAATGCATTGGGATGGCATTGGTTTGCAAAACCGTATAGGTTTCAAATGCACAACTCAACAAACTACCATCTGCCCACCGGAGCCTGCGCCCTCTGCCCCTAACAACGTCTCTTTCTGGCCCCATTTACCCTGTCTCTGCCCACCTTTACCTGCTTCCCACTGTCCTTTCCCCCTGGCCATCACCACACTGTTGACTGTGTTTATGTGTTATGTATATTTGCTTTCTTATTTATCCCTTCCTCTTCTAAGTAATAATATGCTTTTGACTAAGCATCATTTTAATTTACGTATGCAAAAGAAAATATTAAATTACAAGGAATGGACACTAGCCAGGATGTTATTCAAGAAGGGAATTAAAATGTAAATAGGACTACTTAGATTGCACTCATACATTAGTTTTGTCCATCTTTTAAAAAGAATTTATACAATCCTGAAAGAAGTATGTGTATTGTGTGACTATATATGTGTGTGTGTATATTTGTATATGTTTTGTTAGCATCTTTTATATACTTTTAAATGTTTCTTAATGTATGTTTGTTAAATGTTCTAAGAAATTTCTTTGTTAACTATTAGATCACATATACATTAAATATTCTAGGGTATTTTTCTGTAAAATATTGCATGTATACATTTCTCCTTTCCTAGCTGGTAAAGCAAGAGCATTTTGCAAAGTCAGCTTATGACAAATACAGTTGTGCTGTAAACATACTCTGTAAATATACTTTAGTTATGTACTGCACTTAATTCAACAGAACTTAGGTAGTTTCTACATACGGAAGTATTATAGACTAATAGAAGTAGACAAGCTACCTTGAAAGTAAAATATAGTTTTGAACTTTTGGGTATTTAGTTTGTTCACCATGTATTAGCAGTTCTCTTATTTTGGATAGAATGTTAATTATACAGGGTTTTTTTTTCTACTTAGAACATATAAGGAGATATCTTCAGTGGTCTGTAGAGTTGAATGTTCCAGTTCTTCTCATACAAAATTAGTATTGACCCAGTTATAGTATTTTAATATGAGACCTAGAATCATATTGGGACTGTATCAAATTTGAGCAAATAATACAATGCTGTAGATAATATTTTGTATTAAAATATTAAAGTTGTGAGTAATATTAAGGACCATTCAATTCAGTCCTTTCATTATATATTTAGAGAAACTAAGGCTCAGAATCATAATTCTTTTTGTCTTTAACATTTTCATGGAAGAGATAGTATTAAAAATGTGATTCTTAGACTCTGTCTTACCATAATCAATTATGGACTCTGATATGGGAGAAGAATGCTCACCAGAAGAAAAAGAATTAACCTCTCAGTATATCAGGTAATATATATCTATTGACCTATTTATAGGTGAACCAATCATTTCTGTTGAAATTCATGATAATCTTAAGACTGTTCTAAGTCATTAATGTTATTGGCTCTGATAAAGTAAATAACATTGCTCAAGTAGGAGTAGTTGTCTTTTGTTTTGCATTTTAAAATTATCAGTGCCACATAATTGATATCTAAGAAATTCTTTCCAGATGGCTTTACCTTTGTTTACTGAACTCTATTTGCAACACTAATGGCTGTTTTGGAAGAATATGGGTTTACAAATAGAGCAAAATAGAGACAGATTCACAGGGAGCAGGCTGACAGCTGTGGGAGGGGGTACTGAGTGGGGTGTAGAGAGGTTGAGCAACAAAGAAAAAACTCTTGGGCATGGACAACAGTGTGGTGATTGCCAGTGAGAGGTGTGGTTGGGGGATCGGAGAAGGGTGTAGTGGCACTAAATAGTGATGGAAGGAGACTTGATTTGGGGTGGTGAGCACACAATACCGAGGACAAATGACGGTTTATGGGATTGTGTGCCTGAAACCTGTATAATTTTGTTAACCAGTGTCACCCCAATAAATTCAATAAAAAGAAAAAGAAAACAATATGGGTGTAATATATTTGTATGATAGTTAATTCCTCCCTATTCCTCACTTAGTATGGCTATATAGGATTTTCCTTTTTCTTTTTAAGATAAGCATGACTATTTGCATGTAAGTTTATTGTTTATATATATATATATATATTTTTTTTTAACTTAGGTTTTTTTCCAAATAGTATGAGGAATCAAAACCTTTTTATTCTAGCTTTCTACCTGTTGTAGAATTTCACTTTCAATAAAGTTTGAGGGAAGCTAACATTTTTTTTCTAAAGTTTCTCAAGAAATATCATGGTATTACTAGAACTAATTCCCTATTGTTTCCTCTCTTGTCCACACCCTGCCCTTGCTGTGTCTTTTCTGGGGTTCTTTTTCTTCTTTTTCACATTTTCCCTCTCTGGGACTTATTTACCAGTTTTTTCATCTTAATATTATAATACCAAAGGGTTATAAATTTTATGTTCTGTCAGTAATTTTGAGATTTTTATAACTTTTTCATCACAAACATTTAATCATATGATTAGCTAGCTAAGTGGTAAAAAGATCAAACCATCCCCACACGTGCTCCCTCTCCCCAAAAGAAAACCAAGCATAAGAGAATAACAACATATTGAGCACCTTTTCAGTTTCTGATGATAATTTTCATAACACTCCTCTGTGGCAAGGATTTTTGATTTCACATTTGGGGAAACTGAAGCTCTATGAGGCCAAGTTACTTAGCCATTACTCCTAAAAGTTCTCTTGTGTTCTTTTGCAATCAGTTCCTGACCTACCTCCATTTCTGCTATCAGGGTAACATTTATCTGCTTTCTGGCACTATAGGTTAGGTTTCATTTTCCTAGCATTTCATATAAGTGGAATCACATAGCATGCACTTCTGTGTCTGGCTTCTCCACATTTTGGGGATATTCATCCATTTTGATGAGTAAGTTATCATTTTTTTCTTTGTCATTGCTGAGTAGGGTTCCTTGAATGTCACAATTTGTTAATGCATTCACATGTCAATGGAGTCATTTCCAGGTCAGGCAAAATTTTCATTTGCCAGTTTATGTTAAATGTACTGTTGTCCTTGATTTGTAAATAATGATGTGCTAATATGAGTATATCTGTTTGTATCTTTGGAGGGAGGGCTGTAATGTTGGACCTTTTTAGATACTGGTTTTAATTTCATGGCAGATGCTAGCTGTAGTTCTTGCAGTTTGTAGCTCACTGTTTCACCTCAGGGATTATTAAGCCTATGAACTTGATATGTTAGGAACAACAGTATTATATTTTCTTTATAGTCTCAATGCTGAAGACAGTAACTGCCATACCTTTATCTTTGCCGTTTTGTTTGTTGTAGCAATAGCAGAAGCAGTAGTAATATATGATATTTTATTGAGCATGTAGTACAGTATTCATATGAGACTAGTTTATTGTTTGTATTTTAATGATGGAGAGACAGACACAGAATTTAAATGACTTGCTTACTTGACTTTATATTCCTTCATTTTAACCCTACTGTATTAATGCTTAGTAATTATTTATGGAACAAATGAATGTGTAAATGAATAAGCATTGCTTCATAGTTCTCTAGAGATAGAGTTATTACACAAAAGTGTATAACTGTTGCAGTCAATATGACTTATTGATAGTCTTGTTTTTCATCATCATTCCCTATTCTCACAATAACTAGAAGATGGGACTGTATTGTATACATACAGAGCAATATATAAAACTACATTGTGTTTCCCAGAAATGAAGTTACTCTTTGTAACAGAGCTCGCCTAGATGAATTCTTGATTGGATAGTAACAAGCAAGAAACAGATTTTTATTATCCTTAAAGCACTGAATATTTATGCATATTTATTACTTGGGATATATAATTGAATGATGTGAAATTTTGGAATGCTTTAGTAATTAGAAAAAACTCAGAATACACATGTTTATGCTCCCTTGTAAAATATTAATATGTTGTAGGACAAGCCTATTTCTGAAACCAGTAACAAAAGTTTTTAAGCTTATCATACTTAAAGTGAAATATTGGTGTTATTGTGAAAAAGACTAAATGATGTAAGGATTTGGGAGGAATAAAGAAATCATGCTTTAAATTTTCTTAACTATTATAAACAAATACAATTGATCTTCAACAGTAATATGCTTGGCCTAAATGGCAGACTACGTTACTGTTCAAAAACCTTTGCTAGTCCTCCCTGGGGAAGCGTTATACTTCCTTGCCCTTATTGACATCATTCCTGGCCTTAGATTTGCTTTGGCTAATCAAATATGCGTGGAAATGGTTTGTGCTTACTTTTGAGCAGAAGCTTTGCATCAGAACCTAATGTCCTATATGTTTTTCTTTTTTCTGCTCTAACAATCAGCAGATCTGAATAGATGCTTCTCCATAATTCTAAGGTCCACAATAAAGGCAACATGTAGTTGAGCCATAGCCAACCTTGTTTGTCATGTAACATTAGCAGGAAATAAAGTGTCGTTATGGAAAGCCATTGAAATTATACTACTGCCACATAACGTAGCCCAGTGGTTCTCAAACTTGAGTGTGCACTGGAATCATGCAGAGATTTTCTTAAATCATAGATTGTACAGATTGTTGGGCCCCACTCTTAGGTTTTTAAATTTAGTAGGTTTGGGGTATGGATCAAGAATTTGTATTCTTGACATGTTCCAGGGACCACACTTTGAGAATCACTAGTCTAGCCTTTCCTGACTCATAGAACCTGTCAAATTATATTACTGGATAACTAAATTGCTCAGTAAATGCCATAACAACAAAATATTTCCCAGCCTCATTACTAAAGAAGTAAACTTTATAAATTACTCCTTCGATTTCTGAAACATAGACACACAAAATGCCATAAGAAACCCAAATTTAGTCGAGTAGATTAGATAACTTTGAAAACTACTATGATGTTTATTAGAGTTAAATAAAAGTTTCCCCTTCCGCCTCCCCCCCCCATACAAAGAACAACAGGAGTTTCAGAGACGATCACATGTAACTGTGTGAGAAATTGCCCTTCCTGATGGACTTGGCAGGACGTCTCTTGAAAAAGGAGGGTGGTTGAAGAGAGCATCCTGGAAGGACCAGGATGGCCAAAGACCAGGTGAGGAAATGTGAAATGTGTCTGAAGGTAGTGATACAGTTTTCTACAGAGACAAATAAGGGTAAAGTGATCTCATGAATTTCTTACAGAAGTTCAGTTTCTTACTTGGTATTTGGTATGAAACACAATGAAGCTTCAATTCAGTACTGTTTTTTTTGTAGTCATGTCTGGGATTGAGGTGCTTTTTGGAAGTTTCTAAAGGTGGCAAATTAATACCAAGGGTAGGCCTTATGATTGTCCAGGAGACTGGAGAGATTGAAGTAAAAAATAGCTGTTGTGAAGAGGAGGTGGATAAGGAAAGCCAGCTTAGGTTCCTGAACAGAGTACATATTCAGGCAGTCATGTTCAGAGAGGACATGTGGAAGTAAGAAATTGGAAATTGGTTCCTTTAAAACTATCCATGCCCCTATGTCTCTGGTAAGTCTTTGCATAATACCAATTGGAAGATCATTGCTCTCTCTATTCATTCAGGTGATTTGTGCTTTCTCTTTTACAGGCCAAGGTCCTTCTACTTCTCTGTAGTATTTCCTCTCCACAGTGACCACAGTGAGACCTCAGCAGTCACAGTTAGATGATTGGAATGTGAAATGATTTTACTGTTGTGTAAGGATGTCTGGGACCAAACTCTGCTTCCTGGCCAATCACTTAACTTCTTTGAGCCTTGGTTTCTTAATCTGTAAAATATAAGTCTCACAGGTTACTTTAGTTCCAATATTTCATTTTTCAAGTACCATCTATAGGCCAGCAAGATTCCAATATGTGTTAACTTGCCCAGTTTCTATCATTGAGGTGAATGCTTTTCTTTTAGGATTATGGTATTCTGTAATTATTAATTATTGTGGTGATTGTGGAGGAGGGAAGACAAGGTAGAGAAAGGTATAGGGGGATAAATGGTGATGGACAGAGACTTTATGGGGTAGAGACCACACAGTGCAGTATACAGATGATGTATTGTAGAATTGTGTACCTGAAACTATATAATTTTGTTAACCAGTGTTACCCAAGAAAATTCAATAAAAATATTTTTAATAAATTAAAGAAAGGGAAAATAGTAGTTTTACAAAAGTTTCCAAAATATTTTTGCTCCATGGAGATGCATATTTTATATATTTTAGATGAGCTTTGATAGTAAACAAGCATAAATTTATGAGAATATATAGTCTAATGTTATAGTTTTAAATAGCTACTGTTTTGTTCAATATGAAAGCCAATTGCTGTATTATTATTTTTTATGAGCACAAGGAGGCCATATTTTTTTATTAACTCAATCATAATATTCAAAATTGCATAAATTATAAGTGGGTTGACAATTATATTAATATAAATTCATGAGCATCAAGCTATAGCTCTAGGTTTTGGTACATCTCATGACAGGTACTTTAATAAATATGACAAACACTAAGGAGCTCAGCTACTTCGATTCATAAGGCTTTATAGAAACTTATATATCTTATAAAACAATATGTCAGAGCCAGAAAAATCAATTATTAAATGATGAAAGGTACACAGTTAAAAAGAAAAATTGAAAATGTTAGGTTAAAATATTACATTTAAAAATTTTAGCAATTGGACTTAGGATTCAGAAAGTGTGAGCATATAGGGAATTTTCAGAAAAGACCAATATGTTCTGCTTCACAATTACTAGTACATTCCTATGGGTATTTCTGGGTTGCTGCAATATCTTCTGTGCTAGTAGAAACCACTGCTTCATAGTTTAAAAGAAACAACATGGTAATTCACATAAATGAATTTAAAAATAAGATTCCTTTCACTCAGAATAAAAATATGATCTCCATCAAATTACACAGAAATCTTACTGAAATGTCAATCAGAGAAGTCAGACTGACGCCTGCCTCCAAGTGCCTAGAAATCTTACCGAAATGTCAACCAGATAGAGAAGGCAGACCGACCATTTACCTTGCCTGCCTGCCTCCGAGTGCTGGGCTGGTGGTGTCCCACAGGAGGAGAGGTGTGAGTAGTGCCTGCTCTTCAGTGTGCAGATGGACACAAGGCCTTCTGTTTCCCTGGGGCTTTGCTTCTTCTGACACAAAACTGAGAAGGTGGGCTTGATGGCTTGTAAGAGACCTTTCAGATAAAAGCATCTAAGTCTGCTTGAGATCCTGCCTTGAGTAGACATTCAAGGTGACAAAAAAAATGAATGAAAATGGTGGGCGAAGTATTTCTTACCTCTTGATGCCATCACTCAAAGCCTCTCTGCACTGTAGTTCAAGGAAATCTTTGATACTTTCCTCTAATGTCTGATGTTGCTAAAGGGTGAGCAAATGCAGCATCTGATAATGAAATTTTGGATAAAAATGTAGAAAAATAAAGCACTACCATCTCAGTACAGCAGTCAGGACTTTCTGTGTATGAATTTTAAGAACCATCAATCTGTGTTGGAGATGTACGTTTGAACTGTTCAACAGCGATCTGGAGAGAATGTGTTTCCTGAAATCATCCCAAGCAGTCACCTTCCATGAAACTGGTTCTGATAGGAAGGATAGAAGAGAATTAAGTGCAGGGTAGGATTTTTTTTTCTTTAGAGATTAGAAAAATGACCCAAAGAGACTGATAGTTTCTCGCATCCTGTCCTCTAAAGGAATATAGATATTACTTCTGAAACCTAACACATTGGCTTCATTTTCAAAACAGATCACTTTATTTTCCTCATAAGGCAGCCATGCATTAGAAATCTTAAGCACGGGACAGTCACGATTTCTTGAGTAAGTTCAGGACTTGCACAGGCTGTCCTGGAGCATACAGCCAGAGTAGTCCTGAGGAGTCAAATATTGCAGCTTTCTCCTTAGTCACAAGTTCCTTTGACATTTGGATTATTGAACACAAACTCACTCGATAATTTGTCTTCAACTAGCTCATAAAAAGTGTTTACTGTGCTTTTTTTTCCATGAACACTCTGACTCCACCTTGAACAACTTGATCAGAATCTCATATAAGAAAGACTGTTACAACCTCTGGTTCCGACACCAACTTTCACACCTAAAAATTCAGGCTTGTCTTTTGAAAGTTGTTTTATACTGTTTACTGCTGAAGGTGTCAGTCAGGGTGGGGGTGGCTCAGGTAGGCTGCAGCTTCCTCTTGCTCACAGCCAAGGACAGTAGCCCAGACTAAAGAGAGACATCCTTGTGGTCCAGGTGCCCTCAGCCTTGCTTGGGAGCTTGGCCACCTCAGCCTCTGTCCACAGCCACAGCAAGCATATTGACACCATCATATTATTTTAATGACATAGATGCCAACATGCATTTGCAAATAAATTTATGTTGATTCAAAGATACTATATAATTTAAAACATTTGGTTTAAACTTTTTCACCAGCATTATAGGAAGGGAAAAAATAATAATACTTGCCAGTCTTGCCTGACTTGTGGTGGCGCAGTGGATAAAGCGTTGACCTGGGAACACTGAGGTTGCCAGTTCAAAACCCTGCACTGGTTCGGTCAAGGCACATATGGGAGTTGATGCTTCCAGCTCCTGCCCCCTTTCTCTCTCTCTCTCTCTCTCTCTCTCTCTCTCTCTCTTTCTCTCTCTCACTCTGTGTCTCCTCTCTAAAATGAATAAAATAAAAAGAAATTTTAAAAAAATTAAAAAAAAATACTTGCCAGTCTTGAAGTCTTTAAAAATAGATTAGTTCAGTATTGTGGTTATAATTTTGTTTAACATAAATAATTTCTGTTCATAGCAATGCTAGATCTTAAAAACTTGGCAAGTTTTTATCTTGGATTTACATAAAATACCACTTTGATCCTAAATTTGGTTTTTGCCTATAGTTAATTTGTCAAGTCTAAACACATGACATTTCAGGTTTGATTAGTATTGATTTTACCAATTTATTCTGAGAGGGAATTTCATCCTAATTAACATTTCTCTTAGACATAGTCTGAAGGTGACTCTTGGTTCCTTAGCAATTGATGGCAACTTGGAGTGTGACCTTCCTTAGTTTGGATTTTAAAGCAAAAGAATTCTAGTCTCTTCAAGTTTAAGGAGAAACCTGATTCTGTTGGATTGAAAATACTGTAAATCTAAATCCAAATGTTTCCAATTTCTATTTAGGACATACCAGAAAAAAGTGCACCATATTCAGCTGGGACTTGCAGTCGCACTTGATTACCCGTAACTGCTGCCTGCTTCAGCAACTGTCCTTAGGTTCTTGAGAACAAATAGTGTTCTATTCTTTATAAAATAAGTGTGCTGTAAAATATTTACCAGAATAAAAAATAATAGTTTTAATGCACTGAAAGACTTCACTATTTAAAGGAATCCAATTGGAAATTATTTTGTAGATATATAATGTGTTCATGAAGGTAACAAAATAATCTTTCCCAAATTTCTTAATTGGCTGCTATTCTAAGTTTAGATTTTTGTATGTGAATTTTCTTAAAATAGGAACATAGCATCAGTTATCTTGTTTTCTTATATTAAGTGCCATGTGCAGTCTGAAACTGAACTCTCTCAGTCTATTTTATTTAAACAATAGTAGACTTAGGAAAAACCTATTATATGTATGTAAGCAATGTAACTTATTTTAATCACACACTACAGTTTTTGAGTAATAAATAAAAATGTTTGATTTAACGTGTTGGGAGTATACATGCGATTAGGTCAATGAAGATTTTTGATAAAACAAAACAAAAATAATTAGTGAAATGAATTTCATATTAAACTTGTTGATATCCTTACGAAAAATAGATGTGAATCAAAAGCTATAGTTGTTGATCAAATTTTAATTACTAAATTATAACTGAGTATTAAGGTGAGCTTCAACATTTGAAAATGGATTAAGAAAATTAATCTGAATGTGGTTTATTTTATGTGGGTTTTAAAAGCAAAGAGAAATTTAACTGAAAAAGAAACTTACATTGCATGAGTTTTTCTTTAAATTGAAGACAACTGTATCAAATTTAAAATATTTAGATAGGCATTCTATTTTTAAAACTTTCAGGTTAAACTTATCAGTTGTGTTTATTCTAAATGTATTTGTTTTCAGTACCAATAATAAGTAATTAGACAAATCAAAATTTTGAAGATCCAGCTATGGCCTATAACTATAATTTATAACTAAATTTTTATGTCATTCTTTTCAAACCCACAATATATGTACTTGAATTTTTAAAAATAATTATTTTTACATATAAGAATGTAACTTTCATTTTTTTGATACTGACAGATAATTATGATAGAATCAGTATATGAGAATAACACTGGGGAACAAAATTTTTGTAGCATCCACAAATCACTTGTTCTTACCTAATTCGAGTGTGCTGATCTCAAATCTGACATTAGTATTTCTCTATAAGCTACAGTTTTCTTGCAATTCAAGATTTTAGGTTTTCATCTTATTGTAAGATTTTCAACATTTAGTTTAACATAATGAAGTAGAATATCTTCTTGGGCATCATCTTTGTGAAAATACAATTTATATAATGCAGTAAATACACTAATACACTAAAAGATATGATTGCATCAGAATTTGTCTATAATTTCAAAATAGAACATATTAAAACACTTATTTTAATCATAAAATTTGTGAAAAACTTATTTATATTCTATTCAGGCAAAAATTTGTATTTGTAGCTCTTGCATTTGTGTACTTGTTGAGGACAATCTTGTTTGATGCTCCAGCAGTAGTTGGCCATCATATTTCTGTCCCGTCGCCCCTGATACCGCTCTTCCATTGTCTTCAGATCTTGATGAAAGTGTTCTCCTTGCTCATTACTAACATACTAACAGCTCCAAGATTTTCAGAAACTTATCAAGGTGACTGTTCAGGAAGTGAATCTTAATGCTCATGTTCCATCCTATGTTGTGGAAAGCCAACAGCATCCTTTGAACCAGAAGTTTCTAGTTTTCTGCTTTTTGTTGCCAAGGCAGTTCTGTGTAACTGCCACAAAAGACTGCCATGCTGCTTTCTCCTCCTTATTCATCTTCCTGGCAAATTCTTCATCATGTATGAGGGTTCGATCTTGAGGTCCATGGAATACACCTGCTTTTATCTTTTTGAAAGACAAGACAGAAAAAGCAGAAATAATATGTTGAAAGCATTCACTTTCTCTATTCAAAGCCTGAATAGACTGCTTCATTAAGCCAAGTTTGATGTGAAGTGGGGGAAAAAGGATTCTGTCTCGATTAACTACAGGTTCATTCACAATAGTTTGCATCCCTACTTCCAGAGCTTCACGTTTCGGCCACTTCTTCTGTGTCCAGTGTTTCTCCTGAGCTCGGGTGTCCCACAAACACAGAGAGCAAGGCTACTTTGTGAAACCTCTCTGTTGTCCTAGCAGGAAATTGACCATTTTAAGATCCACACAAATGATCCAGTAATGCTACTCATACTTCAGTAAGTCGAGGACAACTTTTATGTCATTATAATCTTCTCACAGATGAGTTGAATAACCAATTGAAACCGCTGCATAAACGTTACCGTTGTGTAGGAGAGCACATTTCAGACTTCATTTAAAGCTGTCAAGAAATAGCCGCCATTCTGTTGGACTGTAAGTGGTAACACCTATCTGGCTGAGAAGACTACTGATATCTTGAAAGTAAACAAAGTGTTTGTCTTGGGAAAAGAAGTCCAAAAAAAATTGTTCATACTTCCTGAAGTGGGATAGTTTAGCTGACTGGTGAAGTACATTCTTTTCTTGAAGCCTGGAGGCAATAACTCAGCTGCTTTCTTTGATAGGCCCAAATATCTTACTAAGTCATTCACTTCGGGTTGGCTAAACTTCTGAGGGGTTAATGACTGCTTGGCATCGGAAGAAGACCCTTCAGATTCTACAACCATTTCCTCATGCATCTTATCAAAATACACTTGATCACCATGTTCATGTTCTTTGTCCTTAGAAGAAATAAAACCATTGAAAACTGGAACTGGGAGTGTCTCAGAGTATAGGATAGGTCATATTGCTGAGAGAGTATTCGGATATGCGATCATATGTTGTTTTTTATTGGTGATGCCCTTTGTATGGATCAGGCAGAAATAACAGTCATCTGCTGTGGTCCTTAGGTTCATGCCAAACTATGGGAATACCAAAAGGCATTCCTTTGCATTTTCCTTTTCTCCAGTCATGAAACATTTCCTCACAATTATGACACACATTATGAGGAGCCCAATTCTTGTCTTGATTGCCAAGGGGAACTTGAAAATAGACAATATATGCACGTGTCACAAATGATGACATATTGCGCCTTTGACGTTGAAGTGTGTAACAGCCACATATATAACAGAAGGTGTCAGGACTATTCTTTACATTTACACCTACTCGAAGAAGCCATGATTCAATCTTAAAACAAAATAAGAGGGTGTTTTTATCAGATAATAATTTTTTACATTTAAGAACAACTACAATTTTGTAAAAGTGATGTTTGTATAACATTAATTGCCTTGTGATTATGTTCAATCCAAGAGTTGTTGCCCTTTAACTCTAATTTAAAAACCAATGTATGCCATTAACTGTAACAAAAAGAAATTAAAATTGCATGTAAACTAGATCATGGACCAAAAAACAGATTTCAGATTTGGAATCAGCGATGCAGAAATATATAGAAACAGTTCCAAAACCTCATGCAACAGAAAATGAAAAAGAAATTGTTCCCCAGTGTAATTTAAGAATTATCAATTTGCAAGAGCATTTTAAATTCAACTTGTGTTTATTTTTTGCCAGTCTCTTAGCATATTTAATTGTGATTTTACATACATTACTTTTCACAAATCATTTAAGGAGACAGATGATGTGTAAAATGCTGTACTGAGGAAATTTGAAGCTTAAACTCCTAGAATGCACTCCTACCTGATAAAAGAAATTGTGTGGTAGAGCTTTTAGTCAAGATTATTTTCACTCATTTGACAAATGTACAGATAACTTTACAGACACCTTTTTTTTATAGTCAGATACACTACAATTTATCTTTGCTTTCATACAGTGGTTGGTGGCCCTGCATTATCTGTATGTTAGTTGTCCAATAAGTGGTTATTGAATGAAAAACGATAAATGATGTAATAGTTATCCAATATTTGAGTTTCTTTCTAACCAATTCAGAGATTAAACAAGTGGGAAAAAACTCTAAAGTTGATTCTTACTGAATATTTTTATCATTGTGATCACATAATTATCCATGTTCATTGAGATGATAGTTTCAGAAAATTCTAGTCTAAACTATTTATTCTTGTAATTTTATGCCTTCTAGCAAAACTTTCACATCAGTATTAATTAGTAAAGTTGACTAGTTTGAGATATACATTCTCTGATATTGTATTGGTACAGTAGAAGTAAATACCTTTTATACTGTTTAATCTTTTCCTAAATATTTAAGTATTGATGTTTTGAATTAAACAAACTACATA
Organism: Rhynchonycteris naso; assembly: GCA_037038555.1. Taxonomy (NCBI): domain Eukaryota; kingdom Metazoa; phylum Chordata; class Mammalia; order Chiroptera; family Emballonuridae; genus Rhynchonycteris; species Rhynchonycteris naso. The sequence continues at coordinate 305,159,090 of CM072995.1, read as the reverse complement.
AATAACATATAAATGTATACTTTTAAATAAATTCAAAATGACACATAAATACAGAGAATAAGAAGTTATGTCTTCCTTTATGCCTCTTAACCATCCTACTTTAATAGATGGCCTACTAAAAACTTATCCTTTTGACCACTTTCTATAACTGTATGATTTTACTCATATGTGGAATACAAAACAGAAAAGAAAAAAGATGAACAAAACAAAACAAAAACAAACTCATAGATAGAGAAAACAGAATGGTGGTTACTGGAGGGGAAGGAAGTATGTGTGTGTGGAAGAGGTAAATTGGGAGAAGAGGGTCAAATATATGGTAATGGAAGGAAATTAGATTTCTCAGACACTGAGTTATAATGTTTTACACATGAAATTTATATAATGTTATTAACCTATGTTGTTACCTCAATTTAAAGAAAATATGCCAAAAAGGCATGTTTTGGTGTGGCAAATTCTGCTCCCTTATAGAATAGGAATCACCTATCATTTAAAGTCTAATATTACAATATTTACTTGGGAGAAGTAAATGCAATTTAACTAAGATTAGCAACATTTTGAATACCTATAAATGTGTTTATAAGGGAAAACCTACAATAAAATGTTTGATATAAAAACACAGCAAAGAACTACAAATTTTTCCAAAACTGGTTTACTAGTGACATCTGCTGGTACAATGTTGTTATAAAGTTGAAAGTACCTCATGGAAGTAATATGGAAATTAAACATGGGAAAAGAATCCTTTTGTGCAAAAACTATATATTTTTTAAACTATCATTTACCACACTTCTAATTGAAAAACTTATTTTTTTCTTTGTGGGTTTCCCCCACTGGCATTTCACCAAAAATATTATTCTAATAATATTAAACTTTAGACTTCTTTGTACATGGTCTTTAATTCCAACCTGGACTTCTATGATTAGTTGTGTATCAGCTAAGTTGTTTTGATATAATGTAGCAAATTTATTTTCCTCGTCTTCCCTGGTTTTGTTATTATGTCATACATAGCAGAGAACCTTACAAATATAGAGAGATTCAATAACTATGGATTGAGTCATACTACTTATTTGTCATTTGCATAGAATAAATTTAATAGAAAAGTCTATGTACACATCAGTTAAATACATTTTGTACACTCAAAAATAAAAATGAGATAATATAAGAGTGATATTTGGAAGAGAAACTTTTTTCTTATATAGAAGAGATTTTCTGCACTATAAATTATGGAGGAATAAAATATACTCAGTTCTTCCGTATTTTCCTATCAACATTTAATGTCTAAATGATTGTAACCAGTCCCATGAATTTAAGTATTATTTACATATGAATCAGACTTAATTTTTTAACCCAAACTTTTATAACCAGTTGCTTACTTTCCTTAACATTTCCATTTAAAGTTAACAGGCGTCTCAAATTTAACTTGTCTAAAACAAAACTGATTTTTTCCTGAAACTTGTTTTTTCCATAATCTTTCTTACTTCAATAAATGGACATTTCATCTTTCCTTCTGTTCAAACTGAAAATATTTCAGTAATTTGCAAATTCTCTCTTTTGCTCGCACCCCACATTGAAACCATCAAGAAGTTTTGCCAATTCTGCTTTTGAAATACATTCATAATCTTACCACTCCTCTCCACCTCTGCCACTGGATCTAGTCAAGCCACAATCTTTTTGGGAATTAGCCTCCTTGCTTCCAACTGTGCCCTCCTGTGGTCTGTTTCCCAACCAGCAGCCAAAGTGATTATCTTAAAATTCAAAACAGATCTTGTCGCTCCTCTGTTGAGAACCTTCCAAAATTCTTAATCTGCCTAAAGGGCCCTGTAAGAATTGTAGACCACTCTCTCCCTCCATCGCTATCTCTGTGAGTTCATTTCCTTCCACTGTGCCCCCCACCCCATTCTGCTCCAGCTACAGTGGTTTGCTTGTTGTTCTCCTTACATACCATGAGGACTCCTCATAACGGGCTGTGTAGTTGCTCTTCCTTCAGACTGAAATGCTCTTCCCTCAATTCAGTAAATCTGATCAGATTACCAAATTTCATCTCAGAGGAGCCCTTCCTGACAACACTGTGTAAAAAGATAAGGCCTGACTCTATCACTGTTTCTCCCCTTATTCTTTCTTTTTGCCATAGCAATTATCATCACATGACATACTCGTTTTTTAAATTATCTCTCTCCCCACCCTAGAATGTCAGCCTTTTGAAAGCATGGATTCTTTTGTTCACTTAGAACCTAAACCAGTGGTTATACATAGGCGGCACTCAGTCAATATTTGTTGAATAAATCAGTGAGCCTCAATGCATGAATGGATAATGTGATTTAATTTACATTATAATAACTGAATCTATGGAATTGTGGGGAACATTTTAATGGGGTCTGCTTTTATAAACTTGATGTTTATATCATACTTTTTACATTTAACGTGGAGTACACAAGTGTGTTATAGGTTAGGACTCGAACAATACTCTTGGTGTCAAAATGCAAGGCAGTATTACTATTTTAAAGATTCTTTTTATGGGAATAATTACTTTTTTGTTCCTTTGACATAGGCATCTGACCCTCAATTACATTAACAGACCTTATACACATGAATGGAAAGAAGAATAGCCCCTTTTGTATCTGGGCTAAGACTTTATCAATATGAAGTGCTTCCCACAGGGTTCTGCTGAAAGAACCAAACTTCCATCATAATGAAATTGCAAATTCATTTGTATATGCCCTTTTATATTTGAAAGCTACTTTTTGATGTTTGGTCTGCAATTGGATTTATTGTTGAAGGTCACAATATGCAATCCTGACTAGCCCAAGTTGTCAGAATCCTTTGTCTATTCAGCACTGCACAAAGATAAATGGCTATTTTTTAACAATAACATACTAAAGCCAAAATTTGTTCCCGGTTGTATATAATCTTTTAATCAATCTGCTGCTTTCTGTGTTCCAGTCAATAGACTACTAGCCTACTACTTCCTCACCATCACACCTATCTAGAAATTACCCAATTATGGGTTTTAAATTACTGAGAAACACTTTCTTCAAATGGAAAAAGATAAATTTAAGATTTTTAATGCTATAGTTTTCCCATGCACATTTGCAGCCTAACATATGAATTCTTTTGCCTTTACCCTCATTCTGTAGGTAATTATGTAGTGTGTTAGCTAAATTCTGTGGTTACATTTCTCTCTGTTAACATGACCACAAGGTAGATCATGTTACTTAATTGAAATGAATGCTTAATGTTTTAAAACATCTCTGTACACATAGATTAAATTCTTTCTGAGCTTTTATACATCCTCCAATAAAATTGTAAGATAGTTTCTTATATTTTTGTGTACTTTCTTTGTGACTTGTTATATAAAAGGTATACAGAGAGAATTCCTCAGTTAGATTTGAGGTTGTACTTTTTATCCAAGAATAGTCAGGGTGTCATATTAACATATAGTAAAACATACTATATTGCCTATCTTTATAGTTTCTCCAACGGGTTTTGTTACTCTGTACTCAAAGATTCTTTAGTAACTTGATTATATCTACAAAGTGGACCATTAAGACCAGTATAATATCCTCATTTTAAAATTTTGTTAAAATAGTTTTTGTAGATCTGGCAGTCTTTTTTTTTTAATTTTTATGTAATTTGTCTTTCCTAATTAAAAGGAATACACTTTCTCAGAAGGAGATATAAGAGGAAAACCATGACTTTTAAGTTAGATGAACATATTTTCCCCCTTAATTCTGACGACTGTACTGTTTCTTTCATGACATCTGGGAAGTTGCTGCATTTGATTGGGGGGGGGGGCTCTACTCAGCTATGAAATAGAGAAACAACTATTCATAAAGTTGTGATATAATTAAGACAGCACATATAAAGAGCCCCCCCCCATTTATGCCTAGCAGCAAATAGGAAGCACTCAGTAAATACTATTTAGAATCCTCTCTCTGTCATCTCCCCTGTTCCCATGCTATGCTATCTGATTGGGCTTGCTCAGAAGTTAAAACTGTTGAACTAAACTTGAAGCTTTTTTGTGCCTGCCAACTCTACATTGCTCTGCATTCATTGAATTAATAAATAGGGACAAGTCAGGACCTTGAGTTGACCTATACATAATACCCAGCAGGTGTATGTGTCCTTTTCCTTCAAAACAAATTGCTCCCCCATGGATTGGATAGAATGGAGAATGGCCCACTCCCAGACTACATTTCAAGTTCACATGGAGCCCTTAGAAGATTTATTTAAATCTCTCTTTAACCCACAGATCTGACAATTGAGTCCAAAGTTACATAAATATGACATAGGAAAACATTATTATTTTAATCATTTTGTGTAAGATAGCTTGCTTCATTATTGTTAGTTTGACCATTTGGAAAATTATTTTTCAGAAAAACTTTAATAGCTATTTAATATACTATTTATATCTCAAACATGTCATTTAATCATTATAAATTTGTATTGTTTTAGGTGCAAAGATGGTTTGAAAGGATTTACATTCTCTGCACTTAGGTAAGGAGCATATTTTATTTTCCTTTATGTTAAGAGCATTTGTGAGTTAACTTTTTAAAATAAAATTTTTTTTGGCGGGGGGAGAGACAGACGACAGAAAGAAAGGGAGTAAAAGGTATTATTATACATAATTATAATAGTCATTGACTCAGATTTTAAGTTGAAAGTAATTTTAAAAGTCACAAAAGTGATTATGTGAATATTTCATTAAAAGAGAAATATATTAGCCTGACCAGGTGGTGGCGCAGTGGATAGAGCGTCGGACTGGGATGCAGAAGACCCAGGTTCGAGACCCCAAGGTCTCCAGCGTGAGCCCATCTGGCTTGAGCAAAAGCTCACCAGCTTATACCCAAGGTCGCTGGCTCCAGCAGGGGGTGGCTATGTCTGCTCAAGGCCCACGGTCAAGGCACATGTGAGAAAGCAATCAATGAACAACTATGGTGTTGCAACGGCAACGAAAAACTAATGATTGATGCTTCTCATCTCTCTCCGTTCCTGTCTGTCTGTCCCTATCTATTCCTCTCTCTGACTCTCTCTCTCTGTCCCTGTAAAAAAAAAAAAAAAGAATTAACTGTAAAAGAGAAATGTATTAGATTTTTCCCCCCTAAATAATTAATCAGCATCTACTTTTGGGCCTATTATGTGCCTTATGCCATGGGATATTAGAAAATAATTCCAGGTACTGGCCAGTGGTCAGTGGACAGAATGTTGGCCTGGCTTATGGTGTCTTGGGTGTGATTCCTGGTCAGGGCACACAGAAGAAGTGACCATCTGCTTTTCCTCTTCTCTCCCTCTACTCTCCCTCTTCCCTTCCTGCAGCCATTGGCTCCATTAGTTAGAGCAGTGATGGGCAATCTTTTGAGCTTGGTGTGTCAAAATTTGCCAAAAAACTGAGCATAACTTGGGTGGTGTATCACTTCGAGAAAAACGGCCTAACCGGAAGTCCCAGAACTAGATGTTCTGTGCCTGAGTTCTGTTGTTTTGGCGTACAGACCTCCGGCACAGAGTGTCTACACAACAGCAAATGTTTTATCCTCGGCTCCTGCGAGCCGAGGATGAAACGTCCTTCTCGGCATGCAGCCCCATACTTCTCTGGGTCATCGAAAATGGCTACGCGTGTCAGTGCTGACATGCATGTCATAGGTTCGCTATCATGGGGTTAGAGCGTGGCCCCAGGCACTGAGGTTAGCTCTGTTGGAACACATCCAGCCTCAGGCTCTAAAAATAGCTGGGTATTCAAGCATTGGCTCTAGATGGGGTTGCCAGGTAGATCCCAGTTGGGGTGCATGTGGGAGTCTGCCTCATTGTCTCCCCTCTTCTCACCTTAAAGAAAAAAGGGAGAAAAAAAAAGAAAAAAATTACTAGAACTCTCTTCTTAAATGGTGAGAAGGACAAAGTGCTGTGCATGTTCAGTTATTGCAAAATTAAGTACTTAATTGTGTGGTGCTAGACTATAGGATTCTTTAGAGCAGTACTCATGCATTGTTAAATACCCCATAGCCCAACTCTTCATACAGTAATTGGTCTATGGTAGATACTGTGGAAATGTTGGTTAACATTAGCATTGTATTTTATAGTTCACCAAGTACTTGCCTAGAACAGCAGTTCTATGAAATGGGTATTTTTATGCTCATGTGATATGATGAAAATTCTGAGGCTTAGAATGTTTGACTAATTGAATTTAATATCACCCAGTGACTATGTATACTTGCTCCAAACCCAGTGCTCTTCTAGTTTATGTCATGAATATTGCCCATTTTCTTCTCCAAAGTACATATAGTAAATGCTTAGTAAAGATTAGTAGTGTGGTATTTATTACAAATATAGGAGGAGAAAATTAGGGTAGGCTTGAATATTAGGAGAAGCTTTTATATGATTGTCTCATAAGATTATATTGAGAGTCAAATGAGTTAATGTATGAAATGTATTTAGAACTATGCATGGTTCTTAGCGCTCAAAAATATGGATATTATTACTTAATTTTTTAATTTATCAATTACAGTTGATATATATTAGTTTCAGATGTACATCATAGTTTCTTAGACATTTGCATAACTTATGAAGTAATCATCCGGATAAGTCTAGTAGCCATCTGACACTGTACATAGTTTTTACAATGTTATTGACTATATTCCCTATGCTGTACTTTACTTCTCGGTGACTGTTTTTATTTATAAATGCCAATTTGTATATAATAATACCTTTACCTTTTCTTCTCATCTCCCAGTCCCTCCCTCAGCCCCTAAATCAGGCAACCATCAATTTCTCAATATTTATGAATTTGTCTATTTTGTTTGTTCATTTATTTTGATTTTTACATTTTATATGTAGGTGAAAACATACAGTATTTGTCTTTCTCTGTCTCACTTATTTCACTTAGCATAATACCCTGTAGGTCCATCCATGTTATGAATGGCAAGATTTCCTTCCTTTTTTATGGTTGAATAATATTTCATTGTACAAATACATACATCTTAATCCATTTTCTACTAATGAGCACTTAAGTTGTTTCCATATCTTGACTATTGTAAATAACGTTGCAGTGAACATAGGGATGCATATATCTTTTCATTCTTTAAAAATAATTTTTTATTAATTGATTTCAGTGAGAGAGGAAGGAAGAGAGAAAGACAGGAACATTAAGCTGTTCCTGTATGTGCCCTGACCAGGGATCTAACCTGCAACCTTTGCTTTTCAGGATGATGCTCTAAAACAACTGAGTTATCCAGCCAAGGCCCAGGGGTGCATTTATCTTTTTAAATTAGTGTTTTGGGTTCTTTCAGATATATAGTGGAATTACTGAGTCATATGGTAGTTCTACTTTGAATTTTTTTGAGGAATCTCTATACTGTTTTGTATAGTGGCTTCACCAATTTGCAATCCCATCAACAATGTACAAGGGTTTTCTTTTCTCTGTATCCTCACTAACACTTGTGTGTTGATTTAATTATGAAAGCTATTTTGACAGGTGTGAGGTTATACCTCATTGTGTTTTAATTGCATTTTTCTGATGATTAGTAATATTGACCATCTTTTTATCTTTGTATCTATTTGGCCATCTATAGGTCTTCTTTGAAGAAATGTCTATTCAGGTTCTCTGCTCATTTTTACATTAAATATTTTTTAAGGTGTGTGAATACCTTAAGTATTTTGGATATTAACCCCTTGTTGGATGTATTGTTGGTCTCCTCCAATCCAGTAGGTTGTCTATTCGTTTTATTGATGGTTTCCTTCCGTGTACGAAAACTCTTTAGTTTGATATAGTGCCATTTATTTTTTCTTTTGTTTCCCTTGCCTGAGGAGATATTTACCCTCACCCTCCAATACTACTAAGAGTGGTGTCAAAGAGTTTACTGCCTGTGTGTTCTTCTAGTTTTATGATATTGGGTCTTCAGTATTAGTCTTTAATCCATTTTGAATTTATTTTTGTATATAGTGTAAGAAAGTGAACCAATTTTATTTCTTTTAATGTTTCTGTCCAATTTTCCCAACACCATTTATTGAAGATACTGTCTTTACCCAACTTTGTATATTTTTGACTCCTTTGTCATAGATTAATTTATCATATAGAAATTGGTTTATGCCTCACCAGACGGTTGCGCAGTGGATAGAGCATCGGACTGGGATGCGGAGGACCCAGGTTCGAGACCCCGAGATTACTAGCTTGAGCGCGGGCTCATCTGGCTTGAGCAAAAAGCTCACCAGCTTGGACCCAAGGTTGCAGGCTTGAGCAAGGGGTTAATCACTCGGTCTGCTGAAGGCCCGCGGTCAAGGCACATATGAGAAAGCAATCAGTGAACAACTAAGGTGTTGCGACGAAAAACTGAAGATTGATGTTTCACATTTCTCTCTGTTCCTGTCTGTCTGTCCCTATCTATCTCTCTCTCTGTTCCTGTAAAAAAAATGGGTTTATTTTGGAGTGCTGTAGTCTATTCCATTGGTCTATGTGTCTGTATTTATGACAGTGATGCTGTTTTGGTTATTATAGCCTTGTAGTATAGTTTGATACCAGGTAGTATACCTCCCAAGTTTTTTCTTTCTCAAGATTGGCTTGGATATTGGGGTTGTGGTTCTATATAAATTTTAGAATACTTTGTTTTACTTCTGTAAAATATGTCATTGGTGTTTTTATAGGGATTTCATTGAATTTGTAGATTGCTTTGGATAGTTACGGACATTTTAACAATGTTATTTTTTTCCTATCCATAAGCATGATATATGCTTCTATTTATTTGTATCTTACTCAATTTCTTCAGTATCTTCCAGTTTTTTGAGTATATGTATTTTACTGTTTTGGTTAATTTTATTCCTAGGTGGTTTTTAAATGTAATTGTTTGTTGTTAGTGTATAGAAACATGATAGATTTCTGTATATTAATTTTGTATCTTAATATTTGCTACTTTACAGAATTCATTTATTAATTTAAGTTTCTGGTGGATCCTTTAGGATTTACTGTATATAGTATCATGCTAGCTGCAAATAATGACAGTTTTACTTATTTTCAAATTGGATACCCTTTATTCATTTTTTTTTTTTTGTCAGATTGCCGTGGCTAGCACTTCCAATACTGTGTTGAATAAAAGTGATGAAAATGAATATCCTTGTCATGTTCCTTTAGAAAAATACTTTTGCTTTTCCTAGTTGAGTATGATGTTAGTTGTTGATTTGTCATATATGTCCTTTATTATGCTGAGGTATGTTCTATCTATTCTCACTTTGTTGAGAGTTTTTATCATAAATAGATGCTAGATTTTGTTAAATGTTTTTTCTGCATCTATTGATATGATCACATGCTTTTTATTTTCCATTCTGTTTATGTGGCATATCACATTAATTGATTTGCAGCTATTGAACCAGCCTTACATTTCTGTAATAAATTCCACTTGATCATCATTTGTAAGCTTTTTAATGTATTGCTGAATTTGGTTTGTTAATGTTTTGTTAAGAATTTTTGCATCTGTGTTCATCATGGATATTGACCTATAATTTTTACTTTTTTTGTTCCCTCCCTCCCTTCCTGCCCTCCCTCATTTCCTCCCTCTTCCCCTCCTTCTTTCCTTCCTTCCTCCCTCCCTCCCTTCCTCCCTCCTCTTTCCTCCCTCCCTCCCCCCTCCTCTCCCCGCCTCACCCCGCCTCGCCCCGCCCCGCCTCCCCTCCCCTCCCCTCCCCTCCCCTCCCCTCCCCTCCCCTCCCCTCCCCTCCCCTCCCAAACTCATTTACAAGGTGTAATGTTCACCTTGTAAATGAGTTTGGGAGCTGTCTCTCCTCTTCAGGTTTTTGGAATAGTTTAAGAGAGATAGTTACTCTTCTTTAACTGTTGGGTAAAATTCACCTGTGAAACGATCAGTTTAGGGCCTTTGTTTGTTGCAAGTTTTTTTGACTACTGATTCAGTTTTGTTAGTAGTTATTGGTTGTTTAGATTTTCTGTCTCTTCCTGATTTCAGCTTGAAAGATGGTATGTTTCTAGAAATTTATCCATTTCTTCTAGATTATCCAATTTGTTGGCATATAATTCTTCCTTGTATTTCGTTATAAATTTTTTGTTTTTGTGGTGTTGGTTATTATTTCTCTTTCACTTCTGATTTTATTTATTTAGGCTCTTTTTTTTCTTTCATGAGTCTGGCAAAAGGTTTATCAGTTGTATCTATCTTTTCAAAGAACTAGCTTTTGGTTGTATTAATCTTTTGTATTGTTTTTCTTTTTTTTTTTTTGTTTTTTTTGTTGTTGTTTTTATTTTATTCATTTTAGAGAGGAGACACAGAGTGAGAGAGAGAGAGAGAGAGAGAGAGAGAGAGAGAGAAAGGGGGGGAGGAGCTGGAAGCATCAACTCCCATGTGTGCCTTGACCAGACCAGTGCAGGGTTTTGAACTGGCGACCTCAGTGTTCCCAGGTCGACGCTTTATCCACTGCGCCACCACAGGTCAGGCCTGTATTGTTTTTCTTAAATTTTATTGTTTATTTCTGCTCTGATTTGTTATTTCTTTCCTTTTATTCACTTTGGGCTTTGTTTATTGGTTTTTTTATTTTCCAGTTCTTTGAGGAATAAGGTTAGATGTTTCTTTGAGACTTTTCTTGTTCCTTGAGGTAGGCCTATATTGCTGTGAATTTCCCTTTTAGTATTGATTTGGGTTGTTATGGGTTTGTTTTTTTCCATTTGTCTCAGGTGTTTTGATTTCTTCCTGGCTCTCATTGTTATCCCATTCACTGTTTAGTAGCATGTTATTTAATTAAGCCTCCATGTATTTGTATGTTTTTCAGTTTCTTTCTGTAATTGATTTCTAGTTTCATACCATTATGATTAGAGAAGATGCTTGATATGATTTCCGTCTTCTTAAATTTGTTGACACTTCTTTTGTGGCCTAACACATGGTCAGTCCTGGAAAATGTTCTATGCGCTTGAAAAGAATGTATATTCTGCTTCATTTGGATGATATACTCTAAAAATATCAATTGACTCCATCTGGTCTAATTTGTTATTGAAAGACAGACACAGTTTCTGGTTGATCTGTCTATTGATATCAGGGGCATTTGTAAGTCCCTTACTGTGACTGTATTACTGTGGATCTCTCTCATTATGCATGTCAATATTTGCTCTATACACACAGGTGGACAAAAGTAGGTTTACAGTGGTGAGTACACAAAATATGGGATTTTATACATGTATTATTTATTTGTTAATTATGGTATTAGTAATACAATATAACTTAAACTTACTTTTGCCCACCCCTATAAATTTGCCTGCTCCTACACTGGGCCTGTAAATGTTTACAAGTTATATTCTGTTGTTAATATTTATCTCTATTATGAAATGTCCTTCTTTGTCTCTGGTTAGAACTCATGTTTTAAAGTCAATTTTGTCTGATAAAAGTATTGCTACTCCACCTTTTTTGTTTTGTTTTCATTTGCCAGCTATATATTTTTCCACCCCTTCACTTTCAGTCTGTGTGTGTCTTTTGATCTGAAGCAGGTGTCTTGTAGGCAGCATTTTTATGGTTCTTGTTTGTTTTTTATCTATTTAGCCAGGCTACATCTTTGATTGAAGCAGTTAGTCCATTTACATTTGAAGTAACTATTGATAAGTATTGTTTTATGATTGTTTTTGCTTTCTTGTATGGTGTTGACTTTCTCTAGTGTTGTATTTGTATTCTTTTCTCTTTATTTCTTCTGTATTTCTTATAGATTTTTGGTTTGTAATACCATCTGCATCATGTATACCAAGTTACATTTATAGCTGTCTGCTTTAAGTTGATGACATTTAAGTTCCAACATGTTTTTAAATCGCTGCAATTTTTACTCACCCCCCCCGCGTTTATGTTTTTGTCATTATTTTTTACTTATTACATGTGCTTGTATGTAAACTCAATTTATTGTGTAATTATACATCATCTTTTGTTTTTGCTTCTTAACCTTTGTACTAGCTTTATAGTTAGTTGATCTTCTGCTTTTACTGTTTGCCTTTGTGATAATTTTTTCCTATATTTTCTTACTCATATTTTTTATTTATTTTTTCTATTTAAATAAGGCCCTTTAACATTTCATATACCACTGGTATACTGATGATGAAACCCATTAGCTTTTTCTTGTGTGGGAAGCTCTTCTTTGATTTTAAATGATAGCCTTGCTGAATATAGTAATCTTGGTTATAGCTCTTTGCTTTTCATCACTTTGTATATTTTGTGCCAGACTCTTCTGGCCTGCAGAGTTTCTATTAAGAAATCAGTTCACAGTCTATGGGAGATATCTTGTAAATAGCTAACTGCTTTTCTTTTGCAATATTTAGATTTTTTGTCTTTCACCTTTGTCATTTTAATTATAATGTGTCTTGGTGTGGGTCTCTGGATTTGTCACATTTGTGATTCTCTGTGCTTTCTGGACTTGTATATCCATTTCTACAACCAGGTTAGGGAAGCTTTTAGTAATTATTTCTTCAAAGAGGGTTTCAGTCCCTTGCTTTCTTTTCCTTCTGGGTCCTCTATGATGTGAATGTTAATACGTGTGATGTTATCCCAGGGGTCCCTTAAGCTATCCTCAATTTAAAATACATTTTTTTCTGTTCTATTAGGGTGTTTTCTGCTACCTTGTCTTCCAGATTGCTGATTGTGTACTTCACCTAATTTGCTCTTGATTCTCTCTAATATATTTTTTATTTTGTTGTATTCTTCAGTTCTGACTGATTCTTTTTTAAGTTTCCTATATCTTTGTTCATATTGTCATGTATTTATCCCCCAGGTTCCTTGAGCATTGTTATAACCAGTATTTTGAACTCTGAATCTGGTGGATTTCTTGTTTCCATTTTATTTAGTTCTTTTTCTGGAGTTTTGTTCTTTCATTTGGGACATGTTTCTTTGTCTTCACATTTTGACTGACTCCCTGTGTTTGTTTATATGTTTTAGGTAGATCTTTTATGTCCAGCAGTTTTGGAGGAGTAGTCTTATATAGTAGGTGTTCTGTGAGGCCCAGTGGTGCAGTTTTCCTATTGGTCTCAGCCAAGTGCTTCAGGTGTGTCTCTTGTGTGTATTTTATGTGCCTTTCTGTTGTAGTTGAGCCTTGATTGTTGTTGGTACATCAATGTGTGGGGTTGTCGCTCAGGCTAAATGACTCTGAGAACTGGTTGTGACTATAGCAGACCACCCACAGAGCAGCAGTTGCTTTAGTAGGGCTATGATGCCAGCCAGATCTGCCCTTTGGTGGTTGTGTGTGAAGTTGGTAGGGTGCTGATGTGGCATAATTTGAAGCTGGCCACAAGGTTTGTTGATTCTGGAGGCTCTTGGAAGGGGCTCTGGTGCAGGCCAAGGTCAGCTACCTTTTGTACCTGGCTTGGAGCTGAAGAGTGGGAGCTACAAAGTGATCTGTGGTCGGTTGCTGGTTTTGCTCAGTTTGGAGGTGCTTGGGAGAGGTTATGCTGTGAACTGAGACTGACTGCCACGCTGGGCTTGGGGCCCTTTTATGGGCACCAGAATGTGAGCTGAAGCCAGCCAATTTTTGTACCAGGTTTTTGGCCACTTAGTTGAAGTTATGTTTAGGCCCACACTGGCCACAACTTAGGCCAGGCTTGAGGCTACCTGATGGAACTTGCAATGTATGTTGAGACCAGTTGCCCCTTGTGCCAGGCTTGTTTGTGCTGCTTGTTTGGGGGTTGACGACCTTTAGAGATCTTAGGAAAGTTCACAAGGAGCCAAGATAGGCTACATATGTGGAAAAGCCTCTGGAAGCAGCTTGGGTCAGGTATGTGATCTGAATAGGGTGAGATCTCAGGGAATCACCAGGTGGGTGGGGCAGCGGTGTTCACCGAGTTAGTGGAGAGTTGAGATTTGGAGCATGCCTGCTTTTGCTGGTTGGTTGGGGCAAGGGTTCAACAAGGAAATGATACCTGTCAGTACTTCAGTCTCCAGAGACAGCTGCCCAGACTCCTGTCCCCTGCCCTGAAGCCAATCAGTTCATTTCCTTCCTCTATGTCCCTGGTATTCTTCCAACTGCTGCTCCTGCACTGGAACCCAGAGTGACTAAGTCTATGAGTGAGTGAGTCCATGCATACCCCTCAAGAGGAATGCCTTGGACTCCAGCAGCCCTTCTTCTCACTTGGATGCACTCCCTGCAGGTTTTTACAGCCAGATGTTATAAGGACTCCTGACCTGAGCACTGTTGCCCTCTACTGACTTACTTGTGGGGCTAAGACCCCTCACTCCTCAGAATACTCCGCAGCCGAGGTAATCCTCGCAAGTCCTTTTATAGGTCCTCTTTTTAAAATTGATTTTTAGAGAGAAGAAGAGGAGAGAGAGAGATGTCAATTCGTTGTTCCACTTATTTATGCCATCATAGTTGGTTCTTGTATGTGTCTTAACTGGGCATCAAACCCCAAGTTTGTTCTGTTGGGAGGATGTTCTAACCACCTGAGCTATCGGGCCAGAGCTCCCTCCCAGTTTGCTGCACTGTGAGAGCCGGGCCTGCTGTTCCTCAGCTCCACCCCTCCTTCCACTCTAATCTCAGTCATGAGGTCTTCGTTATCTTCCACTACAAGTTTCAACATTTCTTCTTCCTCTTTAATCCTCCACATTCACCCAAGTTCCACTCCCTATCATTTCATCTTTCTTCCCTTTGATTTTCTATTTTTGAACATCCCAAATACTGTGACCATACTGATTTTTCTAGTACACTATCTCTACCCTACTTAAAAACATTGAATGGCTCCCTATTGCCCATCTTATCTAATCTAAGTCTGTCCTGTGTGCTTTTTTTTAGGCTTCTGTAATCTATCTGAATTCTGCCTATCATAAAAAATAACTTTATATTTTTTAATATAAACTTTCCATACCAATAAGGTTGATTTTCCCATTCTTTTCTTACATTTCTTGTTTACAATTTTCATGCTTTTGGTAATGTTGTTTACTTCCACATTTCTTTTTTTTTTTACAGGGACACAGAGAGAGAGTCAGAGAGAGGGATAGATAGGGACAGACAGACAGGAACGGAGAGAGGTGAGAAGCAGCAATCATTAGTTTTTCGTTGCCGTCACAACACCTTAGTTGATTGCTTTCTCACATGTGCCTTGACCGCGGGCCTTCAGCAGACCAAGCCACCCCTTGCTGGAGCCAGCGACCTTGGGTACAAGTTGGCGAGCTTTTGCTGAAGCCAGATGGGCCCGCGCTCAAGCTGGCGAACTTGGGGTTCCGAACCTGGGTCTTCCGCATCCCAGTCCGACGCTCTATCTGGACAGGCACTTCCACATTTCTTAGTTATCTGAAACTATTCTTCAAGTAAAGTTGAAGACTTACCACCTATTATATAATAACAACATACTTTCTGTCATTATGACATAGTAGAAAAACCCTGTATTCATCTTCTTCCATGAATACATCAATATTACCACTAATTTACAGAACAGCAGTCAGTGAGAACCACTTGAGGCCTAGCTCTACACAAGTATTATAACTAAGGATATAAAGAGGAAGCCATGACAAACTGGTAGGAGGGGTACAGATGAGATTTTTTTTCTTTCCCTCCACTCCTCAATACCAATCCAGTATGGAAATCCTAAGTGTTTAGGAAAAGTACTAATAACAGAAAATCAGAATTCATGCAAAGAATCTGATTTGGAAGGAACAAATGGAGTCCACTATGTGAATTAAGATTATCTTTGGTTATTGAAACTGTATGGTAACAATAAGTCATAATACACAGCAATAATTTGTCCCTATTATATTTTTTATTAAAAGATCATTAAACTTTTTAGAAAATAGCTCTATGTTTGGCTCTGAAGGATTTGTGTTAAACTGAAATTTGAAAACAGCCAGAAGTTGGTTTTTCTAAAGGAAAACTTTGTTTTTGTTCCTGTCTCTCTTTAGGCTCCCAGCATCCTTGCAGAAAATCAAAATGCATCAGATATTTTTGTGTCTCTTAAAGTCCTCCTATAATAAAGAGCTTTAGTGGTGTATTTGCACTTAAATTGTTCTCTGTATTATAGGAAATTATTCTGGAAAATAGTTATTAATTCTAGATAAAGGACAGAACCATGGGAGGAGAGCCTATGTGGGAGTCTGAAGGTATACTAAGTCTTCATCATAGTTTAAAACAGTAAGTGTGCATAGCTTGATCATTAACAACCCAGGTTTTAGAGTCAGACAGTTCTAGCTTCAAATAAATACTGATATTATTGACTGTAGATATGATGCTTTTTTTATGCTGTCTCGTGGAAACTATGGTACTTATTTCATAGTATTGGTATAAGGACTTTATGATTTAATATTTGTAAAAGGCTTAATACTGTGTCTGTCATGTAGTAAATGCTCAGAAAGTGCTAGTTATTACTATATTTATTCTTACAGTGTGTAAACATTTACTATTTACTGTATGCCCAGTGGTATATTATACACTGGGATATAATAGCAAAGAAAATACACATAGTCTCAAAGACCTCACAGTTTGATGGGGTGTAAACCACTACAAAGGTGCTTCAGAACTTTGTTTCATTGGGCTATGAGAACACAAAGGAAGGATTCTTAATTTCAATTTGGGGCACAGGCAGCATGTCCAAGGAAATGACTTCTAATCTAAGATGCAGTCCTGGCCAAAATACCAACAGTTATATAAAATGTGTGAGAGAGATCATTGTATCTCTTGTAGCATAGTTTTGTCCCGTTTGTAAAAACAATAGTACAGATCTTAAACTCTCCATGCACACCCACAATTAAGAACAAAATTCTTTTGGACTAACAATTACCAAGAATGCACAGCTGCCTTGTGGTGACAAACAATCTCATTGTACACCCCTTACAATTTGATAAACTGGCTTTTTAGCCAAGTTTATCTGAATGGGATGGATTGCACTTGTTGATAGTAGCATCTTTTTCCTTATATCTTTTACAGATGTTTAAATTTTCTTAATCTATTTGTCATAGGTCTCATGTTCCAGAATTATAGTGTAGTATTATTGAGCCCCTATTTTATCTATATTTTATGATATTCTCTGAAAATCCATCAGGTAGAGTTCTCTTAGGAATGCTTAGTTATTCTTTAGAAGAGCAATGACTCTTATAAGTAAAGGTACAAATAGCAAAAATGGAAATTTCAATAAAGGATACTAATAGAGTAATATCTAATGCAGCGGTTCTTAACCTGGGTTCTATCGAACCCTAGGGGTTCAATGAGTCGGTCTCAGGGGTTCGGAGAAGCCTCTGCCGCGGAGCTAAAGACACACTTGTGTAAAGTCATGATGACACGACCCGCTTGGCCATCACTTGCTGCAGAGGATCATGCTACACTGCTTGGCCAACCAGTGCTGCGGGGAATTTAGTGCGCGCAGTAGTCAACGGCTGTCGTAGTTGTATGTCGTGTGGTTTCTTTCTTAATATTTTAATCCATACTAAATATGTCGAGCAAAAAAAGAAAGTTTGGACAAATATGTACAACATGGATTCACATGTTTCATGGAACGAGATGGGAGTCAGCGTCCTATCTGCATGATATGCAATGCCAAGTTGACCAACTCTAGTCTTGCACCGGCAAAACTAAATTTGGAAAAAAAACAACATATTTTATTTATCACTAAAGAAGGGTTCGGTGAATGTGCATATGAAACTGGTGGGTTCGGCACCTCAGAAAAGGTTAAGAACCACTGATCTAATGGTAACATTTTTTTGTACTGTCCTAGGGAAAATATTGTCTAGTTTTAATGAGACAGGAATGATGTTTTTTCTTGGGTATTAGGTTTTTTCAAAAGTAATAAGTAGATTAGAATAACAGTGAATTTAAGATTTTTCTCATGAAATAATGTAAGAATACATGGTTAATCATTTTCTGATCCTCATTCTTAGTCTCTTTTATTTCCTAACCTTATATGATGACATGGTGGTTGTTTAAAATTACATTAGGTATAAATTCAGAGTGAAAAATGAGAAACATTCAGTTGTAATAATCAAGTTTTAGAGGAAAATGAGTTTTTGTCAATTAGTAAACCCAAATTGATAGTTCATCTGCTTATTAGTTTGGAAAATATTAAAGGTGTATAATGCTTTTTAAATTGGTAGCTTAAGTTAAAAGGTTGCTTTTTAAAAGTATTATGCTGTATGTTACTTGGTTAATTTAATTTTAAAATACTTGTACTGTCCAACGAATGACTACTTAACATTTTTTGAGTATTCAGATTTCAAAAACCTATTTTAAAAACAATGATTAGTTTTTCTATGAATTGTGGAAAATATTTTTTGAAATGATAAGGTACTTTTCAGAGTTTATCTATCTAGAAACAAAATCAATTTATTTTCTCATTGATTTTTTTAAAGTGAAAAATGCCTCACATTGTGCTTTTGTCTTTAGGTTTCTTGTAGGGAAGGAAGAAATTCCCACACATTCCTATGCACCAGAAACAGCATATGCAAAAGTAGAACAAAAGACAGAGAAACAGGAGGAAAAATCAAGAGGAATGAATTTAACTGCTCTAGTCAGGAAGCTCGTGGATTCAGTGTGAGTTCTTTATCTTGATATTTTAGCACACTTCCTCATTGTTTTATATGATATTTATACCATGCCAAAGTATTTCTGTATTTTTTGTTCTTACCAGAAATGTGTGAAATTTTATAAAAGGCAACTAAATGTTATTTATTATTTTTGACAAGACTGTAGACCATCATACTCCTTTAAAACAGGTTTACATGGAATTGAAATACTTTTGTATTTCAAACTAGGCAGAATTGCAGGAAGCTAAAATGGGGAATTTCAGGAAAAAAATATGTGCTAATTGAATGTGCTAGGTGTGGAAAGGAGAAAGAAAAGTTTTGAGAGATTCAGTATGATGTAGAAATCATGAGCAAACCTTAAGTAAAGGATATTTTGCAAAAGTTTTAGAGCTTTGGAAATAAATCTTTGTATATTATACAAAGAAGTCTATATTTCATATAAATAAACCTTCATTTATATTTCAGGTATAGATATTTAAGAAAATAAACTTAATTCTTCAAAATTAGATCTGCCAATAAAAATCATTTTGGATGGAGATGTATGACATGAGTGGGCAATATAGAAAGTTAGGGCATCAGTTATGGGAATCTGAGGCCCTTTCAAAAATCAGAAGACCTGTGTTTGACTCTCATTCTGCCCCTGCTAGCTTTGTAACTTTGATTTAACCTCTGCATTTTAATGTCCTTATTGGTTAACCAGGGTTAGTCATCTCTATTAAGGAGTGATTCATGCATTAAATGATATAACATGACTTGCCTCACATACATGAGCACAGAGTAGGTCCTCAAAACTTTTACTGACTTTAAAGACTCTCTCTTCATTTTGGCATACACCACATGCAGAAGCTAAGAGAAAAAGGAATAGTAGATGGTAGTGATCTTATTAAGCAAGTTCAAAATAGTTATGGGTTACCTCAGTGAAGAGAAGGGGGAAGGATCCTTCTCAGTGATATCATGTTAACAAAAGCTATAGGGGAATGTATACTGTATTCTATGAGTGAATGATGCCATGGGTATCAGAACTGATCAGGTCACGTCATGGCAGAACTTGTCAAAGTAGTCTCAGTGAGTCCATTGGCGTGAAAGCAGATGCTGGATATACAGAACCAAAGCAGATAGATAATACAAGAGAGATGAGCAGTCCAGGACTTAAGAAGTCATTTTAATGAAAGCATAAGGGAAAATTAAATGACAGTTTGGCAAACTGCGGCTCACGAGCCACATGCGGCTCTTGGCCCCCTGAGTATGGCTCTTTCACAAAATACCACATGCGGGCGCTACCTCGATAAGGAATGTACCCACCTCTGTAGTTTAAGTTTAAAAACTTTGGCTCTCAAAGGAAATTTCAGTCATTGTACCGTTGATATTTGGCTCTATTGACTAATGTGTTTGCCGACCACTGGATCAGAATTTAACTTCACTAGAAAAGAGAGATTGATAATTTCTGTGTAGTTCTGGTAGCAATGGCTGAGAAATGGTTTTGGAGAGGACACTTAGATGTATGAAGAGTGATGGTTTACATAAGGCAGTTGTTCTCTGATTTATGTATTTTCAGACCCCCAGCTTTAATCACTCAGCAACTTCCCATGAACAGATATGTTATATCATTCTAACGATAAAAGTGCTATGGTTGATATGAACTATTGCTGTCACCCTTGAGTAGAAAAGGCTGCTGTATACTCCATCTGCAGAGCAGAATTGGGTTTGGGGAAAGGTCTTGCTAATTAGTTTGCTAATGGAATTAGAGAATTATGGAGCCAGAATATTGCTCTGTGAGTAATTGTTATAAGTAGGAAAGAGTTAATGTGTTTCCAACCATGAAGCTAATTAATTAACTGCAATCTGAAAGAATTACGAAGACTGCTCTTCAAAGAGAAAAGGGTCAGTTTACACCATGATAGATATTTTACTTAACCTTTTTATGCCTAGCTTGAATACAAATGGTCTGGAGTCAGCATACCAAATATAAAAATTAGAACAAGTATGTCTTGAACAGTAGTCCTCCCAACAGAAATGTTTGTTAAACACTAGAGAACTAAAGTGCTTTAAAGTTAAATCACACACAAAAAAAACTACTTTTAAATCCCCCATGATCTATATCTATATTTATTTTAAAAACTATTTTTCAACTTTAATACTGTATCATGTTTCTTTTCCAGATGTTTTCTCTCAAATATAATTAACTATAAATTCCTGTAACCTGAACACATTCTCATTATGATTGTTGCTCAAGTGCTGACCTCATGGATGATTTATGGAAATTATTTTCTACAATAAGTAATTTAAAGTTTCTAAAAGTTCTGGCTGAGTAAAGAGATACATGTATACATATTTTTAATATTTAGTCACAGATAGTTACCAGTATGGTTTTTCTGTTGCACATGCAAGTGTTTTGACTACAGTCACGTATTTAAACATATGTCAAATGGTGAGCAGCAAAGAAGAGAAACATGTTATTATTGCTTCTGTATGTCCTAAAAAACCAAAAGATGCACACATTTAGAAACAAGTAGGTTATGTTTTCTGCTTTTTTAGAGGTTTAAATAGATCTGTACACACATAACACACAACGCGCGCGTGCACACACACACACACATTTTAGTTATAACTAGCGTTTGCTTTAATTTCAGATGTAAGCATGGACCAAGGCATAGATGTTGCAAACACTATGAAGATAATTGCATCTCTTATTGCATTAAAGTAAGTATATAAAAATATCTTTTTCATTAATCACAGGGATATATATAGAAATAACTTACTTATTAAAACATAATTTCAAAGTAAATGGAAAAGTTGACAATAATTGCTATCATTCTTTGCATTTAACCTGAAGAATATGAAATTTATGAGAAGTAGATAACAATTTAGCTTAAGATTCACTTTCAGATCTTTCGTTAAATAATTTAAAATTTTGCTTATTTAAAAGTTAGTGTAAAACTTAAAAAGCAGAAGAGAAGGTATAGCAACAACAAGAAAAAGGACAGCAAAAGAAAGTCACTTAGTACTTTGTACAAACTTAATGTCCTCACTGGAATCCGAACTAGAGCAAGGCCCCTGAACTATGTTGTGTGCCAGTGGATGGGCAGTCACACACACTGCACAGTCTGGTACAGTGGCATTTGGTTTGGGACTTGCAAAGCTGTTACAGTTTTTCAGAAATGGAGTGACTGGGGCATGTCCACAGTTGCTCTACATTAAGAGAGCTGTGCCTACTGGTATTAATTCCTTATGTCCTAATATATTAGTGTACTAGTATGTCTCTCTCTACTCACCCCCACCCCGTGCCGGCCGTCGCCCAGCCTCCCATCACCACCAGCTCTGGGAAGGAAGTTAACTTTCATTGCAGTTAGTCTGGCACAGATGGTACCACCTGCTACACGTTCTTGGGTTTCAGATGGTGCTCTAACAATTCTGATGCTTTGAAAAGTTTATGTTCTTTCTTACAATTCCTGATCCCCACTCAGTTGATGATAAGAGCAGCCTCTTGATGGTCGCTTGAGAAGGGTGGGACTGTATTACATTAGTGCTTCTGAATGTGAGTACCTATGGGCCTAGTGTTGATGGCAGCATCTGCACAAACCAACGCTTTACCCTTGGAGTCCCCAAAGATGTAATCAGGGGTAAAAGCAGTGTATATTTTCAGCTGTGCAATGTTTTTTGATACACTCCTTCCAAATTGGATTTCTGCCCCACTTTTAAAACAGCAACAACAAAAAGCATTATTGCTGGCAGCCTCCAAGTCTGCCAGTCTGCCAGTTCCCAGAAAGTTATTACTCCCTCCAATTGCATAATTCTCTTTCAAGGGGAGGCATCAGGAGGGGAACTAAGGGAAGTATCCGATCAAATCAGAAGTACTTGAGAAATTTTTGGAAGAGGGAAGGTGGTATTAAAACAATTTTATGAAAAAGTTAATGCGTTATTAAGCAATGGAAAAATGTAATCTTTCTTTCAAATGTGTACCACTACTATACACTTGGTATTTTATGAATAAGTTGGAGTGTTTTGTACATAAATCTAAAATTTCGAGACCTGTGGGTAGGGAATTAATAGCACAAGTATGGGGAAGCATTTTGACAGTGCACCTCCCTACTCCATGCTCTCGGTTACATCACACGCTAAATCGTACCCTGAGTAACTGTCATGTAGTTAGTTACATCTCTCTCAGCTCACTGTATTCCATTTGCACTCATTGTTTATTGCTTCCTTGTTCCTGCCAATCTCATTTTTGGCTTTGTGCTTTCTGTCTAAACTACCCAAAATGTTTTTCTCGTGTTAGTGCCTTCTCATTTGTGTCTGTTCACTTGTCACATCCGCAGTAGCCTTACCTTAACACTCAATCAATGTGCCCTCTTAATTTCTCTCCTAGTGCTCCATTTCCTTCAGAATATGTACTGTAATCTGTAATTATTTTTGTTGATATGCTTTCTTATTTATTTGCTCTTCTTCTAACGAGTGTGAGAGCCTCAATGAAGGCAGGAACATTGTATCTTCTTCGCCACTTCCCCCAGAATCTAGTGAATGCTTGGCACACAAGAGGCATCCAGTGACTATTTCCTGAACACGTGAACGGGTGAATGAATGGAGGAATGAATGGACTCTTGAAAATCACATGCAAAGATTGGACATGAGTGTGGTCCTTGAATTTTTAGATTAATATTAAAAGATCCGTAGAAAGATAAAAGTGTAAACATTTCATACATTAAACTAGTACTAGGGAGTTTCAGTTAAGCAAATGCATAGTGATTTGTACTAATTGTACAATTTACTTTCTAGTTTTTAAACAGGCATTAAGTTGTTTCAGGTAAATTAATGAATATTTCTTTATAATAATTCAATTTTTTCTATAAAAGAAGTCTGGAAGATAAAAATCTGAACTTCGGGACTTAGCGGGCAAGCACTGCTAAGAATGTAGATATTTTTCCATTCCAATATGTTGGTTGAATCATTTATAAAATATAGTACTACTCTTTGATAATGTTTGTTTTGTGCTGATTGGCATTTTTCAGTCTCTTAGCATTAAGTGACATCTAAACTTCATTTTCCTAAATACTGAAATGAAATTGACCAACACTAGTTTTCTTCTCTATTTCCTTTTGCACTATACAAACAGTCGAAGGTAATATGGAGAAATGTTGGGAACAAATAAGGAATTCTAGCAGATTTGTTTTTTCCAGTTTTGTTGAAAGTACCTTAAAGCTCCCATTCCCCAGAGATGTTTTAACCTGACACATTTGAGCACAGAAATAAAACTTAGATAAAATCATTTCTTTTCCTGGGAGTCTTTTTTTTTTTTTTTTTTTTTTTGTACAGGGACAGAGAGAGAATCAGAGAGAGGGATAGACAGGGACAGACAGACAGGAACGGAGAGAGGTGAGAAGCATCAATCATTAGTTTTTCGTTGCCGTTGCAACACCTTAGTTGTTCATTGATTGCTTTCCCACATGTGCCTTGACTGCGAGCCTTCAGCAGACCGAGCCACCCCTTGTTGGAGCCAGTGACCTTGGGTCCAAGCTGACGAGCTTTTTGCTCAAGCCAGATGGGCCTGCGCTCAAGCTGGCGAGCTTGGGGTCTCGAACCAGGGTCTTCTGCTTCCCAGGCCGAAGCCTTATCCACTGCGCCACCACCTGGTCAGGCTTCCTGGGAGTCTTAACCCAATCATTAATAAAGTTGATACTAAAGTTCTAAAATTATCTTTCTGTAGAAAGAATATCTAATTCATACTGATGAGTAAGAGGAGTTCCAAAAGGACTTGGTTTTGTTAACTTTTTTTTGAATTTCAGTGGTTTTGTTTCTAAAATTCAGATGTGGTTTAGGAATTACAAATTATGGTTATTGTCAACAGAATGTGAAGGAATTGAAATTTGGTTCATAGACAAGCTTGGCCAGTGCTTGTGAAACTTTTTAAGTCTTTGTAAATCAATGAAAGTATACTTATTGCAGGTTGTACCCTTATTTTTAAGATAATTGTTTTTAAATTGAAGTTTTAAGATTTAATTTTGAAAAAATCTGTGTGATACACATTTGTGTTAATTTTTTATATCCTCTTTTGATTCTGAGATAGTAAAATTCATGTCTTATCAAATTTCAAAATCTGGTTGTAAATCAGAATTCCCCCCTCCCCCAATTTTCTCTAGGGTTTCATCAGAATGTTTAGCGTGGGATACTTGATCCAGTGCTGTCTCCGAATTCCCTCTACATTTAGGCATCTGTTTACACAGCCATCCCGGCTACTGTCTCTCTTCTACAACAAAGAAAATTTTCAGCTCGGTGCTTTTCTGGGCTCTTTTGTTAGTATATACAAGGTAAGGCTTTCAGAAGAGGAAAAAAATGGGAAATAAAGAACATGGCTATTATTAGAATGTGATATGGTCTTCACTCATCTTTTAAAAAATTTTTTTTAATGATTCTTTCTGTAGTATTCATATACATATATGACATATTGGGAATTAAGGTTGGGAAATTTCTCCTTTTAAAATGTATTAAATGTGTTTGAAAGTATAGACATACTTGTATTTATACATATATTAAAGATTTTCAGACTCATTTTCTTTTTTTCAATAACATAGACACTGAGAAAAAGATAAACTTTCTCACATTTTTAACATCAAAAATGATACCTGGTCTGTTTGATTTTCTTAATCATATTTACTGCTTGGTTTTAGTTTAACATATTTCAGACCCTCCTAGCTGATGGCAGCACTTGATAGAATCAGTATGATTTTCTGTCATAACGTATATATAAGCAGTGACATTCCTACTACACCGTCTTAAATAACCAGAGTGAATGTTCTTCTGTCCCTTTCTGCATGTTTCTATATACATACCCATACATATGTAATCACACAGCTAAACATATATGTAGAGACTATTCACAACACAGTACTTTGGAACTTTAAATAATGGCCTTTTGTTTAATGGGAATTACTACTATGTAAATAATATTACTGACACATTGTTAAACATCTCAAACTTAGATTCTAAATCTAAGTATAGATTCTAAGTAAATGTCATAACTACGGTTGACCTTTATGCATATTACACACAGACACACATACCTTAAACTCAAAATTAATGCTGGAAAATGGATTTCTGGAATTATTTTTGGTAAGATGGGTAGGTATCGTTTTATGTACAAGTTTACTTATAAAACGTAGGTATTTACATTCTTTTTCATTTCTAGTTTTATATATAGTGTTTGTTTTTAACATTAACTCCTCTTAAGTGTTTTCATGTAGACTATCTCCAACATTTTTCCTCAGGTTAGTTATTCTCTGTCATCTAGCATATCTCAGAGAATATTTTTGGTTTTTTGTTAATTTTTATTTCTGTTACTATTTATTTGCTTAGGTAATACAAACTAATGGTATTAAACTAAGGAAAATACAACTGGGTCAAAAAACTTACAGAAAATATTCTTATAATGTGTTCCAAGGGTGTATGTTCATTTAAAAAAATTATCAGTGCCTTTAGCATCTTCATAAAAATGTAATCAAGAGGACAAACCAACTTTATTTCTTCAGTGTCTACTAGGTGAAATGACCCTTTTTTCATTTTGGAATTACCCTCTTTATTCCTGGTAATAGTGAAGTTTACTATGTCTAATAGTACTATAGCTGCTCCAACTTTCTTTTGATTATATTTGATAGTATATTGTTTCTATTCATTCACCTGAATTTTTCTGTGTCTTCAGTTTAAAGGTTGGTTTCTTTTAGGCTACATATAGGTGGTTCTTTTCTATCCAATTTGATTAGCTCTGTCTTTTAATTAGTATGTTTAGACTGTTTATATTTGAGTTTAAAATTTGCCTTCTTGCTATTTGCTTTGAATTTGTTCCATCTTTTATTTTGTTCTTCTTTTTCTCTCTCCTGGACTTTTAAAAATATTTTTTAATTTTTTAAATGAATTTTTTTTTGTGTTTTGTCTTCACTGTAGGTGTATTTATATACCATTTTTAAAAATTAAGTGATTACCTTAACATTTATAATGAATGTTTTCATATAATATTATACTACTTCATTATAGTGTAAGAATCTTACAACGCTATAATTCTACTTTCTTTTTTACATTTTTGTGCTATACATTTATCTTTTCATATGTTATAAACCCCATAATACAGTGTTACTATTTATCTGTTGGATCAGGACTCAGAAATTTTTCTGTAAAAGGCCAGATAATAAATACTTTAAGCTTTGTGGACTACATGGTCTCTGCCACAGTTTTTCAACTCTGTTGTGTAAAAGCAGCCATAGACAATACATAAATGATTGAGCATGGCAGTATTCTAATAAAACTTTACCACATTGTAATTAGAATTTTATTTAATTTTTACATATCACAAAATATTATTTTTGTATTTATTTTTATCCATTTAGAAGGGTAAAAATTCTTATTAGCTCATGAGCCTTGTAAAAATAGATGGCAGGACAGATTGGGCTAGAAGGCCATAGTTTTCTGACCACTGCTTTAGGCAGTTAATTAAAGAGAAAAACGATGTCTTCTAAACTTGTCTTTAGTTTACCATTTCTAGAGCTCTTCATTTCTTTTTACAGATCTAATTTTTAATCTGGTATCATATTCCTTCTGCATGCAGAATTTCCTTTAACATTTCTGGTAATTCAGTTCTGTAGGCGATGAATTTTTTTAGCTTTTGTGTGTCTGACACCTTCAGGCTGAAAAAATTATCTCTGGGTATAGCATTCTGGCTTGAGAGATTTGTAGTTTATCAATGTTTTTCTCCCTGTTAGAGTGGGAGTCATACTTTTCCTCAGGATTCTACATGTAGGTAAAAGCAGAATCTACAGATTCATTTTGAAAAACCATTAAATAAAAATATTACATATAATTTGTTTATAGTCTATCTAAAATAGAAACTTTCTAACAGGTTATTGTTTATAATTATTCCCGTTATGTATTCAGATTTAGATAAGATCAATTTGCCTCCAAGGTCGGACTAGGGACTCACTCATAACAGATGTTATAAGCATTTTTTTCCTTGAAATGAAACAACTGAAGTCATTGTATTTTCTTCTTGATACAGGGTACTAGTTGCTTCCTGCGCTGGGTCAGAAACCTGGATGATGAACTGCATGCTATTATAGCTGGTAAAGCAGTGATTAAACAAAAATTATTATGACAGCAGTCAGTGGTATTAATGAATCAAATAGTTTCCAAATTCATATGATTTCTTTGTATCTTTTTACTGCAATAGAATCCCTATTAAGGCACTAGTCCAAATAGTTTTTATTTGTGAAGTTTCTCATATCAAGATATAAGTTGGCAATATAGTGACGTGGGTCACTCCTACAGGCCAGAAATACTAGGGAATGTGTCACAAAAGAACATGAAGTCTTAAAATATTATAGAAGTGACTATGGTACTATTTTAAGTGCAATTAGATTTCTTAAAATACTGTAGTCTGGTTTTACCACTGGTAAATGACATATTTTAATAATTTTTATTATTTTTTAGGAATGTAAATAATTTTATAAGAACTAAAGAAAAATATTTTACAAGTACATTGTATGTATTAAGTTGGAC
Organism: Rhynchonycteris naso; assembly: GCA_037038555.1. Classification (NCBI taxonomy): domain Eukaryota; kingdom Metazoa; phylum Chordata; class Mammalia; order Chiroptera; family Emballonuridae; genus Rhynchonycteris; species Rhynchonycteris naso. The sequence goes on along the minus strand of CM072995.1, from coordinate 305,131,110 downwards.
AGACAATTTTTCAGATATTTATTGGTAATTTTCCTGCTACTCATATTCCAGGCTTCGTCCGACTTTGGTTTTCCATTATAAACTGCAGGCAGCACTGTGGAAAGAAGTGTGATGATAGCACTAAAAACCATTTGAGCCATTGGGAGAACATAAATAATTATTTTACTTATATTAGAAATGATACCAATAACTTTTAGAAATTATTTTTAAAAAGTTATTATGTTTGCCAACTGTGTTTTACTACCACTGTTCTTAAAAGTTAAATTTAGAATGTGAAGTTTCTTGTAACGTATATCAGAACTGTGTTCCTAATTCTGAAGGTCAATTTTCTTAATTTCAAAATGCATAATAAGAGCTCACTCATTTTAATGTCATCAAATGTATTACTGTTGATTTTGATGTAACAAAAGGCAGTTCTAGAAATCAATTATTTCCTATTTAAGCAATTTAATATTTCCAGGTGACTTAATAATAAATACTTCAAGATATGATGAATTTTGCCTATTTGTTTCAGGATTTTTGGCAGGAGTATCAATGATGTTTTATAAAAGCACAACAATTTCTATGTATTTAGCTTCCAAATTGGTGGAGGTAAGCAAACGTTTTTATTCATGTACAGTTCCAAAGACTATACAGCTTTTAAGCTGCTTTAGCAACAAGTATATATCCTAATATTTTCAAGCAAAGTCTAATCCTATGAAAGTATTTATAAAAGTAGTTCCCCTATCTCATCTTCTTCCTTTGTGTTATTTTTAAATATACATACATGTAAAAATAATAATGTAATTAACCTTCATGCACCCATTGCACAGCCTCAATAGTTAAAGCATTTGGCCAGTCTCAGTGTCGTCTATATACTGCCCTGATCTCTCCAGTACTGATTTATTTTAAAGCAAATTCCAGACATAGTATAACTTTATCCATAAACAACACAGGATAAAAACTCCTTAAAGAATAAGGCTAACAGATAAAGACTCCTTAAAAATAAATAAATGTACAGCACCACCAAAATGTATCCACAATACCATTATCATACATTAAGAAAAACCTAGTAATTCTTTCCTGACCTGTGGTGGTGCAGTGGATAAAGCGTCAACCTGGGAACACTGAGGTCGCCAGTTCAAAACCCTGTACTGGTCTGGTCAAGGCACATACGGGAGTTGATGCTTCCAGTTCCTACCCCCTTTCTCTCTTTCTCTATCTATCTCTCTCACTCTGTGTCTCCTCTCTAAAATGAATAAATAAAAAAAGAATTAAAAAAAAGAAAAACCTAGTAATTCTTTAATATTATCATATATCCAATTAGAACTTACATTTTCGTTGATTGTCTCACAGAAGTCTTTTTGCATTGCTTTTGTTTTAATGAGCCAAAGTCTCTTTTAGTTTATAATAATTACCCACTCCTTCTTTTTACCCTTACCATTTATTTGTTGAAGATCTAGATAATTAGTTCTATGGAATTATCTATATTCTGGGTTTTGCTGATGGCATCTTCACTGGTAGTATTAACATGTTTCTTTAACTCTGTATTTTCTGTAAACTGTTAGATTTAGAGACTTAAGCACATTAAGTCTCAGTTTTTTTGAGAGGGATAGTGGTATGTTGCAGAAATAATTGATAGTTACTATGTGTGAATTTCTATTGCATCACATTAGGAAGCACAAAAATGTCTGGTTATTTTTCTTTTTGTGATGCTAAGATTGGTCAGTGGACTCCAGTGTTGATAGATACAAGAGAAGGTGCCTATTAGTCTTTTATCTAATTATTTTATCCGCCATTAATGATCATTACTAGGAGTTTTATTTCATTGAGGGTTGCAAAATGAAATGCAGAATCTAATATTAATGTTTTTTCTACATTTATTAGCGGTAATTTTTCTGAAAAGAACTTTCCCCTTTTAACTATTTGTTTACCCTGAAATAGTTTGTCACAAAGTTATAATAAAATGCTTGATTACTTCACTTAATTTATCAGTGTTCAGAAGAAAGTAGTTCGTAGCATGCTGCATGGTTGACCTATGCGTTTTTATTTTCAAGCGTCCTATGAGGTCATGTATTTTAACATACTTGATTTGTTTCAACCCACTGTAATCATTGTGCTGAAATGCCCCATTCTTATCTGTGAGACCTTCTTAAAGTTGACTCTTACTTCATTTTGATGCAATACCAGCCTTGATATCTTTCTTGTTTTGTTATATATATAAAAAAAGATATTCCAGGCTCATCCGGGACATTTCCATCCCCAGATATAGAATCAATCAGCCTTTTCTCCAACAGTCTCAAGTTTCTTTTGGTAGAAAATGGCATTTAGAGGCTTCTGTTGGGTGCTATAGATTTTTTGCTCCCAGTCTAGTCATTGTTTCTTGGCCTTTCCAGTAAACAGAGCTTGAGAATCCTTTCCTCTTTCTTTTTAGAGAAAGCAAATTATTAAAAGCATATTGATATTTCCGATTCAAAGTTAAAATTATACATTTTATGTAATTTATTTGATTTTTAAAAATTTGATCTCAAAAAAACCAAACAAAAAAAATTTGATCTCACTGAAAATTTGTGTCCCTATTGACATTTAGAGAATCATACATTTGCTTTATCCATGTGTGTGTGTGTGTCAGAGAAAGAGAAGCAGAGAGAGAATTTTTTTCTCAGTGCAGTTAGTACAGTTGGAAGCCATTGGAGTGTTTTAAGCATGGAAATAACATAATATAATTCTCATTTTAAGGAGGACTTTCTGGCTATTACATAGAGAATAGATTAGAGGCAATACTGGAAGCTGGGAAAACAGTCTCAGGCAAGAGATGGTATCTTGTTTCAGGAGCAGCAGAGAAGGTAGAGAGAAGCACATTAGACTTAGCGTATTTAAGAAGTAGAGTTGACAAGACTTGCTAACAGAGGAAAAGGGGAATGAGAGAAAGAAAATAACCCATAGGTAGCAAAACTACTATACATTCTTTGACACTGGGGAATCCATTATTGAGATCTAGTTTGTACAGCCACTAACCTAAATGGCTAGGTTTGTTAAGCCAAGCAATGGTATTTCTGTTTTCTTCTATCAACAGGCCATATCTTATCTTGACCAAAGAAACCAGTATATAAAGTGTGTTTATGAGAACTTTTTTAAATACAGAAAATTAGCAGTTTAAACTTACCTTGTCCTTTGTAGAATTAATTATGTGGTATAAAAGGCAGTCATTTTCCTGTGATGGAAGTTAGTTTTATATTAAAATGCTATATACTACTATATAATGAATATTAAATAAAAATCAGATGTATAGGCAGCTTTTTTCTTTTTTTTTTCCTTAACCTTTTCTTTTATTAATTTTAATGGGGTGACATTAATAAATCAGGGTACATATGTTCAAAGAAAACATCTCCAGGTTATCTTATCATTCAATTATGTTGCATACCCATCACCCAAAGTCAAATTGTCCTCTGTCACCTTCTATCTGGTTTTCTTTGTGCCCCTCTCCTCCCCCCTCTCCCACCCTTAGGCAGCTTTTTTCTTAGAAAAAATTATTTCTAAGATATATATATATATATATATATATATATATATATACACACACACACACACACACACACACACACACACACACATATACATATACATATACATATATACATATATATATATATATAATATATTGACTTTAGAGAGAGGGAAAGCGAGGTGGGGAGAATGGGAAGCATCAACTTATAGTAGTGACTTCTTGTATGTGCCCTGACTGAGCAAGCGTAGGGTTTCGAACTGGTGACCTCAGCATTCCAGGTCGACATTTTATCCACTGCACCACCACAGGTCAGGCACAACCTATGATTTAAACTCTGAAAAAATTGTTAGGATTTTGAAAAGTTAGGAAAACATGGTTATAGATATGGGACATGTTTCTCAGCTACATTGTTAATGCTATTTGAAGTTGTTTTCTTTATAAATCTTGCATTATGCTTATTTTGCAGACAATGTATTTCAAAGGCATTGAAGCAGGAAAGGTTCCCTATTTTCCCCATGCAGATACTATCATCTATTCCATCTCTACAGCAATTTGCTTCCAGGCAGTAAGTATAGCTTTTTGAAATGAAAAATAGAATTATTTCTATTTCTAATGTACATTGAACCAGTGGTGGAATCGGGAGGTGGGGTGGGGTGGGGGTGGATAAAGGCCTGGGAGCATTTCTATTTATTATATTTTATGCTTTTCTTCCTTTCTTAATTTCTTTCCTTTTATTTTTATTTTTTTTTAGCAACATAGCTTGCAAGTTTCAAATCATTAAATTTAATGGGCCAGTTCATGTTAAAACAGCACATGTTGACCACAATTTTTAGGTTTAAACAGAGTACAATTTTTATAGCTAAATTATTTCTTTAATACCTTGGCTAATGTGGCCCAATTTAATTATACTTCTTTTAGAAAAAAGATACCATAGACATAAATAAGAATAATTACATTTCTACAATATTACTCAGGCAGCAAGGATAGGGTAAAAATCTTGCTTAATAGAGCATTGTTCAATTTCTCTAAATTCCGTAATCCTCACTGTTGATGTTAATGGTTTTAGGGCTGCTGCAGAGCTTTGGGGACAGCTTTTGTTTGCATGTTCTCACAGTAATGCTGTCAGTTCGATAAACTTCTTACTATAACTAGTGAACTGCCAGATATCGAATGAATATTCAGTAAATGATTCCTAATAATAATGATTAATTAACTTAATTGTTATTTAATAAGCAATATTCCTATTTGAAGGCACATTTGCAAAGACTCTTGATAGTGATCAAGTTAAACAAAGAAATACACATTTTTGTTATTGTCATCACTGTCATTTCTAAAATACAATAAGCAATAAAAATAGACATAAAATACTCTGTTGCCTAAATCTGCTTATAATCTTTGCTATTTGCTAAAATAAGTCTAAAATTGAATACTTTTATCTTAGGCTGTCATGGAAGTTCAGACTTTACGACCATCTTACTGGAAGTTTCTTCTAAGGCTCACCAAGGGCAAGTAAGTGACTGAGATGTTTTAACATCATAGAATAAAAAGCAAGATTTTTTGATCCCATAAGAAGGATTTTGAATCTTTTTGTCTCCCTGAGGGAATATTATTTTATTAGTAAAGTAGGATATCTAGATATAAATCAAAGATGACCTATTTAATAAGAATAACATGGGGCATTCTTTTACTGAACAAAATTTTGACTATTTTCCCCCTACATTATTCTAGATATTTAAGTATTCTAGATTAATATCATGTTGATTTGCAAATAACTAATTAGTTGCTACATAACATACTTAAGTCTCACTTTTAAAATCTTTGAACTCTTCTTTTTGATTAAAAATATTAAACAGATTCATAAGAAATCATACCTAAACAATTAACCGATTTCCATTTTGGAAAGATAGTCATATTCACTTGCCTAATATTGTAAGCATGTTTTCCTTTGTCTTTATTATCATACTCTTCATTGTTATTATTAGCATTTCCTGATCTTAATCTAATTCTTTGGGAGGCAACTTGACCTACTCGAAAGACTTTGGAGTCAGACAGACCAAGGTGTGACTTTAGCTCTGATACCTTTAGCTCTGTCACTGGTGGGAAAGTTGTTTACCCTCATAAGCTTCAATTTTTTTTTCTCTTTACCATGAAAAAATAATACATACTTTGTATGGTGTGGGAAGATCTAGATGTTTCTAGTAGCACTTAGCACTTAATAGACACAGTAAATTGTAGCTGCTATTAATATATCATTAATAGTAATAAGAGCAAACAATTTCATAGTGCTTACTATATCCCAAATATGGCTTTCAGATGTGCACATATGTACACATACAGTATCCGTATCAATATATGTGTTAATTTTTAAAATAACTATGAAATAGGTACTATTAACATCTACATCTCAATTTTCGATGAGGAAATGAAGGTGCAGAGATGTTAAATAGCTTTCCAAAGTCACACAGCTAGTAAGCGATGAGTGTAGGGTGTTAGCAAGGCAGTCTGGCTTCAGAATTTGTTTTAGCTGTTACACCATCTATCCTTTATATTATTATTATTGTTATTACTATTTTATCATCATTTACTTTTTTTGTCATTTAGTTTTTCACATTAATGAGTTTAACCAGTTGATTATTTTGGAAGGAAACTCACTTTGGAAAGGAACTAAAAAGCCTCTTAGAATAATGATACTGGCTAATGACTCAAATATAATTTCTCTCTGCTATCTTCTCAAAAAGGAAATGCTTGTGATCAGGCACAGAGACACAGAAGGTCCATCCTGCACATTAGCTAAATATGTGTCTTTTAAATTTTTTATATCTCTTAGGTTAAGTGATGGATGAAATGCGGATATGTTTTAACTTTGTGTCTATTAGAAATTCGAAAACCTATGTGCTGTTTGCCTTTTAATTATAAAATACTTGCACATTTTGATGTGTTTCTGTTGGTTGTGAGACATTAAAATCACTTATGAAAAAAATTAAATTTGATAGCTTTGCTTTGTTAGTAAATGGTAGCTCATTCATTGTTTAGTTTCTTGTGATCTCATCGATCAGAAAAATTGTCATGAACTCATTTATCTATTTGACATTATCTGTTAGAAAAGGTTTGAGATAATGATGGTAATTATCAGAGTTTCTGGCCTAGGGCTGATTATCTCTTGAAAGAAAATGTGGGGCAGTGACTCTTGAAGAAGAGTGTCAGACTTTAGAACTGGCCAGTGAGTCACTGGCATATCAGCCTTTTCTTTATTTCCATCTCATGAAAGATAAGTCAAGTAGAGTAAAGCATCTCATTTTATAAATTTTATTAAATACTTGTTTGCTGTGTCCTCTGTTTTGCAGATTTGCTGTCATGAACCGAAAAGTCCTTGATGTTTTTGGTACTGGTGCATCTAAACACTTTCAGGATTTTATCCCTAGGTTGGATCCAAGATATACGACTGTAACACCAGAATTGCTCACTGAGTTTTCTTGAAGATGACTGTAATTTATTAATGTGTCTTAACGTTCCATTATTTTATCCTGAAGAGTTGATTATATTGAACATAATGAAGGGGGCCCGAGCTTGAACTTCAGTGTTATTTCAATGAGATACGCTCTTTTTTGTTCATTTTCTTACCAATCAGAAATACAGAAGCTTTTTAGGAAGGTGTTGCTTAATAATTAAGCTCCCTCTGTAGCCAGAATCTGATTTTTTATCACTGTAGTGATTGACATTGTATTATTGGTTAAATTATGTCCACAAGCAATATTAAGTAATCTATGTAAAAAATAAGATATACTTAAGATTTACTTTAAACAATGTTTTTAGTTCATTCCAGTATAATTCTTGGTTAAAGCTAAGAATATTTTTACGTGTTAGGATACAAGACTCACGGGTACATGGATTTGGTCTGGTGATTTTTTTTTTTTTTTTTTTTTTAGCTTTTGAATTGGTAACTTCAGTAGTGAAATATGTTATGAGTATAAAGTAACTCTTCATAGACAGTGCTGCTTTAGTATAGAGCAATTTCAGTGGTCATTCTTACTTCAGGGATTCAAACACGGGTCTGTCGCTGTTTGGATAAATGCCGTGGGATCCATGCTCTTCTCCCACCAACACCCTCATCTCTCTTCCATGATCGGCTGGGCTGGTGTGCAGCCCAGTGGATCTGTGTACAGACGACAGCTTAGGTACAAATGGAAATGGACATCTGATCAAGTTGAAAGGCATGTTTTAATCTTTTGCAGAAGCATTACACTTAAATATTTAAAAGCAGATGAAGTTACTTTTAAACCTTCTGCAGGTTTATTATGTTTTTTTCATTTATAAAGGACTGAATTTTTAATAGCTGAGCTTGTATGCCATTGTTTGACTTAGAAGGGATCAAAATTCTCTGGAGCAAAAGTGGTTTTGGGAGGCTTGGCAGTTTTGTTTCCTCTCAACTCTCACCTATTCAATGGCAGTTTTACAATTAAAAACAATACAAAAATCCGGTAGTTGTTTAAAAGTTTATTGCATCACTAATTGCATTCAGGTTCTCTGGCCTCTTTTCAAAACATTATTGTCACCATTTTTACTCCTGTTAGAATAAAGAAGTGACAAAATGTAGTCACTGCTGATTATGAGTTAGTTCAGGACACCTGAAATATGATCACTCTTTAGAATTTGTCAGGAAAAAGTTATACTTTTCTAACTTAATCAGACGATTAAGTGGTGTGATATCTACAGTTAATGTTACATATTAGGATGATTGTATATTTTTAAATATAATTTTATTGCTGAAAAGTTTTAGGCTGTTGTAAATTAATTATGCAATGGAACTTGTGTTGCTACAAGAATTATAACTCGGACTTCAAAAATGCTTAATCCTCGATATTCAGTTTCATCAAGGCTTGTATACTTCTGTTTACATGTAATCCTATCCTTCGTTGTTATGGAAAATTGCAGTCCAACAAAAAGCCAGACTCTGGTACCATGGTAACAGAGAGAGCCACTTTAATTTGGTCAAAATTTTGCATTGCGATTAACTTTTTAGAATTGACTTGTCTTTTAGGCAATACAATTGAAAGATCGTTTTGGTTTCAGATTTTAAAATTGATTAATAAATTAAGTTTTAAGTTTTTATTCACTGGAATCAAAATGATGATTAGTGTACTGTGTTTACTTTTAAAAATGGAGTGTGACAGCAGTGAAGAAACCACTGCTGCTGGTACCTCATTGTTTCTCTTTAGCGATCATGGTTATGATATTGTCCTGGCAGGTTAAAAGGAAAAACATCTTAATCCATAAGTTATTGTCTTCATTGACATTGAAAGGCTATGATAGTTGAAAGACAAATTCTACTGAAATTTGATGAGACAGCTGAAATTTTACCAATCTAAAGGTGCATTTATATGATTTTTTTATTTCTTTTTTTTTAAACTAGTCATTTTTTATTTTATATTAAATAAGAAAATGAAATAGCCATCCTGAAACAGAGTGCAATAATGAATGTATAACTTGAATGATGACATAACTGTGGAGGAGTCCAGTTTGATTTTATTGGGACAGACTGCAAAGTGTAGTTTGAACAAACACAAAGAAGCTGTTTTTGCGTTCCTGAAGGCAATCGACATGAATATCTCTCTACCTCTGATTAATCAGGTATTGGTTGACAATATGACATCATAAATAAAGTCAAATGGATCTCTCCATTCCAAAACATGTTTTTAGTCCATCTATATGCTGAGGAAATTCTGCCTATGGTAAGTTTCCACCAGAACTGGTTGTATTAAACATTAATATGCCCCTTTGGAGATGAAAAGCAGTGCATTAGGCTAGTTAGTAGTGTTATGGTTCATTGCCATTTCCTATATTAATAAAATCCTAGAGTTAGTACCCACTAAGTAAAGACTAAAATTACAAGATAACAAATTGTCTCAAATTTATTAGATACTTACCAGTTTTTCATCAGAGAGTTTAAGTCCATTTTACTACTCATTTCTGAAATAAAACCTTTGGTTCAGTTATCTTTTTCATAAATTCCATGGTTATTTCTATTCCTTTTTTCTTTATCTCTAACTATTGTTGTCACTCACTTGATACCTAGCTTATTTTCTGCTTTCATTTGTTGTTTAATCACTTGTTATTTAATTTAAAATTTTATATTTTTATTCTTCACTCAGATTTTATAATCTACGTTTGTCTAGAATGAATGTGATGAAACTCAGATTTTATGATGAAACCCAAATTGGTCAATTATCACAGTATTTCCTTGCTGAGCTCGAGTATTTGTCTCCCTGTGGATGTCTAGGCTAACATTTGATTTAGTGCCAACAAAATTGCTTCTGCTTGTGTTTTATCACCTCCCCGTGTTTCTGAGTCCTCTGCCGATGTGTAGTTAAGGGAAATCCATTTCCTTTTTCTCAAGGAGCTTCCTCCACTTGCTTATGTCACATCCTGTGGTGGTGGTGGTTCTCTAGGCAGGGCCAGGGGCCTGTGCCCACTAGGGCAGTGCCCCATGTTCTTGCTGCCTTTGAATCCCAGAAGCCACCAAATTCATAGTCCTTGCACTCTCCCTGTGATTTATTGTTATTTATATAAGTAGAGGGTAGTTTGACAGAGCAACAAATCATTCTCTCATGATAGTGTTTTCTTCACAAAGGCAAAAGCATTCATTTCTGAGTTGTGATCTTACTGAGATATCTGATAAACTTTATCTCCCCAGCACCTTGATCTGTTACCCATTATTTCTTCACTATTTATTTTCAGATAGAGAATTTTGATAACTGAAAATGAGTGACCAAGAAAAAAAACAATGAAAATATAAGAAATGAATGTGTTTTGTAGGACTGGGCAGAAACTGTGATGGTCAGTAAGGATGCCCAAAGGAGTGTTCTTACAATGGCCTTACCCTGCACTTTCCTTTCCACAGCCTTTTCCTGTTGGTTCCTTAGCTAGCTTTGCAAGGCTTTCTTATGGGATTAGTAAGGAAAGGGGTGTCAGGGACTCCACTGACCCTGAAGTCAGAGGGCTGGACTTGGATCCTAGGGCTGTGTGGTACTTCCCTCAAGTGAGGATATGGGGACTTTGGGGTTGAGGCTGTGTTTCTATTTCAAGCTGTACCCTCAGGTGACTTTGTGATTGCTCTGTAGTATAAAAAGGGTAACTACAAAGAAATGATACTGACAGATACAGATGGGTGACATCCAGAACTTGGGGCAGAACTTGGCCGTGAGGTGGCATGTGTCTTAGAGCTGCAGCTGTGGTAAATAAGAATGTGTGCTGTTACACTGAGAAAATCAAGTGATTTTAATTGAAGGAGAGAGTTACTATATGGTAACCGTTTTCTAGTTCTTTGATGCGGCCTCTCCTCTCCTTCCCCTCTGTGTCCCAGCTGTCCCTTCTCCTCCCAGTGAGGGAACCTTCATGTCTGACCTCTTGCTGCCCTTCCTCACTCCGGCCTCTTCCTGCCCTTCTCCCCTGGCTGAGGCCTTCTCTCCTGGCTGCTGCTATGTTCTGCTGACTGTGCTGCTAGAATGAGAGCACTCCTGCCTGCTTTAGTGACAGCTGGCCAGTGGGGGCCCTGAAGAAAACAGCTCCAGGTTCAGTGACTTTGGACATAGTTGACTTTCTTAGGAGGGAAGGTATAAAAGATAATTGCACAGATGTGGCAAGATGTTCCTATGTATGTGGGTCCTTTATTTATTTTTTATGTTTAATATTTTGTTTATTGATTTTACAGGGGGTGGGGAGAGAGCAGTATCAGCTCATAGTTGCTTAACTTTACTTGGCCATTGGTTGCTGTAAGGCCAGGGGTTGCCACCATCGCGGCCATTGACATACAGGTTCTCATTGAATTTGGGCAGACAGTAAAGAAAAGGCAGAGTCGGAGGATGGTGGGCCATTCTGTTTATTGGTGTCTCACCAAGACAGGCAAGCCACAAGAGAAGACACGGGAAAAGCAGAAAACCTGCTTTTCCCATGAAGGGCAAGAGATCAGGGAGAAGAGAAAAAGAAATCCTCCTGCACCTCTTGGTGATGGGAGCAGAATCTTCCTTCCAGTAAACATTAGCAAGACAACGGCCCCTCCCAATCAGGAAGGCAACCTGCAACCTCACAGACCACTATATCTGGCGTTGCCCAGCCCCTAATGCAAACTATAAGTGAGCAAACATAAAAATCATATTTACAAACTTATCTGACCAACAGTTGCTCATCATGTGCCTTGACCTGGCAAACCCAGGATTTTGAACCAGCAACCTCAGCACTCCAGGAGAATGATCCATCCACTGCACCACCACAGGCCAGGCTGTATGTGGGTCCTTTAAATCCTAGTCAGTCTCTTGTCAACACCCAGTAACATCCATCACCTGACTCTTCCTGTGGCGATGGGGAAGGGAAAGAACTCATATTTTATTTCTTATTGTTTTCTCATATTTTTTCCACACCTCCTTCCTTTAAATATGCCCTATGTGAAATTATGTATTGAGATTAATCCTTTGTCTTTGCAAACCTGAAAATCCATTTAACAAACCATGCACACTTACACACGCACGCCGTCTGGGCCACAGCAGAGCAGCAGGCAGGTGTGATTTGTAGTTTTCTCCAGCACACAAGCCACTGTGCTTGCGTGTGTGTGTGTGTGTGTTTGATCAGCATTTTGCCCAACCTGACCTTTCTACCTCCAGAGCAGAACTTTCTTATTTTGTCAGACAACCCCAGGCTGAGGGCAATCAGTAGTTCCCTGCTTTTGTCATACAATATGCCGACCTCAGTGTCCCTCCATGGCTGGGGCGGCCCCGGCTTCCACCAGTGCACCTGTGGGCTTGTATTGGCTGAAGTCACCCAGAAATATCACTTTCCTCTGTTCCTTAATTTGGACCAAGCAATTTCTAAGACCTCTTTCCTAAATGTCTATTAAACTTTTCTCAGTTATGAGAATGAATTCTTTTTTCAGACTGCTTTGGTCCGCAAGTGGACCCTGTGGCTACACAGCGGGATTGAGGCCAGCAGTCTAAAGAGGTTTAAAGCATGGAGTAATCCTGTTGTTGGGCATTATGGGAGATGGTACCAGACGGGCTGGGTGAGAAGATACTATAAACACACATTTCAAGTTTTCCCTCTTCCCTCCTATTTCTTTCTGTACCTCCCCAAGCCTGTATTTTTCTACCACAACGTTACTATTTATTTTTGCAGTTACAGTTCTCGGGGGTGAGGAGGGATGTATCTGTATTTTCTCATTTGTTTCAGGGAGAATTGAAGGTGAGACATAAGCATCTGTCTGACTCTTAATCAGGTAAGAGCCTGAAGGAATGTTGGCGAGTCTGTAAAAAAAAAAAGAAGTAGCTTTTCTTTTTCTCCTCTCCCCTCAAAAGTGAGCCAGAGGGATTCATTCAAAGTAGGAGTATTAAAGCCATGTCCCAGTGACATGTGACAGGTGTATAGTGCCAAACTTGGCACAGTAGAGAGACAGTCTGTAAAGGGGGAGAAAAGGGGTTTTTCTTAGCATTATGTTTTCAAGCCTTATTATAAATAGAAGGCTGACTGGAGGCCAGTGGTCAAACTAGGGACTGACTGATAAGGGACTGCTTTTGTTAAACGAGTCGATGTTGGTGGCATGATTGATTGAATGGCCTTTTGATGCCTAAGAAAAGTCAGCAGCTGTTTCCTCATTGAGTTAGAAATGTATTAGATGTGTTAAGAGAGGTTGTATATAAATAAAGTTTTTAACTGTCCTTTTGAAATTTAATTTGTAATAGAAGTAAAATCTGCAAGACTATAGAAATTTAGTTGCATCTAAAACCCAAGCCTGCAGTTTTGAAAGCCTTTCATTCTTAGGGATAGCAGTAAGGTTCTCTTAAGACTTAAGAGGGCAGGATAAATAAATCTACAAAACTAGAGGTATAATTGAATCATCTGGGCATCATTTTTTTTATTTTTCTCACTAGAACTCTTCCTGTAACTTCAATTAAAGTTCAAAAATGGGTTTGCAGTCATTGTTAATTGATCAACTAATGGCTGTTTAATCCTCTTCCTTGCTGATAGAGCACTGTTTTTTTTTTAAAGCAGCAAGATGCTCAGCCTCAGGGGAGAAATTATATTTTTCTAGGCCTTTCACATCACTTCTTTCTTCATGCCCAGATATTTTTCCAACCCTTCCTCTGGCGTTGGTCACATGACAACAGTTTGGGCCAATAAGGTGTAACGGAAAAATCTGGGAGACTCTTGGGAAGTTTTTCTTCCTTGATGAAAAGAAAAGTTCCTTTCAGCTCTTTCCTTTTTTTTTTTTTTCTTGTTCAGAACACTAGTTAATGGGGTCTGGATCTGTGGCAACAGTCTTGCAAATATGAGGTAAAAAGTATAAAGATGAAAAGCCACTATGCTAAAGATGTTAGACCGGAAACATGGAAAGAACCTGCCTCCCAGATGACATTCTTGGACCCCTGACTTGGTGCCAGTAACCACATAGCTCAGAGCATGTGAGAAAACAAACCTCCATAGCTCAAGACTATTAGTAAAGGATTCTTTCAGCTAAAAACATTTCTAATTGACACATTCCAGTCCTACATAGATCAGGCCTCAGATCCATTTCCCACCGTATGCCTCCCTCCCTTGATTTGAGGGCTTTTTCCTTCCCCTCCTCTGTTCGCATGTATCCTGAAACATTCTTTCATCTCCTCTTTGAAGGTTTTGCTGATCTTTTATTTCTGTCTCCCTGAATCAGCTTGCTGGTACCTCCTACAAAACACATTTCACTTTATTTTGAGTAGCTGTGAGCTCACCTTTTGCTTTTTCAGAGTGGATGTATGTATTTGAAGAGCAAAGACCACACAGCTTATCCCCACCTCTGTGCCAAAATCAGGCCTTTAGATGGGGGGTGAGGATGAGGGTAGTCTCAGCAACTGCGTGTTGAATAGAAATGCTGTCTTTGTGGCATCTGCAGACTGAATATCTACCCTTAGCCCTCTCTATATAAAAGTCTGGAAAATATTATCCTTACAAATGATTTTATAAATACTCCAGAAAATTGGCTTCTACTATCATTCCAGAAACTAAGCCAGTTTGGCTTTAGGTCTCAGAGAAATGATTTGTCATCTGTTTCATTTGTTTGTTTCTTCCTGACAAAGCTGGAATTCTGGATTGTTCCCCACTTTAAAAAAACTGCCAAGTCCAAACCAGAAGTAGCCAGGGCAGAACACGAGTCTTCCCACTTATTTTCACAGGGTGCAAATTCACAGGCGGTTTTCCTAGGATTACACTGCGTCTGTTTTTTCAATAGCATGTTATGATTTTATTCCCTGTAACAGAGAGGATCTTAGGTATTTGAGAAGGAATTTCTTGGGATCATTATTAATAGAGGCAGGGCCCTAACAGATAGCTTCTTATATTTTTAGAGGAAAAGAAAGAAACTATAGTGTATGAGGTGCCTTTGATATGAAGCAAATTGTTTACATCCCATTCAACCCTCACAACCTATGAGGTGGATATAATTAGTTCTGTTGTACTAGTGAGAGAATTGGGAATCAAAGAGGCTGGGAATTTGCCCAAGGTGGCAGTAGGGGAGTTGGAGCTCAGATGTCCAACAGTTGAATGTTTTCTCCCCTCAGAATACAACAGTATCTCTTAAGAAGTGGCATATTCACTCCCCTTCCTTAAAAATAATCATATAACATTGTAATAAAAATCTTGCCTTTAACACACTTTTGATATTTACTTTTACTTGAGATAGAAGAACAGGAACTGGAATTAACTTTTCACTGGAAAAAAAAAACACTAAAATTTTTTTTATTATATATAAAACAATGGTTTGGGGACACTAGATATCAAACAGTACAGGGTAGTGGGCCCTGATAGAAGGAAAACAAATGAGTTAGTTCTGAGATAGCCCCAGCCTACACATTGCCTAAGATCGCCCTGCATCAGATGCCAGAATGCCTTTCAGGGAGGGCCCCATCGCAGAACACGGAGGCCTCCCTAAGCTGAGGAAACAGCCCTGGGAGTCCAGTGGGACCAAAGTGGCAAAGCTGACAGGGCAGAGGACAAGAGAGGGTGAGCTGCACAGAAAGAAGCAGAGCCATCGAAAGAGCATCACTGTGAAACAAGCCCGAGTACTGTGTGCCTGGGAGGGAACTGTGGAGGCTCAAGAAGAACCACCCAAAAGAAGCAGAGGCAGCAATCACTGAAATCCCCACAATGCAGTGAGTAGTGTGTGGTCCTGCCAGCCAGAGTAGGGGACTTTGTGAGTCGAAGGGCTCTGCACAGGAGTATGAAATGTATTATTCAGTAGAAGCGTAAAATTATCCATGGTCTAGAGTCTCAAAGGTATCAAGCAGTTTGTAAGTAGCTGTCGCCTAGAACAAAGTACAAGAATCTAGGGATACACATATAGTAAATAGGCCACCAGGTAAAAATCAAAATGTTTGGCATCCAATCAGAAATTGCCAGGCATGCAAAAGGTCAGAAAATACAACTCAGAAGGAAAAAAGATAAAAAGAACTGATCCAGAAATTACACAAATGAAGCAATTCTTATTTTTACAGAAGGATATTATAACTATATAGTGATAAGAAGTAGAGGCATAGAAGATACAAAACGGACAAAATAATGTGGAGAGGATGAAAAAATACATCTGAAGTTTTAAAAAGCACACTGAGTGGGATTAACAGTGGGTTAGACAGCAAAAGAAAAGGTTTTAGAACTTGAAGATGTAGCAATAAAAACTATTGCACACTATTTAGAATGAAACCTGACTGGAAAACAATGGTCAGAGCTTTCACAAATAGGGTCACTTCAGGCAGCCTGGTAAACATATAATTGAAGTTCTCAAAGGACGAGATGGATGTGAGAAGAGAAAAGGATGGGAAAATATTTTTATTTTGTGTTTTCATTGTCATTCAGGTCATTAGAAGACATAATGGCCAACATTTTTAAAAGTTTGATGAAAATGATAAATCCACAGATCCAAGAAGCTCAGTGAATTCCAAGGACAAGAGACATGAAGAGAATCACAGCAAGGCATATATTAATCAAATTACTTTAACAGTAAAAAAAAATATATAGTGTGGGATGGGGAGATGCATGTTACATACAGAGGAGAAACTCAGATAAAAATGACAGGAAACTTCTCACTGAAAAAATGGAAATTAGAAAACAGCAGAGCAACATCTTTAATATGATAGAAGGAACAAAACAAAATGTGTCTAGGTTGATTTCTGTATTCAATGAAGATGTTTTTCAAACAAAAAGGCAAGATTACTTTCAAATATCCAAAAGCTGAAAATTTTTTATTGGTAGTCCTGTACTACAAGAAATGGTTTTAAAAGTCAAACAGATACAAAACAAATCCATGTGCAAATATGGTAAATATGTGGATAAATATAAAAATATTTTGTTATTTTTAATGCTCTTTAAAAGGTAATTGAGCACTGAAAGCAAAAATAGTAACAATTTATTGTGGCATTTATAATAAACACATGGCAGCAAAACTGACACAGTTTAGGAAGGGGAAATGGAGGTGTGTTGTGGGAATAGTCTTATACCTGAAGTGGTATAATATTGAAAAACAGTAAGTTCAAGATATATAACTAAAGTAATTCCCCACGCCCAAAAGAAGTGTCATAACTAATAAGCCAACAAAAAACAATGTAATTAATAAGTATTCAGTTAATCCAAAAGAAGGAAGGAAAAGGTATAGATGGGAGCAAAGGTAAAACATTAAAAAAAAGAGGAAGATAATAGATTTAGGCCTAATCATATCAATAATCACATTGATTGTAAATGGTCTAAACACCCAATAAAAAAGAAGAGATTGTCTCATTGAGTAAAAGAAGGCAAGACTCACCTCTATGCTGCTCATTCTAAACCTACTTTAAGTATAAAGACTAGGTTTAAAGTAAAAGTATGGAGAAAAATCATGGTAACAATTTTATGAAAGAGGAACAAAGTTGATTTCAGAACTTGAGACTGTTACCAAGATTAAGGATTAGCATGATTGCTTATGATGAGGGGTCACTTTAACAAGAAGAAATTACAATCCTAAATGTTTATGTGCATATTAATTTCTAAATATTTGAGGAAAAGAATGATAAACTACTGTGGGAAAAATAACCCACAAATATTGTTGGATATTTCAACACCTTCAATAATTGATAAAATACATAGAAGTATTTAGAAGTTTTGAAAACCATTATCAATATATTGACTTCATTGACCTTTGTAGAGCACTCCACCCAACAACATCACAATACTCGTTCTTTTCATTACATTCAGAACATTTCAAGTCACAGTACTTAAAGAGTTCAAATAATACTATACTCTCCGGCAAAAGAAAATTAGAAATTAGTAACATCCGGAAAATCCCCAATATTTGGGAACTAAACATGATTCTAATGAAATAATCAGAAATATACTGACTTGAATAAAGATGAAAAAAATACTTTGAAATTTAGTAAAGGTAAGGCAGTACTTAGAGTAAAGATTACAACACTAGCTGCCTATATTAAAGTAGAAGAAAATACTTGTCAGTGATTTCAAATTTTATTTTAAATATCCAGAATTAAAAGAGCAAGTTAAACCCAAAGCTAGCCAAGAAAAGTAAGGACAAGATCAGAAAGCAATGAAATGAAAAAATGAGAAAAATTAATGAAACCAAGAGCTGTTATGTTGAGAAAAAACAGTAAAATTGATAAATCTCTAGCCAAACAGATTGGTAAAAATAAAAAGACAACACAGGACTATCATTAATAAGAGAGGTGACATCACAGTCTTCAGAAGTTAAAAGTATAATTACAATTATAAACAACTTTATGCCAATAAATTTGAATTTAGATGAAATGGACAAACATCTTTAAAAATACAAACTAGCAAAGCTATTGCAAGAGGAACTAGATCGTCTGAATAGTGTTTCATCTACTAAAGAATAGGATATTTAGTTAAAAGCCAACAAATCAAACCTAGAACCAGCTGTGTTCACTGAAGAGTTCCACCAAACATCTAAATATGAAATAATATCAATTCTATATTATATACACTTTTTAGAAAATGAAAGAGGGAAAAATCCTGACCTTATTCTGTGAAGCCAGCATTTTCCTGATCTCAAAATCAGGCAAGAAAATTACAAGAAAAGATAATGAAATTTCAACATTCTTTCTGAACATAGAGACAAAAAATTTTAAATTGTAGCAAAGTGAACATCAAAATATCACACATCATAACTGTAAAGCCAGTAGTCACAGCCACCAACAGGGCCGCCTGGCCCATGCAGGTTCGCATTAGATTCGGACAATCGGTAATGAAACAACGGAGCCAAAAGCTGGTGGGCCGTCATCTTTAATTCTAGCTTGCACCCGGCGGGCAAGTAAAAACACACTGGGCTCCAAAACCCACTAATTCAGTGCTCACAAAGCTACTGACTTATCCGAGTTTCCTAGCATCAAAGGTTTCTAGCTCACCAGACTTATTCACCTCTGTTCCCCATCTCCTTCTCCAGCACAAACTCTGCACAAACTGGCTTCTTCCTCAGTACTCCACCATCTTGCTGGCTTCTCCTGACCTCCACGTGGCCTTCATCTGTTCTCCTCTCTGATACTAATCTCAGGAACCGAGGGAGAGCAAGCTCCCAGTCTGTTCCACTTTATAGTGTAGAAATCCAAACCCTTAATCCAATCTATAAACAAGAAAGTCTCTGATACAAAGTCACTCATCTGAGGCATACTAGGAGGATTCCTCATGAGAGTGCACCACCCTACAACATCCAATCAGTCAAGGGTTTGTGGAAAAGCTTACTCTTAAAACTTGCACGTGGGCAGCCCATCTTTAACAAAGTGAGCATAATTTATCTGCCCAACAATAACCAATTGGAATTTTTCCTAGGAATGCAAGGTTGGCTTAACAATGGAAAATCAATATACTTAATCAGATTAACCCACTTTAAAAAATTATATGATCACCTCGATAGAAAGAGGAATAGCATTTGGCAAAGTTTAACCATTTTTCATAACTCAGCAAACTAAGAATATGAAGGAATTTCCTCAAACTAGGAACAAAAAGGAATTTTCTAATAAAGAGCATCTACCAAAAAACCAAACTGCTAACATTGTGCTTAATTGTAACTGACTTAATGCTTTTTAATAGCAATAAGGCAAAAATGTCAGCTTTTACCACCCAATTCTATTTAACATTGCACTGTAGATTCTAGCCAGTACAATCAGACGTGAAAAAGAAAGAAAATCCAAATTAGAGAACAATAGGTTTTTATTGGCAGACAGTAGCTTGTCTATGTAGAAAATCCTATGAAATCTACAAAAACAAAAATTAGAATTAAAAATAAGTTTTGCAAGCCAATTCTGAAATGTGTATAGAAATACAAAAAAAGATATAAAATGGCCAAAACTACTTTTATTTTTATTTTCTATTAAAGATTTGGTCGTTTTTTACTTTTATTATTTATTTATTTTTGTGGCAAAAGCAGAGAATCAGAGAGAGGGACAGGTAGGGACAGACAGACGGGAAGGGAGAGAGATGAGAAACATCAATTCTTTGTTGCAGCTCCTTAGTTGTTCCTTGATTACTTTCTCATATGTGCCTTGACCAGGGGGCTACAGCAGACCAAGTAACCCCTTGCTCGAGCCAGCGACCTTGGATTCAAGCTGCTGAGCTTTTGCTCAAACCAGATGAGCCCGCGCTCAAGCTGGTCACCTCGGGATCTTGAACCTGGGTCCTCCACATCCCAGTCGGATGCTCTCTCCACTGTGTACCACCTGGTCATGCCCAAAACTACTTTTAAAAATAACAGTTAGGGGACTTAAACTGTTTGACTTCAAGACATTATATAGCTACCATAAGCCTGGTAGTCTAATAGTGGTATCAAGATGGACAAATACATTGGTCAAAGATAATGTGGGATCCAGAAATCAACCTGGACATATTCAGTTAACAGATTGTTTGGCCAAGATGCTATGGTACTTTGTTGGAGAAAGAAAAGTCTTTTCAACAAATGTGCTGAAACAATTGGCTAGTCATATGCACCACCACCCCCAAAAAAAGAAAAAAACCACTTTGACCCTCATTTTAAAAAATGACTCATACCGTATATGAAATTATAATTCAAAATATATTATAGACCTAAACATGAAACCTACAATTGTAAAACTTCTGGAAGGAAAAATAAGACAAAAGTCTTTGTGACCTTGAATTAGGCAAAGATTTCTTAGACACCAAAGAACAGTCCATAAGACAGAAAATTGATGTTTTATATTTCATCAAAATATAAAACTTTAGCTCATCAAAAATATCTTTTTGCCCTGGCTGGTTGGCTCAGTGGATATAGAGTGTTGGCCTGGCGTATGGACGTCCTGGGTTTGATCCCAGGTCAGGCCACACATGAGAAGTGACCATCTCCTATTTCCCTTCCTCTTCCTTCTCTTTCTTTTATCCCCTTGCAGCCAGTGGCTTGATTGGTTTGAGCGTTGGCCCCAGATGGGTTGCTGGATGGATACTGGTCAGGGCAAATGGGGTAGTCTACCTCCCCTCCTCCTCCTCTTTTTTTTCTTTTTTAAATAGAATCTTTTAAGAGAATGAATAAACAACTCATTTACTGGAAGAAAATATTTGGAAATTATATATTCAATGAAGGTTTTTATTTGCAACATATAAAGAGCTCTTGAAACTCAGTAGAGAGAGAAACTTCTGGTATGACAGCATAAGCAGTGTGCTGACTTGCTTTCCAGTAAATCGTGAACATTTAAAAAAAATTTAACCATTTAAAACCTATTTCTAGCTCCCAGTAGAAAGACTTTCTTCCAGGAATAGCAAGATTTTAGTGATTCTCAGCCTGCAGCTGTCTGTTGATGAGGCTAAATTCCAGTCAATTGCAATTGAGATGTTGGAACTTCCTTCTGCCCATCCTGACTCATGAAGATGGCTCTATCTTGGATGCAGAATGTTGAGAAATACTGGGGCCCTGGTGGTCTTTTACCCATCTTATGAGGTGGTGGTTCAGGCTATGAAAAACAAGCCAAGAGGACCTCAGGCTACCCCATCCCCACCCTCATTGAGCACTCACTCCTGGCACGGAAGTGTCATTCCAACAGAAGCTTGCCATTGTCCCTATTCCCAGCTTTGCTTTGGAGTCAGGGAGAAGTGGAAGGGAGCCCTACCAGTACCACTGTCATCCCGGGTCACTCGGCATCCCACTGCTGCACCTCCCTGAGAAGGATCATCGGGGGCTAAACACTGGGTGGGGGAGAAATAGCTTTCACTATAGTAACTCAGCCAGGTACTAAACATAAGCAAGTAAGAACAGCAAGCCCTGGAGGCAGGGAGAGGTCCATTACCCAGAATTGCTACAATATACTCTCTAAAATGTACAATTTCCAATAAAAGTTTATTAGGCATGCAAAGAACAGGAGAATATAGCCCATATATTAGTGAAAACAAGCAGCACAAACTGCTTGTGAGTATGACTAGATACTAGACATAACAGGAAAATATTTCAGGGTAGCCTTTATAAATATGCTCACAGTAAAGGATACAAAGGAGGTAAAGAGAGGTGTGATAATGTTACATCAAATAGGGAATACCCATGAGATAGAATTTTTCTTAAAAAATCAAATGGAAACTCTAGAGTTGAAAAGTACAATAACCAAAGATAAAATTTATGGGAGACCTTGACCAAGCTGTGACGCAGTGGATAGAGCGTCAGACTGGGATGCAGAGGACCCAGGTTTGAGACCCTGAGGTCGCCAACTTGAGCGTGGGCTCATCTGGTTTGAGCAAAGGGTTACTCAGTTGGCTGAAGGCCCACAGTCAAGGAACATATGAGAAAGCAATCAATGAACAACTAAGGTGTCACAATGAAAAACTGATTATTGGTGCTTCTCATCTCTCTCCATTCCTGTCTGTCCCTATCCCTCTCTGACTCTGTCTCTGTAAAAGAAAAAAAGTAATTAATGGGAGAGACTCAACAATACACAGGTGACACTTCCAACAGTGTGAGGCAGTGTAAGGTTAGGGATGCCCACCTCCTGCACGGATAACTGCAGTCTGCTCTCTGGATGTACAGGTTTCCAACTGTGAATTTGACCCTTGAATAGGACAAGTTCAAGGGTCAACTGAGCTGTGGTCAGCTGAAAAAATAATTTATGTATAAGTAGACACACACACATCAAACCTGTGTGGTTCGAGGGTTGACTACATTTGAATAGACTGAAGAAAGATATTCTGACCTTTTTTTTTTAATTTATTTTATTTTTATTTTATTCATTTTAGAGAGGAGACACAGAGTGAGAGAAAGGGGGGAGGAGCTGGAAGCATCAACTCCCATATGTGCCTTGACCGAACCAGTGCAGGGTTTTGAACTGGCGGCCTCAGTGTTCCCAGGTGGATGCTTTATCCACTGCGCAACCACAGGTCAGGCTTAAATTATTTTATTTTTTTTAATTTTTTAAATTTATTTTAGAGAGGAGACACAGAGTGAGAGAGAGAGAAAGGGGGGAGGAGCTGGAAGCATCAACTCCCATATGTGCCTTGACCAGACCAATGCAGGGTTTTGAACTGGCGACCTCAGTGTTCCCAGGTCGACGCTTTATCCACTGCGCCACCACAGGTCAGGCAAGATATTCTGACCTTTAAGGTAGATCAACAGAGGTATGTAAACCGAAGAACAGAAATTGAAAAATGAACAGAGCCTTAGTTTCCCTAAAGCACAGATATATGTATATTGGGAGTACCAGAGGAGGGGAGAGAAGGGAGAAAGATATCACTGGGGAACAATTTCTTTTAAATTTTCGGTTGCATGAGGTTTTAGAACTGTTTCTATATATTTCTGTATCACTGATTCCAAATCTGAAATCCATTTTTTGGTGCATGCTCTAGTTTTTATGCAATTTTAATTTATTTTTACAGTTAATGGCATGCATTGGTTTTTAAATTGGAGTTAAAGGGTAATGACTCTTGGATTGAACATAACCACAAGGCAATTAATGTTTTACAAACATCACTTTTACATAATTGCAGTTGTTTTTAAATGTAAAAAATTATTATCTGATAAAAACACACTTTATTTTGTTTTAAGATTGAATCATGGCTTCTTCGAGTAAGCATAAATGAAAGAAAAGTCCTGACACCTTCTGTTATATATGTGGCTGTTACATACTTCCACGTCAAAGGCGCAATATTTCATCATTTGTGACACGTGCATATATTACCTATTTTCAAGTTCCTCTTGGCGATTAAGACAAGAATTGGGCTCCTTATATTGTGTGTCATAATTGTGAGGAAATACTTTGTGACTGGACAAAAAGAAAATGCAAAGGAATGCCATTTGGTATTCCCATAGTTTGGCATGAACCTAAGGACCACAGCAGTAACTGTTATTTCTGTCTGATCCATACAAAAGGCATTGGCAAGAAAAAATAGCATTTGATCACATATTCTAATATTCTTTCAGCAATATGACCTAGCCCACACTCTGAGACACTCCCGGTTCCAGTTTTCAATGATTTTTTTCTAAGGATGAAGAACGTGAACATGCTGATCAAGTGTATTTTGATAAGATGCATGAGGAAATGGTTGTAGAATCTGAAGGGTCTTTTTCTGATGCCAAGCAGTCATTAACCCCTCAGCAGTTTAGCCAACCTGAATTGAATGACTTAGTAAGAGATTTGGGCCTATCAAAGAAAGCAGCTGAGTTATTAGCCTCCAGTCTTCAAGAAAAGAATGTATTTCACCAGTCAGCTAAAGTATTCCATTTCAGAAAGCATGAATAAATTTTTGTGGACCTTTTTTTTGAGGAAAAACACTTGGTTTACTGTCATGATATCAGTAGTCTTCTCAGCCAGCTAGATGTTAACACTTACAGTCCAACAGAATGGCGGCTATTTCTTGACAGCTCTAAACAGAGTCTGAAATGTGTTCTCCTACACAACGGTAACGTTTATGCAACGGTTCCAATTGGTTATTCAACTCATCTGCGAGATTATGATGATATAAAAATTGTCCTCGACTTACTGAAGTGTAAGGAGCATAACTGGATCATTTGTGTGGATCTTAAAATGGTCAATTTCTTGCAAGGACAACAGAGAGGTTTCACAAAGTATCCTTGCTTTCTGTGTTTGTGGGACAGCCGAGCTCAGGAGAAACACTGGACACTGAAGGAGTGGCTGAAACGTGAAGCTCTGGAAGTAGGGATTCAAAATATTGTGAGTGAAACTTTAGTTAATCAAGACAGGATCCTTTCCCCCATTTCACATTATACTTGGCTTAATGAAGCAGTCTGTTCAGGCTTTGAATAGAGAAAGTGAATGCTTTCAACATATTATCTCTGCTTTTTCTGCCTTGTCTTTCAAGAAGATAAAAGGTCTATTTGATGGACCTCAAATTCGAATCCTCATACGTGACGAAGAATTTGCCATGAAGATGAATATGGAGGAGAAAGCAGCATGGCAGTCTTCTGTGGCATTTCCAAAGAATTCCTTGGCAACAAAAAATCCTATGAACTTCTGGTTCAAAGGATGCTGTTGGCTGTTCGCGACATTGGATGTAACATGAGCGTTAAGATTCACTTCCTGAACAGTCACTTTGAAAGTTTCCCGAAAATCATGGAGCTGTTAGTGATGAGCAGACTACTGCTGGAGAATCAGATGAGATTGTCCTCAACAAGTACACAAACGCAAGAACTACAAATGCAAATTTTTGCCTGAATAAAATTTAAATAAGTTTTGCACAAATTTTATGATTAAAATAAGTGTTTTAATATGTTCTATTTTGAAATTTTAGACAAATTCTAATGCAATCATATCTTTTAGTGTATTAGTGTATTTACTGCATTATATAAATTATTATATTTTCACAAAGATGATGCCCAAGAAGACATTCTACTTCATTATGTTAAACTAAATGTTGAAAATTTTACAATAAGATGAAAACCTAAAATCTTGAATTGCAAAAAAGTTGTAGCTTTCAGAGAAAAACTAATGTCAGATTTGAGATTAGCACACTCGAAATAGGTAAGAACAAGTGTTTTTGTGGATGCAACAAAAATTTTGTTCCCCAGTGTATTTGAAGAAATAATGGAAAACCCCAAAATTTATTTAAAAGAAAAACTATAACCTATGTATCTAGGAAGCTCAATGAACTTCAAGTTTTATATACCCAAAAAGGTCCAAAAACAGACACATTATATTAAAAATACTAAAAATCAAAGACAAGGAGAAAAACCTAAAGATCACAAGTGGAAAAGCAATGTTTCACCTACGAGGGAACGCCCAATAAGATGAACAAATTACTTATCAGCAGAAATAAAGGAGGCTAGAAGGCAGTTGGATAACTCAAAACTCAATATAAGTAATCAGATTTTTTTTTAAATGGGCCAAACTTTGGATACATGAATGACAAGTACATGAAAAGATACTCAAAATCTTTGCAAATTAAAACCAGAGTGAGATACCACTACACACTCACTAAAATGACTATGCAGGTTGACCATCACACAATGTAGGGGTTAAGCATACCATCCCACTGCACAGTCTAAAACCCTTGTATAAGTAAGTCAGCCCTCCACATGTACAGTTTCTCAGATGCAGATTGAATCTACTTGAAGAGATTGACTATACTAAGCATGTATACCAAGGATGTAGAGCTGCTTGAAGGCTCATACAGCTGGTGGGAATGTAAAATGAAGCAACTCATTTGGAAAGGAATTTTGTAGGTTCTTATGTTAAACACATGGTGGCATTTGATTCAAACATTCCAATAATAAGTGTTTACTTAAAAGAAATTGTACATCTGTATGATAGACTTGTACATAAATATTCATAGAAAGTTAATTTTCAATAGCCAAAAAGTATATACAAACTGTCTTGCAACAGGTGGATGGAAAAATAAAATTTGGTGTGTACATGTAATAAAATGCTATGTGACAATAAAAAGAATGAACTAATGATACATGCAACATGTTAACAGGTTTTTTTAACCTTTTTATTGTGAAATATACATATATAGAATTGTACACCCCCCTCAAAAATTTAGTTCAGTGATTTATTACAAAACAATTATGTAATCACCACAAAAATCAAGAAACAGATTGTTAGCACCCCAAAGGCCTATCTTGTGCTCTCTTGCAATCCCTCCCCCAAAGATCACCAGTGTCTTTTTTACAGTAATCATTTCAGTCTTAAGATATGTTCACAAGTGCTAGAGATTACATTGGCTAGTTCATTGGACTTTATGTAAATGGAATTATCACTATGTATACTGCTCACAAACATTAGGGGATATTTCAAAGTGAATATGAAGCAATAAAAGCATTTGATTTTTTTTTATTAAACAAAACATCTGAAAAGCAAACGAGCCTGACCTGTGGTAGCTCAGTAGTGGATAAAGCTTTGACCTGGAATGCTGAGGTTCCTGGTTTGAAACCCCAGGCTTGCCTGGTCAAGGCACATATGCGAGTTGATGCTTCCTATTCCTCCTCCCTTCTCTTTCTCTCTCCCCTCTGCCCTCTCTAAAACAAACATATTTTTTAAAAAGCGAACAAGTCAAAGAAAGTTGTTTGATTATGCAAATGAGATGCAAAAGCAACTTTTATTTTGGTGAAAATGCTCTAGGCATAAGGATGAAAGTACTGGAGTATCTGCATGTTCTCTAATCCCCTAATTTTTGTGAGCAATGTGTTCTTTGTATTTGGCTTTCAGTCAGCTTTAGATTTATTGTTGTGTTGCTGTAACTTGTTTATTTTCGTTTTGTACAGTATTTGAATATACCATGGACTTGAATTATTTCCTGTGTAGGGCTAGTATAAAAATACTACTGTTAGCATTCCCATAGAGGTCTCTGGGAACCTTGCACACACTTTTCTGTGAATTATATAGCTGCGAGTAGAGTTACTGGGGCATAGGGTCTGTTATATCTTCATGTTTCTTAGATCACTTTTCCAAAGCCACTGCTCCAGTTACACTACCACAGACCTCGGGCTGTCAGAGCTGTGTCAGCCCAGTAGTCTCTACCGAAGTAACTCCAAGTGCCACCACCTCACTGGGCATGTCTTGCCTACGGAATACGGCTCATTATTTTCTTGTTAGTTCTCTAATGATTTCAGGAATTTGTTTCATTTCTATTTTGTCCATTTTTGGTAATTGTCTTCATTTGTAGGGTTCTGAATTATCCCACCATTATTGGAAGCAGACATCTATTTATGGAATCATTTATTGTGTGCCTACTCTGCACCACAAACACTCCTGGGTGCTAAGGGAATCTTTCTCAGTCTTAAACGAGTAGTTCTTACAGTTATTGGGGACAACAGGCCTAAGATAGTCTCAGTGATCCTGAGTGGTTTTCATTGAGACCACATGAGATTTCTTAAAACTATATGCCTGAACCCAAGGCAGTGGTTGTACATTATATAGAAAAATTGGGGAAGACCTTCATTAAAATTGCTAATACTTCTCTGGGTGACACATGGTCTCCTGGGAACTTCACATAGATAGATTTCTACTATACACGAGGTCACACCTCTACGTATTTGAGATTCACTGATGTACCAATAGCATTGTTACTTGGATACTAATCCTACTTGTATAATAAGTTCTGGAACAGACCTTGACATTTATTGTGAGAGAAACTAGGGTAAGTGTACTCAGCACATCATTTAGGAGTAAACCTTTGTTCTGAGAAGCAGTACTTGAGAGGTCCATTCTAATGGTGCGAATGTAAGGCACTGGACACCCTTTGTCCTGGAGTGTGACTGTGACTAGGACTTCTGTGGCTTTGCGAAGCCCAGTGACCTTCAAGCCTTCGCTTAAGTGTCACTCCCTTCAGGACTGCTTCAATGTCATGGTTTTAATGAGGCTTACCCCATTTTAGTACCTCAGACGCATGAAACCACCTTGACTTTTTTTGTTTCTTTGTTCTTAACATTAACACCCAGCAACATGCTAAATAATTTATGTATTTACTAAATTGATATTTTTTTAGTATTTCCCCCTGCTAGAGAGTAAGCCCCACATGGAGAAATCTTAGTTTCATTCACTAACATATCCCTAGTGCCTGAAAGTTTCTGGAACAAAACAAGTATTTGGTAAATGGTCACCGGCCTGCCTGATCCTAAGAGTAACCAATTGGAACAACATAAGCTATATCACCATAGTTAGTCCCCATACTGGTGATGTAACCCATACTAATTGCAGGCATTTTTAAATTTTCTGGGACCTATTTTAGGGATATATTATCACTATTATTATAAGGGTTTCACTCAGGAATTTTTTTTCAGTATTGTTTTAAATGGCGTTTGTAGTGATTAAACAAAAATCTTTCAATATTACAATAAGAATAAGAATAGTGGGAAGTTAGAACATCCAAAGATAGGAAATTAAATTCTCCCGTTTCTAAGACTGAGGAGTCATTTATCCTGGAGTCACAGGCCTGGGAGGGCCCAGTACCCGCATGGAAGGATGGGCTTCTTGACTCAACTGGCTGCCGTCTGGCTGGAGAGGCTGTATGAGTGCTGTTCCTCGCCCAGTGGAGCCAGTGCCGTGCACGTGCAGGATCACCCTGGAGAAGACTGAAATAGTTCCTGCAGTCCGGCCTCGTGCCCTCTTGCTACCACTGAAGTCTACATATTCTCTTTTCCTGTTCTCCAAAGAGGAAGAGCAGTTGTCCCCTTCTTTTCCCTGTAATGCTACCACAGTGCTGTTTCTTTATTTGTTTTAGGTCACTTTTACCTAAACTTTTGATGTTACCTCCCTAAACCATGATGGAACAGGAAGGGCCTGAAGCCGTGTCTAATAAAGCTTCGAAATGGTTGACCACCATGGGAAAATGGCCGGATATGACGTCAGGCCAAAACGTCTCCAATTGCGTGTAGCCCCTACTTGGGGAGAAGTTAGAAGAAAATCCAGACCTTGCCCTTGAGGAGCTTACGACCTTCACACAGATACTGGGTATCTGCGCCCTTTGCTAAATGTGACCTGAGCCTAGTGCGTAGCCTACAGGTGGTGATGAAGCTTAAGTAAGGTACTTGAAGGAAGCATTGAGAACAATGCCTTATTCACACTAAGCACTCAGTGAATGTTAGCTATTATTTTCCATATGCTGGCTCAGTCAGCAAACATCGAATGAATCTGCCTCTAGAGAGTTTTTACTTGACACTTGATTCAATACAACATTAACCTCTACTGGAAAGAAAATTTTCTCAGAAACTTAGTTGGACTTTTTATTGATTGGAGGCAGTAGGTCATTGTAATGTCATGTTAATTTTGTGGAGTTTTTGCTTCATAGCTGCTTGTTCCATTTTGAGCACATCTGAAAGCAGACTGTCTTCCCACCAAACCTGCTCCTTCTTCTCTGTTCAAGCTTTGAATGGCTTCACTCTTGTCCATATCGCCTACACTCACTCACTCTTCTCCCTCTGCCTTACCTGCAGGCCATCACATCCTGGAGATTCAAATTCCGCAATGTCTTGCATCTGTCCTTCTCTCCACCCTTCCTACCCCCTTCCTCGTAGTGCTTCAGAGTGTGAGCTCCAAGAGGGAAGGGCTGTCTCAATGAAAACAGCACATGGTACATAACAGGGCTGTCAGTGTCTATTGAACAAATTATCTCATCACTGGAATTCTGCAACCATTTGCCATTAACGGTCTCCCTGCACACTTGCCTCTTAAAGAGATCTTTTAAAAGTCAAGCTAGGTACTCCCTTGCTTCAAACCTTTCAGTGGCCTCAGGAAAAAGGCTGAAACCCAGCACTTCGCTGACAAGGCAACCTGACTCCGGCTGGGTTATCCCGCACCACTCCCTCGCTCCCACAGAATTCCGCTGCTGCACTTGCTCCTCTCTGGACCTGCTTGGTGTTTTCACTGACTTTGCCTGTCCAGTCCCTCTGCTTGGAGTGGCCTTCCCTGTGTCACCTGCTGAAATCTTACCCTTCACAGCCTCAGTGAAGCCTTATTATTAAGTTCCTGATGTCCATTCAACAAGCTATCACTTCATCTGTGTCCCCACAGCTTACTGAAACTCTTCTGTCACCTTCTGCCTTGTACTTGGTTCATTGTAATTATCTGAGCATGTAAGTCCCTTGAAGGAAGGGACCATAGCTTGGTTATTTTTAATCCCTAGCTCAGTGCAGGGCAGAAAGTGAGTGCCTGATATGTGGTGGGGCTTCTTGTTATTTTTTATGTAGATGTTACCCTTATCCTTGTAATTAACACAGTGTTTAGCTTGTGAGGACAAAAGGGCAGAGGGCGGAGCAAAAGATGGCTGAAAAGATGCGTGGTGCTGGTAAGGCCTTGTCCTCATTATACTGCTGTGTTATGTTACCTTTGCAATCCCTACCACACGGGATGATCCTTTAAGTGCTGGTCATGCCAGGTATGGCCACTAGGTGGCAACCGCGTTCCACGAGTGTTGGGCACACGCAGGCTTTGGCCGCTCCCCTTGGTGGCCGGTCAGGGGAAGCCGGCAGCGGGCGCAGGGAACGTCCAGTGCCCTCCAGATCAAATAAAGGTCAGCCCTGCCCTTCGCTGTTGTCTCGAGTCCCGCGAGGTCAATGGGCCCCAAACCCAACCCTCAGCTCTCCCAGGCAAAAGTTGACATCGGTCCCCACTGTGCCTCCCTGCCTGTCTCCACCCAGAACGGTCCCATGCTCCTCCCCAAGCCGCTCTTTGTGTTTATTCTGTTCCCTGCAGACTGAGTGATGCTTCCTCTCTCAGGCAGCCTATCTGGCCACGTGAAGAGAGCTGGCAGGGAGTGCTGGGGAGGGGAAATCTCATCCCTGCAGGACACTGAACTCTCAGCCCCGCAGGCATTCAGTCCTCCTTTTTCAGTGGTATATACCCAGAGGCCCAGGTCTGTCCTGCCTCCCTGCCCCCAACACCACCATCAGTAATGCCACACATATGCCTGTGCCTGCCATTTATGACCAGCCACCAACTGACTTTTCCCCTGAGTCACAGATGACTTGCAAGAAATGTGTGTTACAGCATGAGTTTTGGGAAATTCAGAGGTGCCTCATGGAAGAGAACACCCCCCTGCTGTGCTGGGGCAGGTGACAGGTGCTTTGGGGCCTGGTCACAGGTGCTGTTGCACTGTCGGAGCTCTGTCTGTCTCTGCAGCTGAGGCTTCTTTCCTCCCGGGCAAGCGTGGGCTCTGTGAGCACCCCAATCTTGCTCCTCAGCTATCAGTGGAGACCACTCTCTCGCACAATCTCTCTGGCCTGCCACTTCCCAGAGGCTGTTAGGAGCTGCTGCTTCTCATCTGGAAATGAGAGATCTTACTCTAAATGTGAATGCGCCCATGGAGATCGCAGGATTTAGTTTGTCTGTTTTATGCTAAAGCACAAAGTGGTAGTTGTTAGAACCCTCCTATATTTGTGTATTTATGCATCAGTCACCTTGATGCAAGGCTCTGGAAGAGAGGGTGCTTTTGAGGTGTTTCTATAGCTGATGTGACATGTAATGTGCAGTCAGTCCTGCCTCTCCTGCCCCCCGCACCCCCCCCCCCCCACACACACAGGAGGAGCCAAGCCAGGAAGGCTTCTGTCTGGGGCTTGACGTGTACAGGCAGGAGGGAGTGGACAGGAACTGGGCAGAGGGAGTCATTTAATGCCTGGGTCACAGCCAGGAAACCACTCTTCTCCCCAAGAGCTTAAAATACCTTTTTTCCCAAAAAGAAGACTTGCAGGATGAGCATACATCTGAGGGAAGACCAGAGACTTAGAGGTAGCACAGCATTGGCGCCTAGGTCTTGGGCTCTGAACCAGGAGGACCTCCCAGGGAAGCCGGTCCCCTTGAAGTTCCAAGGACAAGCAGCTCTGATACTCCTCAGGTGAACCCTGAGAGCAAGCGTGAGTGGAGTTGTCATTGTTTCTGTGAATCCCACCCAGGCCCTGGTGCTGGGGACAGGAGAGTAGTCTCAGGAGAGGAGGTGTTGGGCCTGCACAGAAGTGGGGGTAGTGTGGACCTCAGGAGAGGGGGGGGGGAATCGCCAGCCATGGGAGCTGACAGCAGAACCTACCTCTGCGCACTGGGGATGTCTGAGCCAATAAACTCCACACAAAAATGCATCTTGGGAAACCACAACAGCTCTGGGCACATAGTTTCTTTCTAAACCCCAAGTAGAAAAAACTTCAGACAAATCACCCCCTCCACATACCTGTGCCCTTTCGTGATGCTTACCTTCCATTTTCATCCTTTCCGGAGCCCAGCGACTGTCTGGTTCCTACTCATGAGCTTGTAGGAGGGTAACCATCTCCTTGCGAGAACCTCAGACTGAGTGGGCCTGATAAGGGGGCATATTTTTGGTGCCCATAAAATAAGCACCAGCTTCTCTGCCTAAACTGCCTCCTGGAGGTGGTGTGAGGTAAGACAACACTTGAGGAAAAAAGCACTTGCAACATTGAACGTTGATACTGCTCACGTACAGGGTTATATGGGTTAGGTTATTGGTCCAATGCCCTCAGGCACTTGTTTAATTATTTGTTTAGCATTTATTTGAATTCACATGTCAATTTGGGCCTCATCAAGCTACAGTTATTTTGTAGGAGTCCAAAGTTGTCCCAAAGAGTTCCCAGAGAGTGAAAGTAGTTTATCTTCTCACAAACACTTCTGTCTCCATGACATTGATCCAGACAAGAAACTCGGCTCCTTCAAGCTCTGAAAAATAAATCTCTCTAAAAGGGTTCTGAGTGTGATAGAGTTTGCTGGAGTTTTTGGGGGGTGGGGCGAGGAGACGAACAGGCTTACACTATAGCAATAAACATTTTCAGATTGTACACCAGGCATCCCTAAACGTAAACATTTCTGGCACCGAACTGTCTCTGGGGTCAGGGTCTGGACCCACCCCAGCCTGCTCTGGGGCTATTTTACTGACTGGACCAGGGCTTAGTCTCTCCTGCTTTTTCTCCTTCTATTCTTTTCCCTCTGTTTTTTACCCCTCTTTCCCTAAGAGCAAAAAAAATTCCTCTATTTTTCCTTAGGTCCACTTTAGGCAATGGCTTTGTAGCTAAGTTCTGGTCAGCCTCACCTCTACCCCAAGGTGTGTCAAAGCATTTTTTGGAAAATAAAGTAGTTTCCTCCCTATAAGGAACTCTGGGACCAACTACTGAGATGACATTTTTGCCTCATAACCTTTAACAGAATCCAAAGGCCCTGGCTGGGTAGCTCAGTGGTAGAGTGTCAGCCTGGCATGTGAATGTCCTGGGTTTGATTCCCAGGCAGGACACATAGGAGAAGTGACCACCTGCTCCACCCTTCCCCCTCTCCTTTCTCTGTCTCTTATCTTTCTCTTTACCTCCCACAGCCATGGCTCCCTTGGAGCAAGTTGGCCCCAAGCGCTGAGGATGGCTCCATAGCCTTGCCTCAGGCACTAAAATGGCTTGCTTGCCAAGCAACGGAGCTATGGTCCCAGATGGGCAGAGCATCGCCTGCCTGGTAGGGGGCTTGCTAGGTGGATGTTGGTCCAGATGCATGTGGGAGTCTGTCTCTCTGCTTCTATGCTTCTCACTTAAGAAAAAGAAAAAAAATACAAAAAATATTTTCAATAGCTTGATTGTTGGGGACAGATTTGACCTATGTATTTTGTTAGAAATGAAATTATAAAGAAAACTCACAAATGACATGGAGGGACAGGGACAAAGTTCTCCCAAAAATTCAGCAACCCCTTCCAGTAACTCAGGCTATGAGGGAAGCAGTTGTGCACCTACTCAGCTTAACACCTCACCCTCCAAGTCCCCCATGGCCTGCAGAATGGGGAGGCCTTCTGGGTTCTGAGCCCTGCAAGCAAAGGCTTCTGGAGGGAGTGGAGGTCAGGGTTACCTGGACATCTAGAGACACTGGGGTGATGGAGAAGCTGGAGTTGGGAGAGCTGCTGGAATGGACACTCCTGGGGCCGGCACCACGCTGAGCTGAGTACCATGGCTCCCTCCTCCCACTGTGACCCACACTGAGCAAGCCCAGAGTGGCTCTCAGTACCCCTGAGCAGGCTGTGGGTGAGGGATTCCTCTTCTGCCTTCCTGCCGCTGACTGGTTCTTTAGTCATAGCCTGGTTCCTGCCCTCTCTCACGCTAGACTGCAGCTCCCCCCAGCAGGTGCTGCGTCTGGTTAGCTGCTGTATGCCTGGTGCTTAGAAGGTGTGTAGTAAATGTGGAAGGAAGGAGGGAAGGAGTGACTAGATCTCTTGTTGAGGGTACTAGGTCTGATTGCTGGCTTCACCACTGAGTTACTCTGAGCCCTTTGGCAAGTCCATAAACCTCTGTAAAATGTCACTTTTCTTAGACTGGTATTAGAAGAGATGCCTGCTGTGAAGGGAAGATACAAGGGTCTAATGAAATAGACATGGAGTGCTTGGAAAGTTGAGAGGACAAGGACCATGGATACCTGGTCAGAAGCTCAGAGGCCCTCCTCGTTGCTAGCAATGTCCTCACGCTTAATGCTTGATACAGTGTCACATGTATACTCACCCCTCCCCCCAAAAAAAGTGAGAGCATAGCTCTTCACTTGGGATAAATGGAGATTCAAAGGATGAGTCTCTTGTCCTGAGCCACCCAGCTCTCTCCAGACAGAACTGAGGCTGAACCAGGCCTAAACTCCTGGCTTCTTCCCAGCGGGAAGAGTGCTGGGGAAGGCAGGCAGCCCCCGCAAAGGGCAGGTGCACTGCATTGCTAATGAGGATGCTGCAGAAATGGCAGGGCTGTGCGTGCTACTGTTAGCTGGCATTTCAAACATCAACTTTAAGGTTCTGAAATTCAACCCAGTAGACCTAAATGTAAAGGAAAGAAAGCCAGGGATGTATTCACCATTTAATCATATTCCGCCCACTCTCTCCACCCAGTCCACCTTCCTCACTCACTCCTCACTCTCTCCCCACTCAGGCCACTTTGTTTGTTTGTTTGTTTGTTTGTTTGTTTTTTACAGGGACAGAGAGAGAGTCAGAGAGAGAGAGAGATAAGGACAGACAGACAGGAACGGAGAGAGGTGAGAAGCATATCATCAGTTTTTCGTTGCTGTTGCGACACCTTAGTTGTTCATTGATTGCTTTCTCACATGTGCCTTGACTGCGGGCCTTCAGCAGACCGAGCCACCCCTTGCTGGAGCCAGTGACCTTGGGTCCAAGCTGGTGAGCTTTTTGCTCACGCCAGATGGGACCCGCGCTGAAGCTGGTGAGCTTAGGGTCTCGAACCTGGGTCCTCCGCATCCCAGTTCGATGCTCTTTCCACTGTGCCACTGCCTAGTGAGGCACTCAGGCCTCTTTCATCCTATTAGCACCTCTTACATTGTCCTTTGCATGGCCGGGGCAGTGGGCCTGCCATCCACGAGGGACCAAATTCATGTTTGAGACTGAGGAGTGAATAAGTGGGTGACTGGGAGGCAAGAGCACAGATAGACAGACACTAAATTCTTAACAACTTATGTTATCTCCCCCCCCCCTTTGAGAGTACTGACAGTCACACAACTCGCATATGGAAAGCTTGGCATAGGTGCACCTTCATGAGGGAAATTCTTTTTCAGAGATTCTTCCTTCCTGTGCTCCAGTCTCCTCACTTGAAAAGTCGAAGCAATATCCTTCTTGTAAGCTTTCAGGAGACCCAAATGGGTGTGCAGACACTAAGGTGCCAGGTCAGCTGAAAACTCTGACCATATTATATGTTTGTTACGGAAAAGGCAATGGTAGCCTGCTTCAGTATTCTGCTCGCCACCTCCTTCCAACTCTAAGCCTCCACACACAGGAGACACCCGCACATACACATAGGTATGTACGTGTTTACACTGTGCACACACTGTACAAACTTACACACTTGCCTCCAGAGCACACAGATACCCTAACACACTCCTCACACTCATGTGCGCTCACTCGTACTCAGGCCCAGCAGACCTGAGTACGACCAGAGTTGGGACACACGACCATTTTCTGCTGCCACCTGTGTTACATAATCAATAGGTTTTTCTGGTATTTCCTTTAGGGTCGTTTCTTGATAAGATATTACCAGACATTTTCAGCAGTAATAACTGACCCATACTCTTTTTCTCTCTCATAAAGTCTCCCTGGGCCTCCTGAGAACGGGCAGTCTTCCTGCCACCCCTGCTCATGATGAATAATTAAATGCACTGAGACCGGGTCTGGAATGAGCTGTGGGTTCCAGCCCGGGAGGGTCCTGGCGTGCGGCCGGGAGCTCCTTCCTTCCAGGGCTCTCAGGCAGCCAGGAACCCTTCCCGCTCCTATGCGCACCATTGTCAGCCCCCATCCCCACACACCCGCTCCTATGCGCACCATTGTCAGCCCCCATCCCCACACACCCGAAGTTGAGAACCAGACTCATTGGGGGCAGGGGGGTAGACACCATGATAATTAATTTGATTTTGAAAATGTTGAGTTTGTGATAGCTGTCACATCCAGCTAAAAGGGAAGCCTTGAAATTAATGGGAGAGATCTCAGTTATAGATAAATAAATTTGGGCAGTTTCTGCATATTTATAGTGTATTTTTTAGGAATTACATTTAACTACTAGCATCAAAGTCTGGAAGACGCAGTGGCTTACATAAGATAAAAGTTTATTGCACTTAACATTGAAAGACTGGTATTGTGGTTCCACAGTATCTTTTAGGGACCAAGGAACCCTTCCATCTTTGTTTCATCATCAGGATGTAAGTTCTTTCTGGGAACTGCTTCTCAGTCCACTGCAGCTGCCAGAGCACCGGCCATCATCCCTGCTCTCTAGGCAGGAAGCAGGAGAAAGGGTGGAAGCTTGACAATAAAAGTGCCTGTGACTGTCTACCTTCTCAGTCCTGCTCAGCAACTTCTGTTCACGTGTTATTGGCTAAAATTTAATCAGATGGCTATATATGCATGCAAGGGAGGCTGAGAAATGTAATTGTTAGCTAGCAAATTACGCATTTTTGGCTACCAAAAAATACCCTTGTCCTTTTACAAAGAAAACCTGTGCCTCCTCCCCAAAGAGGAGACAACTCCAAAGTGTTCACCAACTTGAAGCCCATGATCTTTGGATGATGGGCCTTCCCGTTTGGATGTTCCTGCTTTCTAGTGATTTAAACATCACAGGCTGAGAGATCTCTGCACCTTCTGACATACTTAGTATGCAACGAACGGTGGAGTAGGAGCAAGCGAGCCACTGTAAACACTGAAGGATAAGGCGAGAACGGGAAACATGGCCTGATGCGATAACTCATCCCCAGAGCAGGGTTTCTGAAGACTCCCTGACATCACAGAGGAGTGAATCCCTTGGCTCTCTCACCTGTCAGGATCCTGCTCTACTTTCTGGAAGGGTTTCCCTTATGATTATCCCTTGTGTGCCCTGAGCCTCTGTTGGTCCATATTTCATCTGAATATAAATTAGAAAAGGATGCCTCTCTAGCTGGTTGTAGCCTTGCAGGTGTGTAGCTTTGGCAATAGACAAGGCCTTTGTGCTAGGGAGGAAAGGACGGTGTTCTTCCAGGTGCATGGAGATCCATGCCAGGGAGAGTGGCTCAGAGATTCAAGCACAGGCTGGGTTTCAGCCCCGCGGCTGGGTTTCACCAGGGCATTTCTCTGTGGTGGGCTGCACGTGCTTCTGTAGCTGGTGCCCCTGGTGATCCCTGTCATGGGAGTTCTTTTTAGTTCATCATTCTCCATGGACATATCTGAGTCTGTTTGGAGAAGATGCCCTTCCTGGCCTGTGCACTTCAGTTGTAGGCGTGGCTTTGGGGACTCCGGGATTGTGTTAGGGGTTTCACAGTTATGGGCTGTGGCAGGGCTGGTAAATGAATGACATGACCCAAGAAGAATGTGTAGTAAAAAGAGAAGCGAATCTCAGGTGCCTGAGAAGAAGCACTAAGATTTAAGAGGCTGGTGAGAGAACAATCACTAAAGAATACTGAGAAGGTGGGGACAAGAAGCCAGGGGACAGGAAAGACAGTGGTAGCACAGACCCTGAGAGAAGACATATTCAAGGAGGGGCCAGTGACTGGGTGAGAGTGTAAAAGTCAAAGCAGATGAAGCCAGAGGTGACTGTGGACATTAGGTCACACTTTTTAGCCCCTCTTAGGACAGTTGCCTTCCTTTCCCTTCCAGCTTCTGGCAGGGTGTGTGTGTGTTTCCAGTGTTCCTCTGAGATGGCAATCCACTTCTCTTGTTTGTGATGGTGGCATGGACAAGTCATCCCTTGTCCCCACACTTTCCTCCTCAACCTCTGGTATCCACTCTCTCCTTGTACCGTTCTACCTCTAATGGCTCCTTCTCAGTCTTATTGGCGGGTGTCCCCTTGCTCTTTGCCCTGGCTGGGACATCAGTCAGTCTACTGCTCTTTGACACCTGTGTCCCACTGACAGTGACATTCACTCCTGAGGTTTCAGTTCCTGTGGTGATGTTTCCAAATGTTTCCATGCCTCCTAACTTGTCTCCTGAGCTGCAAACACATTTTGAACACACCCATTTGGACGGCCCATATGTTAGCTCAGACTCACTGTACTCAGATAAAACAAAAACAGAATTGATGCAAGAAAGCTGAAGTATTGCTTCATAGAACTGGGAAGTCTAAGACATGTTAGTTCCAAATGTCAGGCCTGACTGCATCCAGAGTTTCAAGCTGTGTCCTCTGGGTGGTCTTTCTGTCCCTGTTTCTCCTCCCTGACAGAGATTTCTTCACCTTGGCTTTCATTGCTGACAGGCTTTTCCCACATAGAGGCAAGACGACCCTGGCAGCCTCCACTCACATGCTACCAATTGAGCAACCCCAGACAAATGAAGACCTAAAAACCATCATATCTGGAAGAAAATTCTCCAGGAAGGTCATTGTTGTTTCACCTTGGGGCACATGCCTGCTAGTGACCAATTGCCTTTGGTTGGGATACAGTGGCCAGTAAAGCTAAGTCATGGGTGGCCTCCTCTGAGCAAGGATGAGTCAAAGGGAAAGTCCCCCTCAGCCACACTGTGTGGGTTCTTCCCCTCTCCCTCCCACCAAACAGAATCATTGGACACCCCACCAATGTTTCTCTGTGTCCTTAAAACTCTTTAATGTCACTATTCCTTTGAATGTGATATTTTCTACACTTTAGTTCTAATTCTATTTCTAGCCAAATTCTACTCACCCTCCACACTTGGAAAGACTCACCTCCTTTGGGAACGCCTCTTGCATGCCTCTGTTGGGTGAGATACTTGTCATGATTCTGTAAGACAGTGGGGGTTCCTTTATCCTGGGACTTTTTTGTTTGTCTTAAGTTCCTTTACTGATTTCAGAAAGAGAGGAATGGAGAGACAACAAAAGGATAGAAACATTGATCTGTTTCTGTATGTGTCCTGAGTGAAGATTGAACCCGCAACCTTGGGGTATCAGGATGATGCTTTAACAAATAGCTATCTGGCCAAGGCGTTGGCACTCACCATATAGTTATATAATTATTGGTTTTCTTGGCTGTCTGTCCTCTGTTCTGTGAATACTTCAGGGTCAGAACCATCTCTTCAATTGGGTATCCACAGTGTCAAGTCCAAGCCCAAATGTGTGTTGAATTGAATTGAATTGAATCATTGGTTGAATTTCAACAAAATAATAGAAAATAGCAGTAAGCAACCACACCACACTTGTTGAGGAAAAACCTGTATCTTTGGCCCAAAGATAGTGAGGGCATTCTAAGGCAAATGCCACCATTTTTGGAACCCATATAAGGGCTTTGAGGAGAATGGATATTAGAGTCAGACAGAACTGGGTTTAGATTATGGCTCACATCTTATTACCTTGTCAAGCCTGGACGAATGACTTAATTTTTTGAGCTTTGTGTCTTTATTAGTAAAGTGGGAACAACTAGCATTTACTTCATAAATTGTGAGGATTTAAATGAGAGAAAGCTCCTGTGAACAGCTGGCAGAGTGTTACAAGGGAGCACAGCTCACTCATTTCCCTTAATTTTGGCTCTAGGTGCACACTCTCCTCCTTGGGGCAGTCTGGGTGACAGCAGTTGTGTTGTCTTGTTATAGTTATTAGCAGTTACTCTTTCACCCTCAACAGTGTCCTCGTTGAGATGATAAATTAT
Source organism: Rhynchonycteris naso (assembly GCA_037038555.1). NCBI lineage: Eukaryota > Metazoa > Chordata > Mammalia > Chiroptera > Emballonuridae > Rhynchonycteris > Rhynchonycteris naso. The sequence continues at coordinate 305,090,652 of CM072995.1, read as the reverse complement.
ACAGTCACCCTACTACAGACCCTGATTGGCCATCCCACCTGCTTCCAACTGTGCAGACCTGATTCTGCTAAAATGACAAGTTGGAACCATAATCCCAAATTAAACAACTCAAGGTAAGGAGCAGAGGCAACTGGAAGCCATGGTCCCTGGGTGGACAGCTCCTGTACACAGCAGAGGCCCCGGCAGCCTTCTCGGCACTTCTGCACACTGAGGGCTCAGCCCACATGGCACAAGCCAGACAGTGGCATTCAGAGGCTTTATTTTCATAAAAGAGACAGAGGGGGTTGTTGATTTTTGGCTTTAATAGGCAAACTCCATTTTCTTTTCTCTAAATCTCATCCTCCATAACCTCTATTGCCTGCCGGATGTTTCCTGTCTGGGAGTAAAATTATTACACTTCTACTCAGCTCTTTAGTCTTTTGGTCTTTATTTTTATAACAACATGTACTTGAAAACACTATCTCACTCTGAATGAACACCCTTCTATCATTGAAGTTTTTGCATTTGTTGCTACCCTAGACTTCCTGAGTTCCTTAAGGATGGGACCACGTCTTGTTCCCATCATGTCTCTGTCACCTGCCACCTGGGCCAGCCACATTGTAGATGTTTGACATATGTGCATTGAATGGAGAATACTGGATATGAATTAGGTGGGCAAACCTGCCCTTGGCCTTGAATGAGTTTGCCAGACTGGGATGGGCTTTGTACCATTCTTCCATGGCCCCCAAGGATGTACTGGCTGGATTTACCTGGAAGCAGTCCCAGGAAGTGGGTATCCTGGGCTCAAGATGTTTCAGTGACTGGATAACGATTCCCTTTAGCTTATTTCAGGGGGCTGGGCACTCTGGCCAGGAAACCATACTGTTAATTGACCATGAGATCTTACTGGGGAGAATCAATATTTATCAGCAGTTGTTTTTAAAAAGTCCACAATATAATTTTCTCATTTCTCTCTATGGCAAAGAGGCAGAGCTTTTAGAGGAAAAAGAAGCATAAAAACAAACAAAACAAAAACATAAAACACTTGAATAAGTGAGGGAAGTTTGAAGGGAACTTTGAGTGAGGTGAGCAGGAAGGACAGTCATTCATCCCTATGCGAATAACTCACTTGTCTGGTTGGTTCTTCTAGCTTAGATTGGATCCCCTGATTCAGACACTGCCTGCCAGTCTTGCATTTCATCAGCCATAGTAGTCATGGTTTGGTTAGGTTAGAACAGAAGTCACTCTAGGTATTGCAAGTAGGAGGAGGTTTAGTACAGGGAATTCGAGATTTCCACAACCATAAGAAGATGGAGTTTTCTGCTTACAGGAAGTCACCAAGTACAGAGGGCTAAGGGAAGTGCCCCATGGCCTTAGCTGCTGCTCCGAGGGTGGTAACTTCCAGGTGACTGCCGAGAGGTGTTGGGAGCTGTGGCTGGTGATTCAGTGGCTTGCAGCACCAGAAAAGGTGATTCTCACAGCAACACCCCCAAATATCTGCCATAACCAAGTGCTCATTTGCCTGCAGACAGCTGCCTTTGGGACATTATGACTTCTCTTTCCCCCAATCTTCCAGAATCCCTCAAAAATCTCTCCTTGCTTGGTACAACTGACCGAAAACCATACTGGAAAGGGATTTTGGAAAAAGAAGTTCCAGGGTTTTCCCCTATGTAGATTGGGGGAGGATCAAAGGCAGTCCTAATTATATATATCTAGTCAATATCGAATAAACATTCATTCATTCATTCAATGAATAATTAATGAGGGTCTGCTACACACCAGAGTTTGCATTTGTACAAATCTTGTTGCTCTAAGACTTTAGAGCACAGATCTGAACCATCTGTTATTTTTTTTCTATATTTCACAATATGGGACACAATTCTGGGCACAGAAGCAGATGTGCACTGATTGTCTGTTAACTGATCTTGAACATGGTTAGCCTGCTATTTCCAATGGAAGAGGTTGAAGTGAGAAACATAATTTACTTATGCAGTATCTATATATGTGTATGGCCAGTAGGCATGGCCACTATCACAGCCGCCTGGCCCATGCAGGTTCGCATTTGATTCAGACAGATGGTAATAAAACAACGGAGCCAAGAACTGTTTGGCCATTAGCTTTAATCCTAGCTTGCACACAGCGGGCAAGAAATACACACAGTGGGAAAACACTTCCCTTTCCATTCAGGGCTCCCAAAGCCACTGACTTATCCAAGTTTCCTAGAATCAAAGGTTTCTACCTCACCATTCTTATTCACATCTGTTCCCCATCTTCTTCTCTCTGCACAAACTCCTCACAAACTGGCTTCTCCTTCAGCACTCTGCCATCTTGGCTGCTTCTCTCCTCCACATAGCCTTTCTTTGCTTTCCTACAGCATGGGCTCCTCTGCCCCATTTTATAGTGTAGAAATCAAAACTTTAATCCAATATACAAATAAGGGAGTCTCTGATACAAAGTCATTTATCTGAGGCATAAATGGGATTCCTCATAAGAGTGCAGCACCCCACATCATGCAACAGTCAAGGGTGTGGGGAAAAGCTTAGTGTTGAGAAGATCTTAGGAAAGGTCTAATCTTAAAACTAAGCCTTAGGCTATAAGGTCCTGGCCTGCTTACAGCCTGTTCCCCACACCCAATGCAAACTATAAACAAGCAAACATATACATCTTATTTGCAAACTTATTTGACCCACATTCCACCCCTTTTGCTTGCTTATAGTCTAAAGCACAGGTATTCCTGCATAAGGAAATTAGGCACATTATACAAATTACAACAACTTGACAAATCATAAAATTTCAGTAATTACAAAGATATACTTCAGCAGTCTCTGAGCATTTTGCCAAAAGCACAAAATGTCCTCTGACTTCTTTTCAGCCATATGAAAAACTTCCCGGGGCAGGGGGAGGGCCTCCAGCAAAGCCACCCCCACCCCCATCAGAGTATTTCACATTGTCCAAAATCTGTAAGTCCATCCAACAAAGGAGCCAGTGCCCACTCTGGTCGTAGTCCAGGAATCAGTCCAAGCACATGGGCCTCAGCCATCTCCCTCACCCCTGCCATCTTGGCAGGTCTTACCCTGTCCCAAGAAGGAGCACATGGCAATGGCAGTCAGCATTTCTATCTCTGCTCCAGAGAGCATGATGGCATCCACCCTTATGTCCCCAAATTGCAGATCTGCCAGGGTCATAGTAGATACTCCTTGCTGCTGGGCTCTTATCTTCTGGAGACTGTGGATTACAACTCCAGCCCAATTCTCCTCATCCTCCAAAGAGGAACTGAAAACATCAGCTCCTGCTGCCAGGCTTGAGCCCCGGGCTGCCACCGCCTTCTGCTCTGCAGGCTTTATAGCCCTGGCCCTGGCCTCAGCCCCGGCCTCCCGCCACTTCTGGCTCTCCACAACATCCAGGGCAATCTGCAACTCATGAATCTGTGATTCCTTCTCCAGTGGATGTTCCATTTCCAAACAAGTCTCACAAACCTGGTCAACCTCCTCCGGTGCTTGCTTCAGCTCCAGGGTTGGCATCTCTTTCTCCCACGTTTCCTCCAGCTCCTTCCATTGCTCAGTTTGCAGGTCCCAGGCAGCCTCTTCCACAGAGCTCTTGGTTTCCTCACGCATGGCTGTAAAAGTCATCCAGCCTATGGCCCCTAAAGGGACAGCCATGGAGAACCATAACAGCAGCCAGTCCTCTACTCCACTGCTCAAAGTAGAGCCATTGGTGGTGGCTCCATACTGATCTGTATCGAATCCTGCCACAAACTATGCCAAATATATGGCCAGTAGGCACAGCCACTATCACAGCTGCCTGGCTCATACAAGTTTGCATTTGATTCGGACAGATGGTAATGAAACAATGGAGTCAAGAACTGTTGAGCCATTAGCTTTAATCCTAGCTTGCACCCAGCAGGCAAGAAATACATACAATGGGAAAACACTTCCCTTTCCATTCAGTGCTCCCAAAGCCACTGACTTATCCAAGTTTCCTAGAATCAAAGGTTTCTACCTCACCAGCCTGATTCACCTCTGTTCCCCATCGCCTTCTTTCTGCACAAACTGGCTTCTCCTTCAGCACTCCACCATCTTGGCTGCTTCTCTCCTCCACATGGTCGTTCTCTGTTTTCCTATAGCATGGGCTCCTCTGCCCCATTTTATAGTGTAGAAATCAAAACCTTTAATCCAATATACAAATAAGGAAGTTTCTGATACAAAGCCACTTATCTGAGGCATAATGGGATTCCTCATAAGAGTGCACCACCCCACATCATACAACAGTCAAGGGTGTGGGGAGAAGCTTAGTGTTGAGAAGATCTTAGGATTAAAAGGGTAGGAAAGGCCTAGTCTTAAAACTAAGCCTTAGGCTATGAGGACCCTGCCTGCTTACAGCCTGTCCCCCATACTCAATGCAAACTATAAAGAAGCAAACATATATATATATATATATATATCATATTTACAAACTTATTTGACCACAATATGTAATATATGCATATAGTGTATATCTTAATGTTATAAAAGTATAACATGATAATTAAAGACAACTTGAAAACTAATTATAATTTTAAAATATTGTTTTTAGTTACCAACATTTTTAGTTTATTTGCCTTTTCAGTTATTTTTCTGTCTTTTTACAGTATAAATATATTATTTTATACTATATTTTCTCATAATATTATATTAAAGACTTTTTAATGTTATATTTATAAAAACTTAAATTGCTGAGGAATAGTCAGTTGAGTGGATTTATTATTATCTAATCATTCTTCTAGTGTTGGAATTTCAATTGTTTTCAATATCAGGTACAGTTTAAGCCTTTGTTTTCCTTTGGAAGGTGGTTGGTAGGTTGGGTCCTTTTTCCCTCCCTCTCCCAGCCCTTGATAAAACCAAAAGGGCTGAAGGGTGTTGTTGGTTCAGGGCTGTTAGTGTGCAGTGTGAATAAAACTCAGTCTGCTGGCCAGAAGGGACATCTTTGTCCCCAGGGATCCTTGTGTTAGTGCTGAGGATGCATCCACACTGGGTGGCAAAGAGGAATCCTGGTCTCCAGTCCTGGCTCAGGGAGTTCCCTGCTGTGTGACACCGGACATGTGTCCTCACCTCTCTGACTCTGTTTTCCCTCATTTGAGAGAATGGCCAGTGAGTCTATGCCTCCCCCCCAACCCTGTTGCTCCTTAGCTTTATTCCATCTCTAACCTGCTTTGGTGTGAAGCACTGTCATGCTCCTGTCCTCTCATTCTGATTCATCCAGCCGGTTCTTCTTGGGTATGTTGTGCCGCCCAGCTCAGAGGATGAGGAGGATGAGATGCCATCCCTCCTACCTGCCTTCGCCCAGGGCCAGGCTGTTCCTTTCCCTCATTTGCATTGGCTTTCAACCCAACTCAGAGAGGCTGGTTGTGCAGTGCCACGTACAGGGTGCCCGTTTTGCCTTCCTTTCTCCTACTTGGTACAAAATAGGGCTCAGGTGTTCCCTCCTGGAAGTGGTCTCCTCCACTGTCTGTGCCGCTGAGGCCACGTGTCCTGCCCCCCCTGCTCCCCACCCCCACCCCCCACCTCGCCCTACCTCACATTTCTTGAGACTGCCTCGCCTTGCTGACCCAGCTCCCCAGGGCACACACCCCACCTCCCTGGCACTGAGGGCCCTTTGGGACTGTGCTGAACAAAGGGATACAAGTGCCCCACCCCAGCAAGCCTGCTTTGCACTGACAAGTCTGGAGCTGGCAGAATCCAAGCACAAGCCACCCTTCCTCAACTGAAAAACAGGAAATCGACTTGTGGAGGTCTCCTTTGTTCCCCTAGTGGGGCAGGATGCACATTTTAGTGCCGAGGGTTCCCAGCTGAAGCGTTTTTCCTTTTCAGCGATATCCACTTCCAGCGTCTCTTTTAAAGCTAATATGGGTCTCTCCCCGGCGATAGTGGGCAGTGTCAGCGTCACTCGAGATGGGGATCGTTTCCATCCTCTGTGTGCGGAGAGGTGGCCACGGAGTGAGGGTGTTTCCTGGGTGTCTCTGAAACCTCTGCCTTGCTCTCCAAGTTGTCACTTCAGTCCCCACCACCTGTCCTTTGCAGCACACCTCCCTGCTTTGAGAAAAGGCCCTCCTGGTAAGTCTCCAGGGTAGAAACAGAAGTGAGTGGCACTGACTCATTTACTCCCAATAGCAGCTTTTCAGGTGGGTTGTATCACCCCCGCTGTAACAGATGAGGAAGCTGAGACCCAGACAACTGCACTAACTTGCCCAAGTCACAGAGGCTAAGTAGCAGAGGTGGGAGTCAAACAGGAGCCAGCATCCAATTTCCACAGTTTCACTCACAGAAGAAAATCTGCACTGCCTGTTATTGAGGGCATCTCAGGGCAGCTTCTGTGATAACTAATGCTGCATATATGTTAACTCATTTGCCTGTGTGACCCCACACAGAACCCCCCGAGGCAGCTGTGTTAGCCCCATTCAGCAATAAGATGAAGAAACCAGACCAGCTGGTACAGTCACAGGGTAGCTCAGTGGCTTCACCCTTGTCAGGTCTGACTCAGAGCCCTGTCTCTCTGCCTGTGCCTTTTCCTCTTCTGCCTGCTGTTCTTCCCTCCTCAAAGGTAAGAGCTGCATGCTGGCCTCTGCCATTTGTGCAGCTCAGAAGGGATTTGTTTCAGGAGAAGCTACATGAAACAGCCGGCAGCCCATCACCAGGCCCTGCCAGGGGCTCGTTGTGGACTCTGAACTTTGTGCTCCAGAATCTCCGTCAGTGAGGCATGTGGTTCTGGTCTGACAAACAGTCTACACCTCCTCCCCAGTAGTTCCACACACTCCAGCTGGATAGGATTTTGCTTTGTGTGGGCTGCACGTCCAATGTCCTTGGGAGAACATTTGCATTACTCCCCTAGATTACAGCAATGCCTCCGAACTAGCCTCCCAGGCCTCTCTTGCCTCCTTCCAGCCCATTCACCACTCCATAGCCAGAATGATCATTAAACACTAAAAGGCTGATGATGTCACTCATTCCCTGGAAACACTTTCATGGTTTCCCATTGCTCTTAAAACAATGGCCCAAGTCCTTAACTCGACCACTGCACACAACAGTGTCTGGGTGCCCTCCCTGCTCTTCAGCCAGACTGACCTTTCAGTTTCTTGGTTTTCTTCTTTCCACTAGGACTTTATGCTCTTGGTAGTTCTTTATTCTAAAATACCCTCTGTGCTATGGGGACCACTTCTTATCTTTTACATCTTGGCCTGAATGTCCCCTTCTTTTCTTTCAATATATTATTATTTCTTTTATTTAATTAATTGTGTTTACATAGATTCTAGGGTAACCCCGAATGCATCCCCCCACCCCCATATTTCCCTCCACATCTCCCTTGCCCCCTTCCTACAGCATCCTCCCCCGTTCCCTTCAGGTTTATCCCATCCTATCCTCCCCTTTCCCTCTGTCCTCTTTTCCTCTGGAAACTGTTATGTTGAGTGAAATAAGCCAGGCAGAATGAATGTCCCTTTCTCAGAGAACCATCCCTAGCTGCTGCGGAGTTACACCCATTCTTCTTGTAGCTCCTCGCCCTTCTCTTTCATGATACTTACCATCATTGAGCATCACATCTTCATTAGTCTAGGCATTATTTCAGTGCCACATTGGACTGTAAGCTCCCTCACGGGGGAGGGGCCTCTGAGTCCTACCTACACTCCCAGCCTCAGTATTGTACCATACATATAGTAGGCCTTTGAAAGATATTTGTTGAATAAAGGTTGGATGTTAGGATTGGGCTATGCATACCTTGAGAGCTATTTCCTGCTGATACTTAAATTTTCCAATCCTGATTTTGTAGATCTTGAAAACTTTTTCTCATTTAAATGGAGTTGGCCTTACCCTCTGAATATTAACAGCTCTGGGAAACAGCACAACTGGGAAGAATTTCTGCTTATAATTAAGTTATAGATAATGAAATTAGTGACACGTTGATCTGTCTCACTGCTCACATATTTGGGACTGTGTTGCAAAATAATTTCTGGTCTAAATCAATTAAAGTTATTTGGAAAAAACTCTTTTCCCCGTGAAAGCAGAAGTAGGAGGAGTGTTCAAAGAACTGCAGAAGATAGTGGGCTCTTGGGAGACTGGAAGGTCCAGGAGGGAGGGAAGCTGCAGCTCCCTGCCATAGCTCTGCTGTCCCCAGTCATGGTTGAAGAGTGGCAGATGAGTAAGATCTAGATTTTGAAACCTTAACTTGGATTGTAGAAATGCACCTTACAATCCACTGTGAATCTTCTTAGCTTTTTGGAGAGGCAGATGACAAGAAAGCAATTAGATTGCAGGGATTTAGTTCAAACGATCTGCGTCTCCGAGCTGCCCCACTAACACAGCTGCGCGTCTCCGAGCTGCCCCACTAACACAGCTGCGCGTCTCCGAGCTGCCCCACTAACACAGCTGCGCGTCTCAGAGCTGCCCCACTAACACAGCTGCGCGTCTCAGAGCTGCCCCACTAACACAGCTGCGCGTCTCAGAGCTGCCCCACTAACACAGCTGCGCGTCTCAGAGCTGCCCCACGCTAACACAGCTGCGCGTCTCAGAGCTGCCCCACTAACACAGCTGCGCGTCTCAGAGCTGCCCCACGCTAACACAGCTGCGCGTCTCAGAGCTGCCCCACTCTAACACAGCTCAGCGTCTCAGAGCTGCCCCACGCTAACACAACTCAGCGTCTCAGCGCTGCCCCACTAACACAGCTGCGCTTCTCAGCGCTGCCCCACGCTAACACAGCTGCGCGTCTCAGCGCTGCCCCAGGCTAACACAGCTGCGCGTCTCAGAGGTGCCCCACACTAACACAGCTCCAGTGGCGTTTCCTTCTTCTCCAGCTGCAGTAGCAGGTAGGGGCACTGATGTCGATAATGAGGACCTGGGGCCGATAGCATCCTGAGACACCGAGGCGTGGCGTGATTGCGTGCAGCGTGGTCTCACTTAGACAGGAAAGTAAAATCTACATCAAGAGTCATTAAAATTTTACATTTGTTCTTGCTAATTGCTCTTATCAGTCATTCAGGAAATCAGTGTTTAGTTTATACAAAGGGCACCCAGACACAGTGTCTGTCCTTGAGGCCTGAACCTGGAGAAAGAAGTAGAAAGTGCTCTAGACACGGCATGATTATGGGTTTGGAGGTCTACTATAGAGAGGCATGCCCCACCTGCTATTGGATATGTGTGTCTCTTGTGACAGCTGAGCTTCACTGGGTTGTGTCCCGATAGAATCAGTCAATTTCATCTGTAGAAAAAAGTCCTGTATGTAGACTGAGAGCTCTCTGAAGATATATATGTTCACTATCAGTCATCCGTGAAAGAGGCAGGGTTCTTAGATAGGAAAGTGAACCTTGGTAAGCTTTAGGCAGGGGGATTGACACTCGTCTGCAGGTACTTAGCATGTGCCCAGCTTTGGGCTAAGTTTCTTTATATTATATACTCCCTTTAATATTCTCAGTCCTAACATGGAAGAAGTTATCATCTCCATTTTTACAGCTGGTAAACAGTCTTTGAGAGATTGAGTTTCTTAGCTAGTAAGGAATAGTTTTGGGATTCAAAACAAGATCTGTCTAGCCTGACTGGGTGGTGGCCCAGTGAGCATCAGACTGGGATGTAGAAGACCCAGGTTCGAGACCCCGGGCTCGCCAGCTTGAGCGCAGAGCCATCTGGCTTGAGCTAAAGCTCGTCAGCTTGGACCCAAGGTCACTAGCTCCAGCAAGGGGTTGCTCGGTCTGCTGAAGGCCCGTGGTCAAGACACATGTGAGAAAGCAATCAATGAACAACTAAGGTGTCGTAATGGCAATGAAAAACTAATGATTGGTGCTTCTCAACTCTCTCTGTTTCTGTCTGTCTGTCCCTATCTATCCCTCTCTCTGACTCTCTCTCTGTCCCTGTAGAAACAAAAACAAAACAAAATAAAAAAATAAGATCTGTCTAAACACATAGCCTATGCTTTTATCCATGGAGCTATTATGGATTCTGGGCAGTAGCGAATAAATGCTTCTTCTAACTCAGTTCTATCCTGAAAATTGGGAAAAGGGGGGAAGCTTCCCCTCACCTCCACCAGTCTTAAGTGGTATGAGAGCTGTGCTTAATTAGAACTATGTGGGAGGAGGGGCTGTGGCTGCCCCTCCACTCATAAAACTTACCCTCCATTTGATTATTTAAAGGTGATGGCAGCTTTCCCCTAAAGAAGCTCTGAAAATTTTCTCTGAGCCAACTGAGCTCTAGCCTCCTATCTTTCCTCATTGTATGTGCCCACATCTTGCCCTTGAATCCCAAGGTCAGTGTCACCCTTGTTTTTCCGTTACTGTCAGCTTTCCCACGTGTGATCTTTGAAACACCTGTATCAGAACCACGTAGAGTGCCTGACGCAAATGCAGAGAGCAGGTTCGCGGAATCTGCATTTAACCAGTTCTCCACCTGATGATTATATTCAATGTGTGACAGCCATTTCTCAAAACTGTATTTTCTAAAATGTCTCCAGCAGAACTAGAGGTAATTGGGTATAAATAAGCATTATGTGAAAAAATGCATGAAAAGGCCTCTCCAGCAGGGGTCTGCAAAGAACTGGAAATCAAGCGGTGGCCTGTTGTTGTTTCTGGATGGCTCTTCTGCTAAGAATGTTTTTGGCATTGTTAAGTGTCCAGAGAGATAAAGAAACTTGACTGCAGGAAGACTTGGCACCTTTAATATGCCGGTGGGCACTGGGCTCTTTGAGAGGCTGCACAGCATTTCTCAAGCTTATTTGAACACAGAATTTTTCCTGTCTTTATTCTTATTTTATTTTTCTATGAAGCATACCGTGGAATAAGCTTTGAGAAGCACTGTTCTAAGCAAATTAATTCCAATCCAGTTTGGGCAGTTGGGTTCCCTGGAAACCTTCATTTTTCTTTCTCTTGGTAGGGAACGCCACCTCCTCTCCCAACTGCGTGGGTGCAGTCCATTCCTCCAGGCTTCCTGTTCAGCTCTTCTCTGTGTGCCATCTGCCTCCCACCTACATCACTTACAACATTTTCCTTTCACAATTCTTAAACTACTTAGTATTTGCTCAGTAAAACCATGACTTTCTGAAGCTCCAAAGAAAGGAAGGATTCCAGGAAACAGAATTTTCTGAAGGATTACCATTTTTGTCATGAAAATATTACTTGTCCTAATTCTCTTGGACAGAAAACTTTTGAACCATACTGAACAATTCACTCTGTAATTGCAAAAAGAACATTGAATACGATTTAACTTTATTTTCATGACACGGTGTAGAGGGAAAATCATTTGATGGAAAGATGGGAAAAGCTGTGTTTCTAGCTCAGTTCTACCACTAGAGGTAGGAGGTGGGAGGCCCAAGAATCCACTTTCCCACCTTCTGGCCTCTGATAAAGTGAGGTTATTGGCCTAGAAGTTCTTCAAGGTCCCTCCTAGCTCTAATATTCTTTGACATTCTGGAATTGCAGAGTTCCGGGAAGGGGAGGAGATGAGGCAAGTACACGCAAATTTATATTAAATTGATTTATGGTGATTCCTTACTTGCCACATAAATCAGTTAGTATTGATAAATTGGGCTTACTATACAGATTTTAAAACCTTCCAATTGATATTTAATTCTATTTGGTGAACAAAACCCAGATATTTTACACAGCAGCAGAGTTTGGAATCAAAGATTTTCTACATACTGCTAAATGGATTTTCTTCTTTATGAGTGAGTCTGGCAAGCCTTTGATTGTGGACTTGGACAGAATGTTGGTATTTCTATGCCTTTTAGAAAGCCCCAGCTGTCTGAGACACTGTCCTTGAGGTCTCGCAAATCTAATTTGATCACTCTTAATTTCTTTTCCAGATAACGCTATTGACAGTGGGAGAGTTGCACTTTCACTTTATAGGAAGGTCACAGGTTTCAGTTTTGTGGATTTTTGTTTATTAGTTGAGCCATTGGCATGCAAACTTCAGTAGGCTCTCACTGTGCTTCCAGATCCTTCCATCATCTCCAACTTTCCATGGAATTCCCAGCAGAGCCTGCCCTGACAGTCCTGCTTCCTCCTCAGGCTTCAGCCAGCCCCTCTTCCCTGGCCCAGGCAGGGGCTGTGTGTTTCTTCTCCCTTTCAAAGCCCCTAGAAACCCAATGAAGTTCCCTTCCTTCTCTCTTTCCTTCCTCCACCCCTGCATGTATTTTTTTTAATTTAAAACAGTTCTGTCTTCTTTTCTCCACATAAGTATGTAAGGTCAATGGCTCTTTTAATTCCAAGACCATAGGGATGCCATTTTAATGCAAAGGCTGCAACAGGAATCCAGATTGCTCTATTCTCACTCAGAAAAGAATTGTGCAGTCATGGGAAAGCAGCAGAAGAAAACGAGAGAGAGAAATGACTCAGACCTTTTGGAAGAAATGCCATAAGGGCCCTGTGTGCCGCCCTTTGCAATGGTCATTCTACCATTCCAGCTAATTCACAAACATCTCATAGGTGTTACGATGTGCCAGACATTGGGGATACTAAGATGCAAGCTACATTTCCTGAATTCATGTGTTCTGAGTCTATGGAGATAGATCAAAATGTCAGAGATTGCAATTTAGCAGTTTGATGGGGCCAGGAGAGAAGAGTGAGAGAACTCTACGTGAAAAGAACAGGTGAGGCAGCCTGGATGGTTAAGGACTTCTGAAGACCAAATAGAAGCCCAGCAGGCAGTGGAAGGATGGAGGGTGTTCTAGGCAGAGGGAACACAATGTCTGCATTCACGGGGACATGAGAAGAGGGTACATTCGGGGAACTGCAGTTGGTTTTATTCCTTGAGGAAACTCAGTGTAAGAAGTAGCTGGAGGCTGTATAATGAAGGTCCATGCATAAGAGACTCCTTCTATCCTCCAGGAATAGGAGCCCATGAGGGGTATTAATTGGGGAAGTAATGTGACTAGAAGTATTTGACTGATCTATAATATCCTTTCCCTGTCTCACCTTTGATATTTCTCCCTAATCTTCAACATAGATTCTTGTTCTTTGTTAAAAACAGTATCTTTGCTTTGTTGTTTCTTTTTCTTCTCCCCAACCCTACCCAAACTTGGCCTTCTTCTTGGTTCTCTGGTTTGATGAATACGTTCTTCCATCCCCCCTCTTCTAGGCCAGAGCTATCTCCCTTTTCTCATCCTCCACATCTAATTTAGTGATTTTAAATGTCTTATACTTCCTACATTCATTTTCATCTCTCTATCTCCCTGACAGATTTTCTGATTTTGCTTAAGCGTTCATCATTTTTCTGGGTTAATGGCACACCCACTGAGCTGACCTTTCGGCCTTCGACATCCTTCATAATTCTGCCAGTGTGAGCCATATGGGAGGGAAATCTGGTCCTCCTAACTCCCTGGTTGCAATCACCACCCTTCAGAAGGTAGACTCCCACAGCCCCTGCTGAGTGTGCCAGCAGAGATCACGGGTCCCGGGTGGAGAGACGATCCAATCCCATCTCCCAGGAAACTGGCAATGAAACTCAGAGCCATGAGCCAGTCTCTGCAAGTACCTGAGCACTGAGAAAAAGTTCTAGGCCTCTGTGGTTAGCCTGATTACAAGTAGAACAAGAAAAATTGTTCTGTAGAGAGAGACATGCAGAGGGAAGAAAGGTTGAGAGATCACGTGGCCCCAGAGAGATGAGGACTCAATGAGGGGTGAGCCTGTGGCCTGGTTTGGGGTGTGGATGTTTAGTTTCTGGCACCAGGTCTTCTGGAGGCCTGTCTGTACTTCTTGACTTTGAGTTCATATTGATATTTCTCTTCATCAAAACAAAACAAAGCAAACCCCCACATTTTGCTTAATGTTGCTCAAGTTATTTCCTAAAACCACAAACTCTTAGATAGAAGACAAATGGAACCCATTTTACAATTAAGCTTCTCTGACCCTAAAATCTGTGGCTCTTTCATATCCAGTGGTTTGCCCAGGCTATCACAGATTCAAGTGCTAACTTAAATTAAAGCAGAATCTGCCACACTTTCCACTGTGCTCAGTAGTACCTCCCCAGTGAGCCTAGAACTAAATCTCACAACTTGGGACAGGATCTTAACATTCCCAGGTCTCTTTACAGCATAATGGATGGCTGTCACTGCCATACAGAGCTTTTGATGATGGCAGGGGTTTGGGATATTTCTGTGGAAGTCACAGTTTTGGAGAACCTTAGTTATATGTTCACTCAAGATTAATCGAATGCCTTCTATTTGACATAACACTGTTTTGCATTGGATACAGAGTAAATGAAATACAGTCCTTGACCCTAAAGGACTCTCAGACATTTAGAGGACAGATAAAAGTTTAGAAAAAAATTAATGCTCATATTACTGCCAATAAAACTGAGACCTAGAAGGCACGATTTAATCAGAGAATTAATGCTAACCTCTGTTTTTTTTCTGAAAATATATCGTGTTTTGGCACTAAATCTAAATCTTTTGGCCCAAGAAGAATAGACAGTGGTGGAAAATTAGAGGCTTGCATTATTGACTTCAAGGAGAATGTGGAATCGAGCCTTCTTGGCAATTACAGAAGTGTTGAGAGTGCCAGCCATTAGGCTACCTTTGGGAATAACCAACTAAATTGTACAAGGTCACTCTGCTTAGTAAAAATGAAATAAATATATGCAAAATACTTTCAAAATTGCTTAATCAGTTGATTTCTGGTAAGTGAAATGCATTAACTAGGTCAACAACAGCATGGTGTATGTGTTATTCTAAACTCATTAATCTTTGTAAAATCTGGACAGAGTATATTATTATAATATGGAAGCAAACTGTCAGGAGTAAGGGAGGGATACACAAAAGAGATGACTTGAAATCCTGGAACTAGTTAGGCTGAAAAGCGAGATGGCCAGGGTGCAGGGAAAGATAGGAAGAAGGTAATCTGAAGTTTATCTGCTTTGCAGTGGGATTTTGTGAAGAAGCTTGTGGCAAGGCTGTCCATGTCTTAGGAATTGGAAGGGCTGTCCTGAGGAGCCAAACCTACTTGGAGAAATGAAACTGGCCCTGAGAAGAAGCAAACAAGGTCAAGGTGGAGAGAGTAACATGGTGTTCAGACTTGAAGGAGACAGTGAGCAGGTGTGTACTGTGTAGGCAAAGGAGCAGTAAAGTCCATGTTGCTAAGAACTACTTTGGCCGTTATTCAGGATTGAGGCTGGGAGTAGAGTATGCCTCCCTGGGTAGGTTGGCCTTAAAGAAGCCTCCGGGCTTTTTCCTTTGTGCTAACACAGGCAAGAAGACAGAACTAGTGCTTAAGAAGATTCTCTTTCTGAATGTATCCTAGAAGTATTGGAATTCCTTTTCTCTATATTCTTTGCATCTAGTTGACCTAGGGTTTCTTTGAATTGTATAGGGTCAACATTGCAAAATTTGAGGTGGGCTGAAATCTTGAAATAGAATAATATTTTAACCACCATAACTAGACCCCCTGTTTTTTGTTGTTGTTGTTTGTTTTTTTGGTTTTGTTTGCCAACCACTGGACTCCTTGTTCTACATGGGTTACTTCATTTAATCTTGATAATAAGTTTAATTGATTAAAAATTTAATATGAAAATGTCAAACTTAGACTAAACTTAGAAAAATTTATACAGTGAAACCTTTGTTCCTATCATAATTTCTACAGTAACTTACACCTACTCTTGCTTTTATCTACACCCTCTATCATTTTTTCCTACCCTACAGTTGGATTATTTTAAATAGATATCATATTATAGAAAGAACTTAAAAGATCATAAACACACTAATTTTCGTTTGTTTGAATAAGCATCTTAAGAAGGTTCATACATTGCATTTGGTTGCTATATCTTAAATACCTGTTAATCTATAGGTTCTTCCCCTTTTCAGAAAAAAAGTGCTTGATCACTTCCTTCTAATTAACAATTTTTATAATAATTATTAGTTCTTAGTATCCTCCAAAGTGGACATTAATTGGTGTATATAATTATTAATTCAAATAATTTAAAATAGATCAAATATATTTAAATTCATTGAGTTACTGTTATTGATGCTCAAATTATCTCATTTTCAGCCAACAGGATCCTCATTAAATTGTCCCCTGAGTAACTTCTCATATGACCTTAGTAGTCTGATCACCCCTTTGTTTTGGAATGTAAAGATATTTCAGAGTCAACTTGTAGATTTCTGGCCCAGATTTAAAACCAACCCTTAATCCAAAGAGATCTGCTTTCCTTTAGAGAGAAGTGGTATTTAGAGATCATATTTAGGTACTAAGGTGATCAAAGCTACCGGGTTGGTTATTGTTTCTAGGTCTGAACAGTGGTGTCCTTTTTGCAGTGTATTTAAGGCTGCATTTTTGTGCTTTTTGTTTGTGATTTCATTGTTTAGAATGGTGACCAGTACAGTGCTGAACTGCTTCAAGGTGTAAGAAGGCTGTGATATAACTTACAGAGAAAATACATATGCATGATAAACTTTATTCAGGCATGAGTATTAGCACTATTGGTTGTCAGTTCAATGTTAATGAATTGATAGTATATATAAGTAATATGTCTTTAAACAGAAACACAAGTAAAATAAAGTTGTATATTGATTAGCTGACAAAAATGGGAACTGAAGTCTTCAGGAACCTACCTACCTATCTTAGGAGCAATAGCTTAGTACTTGTTAATTCAGTGCTCATGGTGATTTTATAGAATATTAACTACCACAAATAATAAGAAAATGAGAATAGAATGTGAATATGTATACTTAGTATCCCTTTTAAAAAAATAAACAATAGCATACTATGCATACTCTTTTATTTTTCTTTCACTTAACGTTAAGTTCTAGTGATCACTCCATGGCAGTACATAGAAACATCCCTTATTCTTTAAGACAAATGTATACCATTGTGTGCATATTCAACCAGTCTCCTATAGGTAGAAATTTAAGTTATTTTCTATTACATATATTTTTACTACTTAAAAAGACATATATAAGCTTGTGCATATATCTTTTTTAGATTTTTTGCCAGTGTGCCCTTGCATAGATACTTAGAAGTGAGATTGCTGTCAAAGGATTCATGCATATGTAATTTTGCTAGCTCTTGCCAAATTTCCTTATCTAGGGGTTGTATTATTTTGTTCTCCCATAAGCAGAGAAGTACCAATTTCCCCATAGCTTTGATCAAAGATTCTCATTAAATTTTTGAATGTTTGCCAATCCTATAAGTGAGAAATAAAATCTCCATTGCATTTTTTTTTATTATATGAAGGAGAGTGTCTTTTATATACTGTATTTGAAAGACATTTGCTTTTTTGTTGTTGTTTTTGGTCATATCTGTAGACTCAAGGGTTTATTTTAAGGACACATGGGAAAATTAGAAAGTTTGTACAACCAAGACTCTGAAGAACTGGGACATTGTCACTACATTTTCTTCTGCAGCAACACTGTGATTCTGTCAACAGCTCTGAACCCCAGTAAGAATTTGAGAAGTCTCCTGAACTCATGACACAACAATCCCATCTTTGTTTTTCTCTCAGCTAGCTTCTTTCTCTTTTATTCCTGACTCATTTTCCTTTTTATTCTCAACCTTTTTGCTTTAAGCTTACTCATGGCTTTAACTTACTGAAGAGTTATGCCACCACACGGCTTCTGCCTTGGGTCTTTGCCTTTCCTTCCAAACCTACTCTCTGCTCACTTTTTTTGCATATCTGACATTAAAATTTTCTTAGGGTGGACTTATTGGTTTGGATTAGCCAGCAGCCATTGATTATAAAGTATCTTGTTAGGCAATGCTTTTGAACCAGGCAGTTGGCCATTCTGTACATAGTTACCTTTGGGTCAGGTACTCATTTGTAGTTCAGGAGGTCATGGTTAGAGCCTGAATTTATATTACATAAAGCATAGAAACCTAGGGGTACGGAGGTTCTCAGAAGAAAGATGTGTGCAAGGCTTCTCATGGTTTTGCTTGGATATCCAATATGAACATTAAGAGGAAAAGTATTATGGAATTAACATATCCATTTTACAGAAGAGGAAATTGAGCCTTACAGACATTTCATTATTTTCCCAAAGTCACATTGCTTACTGAAATGAAAGCCATGTGTTTCAGAGGCAAGATTCAATCCTAGGACTTGAATTCAGGACATTTTGATCCAGTGTATTGACTCTTATTTAGACTCTATGGGTATTTTGATCTGGCTGTTTAGACCATGAGTATATTTAACCTCTACATTAAAAAGATAACAGTCTAAATCAGTATTATGTCTTAGTGATGAATGTCTATTGAAAAAACATTTTTCTTTGGGAGAACTCTGCACTAATTAAACTTATTTTCTTGATTATTTTTGATTCACTGCAGTTAAACAAGTTATAGTATTACTTTTATTTTACTAATGTTAATATGGGTGAATTCTTTCTATGTATATTTTATAATAAACTTTGAAATAGCCACTAGTTTTTGTTATTGTAATTTTTTTTGCTATTGAAAAAATGTTATTAATTATAGATTTTTCTATTTCTTGTCCTCTGAGAACTTTATAGGTATTAAATTCAGTTTTCCCAGATAAATATTGTTAGATGTAAATTTTTCAAGAAGATTGAACTCTTTTGTTAGTTTTATTGAGTGCAGTGTTAGCTTTTGACAATTTCATTTTTTGTTGCTAATGATTATTTCTTTTAAACAAATTTTTTCCCTGGATTTTTTTTTAAATTTTGCATAGTACAAGATGTTCAGTGATGCATGATTTTTCAGTTAATTTTTGCCTATAACAATTTTTTTGCCTGTAGCATTTTTATTGTCATCAGTTTTATTCTGTATTTTGTGGTAATTCTTTCTACCAGTAATGCGTAATGTGAATTGGAAAAGTTACTGAAAATTTATATTACTTTCTTGGGACAAAACAGAGTACACAAAGGGCAAAAGCATAAGATTTTTTGCAGAGAGTTAAAATATTGCAGGTAGCCAGGAGTTTGGATTGTATAGGCTGTGTTCTTTCTCTTCAACCTCAGATACCTCCAGGATCCCTGGCATTTCTTTCTTTCTTCCAGGAGTGGTTTGAGGCTATCAGGCTAAGGAACTGACCCTTTGCCTTAAAAGGCTGCTAATGGAAAGGAGGAGAGAGGTCACCCTGAATTTGTGGGTAAGGGTTGAAAATAAAACCCTATAAACAAAATAGCTCTCCAGGACCTACTTATCTCTCTCAGGCGGACAAGCTGTTCCTGAACTTGGCTCCCAAGGTCCCCAGGCCGTCTTGGGTCTGAGTTTGGAGCGGGAAAGGGATGACCTTTTATCTTCCTCTGGATCCATCCAAGTTCCCCTAGACTTGGAAAGGTTCCCAGGCCATTCTCAGTTCCCTGCAGAGCAAAGGCTCCCTGTAGGCTTTGCTTGTCTAAATTCCAGGGCTGTATGTCAATTAAAGTACTTAGAAGTCACAGTCATTTGTCTCCCTAACACATCTAACTTCAACTCTCCAAACTATTGCATTAGGTTCAATCCAGTCCATGGTTGTTAAGGCCATGGTGTCCAGTGGGATATTTATTATTAATACAACC
This sequence comes from Rhynchonycteris naso, assembly GCA_037038555.1. NCBI lineage: Eukaryota > Metazoa > Chordata > Mammalia > Chiroptera > Emballonuridae > Rhynchonycteris > Rhynchonycteris naso. The sequence goes on along the minus strand of CM072995.1, from coordinate 305,071,218 downwards.
ATAGAAACATGGCTAAGACCCAGACAAAACAAATAAAAACTACCATATACTTGCAGTCAATTTTCATTATGAACTGAGTACCAAATCCCATGATTCCAGCCTTGGCGTTCTCTGGAGATAAGGTATTCCATGGCCTTGTCCTGAGGTGACCCTCCCTGAGTGTATTAGTGGGTTACACCCAGCAAAGGCTAATGTCTAACACTCTTGCCTATGCCCCACATGATCAGCCCGAGGGGCTCATGGATGGCTAATATTTGTTGTAAAACCAAGTGTCTTTTGTCTTTCCCCTTATCCATGGAAACATGGTAGAGCCAATATTTATTGTAAAACAAAGTAACTTTCTCCTTCCCTTTATCCATGGAAACATGGTATTTAACATGTTGATCACAAGAAATTCAATGGAAATCTGTTGGCTCTGACTTTCACAGCCTGCTTTCTGAAACTGTTGATCTCCCTCTCCAACCTGTTTTCCAAAGTGCTCCTGATCTCAGCTCAAAATCTCGTGCTCTATGAACTTAATCCTCCCTAATACCAATTACTATTATGTATATGATATTTGCTTTAGCCTTGATTATCCCACAGGGTTATGGTCTGGGAATGACTCCTGGGAAAGACTTTCCTACTTCTGTCTGGCTCCTGGAATACTTTGAGTGCCTCGGCCACTAATGGGTTTGCTCCAGACTTTGAAGGGGAACCAGGGAGAATGGGAGGAATGTTTACTACTTTTCCGCCTCTCTGCCTTCCACTAATGGTTCTCTGGTTAACTAGGTGAATATCTTTCTGAATCACACAGCATAAGGAAATAGGGTCAGTGGATATGACTGATAATGAGGTCTAGTAGGGTCCTACAGTCTTGGAATAGACTATTTTTTCCTCTCTGCCCTCAAGGGATCTGTCCAAGGTCACTCAGAAAACCTGCATTCACTCTTCCTAAAGGAAGAGCTATAAGGGGTTGCTGGTGCGTGTTGTAAATATGAATTGAGGACTTGGGCTATACATGTCATTGCTGAGAAAATGTGTGAGGCTAACTGAGTTAGCCTCTGACCACTGTAGTGCCGGCCAGGTGCTCAGGAAGTATCATTTGAACTTAACTGAACTTATAATTGTAAACCCATGTTCATGTGATCTCATCAATAAAAGCTCTATTGCTTATATACAATTTAGACATATGCATGTGGGACTTATATAGTAATACATGTTTTGGCAACCCTTTTATATCTAATATTTATCTCACAGCTATTAATATTCCTGGTATCATTTTTGGTGGATCTATTGGAAAGTATGTGAGCTTTTGGATGCGAAAGACATCTATTTGAATTCCTCTCTACCATGTTCTAGCTGTATACTTATATTTCTGTCTGCCTCAATAATAAAACCTGTCCTTCTGGACATTTATGAAGATCATGTGCAATCATGTAGGGAGCTCCTTTTCTCTGATAGGCAGTTGATAAACTGTGCATAGTATTATTTCACAGCTTTTAACCCATTTGTTCCTCACCTTGTTTGCCTCAAAGTAGTAAGAGATAAAAATGTTCCCCCAAAACAGAACATGAACAATTTACTTGCAAATGTTCACTTAGCTTTTGAGGGGAGGAGCAAAGAGTAGGACTCAGATCTACTGACTTTTTAAAATAATTAATTAATTTAGAGAGAGACAGACAGACAAGAAGGGAGAGATGAGAAGCATCAACTCATAGTTTTGGCACCTTAGTTGTTCATTGACTGCTTTCTCATATGTGCCTTGACCTGGGAGCTCCAGCCAAGCCAGTGACCCCTTGCTCAGGCCAATGACCTTGGGCTCAAGCCAGTGACCATGGGGTATGTTTATGATCCCATGCTCTACCCAGAGACCCCACATTCAAGCTGGTGAGCCCGCGCTCAAGCCGGGTGAGCCCGCGTTCAAGCTGGCAACCTCAGGGCTTTGAACCTGGTTCCTCAGCATCCCAGGCCAATGCTCTGTCGATTGTACCAATGCTCAGGCAGACCTACTGACTTCTAATCACATGTTTTCTAGCAAACTCAATTTGAGGCAGAGAAGTGGAGTTGGGCTTTCCAGCCATACCACTCACTAGTTGTGTGGTTGTGGATAAGTCCCTTTTGTGCTTCTGAGTCTTCTCCTAATTCTTAAAACTGGGGTAACAATAACATATATCGAATAAGGTTAACTTGAGGATCAACCTCAATTATTTAAAATAGTGGTTCTTATCAGGAAATATATAAGAATCATCAGAGAAACTTGGCTTTACCCTCAGCTGCCCCTCAGATTTTCCCACAGGTTTGTGGTCTTAGGATGGCTCCTGGGAAACTCCTCTCCTACTTCTTTCTGGCTCCCGGAAACATTTGAATACCATGACTGCCCTAGAGGTCTAGAAGTTCAAATAGGCGTATATGTTTTGATAAAGCTTTTTCGGGAAATTCCAATGTACCACAATCCACCCAAGCTCCTGCCCAGAGAGAACTTTTGCTTTTAACTTCAAAATTCTACACAAATATGAATGATTATTAGTATTCTTAACAAGCCCACATTGTGTTGAGCGCCTGAAATGCTCATGCAGCTGTTGTGTTGTGGAGGAAAGAACCACAATCTCTTGAGTCAGCAGATATGGAACCAATCCAGGCTGTAAATTTCCAGCTGTGTGCCCTGCGCAGATTATGTAACCTCTCCAAGAAGCATTCTCCTGAGTGGACGAGTGCTCAGGATGAAACAAGGAAACTGATGTCATGACACCCTTTAAACCAAAAAGACTTCCTGAAGCTGAGAAGATGGAAGCACATAGAGCTCATAACATTTATTGAAGTTCAGATGGCTGATAAGTGGCAGGACTGGAATTTGAACCCAGGTCCAGCTGACTCCAGAGCCTGAGCTCTTATATTTTACACTGCCCTTCATGTATTCAGTAATTATTTATTTGGTGCCTACTATGTGCTAGATACTAATCTAGGAGCCTGGATATGCCAGGTATAAACCAGGCAAAAAAAAAAACCCTCCTGTCCTCTTGGAGCTTTGACATTAGAAAGTGATAAGTGCTACGGAAATAAATTAACAAAGGAAAAACTAAGCTTAGATGGGGGTCAGGAATGTGGAGGTAGGGTGGGGGCCAGGTGACCTTTTCTTTACCTCTTCACCTTTTCACCCATCCCACCATCCCCTCCCCTCTGGTAACCATCAGTTTGTTCTTGGTTTCTATGAGTCGGGTTTTGTTTTGTTTATTCATTGGTTTTGCTTTTCTTTTAGCTTCCACGTGAAGTGAAACCATATAGTATTTGTCTTTGTCTGACTTATTTCGCTTAGCATAATAAATCATTCTGGTTCATCCATGTTGTCACAAATTGCAAGATTTCATTTTTTTAAATTACTGAGTAATATTCCATTGTATATAGATACCACATCTTTATCCATTCATCTGTTGATGGACCTTAGGTTGCTTACATGTCTTCACTCTTGTAACTAACACTGCAGTGAACATAGGGGTCCATATATCTTTTCAGATTATTCAGTTGCCTTTTAATTAGGGTGGTCAGGCTGGCCCTCACTGAAAATGAGACTTTTCAGCAAAGATTTGAAGAAGGTGAAGGAAATAGCCATGCAGTATTCTCGAGGAAGAAGGCTCCAGGCAGGAGGACAAGCCAGTACAATGGCCCTGAGGCAGGACAGGCCTGGCAGGTTTAGGGACTAGCAGAGAGCCCAGTATGGCTGGGGCGCTGTGAATGTGGGGCAGAGAAGTAACTGTTGATGTCACAGAGACTACTGGTGGCAGAGTACAGAGTGCAGGCCACCAGGGCACTGAAGGATTTTTGGTTCTTACCCTGGAGTGAATTAGGAGCCACTGAAGGGTTCTGAATAGAGGGCTGACTTGATGTCACCTAGGCTAAGTGACACAGGCCAGTCACAGGACACATATTGCATAATCCCACTTATGTGTGGAATCTAAAATGCCAAACTCACAGAAGCGGAGCAGAGTGGTAGGTGCTGGGGCTGCAGGAGGTAGCTAACCAATGGGTATGAAGTTTCAGTTATGCAAGATACCAAATGCAAAAGAACTAATATGTTTATGCTGAGCATAATACCTTGCACTTAGTAAATGCTCAATGTAGCCATTATTACAGCCACATGCTGCCTACCGACAGGAAAAGAGTGTTAGTTGATGCATCCTGGTGCGAACAGTGTCATTACACAGGTGTAGATAGTACAGTCAACTGCTGTAATTGTCTGTGTGACACTTTTATACGATTGGCAGCACAGTGGGTTGTTGACACCACTATCAGCATAAACGTATGAGTAATGTGTTGTGCTAGGAAGATAGCACGATCATGACATCACGGGGAGACAGGAACTTTTCAGCTACATTATAATTTTATGGGACCATCATTGTGATTGCAGTTTGTCGTTGACCAAAATGTTGTTATGGTTGGCATGACTACCAGTTACTGAAGCTTGTGGTGATAGTGCCTTATTCAGAGTGTGTGGTTAGAGGGCGAGAGTTGGAGAGTATCACGGGCAGAAGTGTCGTCACATTCCTACTCTCTGGGACATCTTCTGGACTCCCCTAGATGTCTCCTTATCACAATTGTTATTTTGACAGAAATGGAATTAATGGGAATCCATTCCTGGTTATACTAACACAGCGAAGGGAATGTAATAAAATCCAAATGGACAGCAAACTTTTGTGACATCTGGTGCATTTGGGTGTGCATGTGTGTGAGTATGCATGTTCAATGCTTAATATAGAAGAAGGAGGGACCACCCCCAGATTCAATCTGGATGTTAAGGCTGATGAGCCTCCATGCACCAACAGAATTTTATTATTACTCAGAGGGGACACCTGGGGAGAGCTGAGTACGAGCAGGTCCAAGCTGGCTTGGGCAAAGCAGAGGCAATGGGTTTGGACCTTGACAGTGGCTATGGGGCTGGGAGAAGTTCCTGCACGTGGGAGATTTCAGTTTCCTGCTGGTGCCAAAGGGGGAGGTGAGGTCATAGGCCTTCTTATCAGCCTGTCCAGATGTGGGGCCAAAGGGAAGGGAGGGTGAGGCCTAAAACAAATCAGCAATCAAACACCAAAAATGATGTCAGCACCTAGTACAATTGGTTTGAAAGAGAATAAGAAATAAATACCCTGCAAGATTATTTTAAGGTATCGTGAATCACTGTCATAGCAAATTGTTACTGCTGTGTGAATGAATCAGCAAAGGAACAAATTTACCATAACCCCAGGGTCTTGTATACAGTGTGACCAACACTCACACCTCTGACCTGAGGGATTTATGATTCCAGAAGGATTGACTGATGATGTGAATGGCCTTCCACTAGGACTTTTGAAATACTCAAGGCAAGAGATGGCTTTGTCCTGAACCAAACATTAGTGGATATGAAGGGAGTGAGTTTCATCCATTCATCATACTGGCTGAGTGCTTACAGTCCCAGTAACCTGAGACACAGCACTGAATGAGAGAGAAACAGTACTGTTCTTGCAGGGTAATTAACCAAACAATTATTGGACAAGTTATTATGAGTTTCTATTTTCTCATCTTTAAAAACAATGAGACTCGTTCACATGGATAGAGACAAATGCAGGTGTGAGAGCTGGCATGCAGAAGGAGCCAGGGAAGAATTAGTTAGCTTGTACTTCCAGAATGCCTTAAATGTGACCCATCTTAACCTCCCATGAGCACACTTAATCTTGGGATTGCTTTGAGCCCAGAATAGTGACACGGTACTGATTGTCAGTTGAATTCTTCTGCCCAGACACAGGTCCCAGAGGGAGATGGGATGTGCACTGTAAGCCATGTGGATTCCCTCTTTAGAAACCTGAGCAAGTCCTCAAGGGGAACTGGTGGAGGTTTAGCTAATGTGGTAAGGCTCTCTGAGGCAGAGACAGGACCAAGAAGGGAGAGGACTGTCTCTGTACCCTGGCTCTGTCACTTTCTAAGAGTGTGACCCTGGGAAAGGGTAAGACTGCTCTTTTGTTTTTCACCAGCAAAGTGGGCATAAATCAGAGGAGGGTCCAGATTTTTGGAGGGTTAAAACTTACACAATTTGGGAGCTCAGTTTAAGAAAAAGAATGTAAAATTATGAGTACCAAATTTGTTACAAAACTTATATTTAGAAAGAGAAAATAGTCACCATAAACTACAAAGTTAAAAAAAAAACCCACAGAAATACCACAAACATCATATGATTTAAAAACATAACATGTTATTATTATTTAACTACCTAATGTACCTCTGTAATACTCATTTTCCTTAGTTTTTGGTTAACTACTGTCTGATTACCTTTCTTAGGACAATGATTTTTATAATGTCTTTGTCTATAGAGAGAATAGAAATTGCATTTTACCCTCTTGCATGCTGATCAATATTTTTTATTGCTAAGAGTTTTAAGAGGCTTTTTCCTTAACTTCACTAATATTGTGTAAATTTTTGGAAACCTAGCAAGGTTAAAAAATATATATACTTAAACTGTATTAAAGTATTCTTGTAGAGTACTTTATGTACCGAAATGAGAGTGTTCTTTAAGCAGTTTGCCATCAACGTTCTATGTTGTCATTGTTAATGTGTCAGCAAAAAACATTCCAATGCATTTATATTATTCCCCCTTTCATTAATTGAATTATCCAACAATCCAGGAGCCTATTTATAACTTTTATTTGGAATTTTTCTCTTATTTTTCAGGATATATTTATTTAAATCTGAATTTTGTTTTCATCTCAGTGTCAAAAATTTCTATTAATTTTATAGGTCGTGTATTTTATTAATGTATTTCTTCTCTCAATTCTTCAATGAATCCCATGATCAGTATTGGTCCTACTTTCTCAGAGTGTTGCTGGAGACTTACATAGGCCGATGTCAGTGAAGAGACCTTGCAAGTGGCAAAATGTTATATTCTCATAAATTAGTGTAATTCTCTCCTGCCCACCCTCTGCTCCCACCATCTCGCGCACCCCTGGACCTTGCAGAGTTCAGGGACTCTCCTGGTGAGTGCACAGTAAAGATCTATCAGTTGACTTACTAATGGTTCCCTTTCTAAAACCTGGGAGGAGGTAAGAGAATGGAAGTGGCCCATTAGTTCTTTTTCATCATGTCATCTTGCATCATGTTTTCTCTCTAGGACAAACAAGATGGAGGATAACATGTAAGATTTTCTTTAAAAGTTTGCTTTTAGAAAAAAATAATACGAGAACTTTATTTAGTTCTGACAGGGAGTCTTCGACCAGGGCTTTGGAGATTTACCCTGTTTCTGCGACCTGGGCCATAGGATCCAATGGAGGTCACCACCGCTCCGCCGTCCCCCACTCATTAATCCTGCAAATGCGTTTCTTATTGGAGACCAGCGCTGGGCAGGTGTGGCTCCTCCCACAGTTTGTCCACTATTTCCTCCCAATGAGGCTCTTGTTCCCTGGAATCTTTATAAGCAGACCTGAAGGGCTGGTTTCCTGCACGGTGTGGACACTTCTGGAGCTTGGATTTAAATACCAAGTCTAAAGCAATCTACCTTTAAAGGAACATTTTTTCTATTTGAAAACTCACCTCTCAGGGATAATTTTATAGGAAAAAAATCCATGAGGGAAATTAAGTTTAATTGGTGATTCTTTGTAAATGAACAATGGAACAGGTACACTCTTAAAAATGTGCTGCTGGCATTTGTTTTTCAAAATGCAGTTAATTCAGCCCAGGCGATTCCAAGGGACTGTCTGCGGAACAGAGAGTTGTCACATCCTCCTGAAACTTTCCTCTGATTTTCCAGGCAGAGTTAGGATCTTTTTCCTTTCTCCCTTCCAACCTCCATAATGCTATATGTTCACTTACATCATGTTTGTACTGTAAATCAACTCATCTGCTTCCTGTACTAAATGCCAACCCCCCAAGGGTAGGAACTGTGTGATCTTTCTCATCTCTCAGGCTTTACTACCTGTGGGTGCTCACTAAATCCCATCTCTTCCCCCGACTTCTCCTATAGTGGGCTCCTGGCACTTGCTTGAACACAGATAAGCTACAGGGTTCTGCCCTTGGGGCTCAGCTATTCCCAGGTAGGTCAACTGCCATAGGCACAGTCTCTCCAGTCCCCTGAATCTAGACCCTTATCCACTGATTCCTTCCGTTCTTGATGGCAGTGGCCCTGGCATGTTGGATGAAGCCCTCTGAGGAAAGGACAGTTGCCACCATGGCAACAAAGATAGATGAATTGCTTTTCCTTGTTAGTTCAGGCCCTTTGTTGCTTGCATAGCACCTGGAGAGGGGGCCAGCCAGGATCTCCCTGGTAGGAGAGGTCTTGTCTGTTGCCCAACCAGTTGCTCATGTTGGTGCTCAACTTGAGGGTAGCCTACCTCTCGAACAGCCTTGCCTAGGCCCGACAGTCAGGTTTTCTAGGACAAAGATCCTGAGAGCTTAGCTCTGGGCTGCTCCTGGTCAACCTGACTCCAGAAAGAAATGGAAGCAAGCCGAAATGGAGATCAATTGCTCTCAAAGGGGGAGGAAATTGGGGTTTTGTGCAAAGTCATTTATTCTCCCCCTCCTTCTATCCTCACAGCCACAAATAAATGAAAACCACTTAATATTTCAACCAACTGAAGAAACAGCAGAAGACCCAAGCGCAGTGTAGAAAACCATACCTACCTGCGACGTTTGGTTCCTTCCCAGTAGAAACGCCCCGCGGGAAAGGTGAATGTTGATTGCTGATCAGTCGCAGCTCTCAGAAGTTTTCCAATAGTAACATGTGTTTTCCCAAGTGTCCCAGTCACTGCCCCTCCCTGGAAGTAGACAGCTCCTGCCCCTGAGGGCTGAACCCCATCACAGCTCTTCCAGTTTTACCTCCCCTGTTACCCTGCGCCAGGTCACCCGCACCAGCCTCCCAGACCATGGCCTATGCTTTCTATAGGTCTCTTGTTTCCCCTGGTGACCCTGCAACCCATCACCTGCATGGAAGCCAGGACAATATTTTAAAAATTATAAATTAGATCATGTCACACTCAGCCCTGTGGTCTTTGCTCCTTTTTCCCAGTCAGGGGCCATCACACACGTTCCTCCTCTCCCTTGCTCCCCCCTGGGTTCGTTGCTTCCCGCCAGCCTTGTGTTTTATACATTTGTGAATTATTATATTTGTAATACCCAGTTCTTTGTGTATATATTCAGGAGATATGTGCTGACCGAACGAATTAATGAATAACTAATATTATGAATTGGTGTGCGGAGCTGCTCCCGGCCCATCCTGGTGGGGGTTGTGGCCATAGTATAGCTTGGCCACCTGTCCTGGTTTTCCCAGGACTGAGGACCTCCTGGGATTTGGAACTTTCAGTACTTGCCTTGAGGGGAGCTGGTTACGCAACCATAATAACATGTTAATGGGGTGTCCAACCTTTCTTTTAGCTTACAGTTCAAATCATAGCTGATGTTAGAACCAAACTATCCCAAGGGAATAGCAGAAGTAAGTGGAGTGTTTTGGAAGAAAGGGTCTGTAGTTATTGGCGTTGGGACAGGGAAGGAAGGAGGGGCGGCCAGGCAGGCCGGCTGCCTGGGTTCACTCCGTAGTCCTGTTCTTTCCTCTTCTCTAAGCCTGGCAGGGCCTCCTCGTCTTTGTGTCTTGGGTTAAGTGTTTCTTCCCCCGAGAGACCTTCTCTGAACTCCCCAAGACCAGGTTCAGGTCCATTGTTCAGCAGTCCTTCTCACTTACCTTTGTGCTGCATTTCACACTTGCATTTTGTGGTTTAATGTCTGTAGTCTCTTGCTTGTATGCTGCATGAAGGTAAAGGCTGGACTTGTCTCATTCATGACTTAGCTCTGATGGTGGCTTAGTGCCGAGTGTATGGTAGATACGAGGTAAATGATTGGTGAATCCATTTCTCTTCACTGACCCCTCTTTCTGCAAAAGGGTAATGTTCTCCTGGGAGACTTGGATCTAGTGGGGGTTGGTTGTACCTAGAAATATGAGATGCCGTAGGTAGCTAGGAGCTCAGGTATAGAAAAGATTAGATACAAAAAGTGGGTAGCCCTTTGAAGTAACCTAACAGAATGAGGAGTTTAAGTTGTAATGTAACTCGGAAATTAACTGACAAATGTTTATTTTGTGCTAGTCCTCCATTGTTGCCTGCATTAATTTGACAAATGTATTGAAGTCTTTTTCTGTGTCAAGTGATGGTCTGGAGGTTAGACACAAGTGAATAGGATCTAGTCTCTGCCCTTGAGCACGCCATGTTTAACTATTAATTAAGTACCTACTATGTGTTAAGCTTTATGCTGGAGCTGATGTAACAATGAGACATAAAAGATATCATTAAGATGCTCAGAGTTCGCCTGATCAGGCGGTGGTGCAGTGGATAGAGCGTCTGACTGGGATGCGGAAGACCCAGGTTTGAGACCCCAAGCTCACCAGCTTGAGCGCAGGCCCATCTGGCTTGAGCTAAAGCTCGCCAGCTTGGACCCAAGGTCGCTGGCTCCAGCAAGGGGTTACTTGGTCTGCTGAAGGCCCGTGGTCAAGGCACATATGAAAAAGCAATCAATGAACAACTAAGGTGTCACAACGAAAAACTGATGATTGATGCTTCTCATCTCTCTCCGTTCCTGTCTGTCTGTCCCTATCTGTCCCTCTCTCTGACTCTCTTTCTCTGTAAAAAAAAAAAAAAGATGCTCGGAGTTCAGAGACACAAACTAATCATTTCTTAGCATGGTAATGAGGGGTATGACAACTGCAGGTACAAGGTGTACAAGATAAGTGTCCTAAAGTTTAATCAGGGGGTGGTCAGAGAAACTTTTAAGAGGAGTTATATTGAAGGTTAAGCAAGTTAAATAGAAACTTTCCAATTAGGAAGGGAAATAAATGTGGTATGAGAGAGCATGGTCTTTCCAGAGAGGTAGATGTGGGACAAAGTACATCTATGGGGAGGTCCCAGGATCTGGGCTTGAGGGCTGGCCAGGCTGTCAGTATATAGTGACAGTGAGTGGGCCCATTCAGCTGTGACATAGGCAAGGAATGGAACACAGTAGAAGCAAAGGTTGAAAGTATAGGTCAGGGCTAGACCATGGTGGCCATGAATGCTGAGCTAAAGAGTTTGAACTTTATCCATTGAAAATGGGACTCTCTATGGAAGACTTTGGCAGAGACAGACTCAGACTCAGAGTTCATTCTGCCTACTTTGACCTCTTCCCTCCTACACCCCCCAACCAAGCTCTCCACAGCTGGTCCTCACAGCATCCCAGTAAGAAATAGAATCATTCTTGTTGCCCCCTCCTTTCTCTCTCTTCTCTGCCAGACATCCCACTCCCCATCTTCCCTCTAGTGTTCCCTCTTCCAGATGTCAAAGCTCCTGATAAGTTTTGATAGATACAAAAACTCTATAATGACTTTCTAGGAGTAAAAACTCACCTGAGACCAAAATGTTGAACTGCTTTACTTCTGCTAGGGCCAGGGCTCTAGACTGTGAGATTAGCATTTTGATTATCTCACTCTGCTCTTGACTCAACACTCTGCTGTACTCACCATGGAGCCCACAGGCTTCTATGTTTTTATTATATTATTAATTTCTTACACCAACTCCTGTTCCCTTGGCAGTGTTCTTGAAAGAGGGACAGGGAGAACACCTGTAAGTAAAAAATGCTCCCAATTCACTGAGTTTGACCAGCCTGCAGAATCAACAACCCAGAAAAGAGAACAAGCCAGTGCAGGGTCTGCAAAGAGCGCTGGGCAGGACCCAGGGGGTATACATGGCGCTCTTGCTGGTGGGTCCGTGCTTCAGTTTCCCCTCTGAAAAAGACCTCTTTAAAATCCAGTGTTTGTTTTTTTTTTTTTTTTAGTAGCTTAGCAGGTAAAGTGTTCACTCATTTCTTTCTTCCTTTCTTCATTCATTCATTGATTTACTCAAAATATATTGTTCACTTCCTTTATGGTTAGTTTTGAGGATGCAAAAATGAAAAGCCACATCTCTGCTCTTAAGATAAGAGACTGTTGTGGTAGTTCCATGGGGCAGGAGCCTGCTCTTTGTTTCATGCAAGGTAATTGAGTCTAAACTGACTTCAATATAGTTCAGTACCAATAGGAAAAGCCTTCTATAAGCTTAAAGGAACTGACCTATTTGCCTATGCTGTTCCATCAGCCTAGAATGGTCCATCCCAGTGATCTGCACAATCCCTGTGCATTTTTAAAGTCTCCACTGAAATCCTGTGACAAACCTTGTGAAGCTTCCCTCATCACTCAAGGCAGGCCTGAGGGCTCCTCCTCAGTGCGGTGGAATGGGGTCCTTCGTTTCAGCACTTTCTCACCAGGTTGTAGTAATGCTGACATGTCTTCTGTGAGCTCTTGAGGGCCAGGGATTTGTCTCTCTTCTTTGACTTGTCAGACCCCAGCACAGGACATGGCACATAGCAGATGTTCATTAAATTCATGACTGAACGAGAATGAAAAAAGGGCTGGCTGGGTTCATTCGCTTGCGCAGATGTGACCCTCACATTCCATGTCACTGGTCAAGTCTAAAAACCTGGCATGCAGGGACACAGGGTGTGCAGACACCTCTAAACAGTTGTGTTGACTCTTGGAGCGGAAGGGCCCAAAAAGGTAGATACAAATTCAACCTAGGTACCTCAAGAACCTAACAGTCTGTGGGAAAGTTTCCAGTTACTCTGGGTGAGATTTTTTGAGAAGGGGCATTTAAAGTAGAACAGTGACACCTAGTGGTAGAAGAAGGACTGTCCAGATGTCAGGTTCCCTAAACAGCTCATCGCTGACTTATTGTCCCCTGGTGGGTCGGGATTCTGTGTTGACACTGGTGGGCACCTACAGCAGGATGTGTCCTGTCCCAGCATCCAAGAGGACCACTGGTCTCCAGGGTGGATTGGACGGGAAGACTGTCAATAACACAAACATTGTGCCCATAGTGAATGATACTGTATTGTACACTTGAATATTGGTTAATGTTTTTACCCCAGTTACACCACACACACACACACACACACACACACCCTGATTCTGTGACAGGGCCAGAATAGATCATTGTAGAGGCTCCTTGGTCACCCTCTTTAAGCCTAGAGCATGAACAAGAACAGCTCAGGGACATATGGCAAATTAGTCCCAGACCCAGGCCTGGAATCCAGGCTTTCTGTTGCTCAGAAAGAAGTCCTTCCTCTCCATTATTCTTCATCACCTGGTGGCAGGTCTTACTGGACAAGAACCTGGAAGGTCACCGTATTTGAATAGAGGGTCTTTTCAAAGGTAATCAAGTTCAAATGAGGTCACTAGGATGGGCCCTAATCCAATATGACTTATAAAGAGGGGCTCCTTGGAGGTAGACCCATATACAGGGAAGGCAGTTTAAGGATGTGGCTTATCACATACCTCTTTACCATAAATTGAGGAAATGGGCTCAGAGAGGTTAAGCGACTTGTCCTAGGCACATAGCTATTACAGTTTAGAACCAAGATTTAAAACCATATTTGTTTTCTGCCTGATCTTTCTAATGTATCACAATTATTTTGGTGGAAAGAAGCAGATTCCCAAGGTTCCTCAAGGCAGCACACAAAAAGAGTTTCGGGGCCTAGAGGAGGGGAGCAGACAAGGGCAGCCAGGCTGCTCAGGCGCTGGGCAGTGGGAGTGAGTGGAGAGAGTGAAGTACACTTGTCGGCTGTTGCTGCGGGTTGAAGCATGTCCCCCTCCCTGCAATCCATATGTGGAAGTTCTAACGCCCAGTATCTCAGAATGTGACCTTATTTGGATAGAGGGTCTTTTCAGAGGTAATCAGGTTAAAATGAGGTCATTAGTATGAACCCTAATCCAATATCACTTTTAAAAAGGGGATATTTGGAGGCAGAGCCCTATGGAGGGAAGAAGATGTGGAGAGACACAGGGAGAAGATGGCCGTGGAGAGCCCAAGAGAGACTGTGAACCACAGCCTTCCCTCACAGCCTCAGAGGGAATCAACCCTTCCCACAACTGGATCTCAGGCCTCCAGCCTCTGGAACAGAGACAATCATTTCTGCTGTTTAAGCCGCCCCGTTTGTGGCGCTTATTACAGCAGCCTTAGCAAACTAATACAGACATCCTGGACCGAAAAGCATTCGGACAGAGCCATAGCTTTCAGAAAGTGATAGATAACATCATTAAAGAGCCCAGAGCTGCCAGGTTCCACAGTGGGAGAATGGAGAGGGTGAGCACATCACGCCTGCTTGGATTGCTGAGGGTGTCCGCCCCATTAACATTTGCTCACGACCTATCATGGCAGAGGGAATGATAATGCTCTTTACAGCCCATCAACTTTCTAATCCAGTCCCACCCCCATTGCCCTGCTTTCCGATACATTTCTAGCCATCAATCATTTTTTCAGCCCTGATCTCCGTAGCTATCTTACAAAGAGATTTTTTTTCCCACCAGACACAGCTCTATCAGTCTTAAATATATATGGCTCACAAAAATTAGGGGATATTTTATCATTTCATAGTCATTTTTAAATATCCCCTAATTTTTGTGAGCAGTGTATGTTAAGCATTGCTTTATATGGTGCATACTTGTATAATAAGTAGCGCTGTGTTAGCCCACGCCCGTATTAGGACCAAGATGACAGGTATCCTCTACCACAAAATTCTTTTTGTTCTGTTAGGATGGGCAGCTACCTGTGGAAGGCCATCCATCTGTGGTCCACGGGCATCAAGGAGCAGGGTTCTGCTGGCCATGGGGAGGCCATCGGGACAGGAAATCAAGGCATATTAAATATTCTATCCCAGAAGGGAATATTTTTATAAGTTTTATATACCATTCTGGCTGGTGGGTCCCTCTGACTACACATAGAGGCCCTGTGAGCTTTTTCTGGAAGCTTTCTGCAGACTTCCTCACTCACTCACCTTATGAAACAACCATTTACCTTTTGGGGCAGAAGGATTTTTTTGGAGGAATACTTTACCTTTTTTTCAGTCATAAGGTGGGCATTGTCAGGTGGTCTGCCGAGATGGTCATTTGTTTTCTAGACCAGCTCTTCCTGTAGACCATCCACACTGGGATCACCTCAGTGTTTAAACAGTACACCTCCTTGGGTTCTCACTTCCTGAGATACTGATTTGGAGTCTGAGCTTATATCTAGAAATTTAAGTTTTAAAAATATCCCCAGGAATTTGTATTGTAAAAATAATGTGCAAGCAGACTTGAGAACCTCAGTTCCCCAATTCTATGCTGTTATTCTGTAAATCTTTAACCAATATTCACCGAGCATGGTCCCTGTTCTAGAACTAGGGCAGAGATATAAGGATATAGGAATCTACGGCACAGTTTCTGTCCTCAGGTATTCCACAGTTTAATGAAAAAGACAGACATTTTTATCTATTAAGTCTAGGAAGGCTGAGAATGTTAAATTGGCTTTTGAGGTGTGGAAGTAAGAGTGGGATTTGGACATTAGGTATTTTGTGTGTGTGTGTGTGTGTTTTAAATGAGAGGATGGGAGATAGAGAGACAGAATCCTGCACTTGCCCTTGCCCAGGATCCACCCAGCAATCCCCATCTGGGGCCAACACTCAGACCAACCGAGCTGTCCACAGCACCCAGGGCCAATGATCAAACCAGTTGAGCCACTGGCTGCAAGAGGGGAAAAGAGAAAGAAAGGGAAGAAGGATAGGAGAGAAGCAGATGATCGCTTCTTATGAGTGCCCTGACCAGGAATTGAACATGGGATGTTCGCACATGGGGTTGACACTCTACCCACTGAGCAAACTGGCCAGGGCCTGGACATTGGTTTTTAACTGGAGACAGTTTTGTCCCTGTAAAGCCAGTAGCTGTGGCCACCATCACAGCCACCTAGCCCATGCAGGTTCACATTTTCGGACAGACTGTAATGAAACAACAAAGCCAAAAACTGGTGGGCCAGTAGCTTTAATCCCAGCTTGCACCCAGCAGGCAAGAAATACACAGTGGGAAAACACTTCCCTTTCCATTCAGGGCTCCCAAAGCCACTGACTTATCTGAGTTTTCTAGAATCAAAGGTTTCTACCTCACCAGCCTTATTCACCTCTGTTCCCCATCTCCTTCTCTCTGCACAAACTCTGTACAAACTGGCTTCTCCTTTAGCACTCTACCATCTTGGCTGCTTCTCCTCTCCTCCACGTGGCCTTTCTCTGCTCTCCTCTCTCTCTGATGCTAACCTCAGAAACCGAGACAGAGCAAGCTCCCCGGTCTGCCCCATTTTATAGTGTAGAAATCAAAACCTTTAATCCAATATACAAACAAGGCAGTCTCTGATACAGAGTCACTTATCTGAGACATAAAGGGATTCCTCATAAGAGTTGCACCACTCCATATCATGAACAGTCAAGGGTGTGGGGAAAAGCTTAGTCTTAAAACTAAGCCTTAGGCTAGAAGGACGCTGCCTGCTTACAGCCTGTCCCTCACATCCAATGCAAAGTATAAGCGAGCAAACATATATATCATATTTACAAACTTATTTGACCAACAGTCCCCAAGAGATATTTAGTAATGTCTGGAGACACTTTGGTTGTCATAAGTTGGGAGGGGGTGATGATGGAATTTAGTGCAGAGAGGGCAAGAAGGCTGCCCCCAAACATCTATAAGGCACAGGAAAGCACCCACAGCAAAGACTTAGCTGGCCTCAAATGTAGATAGCACTGGTGTTGAGAAACTCTGGCTTAGAGAAGACTTTCTAGGGGTTGAAATTGACAAGACACTCATGTGGGGACTGGTAATGAAAGGTCACAGCAGAGCAGGAAAAACAGCATGTCTGCAAGCCCAGAGACCAGGAACAGGCAGGTCCCGGAGCCCTGTGACAACATGCAAGCCAGCACAGGCAGTGAGGGAAGAGGCCTGACAGTTTGAATGGGACTTGGTTTCCTTGCATTGCAGACTGGATTTCTTCCTCAAGGCTAGGGCAACCATCTGAGGGCTAAGTGGCCAACTGACTGAGGTACACTTGCATGTTAGTAATATTCCTCTGTTACAAGTTTGAAGGGTAAACTAAGGCGGAGGGTTGGGGGACCGGAAGAGAATTCAGGTCTCTGAACAAAACTTCCCAAACCCAGAGTAAGTCCAAGAAGTGAGAGAACATGCTGTTGTAAAGTAACCGTATCTTACTTCCATGGGTTTACATAGAGACACTGTAAAGCCAGTAGCCGGGGTCAGGATCACAGCCGTCTGACCCGAGCAGATTTGCATTAGATTCGAACAGTCGGTAATGAAACAATGGTGCCAAAAACTGGTGAGCCATCAGCTTTAATTCTAGCTTGCACCCGACAGGCAAGAAAAAACACACACTGGGCTCCAAACCCCACACATTCAGTGCTCACAAAGCTACTGACTTATCCGAGTTTCCTAGAATCAAAGATTTCTAGCTCACCAGACTTATTCACCTCTGTTCCCTCCTCCAGCACAAACTCTGAACAAACTGGCTTCTTCTACAGCACTCCACCATCTTGGCTGCTTCTCCTGGCCTCCATGTGGCCTTACTCTGCTCTTCTCTCTAATACTAATCTCAGGAACCCAGGAACTGAGAGAGAGCAAGCTCCTGGCCTGCCCCACTTTATAGTGTAGAATCAAAACCTTTAATCCAATTATACAAACAAAGAAGTCTCTGATACAAAGCCACCCATCTGAGGCATAATGGAATTCCTCAGGAGAGTGCACCACCCTACATCATCCAGTCAGTCAAGAGTGTGGAGAAGAGCTTACTCTTAAAACTAAGCCTTAGGCTATAACGACCTGGCCTGCTTACATTACAGTCTTTCCCCCACACCCAAGCATAAGGGCAAATAATATCACCTGGGTGATGGGATTCCATGTGGGCAGTGCCATCTTTAACAAAGTGAGCATATTATATTTTATCTGCCCAACAGACACCAAGTCCAAATGAATTTTTGAGGCGTTTTATTGATTAAGCTGTCTGCATAAAATGTACATGGGGTATAGCTGACCCAAATTGTGCAGTGTCAAATATAACTCTGAGGCTGGTTATATACCCTTGACCACATACAGGTTTGGGGGTGTTGGGCAGATAAAGTATATTATGCTCACTTTGTTAAAGATTGTGCTGCCTACATGGATGCCCATCACCCAGGTGATATTAGTTCCCCTTCTTGCTTGGGATGGGCATGATTATATTAATGTGTGTTGGGGGCAGGCTGTGGGCAGGCAGAATCCTTGTAGCCTGGGGCTTGGTTTTAGGACTAAGCCTTTCCCACCCTTTTTGCTGTGGGGTGGTTCACTCTCTTGAGGAATCCCATTATGCCTCAGATAAGTGACTTTGTATCAGAGACTTCCTTGTTTGTATATTGGATTAAAGGTTTTTGTTTCTACACTATTAAAGTGGGGTAGACCGGGAGCTTTCTCTCTCTCAGTCCCTGAGATTAGCATTAGAGAGGAGAGCAGAGAAAAGCCAGTTTGTGCAGAGTTTGTGCAGAGAGAAGGAGATGGGGAACAGAGGTGAATAAGTCTGGTGAGCTAGAAACTTTGATTCTAGGAAACTCAGATAAGTCAGTGGCTTTGGGAACCTTGAATGGAAAGGGAAGTGTTTTCCCACTGTATATTTCTTGCCCACTGGGTGCAAGCTAAGAACAAGCTTATAACATTTGTCTCTAGAGGATCTATAAAAAACGTTAAAACTTTCAAGGTAACACAATAGTGATGTCGTTTTACATATTGTTGGGCAGATAAAATATATTATGCTCACTTTGTTAAAGATGGCGCTGCCCATGTGCAAGTTTTAAGAGTAAGCTTTTCCTCACACCCTTGACTGATTGGATGATGTAGGGTGGTGCACTCTCATGAGGAATCCTCCCAGTATGTCTCAGATAAGTGACTTTGTATCAGAGACTTCCTTGTTTATAGATTGGATTAAAGCAGTGGTTGTTAACCTGGGTTCGATCGGACGGTAGGGGTTCAATGAGTCGGTCTCAGGGGTTTGGAGAAGCCTCAGCCGCGGAGGCCAGAATAAAGTAATACCATAATTTGTTGTGAGTTCACGCACTTTGCTGGTTTTGTTCTTTGGGCAAAGTGATGTTCATGCATGGTTCATTTTGTGTACCAGTAAAAAAACATATACCTATGTCTTGAATTTGGGGAAAAAAATCATATTTTATTTATCACTAAAGAAGGGTTTGATGAAAATGCGCATGTGAAACTGGTGGGTTCGGTACCTCAAAAAAGGTTAAGAACCACTGGATTAAAGGTTTGGATTTCTACACTATAAAGTGGGGCAGACCGGGAGCTCTCTCTCTCTCGGTTCCTGAGGTTAGTATTAGAGAGGATAGCAGAGAAAGGCTACATGGAGAAGGCCAGGAGAAGCAGCCAAGATGGTGGAGTGATGAGGGAGAAGCCAGTTTGTGCAGAGTTTGTGTAGAGAGAAAGAGATGGGAAACAGAGGTGAATAAGTCTGGTGAGTGTTGGGCAGATAAAATATAATATGCTCACTTTGTTAAAGATGACGCTGCCCACATGGAAGTTCGTTGATATTAATGTGTGTTCTGGGACAGGCTGTGAGCAGGCCACGTTGTTATAGCCTAAGGCTTAGTTTTAAGAGTAAGCTTTTCTCCACACCCTTGCCTGATTGTATGATGTAGGGTGGTGCACTCTCCTGAAGAATCCCATTGTGCCTCGGATGGGTGGGTTTGTATTGGAGACTTCCTTGTTTGTGTAATTAGATTGGATGGTTTGGATTTCTACATTATAAAGTGGGACAGACTAGTAGCTTGCTCACTGGGTTCCTGAGATATTAGAGAAGAACAGATGAAGGCCATATGGAGAGGAGAAGCAGCCAAGATGGCAGAGTGCTGAGGAAGAAGACAGTTTGAGCAAAGTTTGTGCAGGACGAGATGGGGAACAGATGAATAAGTCTGGTAAGCTAGAAACCCTTTGACTCTAGGAAACTCGGATAAGTCAGTAGCTTTGTGAGCACTGAATGAGTGGGTTTTGGAGCCTGTTGGGCAGATAAAATATATTATGCTCATTTTGTTAAAGATGGCACTGCCCACATGGAAGTTTGTTGATATTAATGTGTGTTCTGGAACAGACTGTGGGCAGGCCGGGTCGTTATAGCCTAAGGCTTAGTTTAAGAATAAGCTCTTCCCCACACCCTTGACTGATTGGATGATGTAGGGTGGTGATGTAGGGAGGAATCCCATTATGCCTCAGATGGGTGACTTTGTATCAGAGACTTCCTTGTTTGTATAATTGGATTAAAGGTTTTTTGTCTGCTATAAAGTGGGAGAGAACAGTAGCTTGATCGCTCTCTTGGTTCCTGAGTTCCTGAGGTTAGTATAGAGAGCAGAGTAAGGCCATGTGGAGGAGAAGTAGCCAAGATGGCAGAGTGCACAGGAAGAAGCCAGTTTGTTAAGAGTTAGTGCAGGAGAAGATGGGAAACAGAGGTGAATAAGTCTGGTGAGCTGGAAAGCTTTGATGCTAGGTGTTGGGCAGATAAAATATATTATGCTCACTTTGTTAAAGATGGCGCTGCCCACATGGAAGTTCATTGATATTAATGTGTGTTCTGGAACAGGCTGTGGGCAGGCCGGGTCGTTATAGCCTAAGGCTTAGTTTAAGAGTAAGCTCTTCTCCACACCCTTGACTGATTGGATGATGTAGGGTTGTGCACTCTCCTGAGGAATCCCATTATGCCTCAGATGGGTGGCTTTGTATCAGAGACTTCCTTGCATGTATAATTGGATTAAAGGTTTGGATTTTTCTAGGCTATAAACTGGGGCAGTCTGGGAGCTTGATCTCTCTCTCTCTTGGTTCCTGGGTTCCTGAGATTAGTATTAGAGAGGAGAGCAGAGTAAGGCCACTTGAAGGCCAGGAGAAGCAGCCAAGATGGCAGAGTGCTGAGGAGGAAGCCAGTTTGTTAAGAGTTTGTGCAGGAGGAGATGGGAAACAGAGGTGAATAAGTCTGGTGAGCTGGAAAGCTTTGATGCTAGGAAACTCGGATAAGTCAGTAGCTTTGTGAGCACTGAATGTATGGGTTTTGGAGCCCAGTGTGTGATTTTGCTTGCCCGCCGGGTGCAAGCTAGAATTAAAGCTGATGGCTCACCAGTTTTTGGCTCCGGTGTTTCATTGCCATCTGTCCGAATCCAATGTGAACCTGCGTGGGTCAGGCTGCTGTGATGGTGGCCTTGACTATTGGCTTTACACTAGGAAACTCGGATAAGTCAGTAGCTTTGTGAGCACTGAATGTGTGGGTTTTGGAGCCCAGTGTGTGTTTTTGCTTGCCCGCCGGGTGCAAGCTAGAATTAAAGCTGATGGCTCACCAGTTTTTGGCTCCGTTGTTTCATTACCATCTGTTCGAATCGAATGTGAACCTGCATTGGCCAGACAGCTGTGATGGTGGCCCTGACTACTGGCTTTACACATATCAAAGACATTCACAAATCTTTTATTGTCTATCTCCCCTCCTTTTCCTAGAGGTTTATGTTACTTTCAGGATTTCAGGCAGAGAGGGAGAGGTAAAATCAGTGTAGGGTATGTAAATTTTGTCTCTTATTGAAAGAGAAAGAAAGTTTTTCAGATAACCTTAATTCTTTCAGACAATTATAGTTAAACTAAATGACCCAGTCGTCCTTGTAAGTCAGGAAACTCCCATATTCTTCTCCCTCCATTCTCTAAAGAAAGGATGGGGCAAAACGCCTGACTTTCTCTCCTAAAATACTTTTGTAAAGTACCACATCCCCAAATGTTATAAAGTATTGTACCTCACTTCTGCGGGTTTACGTAGAGACACCAAATCCAGATGAATTTTGAAGGGTTTTATTAAAAGGAGGAGATTTATTAATATGCTGGCCACATATAACTGATATGGGGCATATCTGACCCAAATCGTGCAGCCCCAAATGTATCTCAGAGGCTGGTTATAGCTGGTTATATACCATTTGACCACATACAGGTTGGGGGGGGCATGACACAATCATTAACAAGATTATAACATTTGTCTAGGGGATTATAAAAAACATTAAATCTTTTGAGGTAATACAATCAAAGACATTCATAAACCTTTTAGTGTCTATCTCTCCTCCTTTGCCTAGAGCTACACATTAATCTCAGGATTCCAGGAAGGGAGGGAGAGCTAAACTCAGTGTAGGGTGGTATGTAAATTTTGTTTCTTATTGAAAGGGAAAGGAAGCTCTTCAGATAACCTTAATCCTTTCAGAGAACTAAAACCAAATGACCTAGTTGTCCTTGTAAGTCAGGAGACTTTCATATTCTTCTCCCTCCATTTTCCAAAGAAAGGACAGGACAGAAAGCCTGACTTTTCCTTTTAAACTGGCGTTGCCAATTGTAAAGCCAGTAGTCAGGGCCACCATCACAGCCGCCTGGCCAGTGCAGGTTCACATTGGATTCGGACACTTGAAAATGAAACAACGGGGCCAAGAACTGGTGAGCCATCAGCATTAATTCTAGCTTGCACCTGGCGGGCAAACAAAAACACACACTGGGCTCCAAAACCCACTCATTCAGTGCTTACAAAGCTACTGACTTATCTGAGTTTCCTAGCATCAAAGGTTTCTAGCTCACCTCTGTTTCCCATTTCCTTATCTGTACACAAACTGGCTTCTTCCTCAGCACTCTGCCATCTTGGCTGCTTCTCCTCTCTTCCACGTGGCCTTAATCTGCTCTCCTCTCTAATGCTAACCTCAGGAACGAAGGGGAGCAAGCTCCCGGTCCGTCCCACTTTATAGTATAGAAAATCCAAACCTTTAAAACAATCTACAAACAAGAAAGTCTCTGATACAAAGTCACTTATCTGAGGCATAATGGGAGGATTCCTCATGAGAGTGCACCACCCCACATCATCCAATCAGTCAAGGGTGTGGGGAAAAGCTTACTCTTAAAACTTGCACATGGGCAGTGCCATCTTTAACAAAGTGAGGATAATATATTTCATCTGCCCAACAATCCACTCCTATGCTCACTTTACTACCTACAATCTATACAACCGGCATCCCTATACAAGGAAATTAGGTACATTACACAAATTACAAATACATGGCAAATCATACAGTTTCAACAATTACAAAGGTACATTTCACCAGTCTCTGAGCACTTTGCCAAAAGCGCAAAATGTCCTCAGCCTTCTTTCTTGCCATTTGAAAGGCTTCTCGGGGCAGGGGGAGGGCCTCCAGCAAAGCCCCCCCCCCCCATCAGGGTATTTCACATTGTCCAAAATCCGTAAGTCTATCAAACAAAGGAACCAGTGCCCACTCCGGTCATAGTCCAGGAAATCAGTGCACACACATGGGGTGTTAGCCTCGCCTCTCATTCCTGCTGTCATGGCAAGTCTCACACTGTCCTAAAGAGAAGCATGTGGCAATGGCAGTCAGCATTTTCATCTCTGCTCTGGGGAGCATGATGGCATCCACCCCTATGTCTCAAAATCACAGACCTACCAGCAGCTTGGCAGGCACTTCCTGCCATTTCAGCTGGGCTCTCATCTTCTGGAGACTGCAGATTACAACTCCAGCTGGATTCTCCTCATCCTCCAAAGAGGAACTGGAAATATCAGCTCCTGCCGCAGGGCTCGAGCACTGCGCTGCTGCCACCTTCTGCTCCATGGGCATTACAGCCCCGCCTCAGCATCAGCCTCAGCCCCAGCCTTGGCTTCAGCCCCGGCCTCCTGCCACTGCTGGCTCTCCACAACATCCAGGACAATCTGCAACTCATGAACCTGTGATTTCTTCTCCAGCAGCTTCTCCATTTTCGGGCGAATCTCGCAAACCTGGTCGGCCTCCTCCTCCAGTGCTTCCTCCAGCTCCAGGGTCGGCATCTCTATCTGCCACATTTCTTCCAGATCCTTCTGCTGCTCGGTTTTCAGGTCCTGGGCAGCCTCTTTGTAAAGCCAGTAGCTGGGGACAGGATCACTGCAGCCTGACCCGTGCAGGTTTGCATTGGATTCAGACAGATGGCAATGAAACACCGGAGCCAAAAACTGGTGAGCCATAAGCTTTAATTCTAGCTTGCACCCGGCGGGCAAGCAAAAACACACACTGGGCTCCAAAACCCACACATTCAGTGCTCACAAAGCTACTGACTTATCCGAGTTTCCTAGCATCAAAGCTTTCTAGCTCACCAGACTTATTCACCTCTGTTTTCCATCTCCTCCTGCACAAACTCTTCACAAACTGGCTTCTTCCTCAGCATTCTGCCATCTCGGCTGCTTCTCCTGGCCTTCACGTGGCCTTACTCTGCTCTCCTCTCTAATACTAACCTCAGGAACCCAGGAACCAAGAGAGAGAGAGATCAAGCTCCCAGACTGCCCAGGTTATAGCCTAGAAAATCCAAACCTTTAATCCAATTATACATACAAGGAAGTCTCTGATACAAAGCCACCCATCTGAGGCATAATGGGATTCCTCAGGAGAGTGCACCACCCTACATTATCCAATAAGTCAAGGGTGTGGAGAAGAGCTTACTCGTAAACTAAGCCTTAGGCTATAACGACCCGGCCTGCCCACAGCCTGTTCCCCACACCCATCCCAAGCATAAGGGCAAATAATAATAAAATAATAATGACGGGCTTCCATGTGGGCAGCGCCATCTTTAACAAAGTGAGCATACCATATTTTATCTGCCCAACAATCAACCCTTATGCTCACTTTACTACCCACAATCTACACCACCGGTATCCCTGTACAAGGAAATGAGTACATTACACAAATTACAGCAATAGCACAAATCATACAGTTTCAACAATTACAAAGGTATACACATTTCACCAGTCTCTGAGCACTTTGCCAAAAGTGCAAAATGTCCTCAGCCTTCTCTCTTGCCATTTGAAAGGCTTCCCGGGGCAGGGGGAGGGCCTCCAGTAAAGCCACCCCCCACCCCCATCAAGGTATTTCACATTGTCCAAAATCCGTAAGTCCATTCAACAAATGGGCCAGTGCTCACTCCGGTCATAGTCCAGGAAATCAGTCCACACACATGGGGCCTTAGCCTCCGCCTCTCATTCCTGCCATCATGGCAGGTTTCACACTGTCCTAAAACAAAGCATGTGGCAATGGCAGTCAGCATTTTCATCTCTGCTCTGGGGAGCATGATGGCATCCACCCCTATGTCCCAAAATCGCAGACCTACCAGGAGCGTAGCTACTCCTTGCTGCTGGGCTCTCACCTTCTGGAGACTGCGGATTGCAACTCCAGACCAATTCTCCTCATCCTCCAAAGAGGAACTGAAAACATCAGCTCCTGCTGCTGGGCTCGATCTCCGGGCCACCGCTGCCTTCTGCTTAGCAGGCCTTGCAGCTCCAGCCCCGGGCTCAGCCCCGGCCCTGGCCTCAGCCCCGGCCCTGGCCTCAGGCCCGGCCTCATGCCGCTGCTGGCTCTCCACAACATCCAGGGCAATCTTCAACTCACAAACCTGTGATCCCTTCTCCAGCGTCTGCTCCATTTCCAGGTGAATCTCGCAAACCTGGTCAGCCTCCTTCTCCAGCGCTTCCTTCAGCTCCAGGGTCAGCATCTGTTTCTCTCACATTTCCTCCAGCTCCTTCCGCTGCTCGGCCTGCAGGTCCTGGGCAGCCTCTTCCATAGAGCTCTTGGTTTCCTCACGCATGGCTGTAAAAGTCAGCCAGCCTACAGTCCCCCAAAAAACAGCTATGGGAAACCAAAACAGCAACCAGTCCTCTACTCCACCACTCAAAGGTGGTGGTGGCTCCATGCCGAACTATATCGAATCCTGCCAAAGACTACACCAAATGTAAAGCCAGTAGCCGGGGACAGGATCACTGCAGCCTGACCCGTGCAGGTTTGCATTGGATTCGGACAGATGGCAATGAAACACCGGAGCCAAAAACTGGTGAGCCATAAGCTTTAATTCTAGCTTGCACCCGGTGGGCAAGCAAAAACACACACTGGGCTCCAAAACCCACACATTCAGTGCTCACAAAGCTACTGACTTATCCGAGTTTCCTAGCATCAAAGCTTTCTAGCTCACCAGACTTATTCACCTCTGTTTTCCATCTCCTCCTGCACAAACTCTTCACAAACTGGCTTCTTCCTCAGCATTCTGCCATCTTGGCTGCTTCTCCTGGCCTTCACGTGGCCTTACTCTGCTCTCCTCTCTAATACTAACCTCAGGAACCCAGGAACCAAGAGTGAGAGAGATCAAGCTCCCAGACTGCCCCAGTTTATAGCCTAGAAAATCCAAACCTTTAATCCAATTATACATACAAGGAAGTCTCTGATACAAAGCCACCCATCTGAGGCATAATGGGATTCCTCAGGAGAGTGCACCACCCTACATCATCCAATCAGTCAAGGGTGTGGAGAAGAGCTTACTCTTAAACTAAGCCTTAGGCTATAACGACCCGGCCTGCCCACAGCCTGTTCCCCACACCCATCCCAAGCATAAGGGCAAATAATATCACCTGGGTGACGGGCTTCCATGTGGGCAGCGCCATCTTTAACAAAGTGAGCATACCATATTTTATCTGCCCAACACTCTTCCATAGAGCTCTCAGTTTCCTCATGCATGGCTGTAAAAGTCAACCAGCCAACAGTCCCCAGAAAACAGCCATAGGGAACCATAACAGCAGCCAGTCCTCTACTCCACCACTCAAAGGTGGTGGTGGCTCCATACCGATCTGTATCGAATTCTGCCACAGACTACGCCAAATGTAAGGCCAGTAACCAAGGCCGCCATCACAGCCGCCTGGCCAGTGCAGGTTCACATTAGATTCAGACAGTTGGTAATGAAACAACAGAGCCAAGAACTGGTGAGCCATCAGCTTTAATCCTAGCTTGCACCCGAAGGGCAAGCAAAAACACTCACTGGGCTCCAAAACTCACTCATTCAGTGCTCACAAAGCTACTGACTTATCCGAGTTTCCTAGAATCAAAGGTTTCTAGCTCACTGTAAAGCCAGTAGTCGAGGCCACCATCACAGCAGCCTGACCCGTGCAGGCCCGCACCAGATTCGAACAGTCGGCAATGAAACACAGGAGCCAAGAACTGGTAAGCCATCAGCTTTAACTCTAGCTTGCACCCGGCGGGCAAGCAAAAACATACACTGGGCTCCAAAACCCACACATTCAGTGCTCACAAAGCTACTGACTTATCCGAGTTTCCTAGAGTCAAAGGTTTCTAGCTCACCAGACTTATTCACCTCTGTTTCCCATCTCCTCCTGCACAAACTCTTAACAAACTGGCTTCTTCCTCAGCATTCTGCAATCTTGGCTGCTTCCTCTCCTCCATGTGGCCTTAATCTGCTCTCCTCTCTGATACTAACCCCAGGAACCCAGGAACCAAGAGAGAGAGCAAGCTCCCGGACTGCCCCAATTTATAGCATAGAAAATCCAAACCTTTAATCCAATTATACATACAAGAAAGTCTCTGATACAAAGCCACCCATCTGAGGCATAATGGGATTCCTCCGTACATCACCGCCCTACATCATCCAATCAGTCAAGGGTGTGAGAAGAGCTTACTCTTAAACTAAGTCTTAGGCTATAACAACCTGGCCTGCCCACAGCCTGTTCCAGAACACACATTAATATCAACGAACTTCCATGTGGGTAGCGCCATCTTCAACAAAGTGAGCATAATATATTTTATGTGCCCAACACTCACCAAACTTATTCACCTCTGTTCCCCATCTCCTTCTCTCTGCACAAACTCTGCACAAACTGGCTTCTTCCTCAGCTCTCTGCCATCTTGGCTGCTTCTTCTCTCTTCCACATGACCTTAATCTGCTCTCCTCCCTAATGCTAACCTCAGGAACGAAGGGGAGCATGCTCCCGGTCTGTCTCACTTTATAATGTAGAAAATCCAAACCCTTAATCTAATCTACAAACATGGAAGTCTCTGATACAAAGTCACTTATCTGAGGCATAATGGGAGGATTCCTCATGAGAGTGCACCACCCCACATCATTCAATCAGTCAAGGTTGTGGGGAAAAGCTTACTTTTAAAACTTGCACATGGGCAGCGCCATCTTTAACAAAGTGAGCATAATATATTTCATTTGCCCAACACCAATACTAAGTCTTACAATTCTCTGGAACCTTACCACAATACTAATATTAATTTTTGCAATTCTTTGGTACCTTACCACAATGCCAAATAGGAAAGCAGTGGGGTGATGGAGGAGACTGTGGAGAAACCCAGAGAGGCTGAGCCACTTGCTTAAGCATGCTTTTAAGTAACATTGGTAGACCTGAAAATTTTAGCAGGAGATCTTAAAGATAAATGTATACTA
The DNA here is from genome assembly GCA_037038555.1 of Rhynchonycteris naso. Lineage (NCBI taxonomy): Eukaryota > Metazoa > Chordata > Mammalia > Chiroptera > Emballonuridae > Rhynchonycteris > Rhynchonycteris naso. The sequence goes on along the minus strand of CM072995.1, from coordinate 305,043,077 downwards.
TAACACCTGTTTTATATCATGGGGTTGCACAAATATTTGTAGTCCTTTATAAATCTTTCCCAGATACCACTTGTAGTTGAGTTTCCTATCTGATAGTAAGAACTGGACTGTCACCATTAGAATAATGACGTTATTTCCGACAATAGTACTGTAAAGTTGATATTAACCCTAATTTATAAGTCCAAAATTGAGATGCAGCCTGACCTATGTTTGCGCAGTGGGTAAAGTGTTGACCTGGCATGCTGAGGTGGCCGGTTTGAAACCTCAAGCTTGCCTAGTCAAGGCACATATGGGAGTTGATGCTTTTTGTTCCTCCCTATTCTCTTTCTCTCTCTCCCTCCTATCTCTCTAAAATTGAATAAGTAAACATTTAAAACTTTAAAATAAAAAAAAAAAAGAAATTGAGATGCTGTATGGCCAGGAGCCTTGGCCACCATCACAGCCGCCTGGCTCATGCAGGTTCACATTTGATTTGGACAGACGGTAATGAAACAATGGAGCCAAGAACTGACAGGCCATTAGCTTTAATCCTAGCTTGCACTCGGCAGGCAAGAAATACACACAGTGGGAAAACATTTGCCTTTCCATTCAAGGCTCCCAAAGCCACTGACTTATCCGAGTTTCCTACATCAAAGGTTTCTACCTCACCAGCCTTATTCACCTCTGTTCCCCATCTCCTTCTCTCTGCACAAGCTCTGCACAAACTGGCTTCTCCTTCAGCACTCTGCCATTTTGGCTGCTTCCCCTCTCCTCCATGTGGCCTTTCTATGCTCTCCTCCAGCATGGGCTCCTCTGTCTCATTTTATAGTATAGAAATCAAAACCTTTAAGCCAATATACAAACAAGGAAATCTCTGATACAAAGTCACTTATCTGAGGCATAATGGGATTCCTCATGAAAGTGCACCACCCCACATCATGCAACAGTCAAGGGTGTGGGGAAAAGCTTAGTCTTGAAAAGATCTTAGTATTAAAAGGGTGGAAAATGCTTAGTCTTAAAACTAAGCCTTAGGCTATAATGACCCTGTCTGCTTACAGCCTTTCTCCCACACCCAATACAAACTATAAGCAAGAAAACGTATATATCATATTTACAAATTTATTTGACCAACAGATGCAGTGAAGTTAATTATATAAATAGTATATCAGCAACTGTTGCATAACAAAATCACATCACCTACCCTTAAATTAGTGGCTCCTTACTTATTATATGTAGTTGAATGACTTTCTAATCATAGCCGGGTTCTTTGACATGTCTGGAGACTTGGCTGAGATAACTTAGCTCTGCTCCACATGGTCTTTCTTCCTGGGGGAACCTAAGCATGTTCAAACAGTGACGGCAGAGACTCCATAAAGCAACAAAAATGTGGAAGCCCTTTCTCAAGTCTCTGCTTCAAGTTTGCTACTGCTGCACTGGCAAAAGTCACACTGCTGAGGCCAGAGTGCCAGTGCAAGGGGCTTGAAGGTTACCAGCCCATAGGTACAGATAGAGGGGAGATGCAGATTAATCCACTCTGTCTCCCTCAGTCTCCCTCAGCAGGTAGTGGGAGAGCCAGGATTGAAACCGCATTCTTCAGATTCCAAAGTATTTGCTTTCTTTCTCCCAGACTCTCCTCTGTTTTGAAAATAACATCATCAAGAGAAACGATACACATCAGTTAAGACTTTGAGTCCATAAAAACACTTTCATCTACATGCATATGATCTTAACTGAGGCTTAGAGCAACCCCAAGCAGCTGGCAGCACTGACATCTTTGTTCAAAAAAAAAAAAGGCAAATAAATATTTGGAAACACACGTGGCTGAATTTCTTAGCAAGCAAAGGGGGCCTGGGCATCAATAGGAAAAGGATGACTCATTAGAAAAGTGAGCAAAAAGCCACAAACAGTAAGTAATCCAGAGAGAGAAAAACATAAATGGATAAAAAATATGAAAAGATGCATAATAGCATTCAAAATAAAATAAATGTAAAATGCGAAAAGTGAGCTATCATTCTTTTTTCTATGGGATTGACATAGACCTTGAGGTCCCATGATACCCAGCGTTGCTTAGGGATGAGAGTGGGAGTCAGAAATAGGAAATCTTCAGTGCTGTTGGTGGGAGAATAAATTGGTGCGATATGTTTACCGGGTAATTTTGGCAATAATAGTAAAAGTATGCCTATGAAATTTGACATAACTATTTTATTTTTAGGAATTGACTCTAAATAAGGTGACCAACTTTTTTACAATGAAAAGGAGGACAAAAATAAATTGAAGGAAACAATATTGTAAATAAAAGAAACATTTTATTCATTGCAACAATAATACACTATAATATGATAAATGCATAATAAAAACATTTGTAATATTTTATATTGTAATTATGCTTACATGTCTATTTTTAATATTAATTGTAAGAAAAAGTATTCATTTAGATAATATAAGAAAACAGTGAGCACAGAAATTAAGCACAATGTTGGACAGATAAAATATATTATGCTCACTTTTTTAAAGATGGCGCTGCCCACATGGGAACCCGTTGCCTAGGTGATAATATTACGTGCCCTTCTTGCTTGGGATGGGTGTGATTATATTAATGTGTGTTGGGGCGGGCTGTGGGGAGGCAGGATCCTTGTAGCCTGGGGCTTGGTTTTAGGACTAAGCCTTTCCCACCCTTTTTGCTGTGGGGTGGTGCACTCTCATGAGGAATCCCACTATGCTTCAGATAAGTGACTTTGTATCAGAGACTTCCTTGTTTGTAAATTGGATTAAAGGTTATGATTTCTACACTATAAAGTGGGACAGACCGGGAGCTTGCTCTCTCTCGGTTCCTGAGAATAGCATTAGAGAAGAGCAGAAAAAGACCACATGAAGGAGGCCAGGAGAAGGAGCCAAGATGGTGGAGTGCTGAGGGAGAGGCCAGTTTGTGCAGAGTTTGTGCTGGAGAAGGAGATGGGGAACAGAGGTGAATAAGTCTGGTGAACTAGAAACCTTTGATTCTAGCAAACTTGGATAAGTCAGTAGCTTTGTGAGTACTGAATGAATGAGTTTTGGAGCCCAGTGTATGTTTTTACTTGCCCACCAGGTGCAAGCTAGGATTAAAATTAATCGTCCACCAGTTCTTGGCTCTGTTGTTTCATTACTGTCTGTCCGAATCTAATGCGAACCTGCATGGGCCAGGCGGCTGTGATGGTGGCCGTAGCTACTGGCCTCACATTTGGTGTAGTCTGTGGCAGGATTTGATACAGATCAGTATGGAGCCACCACCACCTTTGACAGTGGAGTAGAGGACTGGCTGCTGTTATGGTTCCCCATGGCTGTCCATTTGGGGGCCGTAGGCTGGCTGACTTTTACAGCCATGTGTGAGGAAACCAAGAGTTCGGATGAGGCTGCCTGGGACCTGAAAACTGAGCAGTGGAAGGAGCTGGAGGAAACGTGGGAGAGAGAGATGCTGACCCTGGAGCTGAAGCAAGCACTGGAGGAGGCCAACCAGGTTCGTGAAATTCGCTTGGAGATGGAGCAGCCACTGGAGAAGGAATCACAGGTTCGTGATTTGCAGATTGCCCTGGATGTTGTGAAGAGCCAGCAGCGGCAGGAGGCCAGGGCTGAGGCCGGAGCCGGGGCTGCAAGACCAATGGAGTAGAAGACGGCAGCAGCTGGGTGCTCGAGCCTGGCAGCAGAATTGATGTTTTCAGTTCCTCTTTGGAGGATGAGTAGAATTGGGCTGGAGTTGCAATGCGCAGTTTCCAGAAGGTGAGAGCCCAGCAGCAAGGAGTACTTACTATGCCCCTGGTAGGTCTGCAATTTGGGGACATAAGGGTAGATGCCATCATGCTCTCTGGAGCAGAGATGGAAATGGTGACTGCCATTGCCATATGCTCCTTATTGGGACAGTGTAAGACCTACCAGGATGGCAGGGATGATGGGGGTGGCTGAAGCCCCATGTGCATGGACTGATTCCTGGACTATGACCAAAGTGGGTACTGGCTCCTTTGTTGGATGGACTTATGGATTTTGGACAATGTGAAATACCCTGATGAGGGTGGGGGCGGCTTTGCTGGAAGCACTCTCCTGCCCTGGGAAGTTATTACCATGGCTAAAAAGAAGTCAGAGGACATTTTGTGCTTTTGGCAAAGTGCTGAGACTGGTGAAATATACCTTTGTAATTGTTGAAATTGTATGATTTGTCATGTTGTAATTTGTGTAATGTGCCTAATTTCCTTGCACAGGTATGCCAGTGGTGTAGATTGCATGCCGTAAAGTGAGCATAGAGGTGGATTGTTGGGAAGATAAAATGTATTATGCTCACTTTGTTAAAGATGGCACTGCCCACGTGGAAACCCATTGCTCAGGTGATAATATTAAGTGCCTTTCTTGCTTGGAATGGGTGTGATTATATTAATGTGTGTTGGGGGCAGGCTGTGGGCAGGCAGGATCCTTGTAGCTTGGAGCTTGGTTTTAGGACTAAGCCTTTCCCACCCTTTTTGCTGTGGGGTGGTGCACTCTCATGAGGAATCCCATTATGCCTCAGATAAGTTACTTTGTATCAGAGACTTTCTTGTTTGTATATTGGATTAAAGGTTTTTGTTTCTACACTATAAAGTGGGGCAGACTGGGAGCTTGCTCTCTCTCAGTTCCTGAGATTAACATTAGAGAGGAGAAGCAGAGAAAGGCCACGTGGTGGAGGCCAGGAGAAGCAGCCAAGATGGTGGAGTGCTGAGGAAGAAGCCAGTTTGTGCAGAGTTTGTGCTGGAGAAGGAGATGGGGAACAGAGGTGAATAAGTCTGGTGAGCTAGAAACCTTTGATTCTAGGTGTTGGGCCGATAAAATATATTATGCTCACTTTGTTAAAGATGGCGCTGTCCACATGGAAGTTTATTGATATTAATGTGTGTTTGGGGACAGGCTGTGGGCAGTCTGGGTCGTTATAGCCTAAGGCTTAGTTTTAAGAGTAAGCTCTTCCCCACACCCTTGACTGATTGGATGATGTAGGGTGGTGCGTTCTCCTGAGGAATCTCATTATGCCTCAAATGGGTGATTTTGTATCAGAGACTTTCTTGTTTGTAGATTGGATTAAGGGTTTGGATTTTACACTATAAAGTGGGACAGACCAGGAGCTTGCTCTCTAGGTTCCTGAGGTATTAGAGAGGAGAGCAGATTAAGGCCACATGGAGGCCAGGAGAAGCAGCAGAGATGGTGGAATGCTGAGGGAGTAGCCAGTTTGTTAAGAGTTTGTGCTGGAGGAGATGGGGAACAGAGGTGAATAAGTCTGGTGAGCTAGAAACCTTTGATTCTAGGAAACTCGGATAAGTCAGTAGCTTTGTGAGCACTGAATGAGTGGGTTTTGGAACCTAGTGTGTGTTTTTGCTTGCCCGCCGGGTGCAAGCTAGAATTAAAGCTGATGGCTCACCAGTTCTTGGCTCCGTTGTTTCATTACAACTGTCCGAATTTAATGCGAACCTGCACGGGTCAGGCGGCTGTGATCTTGACCCTGGCTACTGGCTCTACACTAGGAAACTCGGATAAGTCAGTAGCTTTGTGAGCACTGAATAAGTAGGTTTGGAGCCCAGTGTGTGTTTTTGCTTGCCTGCCGGGTGCAAGATAGGATTAAAGCTAATTGGCTTCATTGTTTCATTACTGTCTGTCCGAACCTAATGCAAACTTGCATGGGCCAGGTAGCTATGATGGTGGCCGTGGCTACTGGCCTTTTAAATAAAAATTGTAAGAAAAATTATTCATTTAATAAAACTATATATCAAACAAAACCACTAATTTGAAGTGGTATTCAGGTGTATTTATCATTTTCTTATTTAAAAAGTCTATTTTATGCAACTATTTAATCAAAATGCGTTATTTATAGATATGGTTTGAGATTATATTTCCACTTTAAAACTCGAATTTCAGGGAAATACTTGTGAATAAAATTATATGTATTTGGACATTATTAAACAGATAATGAATTAATAAAATGTGAATTGTGCTTACCTGTCTATGATTGAATATTCACTGAGAAAAAAATAATCGTGAGCCTACAATGTTGTATGTGCCGTGTCATATTTCAGTAAGAAGTACACAAAGCCATTTGTGCACAGAGTATATCGCAAGCTCTCTCAAGGTCTCCCATGTGGAGTGCATGCGTCTCATAATCGTTTCTTGCCGCACTGTACTGATCCTTGATGAATGGTCATGTCAAATACAAATACGTCACATCTCATGCAATGGATTGACTCTGCATTGATCGAATATGGACATTTACAGATTAGCTTTCCAATATCAAAAAGAAGGACATACAGAAGGACACTTTTCGAGAGAGGATGGAACTTACAAAAGAAGGACTATCCTCCCTAAAGGAGGACAATTGGTCACCTTACTAAAGCTAGGTACCCAAGAGTCTGCAAAGATACAAAAAGTGCTGTCCATTGCAGCATTGCTAGCAATAGCCAACCAGTGAAAACACTATAGGTCAATGTTAGAGAATGGGTCAAATAAATTTTCTTTCAACATTGTCCAGACTGGAGGGGCGGTGTCAGGAAAAGGATGTGGATCTCTGTGTTCTGACATGGCAAGCTCTGAGACATCTTGTGGGAGTAAAAAATAACAAGTCTGTGCATGGGATATACAACTTTCACTTATATAAAATAAAGATATACATATCCATGCGTGTGCCTTCATGGAAAAATATTTCAAAGGACACCTAAGAGGCAATGAGCAGTGGCTACTTCTGAGGAGGAACGCAGGATGGGGAGGGAAAGGGTAGCTATATTTTTCACTTCTTTCTCTCCTTCACTGTGATTACTTCCCCATGAACATGTCCTGTTTTTTAATTCTTTTTATTTTTTATTTTTTTACAGGGACAGAGAGAGAATCAGACAGAGGGATAGATAGGGACAGACAGATAGGAACAGAGAGAGGTGAGAAGCATCAATCATTAGTTTCTTGTTGCCCTTGTGACACCATAGTTGTTCATTGATTGTTTTCTCACATGTGCCTTGATTGCGGGCCTTCAGCAGACCGAGCAACCCCTTGTTGGAGCCAGCGACCTTGGGTCCAAGCTGGCGAGCTTTTGCTCAAGCCAGATGGGCCCGCGCTCAAGCTGGCAAGCTCGGGGTCTCGAACCAGGGTCTTCTGCATCCCAGTCTGACGCTCTATCCACTGCGCCACTGCCTGGTCAGGCAAACACGTCATGTTTTATCCAATGAAAAATAAAATAGAACAGAGAACAAATTGAGGAAAGGATATTGTATTTAAGTATCATTCTTTTTTTATTGGTACATCTATCCTTTATAGTTGGCTGATTTGCTCAATTAGCAATTCTTTTTGTAATGCCCTCACCCCATCTAATTAATTCTTGCTCAGCATTAATACTTAAGAATGCCCAGGGATTATTTCCAAGGAAACTCATCTATAATGAAAAGTTATTGGCATGAGCTCCTATGGCCACCAATAAGGTCTTATTTCTTAGCAGTTTACCCAAATTTTCTTATTTCATTAAAACGATACATTTCCTTAAAGCCTTTTCTAGTGAGACATGGAAAGTCATTTCTTCTTGTTGACAAAATTCACCTCTTGAGAAAAGTCTTTGGCGAATGTGAAGTGAAATTCAAAAACATCCCACACACAAAGGTGCCCACTTTGTTAAATGCATAAATCTGTCATAGCTTTCTACTTGTGTCTGACCAACCCAGTATGGGTCTCTGCCTTTGACTGCCATGAGGCAATAGTGTGAAGGGTAGATATGAGTTCCTGACCTGCCTGTCCCTTACATGTCCAGTGAAGACTGAATGAACTCAAATAGGAAAAGCACCATCATGTTGCTGGTACCAGTTGTCTGGTGACTTGCACTCAAGGAAAACAGCACTGGCCAATCATGACCCTATCTCCCGTAGAGTGTTGACAGAGCCCCCACAGTCCTGCTCATCACTCTGCTCCGAGCAGTCACATGCTGAGCTGGAGCTGCCTCATGGGTGAAACCTATGATTCAGCTCTGGTGAATGTATGGGCACCATGATCAGTCTAAAAAGTTACATAATTGCCAACATTGTGTGTCCTTTGAAATGACCCACTGAGATGGACAAATGCCACACCTGTGATAGTCCTGAGCCAAAAAAAAAAAAAAGTGCATTCTAAATATAATCATGAAGAGACATTTGGCAAACCGGAATTGAGGGACATTCTACCAAATAACTTCAAAACTCTCAAGGTCACAAAAGACAGTAGACTGAAAAATGGAACATAGAGATTGATGAAAACAATGTATCTTCCCAACATTTCTTTTTTAATGAAAATGCCCCTGGAGGGCAACCTTTTTGTTGTTATGGATTATTCCATGAGACTGTTGAGATAAGGACTGAGAGCATTCCGGGGATGGGGAGGGGAGGGAGAGAGAATTAGGGAAAGGACTGTCACCTGGGAGAGGCCTGCATGGGATCTCTGGGCTGACAGAAGGTTCTGTGAGGACTTTGGCTGTGTGAGGGAGGATATAAGGAATCCCAAGGTTGAATGGAAGATAAAGGCTGTGATTCAACCTTATCTACCAGTGAGGTGAACCTTACTCCTCTGGGTGAACTGAACAGGTTGCTTGCTGTTCAACAAGTATTTATTGGCAATATCATTCAACAACTATTTGTTGGGGCTCTCCTATATGATAGGGCTACAACCTATGAGCAGGACTAGCTCCAAGTCTAATCGAGCGGTTGGCACATAGACAAAAAGATATAACAGTGTTAGGGGGAGCATGGGAACTATGGCTGCATGTCAGGAGATTCTGCCCTAACTCAGAGAGAGTCAGGAAAGCTTCCAGGAGAAAGCTGACAATGGGTAAGCTGAGCTTTAAAGATTGTACGTGGGTTTAGCAGGTAACAGGAAGTGAGAGCTCTCCTAGCTGCAAAACAACAAAGTTGTATATGATGATGATCAAGGTCCCTCCCAGTTCCCATAGCATCTAACTTTATCTTATGATTCTACCTCTCTAGCCTTAAACCCTGTCCTGCCAGAGACAGGTATGGGTCCCGGGGAGAACAGAGGTCATGTTCTCACTATTCTGAGACTCCCTGGCATGATCGTTCTGACCGACGGAGACTCTCTGCCAGGCCTTAGCTCACGTGAATGCTTGGGTGGATAATGGGTTCTCCATACCCTGAATACTGGAGCTTTTGCCCTTACTAAATGTGCTGGGGTCTTGAAGAAGCCCTTTCCCTGCCTGCTCTGAGATAAGCGAAGCTCTCAGGTGCTGACAGGTAGATGCTGAGATGCCAGGGTTGTCAGGCCGATGATGCGGCCTGAATTTCCTCTGAGCAGGGCTTCTTGGAGGCTGACTGCCACAGGCCTGCTGACTCCCACAGGCCTGCTCTCTCCAGTGAGACAGCGATCTCCGGCTCCCGTGCTGGGTGGCAGATGGTGAAGCCCTTGGTGCTGGAGGTAGGTGAGAGGGGGGATGATGACAAGCCACTTTGGCCCAGTTGGCAAGCTGCAGGGCCTAATTATAGCCCACCAGGACACCCCAATGTGGAATGAGTTTGGAGACACAAGAAAAAAGAACAGAGAATGGTCACAATGTGAACTGAGAGAGGCATCTGCAGGTAGACATTGAGAGGAGTCGGGGGAGGAGCAGCATAACCCAGAATTAAAGCCCCGCTCTGGAGACAGACCAACCTGGGTTATTCACTTCTCTAAGCCTCAGCTTCTGATCCATAAAATTGGGGTTATGACAACGCCTTCCTCAGAAACTTATTGTAAGATTAAGTGAACTATTGTGGATTATTGCATTTGCTTTGGTGCCTAAGAAGTGCTCAAGAACTGTTAGCTAGTTTTGTAGTCATATTCTGTGCCAAATGTTGTAATAACAATTCAAAAAGTGCTTTAAGAATGAGCACTACACCTTGAATGCATTGCTTATGTACATAGTACAGTTACAGCTGGAAAGATCGTCTGAGCTTCAGTTTTTCCACCTGCAAATTGGTAGATGAGCCGTGCCCTTCAAGGTGGTTAAAAAATTAACAGAAGATGAAGCCCTTGGCAGAGACAGTAGGAATTTAGTGTTCTTTTATGATGGCTGAAGACCAGGTTTTAGGCAGGCAGGCAGCCCTAACTCAAAAGATATGGGGGAATGCCAGACATAGAAATGAAAGCCATCTGAAGGGATGTGGGCAGAGGAAGCCTGTTTAGCTGTCAGTCCCAGCTGCCATGACGCCAATGCCCCCAAGGTGCTGAGTGCCCTGAAGGTGCACTCCCAGTACTGCATCCCAGACTGGAACTCAGAGTCTCCTTTTCTTTGATCATGTGCCACTGATTGAAGTTATACAGTGTGTCCGTAAAGTCATGGTGCACTTTTGACCATGTATGTTATGGTTCTTGCATTAGCCACATCTATACTGTATTGTCTATAATTTCTAGTATGAATTTCTCTACAGTAGACTCAGCTCTTAAAGATACTTGAAAATCAATCAAAGCTTATCATTCTTCTGGATTTTTATCATTTTTTTCTTGTGTCTTTTGCAAATGTGTCTTCCTCACCTTTATCAAGTTTTTCCATAGTATTTAACTTAATTTCCATAGGAACAAAAATTTTCTTTTCCACATGAGAAGTTCAAAATTTTACCTAGGATTTGATTAAATGTTTTAATTGTAATAACAAGTACAACTGGAAGGAACAGATGTAGATGTAGATAAAACTCGTTCTTGGTATCACACAACTCAATTGGGGGGTGTAGGGTGAGTAGACACACCACAGGGTGCTGCTAGCTGTGACCATCTGGGGGCTGTCAATATCAGTCACATATTTTATTGGAAATGGAGAGCACCAGCTAAACCAACTAGTTGATTAAGCAAAGGTCTGTGAAAGAGCTTCTACTTGCAGACTCCATAAAGTACCATTCTTTCTCTTAGTCTGAGTCTTTACACATTGTTCTTTTTGTTAGGGATGTCCTTCTCATCTCTTTTCACACCTCAATTTTTTCCAGGCCCATACTTATATTTCTTCATGACTTACTTTAGGGATTCTTTCCTTCTCTACTTTTTGTCTCTCTGTTCTCCTTTGAAATTCTTTTGAAATTATTTTGCGTATAGTCCAATCCCACAGTGGTGTAGCAGGTAGATAATCACAGTTCAGTAATCAAAAGTAATTCTAAAATGGCCTGAACTATTTATTTGCATTTCTTGAAAGCAGAGACCATAACTACATGGCTTACACTTGACTTTAGCCAAAAAGCCAAGATGCAATACAATAACCACATGGCTTAAAACTACTTTCTTTTTCTAAGCTTTTATTCACTTAAGTTTATCAATACTTGGTTTTCATAGTCACTGGCCTGGGAAAAGAGCATGGGAAATCACATGTGTAAGGTTCTTATTGGCCAGTCCTGGAAGTGACACATATTACTCTTACTTACATTCCTGAAGCCAGAATGCAGTCATGAGTTCTCTCTTCCCTGATTTCAAAGGAGACTGAGAAAAGTGGTTTAGTTGTATCCCAGGCAGAGTAAATTACTGGGTCATGGGGGTAAACATATCTTTGACATTATTATATAATGTCAAAATATTTTGAAAGTGGTATACCAATCTATACTCACTTTAGCATTGGATGAGAGTCCTTATTGTTCTACATTCTGGTCCATATTTGTTGCTTATCTTTGGGTCTCCATGATGTCATGAATGGTAACATCTATTACAGTATACATCCTTGTACATGATATATATTTGTCTCCTTTATAAGTGTATGGCCAGGAGCTGCTGTCGTTGCAGGCATGCATATGCAGGTTCTCATTGAATTTGGGCAGACAGTAAAGAAACTGTGGAGCCAAAAAATGGTGGGCCATTCCTTTATTAAAGTCTTGCACCAGCTGATGAGCAGACACACAGGGAAAACACTCCCTTCTTCATTCAAAGCTCACAAAGCCCTGACACATTATCCGGTTCCACAACCAGAAGAATCTTCTACGGTTTCTCCTAGAATCAAAGGCCCCACAAGTCTCAGTGGAGCTCACAAAAGCCCCTCACCTCTGGTTCCCCATCTGCACACCTCCTCTTTCTTTGTCACCATGACTTCTTGCTCAGCACCCTGCATTCTCTCCTCTCTCATTGTGTAACCATGGCTTCCTTTCTGCTGCTTCTTCTCTCTTTTTCAAAACTTTCAGGCACAAGAACCTCTCCTCCAGCAAACATTAGCAAAACAATGGCCCTTCCCAAGCAGGAAGGTAAATTGCAATTTCACAGACCCACATATACCTGGCACTGCCCAGCCCTCAATGCAAACTACAAGCAAGCAAACATAAAAATCATATTTTACAAACTTATTTGACCAACAATAAGACTATGACCTCATGGATGGTAGTTACTCTGCTCTTCTATTGCAAGCACTCAGCAATTATATCCTAGGTAGGTACCCAGTAGAAAGGTGTGGAGATATGCACCAAGAGACATGTATAAGAATGTTGATAGCAACATTGAAAGGTAGAACCTGGAAGCAACCCAAATGCCCCTTGTGAGATTAATGGAGTACAACACAGCAGTGAGACTGAATAAGCCATAACTACACAAAGCAGCATGGATGAGCTTTAAAAACATAATACTGAGCAAAAGAAGTACCTATTGTATGAATTCATTTACATAAAGTTCAAGAACAGACAAATCTAGAATGCAGTATTTAGGGCGGAGTGCTTGGGTGGTGCAAGTACAAAGAAAAGGAAGGAAGCAATAACTATGGTAATCACGTTTCCATTAGGGAAAAGGGGTGGTGGTGTTGTTACTTAGAAGAGACTCACTAGGGTCTCCGCAGGGGGAAATGTAGGCTGATAGAGGGCTTTCCGGTTAAGGGTTCATCATAGGGCAGTTTTAGGAGAGAAGTTAATTAACATGGTCTGAGCAAATATTGATCAGAAGTTTCAAACCAAGTGAGTTTTTGAAATAGTATCACTACCTTTGGAACAGGAGTCTGTGAGTTTTTATTACTGTGTTTTTATCTTGGAAAATATTACTCCCAGAGCTGGCGTTAAAATAGTTTGCGCTGGGTTGATATGTGCTGCATATCATGGTTTGCTGAAATGTATCTGTTATGCAAATCATAGTACATCTGTTTTGCAAATTTTGGTTTTTGATTCATTTCTGAAGGCAGGAGGGAGGTTTCTACAGTGTGTCTGTAAAGTCATGGTGCACTTTAGACCGGTCACTCGGTCAAAAGTGCACCATGACTTTACGGACACACTGTAGACTATAGGAAATGTTCAATTCCTTTACCTGGGTGGTTCATTTTCATACATTTCACCTACATTTGTATCTTTTTTTCACTTTTCTGTGTGTGTGTCATATTTAAAATGAATACATATGTATATTAATTTATTTAAATATTTGTACAGAAAGATACAAATAAAATGCTAAAGGAATATGTGCCCATATGCAAAATATGGTTATTTCTGCACAGCAGGATTATGATTTTTAATTTCCTTCTTTCTGCATAAATTGCCCTTGAGAGATTGTTTGCTTAAACAATAGACTAAAGCAATGGCAAGGTCACTCCTAGTGGTACAAATCTGTTTTCATTAAATCAGTTAACGTTTTATTAGTTCAGTTCCAAGCAGTTCCACCATTATCATTTTAAAAGACATTTGTTGCCTTTTATGAAATAGACCCTATGCTAATACTGGAAAAACAGAGATGAAAATCACATTGGAGGGGCGGGGTTTGGGGCTGGATGCACGCCAGGGGGTCAGCTTGAGCGGCTGGGGCTGCTGGAGGCTGGGAGGGAGTGAGGGGCTGTCTGGCTGGCATGGCTCGCCTCACGCCACGTGGACACAGGCTCGGCAGTCCATGGTTGCTCGGGGTGCCTGCGCGTGTTGGGTTGCGGCCCTGGGCTGACAAGAGGACCAGGAGCCACCCCGAGCCTTCCACACGATGCTGCTGGAGCTCTCCGTGTTCCTGTTCTCCAATAAGTAGCTCCGATACAAAGCATCAACAAATGAATCGATTAATGCAGAGTTGGAAAAGGCCTAGCCAAGTATTGATGGGATCCCTAATATAATACTACAGGCAGCTAGGATGACACTTCAAAATAAGCAGGAAGATATAGAGCAGCACTATATTGTAATTAGAGACAAACTATATTGTAATTAGAGACAAAAATAAACACGACTACATTTTAAAAATGCCATCCTCTTTTTTAAAAAGTCAGGGTGGCAGGTAGTAAGTGAGAGAGGAATGTTTCTCTCTTTCTATGCTGTGGTCCTCATTCTGTTGGTGTCTTTAGCAGGACTGCTCTACCGGCCTCTGCATGGGAAAACTTCCCCAGGGACGCACTGGGTGGCTAGCCTCCGCGCAGCAGTCTGCCCCTGGTCCTCACCACACCAGTGCGTGTGTTCTTCCAACTGTGGACTTCAATGGTCATTAAACTCTTCAGGCGTAATTAATGCAGCCAGAGCCAAGATGGTATATACATTAATGATGAGTCTAGAGTGTCTACCTCTGAAAGTTCCACTGCATGAAAATACAGGAAACCCACTTACTTTTCAGAAAATATGCTGTATCTTGCTCTGTAAAAATGCTTAGGGCTCTGGGAGGCTTCAGTTGCAGAAGCCTCTTTGATTGTACCTCGGTTCTGCCCTTGTTTTTTGAAGGTTCTAATTTACAACTGCTACATCAGAAGAAACGTTTCAACACAGTATCTTGTTGAAAATGAACAAACCCAGCCATCATCTAATGACTTTATTTCTTTTTTTAAACGACTTTATTTCTTATCCCTTTCATCTAAAAATTAATAGTTTGAAATTTTATGTTTGTTTTAGGTTCAAAGTCTTTGTTAAAGTCACATGTTATGGATGGCTGAAATAATTCCAAAGGAGCTACATTGGAGTACTTGTAGTTCAAAAACACATTTGAACTAGTGTGATATAGAACTGTATAATAAAATGAAAATTTCATGGAATTGCAAAAATACCCCAAAAAACAACAACAAAAAACTCTATTAACTATCCTCAAAGATCTTGTGAAGGGAAAACAAGCCCACATACCGACTTAACTGAAATTCACACAAAAGTTGCTATTCCAACAGAGAAGGGTAAGCAGAATTCTATGTGCACATCAGAGGGAGGGACCAGTAGCCAGGATGGGCAAGCTCTGGGGAGGGTTCAGAGCAGAGGAACTCCTGAGTTGTACCTTGAGAAATGAAGAGGACTTTGACAGATGGCATAGGAGTGGGCTGATCTGGCAAAAAATGAGCATCAGGAGTAAAGATATGGAGTATGGATGAGTGTGATGTGGACAGGAGGGATGACAAATGGCAGACAGAGCCTGGAGGCCCAGGTATGTTTGAAGGAGTGGGTGCAGGAGGGCGGATGGAAGGTACGGTTAGACAGGTAGGCTGGGCTTGGATTATAGAGGGCTTGAAAGGAATGCAAGTGACTCTGAGCATCTCTCTCTCTCTCTCTCTCTCTCTCCAACACACACACGCATGCACACACATGCACACACATGCATGCATGCAATAACAGAGAGCTCTTCATAGATTTGAAGCAAAGAAGTGACTTGGTCATGTCCACTGTAGAAGGATGATTCAGAAAGGAGAGGAGAGGAAGAAATGGAGAGAGAAAAACCTAAAGGAGGAAGACCACTCAGGAGGTTATTATAATGGTCATCACTACCCTCCCCCCCCCAACAACAACAGTAATAAAAAAGCCTGAAGTTAAAACAAGGACTATAGCCATGAGCATGAAGAGAAGGGAACTGACTGATACAATTTATTGTTCAACTGGTGCTGAATGAGGTGGTGTTGGACAGATAAAATATATTATGCTCACTTTGTTAAAGATGATGCTGCCCACGTGCAAATGTTAAGAGTAAGCTTATCCCCACACCCTTGACTGATTGGATGATGTGGGGTGGTGCACTCTCCTGAGGAATCCCATAATGCCTCAGATGGGTAACTTTGTATCAGAGACTTTCTTGTTTGTAGATTGGATTAAGGGTTTGGATTTCTATACCACAAAGTGGGACAGACCGGGAGCTTGCTGCCTCTCAGTTCCTGAGGTTAGCATTAGAGAGGAGAGCAGATTAAGGCCATGTGGAGACCAGGAGAAGCAGTCAAGAAGCCAGTTTGTGCAGAGTTTGTGGAGAGAGAAGGAGATGGGAAACAGAGGTGAATAAGTCTGGTGAGCTAGAATCCTTTGATTCTAGGAAACTCGAATAAGTCAGTAGCTTTGTGAGCCCAGTGCATGTTTTTACTTGCCCGCCAGGTGCAAGCTAGAATTAAAGCTGATGGCTCACCAGTTCTTGGCTCCATTGTTTAAGTACCGACTGTCCGAATCTAATGTGAACCTGCACTGGCCAGGCAGCTGTGATGGTGGCCTTGGCCGCGAATACTGGCTTTATAGATGGGAAGAACTGAGATGGTTTTGGGGGACCAGCCTGTGTGGTGTGGTACACAGTGTGCTTTTACTGTAAATGTGGGGAGTGCACGGGCCTCGAGTTTACCTATGTTGACACTTTGAAGGAGAAGGGCAGAGGCCCTCAGTCTTGTAGTAGGTATGTTTTGTTATCTTGACAGAAGTTTGGAATCTCCCAGGCTCACAGTTCCCATGCAGTGTTATAGTTCTTTTTTTTTTTTCTTTAACAGGGACAGAGAGAGAGTTAGAGAGAGGGATAGATAGAGACAGACAGACAGGAACGGAGAGAGGTGAGAAGCATCAATCATTAGCTTTTTGTTGCCGTTGTGACACCTTAGTTGTTCATTGATTGCTTTCTCACATGTGCCTTGACCGTGGGCCTTCAGCAGACCAAGCCACCCCTTGCTGGAGCCAGCGACCTTGGGTCCAAGCTGGCGAGGTTTCGCTCAAGCCAGATGGGCCCACGCTCAAGCTGGCTTCCTCGGGGTCTTGAACCTGGGTCTTCCGCATCCCAGTTTGATGCTCTATCCACTGCGCCACCGCCTGGTCAGGCTATAGTTCTTTTATATGAAGATGATTGAGCAAATTCGTGATAATACTTGAAAGTGTCCCTTCCTCAGCCGAAGAAAACATCTTTCCTACTGAACTCAAAACCCCACTTTGGAGCCCTTCAACCTATGATTGCATCCTCTTCTGGGGCAGGAAAGTCATGCAGAGAGTTGACCGAGCAGCCCACCCTCCAGGAGAGAAAGTCTTACCCGAATCAACAGTTGGGTAAGTTGGGGCATTCCCCTGTGACCTTGTTTGTGTCAGATTTCTCCCATCTGCACATTCTCTGTGAATCAGGCTCTGTGACCCAAGATCTCATCTTTGATGAGAAATTTTGTTCATTGTTTGAATGTTTAAATTTAACTCCCCAAACTCAGAGGTTAAATATCACTGAGCAAAAGTTTCCATTAATCATTGCAAATATCGTGTCACACAAGGCAATGACAAAATTCTCTGGAGGGTGTTGGGCCTTTTCTGCCATCCTCGTCCTTTCTCTCCTGCCAGTTACAGACGTTTATCTCCCCGTGGCCAGACTAGAATGCTTCCCTGACACCCAAGGTTCATCACAGGCTAGGTCATGGATAAATATATTCCTTATGTAAGATTTATTTCCACCCCCAATATTTTTCACCTCCGTCTAAACTAGAAAAAGGAGCACATTTACTTTCCTTTAAAACATTTAAAAAAGTGATGGGATGGGGAAGAAATGTGAGGAAGCTTTTCAGATTTTTTAAGACTTGGTTTTGCTTTTCTCCTGAATTTGGGCAAGTCTCTTAGTATCTAAGAGCCGCATTTGGTTACTTTATAAATTGTAATAATAATAATAATAATGACTGCTTAACTACCTTATGGGGTGTTTGGATCAACTGCAATAAACAGATGAGAAGACAGTTTATAAATTTGAAAGCACTGTATAAATGTCATGTATCGGAATTATTTAATGGCATAGTATAAATTTTAGTTTTGAAGAACAAATGCCTACCTTTTCTTATTCCTTTTGACTTCTGTGTATACCCATTTGTCACTGACTTAAAATATTTATTGAGGGCCTATTTTATGACAGCATTGTGCTAAAAACAGGATTGACAGTGACTTTGGCAGAAATTTTATGTCAGTTTCAAGATAAAAATAATTCTAACAAAGATGAGGAAATAGCATTAACACTTCTTTAAAAAATAAAACAGCTTGATATGGGATAAGAGAAAAGAAATGGTGGATGGCAGTGCTTCCCAAGGCTGGCTGTGCAGTAGCGTCACCCTGAAAGCCCATAGGAAGGACGGGTTCTTACTGAATTAGAATGTGTGGGGGAGACTTTCTAGGCAAGCTGCCTTGGAAAATTCTCAGATAGGCTGTGGAGTCAGGTCCTTACTGGAGCCAGTCATAGGTGACATAGATGTAGGAGTGCCATGGACAGAGGGCTCAGTGAGGGCCCACAGAACTGGGGAGGGTGTGAGTTGGTTTCCTGGAGAATTTGGGCCTCAGGAGGAAGGAGTGATGAGAAAGGCTTGCACCCAAGACTGTTTCCATTGCCTTGACCTGGCTAAGCCTCACTTCTCCTTTGTCATTCGGCAGTAATGCCCTCTCCTCCGGTAAAGGTCTTCTGACTCCATGGGATGGGTTGGGGGCGCTGCTGGGCTCCGCCAGCACTCTGTCTGGCTTGTATCACCACTCCTCATGTCAGTTTATACTTATTTGTTCACTTGCTTGCCCTCCAGACTGTACACTTTGTGTAAAAGAAGGATACATCGTCTGCACTTGGCACAGTGTTCGGATCACAGCAGGTGGTCAAACCATCATTGTCAAAAGAATGAAAGGTAAGGACATCTTGGCAGGAGCAACAGCACAAGATAAGATTAGAGGGTGAGGCTGACCTTGGTGAGTGTGAGGGTGTGTGAGCGGCTGTGTGAGAACTGTCTTGCTGGAGAGCAGGGAGGAATAAACTGGGCTTTTGTAATGCAGTTCGGATTCATCCCTTCCCCAAACAGGCTGAGCGCCTACAACACACCAGTCATTGGCTAGTGAGAGAGCACCATCTTCTTCCTCGTGGAAGAGATAGGTTTGTAAACGAAAAATTAAGCAGCAGATGCTGCTGGGCAAGGGTGCAGGGGACAGTGATGAATAAACCAGCGTGCTGTAGCAGGCCAGGGGGTGGCTAGCACACACTGCTGAGAGGTGGCAAAGTGGATGTGGCTGATGGCAGGACATTTGAATCTGCTCCTGAGGGAGGAGGAGGAGGATTTCATCAGGCATCAGGAGGAAAAGGCAGGAATTAGACGCTTTTCCATCTAAAATCATACTTGAAGCTTGACTACTCTTATCTGTGATAAATCAGCTTATACTGGAACACCTTCAATCACAGAAAATCCTTTGTCCTGCAAGGTAGCTTTCTGCTTTGAATGATTCATGTTATTAGATCTAAGGTTGCTCAGGAAGGCCAAGGTTGTGATATGGGGTGTATGTTGATGTCAAGGAGGTGGCTGCTCTGTCCCCTTGATATTTGCATGTGCCATCTGTCAGCTTTGACTAGAGTCTTGACCTTAACCTTTGCCGGGGACCATGTCTATTTTTCTCATCATTGTATAGCTGGTACCAGTGCATTAACTGAACAGAGCAGACACCTAATAAAGATTGGTGACTGAGTGAATCAATTCTGGGAAGGAAGGAAGGTGTACCCAGAATGCTATTGTGCTGCAGTGGTGGCCTGGAACCCTGGTGGATGGGAAAGTGAAGGTAGGTATTCTGAAATGGATCAAGGCAGCCTGCAGTCATAAGCACTGAGATTCAGGTGCCCCTCGTCCCCATTATTGTTCTTAAAACTGCCCATCACTTCATGCCTTGCTCAACTAGGAATGTGAAAGGAGAGGTGACGCAACATGGCAGAAGCTAGCAACTGCCTACCCAGAGTCAGCGAACACCCCAGGGCAGCTTATTACAGTTCCTTAGGTCTTCCTGTAGGTTTTAACATAACTATATCAAAAGAATGAAACTCCGTTCTATAATTAATGGGTAGGGGGTAGTGAAATAAGTAAGAGTGAATACCTCTTTGAATTAAGTGCATGTTCTAACTGGGAGTTGTACATGGCAGGTTGTTTTAGAGCACAGATCCCTGTAAAATAAGTCTGGGATGTTTGTCTGTGCCGTGGCTGGCAGTGGACGGAGCAGTATTAATTTACACGGAAAAACTTTCCCTGACTTGATGAACAAATTTGGGCACGTCAGCTCACCTCTTCCCAACTCAATGTACTCATGGAATAGTGGAAGATTCACTTAGGGTTGTAAAACTGTGTCCTGAAAGATGGGAGTCACTGAGATGAGTAGGGGGGGGGGAATGACATAGGACTAAGTCACTGCAGCAGCTGTGTGAAGCGGGTCAGGCTGTGTGAGGAGTATTATTTCTCCTGCTGAGATAAGTTGAGTGCGGTGATCAAATTGCCTTTCTTGAATAATTTTTTCTTTTGGAATTATTAATTGCAGGCTTTGTTTTTGGTCTTTTGCCTACATTTTAATGATCCTATTTTAATTCTTTAAAACCCTTTAATTTAATTAAAAAACGCATTTGAAGACTATTAGCCACATGGTCAAATTCTCCAGGTATTTTATCAATGCTTCTTCTTTTTTCTGGACCCCTTCCCTCTAGACTCTTGTCTTTCTAATACAGTCTAGATGGGGCACTCTCCACGCCCATCACTGCTGTCATCCTGGGACTTCCCTCAACCTCCCTGCCATGGTAGATAGTTTGTTTCCTGGATCATATATTTTAGTTTTTGATTTATTTTCTCACTTTGGTGGAGAACATCATCCAGTAGCTCCCAGAAAAGGGGTTGAAGAAAAGTAATTATTTTGAGTAGTTGTATTAATAAAAATGCATTTTTTCATACTCACAGTTTAATGACAATATATCTGGTTGTGACTCTGAATTACAAACCTGAGAATTGGGAGGGCTTTGCTGCATTAATTTTTGTCTTCTAGTGTTGCTTTAAGTCAAGGGTCCCCAAACTTTTTACACAGGGGGCCAGTTCACTGTCCCTCAGACCGTTGGAGGGTTGGACTATAAAAAAAAAACTATGAACAAATTCCTATGCACACTGCACATATCTTATTTTAAAGTAAAAAAACAAAACGGGAACAAATACAATATTTAAAATAAAGAACAAGTAAATTTAAATCAACAAACTGACCAGTGTTTCAATGGGAACTATGGGTGTGGATGCATCCTGTGCTCCTCTCACTGACCACCAATGGAAGAGGTGCTCCTTCCGGAAGTGCGGCGAGGGCCAGATAAATGGCCTCAGGGGGCCGCATGTGGCTTGCAGGGCTGTAGTTTGGGGACCCCTGCTTTAAGTGATGCAATACTGCTTCTTAGTCTTTAGTACATCACTTCTGCTCTCCTTATTTTCTCTGTAGGTTTTAGGTTCTTCTCTTTGTCTTCAGAGTCCTGAAATTTACAACAGATGTTCTTTTCCCAAACAATCAGTGGAAACACTCAACTCTAAGGTGAGCAGTCGTCCTCCTTTAGGGAGGACAGTCCTTCTTTTGTAAGTTCCCTCCTCCCTCAAAAAGTATCCTCCTTTTTCATATTGGAAGACTAATCTGTAAATGTCCGTATTTGATCGATACAGAGTCGATCCATTGCATATGATGTGACATACTTGTATCTAAATGAGTACTTTTTTCTTACAATTATTATTAAAAATTAATAGGCATGTAAGCATAATTACAATATAAAATATTATAAATGTCTTTATTATGCATTTATCATATTATAGAGTATTATTATTGCAATGAATAAAATGTTTCTTTTATTTATGATATTGTTTTCTTCAATTTATTTTTGTCCTCCTTTTCATTGTAAAAAAGTTGGTCACCTTATCAATTCAGAAATTTAGATGCTTTTGTCTTGGAAAAATTTCCAGTGTTATTTCTCATATAACTTCCTTCAGCTCACTCTTGTTTTTCTGACTCTGAAATACTACATGTTAGACCTCCTACATTGATTCTCTAATTGCCTTACCTTTTGTCAAAAGAAAATTCAGAGGGCTTTACTTGATATCAAGATTTTGTTGAGTGAGAAATTAACTGTTTGTGAACCAGAAAATTTCAAACCCCAAATTGGCACGAAGCTCAGAAGCAGGCATGCCTTTACAGGATGGTTAGCTTCTAAAGGGAGAGAGTCAGCACGTTGTTTAGCCTTTATGATGATTGGTTATTACAATGGGTATCGGTGAGGTAAATTGGTTAAAAATGATTATCTTATTATTTTAGGAAGATGACAAGTTTTTATTGTGATTATAAGAGGTATTTAAAAAAATGTAATTTTTGCTTACATTTGTAAAATATAAAACTAGATTGTTCCTTTGTGACTTAAATAGTTTTGTATGATCCAAGGATCAAGCCTAGTCTCCATTTTATTGTAATACTTTTCCCCATGTATTCCATTACTCAGTCTACTTTCTCAGAGCTGTCTTTAATTTTCTCTTTCAATCATTCTATTGAATTTGTATTTATTCTCTCATGCTTTAATTTACAGGAGTTTCTTTTTCTATAAACGTTTTAAACAATTTACAAAATAGCATCCTATTCTTTCTTTTCTTTCAATTATATCAATTGTCATTTTCTATACTTTTTTCTATATTTTTCTATTTCTGCTGAGTTGAGTTGCTTCTATAAAATGTTTATTTTAGTCTCTATTTCATGCTAAATACTTTACACAAATGTCTGGTGATCATTAGATGTCCATGTATGGTTAAGAGAAACATTTTAAACAAGTGATTGGAGATCCTAACAATCTTTTTCTTAGGGGGAGCGGGTAGACAACTTGGTGTGTCAATTTCACCATGGGTTGATTTGGTGAGGACTTCCCAGACCTTTTAGTTCGGAGAGTCTGACATACTTGTGTTATAGACTTTTTCAGTGGGCCATTTGAATTTTTCTAGGAAACTAGTCTTTTTGCCTGGGAAGAACACATGTGGCTAACAGCATTTCTGGAGCCAGAAGGTGGTACTAGTCGTGGAATGGGGAGTCTCATATTTCAATAGTAGAGTATCATTTAATTACCTTGTTTTCTGTGCATTACACCTAGTAACACCAAAATAAGAATGGCTTCAGGCCAATTTGTCACATAATAACCCAGTTTTCTGTCTGAGTGAGAGAGGTAGTTTTCTGTCTTAAGAGATGAGGGTGGTGGCCCGGGATTCTAATTAGTTGTTAAGGAGACTTTCACTGACTCCCTTGCTTTGCACTGCTCGTGGTAGAAGCTAACACCCCTTGCAGCAGCCTCTCTGGAGCACGGCAGCACAACGGCCATGACTGAGGGACATCCTTTACTGCAGCACCAGGTGTTCCTCTTTCTCAGGTCCAACAGTGTGTCCTTCCACTTCCCATCTTCCAAAAATTGGTTGATATCTGTCACTTTCATGTTGGTCGCCCTTATAGCTTTTGACTTTTTGAATTCCTGTAGTGTCATTTTAGAAGGATATAGAGTGAGAGACAGAGATGGATGCAAGGTTTCAATCTAGCACTTTAACCCAGAAGCCCAGATGGACTTGTTACTGAAGTGATTTTATCCTGCCATGCCTGAGTTATTTTCTACTATATGCGACCTTACTACAATTTAAAACTGTGATGTTAATATAGAACACTTTCCTCCAATGCAAATGTCCCATTAAAAGGCAAATCTTGAATTTGAAATTGTGTTCCAGTTGGTCCAATTTGAGGTGCAAACATGGCCGATCCAAACATATTTTCCTTTTTATTTCATATTTTCTGAATCTAGGAGTCTATTGCTACTCTATTTGACTATGAATTAGAAATTTTCTTTCACTCACAACATCTCATTCTTTTGAGATCAGACAAGTCCGCATTGGTCTGCACAATGTCACCCCCTTTATTCCAGCTGTTTGTTTCCACCCTGTGGTCCATTCTAGATGACTTGGGAAGGTTCCTGTCCTCTGTAAGTGATGGCACATAAAGTATGAGTTTGGAACTAGAATAAAGAGCCAGCTCTTGTGTAATAAAAGGGGCAACATAAACAAAAATAGAAGAAATGATTGCTTTATGCAACAGGTAGCAGCTCAGGAAGCTTTTTACCTCCAGGTTTTCAGTTGACTGAAAAAAAAAAATGCAGAGTTTAGGTACACTAAGGCATGCTGAATCTCTGAGGGAAACTGGGATGTTCATTGTGCTTTTTAAACCATTGTGGGGAGGTTCAGAGATCATGTGCTCAGGTCACTTGTGTCATTATCCTAGGCAACATATGAGGTGGCTATATCTTGGGCTGAAGCTGAGTAGTCCAGAGAAGCCTTCCCCAGTCCCTGGGGGTGAAGTAGCTGCCCAGACAGTGACACATACTATCCAGCACATCATCTATCACATCACTTGATACTCTGTACTCTGGAAAATTGCCTTTTATTTTTTTAAAAAATATTCATTGCCTTTCTATGATTATAAAATGCATAGATATACATTGTTAACGTATATATTTTGTATTTTTCTTAAGTGAGAAGTGGAGAGGCAGAGAGACAGACTCTCACTTGCATGTGCCCAACTGGGATCCATCTGGCATGCCCACCAGGGGGCGATGCTCTGCCCATCTAGGGTGTTGCTCCATTGCAACCAGAGCCATTTTAGTGCCTGAGACGAGATCATGGTGCCATTCTCAGCGCCCAGGCCAACTTGTTTCAGTAGAGCCATGACTGCAGAAGGAGAAGAGAGAAATAGAGAGAAGTGAGAGGGGGAATGGTGGAGAAACAGATGGTTGCTTTTCCTGTGTGCCCTGACTGGGATTCAAACCTGGGACATCCACATGCTGGGCTGATGCTCTACCACTGAGCCAACAAACCAGGGCCTGTTAATATATTTAAAAAAAATACAAAAAATGAAAAGGAGTTAGATAACACACAACTTTGAAATAACCCATTTTTTTTTATTTTGTATGTATATATACAAACTTTTTTAAAAACAACTTCATCTCTTTCTAGATATACCATTTTGTAATGTTCTATTTTTATTTGACATTATAGTAAACATTTTTCTATCATTATTCTCTTAAACAAGATTTTATTAATATGCCTTTATAATATTTATTCTTTTAAAAATACAAATTCTGGTTTCAGCTCTGACATGTAGAGCATTTGGAAGTTGTCACTTCTATCTTTACAAAAAGAAAGAGCAAACAAACAGAAAACAATGAGTTAGACATAGGCCCTATCCCTTTAAAGAAGTTTATTCAGTGTAGATTATAGACCTAGCTGTAAGTACAAAACTAAAGCTCTTAGAAGCTAACACCAGAGAAAACTGAGGTGACCGTGGGTTTGATAATGAGGTATTAAATACAATACCAAAGCACAATTATGAAAGGAAAAATGGATAAGTTGATAATTTTACTAAAATTAAAATTTTCTCCTTTGTAAATGATATTGTTAAAATAATGAAATATAAACCATACATTGGAAAAAATACTTCAAAAAAAATACACATCTGCTAAAGGACTTACATCCAAAATATACACCTACCTCTTAAAACTCAGTAATAAGAAAACAAACAACTCAATTAAAAATGGGAAAAATATCTGAACAGTCACCAAAGAAGGTATACAGATAGCAAATAAGCATATTAAAAGGTGCTCAGTCAATATCATATGTTAATGGGGAATTGCAAATTAAAACAACAATGTGATATTACTACACACCTATTAAAAAGCTTAAATCAAAACTACTGACCACCAAATGCTGACAAGGATGTGAAGCAGCAAGAACTCTCATTTATTGCTGGTAGGAATGCAAAATGGTACAGCCACTTTGGGAGACACTTCGGCCGTTTTTAAAAAAAACTAAACATAGTCTTACCATATGATTCAGCAAGCATACTGCTCGGTATTGATCTAAATCAACTGACTCATTTTGAAATAATTAAAAAAAAATTATTTGTTGATTTTAGAGAGGAAAGGAAAGAAAGAGAGAGAATCATCAATTTGTTGTTCTACTTATTTATGCATCCATTAGTTGTTTCTTGTATCTACCCTGACTGGGGATTGAACCTGCAACCTTGGCATACTGGAACAATGCTCTAATCACCCAAGCTAGCGGGCCGGGGTTAGTTGATACATTTTGTGTCTACATAAAAATTGCTGCACCTAGCTGTTTTCATAAGTGCCAGAATATGGAAGCAACCAAGATGCCTGTCAGTAAGTGGATGGATAAATAAACTGTGGTACATCCAGATAAAAGAAAGGCCATGGAAAGGCATAAACTTTAGATGGGATTTCAAGGACAGTGAAACTGCTCTGCAGTGATACTATAATGGTGGATATATGTCGCTATAGATTTGTCAAAACTCATAGACTACATAACACCGAGAGTGAACCCCAATGGAAACTATGGACTTTGGGTGACAATGACATGATGATGTGTATTTATCCTTTGTAACAAATGTACCACTTGGGTGAGGGGTGGTGACATTGAGAGAGGCCATGCATTATGTAGAGGGTGGGGGCTTATGGGAACTCTGTACTTTCTTCTCAGTTTAGTTGTGAATTTAATGCTGCTCTAAGAAATAAAAGTCTGTTCATAAAAATTATTCCTTTTACTTTATATTTTGCCAGTGAAGTCAATTATAAAAAATGATAGTATTCTTTTGGATGTATGTAAACTTAATTTATTAAATCAGTCCCCACATGCTAAATATTTAGGCTATTTCTATTTTTTATTATAATTAATAGTGCTACAGTGAACTTTTACAAGATTTTTGGTGCACATCTAGTCATATAACTATCTTTATCCCCCTAAACTGTAAGTTTCTGGAAGGTAGAGAATCAACTATCTAATATTTATATGCTCACAGCCTGATACAAAGTGAGATGCTTAATAAATTTTTCTTGACTAAGTAAATTAATTTATATTTTCTCATGTACAGTGACCCCATGGAATTTCATATTGGTCTGTATACCAGACATACTGCTTAACACTACAGATCTTGAATTTAAGTCACACACACACACACGCACACACACACACAGCCTTTGAAAGTCAAACATGTATCTGAAAGGAATTATAGCACTGATTTATTTACAGATTCATCTAATGAAACTTGGATATTAAAATATAGTAAAGAAACCAGGAATAAAATGTTCCATTTTGAATCCGATGCTTCTCCATTGGCCCCAGATGGGGGTTGCTGGGTGGATCCCGCTCAGCGTGCATGAGGGAGCCTGTCTTCCTATCTCCCCTCCTCTCACTTGAAAAGACAAAAAACAAAAAACAAAAAAGAAAATAAAATAAAAGAATTCTATGCTTCTCTTTCTTTTTTTAGGAAGGTAGCCTGACTTCTTTTCTTTTCCTGAGAAGTTATCCATGTCTTATGAGCACATGAGTTGGAGGCAGGCTTTAAGTCTGAATCCATGCCTGATTCCAGGAAAGACTTGATTGAGTTACAGAAGTGTGGAAGTGGACTTGGAGCAAAACAAATGTTAGGGGGTCTTCTCTTCTAGCCCTTGTCTCATTGAATGAATTACCAAAAAAGTGATCATTTGTTCTCTTCCCATTGCTGTGGGACTCTGCTGGTTAGAACATTGCTTCTGATTCAACTCCATTCTATAAAATGGAATATGTACTGAATACTGATTTATAGATAAGTAAGGTAGTCCCCCTTTCCCTGAAAAACTTCACAGCTTTCTGACATCTTCACATAGACAAATTCTGTGAGGGTCAGTGGAGACATCCTGCGCCTGCTTCTGTGTTCTTATGGCTTTCCCTGGCTTGTCTTTGTAATGGGCCTGAATGCAAAACAGAATAGAATTTTCTCACCCATTACAACTCTTCAGATGTTCAAAGAAAGACATTATGTCACTCCTAAATTTCTTCTTCTCAAGATCTTCTTTTTCAGATCTTTTCACAACTTTTTATTTGGGACAGTTTCAAGTGCCCTCAGTTGTTCTCCATTGGCTACATTTTTATTCATTGAGGATGGTGCTTTTGGTGTCTTCTTTATGGCTCAGGGGACCATTAATTTCCTTGATCTCTAGATACTGAACTTTTTAATGACTATAGACTACCAATGAGTTTGGTATTTTTGGCTGCCAAAGTACAATATTGATTTCTACTGACTTTATAGGTCACAAACCCTTATGAACTGCTGTTGATTTTTGAAACTTAAGTTCAGGCAATTATATTCGCACTTTTTAAGGTCAACCTTGTTAGACACATTTAGCCCTAATCCCAACCTGCTGCCATGCTTGTTTTTCACCTTGAATTAGCCAATCGTTACATTGGTTATCTCTTTCAGCTATGTTTTTATAGTTATAGATTTTGCTAATTTTCGAGTCAGTCAGAATACGTTCAGGTCTATGGAAGGATAAATGAGATGTAAATCCTAGTGGCTTCTAAAATCCAAATGCTTGTGTTTTGCTTATGTTACAGTCCATCATGGATCGGCCAGGACTCTGATTCATATCTCCTCACTCCAGGAGCCAGGCTGAGAAACTTCCACCTTGAATGTTGCTGGTATATATGGCAGAAGGAAGAAGACTGAGATAATTCACACCAGTGATCAGGTGCTCCAGTCTGCAAGCAATACACATTACTTTTGTTCATTAGCTAGAATTAGTTTTATAACCTCATTAACCACATGGAGGTAAGAAATTGCACCTCTGTCATATGCTCAGAGATATTTCAAGAACAGTGCCATTGGCTATCACAGCATCATCTTTGTGTTCTTGACATAGGGACTAATAAAAATGTTGGCTAGGTAAGACCTAGAGAATATCCTTATAGTATACTCCTAGAGATCTCCTTTAAGATGGCTATGGGTGCATTAATCAGTACTTTTGGTGTATGTTCTTTCAACAGGGTACAACACCACTTGAATGCACTATCTTCTGGGTCACATTTCCTCATCTTCTTCACAGTATATTATGAGCAGTGAAGGCCTTGCTCTCACTGAAGTTTGTAGCAGGTTAGGTGTCTTTAAGTATTGGAAAGAGACTCAATTTTTATTTGAAACAAATCTGAGTTATGGTCTTTGCTTTATTGTTGTCTAGTCTTGTGAGCACTGGCAAATAAATATTTTTTCTGGGCCTCAGGGTATTTTTTGAGTTAAAAGAATAAGTGATGATATTTAAGAAATCCTTCTATCTATAAAATTCTAAGAAAACCCAAAAACACACTATAAAATAAATAAGATACTCTGTCATAATTAGCTTTGTAGGGGCTGGTGATCAACAATTCCATTCCTAGGTCATCACTTCCAGATTCCACAGGGGAGGGAAGAGATCCCGGCACAGCACTTTGTAGGGTTGTGAGGTGGGAAAAAATGAGGGGGTACAGTGTAGGGTGTTGAAGGAAGGAAGGAAGGAAGGAAGGAAGGAAGGAAGGAAAGAAGGAAGGAAGGAAAAGGAAAGGAAGAAAGATGGAAGGAAAAAAGGAAGGAAAGAAATAAAAGAAAATGGGTATTGTCTCTGAAGAAAATCATGAATTTCTCTGCAGTGAATACCAGCAAAGCATTCCAATTGAAATAGGTTATAATACTGTTATAATTATTTGCTTCTTTCTTATAAGATTATACTTTAGTGTACCATTGACATTAGGCTGAACTTTGTGATTTACTTTGGGTAATAAAATGTGAGTAGAAGTCCTATTGAGCAGAATTGTTAAGAGACATCATTTCTCAACTGCACAAAAATGGCATGTCCCAGACAGGTCTTCCCCTTCAGTCTGGGTCCAAGAAAAAAGAGGACATATAGAGGTGAGCAACAGTCAACCTGCAGCTGACATGTAATGTGATTGACAAATTAACTTTTGTGATAAGTTGTAGCACTCCAGGCCACTGGGAACTACCAGTGTTGTGTGGAAGAAACCTACTCAAGATGCAAACTTATGTCAAGAGGGAGAGGGGGAGGCCTCCCAAGGGAGGTAAAGAAGACCTCCTAAATTTCCTTCTTCTTTAGCTTTTATTGATCAGAAGCAGAACAGAGATAATAGGATTACAAGGGAGGGAGATCAGGTGGTAAGGAGAAAGAATGATTAATGGCCATTTTGCTGACATGGAGAAAGGGCTAATTTGGGTCAGTACATTCTTTTTCTTTTGCTAATTAACAAGTGCAAAAGAATGAGCAATCTAGAACCTGTAGGTTAATTTTCTAATGCCCATTCACAGGCATTCCTTTGTGTTTGCACAAAGAGACATTCACTCAGGGCTTTTAAATAAAGTTCCCCATTCCAAGTCATAGAGAGTTCAAAGTTAGATAGGTGATTCCCTGTAATAAGCTACTGTGATAGTGGAATCTTCTATTACCACAGCATTACTGAGTGAAAGCTGACTGATATACCAGGCTAGTTAATAGGTAGGTAGGACAAAGACTTGGCACCCAAGATCAGAAACTACTAAAAAGTTCCAAGAGTGCAAGGATTTTCAAGATCACTAAGATTGTCAAGTGCAGTGGGGGAAAAATAAAAAATATGTATTAACTAGGAGACCAGTTGTTTTGCAAGTAAAATAAAAAAGGAGAAATAAAGAGCCATATAATTATGAGACATTATTGTTAAAATACCACTTAATTATAGCAAAGAAAATCAGTGTTAGCTACAAAAGTAGCAATATTTATAAACTAGGAAGACAAATACCAAATCAAGGAGGTAAAGAAGAAAGTAGGTGTTAAAAAACACACCTGATGTCTGGATAAGGAACTTTTGGGACAGTTCCTATTCTCTTAGGAAAATAGCTTTGTTGATGGAAGTTATTGTGCTAAACTTTGAAAAGGTAGCATATCTTGATCCCAGAATGGCTCAAAACTGTCTCTGGCTGCTTTATCACAGAAAGGAGTATTGAAATTTTGCTCTTAATAAATGGCCCTGTCACACAAAGAGTCTTTCTTATTCAGGGGTGGGGGGAGAAAGACAGACATGCCATCCAAATTTAAGTACTATCTCCTTGATTGATTGCAACTGCTCACTGAATCAGTGGTGGGAAAAGCTGAAAAGGTGGGAGATCAGGCTTTCTCCTTCAGATAGTAACACAGGATGATAAAACGTGTTCTGACAAGTGTTTTAGTGTTTCCCTTTCTCTCTCCCTCTCTCTTTCTCTCTCTCTCTCTCACACACACACACAAGTTTTACAGCTTTCATCACCACTTTATCACATTTCTTTCTGTAATTGAAGCCTTGGGGTTGGACTACATTAATCTCTACTCTGGAATCCCAGACTGAGTCCTCATCAACATTTGAGAGGCTGAAAGTAACAGAAATCTCAAAACAGGTGTTGGGAGAAATGTCATCTCAATGAATGTTGTCATCATAGAATGATTCATGGTGGTAGGAGGGACTTGGCACGTACCTACATAGAAAATAAATCTCATTCCCTTACTGTTCTGCTTACAATCCTCCAGAGGCACCCACATCCTTTAGGATGAAGGCCAGGATGCCTAGTTTTCTGCACCCACACTGTGTGGGAGCCACTCAGATCTACCAGCAGTGTTTGTCCTTCCCACCTTCCTTTTCATGGCAAATCCTTGCTTGTCCTCCAAAGTGTAGTTCCATGTAGTCCCAGAGTGCAGCCTCAGTCTCCTCCACCTGTAGTGTGATTTCACTGTTCTCACCCAGATTGCCCTTTTTGTCCATCAGCATTTCAGTTGCAGCAAGACAAGGACCACACAGTAGTCAACATTGTTTCCTCAGTGCCTGGAACTATGGCATGTGGCGATGCTCACTAAATGTTGAATTAATGGTTGTTCATTTGATCTACAACTTCCTTTTCCTTTTTCTATTTTGGGGAAGGCCTTGGCCTCAGAATTCTGTGCCCTGTTTCTTATTGAGCCTTGCTGCTACTTCCAGATGCCTTCATGGTTCAAAGAAAAGAATAAGAACCTCTGTGAAGAAAGAGAACTGCAGGGAGGCAAAAATTTTCACAGAGGGTCTGGTACCCTGAGCTGTTGTCTTAAAGGATGAGGAGGATTATGTCAGGTACATAGCTAAGGGTAAACATGGACAAAGAGACAGAGAATAATTATGCATATTATTAAAAATGATAATTTTACCATTTATTGAGCACTTACTTCATGACAATTGTATTGGGTGTTTAGGTACAACATCTTGTTAGTTTGGCAATGGACTTAAAATGACATACCCCTTTCTAGGATTCCAAAGAAAACATCCACTTAAAAAACAAATTGTTGCTCAGAGAGGCTCAGTGATATGCCCAAGGCCACACAGCAATCAAGTGACAGAGCTGGAATTCCAACCCACTGTGGTCTGACATAAAGTCTAAACTCTTTTCACCACTTAGGGATATTGGAATTGCTCTGTCTCATATTCATCATCAATAAAATGGGTTGGACTCTGTAAATGTGTATGTTATTTTCCCAATCTGAAATCTATTTTGCTGAACTCTCCTCTCAGAGAGTGGCAGGATGGAGTGATTATATGGTGGGCACCAGGGCTGGAGCTTCTGGGCTCCAATCTCAGCTCTGTCACCACATCAGGTGTGGCCAAGGGCCATCTCTTCACCCTTTGTTTCCACTTCCTCATGTGGGGAATGGGGCTGATAATGCTATTTACCAAGGGGCCTGTGTGCAGGTGCCTGACACCCTTACAGCACAGACCCGGCACACGGGGGAGGACTCAATACATGAGAGCTTTTAGTGAGTCTCAGGGACAGTATTTAAGCATTCCCCTGGGCCTTTATTTTTCTTAATGGACTCATTTATTATTTATTCATTGAACAAATATTCCCTCAAAGCCTCCCAGATGTTGCTGGGGTCCACTCATGGGTGACAGAGAGAAGCACATGATACTGCCCATATAGGGATGCCATGACTGGCATTTGTGTAGCTCTCCACAGTTACCAACACGTATCTTATTTACAGAACTAAATAAAGTACTGCGTGCTTATTCAATTCAAGGTACTGTGTGCTGTTTTAGACACATAAGTGGACTTGAAATGGTTAAATAGTAAAACCCAATTTGGGGATGTTGAAAAATTATGTTAACACGATGCCAACCAAATGGGTTGTGTGCCTTCTTGAGGGACTAACTGGTGTGGAACTTGTCCTCTGCCTACAGGGGCACCATGGTCTGTCACCCCACTAAGAGCCACAGCAGGGCACCTAGCTAGGGCAAAACAAGGACTGAAGAAGGGAGGCAGTATGGCACACTGTAGCTGCCTGGGCACTTACTAGAAGGCCCACTGGGGCCCGGTGCCTCTGATGTTCTCACAGGCACCCTGATGCTGCAGGTTCTGAAATGTGTGTATGCTACAGTGGGAGCAAATGTCCAAATTCCATGTCTGTTGGAAGACTGTGTTTTTTTGTATGTGTGTCATTGCATCACAGCATGACCTACCTTTTCAACTTTAAGTAACTGATTTCTTTCTAATTTGAGGGTCTTTTCTATTTAGGAACACATTTTTCATCACTTTCCAAGAGTTACTAGAAAAGACAAGTACACAACAAAGTGTGTTGTCAACAAGTATACAATTAATCTCAAACAGGCCATGATCTAGGAGTTCAATTTGGCTTTCAAATTTCCTCTGAAAATGCCTACACACCTGCTCCTGGGACCACATTCAGCCTGTGGTGGGATTTCAGAGGGAACATTAACCAACAAGACCAGCTGCTGTTTCCTGATGGCCCTGTGTGCTTCCTAATCCCTTACCCCACTCTTCACAGTAGTAAAATTTCCATCCTCTCCCACGAGCAAATGGAGGTTCACAGAACTGAAAGGACAACATACCATCCCCCGAATCTTAAGGACAGGGTTTGGAGTCAGGCAGCTCTGTCGGAGTCCAGCCTTGTAGCATACCACCAAAGTCATTTAAGCTTCCCGTGCCTCAGTTTCCTCCTCTGTAAATTGAGGATAACAATGCTTACTGAATGGGGCTGTGGCTAAGATTCAAAGAGGTGGCAGCTGTGAGCAGTTTGGCACGCAGCACATAGTAGGGCACTGTGGGCAGGAGTAAGACCATGTGAACCTCTCTGCATGCCTCACTTGCCCCCTTTCAAAGCAGATGCTGTAGGTTTGGCACAGAGCCAGCTCTTGGGTGCATGCATCAAACACACTTGTCTTCCTCATCACACCCCTGCTGGGGTGATTGCTTTAGTCAGAAAGGCAAGGGCGTCCCTCCTTTATTCCTTGCACCTGGATGCGCTGATTCGACCGTTGCCTGCAGTTTGGGGAGTTCCCTTCTCCAGCCAATTATTTTCCTGCTTGCTCACTTCTCCCTTAGAATTCTAGAATTTGTGGTTCTAAAACCTCCTCCTTTCTGGTTGTCTGTTAGCTGAAGAGGCGCTTCCGTGTTCAGTTGGTTCGGAAGCTCTTAACACTGGTTACTACCAGCATCACCTGGTGAGTGACTAACACATGCCCGTGTTGCGCAGCTCTGACTTTGCAGGTTCTGACTCAGCAGGGCCAGAATTTGTATTTTGAAAATGCTTTGCACGTTGATTTGGTTACACAACCTGACTGAAAATCCCTGGGTGAGGAATTTGGTCATAGGAAGATTGAGTGTGTCTATCAGATGTCCTCTTTTGTGTGACAGATGGCTTGGTTTGTCCCACATGTCATGGCTGTAAAGGGAGGTTTGAACAGTGGTTGAACCCCCCGCCATGCCAGTCATGAGGCGATGAACCTTCACCTGTGTTAGGTCACTGAGGCCTCTTTACTACCTGTGAGGGAGATAATGTTGTCTCCATTTTATAGGTGTGGACACTGAGGCCCAGAGTGCTGCTGTCATGTGCAGAAGAAGTCCTCAGCAGGACAGGGATCTTTCACAGGTTTCTCTGACTTTGAGTCCAGAGCTCTTTCCTTTGCAGTCCTAGGGGGTAAAGGACAAGGATCCACTCATGTCACTGAAGTCACGAGCTGGGTTAAACTACGCCAAAGGTTATGCATTAAGGCACCACAGTGAGGATGTTTTGATAGGTCCAGACCAATGCCGGCTCAGTCTGGGCAGGCTTTATGGAAGGGGAGATTTTTGGAATGAACATTGAAAGGAGGACGCCATTTCCGGTGGAGGAGAGGGGGTGAGTGTATACTGCATGGGAGGGGAGCAGAGGGGAAGCAGCATTAAAAAAGCACTCAACCCCCATGACTACTGCTTTTGGGAAGAGGAATGAAGATGCAGACCACTCTTGAGAAGGTGTCAGGGAACTAGCTTGCCTTTGGAAACCATTAAAAAAACAAAACAAAATAAACAAAACAAAAAAACCTCTTGAAACAGGCAGCCAGGAAGCCCTTACAAGGTATTCAAGTAACTGCTTAGCACTCTCCAGTTAACAAGCTTATGGACATCTCCCATAGCCATTTGTCTATTAGAGCACAAAAATACTTAATTGAAAGGAATTATTGAATTCACCTCTGTGGATATGCAGACGGGTTTCCTTACATTTACTAAAGTAATAGTTGCATGGCAGGACATAGTTAAAAGCCAGTATTAAACTGTTCAAGAGAATCTGATCAATCACAAGAAAATCCAAACTATGAGTTGAATATGTATATATTACAGTCTTCAATAAAGTGGGGGGATATTCCTCCCTTGCACAAAGTAGGGGATTTTCTAAAACAAGGTAGTGCAACATCATCTCCAAGATGCCCAACCGGAAGTATCCCTTGTAGTCATTTCTGACTACCGGCTGGCTATGTGTTCTGAGTGTTGTGTGCTGGAGGAAGTTGTGGAGAGCTTGTGACCTCTGGTTGACTCGCCAGCTGAACCCAGGCCATGGAGCTTCTTCACTCCTTCCCCTGTTTTTGAAATGTCCCTTTGGCTCACCATTCCCACAGCTGGAGCCATTTTAAGGGGGTAGCCTGGAGAGAGTAATGTGCTACTGGGATCACCTGCAGTGTATACGTGACTAAACTCAGTTAAGGCTGCTATGTGAACTCTTTTAAGCTGCGGGTGGGTGTGGAGATACATTCGTCTTGCGACCATCCAGCACAAGCCTCTCACGTAAGTTCCCTTGCTTATTAAACTTGTCACCTGCCAATTTGGAGTATCCTGCCTCTCTCTTCAGTCTGTCCTAGCTGCTCATGTACTGGGGCCAGTTTGCAAACCAGTAGTTGGTGGGCCTGTTGTTCTAAGAGGCTGGAGAAGTGGGTCTTGGGAAAGGCATTCCTGGGGGCATCCTGAGTTGACCATTGACCTCTGTGTGGGGAGGGGTGGCCCATATGTTAGATGCTTGTGGACCACTGCATGAGGATGGGGCACCTCAGAAACGCTGGATGGTGTCATACAGCTCTCTGAGGAATCGTGTGTGGAGAAGGGAAGCCTGTAGCTGCCGCGGTGGGCTGGCTAAGCTGTGGGTCGTTTGGCCAGCTGGCTGGCCACTGATGCCCAACTAGAGGCTGAAGCTTGAGTCAGAAAGTGAGAAGAAGAGTTCAGGTAAGAGAAGAATGTGCTGGCGGCCACAACCTTGCTAACTTCAGGGATGGCAGACAAGGTGGGAGAGCAGGGTCATAAGCTGGAGACCTTAGCGTGCTATTTCCTAAGCAAGGAGGGTGAAAACTGCCACTGATTAAGGTCCGAGGGTTTGTAACAAAGCCTAATTGGGGTGCTAAGAGGTGGAGCCCCCAGGAGAGTGAGGAGAAAAGAAGGCTGCCACCGGTGGTGGGATTCAGCAGGTTTGCACTGATTCGGCAGAACTGAGACCTAATTTTTTTGTTGAGTTCAGTGAACGGTTGCTAAAATGGCACTTGTAATCAGGGTTCTCTCTAAGGTGGGAGCCTGGGCAGCTGCCCAATGTGGAAATCACAAGTCGACAATTCTTACTCTTTTTTAATGTTCATCTGCGCAACGGCATATTCTAAGCACCCATTTGGGCATTCATTACGTCCAGGGGTGAAAAAAATTGCCAGTGAGGACGCCAATCAAGAAGCAATATGGAAATATCTTAAATAACAGTTTTATTGTTTTTTTGTCAGATATTATTTAATATATTTTCATTAATATTTTAAAACTTTTTCTTATAATCTAGCTTTTGTACCTCTATTATTGTTCTTATTTAAGTATCAAATGCATGAAATAAATAATAAACTACCTTTTGGTATATATTTTTTTATACTTAAAAGTCATTATGGCAGCGAGCCTGTTGTTGAATGCTACTACTGGCCGCCACCATTAGGAGGCTGGTAATTCAAGCACTGTGTATGGATCGTTGTGGTTAAGATTGTCTGGATGGTCATGACTGAACCCAGTTAAGGTCTCTATGTAAACTTCTAAGATTCTGGTTGGCAGGTGAGAAGATCTTCTGTCTTTTAACTGCCAAGAACAAGCCTTATCTGGGAATTCCCTGACATATTAAACCTGCCATCTGCCACCCTTTTCTTCAGTCTTTCCTTGCCCTCTGAGTTAAGGGGCCAGTTTATGAACCAAACTGTATTTGTTATGGAGAAGAAAGCAGTAGTCCTTCTTGCTCCCATTGACTAGGAGAAGGCAGAAAAGTCAGAGGATTTACAGAGTATTGTGTATATTTAGCTTGAGTAGAGCTGTGTTTAGAGGATGAGGGTGTACACACAAGGAGGTTGGTCAGGCAGGAGCCTTTTGAAAGACTGATATAATTTAGCTCAGCAAAAAAGCATGGTTATGTGGAATGCAGAAATCTAGCACAAAATATGATGAAGTTGGTGTGTCAACAAGAACGCCGGAAACTGCAACAGCCACAAACACAGCTCAGTATGAATGCGGCTTTGACCTCTGAGCATGGTAAGGGGGTATGGTGAGATAAGACTGGAGATGGGAGACAGAAGGCATTCAGTAAAGGGCTTAATTTGGCAGGTTTACAAGTTTGGACTTCACCCTCAAAGTAATGGGGATTTAGTGAGGATCTAGGGATGGACACAACTAGCATTGTTTTTTGTTTTTAAGCAAAAAAGTAATTTACTGTCTTCTGTCATTGGTAAAGCTATAAGGGTAATTGGAGGGAATCAGATTAGGGGTGAGGACCAAAGATCTGCCATTGCCAGGACTCTCCATTGTCCATCTGCTTATTTCTTTTTGAATGTTGGCCTTAGCCTTGCCCACATGGCAGAAGACATGAGAAGGAGTTTAATTTTTCAGCTTCTGTGTCACAGTTCTAGATGACTCTGGTTAGCCTTGATTGGACCAATCACTCTTGCCAGTGATGGGGGACACCTGACAGGATCAGGTTTGAAAAAGCTCACTCCAAAGGATGCATAGGAGGGCGTCAAGACCAGAGGCAGGGAGCAGAGATGCTATGAATCCTGAGTTGATGAAGTGACAAAGGGAATGGTGGGAGGGATGGCATCAAAAATACGAAGGGGGCGGAATTCACAGAGCATGGGGATTGTATGAAGGAAAGGGGTGTAGGATGTGGCCTCGGCTTCCTACCTGATCAGCTGGCTGGATGGTGGTACTACTTACTGAGGTGTTGGGGAGGAACACTTGATCATGAGCAAGAAGAAATTTAGTCCATTTTACCATCCAGGATGATTTAAACAGTTACTCTGATATTTTATTTTCCCTAAGAGCAATAATTGTCACCTTTGACTTAAAAATTAATTTAGTGAAAATTAAACTTCATTTATGTTATCTGAATTGAGTGATATCTTATATCAAACTTTATTAGCAGATGATCAGACATAGTAGTAACCTTTGATTAATTAGATTGGGAAAGGTGCTTTAGAGAATTCAAAGAGAGAGAGAGAGAGAGGGTGTGTGATTCCAATAAGATAGTTCACGAATGTTGGGGTGTGTCCATTAATGTCAACAAGGCCAAAAATGGTTTGCTTAAGGACTGAACAGGTAGATTTTTTTCACAAGTTTTGTTTGTTTGTGGCATTTGAATTAGAGTTTTGTGTTTGTAAGCATACTAAATGTAATAAACCTACATTTAATTATGTTTATGAATGAACATAGTTCAGACCTTTCACTAATTTAGACCATCCCTTCCAGTAGTTTGTTAGTAAGATTCATAGGACCTTGACTTGGAACACTAAACAATAGCATTTGCCCTGCATGTGGTCTTTGCCCATACCTTTCCTCTGCCTCAGGGGCCCATTCCCATATTCCCTGCTGGGAGGGTTCTAACTTACCCTAGAAGCCTTCCCCTGGAGAAGATAAATCACTGTTTTCCTATGCCATGTTTTTCTCATGCCTCTACCAGGTGTAGCCTAGTGGTCAAGAGCATGGCCTTGGAACTGACCTGTGCTCAAGTGCACTTCTGTAACATATTAGGCAAGTTCCTTAACCTCTCTGAGCCCCTGTTTTCCTATGGTGAAATGGGGTTAGTGCTTAGCACAGTGTCTGGCACATCATAAATGCCGAATAAGTGATGAATGAGCGAACGAATAATAAATGCTCAATATTATGAATGAGCAAATGAATGAAATATTAAGCATATACATAAAAGAATGGTGCACAATAAAAAGCATCTATCTTTGGTCTGTTTGCTTCCTGGGTAGTGATTATTTGATAATGGAAATCTTGATATGTTAATGTCTTTACATTTATTGAGCTGTTTGAAGTGCCCAGGGGGATAATGTATCTCAGACCTGGATTCCTCGTATCTCAGTATGACGATAGTTTCACTTTTCAAATGAGGGAAGACCAAAGGGTTCAAGTTCTTCGCAGTTTAGGCTGATTAGAATGCAGGAGTGCCCCCACCTTCAGGGTATGCTTGAGACTTGGCCTGGCTCATCCTAACTCCCCAGACCCCTGACCACAGTGGCTGTTACCGCGAGAGCATAGGACCCAGCTGGACCTACCAAAGTGATTATGTAGAATCGTGCAGAGGCTGGGCAAGTGAGGTTCTCTCTTTTCTGCTAGTACTCTATTGGCTGGTGGCCATTTCTTGCTCTTTTCCTCCCCCTGCTGTGTGGAGGAAAGCCATCTGCAGTAGGCCAGAATGGGGTCAACACACAGGAGAAAGATGTCTTGACACTGTTGTTTGAGTCCCTGAGGCCTATTCTTCCCTTAGACATTCTAGTTATATGATGCATTTTTTTTTTCATTTGAAGTAGTTTCAGTTTGGATTTTTTGATTCAAGATTTATTGACTTGAATAACTCATTTTTAATCTTCCTCACCACCCTATGAGTTAAATATTATTCCTCTTCTCTTTTTAGATTTAAAGACATACTGCTCAAGGATGCACAGCTACTAAGAACTGAAACTGGGTTTCAAATTCAGGTCTATCTGGTTCTAAAACCACTATTGCCCTGACTACTTCGGTTGACAACATGGCCCTGATATCAGCTCATGGCCTTGATCTTTCTAAATGCCATTCTGTGCTGCTGGCTAGGTGCTGTCATTTTCCTGGG
This sequence comes from Rhynchonycteris naso, assembly GCA_037038555.1. Lineage (NCBI taxonomy): Eukaryota > Metazoa > Chordata > Mammalia > Chiroptera > Emballonuridae > Rhynchonycteris > Rhynchonycteris naso. The sequence goes on along the minus strand of CM072995.1, from coordinate 305,002,928 downwards.
GACCCTGTTACCCTGTCCTCACAGTATAAAGGATACTCTTTGATACATGCCATCAAGGTTGTTCCATTGTATATTCAGCTCCCACTTTTGTCTACTTCAAATTTATTTGTAGCCTTTACCATTTAAATTCTTGCTCACTCTCATTCTAAGTAACTCAGGGACTGTGAAAAGCTAGCTCTCCAGGCTGCCTCTGACCCATGCTGCGGTGGGTCCATTAATCTCCCGGACTGTGAGGCAGGATGTGACTGCCCCAGATGGTAGGGGATGGGAGAGACAGCCAGAAAGACATGACTGGAATCTAAATGGTGGTAACTGCTCAGGGCAGGCAGGTTAGATTCAGCAGGAAAAACAAGGTGGCAGCTTTATTTAATTAGTTTGTTGGTTTGTTTTATCAAGAGTGAATATATAATAGGTTTTAATTTGAGAATTCATAAAAACAAGAGTGTTCATTGTCAACCATAAGAGAAATTCTAGGTGCAGAGGGGAAGAGATAGAAGATATAGTATGTATCTGCCTACATGTGTTTTACTAATGCTTCAGATTACTCTTAACTATTTATAGTTGTGTTCTTACCTATTATAATTACTCTCCCTTTTCCATATTAAAGGCCTATAAATTATAATTGTATCCTTTAGGACTTTAACTGTTAGTTTTATTCTTGAGGTAGTTTTTTAAGTTATTAAGAAAGAGCTAGAATTCTATTTCAATCTACATTTGAATTTTGACAAACACATTTTTAAGGCTCCTCATGCCCTTTGCTGCACTAACTCCTGCTCTACCTGAACCTCGTGTCCTTCAAGAGATTTTTAACCTTTGGCTCGATAGCTCTTCTTTCTGATGCGCAGCTCACTTGCAATGTGTGTTCAGTGTTGTCTTTCTGGCACAGCTGCAAGCACTATGCAGTGCCTAAAACAGGATCTTACACATTTGTGTTTAACAAACATTTGTTGAAAGAAGCAATGAGCTATAATGTGCTGATGCACATGATGACATGATGTCATCAGAGTCACCAAGGGAATTTGAACTGGTTGGAAAGTGAGAAATGTGACCTACGGTGGCCTCCCATTGCCTCCATCCTGGCAGTCGTCACCCATGCCAGTCCCATAGTGAGCCACCACCCCTGTGGGAACTCATCTTGTTCCTCAGGAGTTTGGGGACAGAAGGAAGGCTGTGAACCATAGGGTAACTGAACTTCTAGTACTCATTCTATTGTATGAGAATTACATATTTTAATATCTGCTCCCTCCATTGAACTGTGACCTTTGCAGAGTTGGGGTTAATGTCTTTCTTATTCATTGCCCAGCACATATATCAGCACCCAATCATAACAGAAATTGCTAATATTAAGTGAGGACTATGTGGTGCATTTTATACTAAGCATTTTATATATATTGTTATTCCTTACAACATCCTGTGTGAGGTAGATACCATTGTTATATCTATTTTATTTATTTATTTATTTATTTATTTTACAGGGACAGATAGGAACAGACAGACAGGAACGGAGAGAGGTGAGAAGCATCAATCATTAGTTTTTCCTTGCCGTTGCGACACCTTAGTTGTTCATTGATTGCTTTCTCACACGTGCCTTGACTGCGGGCCTTCAGCAGACTGAGCAACCCCCTGCTGGAGCCAGCGACCTTGGGTCCAAGCTGGCGAGCTTTAGCTCAAGCCAGATGGGCCCGCGCTCAAGCCGGCAAGCTTAGGGTCTCGAACCTGGGTCCTCTGCATCCCAGTCCGACGCTCTATCCACTGCGCCATCACCTGGTCAGGCTGTTATATCTATTTTAAAGATGAGAAAACTGAGGGTAATGGGAATTTTAAGACTTGTGAAAGACCATACTTATGAGACCACCATACATAATGCAAAAATTTCAACTCTAGCCAGACAGCTCCAAAGACTCACTCTTAACCAACACTCCTGACCAATACTATCTCTCAGTATGTGTTTTAATTAAATTCAGTTTGAGATAAACAAGTAAACTCTGTCTGAGGTCTCGAGAAAGAGACAGCAGCCATTCAGACAAGGTAAAAGAAATGAGATAGGCATACCCCAGAGGCAGGTCAATTAGGCATAATGTCACCATGTCATAGAATATGGGCATCTAAATGAGAGGAGGGTGAGGTACAAATTCCCTCCTTGATTTAGAAATAAAATTCAGTAGGTGCACTGGTCATGGAAAAGCCATGATAAGCCTGCAGATGGTGGTGGTGGTATGGTGACTGTCTTAGCTTACGTGAGGTCAGTTTATCATAGTGGTTAAGAGCAAGTGTTGTAAAGGCAGAGGATAGACTGGCTTAGCACCATGCCTGGCACTCAGTAGATGCTTAGGCCATGACAGCTCTCCATGATGCCACTGGGGAGTATTTCAAGTATTTGGAGCAAATGCTGTATATCCAGAAAGAGCGGGACTCTAGAGCATGCACATGCTCCTGGAGCTGAAGACCTGCAGAGGCAGGAGCCAAGTGGAAGTGTCCCGTCTGCCTTAGCTAGTTATCCCTCTGCCCCTGCAGTAGGGGAATGGCCTCAGAGGAGGATGAGGGTACTCAGAGGACTCCTCTGGTGGGGTGCTGAATCTCCCCTACACTGCTCAGGACCATTTCTGTGAAGAAGCTATGTCTGTCTCTTTCCATTTCTCTTATCCATTAACCCACACACGTCTCTCTCTGGCTAATTGAATTTGCTTGAAGCCTGCCTTATGTGATCAGGCATCCTGCAGCCTGAGCTGAGGGGAAGAGGGAGCAAACATCTTGGTGAGTGCAATTCAATCTGCCACTAAATTTAATCAGTGCGTTTCTGGTTTCTGTTCTCATTCAGCCACCTGCAGTGATATGTTTAAAATGCTCCCAACATGTTAGCAAGGTGGGCAGTGTGCCAAGACCAAGGTTGCCAATTTTTGCTTCAATTTTATATAGAACCCTGATGAAGGTTAGGTAATATTTGTCCTTTTCTCTCTCTGCATCTGTAATTCCAAACTGCTGAAGAACACAGGACTGTGGTCTTTCTCTTCCAAATATGGCCTCCAAGATAGGTTTCAAGGACGTCAGTGCCCCAGCCGCAGTTTCCCTCTGTCCAGGAGAAACTGGCAGGCCCTGGGCACGCCTAGTTTGGGCACAGTCACCTCATATTATATCAAAGACATGAATCCATCTAGTTCTCATGTGATATAAAATTTATTTAAAATTTTATGTAGTAAGCTATAGATATGTTGATGTATCAACATATAATTAAATGCCTCTTAGTTGGAAATTTAAGTTTTCTTTTTATTTTGTGGCCAATATATTTTCTTTCTCAGGTCTCACACTTCTTACTTAGGCATCTGAAAAGCTCCTAGGTCCTAGTTCCGTGCTCACATGTGGCCAAACTGGGGGCTAAAGAGTTTGTTGAGATGTTCTCAGGTAAAGGTAATTACCCTTTCTAGATTACTTCTGAATACTGCATGTACTTCATTTACATTATACTCGGGAACAAAATTTTTGTTGCATCCACCAAAACACTTGTTCTTACCTAATTTGAGTGTGCTGATCTCAAATCTGACATTAGTTTTTCTCTGTAAGCTACAGTTTTATTGAATTTCAAGATTTTAGGTTTTCATCTTATAGTAAAATTTTCAACATTTAGTTTAACATAATGAAGTAGAATGTCTTCTTGGGCATAATCTTTGTGAAAACATAATAATTTATATAATGCAGTAAATACACTAAAAGATATGATTGCATCAGAATTTGTCTACAATTTCAAAATAGAACATATTAAAACACTTATTTTAATCATAAAAATTTGTGCAAAACTTATTTAAATTCTATTCAGGCAAAAATTTGCGTTTATAGCTCCTGCATTTGTGTACTTGTTGAGGACAATCTTCTTTGATACTCCAGCAGTTGTCTGCCATCATATTTCTGTCCCATCGCCCCTGAAAACACTCATCCGTTGTCTTCAGATCTTGATGAAAGTGTTCTTCCTGCTTATTACTAACAGCTACAATATTTTCGGGAAACTTATCAAGGTGACTGTTCAGGAAGTGAATCTTAACGCATAATGAAGTAGAATGTCTTCTTGGGCATCATCTTTGTGAAAATATAATAATTTGAGGTCCATTGAATATACCTGCTTTTATCTTCTTGAAAGACAAGGCAGAAAAAGCAGAAATAATATGTTGAAAGCATTCACTTTCTCTATTCAAAGCCTGAACAAACTGCTTCATTAAGCCAAATTTGATGTGAAGTGGGAGAAAAATGATCCTGTCTCGATTAACTACAGGTTCATTCACAATACTTTGCATCCCTACTTCCAGAGCTTCATGTTTCGGCCACTCCTTCTGTGTTCAGTGTTTCTTCCGAGCTCAGCTGTCCCACAAACACAGAAAGCAAGGATACTTTGTGAAACCTCTCTGTTGTCCTAGCAGAAAATTTATCATTTTAAGATCCACACAAATAATTCAGTTATGTTCCTCATACTTCAGAAAGGCAAGGACAATTTTATGTCATTATAATCTTCTCACAGATGAGTTGAATAACCAATTGGATCCGCTGTGTAAACATTACTGTTGTGTAGGAGAACTCATTTCAGATTCCGTTTAGAGCTGTCAAGAAATAGTCACCATTGTGTTGGACTGTAAGTGGTAATACCTAGCTGGCTGAGAAGACTACTGATATCATGACAGTAAACAAAGTGTTTGTTTTTGGAAAAAAAGTCCACAAAAATTTGTTCATACTTCCTGAAGTGGGATACTTTAGCTGACCAGTGAAGTACATTCTTTTCTTGAAGCCTGGAGGCAAGAACTCATCTGCTTTCTCTGATAGGCCCAAGTCTCTTACTAAGTCATTCAATTTGGGTTGGCTAATCTGCTGAGGGGCTAATGACTGCTTGGCATCAGAAGAAGACCCTTCAGATTCTACAACCATTTCCTCATGCATCTTATCAAAATACACTTGATCACCATGTTCATTTTCTTCGTTGTTAAAAGAAATAAAGCCATTGAGAACTGGAACTGGGAGTGTCTCAGAGTGTGGGATTGGTCGTATTGCTGAAGGAATATTAGGATATGTGATAATATGCCATTTTTTTTTTGCCGATGACCTATGTATGGATCAGACAGAAATAAAAGTCACTACTGTGGTCCTTAGGTTCACGCCAAACCATGGGAATACCAAAAGGCATTCCTTTGCATTTTCCTTTTGTCCAGTCATGAAGCATTTCCTCACAATTATGACACACAATATGAGGAGCCCAATTCTTGTCTTGATCGCCAAGAGGAACTTGAAAATAGGCAATATATGCACGTGTCACAAATGATGAAATATTGAGCCTTTGACGTTGAAGTGTGGAACAGCCACATATATAACAGAAGGTGTCAGAACTATTCTTACATTTATGCCTACTCGAAGAAGCTATGATTCAATCTTAAAACAAAATAAGAGGGTGTTTTTATCAGATAACAATTTTTTACATTTAAAAACAATTATGTAAAAGTGATGTGTGTAAAACATTAATTGCCTTGTTGTTATGTTCAATCCAAGAGTAGCTGCCTTTTAACTCCAATTTAAAAACCAATGCATGCCATTAACTGTAACAAAAAGAAATTAAAATTGCATAAAAACTAGAGCATGCACCAAAAAACAGATTTCAGATTTGGAATCAGCGATGCAGAAATATGTAGAAAAAGTTCTAAAACCTCATGCTATAGAAAATGAAAAATAAAATTGTTTCCCAGTGATTAGCAATAGCATCAATTGAACACTTACCTATGTGTTTGGCTACATACATGTTAATTGCCTTACCTTGGACAGGAGTTGATATTGCCTTTAATTGTTATCACACCCCTATTACGTAATTACTTGTGTTTGCATCTTCTAGAGAAGCCTCAGGTTTTGAGGTATTGTGATAGGCGCAGGAAACATGAAATTAACTAAATCAAAAGGGCAGAGGCCTTTCTGGTCAGAAGGGTAAACATTAAACAAAAAATTTCATAAGCAGTACTTAAAAAATAATATTTCCTGTGTGTTTGTCAGGAACTCTTATAAGTGTTCCCCATGTTCATCTATTTAATGTTTATAAAACCCTAGAAAGTAGGTGTGGTTAGCCTCCTTAACTGAAGAGGATGCCAAGGCTTGGTGCTGTTACGTGACTCGTCCAAAGTCCCACAGCTCATGAGGGGAATGCTAGCATTTGAATTCATGGCCACCCAACTTCAGGTTTATGCTTCTGAAAAATGATAGGGCATGCTCTGAGAGTGTTGCTGGTAACCTGGCTTGATTGGGATGAGTGTGGAAGGAAGGCTTCCCAGTGGAGGTAACATTTGAGCTGAGGTTTGAATGACTAACTGAGGGAGAAGAGTTTGATTCAGAGAGAACAGGACTCTTTGGTATACATGTGTGTTCCTCCTCCTAGACTATAGCTGAGGTTTACTTATTTTGTATCACCAGTCTAACATGTTGTGTATACATATGGACACTACTATGCATGCGTGTGTGTGTACCTCTACTACTGTGGTAGTTAGCACATAGTAGATGCTCAAGCAATGCTTGAGAAATACTAAAACACATATGTGACTTCAATAAGCATATCATTGATTTGTTACACAAAGAACTGTAAGGTAGGTAAAATAAAGATAATGAACTATTTTGAAAAGATCAAAAACAAAATGGAAGAAGCGATCTACTCAATGTCCCTAGGCCTCAGAGAGGCAGAACCTAAAATCCGGTCTCTCTCTGCTCCACCTCTATGACACCGTTCTATTACAGCAGCTTACCTTCTGGTTACTCCCATTCGTCCAAGACTCTAGAAACAACTGTGGTCATTGGAGGCTGAGTCCACATGTGGCCATAGAATCAAAAGACACTTGCTATCTCACTAGCAAAAAACCTAGTCCATTTGGAAGCTGTTTGCACTGCACTCGCACCCTGCAACATTCAAGCAGATCTTGAAGTCTGGGTTTTTTTTTTTTTCCGTTGTAAACCAGCAGGTGTCACAATTCACCCAAGAAGAGCACAGTATGGGCTGTAGGGCATCTGCTGACACATCCCAGGAATGCCACATGAAGGACAGTGAGGTCTATCCTGTCTTCCTTCATTGGTTATTTGGTTAACCCCTTCTGTGCTGAGGGGTTGTGGCAGGACATGAAATCTTTCAAAGCCTAGACATCTAGACACTCCAAAGTGTCCCTGGACAAGAAGGGGGAAATTGAATTGCCTGTAGAACTTTGCCTTTTGTCATTGATTATTCAAACCCCCTGTATCTCTCCTTTTCAAGGTCTCCCTTGAGTGATTTTGTTTTCCTGTCTTCTCAATGCCATTGCCAAATGAGGCAATTATGTTTGTACTTAAGATGACCAACTTTTTTACAATGAAATGGACAAAAGTAAATTGAAGAAAACAATATCGTGCATAAACATTTTATTCACTGCAACAGTAATACACTATAATATGATAAATGCATAATAAAAACATTTGTAATATTTTATATTGTAATTATGCTTACATGCCTATTAATTTTTAATATTAACTGTAAGAAAAAAGTACTCATTTAGATACAAATACATCACATCACACGAAATAGATCGACTCTGCATGGATTGAATACGGACATTTACAGATTAGTCTTCCAACATCAAAAAGGAAGACATGTAGGAGGACACTTTGAGGGAGGATGGAACTTACAAAAGAAGGACTGTCCTCCCTAAAGGAGGATGATTGGTCACCTTATTGTACTACATAATACCCTTCCTTCTTCTGGCTGTGACTGAGCACATCAGAAAAGTCACCTCGGGGATGTAGCGGCTGCAGCTAGCAATGAAAAGATGGAGAAGATTCTGACTGAAAGAAGCAGAAGAGAAAGAGGGAAGGCAGGACAGAGAATAGAGTTTTGGAGATACAACAAGTATGATTCCTGTGGGTTATAACCAAGTGGCTTGACTGGCATTGACTGGGATTCTGACAGCATCATGACGGTGGGTATGGTAGGAATAAACAGATTACAGAGGCCTTGAATCCATATTCTGGGCCCAAATCTTGCATTGAATAGTTCGATGGTCTAGACTAGGACTTCACATTTTGAGGAAAAGACATTTGGGGAGTAAGGGTCAAAGAATAGAACTGATAATTATTGAATACTGGTACTACTGTAGCACTTTATGCACATCACTTATACATGTCAGTAATGCATTTGATAGGGGAAAACAGGTGAGTTTACAGTGGTTTAAATAAAGATGCTTTTTTAAAAGTGTGAAATCTTGAATTTGATGGCTTCAGCATTGGTTTAATGTCTTGATGTCAGGGCTGATGACAGATATTCTCTTGGTCACAAAATGTCATTTGTTCCAGACATTACATCTTTGTCCAAGTCAGCAAGAAAGGAAATGGAAGAGAGTCAGTTTCACCTATCCCTTTTACTAGTAAAGCAGAAACATTTCCAGAATCCCCATCAGACTTCTGGTTATAGCCCACTGTCCAGAACTGCTTTACCTGGCCACCCTTTGCTAAAAGGGAAACTGGACAAGTGAGTATTCAGTTCCTCAAGTCTCTGACATGGAAGGTGCCCAGCCATAGTCAAATTGAGAATGACAACCAACAGAGTCTGCCACAGTTACAACATGTACTTCTCACACTAAACCTGGGCAGATGCTCGCAGTAAGGGAGACAGTTGAGGTATCATAAGGAAAATATATTGGTCAAGGTTACACAACTAGTATCGGGGAGAACTAGAATTTAAATCCTGGTCATTCTTGATTGCAAAGCTCTTACCCTTCGTGTGAGCCCTGGCAGGCTCAGTCCTGCTCTTGAACATGTACACTGGCAGGCTGTCTGCGTGAAACTCTTTGCCAGCCCTAAAAGCAGGCTCCTAAAAATCCTATAAGCTGGAAGTGCAAGAGAGCAAATTTGAAACCTCAGAAAATTACTTGATTCTCTTAGGAAGCGTGGGGTTACTGAGAAGTTGCTGGGTGGGGGTGGTGGATAGAGGAGGCACGGAGAAGGAAAAGCAGGAAATAAAGCTCTTACACGGTGTTTGAACTGGCACCTAAAGAGGGTTGGACATGCAGCTCCAGGAGGTGTATCTTTTTGTGAACGGAGAATAAAGAGACCTGCAAATTTGATCTGTTGGGCTGCAGGAATTGCTCTATGACAACTACTGCAGAATACTCAGACTCTGCTCTTTCTGGAATGGACAGCTGACAGGCCCCACCCAGTTCATTGGGGAGCAAATATGGGAAATAAAAAGCTTAGTTAAGTTTGACTGAATGACATTTTCTATGGAGCTGGAAATGACAAGTGGTGATTTCCTATCAGTCACACCCTGGGTGACCATTTTAAAAGCAAATTGTCCCTATTGTAATTAAAAAAAAGAAAAGACAACATTTCTGGGTGTGGGTATCTGCCTTTGACCTGACTTCATATGGCTATTTAGAAGACGTTAGCAATGGGAATGCCAGGTCTTGGTGGGGAAGCGGGGAGTAGGAAGTTTGGCTCAAGGTCAGTTGATGTTTCTGGCTTCAGAATCTCCTTGGAGATTCCCAGCCTCTGCAGCCGGGTGGTGACACAAAGCAGCTCTTGGACCTCGGCTGGCACCTGAACAATGTCTGGCCAGACCAATCACAGTCTGCCCAGGTTTTCGAGAGAAGGTCAAGGGATGATTCTTTTTCTCTTGAGCTGACAGATTCTTGAATGCATGCTATTCTTCTTCCTGTCAGTGGCGTGAGGTGATAGCGTCCCCAGGCCCTCTCTGTGTGTTGCTTTGACAGTAGAGTTGGATGAGCACTTCTGGGCCAGGGCAGTGGCAAGCAAAGCGAGTTTCAGAGAAGTGAAATCAAAGGAGAGCAGAGTCTGCTACCCCAAAAGTTGCCTCTTTGACATAAGGATTATTTTAGGCCTATTATTTTTAAGAAATAGCAGGTGCAGGAGAAGCTCCGAAAACTGAGTAAAAGTTACACTTTTGTAAGAGATATTCACATTTACAAGGGAAATCTCCGTTTGTAAGGATGTGTTTCTTTCCATACCAGGAAGAGAAGGGCAACTAAATTTCTTGAACCCTATCAGTGGAGGAGGCAGGGGTTGTCCTTGTTCTTTTCTGATGACCTCCCCAAGCCCGTCCCACGCAATCTTTGTCTTTAGCTGGAGATGGTATGTAAGGTGCTGGGTGGGGCCATTTTGGACAGTCTGTTTTCCTGGGTCTCTCCCATGTATACAGGAAGTATACATGTTATTAAACGTCTGTTTATTTTTCTCCTGTCAATCTGTCTTTTATTACAGGGAGAGTCTCAGTCAAGAACCTAGAAGGGTGGAGGGAAAATTACTTTTCCTTTGCTACAATATGAAAAGAAAATGCAAGACAGAGAAAGACACCTTAAAACATTGTATTTTTAAGCCTTGCATACTTGGCCCTTCCCAGTTGGCTCCAGTCTCATATCCTGTCACTCTTTCTACAAGTGCTCAACGTCCCAATTAGATGCGTCTCTTCTCTGTTCTCTCAGAGCCCTGCTGTGATTGTCATGCTTTTCCCTCTGCCTGCAGTTCTCCTGTCTTCATTCTCTTTCTGGAGAACACATTTGGGACTCAGCTCAAATGTTCCCTCTTCTCTGCCTCCCTTATGTAGGGATCAGTCTTCAGCATGGGTTCAACCTTGACACTTCTCGTGAGGCAGAGCAGGGGTGCTTTAACATTGCACTCAGGGCATTTGCTAAGGGTTTTGTTTAAAATGCAGATTCCTGGGATCCAACCCCATTGCTCTGATTCAGTATATCTAGGGTGAGACCTAGGAATTGGATTTTAAGGAGGAATCCATAAGATTCTTATATACTCTAGTATTGGAATCCCAGTGTTCTGCCATATGGTATGGTGAATCACCTGATTGTAGTTTGAATATTTTTGTTAGAATAACTGTTTTGTTTGTTTGTTTGTTTGTTTGTATTTTTTGGAAAGAGAGAGACAGACAAAGGGAGAAAGATGAGAAGCATCAACTCATAGTTGCGGTAATTCAGTTGATTGTTGATTACTTTCTCATATGCTCCAGCTGAGCCAGTGACCCCTTCCGTGCTCAAGCCAGCTATCTTGGGCTTCAAGTCAGTGACCTTTGGGCTCAGTCCAGCAAGCATGGATTCATGTCTGTGATTGCACACTCAAGCTGGAGAGCCTGCACTCAAGCTGGCAACGTCGGGGTTTTAAACCTGGGCCCTCAGCGTCCCAGTCTGGCACTCTATCCACTGCACCACTGCCTAGTCAGGCAGAACAATTTTATTTGTTTTAACTAATATATTTGCCCTGCATTTTACGTACTAGCTTTTCTGGGCACAGATAGTGTCTAGAGTGCTGAGCACAGAACCTGGCATAGATCAGACCCTCACTATTCTAGGGAGTCAGGGAAAAAGACATTATTTTGTTACATTCACTCTTATTTCACTGATAAAGAAGTGGAAGGTCGAGGGGGCACACAGACGGCACTCAAACCCAGGCTTTTAGTCTGAGAGTAGTGGAATGAGACCTATATTTCATATATAAAAACAGTTTGCACAAAAAACAGGAGAAAAATCATAAAATATAACCACTTGAGAGGGATATTGGGATCTTATTTTATCTGTTCTATTTAAGCTTCTTTTGAGTTTTAGTCTAGATTCTATCTAGGCTGTTTCCACCCCAAGCCCTCTGGTATGTGGAGTCTGCTAGGGCTGTTTCCTTTCTTTGGAAGTGCTTCCTCAAACCCTGCGATCACCCAAGAGTCCAGAACGATGTGTGTGTGAGGGGACTTCAGTTCCCAGTCACAGTGGACCTTGAACTCTCAGATTCTCTCTTCAGAACTTGAAACAAGAGGTGCTGATGTTTTCAGAGAGTAATGGGCAGGAGAGCTGTATGGTTGTGTTGCAACTGGAGTCGGCACTGTGGCGATGCAGGACTCATACAGAATGAGTGGCAGGGGTAAAAGGGAACAAAGGGTACTGTTTCCATATAATTAGTTAATTTTTTAGAAAAAATAGTATTTTCCCCTTCTTTTTTAAGTGAGAGGAAGAGAGATAAAGTGACAGACTCCTGCATGTGCCCTAACTGGGATCCACCCAATAAAACTTGTCTGGGGCCGATGCTCTGGCCATTTGGGGCCATGCTTGCAACTAAGCTGTTTTTAGTGCCTGAGGTGGAGGCTTCACAGAGCCCTCCTCAGCATCTGGGGCCAATGTGCTTGAACCAATTGATCCATGGCTATGGAAGTGGAAGAGAGAGGGAGAGAGAAGGAGAGGGGGAGGGGTGGAGAGGCAGATGGTCACTTCTCCTGTGTGCCCTGACTAGGAATCAAACCTGGGACATCCATGCTCCAGGCTGATGCTCTACCACTGAGCCAACCAACCAAGGTCCAGAAAAATTCTATTGGAAGTTTTATAATCACTACTTTACAGATCAGATATAGATTCAGCAAATAGCTTGCTAACTTCACTTAAGGGACAGAGCTGGAATTTAAATATAGGCCTGTTTGACTTTAAACACTATCACGCTTTTTGTTCCAATTACTCTTGGTGCTAACCAATCAATGCAAAACTTAGTAGCTTAAAATATTCCTCATTCTTAGATCTGATGAGCCAATTGGTGGTTCATCAACAAGTCAGTGCTAATATAACTAATGTTTTATCTTTCATCTGAAACCTAATTCACTTAGATAATCAGCTGAAGGGAATGCCCTGCTCAGAAGAGAACTATATTTTTCACTCCATAAGACACACTTTTTTTCCCCCAAAAGTGGAGGGGAAAATGCCCATGTGTCTTATGGAGTGAAAAATACGGTATTTTATTAAATATTTTAACACACCATTTGGTTCAGAATATATATATATTTTCTTATTTTCCTCATTAAAACCCTAGGTGTGTCTTATGGTCAGGTGCATTTTATGGAGCAAAAAATACAATAATTAAAAAAAGGGGGAGTGTTCTCATCCTGGCTGACTGACAGGAGGAATTTGGTCAGTGTTGAAAGTTGCATCATCATTTTAATTAGAAAGCTAAAAGCGTATGGTCTCTATTAGATTTCTGTGCTTCTTAAATATGAATGTACATATGAATCACTTGGGGATCTTGTTATAAAGTAACTTTTGACTATGTGGGTTCTGGGTGAAGCCTGAGATCCTGCACTTCTAATGAGCTCCTGAGTGATGTCCATCTGCTGGCTCACCAACAACACTTTATTAATCCCATGGAGTCTGTGGGTCAAGAATTCCAGAAGAGGCACAGTGGAAGTGCATTGTCTCACCTTAAATGGACACCGCTGACTTGGTGGCTGGGGCTGGACTCCTGTGTAGGCACCTTCACTCCTTCACTTACATCCATAGTGGGAAGTGGATGCTGGTAATCAGCGTGGACCATAGCTGGCGCTGTTGATCAGAACACTTACAAATGGCTTTTCCATGTGGCCTGGATTTCCTAACATCATGGTGGCCTCAAGGAAGTTGGATTTCTACATTGTGGTTCACAGCTCTAAAAGTGAGCATCCCAGTGACCAAGGCAGAAGCTGTAATACCTTTCCTGACTGAGCCTTAGGAGTCTCCAAGCCTCCATTCTATAACATTCTATTGCTTCTAAGTAAGTCACAACCCTGCGTAGATTTAAGGAGGAGGCACAAAGACCCCACTGTGGATGGCAGGGTTATCAAAAGACTTACAGCCATTAAAAAAATTTTATAGTTTATAAGATACCTGTGGGGTATACTTTGATGGAAGGTGGTAGGTCCCACTGTTGCCCAGATGAGCTGTATTTAGTAGTAAAGCAGCTGGTAAAACCATAGGCCAGGCCACATCTACTGGCTGACTTGCTGACCAGTTGGCTTGTCAATATCTTTCAGCAGCCTTCATAGGCTTTGCCAAGTGTGTAAATCTGAGCTCTGCTATGCATTGGCAGGAGCTCACTGGACCCAGAGCAAGGCAAGTAGATCAGGCTGAAGAGTGAGCTGACCCAATGTAGATGAACGGATAGTGGTGGTCAGAAGTTTGTGTCTGCCGCACAACTGTAAACTGTGTGAGTATATTCTGAGTTACAAAGGATCTGAACTATTCTGACACCGCAGCCAGGAGGAACTGCAGCAGAGGCACCAAGCTCTTCTGTTGGAAACAGTCCTGGTGCAGCTGCTATGCCTCGGGCCCATCTCCCTGTGTTGATGGAAGATGATCTCCCTGCTTATATAAAGTTGCTCTAGTGATCTAAGCAGTGGCAAGAAGGCACTGGGAGCTTTGAAATGAGTGTGGAGCAAATGCTTGGTGAGATCTGCTGGATCACAGCCATAGAGTTCAGATTCATGGAGATCCTGGCACGGATCCAGGCAGCAGTGCTGGCCACAGTCTTAGGACAGGATGAAAATGGATGCGGTCCACATAATAGTCCTCAGAAAGTGCCCCAAGACTTATTTTATTTTGGCATAGGGAAAGCAGGCTGGAAAATCTAATTCCCACCTGGTTTCTGTGGGTAAGATAATGGGCTCAGTGTTTCTCTTTCCTTAGACTCAGGTGCCCTCTTTTATTTTAGGAGATCCTGGACTCTGGTTGGGACTAGTGGACTCGATTGGTTATTACATCAGACTGACTGACCAAGGTGGTATGTGACATCCGTTGTCACAGCTTGCTGCCAGCTTTCTTGCCACAAGAGGGGGAAATGAGAATGTGGATGGGTGAACATAGATTCATGCTCACTCTCCATAGATGGTTTCTCCTCATTCAGTTGGGTCAATGATTATTGTACACAAAACATTTTTTCTTTAATTCTCAAATGTTAATGTTAGGTAAAGAAGTGAAGATTGTTGAGACTAAAATTATTAGTTTTCAAAATTTTCTTCACTAGTCTCAGGATGAATTAGTTCTACTTCTGTAGCTGCACAGGTCAAGGGGAGTGTCTGGTGCGTGTGCTGTTGGGAGTGGGTGGTGTCAAGAAGCTTCCATCTGCAGGGAGAAGGCCTAGAAACAGGTCCCCCTCCAGCCCAAACAGACCTCTTTCCCTTGTATTGCCAACTAGTCAATTCAATTGGGAATCTACCATGTACCAGGAAGTGATGGTGAATTAGAAAGATGGAGACTATCCTCAGTCATAATTCTTATTAATATTTATTACATTATGAGCTCTATATACTCTACATATGTGAACTCACATAATCCTTACAAACACCTTGGGAGAGAGATATTATCATTTCCATTTTAGAGACATGAAAGAGATGTGACAAATCACATACCTGCCCAAGCTTTCACAGCTACTAAACACCGGTGGGGAGGGTGTGTTGTTGGGATCTGCATCTAGGCTTTATGGCTCATGGTAGACCTCATCATACGCATGTATTCTAGTGAGCTCACTGAGAGCCTCCTGTTAGTGCACAATTCAGTTGAAATACATAGGTAGGTTAGAAAGTATTAAAATTCACTACAAAGTGTCCAATAGGCAATTCATAAACCACTTTGCAGAACTAATTTCTTTCCTTCTGTGCCTTAGCAAAAACTGTCTCACTGCCAGAACAAGCCCCTCTATCTTCTCAGGATTGCCACCCTTAAAAATACTTTCAAGGTATAATTTACATAAGGTAATCTGACTAAATCTTAAGTATACAGTTAAATAAATTGTCAAATGAATATGTTGATGTAGCCACCACCTCAACCAAGAACATTTTTATCACCTAGGAAAGTCCTCTAGGCAGTCAATCACCCCACTCTCCACTCCCTGCTGGGGTGCTCATCTAATTTTTATTAACACAGCTTAATTTTGCCTGTTCTAGAATTTTATATAACTGAAATAATATAGTTTGTACTCTTTTGTATCTGACTTCTTTCACTCAACCATGTTTTAAGATTCATTCATGCCCTGGCTGGTTGGCTGTTTGGTAGACCGTATGTGGAAGTCCTGAGTTTGATTCCTGGTCAGGGCACACAGGAGAAGTAACAATCTGCTTCTCCATCTCTCCCTCTTGTCTCTCTCTCTCTCTCTCTCTCTCTCTCTCTCTCTCTCTTTCCCTTCCACAACCATGGCTCAAATGGTTTGAACAAATTGGCCCTGGGCACTGAGGATGGCTCCATGACCCCTTGCCTCAGGAGCTAAATTAGCTCGGTTGCCAAGCAGCGAAGCTATAGCCCCAAATGGGCAGAGCATGGCCCAATAGGGGGCTTGCCAGTGAATCCCAGTCGGGGGCACACACAGGAGTTTGTTTCTCTGCCTCCCCATTCCCACTTTATAAAAAATAAAAAAGAATGCAATTGTTTCTCAAAAACTGTCCTAGGTTTCATGACGACAGAAATTAAATCTGTGTTGTTTAATTTTTTTAAATTCATTTTAGAGAGGAGAAAGAGTGAGAGAGAGAGAGAGAAAAAAAAATGGGAGAGGAGCAGGAAGCATCAACTCCCACGTGCCTTAACCAGACAAGTGCAGGGTTTCGAACCAGCATCCTCAGTGTTCCAGATCAAGGCTTTATCCACTGTGCTACCACAGGTCGGGCCAAATCTGTGTTGTTTATTGCTGTATTCCTGGAGTCCAGGACAGAGCATTGCACAATGTATTTGTTCTTTCTCTTTAAATCTGTTTGCTTAACACATGCATACATGTATATATAAGTATGACTCTGTAATTTTAAACTAAATAGAGGTTAGAGATAGGAGAGCTGCAATCATCTTCTATTATTCAGGAGAAACCTAAGGTTCATGGAGGTGAAGTTATTTGTCCACTGCCAGACAGCTAGTCAGCAGCAGAAACAGGATAGTCTCCTAAATGATTACTTATCTCACTTTACCATAACATGCTTCTTGTCATCAGTTTTAAGATGGAATTGAACTTTACTTCTGGCTTAAATAGATTATTAGGAACTGGATTTATTCTCCCACCTGAAACATGATAAAACTGGATAAAGTACATGAAACAATGGCTTTCAAGGTACTAGTCATCAAAGAACAGTAATCCCTGAGAGATGAGAAATTGATGAGGTGAACCCAGCAAGTACCTCAGTTTACTGCTCTGAAAGGGCTTTTAGGGGATAGTGCAGAGAGGAAGAAATCAGGGGCCATGCGGAGAAACACCACGAGCTGAGGACACAGAGTTGTGAGCATGAAGGGATAAGGCCAAGAGTTCACAGGACAGAGATCTGAAGAGGAAAGAAATGCACAGAACTCCAAATATCTGCAGAGGGGTGCATCTGACACATCATTACAGTGCTGATCGGCATGTTTGTGATGAAACCATGCAAGACAAGGAAAGAATGATTCAAAGGGGTAGAGGAAAAGCCATCGTGCATGCACAAGAGTACCAGGAAAAGTGTTTGTTCCCACCAGACTAGGAAACATTGCAATTCATAGGTATTGGGGAAACAGAAGGATCATATCTCCATAGTGAGCAATAATGAACCACATACTGAGTGCTGCTCTAGTTTTGCCTAATAATGTTAAAAGCAGATCAAAAAGGATCAAATTGACTTCAAGTAACTGAACTGTATCCCAGGTAAAGTTAATAAAAATTGATAGCAATACAAAAATATCCAGCATTCTATGAGGTAAAATTTATGTCTGGTATTGAGTAAAAAATTATCATGCATTCAAAGAAGCAAGAAAATACTACCCATTAAATAAAAAAATCAATTCATCAAAACTGACCCACAACTGACACAGATGTTAGAACGGACAGACAAGGACAATAAACATTCATTATAACTATATTCTATATATTCAAAAATTCAGTGGAGACATGGAAGATATAAAAATGAATCAAAATTGACATCTAGAGATGAAAACCACAATGTGTATAATGAAAAATTCATAAGATGGAAACAATGATAAATTAGATTTTATTTTTAAATGGTAAACTTGCCATAATGACAGAAATCATCTGTAATGTAACAGGAAAAAGTGTAAAATTACAGACAGATCATCAGTGAGATGTGAAATAACTTCAAACTGCCTATTTATGGATAATTTCTGTCCCTGAAGAAAAAAAAATGAGGTGTTATTAAAAAAATCCACAAGTTGATGAGAACTATTAATGCATTAATCCAAGAAGCTCAAAAGCCTCTAAGTGTAAGAAACATGAAGGCAACTATGTAATTCATGATACAATTTGTCAAAGTCAGTGATAAAGAGAAAATCTTAAAAGCAGCTGAAGAAAATAAGATACATTACTTACAGAGGGAGAAGGATAAGAAATATAACAGGTTTCTCATCAGAAACAATACAAGTGAGAAGATAGTGAAGCAAGATTATCCTAGTAATGAAAGAAAATACCTGTCAATCTAAAATTTCACACCAGAAAGAGTATTTAAACTAAAAGTGAGATAACTTTTTCAGACAAGCTGGAAGAATTAATCACCATCAGCCTTGTACTATAAGAAACATTAAAAGAAGAATTTTAGGTAGAAGGTAAATGATTAATACTGGATGAAAATATAGATAAAAGAATGAAGAATATCTGATATGACCATGATAACTACATAAATATAGATTTTCTTATTACTTGAATCCCTTTAAAAGATAAATAATAGTTTAAACAGAAATGAAAACAATAATGTAGTATGAGGTTTATAATGTATGTAAAACCAAAATGTATGACAATAATAGCTCAGACATCTGGTGAAGAGAATGGAAGTATGCTATGCATGAAATAGTATAATAGTATGAGAACACAAACTGCGATAAAGAAAAGGTAGATAAAAATAAACATTATTAAAATAAATTTATAAAAATAAAACAAAAAATCAAAATTATAGCTAATAGTTAAAAATATCAAATGTAATCATAAAAAATTAATACTCCAAAATAAAACAAACAGAAAAAATGTAGCAAGAAATATGTGGAACAAATAGCAAGATAATCAGACTTAACCATATTAATAATCACATTAAATATAAAAGATCTAAAATACCAACTAAGGGGCAGACATTGTGTTGTTGGTTACAAAAAGCAAGACCAAACTATATGTTGTCTACCAGAAATGTACTTTAAGTATCAAGAGACACAAATTGATAGAAATAAAAGGCTGGGAGAAGATAATACAAAGTAAAAGGCTTAAACAAAAAATAGATCAACAGAGCAGAACAGTGAGTTTAGAAATAGGTTCACTCATATTGACAAATGATTTTTAGAAAAATCTACAAAAGCGATCAGTGAAGAAAGAATGGTCTTTTCAACAAATAGTGCTGAAACAATTGCATATCAAGATGCAAAAGAACAAACTTCAGTTCATATATCATGCCATATATAAAAATAACCCAAAGCCCATCACATAATGTAAAACTTAGAGCTATATAAAAACTTTAGATAAACATTTTTATAATCTTGGGTTAGGTATAAGTTTTTTTAGATATAATACTGAAAGCACAACCCATAAAAAGATATGGAAAAGTTGTACTTCATCAATTTAATAACTTCTGCTGTTAAGTGAATTAAAAGACAAGCCACAGACTGAGAAAGATATTTGCAAACCATATATCTGCTAAAAAATTTTTATTCAGATTATGTAAAGTACATTTAAAACTCAGAAAACAAGTGACCCAAACAAAAATGTGTACAAGGTTTGAACACTTAACCAAAGAGGATGTACAGATGCTAAATAAACATGGGACAAGGAATCAAGGCTACTGGTACTTAGGGAAATGCAAATTAAAGCTACGAAGAGATGACACTATGTATCTCGTAGAATGGTTAAAATTAAAGACACTGTCCATATCAAGCAATGGCAAGTATGCGAAGGAACTGTCACTCTCATACATTGCTGACCGTGATGTAGAATGTTTAACTGGTTTAAAAAACCATGTGGCAGTTTCTAAAAGGTTATACTTGAACCTGTCAAATAATTTAGTCATTCCACTTAAGAAAAATGAAAACATACATTCATACACAGATTTGTACATAAATATTCAGAATAGCTTTATTTGTACTATTTCTATGCATGGCAGCATGGATGAACCTCAAAAATAATAATGTTGAGTGAAAAAAGTCAGACCAAAAAAGACCACATAAAGTATGATTTTCTTTATGTAAAATTCTAGATAATGCGAACTAATCTAGAGTGACTGAAAGCTGATCAGTGGTTGTTGAGAATGGGCAACAGTGGGAGGTGAGATTACAAAGGTGCATAATGAGTCTATTGAAGTGATGCATATGTTTATTACTTTGGATATGTTATTACTTTGTGTGTATATACAGTGTGTCCGTAAAGTCATGGTGCACTTTTGTCCTGTGACCGGCCAAAAGTGCACCATGACTTTACGGACACATTGTATATGTATATATATATGTGTGTGTGTGTGTGTGTGTGTACGTATACACACATATATGACAAAATTTATCAAGTTTTACCTAAATATGTATTGTTTATTGTATGTTAATTATGCCTCAATATAACTGGTAAAGAAACTATTGATATTGTGCAACTTTCATGAGAAACTTATTATTTATTCTCTGCTTAAAATGAGAGATAATGTGCTAGGCAAAACCAAAATTTAAATGTCTAGAAATATTTTTAACACTTAAATATCTAGATGGAAATAAAGCAAAGTTGTACAGCATGAGTCCAGGTCCAAAGGTAGAAGACAGAGAAATGTAGGTTCAGGAAGCTGAAATCTTGGCTCCCACTGGCACTTAGTATGTGCAGCTGGAGCCATGTGTTTTCATAATGTTAGTGATAAACACAATCGAGTTGAATTTTAAATCTTGAAATTAAAATAACTATTACTGAGAGCTATGTGGAGCCCGATTATAAATGAATTGTAATTGTAAATTGCTGAATATATTAATTATTGTGGCAGATGAGCAACAATTATTTTGTAATCCTTTCCAAAAGAGAAGTAACTATGAATAGACAGAATTGGGTTTAGAATCTGAAATGCTTTTACAATTTATTTTTTCTGCAGCAAACAAGGGTTTGTATGTTGGCAAGCAATCCTGATGACAGAAGATTTTGGCTCGGGAATCACTGAGAATAGAATGTGTGATGAAAGAGCTAGCTGATAAAACTGGGCACTGAAATGTATGATTTTTTAGAAACAATAGTACTGATTTTCTAGCAATAGCTAACTGGCAAGTTATTATAATAAGCAGAATTTTAAATCAACTACTCTCGGAGTATAGTCTCAAGATATAGAATATGCCCTAGTTGGATAGCTCGGTTGGTTAGAGAATCACCCCCGATATGCAGGAGTTGTGGGTTTGATCCCTGGTCAGGGCACATACAGAAACAGATAGATGTTTCTGTCTCACTCCCTTCCTTTCTCTCTAAAATCAATAAATAAAAATTATAAAAAATATAGAATATGAAGTAGTACCAAGAAGAGGGACTTGGATTTGGCAAACTTGGGTTGGAATCCCAGGCTCACCACATATCAGTTATATGTGGTGTGTGGAGCAGCGTGCATAGTTTCCATTAACTGTAAAATGGGGGTAATACCTACCTTTGTAAGATAATAGATATGTCAGCGATAATGTATATGTAGTACTTAGTGCTCCAGGTCATTTAACCTAACATGGCATTTTGCTGAATGCTATAGAAAAGATTCTGAATGGTAAATGACTTAACACTTTCAACCCCTACTTTGCAGGGTTCTTGTAAGAGTTGAATCTCTTCTCTGTAAAGCACAGACTATAATGCCTTGCACATAGCACAGAGCAGGTGCTCAACAAATGGTAGCTAGGAGGCGTATTAAAGGAACTTGAGTGGGATATGAACTAGGAGTCAGGACTGGTCCTAAGTTTCAGTTCTACCACCAAAGAGCTGTGTGCCCTCCAGCCTCTCACCGACACTTCTCCTTTTGAGCTAAACACCCTGATGTTCTTTGCCTTTGCTATTCTACAACGTTCTTGTTCTGTTCTTAACTTTTAATTATGAAAAAAAACAATACAAAGAATAAAAATTCAAAGAGTGAGTAAAGAATAAAATGTGGGTCTTTTCATCAGTATTCTTAACTATTATCAACTATCTTTCAAGAAATTCCCAGGCTTTCTGTGTGTTTACTTTGGCACAATAAGATACATATTGGTCTAAACATACTGTTCAATCTCTTCATGGATTCTTTTCCCCAAGTACCAATTGATCTTGAAGATAGTTCCATGTCATCACACATACATCTGCTACATTTTGATTCATGCCAATGACATAGTAGTGGTTGCATCATATTCCAAAAAGTAACATCATTTATGTACTTGCTTCCCTATTAATAGATATGCTATTTTCCTTTGCTTTTAAAAACAATACAGCAAACATCTGTGCACATTGGGGTATTTTTGCATCCGTATACATTTATTTGTAGGACAAATTTTCAGAGGTTGAATTGCTGGGTCAAAGGGTGTGTGTAGTAAAACTTTGATAATATTCTCAAATTGTTCTCCAAAGAGGGTGAACACTTTTATATGGCCATTAACTATGTATTTGTACTTATTTCCCTGCACACTTACCAACACTGTGACAACTTGCATTTTGCAGAGAGAGTAATTTTTTTCATCAACACAATTCAGTTCATCCTCAATTGGTCACCATTTTTCCCCTGTGGAAATGACTTAATTCAACAAATATTTAATCTTGTACAAGTTTATGGTGCATGAAGTATGGTATTAGATGTTTGAAGAAGTATAAATTCATTAGATACAGACTCTGCCTCAGTCCAGATGCTCACACTAGTGAGAAAGGCAAATACTCTAGACTCAGATTACCTTTCCTGTATTATCTATTTGTAATAACTCTTGTGACCACTGTGGGACTGGAAATGAACAAGTTTCATGAATATTTTAAGTGACTACTAGAATTTTTATGAATATGTTAAGTAGATGTGAGAATTTCCATGAATATATTAAGTAGGAGAATGATTCGCATGAACAGTGAAGCCACAGCTCATTAACCTCTATCTCCTGTCTGCTCATTTGCTGCCTTCTGCATTTTTTCACCGCTACAAGATAGTACAAGGAGGTGTGATTGAGGATGTAGAACTAGTCATGCCTCCTTCATGGCCTTTTCAGGTTAGTTGACTCACTATCCCAACTGTCTATAACTAGATTACATCAATGGTTCTGCATCTGGATGGAAAAGAGATCCCCTCAGGAAAACGATGCAGTTTTAATGAGTCGTAATACATCATCATCAGGACAACAAGCAAAACATAGATGCAACTTCTGGAAGAGAGAAATGGATGATGGGCAGAGGGGAGGGGTGATGGGAGCTGGGGGAGATAAATCTCCTGACAGCTGACATCTGTGAGACATGAGACAACAAAAATAGCAAAATACGAAAATGAAAAATAATGGCCAGTTTAAGTTCTCATAGGCCTTGTTAGGTTTTTAACATCCATCTTGACTCATTTTAGGTTGAATGTACATATGAGTATTCTGTATCAGAGACATATTCCTTATTGGGAAGTACCTCAGGTAAATAAGTGCTCTGGCCTCCTCTGGGCCCTAGTCCTGACCCTAGAGTACTGTGATAAGAACCATGTCAGCTTGTCTTGTGTAAGCAGCTGGGGGCCCAGAGGTGAGGAATGAGAGTGTGATTTTTCTCTCCATACGGAGAGGAAGCAAGCAGGCAGCTGTCTTCCATCTCTGCTGAAGGGGTTTCCTCCTCATCCGAGTGCTTTGGCAGAGATGTCATTGAACTTTTCCAGGAGCTTCATCATACCCACACCGTGGTAAGGCTGGATCCTTCCCTGAACAGTCGTGTCACTCAAGTTGTCCCTGGTCTTTACTGGGATGCACTGGGAGGGTTTAGAAGTTGGCAAGCCCACCTGAGCCTAGCAACAGTTATAATAGTCATTACATGCATTGGGAGTGAAGGGGAGTAGTTTGGTATTTTTCTCTCTTAACTTGGAGGAATTTTGTATTGTTTTATAGAGGAGCTTACTCTTGATAATGGGCAGAAATGATCATACAGAAAGAGAGGTTGGAAAACATTTCATGAGTGCTGCTCAAAAATTTCCAGTAGAGGCCTTCAGAGGGCAGGGGGGAGTGGCCACAAACCTTTGGGGCAGGGCTGCTGTTGGCAGGGTGGTGGGGAGAGGAATTAGAAACAGGCTTATTATTTCCTTGAAGTTTTATTTAAATTTTGCATTCAAATTTAAACAGTAACATTTCATTTCCATATCTTTCCGATCAAAGTTAAGTTGTGTCCTGTTTCTCTTCCTTTCTCCCGTCCTCAGGGAAGAATGGTTCCTCAGCTTAAGAAACTGGGATGTAGATGTGTCATCCCAAGCAGAGTCATGAATGTAGAACTTTAATTTTTGTTTTTGTTTTTCCTTATTGAGTGAAAGGCAGGAGGTGCCCTGATTGGGATCCACCCAGTCAGCCCCTTTCTGTGGCTGATACTCCATAGATCTGGGGCCGCTGCTCCAGCAATGGAGCTATTTTTTTTTAGTACTTGAGGCAAACCATGGAACCAACTTAGCGCCAGGGACCAACTTGTTCATTTGAGCCATGGCTGCTGGAGGCAAAGAGGGAGAGAAGGGGGAGGGGTGGAGAAGCTGATGGGCACCTCTCCTGTGTGCCCTGACCAAGAATTGAACCTGGTACTTCCACATACCAGGCTGAGGCTCTACCACTGAGCCAACTGGCCAGGGCCATGAACCTAGAACTTTAAAGGGATGTTTAGAGAAATATGAGTTGATTGTTGGGATATTTGGGAGGGGGGTAGCCTGTCTAGTTGGTAGTGCTGTTGAAAAGATGGTGGACAAGGTCCTTGAATGCTACACTAAGGAATTAGAATTTTACTCTGTAGTCAATGTAAATCTATTAATAGTCTTTGCAAGGAAAATACTGAATCGTTTTAATTGCAGGAGGCAGATGATGACATAGAAGCAAAAGTGTCCCTAGAAAGTTGTGGAGGGTGAGAGAAATGTGGGCCTGAATTAGGACCTTGAATGTGGGGAGAGAAAAAGCAGGTGCAGATCTGAGATGAACAGAGAGAAAGAACCCATGTTACATGCAGGAAATCAGGGAAAAATAAATAAAAGATAATGCCTGTATTGCTTGTATTGAGAGGAGAGTAACTCCTGGGGAGGGGAAAATTTCCCTCCTACCCCCTTTAAATTCTTACAACTGAAATAAAATTGTCACAGACCAGACTAACAGGAGAAAAATCAGTTTAATCTGTGCTTGGTAGATCATAAATGATGCTCAGAGAAATAATGAGCCAGCCCAATTTTTATACTTTTTCTACAATGAAACCATAAATTCGTGAAGAACTGACAGGACAGAGAGACAGGTTGGGGTGCCCATTAGGAGGAACCTATACAAAGTTTGAGCTTGTATAGGAAACTGGTAAGAAGTAACAAGGTTTGTTTATACAGATTTTTTTTGTCTTTGATTTCTTAATTCTAGAAAAGAGTGCCTATCTCTCAGCACCCCACCCTCCACCCCCGAAGCAAGGAGGGCACCTTTCTTGGGAGATTTAAGTTCGGTATTCAAGGAGACAGGGAGGATCAACATGCCCTTCTCGTACCAGCTGGTTGTCAAGTAAGTTTATTCAAAGTGATCAACATGCCACTGTGGAATATTTTGGGGTATCCCTGCTATAAGTATTCTTCAGGAACAGGCAAAAGGGTAGGCTTAGGGAGTCCTTTTTCATTCTTGTTAGCAAAGAGAGGGCAAGAGAATACGCAGGTGACTACATGCAACCTGTCCCTGGAAAAAGGACACTTGAGCCCAGAGGATAGGCTGGTAGTCCCCCACCAAAGAGACAAAGGCAACAGAGTTAACGGGCATGGATTTAGTGAATGGTTTCTGTCTTTGTACAGGGTAATCACCCCCAACATTTATTTTATGTGACCATGTAAACCTTCTAGTGGTGACTCTAGAATCACTACAGTGAATCAGAAATAGCTGGTGGAGTTGGATTATAGCAAAATAAAAAAAGTGGTAATTTTTTCTAGCCATTGTTTCTCATAGAAAGTTAAAAGAATAAAAAGAGGAGACTGCTGATATTGTCTGTATTTCTGAGGGTGTTTCCCATTCACTAAGGGCCCAGAGCAGGGCACTACCTCCTGCCTGTTCACTTGCTGGCTTCATTCCTAAGATGTTCCACATCCTCAGGTTATCATTAAAAATTTGGGACATTGGGGAGAAAAGGAGATTTGAGGAGCAACTAACTGAATTTCTTGAAAACTCTTGACCTCCTTCTCTTGATAGGGTATATTCCAAAGCAAGACTATTTTTCTCTTGACATTTTATGCTTCCTTCTACCTCATAATGTTCAAGTATACCAAGTAGTAGTGTTTTAAGATAAAATCAAAATATACCTAAAGGCATATTTTTATCTAAATTTTATCTAAATTTAAGATAGTTATAATATCTTAAAGGTAAATGAAACCATTAGTATTCCCTCCCAGACCACCCAGGATATTTTATAGTGGCTCCAAAATCTATAAAATAAAATGTCTTACGTATTAATTTTAAACGTGTCATATCTATTCTCACTGTGCCATAATTTCAAAATTACCAGTGTTTATTGTAATAAAGTCAAAGTTGAAGTTTTCACATCAAGAACTCCTTCACTCCCCATTGAAATGTCCACTCTTTCTAGGTTTAAACTGTTCATGATAGTTTGGTGTTTATCTCTTTAGAAATTTTATATTTCTATGAACATTTAAACATATATATGATATATACCATATAATATAGGTATAGTACTACATATGTATAGTAGTATATCTGTATGGCATTATATAAAATAATACATATAGTTTTTTAAAAAAGAAACATGCATATCCTTCAATCTTTTTATTGCATATGTATTATCCCATAGTATAAGGGTGCCATAATTCTACTGTACCTGTTTTGGTCAACATTTAGGTGATGGGCCAGAAAGTCTGCATTTAAAATAAGAAGCTGCTACTAAAATGCTAATCATAGTGCAAATTAAGTCAGCTGGTAAGTAAAAAGTAAATCCATTTCAAATTTCTATTTTGAAAACCTTACTGAAATTTATTTAAATGTTTGTTCACATGATAACACTAGTAATGATGACAAAGATGAGAGGAAGTGATGTCTCTTAGATTCTGTTGGTAAAAGTGAAAATTAATGCATATTTGCTGACAAGGAATTTGGCAATATGTATGAAGAGTTTTAAATGATTTATCTCCTTTGATCTGGTAATTCTATTTCTATGGATTAATTCCAAAGTAATAATGCTATGGAAAACGATTTATGGATATGAATATTTAATAGTCATATTTATAATAGAAAAAATATGAAAACAAATACTACAGAGTTATTAAATAAATTATGTCACATTAATATGACTGAAATGTAGTTTGCAGCCAATATAACCATGTTTTCAAAGATTTAGCTAAATGAAAAATGCTTACAATATAATGTCAAGTGAAAAAGCTGATGTTATCTCTTGAAGTGTTTTTTTTTTGTATTTTCTGTATTCATCTGTTCATAAGATACATATTGTTTACATAAAAAATAAACATTACTGCCTGACCTGTGGTGGCGCAGTGGATAAAAGCGTCGACCTG
The DNA here is from genome assembly GCA_037038555.1 of Rhynchonycteris naso. NCBI lineage: Eukaryota > Metazoa > Chordata > Mammalia > Chiroptera > Emballonuridae > Rhynchonycteris > Rhynchonycteris naso. Next base: position 304,975,519 of record CM072995.1, on the reverse strand, counting down.
GGAACACTGAGGTCACCAGTTCAAAACCCTGCACTGGTCTGGTCAAGGCATATATGGGAGTTGATGCTTCCAGCTCCTCCCCTCTTTCTCTCTCTCTCTCTCTCTCTCTCTCTCACTCACTCTGTGTCTCCTCTCTAAAATGAATAAAATAAAAAGAAATTTTTAAAAAAGTTAAAAAAATAAAATAAAATAAACATTACTATGACAGTTTCTGCTGGAAGAGATAACAGGTGTTTATGAAGGGGATGTATTTAGCTTCTTCTTTTTGACGTAGGTTATGGGAGTTGATAAGATAGCCAGGGTGTCTAGATTGGGGGACATCACTTTATTTCAATTTTTTTTGTGTGGTGAGCTGGGACAGAATCTATTGGGTATACTCTCTGAGAGAGGGAGGTCTCACTAAAGAGGATGAAGGACCCACTAGGGGACTGTGGTGCATAAGGTGATGTGACTGAGTTGTTATTTCTCATGAATTTTTCAAATACATAACCTATCTTCCTTTTGTTCCCTGACAGCATTTCCCCCATGGGGGAGACAGACAGGATGAAGCCCTAATCCACCACTGTGGAAACATTTTATAGATTTGTATTATAGATGAAAGCTCATTTTGGAAAATTGCTATTCAAACCTCACAGTTTTGAGACTTAAAGGCAAATAGGAGAGAAGCTATTTTACGCTTTAATGTTGTAAAGAGAAAGAGAGCAGACATCTCAGAATTCCAACAGTTGAGAATTAGTGAGAGAGCACAGACTTTAACGCTGGGGTTATTTTATTTGAAAAATAAATTCTACCTATTACCTATATGCTAATTCTTGGTATTTTTAATCTTTTTATTTTAACTCAGAAAAAAGGTTAGAGAAAAAAATTCTAATCTGTAGTTCAAATGAAACTGCTTGTAATTTAACTCTATTCCTTTGGCTGATACAATTAAGACACCTACCATGACTTGATGACAGCATTCTCACATATGTATTACCTTTCATGGTGGTTAAAATGTCTGTAAGTTGTCTGACCAGGTGGTGGAGCAGTGGATAGAGCGTCATACTGGGATGCAGAAGGACCCAGGTTTGAGACCCTGAGGTCACCAGCTTGAGCACGGGCCCATCCTGGCTTGAGCAAAAGCTCGTCAGCTTGGACCCAAGGTTGCTGGCTCCAGCAAGGGGTTGCTCAGTCTGCTGAAGGCCCGCGGTCAAGGCACATGTGAGAAACCAATCAATGAACAACTATGGTGTCACAATGGCAACAAAAAACTGATGATTGATGCTTCTCACCTCTTTCCGTTCCTGTCTGTCTGTCCCTATCTATCCCTCTCTCTGACTCTCTCTCTGTTCCTGGAAAAAAAAAGTGTCTGTAAGTTAAATAAGCAACCTCAAGTGTAAAATGAATGGCTATAGTAGACTAGTTTCCCATTTTCCAACTATTCGTTGGTCTTATGTGTCCTAACCTCTACCCACTCCCTTTTTTCTCTTCCCCTTCTCTTCTTTCTCCTCCTCCTCTTCCTCATTCTTTCTGTTTTTTAAAAATTTGCTCCTTCCTCACCCAAGCTATGTGATTTTAGTGGTGGCTGAAAATCAATACTCCAGTCTCTGGATACAGGAATCAGAGACCTTTCTAAGCATCCCTTGAATTGAAGGTGGGCAGAAAGTTTTCTTACTTTCTGGACATTAGCTGAAAGAATAGAAATCTGGAGTTTCTTATGGTATATTCACAGGCTTGTAGAAAAACATCCTGTATATAATTGGGAAGAATAGGCCAAAACACAGAGAAAAGCAGAGCTGAGTAACACATGCAGGAGGTGGGGGAAGACGGGGACAGGGAGAGAGAAGCTTGCCACCCTTTTCCTTTCTGCTGTTGTAATACTTTCTCCTCTTTGCATAAGCTAATTTGGGTTGGATTTCCATCCCTTGCAATCAAAGATTTCTGACTATTTTAATGACCATATTGGACTAGCAGTCAGAATAAGACACAGTGGTAGGTAAGTGGAGTTATCCTTGGACATAGTAACTTTACTTGCTTTTTATTTAACTCCAAAGTATGAATATCAAAGGAGTAAAGCAGTAGGCACTTGCAAAAGAGATGCCAAACTTCAGTTTCTTTGAAACCTCTTAGTATTGGGAAAGAGCTGGAGATGATCAGGACAGGAAGTTAGACTTATGAATAAGAAATGGCGAGAAAGAAGCAATACCTTTCTACAGCCCAGAAGCTGTGTCTTGAAAAGGAATAAGAGGAATTAAATCAGAATCCGACGCATCCCGCTTTTCATCTGCTCTCAGAAATGGAAATAGGATTGAATATATTCTATAGTGATAAGACAGAATTTGCCCTTTTCAGATTTTAAGAAAAACGAGCCTGTGAACAGATTTCTTGCCTATCAGTTACAATAAAGAGAATCCTCTTTTTGTCACATTCTTCATGTCAGGGCGAGTTTGTGATGCTGTGCGATAGCATTTTCCTTTACAAAACATCTGTAGGTTTTTTTTCTCTTTCCTACCATCACAAGATGGATGATGCTATCCAAAGACACTATCATCACCTTGCTATCATTTGGAAAGATTTCTGTATTTTAAGAACATGGAACATATTTGAGATGACTATGTCCCACATCAAAATCTAAGTGCTATCAGTCAATAATTTGTGGACAGTCAAGTCTAAGTGGTCACGGTGCTGTGGGTACTTAATGGAATTCTGAATTCCTGGAGTGACCAGCTTCTCAGTCTTTAGTGTGGCATCTGTGTCTTGTCTTTCTCTGACTAATGTATAAGTGGTATTTTGACAAGTGACTCATCAGCTGAGGCACACCAAGTATTTCCTTCTATGTGTATCTGGCATAGAATGTGGGCGGTGCAGTATTTATTGACTGAATGAATTTTTCAGGCTTTACACAGAAAAAAGTACAGATAATATTATTATTTAAGAGCAAAGACATCTATAATCTTATTTTAATTTCTTAATTTATACACTTCCTCTTCTTGTTTGGAAGTAGATTGGTAAAAATATTAATAAAATGATAGGTTCTATTGTATTTTTTAAGTTGTTTTTTTTTTCCTCTGACTGGTAGATGGAGTATTGACTTAGAATTCTGAGGTCACCAGTTTGAAACCTGAGGTCACTGGCTTGAGCCCAGGGTCCACCAGTTCTATTCCTAGTCAAGGCATGTATGAGAAGCAATCAGTGCACAACTAAGTAGAGCAAGATGTTGATGATTCTCTCTCTCCCTTCCCTCGCCTCTATAAAGAAAGATTTTTTTTTCTTGCCCATATGGATACTTCCTATTTGTGCATAGCAAAAATGCCATTACATAATCAAACAGCATCACTTAAGCATTGGCAACATTTTAATGCTGTGGATGGCTCTTCTTCCCCAGTGTCTGACAATGTTTGGTGCCAGCAGAGAGAGGTGCCCTGAAAAGATGGCGGTAGGTACGGTGTACTTCCTCTTACCACACTCTTCACATGAGAAGAACAGAAGGCTGTATGTGACCTCACAGGAAGCAGAATGGTGTTTAGAACAAATACTCTCTCAGGCACTGGAAGGAGACAACGGGAGGAACCAGTACTGTGTGGACACTGGGTCTGTGCCACTCTGGAGATAAAGCAGTTGTGCATTGTCAACCATTTTAAGCCACCTTTGACTGACCTTGACATAGACTGGAGATTCCTTACATCTTTGAAACAGATTTATTGAGGTCTAATTGGTATGTTTTATGTTAAGTGTACCAATTGGTAAGTTTTGACATAAGCATATATCAATGAAGCTATCACTACGATGAAGATACTTGTTGGGCAGATAAAATATATTATGCTCACTTTGTTGAAGATGGCGCTGCCCACATGGAAGTTCGTTGATATTAATGTGTGTTCTGGAACAGGCTGTGGGCAGGCCAGGTCGTTATAGCCTAAGGCTTAGTTTAAGAGTAGGCTCTACCCCACAACCTTGACTGATTGGATGATGTAGGGTGGTGCACTCTCCTGAGGAATCCCATTATGCCTCAGATGGGTGGCTTTGTATCAGAGACTTTCTTATATGTATAATTGGATTAAAGGTTTGGATTTTCTAGGCTATAAACTGGGGCAGTCTGGGAGCTTGATCTCTCTCTCTCTCTCGGTTCCTGGGTTCCTGATTAGTATTAGAGAGGAGAGCAGAGTAAGGCCACGTGAAGGCCAGGAGAAGCAGCCGAGATGGCAGAGTGCTGAGGAAGAAGCCAGTTTGTTAAGAGTTTGTGCAGGAGGAAATGGGAAACAGAGATGAATAAGTCTGGTGAGCTAGAAACCTTTGATTCTAGGAAACTCGGATAAGTCAGTAGCTTTGTGAGCACTGAATGTGTGGGTTTTGGAGCCCAGTGTGTGTTTTTGTTTGCCCGCCGGGTGCAAGCTAGAATTAAAGCTAATGGCTCACCAGTTTTTGGCTCCGGTGTTTCATTGCCATCTGTCCGAATCCAATGCGAACCTGCATGGGTCAGGCGGCTGTGATGGCGGCCTTGACTACTGGCTTTACAATACTAAACCGTGCAGAGCTCTTAGAAGCATCCTCAGGCAGCTTTGTATTTTTTCTCACTAGATCCTCCCCATTTGCCTTCACCTCCATCTCTGGGAAACCACTGATCTACGTTCTATCCCTGTGATATTTGTGGTCATTCAATATAATTTTATATAATAGTACATAATCTTTTTTTGTCTTTCACATAGCATAATTATTTTGTGATTCATTCATATTATAACATATCAATAATTCATTTCACTACTGATTAGTATCTATTGCACATATATACCATAGTTTGCATATCCATTCACCTATTGATGTACATTTGGGTTGTTTCTGGTTTTCAGCTACTACAGATAAAGCTACTGTGAACATTTTTGTACAAGCCCTTGTATGGACATATACTTTCATTTCTTTTAAGTAAATTCCTAGGAGTGAAATGTCAGGTCATATAGCAGGTCATGTTTAATATTTTGAGAAACTGCCAAACTATTTTCCAAAGTGGTTGTACCATTCTACATTGCCACCAGCAGAGTATGAGAGTCCTAGTTCCTCCACATCTCTTGCCAACTCATCCTTAGGATATTTGTAATTTAAGCATTCTCATAGGTATAAAGTGGGATCTCGTTGTAGTTTTAATTGCATTTCCCTAATTCTCTGACTATAATTACACTGGGGAACTAAACTTTTGTTGCATCCACAAAAATGCTTCTTCTTACCTAATTCGAGTGTGCTAATTTCAAATCTGACATTAGTTTTTCTCTGTAAGCTACAGTTTTCTTGCAATTCAAGATTTTAGGTTTTTATTTTATTGTAAAATTTTCAACATTTAGTTTAACATAATGAAGTAGAATGTCTCCTTGGACATCATCTTTGTAAAAATATAATAATTTATATATTGCAGTAAATACACTAATACACTAAAAGATATGATTGCATCAGAATTTGTCTACAATTTTGAAATAGAACATATTAAAACACTTATTTTAATCATAAAATTTGTGCACAACTTATTTAAATTCTATTCAGGCAAAAATTTGCGTTTGTAGCTCTTACGTTTGTGTACTTGTTGAGGACAATCTTGTTTGATGCTCCAGCAGTAGTCTGCCATCATATTTCTGTCCCATCGCCCCTGATAATGCTCTTCTATTGTCTTCAGATCTTGATGAAAGTGTTCTTCATGCTCATTAGTAACAGCTCCAAGATTTTCGGGAAACTTATCAAGGTGACTGTTCAGAAAGTGAATCTTAACGTTCATGTTCCATCCAATGTCATGGATAGCCAACAGCATCCTTTGAACCATAAGTTCACAGTTTTCTCCTTTTTTGTTGCCAAGGAAGTTCTTTGTAACTGCCACAAAAGACTGCCATGCTGCTTTCTCCTCCTTATTCATCTTCCTAGCAAATTTCTTGTCAGGTATGAGGGTTCGAATTTGAGGTCCATCGAATATTTCTGCTTTTAACTTCTCGAAAGAGAAGGCAGGAAAAGCAGAAATAATATGTTGAAAGCATTCACTTTCTCTATTCGAAGCCTGAACAAACTATTTCATTAAGCCAAGTTTGATATGAAGTGGAAGAAAAATGATCCTGTCTCGATTAACTACAGATTCATTCACAATAGTTTGTATCCCTACTTCCAGAGCTTCACGTTTCAGCTACTCCTTCTGTGTCCAGTGTTTCTCCTGAGCTCAGCTGTCCCACAAACACAGAAAGCAAGGATACTTTGTGAAACCTCTCTGTTGTCCTAGCAGAAAATTTACCATTTTAAGATCCACACAAATGATCCAGTTATGCTCCTCATACTTCAGAAAGGCAAGGACAATTTTTATGTCATAATCTTCTCACAGATGAGTTGAATAACCAATTGGAACTGCTGCATAAACATTACCGTTGTGTAGGAGAACACATTTCAGATTCCGTTTAGAGCTGTCAAGAAATAGCCGCCATTCTGTTGGACTGTAAGTGGTAACACCTAGCTGGCTGAGAAGACTACTGATATCATGACAGTAAACAAAGTGTTTGTCTTCAGAAAAAAAGTCCACACAAAAATTTTTTCACGCTTCCTGAAATGTAATGCTTTAGCTGACCAGTGAAGTACATTCTTTTCTTGAAGGCTGGAGGCTAAGAACTCAGCTGATTTCTTTGATAGGCCCAAATCTCTTACTTGGGTTGGCTAAGCTGCTGAGGGGTTAATGACTGCTTGGCATCAGAACACCCTTCAGATTCTACAACCATTTCCTCATGCTTCTTATCAAAATACACGTGATCACCGTGTTCACTTTCTTCATCTTTAGAAGAGATAAAACCACTGAAAACTGGAACCGGAGTGTCTCAGAGTGCAGCCTAGGTCGTATTGCTGAATGAATTTTAGGATATGCGATCATATGCCATTTTTTTCTTGCCAATGCCCTTTGTATGGATCAGACAGAAATAACAGTCACTGCTGTGGTCCTTAGGTTTACACCAAACCATGGGAATACCAAAAGGCATTTCTTTGCGTTTTTCTTTTGTCCAGTCATGAAGCATTTCCTTGCAATTATGACACACAATATAAGGAGCCCAATTCTTGTCTTGATCGCCAAGGGGAACATGAAAATAGGCAATATATGCACGTGTCACAAATGATGAAATATTGTGCCTTTGAAGGTGAAATGTGTAACACTCACATATATAACAGAAGGTGTCAGGACTATTCTTACATTTATGCCTACTCGAAGAAGCCATGATTCAATCTTAAAACAAAATAAGAGGGTGTTTTTATCAGATAATAATTTTTTACATTTAAAAACAACTACAACTATGTAAAAGTGATGTGTGTAAAACATTAATTGCCTTGTGGTTATGTTCAATACAAGAGTCATTGCTTTTTAACTCCAATTTAAGAACCAACGCATGCCATTAAGTGTAACAAAAACAATTAAAATTGCATAAAAACTAGAGCATACACCAAAAAATGGATTTTATATTTGGAATTGGTGATGCAGAAATATGTAGAAAAAGTTCTAAAATCTCATGCAGCAGAAAATGAAAAAAATAAATTGTTCCCAGTGTTATAGATCTATTTCTCCTTTCAGTGCTATTAGTTTTAGCTGTCTATATTTTGAATCTCTGATGTTGCATGTCTAAATGTCTAAAATTGTTATGTCCTCTGCCTAATTAAACTGTTTACTAGTATTATAAAATGACCTTTATTCTTGATAATATTCTTCATCCTGAAATTTTTTTGTCTGGTTCAATATAGCCACTACAGCTTTCCTTTGAATACAATTAGCAAGGTATATCATTTTTCATTTCTTTACTTTTCATCTATTACAATCTTTATATTTAAAGTGTGTTTATTTTGGCAGCATATAGTTGGATCTTGCCTTTTTAAAAATCCAATCTAGCTTGACCAGGTGGTGGTGCAGTAGATAGAGCGTTGGACTGGGATGCAAAGGACCCAGGTTCGAGACCCTGAGGTCGGCAGCTTGAGCGCGGGTTCATCTGGTTTGAGCAAAGCTCACCAGGTTGGACCCAAGGTTGCTGGCTAGAGCAAAGGGTTACTCGGTCTGCTGAAGGCCCACGGTCAAGGCACATATGAGAAAGCAATCAATGAACAACTAAGGTGTTGCAACAAAAAACTGATGATTCTTATCTCCGTTCCTGTCTGTCTGTCCCTATCTATCCCTCTCTCTGACTCACTCTCTGTCTCTGTAAAAAAAAAAAAAAAAAAAAAATCCAATCTAATTATATCTACCTTTTAATTGAGATAGTTAGAACATTTACATTTAATGTAAGCATTTATATGTTAGGTACAGTTCCATCTTTTTATTATTTGTTGTCTCAGCTTTTCTTTTTCCTCTTTTTATGCCTTATTTTGGCTTATTTGAATATTATTCCAGATCATTTCTTAGTTGGCTTGTTACTATAATTCTGTTAATTTAGTGGTTTTATAATTTATAGCATATATCTTTAATTTATTATACCCTTCAAGTAATATATCATTTTGCATATAGTGAAGAATCTTAACAGTGTACTCACATTTTTCACTCTTTAAATTTGTATTATTATATCATATATTCCACTTTTAAATAATTTTTATATATTTTATATTACATTGTTACTATTTTTGTTTAAACTGGGGTTGAAAAACATTTTCTATAAAGAGCCAGACAGTCAATATTTTAGGATTTGTGTGCTGTGTGGTATCTCTTGCAACACCACTATTTCTTTCCCCATTATAGCTCACAGCAGCTATGGACACTACAGAAGTGAATTGAGCATGACTGTATTCCAATAGCAAGTTATTTAAAAATAGTCACCATGAACGATCTGGCTTGTCTCAGTCCATTTGGGCAGCTGTAACAAAATACCACAGACCAGGTAACTCATAAACACTGTTCCAAAGGCTGAAAGTCTGAGATCAGGGTGCGAGTATAGTCAAGGGAAGGCTCTTTTCCAGACTTTCTATTATACCCTCACAAGGCAGGAGGGGCTAGGGAACTTTCTGGAGCCTCTTTTTATAAGGGTTCCACCTTCATGACCTAAGTACCTTTAAATGTACTCCATCTTCTAACACCAATGCCTTTGGACATTGGGATGTCAACAAGTGAATTTTGGAGGTTACAAACATTCAGACCGTATCACATAATCTGTGGACTGTAGTTTTCTGATTCCTGATTTAAATAGTCAATTATCTTTTTAAAGATATTACCATTCTTCATTCCTTACACGGAGTCATAATTTCCCTCTTATTTTCTTTCTTCCTAAAATACTTCCTTTAACATTTGTTGCAGTAAATATATGCTGATGTTAAATTATTTTAGCTTTTGTATGTTTGAAATATTCTTAATTTCATCTTAATTTGTAAAATATGTTTTTCTGAGTATAAAAGTCTAAGTTAACAGACATCTTCCTTTTGTCTTTTAAAAATGTTGCTTCACTCTGTTCTCACTTTTGTTTCCAAAATCTTGTCTTGTGTTGTTTCTGTCATTCCTGTCTTTATTCGTATTTACATGTAACTTGTATTCTTTTCTCTGATTGCTCTTAAGATTTTTCTCTTTATCACTGGTTTTGACCTAAATTATCATATAACTTGGTATAATTTTTTTATGTTTCTTGTACTTAGAATTCATTGAACTTTTTGACTCTTATAGACTTAAGTTTTCATCAAATATAGAAAAACTTTGGTTGTTATCTTCAAATATCCACCTCCACCCATGCACGCATATTTCAAGGATCCACTTATTTGTATATTAGGGCTCTTGATGCTCTCCTTTTTCTACATCCCCACTTCTTCTCTTGTCCCCCTTGTCCTACATATTTTTTTTCTGTAATTCATTTTGAACAGTTTCTATTACTATATCTTCAAGTTCACTGGCCTTCACTTCTGTAGTGTCTGATTAACAATTTGCTTCAATCAGTATATATATTATTACTTTTTTATTGAATTTATTGGAGTGACTTTTTTATTATACACATTTTAGTTTAATTCTAGAAGTATAATTTGGGGCTTTAAAAATATCCTCCATGTCCCTATTTAACTTTTTAACACTCAATACAGTTATAATATCTCCTTTAATTTTCTTTTCTGCCAACTTTTAACATTTGTGTCAGTTTTAGGTGGATTTTGATTGAGTGACTTTCTTCTTATCTTGGGTTGTATTTTTCTGCTTCTCTACATGTTGACTGGATGCAAATGTGGATTTTTACATTGCTGGGTGCTGGATATCTTTGTATTACTCTAAATTTTTTTTGAGATTTGTTCTGTATAGAGTAATGTTATTTGGAAATAGTCTGGTCCTTTGAATCTTGCTTTTAAAATGTATTAGGTGAGTCTAAAGTAGTGCTCAGGCTAGAAATTACCATTTCCTATTTAGGTTTTACTTGGGGGGGGGGGAGAGTAGTATTTTACCCATCCTCCATGATTTATTAAGTTTCCTAATCTGCCTATGTGAGCTCAGGCACTATTCCTTCTAATCCTTTTGAGTGGTTCTTTCACCAATCTCAAGGGTTTTCCTCACATGCATATGTTGATAACTACTTAGCTAAATAATCTAGGAAAATATTTTTAGATCCCCACAGTTCCCTCTCTGCACTATACTTAACTCTTTGGTAGACTGTTCTCTGATCCCCTTGGTCCCTCTGGACTTCCAGCTTTGTTTTCTCAGCTTAAGGCATTCAGTGTGCTTTGTCTGCTTTCCTTCTTCCTGCATTTAACTCTTTCAGGAGAGTGAGGCAATTTTAACACTTCCCTTATTTCTCATCTCTCAGGGGCCACTGTCCTTCTATGTTGAATTTTCACTATTTTGAAAGCCATTGTTTCATGTATTTGGCTACATTTTTGGTTGTTTCAGGAGTAAAGTAAATAAGTTCCTCTCTAGGCTTTCAGTGACATTATTTCAGAGGACTGTCAGTCATCCAAGGCAGTAAGTATGAGACAGTATAGTGGTTAAAATTTTAAGTGTCTTAAGAGTAAGTAGTAAAAAAATTTTTCTTTGCTCATATTTATAATGAATTAGAAGATAGTTGTGGAGTCGGGGAGATGGAGACTATTAGATTGGCTCCTTTCTAATAAAACAAAGTTGGAGAAAGTAGCTAAGATTTGCAATTAATTCACTAATAATGTTTCACCTTAATTTAGACAGACTTAACCAGTAACAGGTAGCCTGAACAAGCACAGACCAATCCCAGGGGCCAACCCAGATAACCTTGCAGCCTAAAGAGACAATGAAAGGTTTCCTAAAGCAAGTGGAAAAATGGCATTAGTAAAGGGTGGAAGGGGCTAGGTGGAGCTCCATCTCCCCAACTCTATAGATAAGCAACTCCTCCTCTCCGGCAGAGACCTAGTGCACTCTGAAGGGGGCTTTGAATGTCTCTGTAGAGAAAGTCTCTTTCTGTGGAAACCAAAATATGAAGATGAATGGTCTCACAAAGAGAGTGGGTTTAGCAGCAGGTGACTCTTGGCTCTCCCAAATGAACTCAAGCAAATTAACCTCTAACCTTATTTCTTCCCCTTTGAAGCTGTCCCACAACCTTCAATGAATTTATGTTGTACATGCTCCTTCTGCCTGTGTAGGCTCCCTCTCTTTCTGTCTTGTTATGATAATACTAGCTTATAAGGCATATGAAATTGTGGGTAGCCTCATAACTTCCTACTTCTACAGACTCATAATCAGCCTAGTCGTCATATAAATGGGGATTGCAACAATAATAATTTTACTTCTCCCTAAAGAATCAGTCTTGTCATATTTCAACATTGAGGTTGTCAAAGCTATTCAACTCAGAGAGACACATGCATTTCACCAATGTGAGATCTGGGCACAGATCTTGCTCCAAGAATGTCATTTACTGGAGAATTCCCTTTGCATTAGTGCAGTAGTCAGTAAGGCATTTGGGAAATACCTTGCCAGGTTGGGGTTCTAGAGCCCTGTGATGACTCCTTTGCTGTCTGTATTCTGTCCACTGTTATTCCAGATCCTAGGAGGATGAAACACATACCTCCTGCCAACTGCTTGGTAATCTAATATAAGCAGAGGGCTTTAAAATGCTCAATAACAATAACATTCCATTCATTCCATCTCAGTTAATTAGGACTCAGTCAGTAGGCTGACAAGAGCTCAGCTGAAATTTACCTTTGCTTTGAAAGGCTTTTTTCATCCAGTGAAAACTAATTGGGTAAATAGAACATCAGGTGAATAATGGGGGGGGGGTAATAGCAGAAAGAGAAAGAGGTATTTAATTGCTCTCCTGATGAAAACAGCCCTTGACAAACAAGAAAAATCTCATAGCAGGGTAAAGAATGGAAAGGGCTGGGTGTTTAGAGCCCTGAGTGCCTGTCATAGCTCTTCCCTAACAAGTGTGCCGCTTAAGCACACTGCTTTCCCTCCTTGCGACTCAGTTGGTTTCTCTATAAAATAAGAAGTTGTTCTCCATTGCCTTTTAAGACTTGCTACAATAATAGCAATTAATGTGCTCAATTTAAAATAAACCCTAGGACTTCATTAAGCCAGGAAATCCACCCAAACACTGTAGTAGGTCAGAATCTACTCCCTGCCAAGATGTCTAGGTAAATCATCATAACCCCACAACACCAGTCCCTTTCAGTTCCAATCTCTTCTATTCCCTTTTGCCAGCAATCTTTCCAAGAGTCAGTTATGACCTTGTCTCTTTCCTTTGCATGGCTCTCATGCTCACAAGATGAAGTTGAAACTCTCTTGCAAGGCACATAATAGCTTCCACAGAATCTCCTGCCTTGGCTTTGCTCATCCTCTACACAGGCCTTGGTTGCTAGCCTACTGGATTATGTACAGTTCCCAGAAGCTCTCCATTCCTTCGGTCTCAGTGCATTTACGTACGCTGTCCTGTTTTGCCTTGGAACTGGTGCACATCTTCTATATCTTAACTCAAGCAAGAGTTTCTTTGTAAATTCACCCCTGAACCCCATAGACCGAGTTGGTGACTACCTCATTAGTACTTTCCTCGGTGGCAGTCATGAGGTGGCAGGTTTACATCATAAAATAGACCGGATTTCTTAAGCACAGTTCTGTCCTATTCCATCTTTGTATTTTGGTAGTGCAGCATGGAAATACATAAGGGTTTATTACATGGGATAATAAAAACACTATTTAAAAGTAATAAAGAAACAATTTTATAGATATGTCATAGTTTTGAAATGTCCTTATTTGACATTGGCTTTCCCCTGATGATCTGAGTTAGTAAGGGATATTGAGATTTCTGAAGATTCTCTAAGTGCCATTAGTCAGGAACATTCTGACTTCAGAAATGTGTTTAAGATGAAGAAATGGTTTAGTTAGTGAACTGAGAATGGATATTAAAGAAAAGTCATTTGGAAAATGTCATGGCTAATTGTTGTAATAGTACTGTTTGTCAGTCCACAGTAGTAGAGCCTGGTGTATTTCAGGTTATGTTAAGCAGTATGATACCCACGTTTCTTCATGTCTCTTAGGATTGTAGTGGATGGCTCTAGAAATGGGTGGGCTTCCCTATAGTCTATAACTTTCTGGCCCCTGGAACTGAGGTGTTCAGGTAGATGCCTAAAGCCATCTGTCTGACGTGATAGCTGGAAAGGGAATTCATGCGTTTGGTGGGAATACTTTAAATGCAAAGATAATTTTTAATACAGTGAACCTCCAGATTTATAGGTGAGCAAAGTGAGGTGCTACATACTTATTGAATGAATCCAGGGTTTCTCAATCTTGGCATCTGTAAGGCCAGGAGCCTCCATCGTGGCCATTCACATGCAGGTTCCCATTGGATTCGGGCTGACGGTGAAGAAATGGCAGAGTCAGAGGATGGTAGGCCATTCTGTTTATTGGTGTCTCACCAATACAGGCAAACCACAAGAGAAGACAAGGGAGAAGCAGAAAACCAGCTTTTCCCATGGAGGTCAAGGGATCAGGGAGGCCCCTGCAATGGCGATAGCAGGAACCGAGAGAGCTCAAGCTACTGGTCTCTCCCCCTTTATACCATAGAATCAAAACCTTTAATCCAATTATACAAACAAGGAAATCTCTATATAATGGGATTCCTCAGGAGAGTGCACCACCCTACATTATCCAATCAGTCTAGGGTGTGGGGAAAAGCTTACTCTTAAAGCCAAGCCTTAGGTCATAACAACCTGGCCTGCTTACATTACAGGCTTTCCCCCACACCCATCCCAAGCATACGGGCAAATAATATCACCTGGGTGACAGGCTTCCATGTGGGCAGCGCCATCTTTAACAAAGTGAGCATATTATATTTTATCTGCCCAACAGCATCATTCACATTTTAGACGAACAGTTTTCTGCTGTCAGGGGCCGGCCTGTGCACTGTAGATGTTCCGCAGCCTCCCTGGCTTCTCCCCACTAGATGCAAGTAACATCCCCAGTTGTGAATAGGTCTCCAGACATCATCAGAGGTCCCCTGGGAGGAAAACTGCCCCACTGAAAACCACTAATCAATCAATTAATAAACATTATCTGAGAAAAGCTGAAAGGCTATATTAAGTCCATGCTTAAGCTTCTATGTTTGATTTCGGTGTTACAATTAATTAGAGTCAACAAACATATGTTGCACATTTTCCTAAAAGGCAATAAGCAGGGCACTGAACTAGGTACCAGGGAATTGCAGAGAGCTGAGGGAAAAAAATCTACCGTCTCTTCAAAAACCTACAAATAACTCTTATAGATGTTTTGTGAGGAGAAGCAATGTGACTTGAACTGATGTAGCATAGCAGCAGAGTATAGCATTCAAGAATGGAAGGTGGTAGTTGGGTGGCAGAGTCTAGAATCAGAATGCCCGGCTTTCAAATACTATTCTCAATGTGTTCCAGCCACTTAACTGGAGGAGGTGAGGGCAAGTCACTTAGCAGCCCTACCCCTTGGTCTTCTTATCTATAGGGTGAAAATGATAATAGCCTAGATTTCACAGGGTTGATGTGAGAATTACATGAGTTAGTAGATGGAAGCTGTCTGTTTGGATTGATACCTACTGCATAAAAGTACTACTAATGTGTTTTGTTAAATCAAAGATACCACTGACTGAGAAAGGCACCACATTTTATGAACAACTAAACCAGAAAAAACACTAATAATTGTAATTTAATAAAAACTATCAATTAGAAGATGTCTTGATTTTAGAGATGTAAAAATGTGAAAAAGAACACCTTAAATTTGATGTAATATGAATGTTTAGTGTTATCATGGCTTCCTAGTCAGACCTGCATTTGAATTCTCGTGCCGGCACTTTTTGTGGTACCACTGTATAAATAATTTCTTTGATCTTTTTTCTCACCTGTGAAATGGAAATAATTGCCATCTCACAAGGTTGTAGCAAATATTAAAGGAGTTCATTTATGTAAACTGACTTAGCAAAAATTATGTGCTTAATACCTAGCAGCTATTATAGATGTGACCTTGTGGAAAACTGAAAAACTAGAGCTTAGAACACAGACATTTTGCCATGGGAGATGTAAAGCCAGTAGCCAGGGCAGGCCTTGCAGCTCCAGCCCAGGCCTCAGGCCCAGCCTCATGCCGCTGCTGGCTCTGCACAACATCCAGAGCAATCTCCAACTCACAAACCTGTGATTCCTTCTCCAGCAGCTCCTCCATTTCCAGGCGAATCTCGCAAACCTGGTCGGCCGCCTCCTCCAGCGCTTCCTCCATCTCCTTCCACTGGTTGGTTTGCAGGTCCCGGGCAGCCTCTTCTATAGAGCTCTCAGTTTCCTCACGCATAGCTGTAAAAGTCAGCCAGCCAACAGTCCCCCAAAAAGAGCCGTAGGGAACCATAACAGCAGTGTAAAGCCAGCAGTCGAGGCCACTATCACAGCCACCCGACCCGTGCAGGTTCACATTAGATTCGAACAGTCGGAAATGAAACACAGGAGTCACGAACTGGTGAGCCATCAGCTTTAATTCTAGCTTGCACCCGGCGGACAAGCAAAAACACACACTGGGTTCCAAAACCCACACATTCAGTGCTCACAAAGCTACTGACTTATCCGAGTTTCCTAGAATCAAAGGTTTCTAGCTCACCAGACTTATTCACCTCTGTTCCCCATCTCCTCCTGCACAAACTCTTAACAAACTGGCTTTTCCCTCAGCACTGTGCCATCTTGGCTACTTCTCCTCCACATGGCCTTAATCTGCTCTCCTCTCTAATACCAACCTCAGGAACTCAGGAACCAAGAGAGAGAGCAAGATACTGTTCTCTTCCACTTTATAGCAGACTCAAAACCTTTAATCCAATTATACAAACAAGGAAGTCTCTGATACAAAGTCACCCATCTGAGGCATAATGGGATTCCTCCCTACATCACCACCCTACATCATCCAATCAGTCAAGGGTGTGGAGAAGAGCTTACTCTTAAAACAAAGCCTTAAGCAATAACGACCCGGCCTGCTTACATTACAACTCTTCCCACACAGCCATCACAAGCATAAGGGCAAATAATATCACCTGGGTGACGGGCTTCCATGTGGGCAGCACCATCTTTAACAAAGTGAGCATATTATATTTTATCTGCCGAACAAGCAGCCAGTCCTCTACTCCACCGCTCAAAGGTGGTGATGGCTCCATGCTGATCTGTATCGAATCCTGCCACAGACTATGCCAAATGTAAAGCCAGAAGTCACAGCCAGGGCCACCATCACAGCAGCCTGACCTGTGCAGGTTCCCATTAGATTCGGATAGTCGGTAACGAAACAACGGAGCCAAGAACTGGTGTTGGGCAGATAAAGTATATTATGCTCACTTTGTTGAAGATGGCACTGCACACATGGAAGTTCGTTGATATTAATGTGTGTTCTGGGACAGGCTATGGGCAGGCCGGGTCGTTATGGCTTGAGGCTTAGTTTTTTTTTTAATTTCTTTTTTTTTATTTTATTCATTTTAGAGAGGAAACACAGAGTGAGAGAGAGAGAAAGAGAGAAAGGGGGGAGGAGCTGGGAGCATCAACTCCCATATGTGCCTTGACCAGACCAGTGCAGGGTTTTGAACCGGCGACCTCAGTGTTCCCAGGTCGATGCTTTATCCACTGCGCCACCACAGGTCAGGCATGAGGCTTAGTTTTTAGAGTAAGCTCTTCTCTACACCCTTGACTGATTGGATGATGTAGGGTGGTGCACTCTCCTGAGGAATCTCATTATGCCTCAGATGGGTGGCTTTGTATCAGAGACTTTCTTGTTTGTATAATTGGATTAAAGGTTTTGAATCTATGTTGTGAAGTGGGGCAGACCAGGAGCTTGCACTCTCAGTTCCTGGGTTTCTGAGATTTAGAGAGGAGAGCAGATTAAGGCCACATGGAGGCCAGGAGAAGCAGCCAAGATGGCAGAGTGCTGAGTGAGAAGCCAGTTTGAGCAGAGCTTGTGCAGGAGGAGATGGGGAACAGAGATGAATAAGTCTGGTGAGCCAGAACCCTTTGATTCTAGGAAACTCGGATAAGTCAGTAGCTTTGTGAGCACTGAATGAGTGGGTTTGGAGCCCAGTGTGTGTTTTTGCTTGCCTGCCAGGTGCAAGCTAGAATTAAAGCTGATGGCTCACCAGTTCTTGGCTTCGTTGTTTCATTACCAACTGTCCGATTCCAATGTGAACCTGCACGGGTCAGGCGGCTGTGATCCTGACCCTGGCTACTGTCTTTACATTTGGCGTAGTCTGTGGCAGGATTCGATACAGATCGGCATGGAGCCACCACCACCTCTGAGTGGTGGAGTAGAGGACTGGCTGCTGTTATGATTTCCCATAGCTGTTTTTTGGGGGACTGTAGGCTGGCTGACTTTTACAGCCATGTGTGAGGAAACTGAGAGCTCTATGGAAGAGGCTGCCCAGGACCTGCAGGCCGAGCAGCAGAAGGAGCTAGAGGAAACATGGGAGAAAGAGATGCTGACCCTGTGTTCGGCAGAGAAAATATAATATGCTCACTTTGTTAAAGATGGCACTGCCCACATGGAAGCCCGTCATCCAGGTGATATTATTTGCCCTTATGCTTGAGATGGCTGTGGGGGAAAAGCTGTAATGTAGGCAGGCCAGGTCATTATAGCCTAAGGCTTAGTTTAAGAGTAAGCTCTTCCCCACACCCTTGACTGATTGGATGATGTAGGGTGGTGCACTCCCCTGAGGAATCCCATTATGCCTCAGATGGGTGGCTTTGTATCAGAGACTTTCTTTATGTATAATTGGATTAAAGGTTTGGATTTTCTATGCTATAAACTGGGGCAGTCCGGGAGCTTGCTCTCTCTCTCTCTCGGTTCCTGGGTTCCTGAAGTTGGTATTAGAGAGGAGAGCAGAGTAAGGCCACGTGAAGGCCAGGAGAAGTAGCCAAGATGGCAGAGTGCTGAGGAAGAAGCCAGTTTGTTAATAGTTTGTGCAGGAGGAGATGGGAAACAGAGGTGAATAAGTCTGGTGAGCTAGAAACCTCTGATTCTAGGAAACTCGGATAAGTCAGTAGCTTTGTGAGCACTGAATGTGTGGGTTTTGGAACCCAGTGTGTGTTTTTGCTTGCCCACCAGGTGCAAGCTAGAATTAAAGCTGATGGCTCACCAGTTTTTGGCTCCGGTGTTTCATTGCCATCTGTCCGAATCTAATGTGAACCTGCGTGGGTCGGGCGGCTGTGATGGCGGCCTTGGCCACTGGCTTTACACCCTGGAGCTAGAGGAAGCACTAAAGGAGGAGGCTGACCAGGTTTGTGAGATTCACCTGGAAATGAAGCAGATGCTGGAGAAGGAATCACAGGTTCGTGAGCTGGAGATTGCCTTGGACAGTGTGGAGAGCCAGCAGAGGCAGGAGGCCAAGGCTAAAAGCTGGGGCTGGAGCTGCAAGGCCTGCTGAGCAGAAGGCAGCGGTGGCCCGGGGCTTGAGCGCAGCAGCAGGAGTTGATGTTTTCAGTTCTTCTTTGGAGGATGAGGAGAATCTGGCTGGAGTTGAAATCCACATCCTCCAGAAGGTGAGAGCCCAGCAGCAAGGAGTAGCTATGCTCCTGGTAGGTCTGCGATTTTGGGACATAGGAGTGGATGCCATCATGCTCCCCAGAGCAGAGATGAAAATGCAGGCTGCCATTGCCACATGCTTTTCTTTAGGACAGTGTGAGATCTGCCATGATGGCAGGAATGAGGGGGGAGGTTAACACCCCATGTGCGTGGACTGATTTCTTGGACTATGACCGAGTGAGCACTGGCTCATTTGTTGAATGGACTTATGGTTTTTGGACAATGTGAAATACCCTGATGGGGGTGAGGGGTGGCTTTGATGGAGGCCATCCCCCTGCCCCAGGAAGCCTTTCAAATGGCAAGAGAGAAGGCTGAGGACATTTTGCACTTTTGGCGAAGTGCTTAGAGACTGGTGAGAAGTACCTTTGTAATTGTTGAAACTGTATGATTTTTGCTATTGCTGTAATTTGTGTAATGTACTTAATTTCCTTGTACAGGGATGCCGGTGGTGTAGATTGTGGGTAGTAAAGTGAGCGTAGGGGTGGATTGTTGGGCAGATAAAGTATATTATGCTCACTTTGTTGAAGATGGCGCTGCCCACATGGAAGTTCGTTGATATTAATGTGTGTTCTGGGACAGGCTGTTGGCGGGCCGGGTCGTTATGGCCCGAGGCTTAGTTTTAAGAGTAAGCTCTTCTCCACACCCTTGACTAATTGGATGATGTAGGGTGGTACACTCTCCTGAGGAATCCCATTATGCCTCAGATGGGTGGTTTTGTATCAGAGACTTTCTTGTTTGTATAATTGGATTAAAGGTTTTGAATCTATGTTGTAAAGTGGGGCAGACCAGGAGCTTGCTCTCTCGGTTCCTGGGTTTCTGAGATTTAGAGAGGAGAGCAGATTAAGGCCACATGGAGGCCAGGAGAAGCAGCCAAGATGGCAGAATGCTGAGTGAGAAGCCAGTTTGAGCAGAGCTTGTGCAGGAGGAGATGGGGAACAGAGATGAATAAGTCTGGTGAGCTAGAAACCTTAGATTCTAGGAAACTCGGATAAGTCAGTAGCTTTGTGAGCACTGAATGAGTGGGTTTGGAGCCCAGTGTGTGTTTTTGCTTGCCCGCCGGGTGCAAGCTAGAATTAAAGCTGATGGCTCACCAGTTCTTGGCTCCGTTGTTTCATTACCGACTGTCCGAATCCAATGTGAACCTGCACGGGTCAGGCGGCTGTGATCCTGACCCTGGCTACTGGCTTTACAACTGGTGAGCCATCAGCTTTAATTCTAGCTTGCACCTGGCGGGCAAGCAAAAACACACACTGGGCTCCAAAACCCACTCATTCAGTGCTCACAAAGCTACTGACTTATCCGAGTTTCCTAGAATCAAAAGTTTATATTCTAGCTCACCAGACTTATTCATCTCTGTTCCCCATCTCCTCCTGCACAAACTCTGCACAAACTAACTTCTCCCTCAGCACTCTGCCATCTTGGCTGCTTCTCCTGGCCTCCACATGGCCTTAATCTGCTCTCCTCTCTAATACCTCAGGAACCAAGTGCACAAGCTCCCGGCCTGCCCCACTTTATACTGTAGAAATCCAAACCCTTAATCTAATCTACAAACAAGAAAGTCTCTGGTACAAAGTCACCCATCTGAGGCATAATGGGATTCCTCAGGAGAGTGCACCATCCTACATCATCCAGTCAGTCAAGGGTGTGGGGAAAAGCTTACTCTTAAAACAAAGCCTTAAGCTATAATGACCCGGCCTGCTTACATTACAGCTTTTCCCCCACAGCCATCCCAAGCATAAGGGCAAATAATATCACCTGGGTGATGGGCTTTCATGTGGGCAGCGCCATCCTTAACAAAGTGAGCATATTATATT
This sequence comes from Rhynchonycteris naso, assembly GCA_037038555.1. Lineage (NCBI taxonomy): Eukaryota > Metazoa > Chordata > Mammalia > Chiroptera > Emballonuridae > Rhynchonycteris > Rhynchonycteris naso. The sequence goes on along the minus strand of CM072995.1, from coordinate 304,954,762 downwards.
TTACCTGCCCAACAGGAGGTGTTTGTTAGGAGGAGCTGTTAAGTAAGAAAATGGTGCTTTCTAGACAGGACATGAATGTCCTCTGTCAGTTCTAGAGAACAAGATCAATTTCTCTTCCCTTTCCCCTTTATTGATTTTTTTAACTTAAATATTGTATTTTAATCTAACATATATAAACATAGATTCATTTACTAATTCTTTATAGGGTCCGGGCGCTGCTCATTGTAGTTCTCTGTATCTTTCCTTATCTAAGTTATATCATCATACATTGACATTGATTTTGCGACCAGGGTTTGTTTAAGATGGAGATAGAAATAGAAAATAATGCAAAGCAATTTGAGTACAGTATCTATTTTTCCCTGATCATTTATATGATCCACAACTAGTTTAACAGTATTTTTAATCTTAGTGACTCATCTTTATCAAGTTTTTGCAAAGTATGCATTGGATTTTTCACAAGAAAAACACAGCGATTTTTCTTGTCCCACTTTTTAAAATTAATTACAATAAAATGTTTGGAGGCAAACAGTGTGTGTCATTGAAATGTCCTGCCGTGGTGATGCCAGTTTTGTGGAGAGTGGGTCTATGAGTTAGGTCTAAAGGGGTAGCGTGGGCGCAAAGGTGTCTAGTATAAACTACTTTAAAACTGAATTGGGAATGTTTTTATAAGTCTCGACAGAGTGATTTCATTCTTTGATATTTCCAACTACATTAGATTTTACGAGGCGAAACTTGGCACCCCTTATTTCTTGAGTTCCTAATATATGATTAACCCTGAGCCACAAAGCATTAAAGCTATAAGACCAATGTCAGCCACAGTTCAATAAGTCAGAGGACCTACCCATTAGATGGGAAGACAACACATGTGAGTGAGAAGGAGAGGAAGACCAATATTTCAGGCCTTTCATATGTCAGAAATAGTACTTTGTTCACTGTTTATTTCTCACAGTAACACTGTCACATAAATTCTATGATTCCCATTTGCAGATGAGGAAACAGAGACTCATATAAGGTCAAAAATTTGCGTAAGTGCTATGGCATAGGAATCCAGAAGAAGGAGAGAGCACATTGTGTTGAATTGTCAGAGAAAACTTAGTGGAAGAAGATACTTGGAAGAAAAGATAAGATTTGATTAGGCAGAGGGGAGAGTCCTGACTTTTACTCAAGTATTCCAGATAGGAGATTGTTTTGATTAGGTCAAGATAAACACGACAGGTAAGAGTAGTGGGGAGACTGGGCTGTCTGGATCAGAAGAACTGAGTTTTGTGAGTCTAAGGAGCGTGTGTACATTTTCTGGTCTATACATGAATATACTGGTCTATACCTCCAGCACCTGAATATACCATTTAGTATATAGTAAGAGCTCAGTAGTGATTGGGTAGAAAATACTACTGTATGATCATGGGGAATAAAACTCAAGATGTGTTTAGGATCTCAGAAGGCCTGAATGTCAAGCTGAGGAGTTTGTACCCAGCTTATTGGTATCAAGAAGCATGTCTTTGAACAAGGGAGTGGAGAAAACAATTGTACTTACAAAATATTTACTATGCATCAGGCACTCTTCCAAATAACTTAACCATAATGCTCAATTCACTCTTCACAGCGGATCATTAGCTAGGTACTATTACTGTATTCCAAACTACTTTAAGGATGGGGAACTATGACATGGTGAAGTTAGGAAACTTTTTTACATTCATAGAGCAGTCAAGTAGCAGAGCTGGGATTTGATACTGGATGTGATCAGCATTTGTGTTCAGACTCTTAATTATTATACCATATTGGCTCTTAGTGATGTTCATTTAAGGTGTTTCTCACCAGGGGACCACTTCTTATGTGCCCTGTATATAGCCTATGAATCGATAACTCAGTGGCATGAATGAGCACTTGAAGACCTGCGGTTAAAAGTTTAAAAGTATCCAATTCCTCTCTCTAGCATGTTGCTTCCATTTCCCGCTCCTGCCTGGAGCTCTTGGTGTGGCAGAGAAGTAACTACCATCTTCTTCAACACAATGGTGTGTTTAGTTGCTACTTAGTAATCAGAGAGGCAATTTAAAACACAAGAAGACTCCTCAAATGTCAAATTTATGATCTTTTCTTATAATAGCATTTAAATATTGCTAAATTTCTGGATCCTAGTGGAAAGTGATTTCTGATGCCACATGTTACCTTGAAAGTTTGGGAACTAGGCAATTGAGCCTTTATTCGCATAAAAAGATTTTCTCAGGAATTCCAGAGCTCCTAAAGTGCGTGTGTTGAGGAGAGCTGTGCCTGACTCCTGACAGATCCTCTCTACTTAATTGTTAGATGAGCAAGTAACATCATAAAGGGAACTGGGACTCAGACTTAGATGTGCACTTAACAGCTGTCCCCTGCATCTACAGGCCATGTGATCTTGGCCAAAGCATTTGATCCCTCTTGAGTCTTGCTTTCCTCAGATATGCAAAGGGGATAAGAATAACTACCTTACAGGATGGTTGGCAAGAGTCAGTGAATTAAAATGAGATCGTTGTATACAGACCACCCACCCAGTAAACTCATGGAAACATTAGAACCAGTTTTTCTTAGCCCCTTTGTCAGGGCAAACCTCAGTGTTAGGTTGGCCAAAGGAGGGACACACAGACCTGATGAGTAGTATAAGAAGTTTATTTATGCATCTGTAAAATAGATGGGCTGAGACCCTAGTGGCATCAGCGAAGAGCAGACGGAAGAGGTGTCTGATATAGGGACTGCTGCAGGCATTTGCTGATGTAGAGGTTGGTGCACCTGGACATGCTCATATTAGCATATCCTGGTTTGTGGACTTGGTCACAGACTGTCTCCCTTCCCCAACCCTCAGGCCCCTCTGGAAGGCCTTGTCCCAAGGACACTTCCCAGAACCTTCCCAGGGTGAGGGAGTTTGCTTAAAGGAAGGGGAGGTCAGGTGAGGGAGATGCTTAATGAGGAAGCTGCCCCAGTGGGAAGTTGGGGGAGGGAAATTTGAATTTAAAGGGGCCTTGAGTTTAAAGGAGTTCTGGACCCAAACCTAATACTCAGAATTTCTCCTCTTTGCTTGTACAGCCAGAGCCCAAGCAGTAGTTGCCAATCTATTGTCGCATATTATCTTAGTAACCCAATACCTGCTATTCTACCTGCAACAGAAAAATTGGACTAGATGTATACAGGGCATATACATAATTTTACTACTTTCAGTTATTTTTTGAGAAGATATTTTATCAACAAGTGACAGAGACACATGAGGGATATTGTTTCCATTGTTGCATAGTGTAAAGAAAACATATTCCATTTTTAATCTTTGAAAAGTTTGATAAACTCTAGTTTGATAAGCCAAAGGGAAAAAGCAGAGTAGAAAGGGGAATTAACAGTATTAGAAGATTCTGTCACTTTCTCTTACCTGGTAGAACCAAGGCAAACAGAAGTGACCAAGTGCCACATGATCGGGGTTCCCATCCCAGCCTTGCTGCTGAACCTCTCATAGGGTGGTTGCGAAAATTCAATAACTAATGCATAGTATTTGAGATGTGGTAGGCAATTCTAAGTGATCATTTTATTTTTCTTTTAAACATTTAGCAACTCACTCAACCTGGAGACCCTACAAACAGCTGTCAATAAAGAGCCAACACGCTGTAGTAGAAAGCAGGCTAGATGTGCAGGCAGAAGCCAGACTGGGGTGGGCCTGCTGAGCATCATTTTTTGTAGTGAATAGGGGCAGTTGAAAGTTTTTTAGAAAGGCAGTGACAAGAAATGATCCATTTTCAAACCATTTGCACAAAATAGCTACCACTCTTCCTCTCCTTTCCTCTCTACTTACTCTCTTCTTATGGCATTTCTATCAAGTTTTTGTTCTTTAATTAATTTAATATCCTAAACAATATGCTGATAAACTATCTGCATTTTACCAACGAAGAAATGAAGGTTCACATAATTCAACCAAAATTACACAGCAGGTAAGAGGCATAACTTTTACTTGAGCCCAAATCTTAGTATTATGGCCTTATCCTGTCTCCTCTATACTCCACCACCATAATAGGAAAATAAAAACCAAAATGGGGCTGTTTGTCACCCACCCACCAGGGAAAAATACCGAATAGCCCTAAACACCTTTCTTCCAGGCTATAAAAATAATCATTAGACTTGGAATAACCTTGTCTTTGGGTTTTGTTTTAGTGCTATTTATTTAGTGATTGTTCTCTAAATGTCTTTCTGATGGTTATCATTTCATTTACAGACCCACTGAGAAAAGAACTAATTCCAAACTGTTATATTTCACAAAAATAACACTGTCTTTTGTGCCCATTTTGTTACTGGCCCAGTGCTTTAAGACTCTGTGTTTTTCTGACCCATATTTATTATAGATAGTCTCTGAACTTTTTAGTATCACTACTAAATCCTAATTTAGTTGAACATTGCTACTAAATCCTGGTTGGTTTTTCATAGGGTTCCCTGCCCAGAAATGGGTTACATCTTGTTAACTACACTTAATAGATTTCAGTTCTCCATCCATGCTTTTAGAGAACCTCTGGTTTTGTGGAGTCTGGTTTCGCATTTTGCAGATAAAGGCCCTCAGTCCCAAACAGGGAAACGGGGTAACTCAGGGTCTGAAGGGAGGCAGGGTTCGAGGTACAAGTCTAACTTAGATGGCCTAGTTCCTGGTTAGCTCTGCGATGGTAACAATGACCCAGTATCAGTGAAACCTACACATTGTTAGAAATGCATAATCCGGGGCCTCACCCTGATTTAGTGAATCAGAATCTGAATTGTAGCAAGATACCCAGGTGATTTACATTAATATTTAAGGAGAACAGTTTTTATTGAGCTTTTGTTTTTTAAAAATTTTATTAAATGTGTTGGGGTATCATTGGATAATAAAATTATGTGGACTTCAAGTGTGCAATTCTATAATACGTCATCTGTATATTGCATTGTGTGTTACCACCCAATGGTGATAGTTGCTTTTGTAGGTATAGGTAGGTGTATGATTGGGTGTGTGCATGTATAGGCAATAAGGAAAGGAAGGAAAGAGTGAGAAGGGGTAGAGACACAAAGTAAGAGAAAGAGAAAATGACTGATTGAATCTGGGGAAGTCTGAGTGGGAGATAATGAAATGTCCACTTCATGTCCTTTAAACACTAACAAATGGGGCTGGCATCCAGAAATGAGATCTAGGGGGAGGGATCGTAATCTGGAGGGCACTCTGTATAGATGGCAGATAAAGCATGGAGGGAATGAGACCATCCAGAACAGTGATGGGCAATCTTTTGAGCCTGATGTGTCAAAATTCGCCAAAAAACAGAGCATAACTCGGGTGGTGTGTCACTTCAAGAAAAACTGCCTAACCGGAAGTCCCAGAACTAAACGCTCTGTGCCAGAGTTCTGTTGTTTTTACCTACAGACCTCCGGCACAGAGTGTCTACACTACAGCAAATGTTTAATCCTTGGCTACTGCACCTGGCTGTGTAGGAGCCGAGGATGAAACGTCCTTCTCGGCATGCAGCCCCATACTTCTCTGGTATGTGGCTGCATGTCATTGATAATGACTAAGCATGTCAGTGCTGACACACGTGTCATCGGTTCGCCATCACAGATGTAGAGGGAGTAGTAAACACTCATTTAAAAGCTGGCGGACCTCACTAAAAGAGCTGTCAGGGAGAGGCCAGGACTTAGCATGAGGACCTCAGTGTCCAAGAAGCCAGTGACTTAGCATGAGGACCTCAGTGTCCAAGGAGAAATTGATGTCAGATATCAAAGAAAGCTGAGATAAACGAAAATTAAAAACTCTTCCTTGTATTTGATATCTAGTAGGCCCCTGCTTCTTTGGCCAGGGACTCTAGTTAAAAAACAATGTCCTCCCAATTCCAGAACCATTTGTTGGGCAGATGTTTCAAATACTAACCTTGGGCCATTCTTGTCTATGATGGTAGAGCCTGGGGCCAGCAAATGCCCTGCCAAGTTCTGCTGTGCTGCTCCTGGTCTCTTTCTTGCCTCTCTGCCTCTGACTTCTTAGCTCATGAATTGTCTGTTGGTTGCTGAACTCAACTTCCCACCTGACCCTTTGCATGTTCCCTTTTTCAGACCACCAGTGTCTACCTCCTCATTTAGGTTTGATTGGACTGATCTCCACTACCCAATTATTTCTCTTTCTTTTAGCTGCCAATACATATGCCTCACATTGAAATTATCTGAGCTAAGTCCCCACACAAAATAAGAGGCACCAGAATTTAGGACATCTCAGTTTAATGTGATAGAAACATCTCTCCTCTTTGAGTAAGTGGAGTATGGTTTTTTAAAAATTAAATTTATTAGAGTATATTGGTTAACAGCCTTATATAAGTTTCAAGTGTATAATTCTATAATACATCATTTGTATAACATATTGCATGCTCACAACCTAAATTCTAGTCTCCTCCCTCACCATATATCTGACCCCTTTTACCCTTCCCATCTGCCCCCACCCCCATTTCCCTCAGGTAACCACCATACTGTTGTCTGTGACTATGAGTTTTTATTGTGTTTTGTTTATTGCTTTCATTTTTATATTCCACATATAAGTGAAATCATATAGTTCTTGTTTTTCTTCCTTCTGACTTATTTCACTTAGCATGATATTTTCAAGATCCATCCATGTTGTCACCAATGGCAGTATTTCATCCTTACTTATGACTGAGTAGTATTTCATTGTGTGTGTGTGTGTGTGTGTGTGTGTGTGTGTGTGTGTGTATCACATTTTCTTTATCCATTCTCCATTCATCAAAGGACAGGTAGGTTGTTTCCATGTCTTGACTACTATGAGTAATGCTGCGGTAACCATAGGGATAAGTATATCTTTATGAATAAATAATTTCAATTTTTGGAAGTAAATACCCAAAAGAGTGATTGCTGGGTCGTACAGTAGTAGCTCTATTCTCAATTTTTTTAGGAACTGTCATACTGTTTTCCACAGTGGCTGCACCAGTTTACATTCCCACCAGCAGTGGATGAGGGTTCCTTTTCCTCCACGTTCTCTGCAACACTTGTTATATCTTGTCATTCTAACGGGTGTGAGGTGGTAGCTCATTGCAGTTTGCTCTGTATTTCCTTTATAGCTAGTAAAGTAGAGTGTGTTTTCAAAATCTGTTGGCCATTTGTATGTTCAGGTCCTCTGCTCATTTTTTAAATTGGATATTTGTTGTTGTTAAGTTGTATAAATTTTCTTTTGAAAATATATTTTAGACATTAGCCCCTTATTTGAAGGTGTTGTTTGCAAATACCTTCTCTCATTTGGTTGGTCACCTTCTGTTCTGTTGGTGGTATTTGTTACTGTGCAGAAGCTTTTTAGCTGAATGTAGTCCCATTTGACTTATTTATACTTTTATTTCTCTTGCCTTTAGGAACACATTCACAAAAGACTCTCTGAGACCACGGTCTATAAGTTTAATACCTATGTTTTCTTCTATGTAACTTGTTTCAGGTATTATATTTAAGTCTTGAATACATTGAGTTGATATTTGTGTATAGTATCAAATAAAAATCTAGTTTTACTCTTTTGCATGTGGCTTTTCGATTTTCCCAATAGCATTTATTTAAAAGGCATTTATTTAAAAGGTTTTCCTTTTTTATTATATGATTTTTACTTCTTTGTTAAAAATTAGTTACATATATATATATATGTGTGTGTGTGGGGGGCTTATTTTTTTAGGCTCTCAGTTCTGTTCCATTGTTCTCTGTGTCTTTTTTCTGCCTATAACATACCATTTTGATTACTGTAATAAAATTTGAAGTCAGGGAGTATGTTACCTCTGGCTTTGCTCTATTTTATTTCCTTGGGATTGCTTTGGTTATTTGGCTTTTTTTTTTTTTTGTGGTTCTATACAAATCTGACAATTTTTTTGTTTTATTTATTTGAAAAATGCCTTAAAATTTTATGGAGATTGCATTAAATCTATATATTGCTCTAGGCACTATGGCCATTTTAACTGTGTTGATTCTATCAATCCATGAATACGAGCCATCTTTCCATGTCTTTGTGTCTTCTTCAATTTCTTTTAGCAATGTTGTAATTTGCAGTGTATAGTTCCTGCACCTTTTTGTTAAATGTATTCCTAGGTGTTTTATCCTTTTGGTTGCAACTACAAATAGAATGTCCTTTATTTTTTTTCTGATATTTTATTGTTAGTACATAGGAATGCAATAGAGTTTTGTACATTGGTTTTTTGTTTTTTTGTTTTTTTTTTAAATTTCTTTTTATTTTATTCATTTTAGAGAGGAGACAGAGAGTGAGAGAGAAAGAGAGAAAGGGGGAGGAGCTGGAAGCATCAACTCCCATATGTGCCTTGACCAGACCAGTGCAGGGTTTTGAACTGGCGACCTCAGTGTTCCCAGGTCGTCGCTTTATCCACTGCGCCACCACAGGTCAGGCTGTACATTGGTTTTGTATCCTGCAACTTTTTTTGTGTGTGTGTGACAGAGACAGAGAGACAGAGAAGGAGAGATAGGGACAGACAGACAGGAAGGGAGAGAGATAAAAAGCATCAGTTCTTCATTGCGGCACCTTAGTTCATTGATTGCTTTCTCATATGTGCCTTGACTGGGGCTGGGGGACCACAGCAGAGCGAGTGACCTCTTACTCAAGCCAGTGACCTTTGGCCTCAAGCCAACGACCATGGGGTTATGTCTGTGATCCCACACTCAAGCCAGTGACCCTGCGCTCAAGCTGGCAACCTTGGGTATTCGACCTGGGTCCTCTGCGTCACAGTCCGATGTTCTTTCCACTGTGCCACCACCTGGTCAGGCAACTGTAACCTTTTAAAAGTGCCGATTTTATTTCTTCCTTCCTAATTTGGATACTTTTTATTTCTTTCTATTGCCTGACTTTTGTGGCTAGGACTTCCAGTACAATGTTGAATCAGAGTGTTAACAATGGAGATCCTTGTTTTGTTCTGGATCTTAGAGAAAAAACTTTTAGTTTTTCACCATTGAGTATGGTATTAGTTGAAGGTTTTCCATGTATACCCTTTGTTATGTTGAAGAACTCTCCTTCTATACCCATTTGATTGAATGTTTTAATCATAATGGATGTTATCTCTTGTCAATGCTTTCCCTGCATCTACTGATATGGTAAAATAATTTTTATCCTTTATTAATATGGTAAACCACATTGATTGATTTGCATAGGTTGAGCAACCTTGCACCTTGAATGAACTTCACTTGATTTTGATAGATATTACCTTTTCAAAGTATAGTAGTATTTGATTTGCTAGTATTTTGTTTAGGATTTTTGTATCTATATTTATCAGAGATACCGGTCTGTAATTTTCTTTATTTGTGTTATTCTTAACAGGTTTTGATCTCGGTAATTTTAACCTCATAAAATGAGTTAGGAAGTATTGCCTCATTTTTATTTCTTTTGGAAGAGTTTGAGAAGAATAGGTATTAAATCTTTAAATGTTTGGTAGAATTTATTAGTGAGGCCATCTGGTCTTGGAATTTTACTTTTTGGGAGGTTTTTGATGTGTATTTAAATCTCCTTACAACACATCAGTCTATTAGATTTTCTAATTCTTCATCTTTCAGTCTAAGAGGGTTACATATTTCTAAGCACTTGTCCATTTCTTCTTCATTATTGAATTTGGTGGCATAGAGCCTTTCACAGTACTCTTGTATAGTTTTTTGCATTTCTATGATGTCTGTTTTAACTTCTCTTTCATTTCTTATTTTCTTTCTTTCTTTTTTTTCTTTTTTTGAGTCTAACCAGAGGTTGTCAATTTTATTACTCTTTTCAGAGAACTAGCTCTTTGTTGCATTATTTGTCTTTTTTATTCTATTTTGTTAAGTTCTGCTCTAATTTTAATTATTTCACTGACTTTGGGCTTCTTTTTTTAGTTTTCTAGTCCTTTAAGGCAAAATGTTAGGCTGTTTATTTGAAATTTTTTTTTGTTTCTTAAGGTAGCTCTGTAATGCTATAAACTCCATTATTACCCCTTTTGCTGTACCCCAAAAGTTATGATGTGTCATATTATCATTCTTATTTGTGTCTGTGTATCTTTTGATCTCTTTTTATTTTTTAAAATTTTTATTATTATTATTATTTTTTTTGGTGAGAGAGAGAGAGAGAGAGAGAGAGAGAGAGAGAGAGAAAGGAACAGATAGGGACAGACAGGAAGGGAGATAGATGAGAAGCATCAATCCTTTGTTGTATCACCTTAGTTGTTCATTGATTGCTTTCTCATATGTGCCTTCACCCGGGGGAAGGGGAGCTACAGCAGACCAAGTGACCCCTTGCTCAAGCCAGCGACCTTGAGTTCAAGATGGTGAGCTGTGTTCAAACCAGATGAGTCCATGCTCAAGCCAGTGACCTCAGGGTTTTGAACCTGGGTCCTCTGCATCCCAGTCCAATGCTCTATCCACCATGCCATCACCTGGTCAGGCTTTTTTAATTTCTTATTTGACCCAGTTATTTAGTAGCATGTTGTTTAATATCCACATATTGGTGTTTTTTCCTGCTTTCTCTTTGCAATTGATTTCTAATTTCAAAGCACTGTAGTCATAGAATATGCCTAGTATGACTTCAGACTGTGTGTGAGGCTTCTGTCTCTGTTGTTCTCCTATCTCTCCCCTCACCCTCCCTGCTCAGTCTGATACACTTACCTTCAGATGTCTCAATGTGCAAATCTCTTAGATGTGTTTGTGTGTTCATCAGGCGATTCTTTGTTGAATTAAGCTGTCCAGCTTACTGTAACCTGTTGGGCAGAGACCTGGTGTTCTTATAATGCTGCCATGATACTGATGTTGCTCCTAGATTATGGTTTAATAGGCTTGTAAGGGTTCATGACAGATCTCCCCAAATGTGCTACATTAGCATGTGAATTATTTGAGCTGAAGGCAGTCAAGATCCTGTAGGCTCATGAAAAACTTTTACCTCTCCCTTAAAGGACTTAAAATAGGGGCCTTGCCTATAATAAAAGTTATTACCAGAAATATTTCTTATGACCTATCTATTTAGTGAGGCAAACTTCTAATTATTGAACATCTTCTCTTCTTAACATCCTACAATGATTCTGCAAAGCCCCAAGGCACCTTACCTCATCCTTAGCTCAGAATGCCACATACACCACATTTTAACTTTCTGTCCTTGAACTTCTCATGTATGTGGGGTTCCTATCTAGTTACTTTCTCTTGTTATTCCGTCTCATGTAGATTTAACTATTAGATCAGCTGAGAGAACCTTGAGGGCAGAGGAAAGTGTTTTCCTCCCACACATCTGTGGGGAGAAGATAGACTTCCAGAAAGAAGTCCATGTTTATAGTGGATGCCAATGACTTAGCTCATGCACAAAAAGAAAAGTATTAAAAAATTAAGCTGTTTGCTCCAACACAATTATCTGTGCATATTTTAAAATGATTTTGAAGTATCTGCACAATTCTGAAGGGAAATAGAAAACATTTTACAACTTTTTTAAAACAGCTGGTAGGTTTTAAAATTTCTAGTTGCTGCTTTACAAAAGGAATTATATTAGAAGAACAAAAGTGACTCAAAGTCAGCAGAAGAAAAGAAATAATAAAAATTAGGGCTGGTTCTTTGAAAAGATTAACAAACCCCTGGCTAGTCTCACTAGAGAAAAAATAGAAAAGACTCATATGAGCAAAATCAGAAGTGAGGGTTATCACAGACATTATAGATATACAAAGGATCATGCTAGAATACAATGGAAGACTATATGCCACCAAATTTAATAAACTAGAAGATATGTATAAGTTCCTAGAAATATATAACCTTTCTTCCTAGACTGAATCATGAAGAATTGGAAAACCTAAATAGACCAATAACAGTGAAGAAATGGAAACAACCTTCAAAAATCTCCCCCAAAATAAGTCCAGAATCAAGTTACTTTACTAGTGAATTTTGCCAAACATTGAAAGAAGATTTAATGTCTATTCTTCTCAAAGTCTTCAGAAAAATTGAAGAAGAGACAATACTTCCTAACACATTTTATGAGGCCAGCATAACCCTGATACCAAAACTGACAAGGATAAAACAAATAAAGAAAACTACAGACTAATATCTCTGATGAATACAGATGCAAAAATCCTAAAGACAATACTAGCAAATTAAATATAGCAATACATTAAAAAAATAATACATCACAATCAAGTGGGGTTCACTCCAGGGACACAAGATGGTTCAACATATGCAAATCAATCAATGTAACATGCTGCATCAACAAAACAAAGAAATAAATCATATAATCCTATTAGTAGATGCAGAAAGGCATTTGATAAGATATAACAACCATATATGATTAAAACACTTGATAAAATGGGTATAGAAGGAAAATACCTCAACATAGAAGGCAATATGTGACAAACCCTCAGCCAATATCATGCTGAATGGTGAAAAACTAAAAGCTTTTTCTCTAAAATCAGGAACAAAGCAATGATGTCCACTTTCTCCACTCTTATTCAACATAGTTCTGGAAGTCCTAGCCACAGCAATTAGGCAAGAGAAAGAAATAAGAGGTATCTAAATTAGAAAGGAAGAAGTAAAAGTGTCACCTTTTGCAGATGATATGATTCCATATATAGAAAACCCTAAAGAGACCAGCAAAAAGCTATTAGAAACAATAAACAAATACGGTAAGTTTGCAGGATACAAAAATCAATGTATAAAAATTAACTGCTTGCCTATATACTAACAATGAAACTGCAGAATAGGAAACAAAACCCAAAACAGTATCTTTTGCAATTATAAGCAAAAAAATAGAGTACTTAGGAATAAACTTAACGAAGGATGTGAAGGACCAATATACTGAAAACTGTAAAGCATTATTAAAAGAGATTGAAAAAGACACAGTGAAATGAAAAAATATTCAGTGTTCATGGATTAGAAGAATCAATATAGTTAAAATGGCCAAATTACCCAAAGCAATATTTAGATTTAATGCAATCTCCATCCAAATTCTATTGAATTTTTTTTTTTCAGGGACAGAGAGTCAGAGAGAGGGATAGATAGACAGAAACAGAGAGTGATGAGAAATATCAATCATTACTTTTTTGTTGCTATTGCAACACTATAGTTATTCATTGATTGCTTTCTCACATGTGCCTTGACCGCGGGCCTTCAGCAGACCGAGCCACCCCTTGCTGGAGCCAGCGACCTTGGGTCCAAGCTGGTGAGCTTTAGCTCAAGCCAGATGGGCCCACGCTCAAGTTGGCGAGCTCGGGGTCTCAAACCTGGGTCTTCCACATCCCAGTCTGATGCTCTATCCACTGCGCCACTACCTGGTCAGGCTCTATTGTAATTTTTCAAAGAAGTAGAATAATAACAACAAAAAGCCATCAAATTTGTGTAAAACCAAAGCAATTCTGAGAGGTATCATACTACCTTACTTCAAATTATACTAGAGAACTACGATGATTAAAACAGCATGGTATTGGCAGAAAAACAGACACAGAGATTAATGGAACATAATTGAAAGCCCAGAAATAAAACCACATGTGTATGGGCAAATTGTTTTTGACAAAGGAGACAAAAACACACAATGGAGAAAAGAAAGCCTCATTACTAAATGGTGCTGGAAAAATTGGAATGCTACATGCAAAAGAATGAAACTAGATTATGGTTTGTTCTCATGTACAAATTGAATCAAAGACCTAATATAAGACCTGAAACAAGAAAACATAGGTACTAAACTTATAGACTTTGGCCATAGAGAAGATTTTATGAATTTGATTCTAAAGGCAAGGGAAATGAAAGCAAAATAAATGAATGGAACTATATCAAACTAAAAAGCTTCTGCAGAGCATAAGAAACTGCCAACAAAACAAAAGGCAACCAACTGAATGGGAGATGATATTTGCAAACAACAACTTCAACAAGGGGTTAATATCCAAAATAAAAAAAAAACTCATACAACTCAGCACCAAACAAACAATCCAATTTAAAAATGGACAGAGAACATGAACAAACACCTCTCTCAAGAAGACATACAAATGGCCAACACATATATGAAAATATGTTCAACTTTTCTAGCTTCTAGGGAAAATGCAAATCACAACTACAATGAGATGCTACTTCATACCTATTAGAATGGCTAATATCAAAATACAGGTATTAACAAGTGTTGGAGAGGTTGTGGAGAAAAAGGAACCCTCATTCACAGTTGGTGGGAGTGTAAACTGGTACAGCCACTATGGAAAACAGTATGTCAGTTTCTCCAAAAAAAAAAAAAAAAAGAAACAGTTACCACATGACCCAGCAACCTTCTTGTCGGTATCTACCTGAAAAACTTGAAAACATTTATTCACAAAGGTATATGCACCCCTATGTTCATTGTAGCATTATTCATGGTGGCCAAGTCATGGAGACAACCTAAGAGTCCTTCCATAGAGGATTGAATAAAGAAGATGTGGCACATATATACTATGAAGACTGCTCAGCCACAAGAAAAGATAAAATACTGCCATTTGTAACATGAGTGGACCTTGAGAAGATTATGCTAAGTGAAATAATCAGAAAATCTAAGAACCATATGATTTCACTCATATGTGGGATATAAAACTGAGACTTGTAGACATAGACAAAATTGTGGTGGTTATCAGAGGGAATGGGATGCAGAGAGGATGTAAAGGGGGCCAAATATATAGAGTTGGAAAATGATTTGACTTTGGGTGGTGGGTACACAATACAATATGCAGATCATGTATCATAGACATGTATACTTGAAACCTATATAATCTTATTAACCAATGTCAACCCAGTAAATTTAATAAGAAAGGAATTATTAATTATTATTATTAAAAAGCATTATTGAAAGTCATTGCAGAATGTCTAGCTGCTGGCTGCCTTCTGTCTTTTAGGCTTGATTGGGGACACTAACTAGTGATTTCTTGATGTCAGAGGCATTAGCTGAGTTATGAAAAGTCAGGAGGAGGAAGAATGTTAAGAATGGGTGATACCAGCCAAATACAGTCAAATTAATTTATGTCAGTCAAAAATGTTATTTCTTTGTACCAGGCCCTAACTAGGTGCCTTTATATGTTACCTCATCTAGTCCTCGAGATATCAGATGGAGTAGGTGGTATTATCTCCATCTTGTAGAGGATCCTCAACAAAGTTATATGGCATGTTAGTGGCAAGAAACAAGATACAAACTCAGCGTGTATTAATTCTGTGTCTAAGGGACAATTTGATAACTTGGGTCTGAGTTAGTGGAAAAAAGTATTATAAAGGGAAGGAGTATTTTCTACAATATATTTCCTTTATAAAATTATTTTAAGTCTATTATAGACCACCAGAGTTACAGCAGTCCTTTTAAATCTGTCATTGAAGGTAAGAGCTATGAGATGGTGTCTTGAAGCTATAGCTCCTGGTGACAAAGGAGAATTTCCTCACGCATTGGAGAGCCTGGGCCAGCTGTGTTCTCAGCTCTGCACCTTGGCTTATGCTGAATGGCTGTTCTGTACACCTGAGACATTTCTCTTCCCTGCTCACCATCTCTCTACATCCAGTCGCCGTTTTCAATCTATGTGGCTATTAAGGTGCCACGAGACCCACCTTCTCCATCAATAATTTGGAAACGATAGAACTAACCCATGAGATCATTCATGGTTGAATTACATAAGGATATAACATATGTGGTCATTTTGATAAAGAATAATGGAAAAAATATGAAACATTGAGGATAGCTACTGATCCACCTATAAACTGGACCAAAACTTTTTTAAAAGAAATTTTGTTTCATTTAATGAAAAAAAATTGTAAGTGTTAGGTTGATTCAGTAACCAAAAATGAAAGTGACTGAACCAGCCTGACCAGGCAGTGGCACAGTGGATTGAGCGTTGAACTGGGACACAGAAGACCCAGGTTCGAAACCTCGAGGTCACTGGCTTGAGCACAGGTTATATTGACATTTGATTATAATGCATACCCATCACTCAAAGTCACATTGTCTTCTGTCACCTTCTATCTGGTTTTGTGCCCCTACCCTCCCCCTATGCCCTCTCTCGGCTCCCCCCCCCAACCCTCGGATAGCCAACACACTCTTGTACATGTCTCTGAGTCTCATTTTAATGTCCCATCTATGTATGGAATCTTATATTCTTAGTTTTTTCTGATTTACTTATTTCACTCAGTAAAATGTTATCAAGGTCCATGCATGTTGTTGTAAATGATCTGATGTCATCATTTCTGATGGCTGAGTAGTATTCCACAGTATATATGTACCAAAGCTTTTTAATCCACTCGTCCACTGAAGGACACTTGGGCTGTTTCCAGATCTTCGCTATTGTGAACAATGCTGCCACGAACATGGGGGCGAATTTCTTCTTTTTGAACAGTGCTATGATGTTCTTAGGATATATTCCTAAAAGTGGGATAGCTGGGTCAAAAGGCAGTTCAATTTTTAATTTTTTGAGAAATCTCCATACTGTTTTCCACAGTGACTGCACCAGTCTGCATTCCCACCAGCAGTGCAGGAGGGTTCCCTTTTCTCCACATCCTCGCCAGCACTTATTCTGTGTTATTTTGCTGGTGAGCGCCATTCTGGCCATTCTGACTGGTGTGAGGTGATATCTCATTGTGGTTTAATTTGCATTTCTCTAATGATTAGTGATGTTGAGCATTTTTTCATATGCCTATTGGCCATCTGTATGTCCTCTTTGGAGAAATTTCTCTTCATTTCTTTTGCCCATTTTTTGATTGGATTGTTTGTCTTCCTGGTGTTGAGTTTATAAGTTCTTTATAAATTTTGGTTATCAGACGTATTGTCGAATATGTTCTGCCATTGTGTAGTTTGTCTTTTTATTCTGTTCATATTGTCTTTAGTTGTGCAAAAGCTTTTTAGTCTGATATAGTCCCATTTATTTATCCTGTCTTTTACTTCACTTGCCTGTGGAGATAAATTGGCAAATATATTGCTGCGAGAGATGTTGGAGAGCTTACTGCCTATGTTTTCTTCTAAGATGCTTATGGTGTCTCGGCTTACATTTAAGTCTTTTATCCATTTTGAGTTTGTTTTTGTGAATGGTGTAAGTTGATGGTCTAGTTTCATTTCTTTGCAGGTAGATGTCCAATTTTCCCAACACCATTTGTTAAAGAGGCTATCTTTACTCCATTGTATGCTCTTACCTCCTTTGTCAAATATCAGTTGTCCATTAAGGTGTAGGTTTATTTCTGGGTTCTCTGTTCTGTTCCTTTGATCTATGTGCCTGTTCTTATGCCAGTACCAGGCTGTCTTGAGTACAATGGTCTTGTAGTATAACTTGATATCAGAAAGAGTGATACCTCCCGCTTTATTCTTCTTTTCCAATATTGCTGAGGCTATTCGTGTTCTTTTTTGGTTCTATATAAATTTTTGGAATATGTGTTCTATATCTTTGAAGTATGTCATTGGTATTTTAATTGGTATTGCATTGAATTTATAAATTGCTTTGGGTAATATAGGCATTTTAATGATGTTTATTCTTCTTAACTATGAGCATGGTATATGCTTCCACTTGTTTGTATCTTCCTTGATTTCTTTTATCAATGTTTTATAATTTTCCGAGTACAAGTCTTTAATCTCCTTGGTTAAATTCACTCCTAGGTACTTTATTTTTTTTTGTTGCAATAGTGAAGGGGATTGTTTCCTTAATTTCTCTTTCTGACAGTTCACTGTTGGTGTATAAAAATGCCTCTGATTTCTGAGTATTAATTTTATATCCTGCCAACTTGCTGAATTCATTTATCAGGTTCATTAGTTTTTTGACTGAGACTTTAGGGTTTTCTATATATAATATCATATCATCTGCAAATAATGATAGTTTTACTTCTTCTTTTCTAATTTGGATGCCTTTTATTTCTTCTTCTTGTCTGATTGCTGTAGCTAGGACTTCCAAAACTATGTTGAATAAGAGTGGTGAAAGGGGGCACCCCTGCCTGGTTCCTGATCTTAAGGGTATTGCTTTTAATTTTTGCCCATTGAGTATGATGTTGGCTGTGGGTATGTCGTAGATGGCCTTTATCATGTTAAGGTATGTTCCCTGTATTCCCACTTTACTGAGAGTTTTGATGATGAATGGATGCTGGATTTTATCAAATGCTTTTTCTGCATCTATTGAAATTATCATGTGGTTTTAGTCCTTCCTTTTGTTTATGTGATGAATCACATTGATTAATTTGCAAATATTGAACCAGCCTTGCCTCCCCAGAATAAATCCCACTTGATCTGGTGTATGATTTTTTTCATATAGTGCTGGATCCGGTTGGCTAATATTTTGTTGAGGATTTTAGCATCTAAATTTATCTGGGATATTGGTCTATAATTTTCTTTCTTTGTGTTGTCTTTGCCTGGTTTTGGAATCAGAATTATGCTCACCTCATAAAAGGAGTTTGGAAGTCTTCCTTCCTCTTGAATTTTTTGAAATAGCTTGAGGAGGATAGGAGTTAGTTCTTCCTTGAATATTTGGTAGAATTCACTTGTGAAGCCATCAGGCCCAGGACTTTTCTTTTTTTGGAGTTTTTTGATAACTGTTTCAATCTCATTTGTTGTAATTCGTCTGTTTAGGGTTTCTGATTCTTCCAGATTGATTTTTCGATGATTGTATGTTTCAAGGAATTTGTCCATTTCATATAGGTTGTCTAGTGTTTTGGCATACAATTCTTCATAGTATTTTCTTACAATATTTTGTATTTCTGTTGTGTCAGTTGTTATTTTTTCACTCTCCTTTCTAATTTTATTTATTTGAGTCCTCTCTTTTTTTTTCTTGATGAGTCTAGTTAAAGGTTCATTGATCTTGTTTACCTTTTCAAAGAACCAGCTCCTGGTTTTATTGATCCTCTGTTTCATTTCTTTAGTCTCTACATCATTTATTTCTGCTCTGATCTTTATTATTTCCTTCCTTCAACTACACCTGGTCTTTACTTGCTGTTGTTTTTCTAATTCTTTTAGATGCAGGGTCAAGTTGCTTATTTGAGCTTTTTCTAGTTTCTTATGGTATGCCTGTAGTGCAATGAACTTCTCTCTCAGTACTGCTTTTGCTGTGTTCCATAAATTTTGAGTTGATGTATGCTCATTATCATTCATTTCTAAAAACTTTTATTTCTTCTTTGATCTCATTGTTAATCCATTCGTTATTTAATAACATGCTATTTAGTTTCCAAGTGTTTGAGTATTTTTCATTTTTCTTTTGTGGTTAATTTCTAGTTTCATGGCATTGTGATCAGACATAATGCTTGATATGCTTTCAATCTTCTTAAATTTGTTGAGACTGCGTTTGTGTCCTAACATGTAGTCTATCATAGAGAATGTACCATGAGCACTTGAAAAGAATGTATATTCTGCTGCGTTAGGGTAAAAGGTTCTAAAGATATCTATTAAATCGAGTTGATCTAATGTATCCTTTAAGTCTGCTGTTTCTTTATTAATTTTCTTTCTTGAGGATCTATGCAGTGAAGTTAGTGGGGTATTGAAATCCCCTACTATTATAGTATTGCTGTTGATCTTGCCCTTTATATCCATCAAAGTCTGCTTTATGTATTTCTGAGCTCCTATGTTCAGCACGTAGATATTTATAATGGTTATATCTTCCTGTTGAATTGATCCCTTTATCATTATGTAGTGTCTTTCTTTATCTCTTACTACAGCCTTTGTTTTAAAGTTCATTTTGTCAGATATAAGTATTGCTACCCAGGCTTTATTTTCATTTTCATGAAATAATATTTTTCCATCCTTTTACCTTCAGTCTATGTGCATCTCATAAGTTGTGTCTCTTGTATACAGCATATGTATGGGTCCTGTTTTATTATCCATGCAGCTACCCTAAGTCTTTTGATTGGATCATTTAATCCATTTACATTTAAGGTTATTATTGATATGTAGTTGTTTATTGCCATTTTATTCTTTAAAGCTGTATTCCTCTTTTGCTATATTCTTTTCACCCTTTGATCTGTTCACAAGAGGCCCCTTAGCATCTCTTGCAGGATTGGCTTGGTTTTAATGAATTTCATGAGGTTTTTTCTTTTTTTTCTGGGAAGTTTCTTATTTTTCCTTCAATTTTAAACATTAGCCTTGCTGGATAAAGTAGTCTTGGTTATAGGTTCTTGTTCTGCATTTCTTTGAATATGTTTTGCCATTCCCTTCTGGACTCAAGTGTTTCTGTTGAGAAGTCAGATGTCATCCTTATGGGGGCTTCTTTGTAGGTTATGGCCTTTTTTTCTCTTGCAGCTTTTAATATTTTCTCTTTATCACTTAGCTTTGGTATTTTAACATGATGTGTATTGGTGTAGATTTCTTTGGGTTTCTCTTTAATGGAGTTCTCTGTGCTTCTTGAACATGTGAGTCATTTTCCAGCCTTACTTTAGGGAAGTTTTTAGCTATGATTTGGTTGAACAAAGTTTCTATCCCTTGTTCTTTCTCTTCTTCAGGAACTTCTATGATGCGGATGTTATTCCTCTTCATGTTGTCACAGAGCTCTCTTAGAGTTTCTTCAGTTTTTTTTTTTTTTTTGAGTCTCTTTTCTGTTCTGCTTCTGTGCCTTTGTTTATTTTGTCCTCTAACTCGCTGATTCGATCCTCAGCTTCATCCATCCTGCTTTTAATTCCTTCCGTTGTGGTCTTCAGTTCTGATACTATATTTGTCATTTCTGTCTGATTCTTTATTATTATTTCAATTTCATTTTTTATACTTGGTATCTCTTTATTTAGGTGTTCGTAATGACTATCCATTATTGCTCTAAGCTCTTTGAACATCCTAACTATCATTATTTTAAAGTCTGCATCCAGTAGTTTGGTTATATCTGGTTCATTCAGGTCCTTCTCTGGGGATTTCTCTTGATTCATTTGGGTTGCATTTCTCTGCCTGTCCATTTCATCTGTGTATAAGAAGGGTGTGGCCACTGGGTCCAATGGGTGTTGCCTTTGTTTCCCTAGGTGTGGTCTGTCTGCAGGCCCGCCACCCCCTCTGCTGCTGCCTAGGGTAGTTGGGTATGGGCTTAGCTGGCGCCTGGCTGCTGTGGCTATTGCTGCAGTTTCCACCTCTCTGCAGGAGGGGCTGTGTTCTCCTGCTGGCTCTACATGCTTCAGCCTGTCTCGGCCTTCGCCCTGCCCCCATGGGTGGGGTTGCACACCACACTCGAGCCACAAGCCTTGATACCAAGAGTAGGGGTGAGTACTTTTGCTCAGCTCAGTCCCCACCTATTCCTGGGCTTCTGCCTAGCACCCGCAATCAGGGCTGGCTTGCACAGGATTGCAAACCTCCAGGGCTACTGTCACGTGCTCAGCTGTGAGCCTCTGCCTATCCCGGTCTTTGGCCCTGCCCCCTGTGGTCAGGGCCAGCTCGGGCAGGCTCGCAATCCTCAGAATCCAGATGATGCTGCGTGCCCGCGCACCCCTGCTCCGCAGGGGATCTCTGCCCGTTCCCGGGATCCCACTTTTTCCCGCAGGTGAAGCTGCAGGCTGGCCCGCAGCTGTTGGACTGCTTTCACGTGTTGCCCCTGCCCCTGCTGGGCTAGACCGAGGTTATGCTGGCTGGGCCTCTGTCCTGCCGACAAAACAGTGTTTCCATGTCCCACCGCCACTGTCCCTCCAGCAAGCCCTCAGCAGTGTGGGTGGGGGCACTGAAGCTCAGACCCTAACCCTCCATACTGTAGGCCTGGAAGCTCCCTCCTTCTAAGCAGCTCTGCTCTAAGTGCCGCGGGAGAGCTTGTTTGGCTGGTGTCCTGCCTCCCTTTGCTGGTATTGCTAGTTCCAGGGGAAATATTTGTTTCAGATTTGGAAAGTGACTCAGCTCAGTGTTTAGGGTGGCTGTCCCTCAGAGTGTTTCTCCCTGTGCCTTCCAGTCCACATTCTCTTCCCGCTGCTCCGGTCCTCTCCTCTCTCCCTGTTCCCTGGAGCCCCGGGTGAGTGGTTGTGAGAGAGGTTTTCTGCAATGTCCCTTTAAGAAGAGTCTTGGGTCTTAGAAAACTGTCTCTTTCTCACAAACAGTATCCTAACTTGTTTCACAGCTAAATACTGTCCATATGCCTCTTCTAGGCTCTGGGGCTACAGGCTGGGGCTTTGTTCCTGGGACCCAGGTCCCTCCCTCTCTGCTAAACTCTCTTCCTGCCATGCGAGTCTCTCCGGGCTGCCATTCGCTCCAGGGAGTTGGGCAGCCCTTTCCATGTTTTTGCTTTTCCTACCAGTTTCAATGTGGCTTCTGCAGTGTTCCTTGGTTGAAGAGTCCTTAGTTTAGTTCAAAGTTGGTTTATCCAGATGATGGTTCTTAAAATTAAGTTATAATCCACTTTGGTTCCAGGAGTTGGAAGTTGGTATGTCCGCCTACTCCATCGCCATCTTGCCGTACTGAAATCACTTCTTAAAGGTCTTTCAGAGAACAGCAAAAGACTATCACAGAGCAGACATTAGACCCTGAGAGGTAAGAGGACAGTGAAATTTCATTCTAGATTTCTAGTTGTCCCTGGTGAGCCAATTAAAAGCTGACTGCTGATGAGAAGAAAGAAATATGAAGATATAAGAGGGAGAGCTGAGGGGGGGTGTGTGTGTTCAGGTCGCTCTTAGTCATAAACTGAACTAGAACAGTTGTTTACTTTTAAAGAGTTCTTTTTTCTTTTTATCCCAAGACACTTTAAGTGCAGAATGTGATAAAATTACCTCAGAGAGAAGTTCATTGCAGCAATACAGGACTGCCTGGCTTGGTAAAATGAGTAATTTGTGTTGCTTTGGGTAACTGATGATAAAACCTTCAAGAAGCTAAAAAGATACCAATGACATATTTCAAAGATATAGAACACATATTCCAAAAATTTATATGGAACCATTATATGGTGAGGATGTGGAGAAAAGGGAACCCTCCTGCACTGCTGGTGGGAATGCAGACTGGTGCAGTCACTGTGGAAAACAGTATGGAGATTCCTCAAAAAATTAAAAATTGAACTGCCTTTTGACCCAGCTATCCTACTTTTAGGAATATACACTAAGGACACCATAGCACTGTTCGAAAAGAAGAAATGTGCCCCCATGTTCGTGGCAGCATTGTTCACAATAGCAAAAATCTCAAAACAACCCAAGTATCTGTCAGAGGACGAGTGGATTAAAAAGCTATGGTACATATATACTATGGAATACTACTCAGCCATAAGAAATGATTACATCGAATCATTTACAACAAAATGGATGGACCTTGATAACATTATATGGAGTGAAATAAGTAAAACAGAAAAAAACTGAGAACTGCATGATTTCATACATAGGTGGGACATAAAAGCAAGACTATGAGACATGGGGAAGAGTGTGGTGGTTACGGGGTTGGGGGAGGGAGGAGAGGGTGGGAGAGGGAGGAGGGGAGGGGCACAAAGAAAACCAGATAGAAGGTGACAGAGGACAATTTGACTTTGGGTGATGTGTATGCAACATAATTGAATGATAAGATAACCTGGAGATGTTTTCTTTGAATATATGTACCCTGATTTATTAATGTCACCCCATTAAAATTAATAAAAATAAAAAATAAAAAATAAAAATAAAATAATGAAGTTCTGACACATGCTACAACATAAATGGTCTTGAAAACAAGCTAAATAAAATAAGCCAGACATAAAAGGAAAAAAAAAAAGAAGCTAAAAAGAGTGATTTGGTTGTGCCTCCAGTGTTACGGTATAAATCCAGGAGATGCAGCCATCACAGCCGCCTAGCTCATGGAGGTTCACATTTGATTTGGATAGATGATAACAAAACAGCAGAGTTGAGAACTGGTGGGCCATTTTCTTTATTTTTAGGCTCACACTTGGCTGGCGAGTAAAAACAAACACATGGGCACCAAAACCCATTTGCACATTCTCCAGTTCCATAACCAGGAGAATCTTTCCCAAGTTTTTCTAGAATCAAAGGCCCCTACTAGTTCTCAGCCACCTCCTTTTCCCCACCTGCATACCTCCATCATGGCTGCCTGCCTCCTCTCCAACCACCATGTGGCTTCTCCGAAATTGGCCTCTTAGCTCCTCCTTTTAAAGCTTTTCAGCACGAAAATCCCTCCTCCGGCACACAATTAGCATAACCCTAGCAGAAAGGCAATTAGCACTATCACGTGGCATCATCATCATCATGTGAGCAGTGGCCATTTTTAACAATAAAAGTGAGCATAAAAATCACATTTTACAAACTTATTTGCCCAACATATGGGGAATAGCCTTATTGTTGAAGCAAGTTTTGTAACTTGAGCTCTTTCTGCAAGTTGACTCCAAAATATCAGAAACCAGACAAGAGTGTGAAGACTAATTAATAAGCTATACTGACTCTTAAGGCGTGGCCTGTGTCTATGCTGGAATATTATGAAAGTTCTTGATTTACTGGTCACTGATATAATGAAAGTATTCTGTCCCAGTCAGCTTTGCAGTGGCAATGAGAAAGCCAAGCAAAGTTGGGACAGGTTTTCTCGCTTCATTTTGCCTCCATTTCTTGTTCCCTGATTGGTAGAGGGACAGATGTGTGAATGTAAATGAAAACTATGCTGACAACTGCTGTAAAGAAAGCGTTGCTTAAGATGACTAAGAATCTGTACTAAGCAAGCTTCTATCTACTGTGCATGTGAATATAGCAGGTGGTTCCGTAATGCACATAACATAGCTGTTGTCTTCACTAACAAAAACCCTGTGGTTGGTTGGTTATACAATATGGGATGATATACAATTGATTTTTAAATATACTAATAGGAAATACTTCCCAACAAATTTCAGTTGAGGATGCATATGAGAATATTCTTTAATCATTGTAAAAGTCTTAGCTTTAAAAATTCAACTATGTCAGGCCCTGAGATGGGGCCGAATCAGGACTCAATGGCTGGTACTGTAGTCTCAGTTCCCAGTATTTTACAACTGGCTTTTTGGTTTTGGCTGGTGACATCTGTTGTGTCTTCAGAGCATCTGAGGTACAATGAGTCTGTATTTGGGAATAAGAGTACTATTCATAGAAATAACTAAAGTAATAGTAAGGCCTTTTTCTTGACAATGTACAACTGAGATGGCCCTTCTTGAGTTCCTCCTGAGATTGAACATCTCCAGCTCTGCTCTAAGCCAAGCTCTTTCACTCCCTGTGCCTCTGCATGTGCCATTCCTCCTTGCTTTGTCTTTTGAGTACCTTTTTAGACTTCTAAAGTGAAGCTTGGTCATTCTTTCTGGGTGCCCAGAAACATCAAAACCTCTTGGCTTTCCCAGTCTCTCTTACATATGACCCACGTGCCACCAGCCTAATGTGCTTATACCAGACTCAGAATAAGAAGCTGGAGCTTCTGAGGAGGAGGCAGGCGACCAACTCCTGTGGCCAAGTGGCTGGATCTGTGCCCATGGCAGCAGCAGTGGTCTGTCCATTGGAGTGGTTCTGTGATGAGATTTGGTTGTTGTTCCTAGCTGCATAGCCTCTGAGAAAATCTGTGAGCTTTCCTCTGATAAATTTACTTACTGGTTAAAATAGAGAAATGTAATTTCTGGGTCTGTATGTGTTTAACCCTATGTGATATGCTCAAAATCCATTACAAAGTCATCAACTCTGTAAAGCTGTCCCCGGCTCTTCCAGAATAAGTTTATTCTTCTGCCAACTGGATTCCTGTAGCTCTGTTCAGCACAGGGCATTGGCACTGCTTGTTTAAGGGTTTGCGCTCCCTTTCTCTCAGGCCTGGCACTGTGCTTGATGCATGGTGGTCCCTCAGTAAGTGTGTGTGAGTGAAGTCACGCTCTGAGCCAGGTCTCATCGTCTTGTTGGCAGGATGCTTGTGGTGCTCTGCACGTCAGCTTGCACACCTTGCCTGAAGGGTGGGAAACAGGCATGGTGTGACTGTGAAGGAACTTTCCAGAAAGCTCTACCTCGTTTAGCATTTCTTGTTTATAAGTCACACCTCATCTGGGACTAGATTCTCTCTTGGCCTCCAATGGCACATGCTCTCACTTCATTTACATTTGTTAGTTTCTTTACTGTTGATGTTTCCAGCTTCGCCAGCTGCAGTAAACATACCTCCTGGTTAGTAATAAGCCTGAGTGAACTTGGACTCTATTGTGTCTATTATGGTTTCTTTTTTGTATCAGTTTTTAATTGATAGTAGCAACTCGAGGCTCATGATACTGAAGGAGAAATGAGTATCTTTTACCTTATCACCGTATCTCTGTGTTTCAATCCCCACTTCCACCATGCTGTCACCTGCAGGGGAGTCAATTGCTGCACGTCCCTGTGCAGCCGTGGAAGTATATTTTTAGTTTTCTGATCTCTCTGCAGGCATGGGGATTTTATTCACTATTGTCCCTTGTTCTGTAATGGTATCAAACCTTTTCATGGGGTACAAATTCTGCTTGTATTCCCTTTCCAGAGCCTTTTCTTCTATGATCACCCACAGTAAACCATAGTTCCTCTTCTCGTGAACTTTTTTTAAACCTATTTCCTCCTTTGGCCACTTTATGCCATAAATAATTTCATACTCTTTATGTATAAAACAAAATTCAAAGAAGGGATGCATTTGAGGATGTTGTGGATGACCAAGAGGTTCTGTAAAAAGCTATGATCCTTTTCTTACTGTTTAAATATCTGTCTGAAAGCTTGGCATTTCTGGAGTCAACTGAAAAATGGAAGCCAGGACGGACCACCCAGATGAAATGCTGCTATTTCACCTCGCTGAGCTCTGTTAATTAATTTCAAGGTGAAACTCTAAGGAACCATGAAAAGGTGAAATGAAAATGAGAGCCTTCGAGCCTGTTCTATTTTTGTTTCCTGAACTTAATATATCTTAAAATTGGAAGGCAGAATCCAGGTGTTAAGGGGATATTAGCCTGGGGAGATGTGAGAGTCGTGGTCATGTAGTAAAAGGGCAATGAACTATGCATATTACATGAGGATTAATTGCCGGGAGCATGTGAGAGAATTATGGCAGTTAATGTCCAGAGACTGAGCAAATACTGATGTGGGAAAATCTTTACAGATCTGCAAACAAAGGAAGGTTCTAAGGCAATGGATAATAAAAGAGATTAGTGTCTTTCTTCATAATTGATACAAGATGCTTTGGGGGGAAATCACCAAAGATGAACCATATTGTTGAGCCTAAATATTTTAAAAGTTAAATTCTGAGCATGGCTCATGGTAATTGAGACTGTTTATATATACATGGAGAGAGGCACCTTGCAGTGTTTCCTGGCTATGTGATACCCCTTCTAGTCAAGCTCACTGATTTTGTAAAACTGTAGCTATAATGCTATATAGTGAAGATTTAAGTTTATCATCCAGAGCCCAAGGTACTATTAGATCTTCAGCCTTAAATGGAAATTCAATTATGTTTGTTCCATCCTATTTACTAAAGCTGAAAATTGTAATCATTAGTGTTAGAACAAAGTTTCTCACTTGTGGGTAGGGAGGGACAAAGACATTTCTTCCCCCAGGAGAATTCATCACACTCTCCTAGGGAGTGTAGAAAAATGCATATTTAATATGCAAATTTTAAAAAGGAAACATCACAGTAAATCATTATGTATGTAATATAAGCTACATTTAAAAAGCTAAGGGAAATTGTTGTGGAGGACACATGGAGAATAAACTTTTCTCTGCCTCTCCATGATTCCACTGTGAAGACATGAGCGCGGCCTCTGGGCACAAGCAGTGAAGCAGAAGTTACAGGGAAGAGGGGAGTATATGTACGTTCCTCAAGAAATAGCCAAGTTTAAAAAATACTGAGAAGCATAGTCCTAGAACAGGGTCCCATTAATAACAGGTCCCGTAACAAGTATGCTATGCTTACCCTCCCCTTAACTAGAAAATCCAATCTAGTAGAGACTTCCTGGTCATTTTGATAAATAGAAGATCAATTGTCACCATCTGATGTATACATACACACACATATGTATATATATATGTAGGCGTATATGTATTTGCATCAACTATTTTATGAAGTATATAGTATAGACCTGACCTTTATATAATGGTGTGTTTTGAAATCAGAGGGGTTCTTTATGGCACTGCAGAGAACTTCCACTGCTGGGGGCAGTTTGCTGGTAAGAATAAAGAAGAATTATTGGGAACAGATGTCCCTTTTGATGATTTGTAGCAAACTAGGGTAATAGAGTGCTCACTAATGCATGAACTCTGTTACAGCAATTCTCTTGCTTTGCTTAAAGGAAGCACAGAAGTAAGAAATGTCTTCTCTTTCATCGTTGCATTTCTCACTAAGCTTGTTAGGAGAAGAAATGACATTAAAACATTTTGTGTAAGCGTTATTTGTCCCTGCTTTCAAATCTAACACTGTTTAAGGTTACAAAACCATCAAAGGAATTTGAGAAAAGGGAGATTAGGACATAAGCATGTAATTATCAGATGGTTTAAAGAGTATTGGTTTCAACTGTTTTCCTTAAAACACCCAGGCTTGATGACAAAAGTAAAATGCAGAATCCCTAATACATGGTTAATCATTCAAGAATTTTCATCAGCTGAGTTTGCAAGCAAAATGCTACATTAGCTTTAAGAAGCATATTTTTCTTATTACCTTTTTAAATTTCAAGACAGGGCTTTTATTATAAAATAGTTTCTAAATGTCCTTTTGATGATTGTAGCTGCTGTGTTTGGCAAAATGTGTCCTCTGATATGCATATAGACCCATTTGGTAATCTTTTCATTAAATTCAAGAGGGATACTACACTTAGGAGGGCTCTGTGTGTATTCCTGGGTTTCTCAACTTAAAAAGGCATTTAGAAAAATACAGAGGAGGCCAAAAATGTCAATAAAAAGTTGAAGAGAATAAGTGGTGATGGGAGAAACTTGACCTGCAGTGGTGAACATAGAACACGATTTAAGGATGATATATTATAGGGTTGTATACCCAAAACCTATACAATTGTATTAACCATTGTCCCCACAATAAATTTAATAAAAAGGAAACACAAAAGAGAAATTAAAGAATCTAAATTCAAATGGCAAGGCCAAAAATTATAATATGTGGATGATCAGGAGATGACAAGAGACTAAAGTTGCTATATGAGGAACTTAGAACAGTTTTCTAAGGGATGCAAATAG
Source organism: Rhynchonycteris naso (assembly GCA_037038555.1). Classification (NCBI taxonomy): domain Eukaryota; kingdom Metazoa; phylum Chordata; class Mammalia; order Chiroptera; family Emballonuridae; genus Rhynchonycteris; species Rhynchonycteris naso. The sequence goes on along the minus strand of CM072995.1, from coordinate 304,925,782 downwards.
ATTTTTTTAATGAAAAATGACCATGAATAGTTAAGTTATTGTAAACTACCCTGGTATAGGAATGGCTTCCAGGAATATTCCTCACACTTACTATGCCAAGTGTTGTGACATGAAGATTCAGAGCTGGCTGTCACAACAATGTGACTGTCTCGTACTGTGCCTGGCCCTGGAATTATGTGAGCAAGTCTTTTTTTTTTCTTTTTCTTCTTTTTTTTTTTTAATTCAGTGAGATTAGGGGAGGCAGACAGACAGACTCCAACATACACCCTGACCAGTATCTACCTGGCATGCCCACTAGGGGTGATGCTCTGCCCACCTTGGGTGTTGTTCCATTGCTCAGCAACTGAGCTATTCTAAGCTCCTGAGGCAGAGGCCATGGAGCCATCCTCAGTACCCAGGGCCAACTCTCTCCAATCAAGCCATGGCTTCAGGAGGAGAAGAGAGAGAGAAGCAAGAGGGGGAGGGGTGTCGAAGCAGATGGGTGCTTCTCCTGTGTGCGCTGACTGGGAATCAAACCTGGGACATCCACATACTGGGCTGACACTCTACCTTGGAGATACCCAGCCAGAGTCACACAAGTCTTACTAGAAGGAGTTGGAAGTTTGTCTGTGGAATGTTCTTCCCATCATTGAACATGTAACATTGTAAGCAGAGGATTCAGTTATCTTTGATGCCCACTAAAAACCATCAATGATATAAAACAATATTTGATCAATCATGAAAAAAAGGGGCTCTATTTTTTCTACAAAGAGTGACACTATAAAAATGCAGTTTTTTGAAAAATCAAAGAGTAAGCAGAAAAAACATGTATGAAGAAAGTATCACATTAGTGGATCAGACAGTTACTTAGTAAATGTTATTTTTCTGGATTTGGTAATGATTGTGGTATTTGTCAAAATTTTACAATTTAAAATTTATTGTAATCTCTATTTTTTAGTCTAAATTCATGTTGAATTTTATATCTCATTTTCTATTTATATTTTTTATTCTTTTTCTTCAAAATGGCCCCCCAAAATGCATCAGATTCAGGCCTACTGAAACTGGATTTGTAACTGAATATGCTGTCCTGGTTTATAATGACAAATTCCAGACCTTTCACTTTTCTTGATGAGTCTGCAAAGATCCCCTGAGGAGGACATTTCTAAAGCGTCTCTGGACAGCTCATTTGTTCTGTCAGCATCCTCATTGTTCACACAATTTTCCATTAGTAAGTAAGTCTGGTGTAGATTTGGGCTCTGACAGGGTTTGTGATTAAGCAGCTCATCTGATATTTGGTCCTCAGTGCTGTCCAAAAGGATTAATTCAACATAATTTATCAAGGCAAATATATGTTCTTCATTCAAATGAGCCTACATAAGAGTAAATCTTTCTTGTTCCTACAGATAATAACTGTGAATAAAATAAAATGGGAGAGGGTGTAAGGACTATTCATCATTAATAAAAGAAGTAGTCTTGTTTGCATTGGATACTGATGTGTTGTAGTTGAGTCTCATCTTGACTATCATTTGAAATATATTTAAGAACAACACAACAAAATAGAGTATGTAATTCATCATTCAGTGGCTGTTTGCCCTCAGGACATAATGGAACCATAGTACTCTAGTTCCCAGTAAGTGATTTCTCTCTGGGGTGTGGTGAGAACTCAGATTCTCTGAGTACAGGTATCAATCTTAATTGAACATACATGGTGACAAAACACAGACAATAGAACAGAGAGGAAAAGGCAGCTAAATTACTCTGCTTGAGTGAGTTTAAAATCAACGCTTACTGGAGGGGAGAAGCCAGTAGAACAACAATGGTGGCCTTGTCATGGATCCCAGGGGTGAGGGAGGTGCCACTCTTCCACAAGTGACAGGATGTGGAAGTCATGACCTCGAATTAGAATTCCAAGTTCTCCCACACTGTGTACCCAAGGACTTGGACCTCCAGTGAGCCCACCTGTGCTGTCTCCTTTTCACTTTGTTGAAATAATTTAATCATCATGGTTATCTTACATTAATGATAGCAAATAAAATTTAAATTAATGATAATGATGAAAATCATATAACAAAGACAAACACTTCTCACATATTGTCTTTTTTGAATCTTCACGGAAAGTTTTGAAAGTAGTTATACATTTTTATATTTAACATTTTAGAACAGTGAGACACAGACAAATTAAGTAATGCATCCAAAACTATGCAGCTAAGATCCCTTTGGCAGAGGGAATTGAACTATCATGGTTCTCCCCCTGAACTTAACTTCTATAGAACAAAATTATATTTTATATATCATATACTATATTTAATATATAATTTATGTGTATGCATATACTATATATAAATCTATTGTTTCTCTTACCATAATATGAGCTCCATGAAGGCAGAGATAGCTTCTATTTCATATTTGTATTCTCAAATACATATGGGATCTATAATTCAGTAAATTCATTAACAGACCTTTGTTTTCTTTTGGAAAACCTTTCTGTGTATTTTGACTGGTAGATGTTTGAGATTTGCAGAATGTGCATGTGCCTTGATTTAAGGCAGAATGGCTCATTATATTTCAAGAATTTAATGTCAAGCATTTAATGTGCAATACTGTCCCAAAAGACATCAAATTAGAAATGGTGAGGCTCGTTTTCAGTGCAAAAGTTGACATAAATTAACTTTGCAGTTGGAAAGATATGGACTCATTAAATGGGCTATCTTTGCAATTGGAAAGATATGGAATCATTAAACGGGCTATAGCTTCGCAATGGATTATCTATCTGAATACTCAGTGATTAGATTCTTGAAAAGTATCTTTATCTTAGCATAGATTTCCCTGAAAACAGAGCTTGAGTAAAAAGCTTGAAGAAGCCTGACCAGGCAATGGTGCAGTGGACTGGGATGCAGAGGACCCACGTTTGAAACCCTGAGGTCGCCAGCACCAGTGTAGACTCACCAGCTTGAGCGCAGAGTTGCTGGCCTAAGAGTGGGATCATAGACATAACCCCGTGTTCTCAGGCTTGAGCAAAAAGGTCACGGGCTTGCCTGACCAGGCGGTGGCGCAGTGGATACAGCTTCGGACTGGGATGTAGAAGACCCAGGTTCGAGACCCTGAGCTCGCCAGCTTGAGCACGGGCCCATCTGGCTTGAGCAAAAAGCTCGCCAGCTTGGACCCAAGGTCGCTAGCTCCAGCAAGGGGTTGCTCGATCTGCTGAAGGCCCGTGGTCAAGGCGCATGTGAGAAAGCAATCAATGAACAACTAAGGTGTTGCGACGGCAACGAAAAACTAATAATTAATGCTTCTCACCTCTCTTCGTTCTTGTCTGTCTGTCCCTATCCCTCTCTTTGACTCTCTCTCTGTCCCTGTAATAAAAAAAAAAAAAATCACTCGCTATGCTGTAGCCCCCTGGTCAAGGCACACATGAGAAAGCAACCAATGAACAACTAAAGTGCCGCAATGAAGAGTTGATGCTTCTCATCTCTCTCCCTTCCTGTCTGTTGGTTCCTCTCTCTCTCTCTCTCACACACACACACACACCTTGAAGGAAAGTAGTTTATATGGGAATATGGTTCTAGGTACAGAAGAACAGAAATGAGGGAGGAAGGGAATAAACAGAGAAGGGTAACCAACACAACAGCCATTATTATGGGTGACTTGTTGCTTAATCCCATGAGGAAAATTATGATTAAGAACCATTCACATGAAAGAAGAAAGAGAAACATCTATTAGCACCTCTCTCCACTGGTCAAGGATGGCTCCTCGTGATGTTAAATTCCCTGCTTCTGGTTTGTGATATTGGGGGTGGGCATTCCCAAGTGATAAAAATCCAGGTTGCTGAAGCATCGGCTGGAATAGGAGATAAAACAGAGATTTTTCAGTATTATTAAAGAAATGTCAGGTATATTTGGGTAATTAAAAATGCTTTTATCAAGATTAATATACATTTAAAGTGTTTTTAAAAGCAGGATATATTAAGTTTAAAAATATTCTTTTTAGCCTGACCAAACGGTGGCGCAGTGGATAGAGCGTCAGACTGGGATGTGGAAGACCCGGGTTCGAGACCCCGAGCTCGCAAGCTTGAGCGCAGGCCCATCTGGCTTGAGCAAAAGCTCACCAGCTTGGACCCAAGGTTGCTGGCTCCAGCAAGGGGTTGCTCGATCTGCTGAAGGCCCGTGGTCAAGGCACATGTGAGAAAGCAATCAATGAACAACTAAGGTGTTGCGACGGCAACAAAAAACTAATGATTGATGCTTCTCACCTCTCTCCATTCCTGTCTGTCTGTCCCTATCTATCCTTCTCTCTGACTTTCTCTCTGTCCCTGTTTATATTCTTTTTAAAAACTTTATTGATTTTAGAGAGAGGAAAGAAGAGAGAGAGAGAAAAACATTAATTTATTTCACTTATTTATGCATTTGTTGGTTGATTCTGGTATGTGCCCTGGTGGCATATTGGGATGATTCTCTCACCAACTGAGCTGCCTGGCCAGGGCCAGAAAGTGTGCTTCTTCTTCCTCCTCCTCCTCCTTTTCCTCTCCTCCTCCTCCTCCTCTTCTCCTCCTCCTCTTCTCCTCCTCCTCCTCCTCCTCTTCCTCTCCTCCTCCTCCTCTTCCTCTCCTACTCCTCCTCTTCCTCTCCTCCTCCTCTTCCTCTCCTCCTCTTCCTCTCCTCCTCTTCCTCTCCTCCTCCTCCTCCTCCTCTTCATTCCTCTTCCTCCTTCCTCCTCCTCCTCCTTCCTCCTTTTTCCTTCCTCTTCCTTCCTTTCTTTTTTATCATTACATTAACATAAAATCATCAGTTCATGGGAAAGAAGTAAATATTTAAAAATTAAGATACAAAAATGTTACTAATAATGTCCAGTTGATCCAGATGACAACAGCATAAGTCTTCTAGCTAGGTTAGTGTCTACCTTCTACATTTAAGTAATTTTTGAATATGTACTTTTTGTCTTAGCAATAACAAGTTCAAGGTAACAATGTCCTGAACTTAATGCTTTTCTTAACATTGGTGCTATCAACACCTATTCTTTTTTTTTTTTTTGCCAGGGTGACTTGTTTCCCTAGGGTAGATGAAAGCTTTACTTTTTTAATTGAAGTAAAAGTTGACAGGCTTTTGCTACTTCTTTATACCCAGAATGTTAACAAATTGTTTTCCAGTCTAATATCTTTAACTTAAGAATGAATAATTTAAATTTGAACATAAAAAAACCCAATGGGGATACACATGAGTACATCAAGTATAGTCTCTGTAGATCTGAACAGTGCAGAATAACTTGAAAACTGGGGACGCTTTCAAAAGTGAGGAGAAGGGTGAGAGAAGCAGGTAGTCACTTCTGTGTGCCCTGACAAGAACTCAAACCTAAGATGTCCTCACACCGGGTCACTGCTCTATCCACTGAGCCAACCAGCCAGGGCCTATAGCACTGCTTCCTAACATTGTCTAGTGACTAAAATAATCTGCCTGGAGATTTGATTATTGGCTGCTATATCTTTACAATATCATTTTGGTAGGAATTCTGGTCTACCATTATAAGATCTTGTTTAAGCCTAGAGCCCTGGAACATTCAATAGAACCTACCATAAAACTGTTAAACTTAGAAAGATTATCACTGAAGGAAAGAGAAAATATTAAAAAAGCAACTCACAACAACCTTACAAATGAATTATGGAGAATATCTGAGGAAGGGAAACAAATTTTCAGATCATAAAACATATTGAATATCAAGTAGAATCAGTAAAAACACATTAGTTGATAGTCACAGTAGTGAAAAATGAAAAATGTCAAGAACAAAGTGATAATATTAAATGCTATGAGAGGAAATTAAGGTTACCTTCAAAAAATAGCAATTAGATAAATAGTTTTCAGATAAAGAAGAGTGGATTATTCTAAGCAAAAATGACTAGGATTGTGAAAACATAACTAATGTTCTTATAATTTGGGAGAAGGTAGAGATACTGAAAAATGTTACATTTTATAAGAAAAGCTAGGGGGTTCCAGACCAAGATGGCAACATCTAGCACCCCAACTTTTAAGGTTGCCACCTCAGGGATAGTTCCCTACATCACTTAGGTGAAAGTGAATGAGACTTGTATTCGTGAGTCCCATGAGGCTATAGTAAACATAATGCTCACAGTGGCTGTCCCCTTCAGGGCTCAGTGCAGAGAGAGCAGACAAAACCACCTGTCCCCAAGCCTTTCTTTCCCTGGAAAAGGTTTGACTGCATATTTTACAAGCCACTGCCTGAGGATGTCATCTAATTAGCATACATCCAGGTTCTGGCTGTGATCTCACCGGGAGCCTGAGAGACCCAGGGAACACTTCCCTCCCTGATTTTCTCCAATGGTGAAAGTATTGTGGGCATCTGACTGGAAAGAGCTTGTCCACACATCTTGCACCCCAGTTTATATAGCCAGCATCAGAAGGATGGGTACCTAAATCACCTAGCTCTGATAGCCAACATAACTTGTCTTACACTCATCTACACTAATTGTTGAATTTACCTATATTCCTATTTTATATAGGCTGCATTTAGACTTAGTTATGGCAAAGGAAGCATTTTAAAAAAGAAACTCAACACATCATGAAGACATGTAAAAGCTATGTATGATTGAAACGCTCTGAATTCACATTCCAGTTGTTATAAAGGAGGAAATGGAACTCCCACTGCTACTCCCTTTTTTATATAATAAAAATGCCTTAGCATATGTTATAGCTATTGCTATCTATATCTGTATCTGTATATGTATGTGTCTGTGTCTATCAATCAATGATCAATTGATCACAGTTCCCCACTCATGGTTCATTCAGCTTTGTCAGATTGGAGATAGGGACCAAAGGTGGGGGACAGGTTATTTTATAGCCCTCTGTTCCTTCAGAAGTTGATTTATTCATCCATGAACTGTCTTCCTGTATAAGACCTACTTATTTTCTTTGTTTCTGAACCTTGTGTTTAGTTTATATTGTACAAATTCAACTTGGAGTGAAAACAAACTATTCTGACATGGATAGTTTGGAATAATTTCATACCTGGCTGAGAGTGGTTCCTCATTTTGGCGTGTCATGTAAAAGTCTAAACACTTTAGCTAACAATAGGGCTTGCAATTGCAAACCTACTAATCCAAATAAGTTTCCTTTTTTTTTTTGGTGTGAATCAAGTAATAATCATAGTCAAAATCATAATAAAAAAATCATCTCTCTAGTTAAATATTCTGAACCCTGTAGTTTTTATATACCATCTTCTCAATGCTACATAAATTGGGTTTGCAATTCATCTTATCTTGAGTTTCCCAAGTTCTTAGGGATTAGAAAGAAGAGAAACTTTTCTCTGTGTGAGTGAAATAAAGGCAAAAGTCACTTTTATCTTCTACCTTGTTATCTTTCCAGAATTTAGTTTGGCAGAACCTCCAAAGTTCCTAGGACCTGCTGAGCCCAGTCGCACAGATGTCTATAGTGGATAATGACTATTTTCTCAGTTCAGTTAAAGGTGTTATTATTTCGCATCTCTGCTGAGAGCTACTAAGAAATGAATGAAGATTCTTAACTTTTTCTTTTTCTTTGTCTTTATGCTCCAGTAAATAGTTGCTGCCTGGGAGGCGAAGTAAATGAGAAACCCATAAATGGTTATTAATTGTTAAGTAGACAGAAGTATGGCATAGTTATAAGGCAGAATCACTGTGACCTCATAGTGCCTTGAATCTATACACTGTAGGAAAAAAAATTGCCTTTTATCTCATCAGTGAGAAAGTGCTCACTCATTGGTGAAATCTTATTTATTCTTTTAAATATTTTTCTCACTGATGTTCCTACTCAAGACCCATGAGGGAAGGAGGCATCTTTTTTTGCCTGTTATGAAAGAAAATTATTAATCCTTAGTTTTGTAGGGTGTTCATAAAGAAGTAGTGAAATAGTCAACATATTTCTAATTGAGTCCATTGAAATTTTGTTATAGTTCTTATTCTCTCACTTCTGCTTCCATGACTGGAAGATCTTTGACAAACAGATATTTGGTTGGTGTCAGGGCCTAATGGCCTACCTATTTGGTCTTCCAGTTATTCCCTGAAGCTTCCCTTAGGGCACTGTTGTAAACCTGAAATCTGAGTCAGAAAGCCTTACTAAAATTAACCCACCCTGCAGGAGTACCTAGAGAAGTGGTTCTTAACCTGGGTTCTATCAAATGATGAGTCGGTCTCAGGGGTTCGGAGAAGCCTCTGCCCTGGAGGTCAGAATAAAGTAATACCGTAATTTGTTGTGAGTTCATGCACTTTGTTGGTTTTGTTCTCTGAGCAAGGTGATGTTCATGCACGGCTCATTTTGTGCATCAGTAAGAAAACATATACCTATGTCTTGAATTTGGAAAAAAAAACATCATATTTTATTTATCACTAAAGAAGGGTTCAGTGAATGCCCATATGAAACTGGTGGGTTCGGTACCTCAAAAAAGGTTAAGAACCACTGACCTAGAGGAAAATTTACGCCATGAGTTCCAGGGGAGCCAAAGGAAGACAAATTGGATTAGGCTCCCTACTCAAAGAAAGGTGGTGGAAAAAGGTGAACTGAAATTCACACTCCAGAGACTGTGTGATGATGGCTTAATGCATGGCATGAAACAAAAATGGTAGTCAAGACAACAAAAGCAAAGGCAGGGAGAGTATAAGACGAAAGTCTGAACAATTCTGAAGGGTGCAGGTAGGGCTTTTCCGCAGATTGGCTATGTCTCTGAGAAGTAGGAGAGCTCAAATTAATATACAAGTTACAGGTGGGCCCCCCAGGACCTCTGAACTGTAGTGTAGTACTCAACAGCATCTTGAACTAGATTGCATCTCTAGGGCTGAGCCAGTAGTATGCTGTTGGGCAAATAAGTTTTAATAAATGTTTACATTTGCTCTCTATAGTTTGCATTGGGCAGTGCTTTGTGTATGTAGTTGTGAAAGGCTGCTGCAGATTGCAAATTGCAAATTGCCAATTACCTTCCTGCTTGGGAGGGGCCATTGTTTTGCTAATGTTGGCTGGAGGAGGGGTTTTTGATTGCCCCAGCCAGTTTTTGCAGAGGAGCAGAGGAGTGCAGATGTGGAACCAGAGCTGAGGGGATTTGGGAGCTCCATTGAGGCTGGTTGGGGCCTTTGATTCCAGGAGGAACCAGAGAAGATTCTCTGGGTTGTGGAACCAGAGAATGCATCAGGGTTTTGGGAGCTCTGAATGATAGGAAAGCAGTCTTCCCTGCCTGTTTGCTTGTTTGCTGGTGTGAGACTTTAATAAAAGGAATGACCCACCATTTTTTGCTCTATTTTTTCTTTACCATCTACCTAAATCCGATGTGAACCTGCATGGCCATTGCATGCAGGTGACGGTGGCGGCCACAGGCCCTACATACGCCCTCTCATCATGTCTGCTGTGTGCTAGACACACAATTTTGAGTAATGAAGCCTGATTCAGGGTTGTCCTGACAAGATCACTTCAAAGTCAGAAGAACATTTTAAAAACCATTCCACAGCAGAGAAAAATCATCATTTAAGACTTGATGTTCAACCAGAGAGCTGGATTTATAACTTTCATGAGCTTACTCAGTTACATCTAGAAACTGCCTTCTAAAGTATATCACCACTTTTCTTTTGAAACCACATATAGAAGAGTGGCTTGTCCTACATTGGTCTACACTGGTTGCTGAATTTACCTGTATTCCTGTTTTGCATATACTGCATTTACGTTTGCTTAGGGTATAGAAGGCATTTGAAAAACAAATTCTCAACAAATAGTAAAGATATATAAAAGCTACATTGTAAAGCCAGTAACTATGGCCACCATCACAGTCGCCTGGCCAGTGCAGGTTTGCATCTGATTCAGACAGTAGGTAATGAAACAACGGAGACAAAAACTGGTGGGCCATCATCTTTAATCCTAGCTTGCACCCGGCGGGCAAGTAAAAACACACACTGGGCTACAAAACCCACTCATTCAGTGCTCACAAAGCTACTGACTTATCTGAGTTTCTTAGCATCAAAGGCTTCTAGCTCACCAGCCTTACTCACCTCTGTTTCCCATCTCCTTCTCTCTGCACAAACTGGCTTCTCCTTCAGCACTCTGCCATCTTGGCTGCTTCTCCTCTCCTCCACATGGCCTTAATCTGCTCTCCTACAGCATGGGATCCTCCTAGAATGCAATCAGTCTTCTCCCCAACAATGTGATCTCTCTTCCCTTTAAAACCTTTTGGCACGAAAGCCCTCCCCAACACACATCAATATAATCACACCCATTCCCAAGCAGAAAGGGCAACTAATATTATCACGTGGGCAATGGGCTTCCACGTGGGCAGCACCATCTTTAACAAAATGAGCATAATATATTTTATCTGTCCAACATACATATACTTAAAAAACTCTGAATTCAGATCCCAGTTGCTGTCACAAGGAGTGAGTGGAACTCCTGCCCCCACTCTTTTTTATACAATAAACATGCTTTGGCATGTTTTGTAGCTGTCATCACTACACTGAGCTGGTTTACAGATATTTTCCTGTGAGCATCACAATAAAGTATACCATGTGCGATGGAAAAAGAATTGGTATGCAACCCAGCCTCTGAAACACATGATTTCTGAATAAATCAGGCCCTGAAAAAAGGATTTTGTTTAGTTATGACCAGGAATGCTATAGGAAGGTGCAATGCAAAAGGAACTATTCCACATAAAATTAGCACAAAAGATCAGGTTTGAAGAAGGAATTCTGACCTGAGTCCTAAGGTTCCTGTGTCTTTTGAGAGGGGAAAAAGGCATACTGATCAACTTTAGACTTTGTTAGGACAACCACTAAAAAGAAGGGACAGAGAGTGTGTAATTCCCAAACATGGAGAGAGAAAAAAGTAAACAGAGACAATAGTATGAATTTAACATAAAGCAGGAAGGGAGAAGACAAAGGTTTCACGACAATGCGGTGGATAGCAGTTTGGAAAACTTCGGCTGCCGGAATCCAATACCACTCATGCCCTTTTAGGAAAGCTTTCTTGGAAGCATTTTGACATCATCTGCAGTAGAGGAGGCAGCTGCATATTCATGGTTAATGTGAGATTCACAGGAGGAATTGGAGCAGGACCTTATTAGGATCTCTCAGAACAGAATTGACAATCATGCCCAGTGACGGAGACTTTTCAGCCATGGAGGGTGTTGGGCAGATAAAATGTATTATGTGTAAGGTCTGACCCGCATGAAATGAGACAAAGTACCAAATAGTTAAAAAGTCCAACTTTATTGGAACCTTCGGATGGGTTCAGTGACTCGGAGAGTAGTGAGCCAGAGAAGCCGCGCCCAACTGGTGGGGCTCGAGATTTTTATACCCCTTCAGGCTGGCTGGGGAATTTGGTTTGCGTAACTAGGGGCGCTAATGGTTGAGGAATTTCTATTGTGTTTTCGGACAGGGTGTGTGTGCTTTCTATTGTGTTTTCGGACAGGGTGTGTGTGCTAAAGGTTAATAATTGCAGAAATGCCAAAGGCATGAGGGATTTTCCAGCCCTTGCCCCAGGGTTGCTACCGGACATTCCTGGCTCTTTGGTATAAGGAGTGGGGCGACGTGGTCTTATCTGGCTACTTCCTGCTGTACGGGGGCGGAGTTGGGGAGAGGTAGGAAAGGGCCAGAGCAGTCCCTATTCGCCATGGTGGGCAGGGGTTGGTACTGTAACAGCATCATCTGGTGGACTGCCACGCGTGTGATTTCACGAAGGCGGGTCTGTACGAACCTAAGAAGTAAAGGAGCAAACATGAGTAAGATGCAGATTATTAGGAGAAGTCCTAGGATAGGAGCCAGCATAGAGAACAGGGGAGATTTCCACCACTCCGGGGTAAATGTGTCCTGCTGTTGGTTGTATTTTCGTAGCTTTTCTGGTAGTTTTCGGAGTGACTGGACATTCTCCTCGATGACTCCGGATTCATTGATGTAGTAGCAACACTGTTCCTGTAAAAACAGACAGGTGCCTCCCTTTTCGGCCATCAAGAGATCTAAGGCTCGGCGATTTTGTAGGGATACCTGAGCTAGGGAGGTTAACTGTCTCTGGAGGGAGGCTAGAGACGTGGCTGAATTGTCAAGGGCCTGCTCTAGATCTGCTCTTAGTTGGTTAGTAACTACCAGGCTATGTCCAAGGCCTGCACTTCCTATTCCTAGTGCAGCGATGGAGGTAGCTAGGGTTAGTCCTAGTATTACGGGAATGAAGACAGCCCATCTAGCTCGGGAGGTGGACAGGTGGTTAGCAAATTCTTCTTCCTTATAATAGACAAGTTGAGGAGCTATAATGACTGGGATGCAAGGGGTAGAGGAAGGTTGAGTAAGGGTTTTCAGTAAGGTGCTGTTGCACCAGAAGTGTGTACTGTTAGGACTGGTGGCTGGAAATTGGGTAAGGGAAATAGTTTGATTACAATGAGGATGTTTTTGAGCGCTGTAACAAACAGGTATAGGTTGGGAAATATTGGGTTGGAATAGAGTAACACCCGGAAGGGAGAAGGGTTCAGGGGTTGTGGTCAAACCAGAAAGAGAGTAGGTTAATGGAACAGCCGTTATAGGGGCTTGCTGCAGCAGAGCACACAAAAAACAGTTTGACGGGCTGTGCAGAGAAATTAAATTTAGAATATGAATGCCTTGTTGAATTAGTTTTACCCATGAAAAGGGGGTTTCAGCTTTCGTAGGAGAGTCTGAGAGGGAGACTTGAGAGTGAAGGATTTCTTGATGATTGAGGGTAGTATTGGTTAATTCCTCGAGGGTGGCAGTGGGGGGTTTAATCCAAACCCATTTACGGTATATTTTAATATATCCCGTAGGATGAATTTCCCGTTGACTTGGGAATGTGGCCCCATGTTGGCCTGTGACCCACCTGTTGGTCCAGGGATCATCAATGTGGAAAACAAAATTGGTAGGGTATGGTAACTGGAGAGAGAAGCACCCCCAGGTGGTCATGGCTGTGGTGGGACCCCCAGGGCACCCTCCTGAAGTAGGGATGGACTTACAGTTTGGATTTCCCTGAATTTCAAGAAAACAGACTACCGGTGCTGCCGTTGGCCGTTTGGTCCGGGTGGTGTTTAGGGCTTGTATTCGCCTGGTATTGATTGTCATTGTTACTCGGGACTGACAGCCGTTCATCGAACAATCTGCAGTCCCGAGGACCGAAGGGGTCCCCTGGTCATTATAAGGACCCGTGTTCTCCTCAACGAAGAAACGCCAGACTGACTGAGTGTTATGAGTCTTTTGAGGTGCAGACGATTGAGGGTGGTAGGTTGTATGCAGTTTCCACTGTATGCCAAGGGAGGTGGAGACAGCCTCTGCGATCTTGGAGATGAAGGCGGGCCCGTTGTCTGACTGGATGGAGGAGGGCAAACCGAAGCGAGGAATGATGTCCCGGATTAGGTGGTCAGCTACCGTCCCCGCGGTTTCAGAGGTCGTAGGGAAAGCCTCGATCCATCCTGAAAAAGTATCCACCATAGTTAAAAGGTATTTAAGGTTTTTGTGTCTGGGCATGTGGGTAAAGTCGACCTGCCAATCCTGCCCAGGCAGGTGGCCCCGCATTTGGTGGAGTGGGCGACGGACGTGGCAGGCCCCTTGGCTGTTTGTCCTGGAACAGGTGGAGCAAGAGGAATGAATGTCTTGGATGGTTTGCTGGAGATAGTCGTGGTAGAATAGAGGAGATAGAAAATGAAAAAGGGCTTTAGGTCCAATGTGTAAGGATTTGTGAATGTCAGTGATTATTTGGTATTTCTGAGACTGTGGGAGGATGAGGAGGTCATTTTTGAAAGCCCATCCATCCTTGATCTGGACCTCAGGGGAAGATTGGAAAAGATTTTGCTCTGTGGAGGAGTATTGGGGGTTATATGTCTTTGAGAGAAAGCAGATAGCAGAGGTAGGATGTGTGCGTGCTATGGAACAAGCTGTTTTGTCAGCAAAGGCATTCCCCTTAGCTATGGGAGAATTGGAGGTCTGGTGGCCCTTACAATGTATAATGGATGGCCTGTATAAGTTTAGAAATGAGCTTGCCATTTAGAACAGGCGTACCCTTAGTCGTGAGGAAGCCTCATTCCTTCCAGATCATACAGCGAGAGTGGGCAATAAGAAAGGCATATTTAGAGTCAGTGTATATGTTAACTGCCTTATCCTTTGCCCAGATGAGGGCCCGGGTTAGGGCAACCAGTTCAGCCTGTTGAGAGGTAGTTCCCAGGGGGAGGCTGTTTGCCTCGATGACCTGGGTGTCAGAAACAATGGCATAGGCGGCTCGCTGGGGCCCCGGAGGTTCAGAGATTGAACTGCCATCAATGTAAAGGGTATGTTGGGCCTTAGGCAATGGATGAGTCGCAAGGTCAGAGCAGGGAGATTTAGAATGTTCTAAAACTTTGATGCAAGAGTGGGTAGAGGGAGGTGCGTCAGAGACGGGAAGGAGGGTGGCTGGGTTAAGAGAGTTGCAGTTAGAGTGATGGAGGGGTTTTCTATGAAGAGGAGGTGGTACAGCTGGAGTCGAGAAGGCCCAAGGTGAGCCAAAGCCTGATGTGAGAGGAGGTCTGTGAGGCGATGGGGGGAAAAAACCTGTAGTGGCTGTTGGAGATTAATCTTCAGAGCCTCGGTGGTGAGATCAGCGGCGGCTGCAAGAGCTCGTAGGCAGGGTTGCCATCCACGGGTGGTGGGATCTAACTGTCTGGAGAGAGAGGCTATTGGGACTAGAGTTGGACCCGCTGGCTGGGCCAGGACTCCTAGAGCCAAGTGTTGTCTTTCTTCAGCATAAAGGACAAAAGGATGTGAGGGGTTAGGTAAGGCCAGGGCCGAGGCCGAGCAGAGGGCCCCCAGGAGAGCCGAAAAAGCCCGGCGGACAGTCTCAGGGGAGGTCAGAGGTCCCTCTGGTACTTCTTTGGCTGCTAAGTAGAGAGGCTTGGCCAGGAGGGCAAAATTTGGGACCCAGTGGCGGAAGAAGCCTACTAATCCTAGGAATGACTGGATTTCAGCTGCCGAGGTGGGGGGTTGTAGGCCCCGAAGAGCCTGCAACCTGTCGGTGGTGATGGCTCGGTGGGTCAGGGTGACCAGGAGGCCAAAGTAAGTGACAGATGGAGTGGCTATTTGTGCCTTCTTGGCAGATACCCGACACCACCTGTTGCAAAGGAAATTCAGTAAGAGGGTGGTAGCTTTGAGGCATTCGGCCTCGCTTGGGGAGCAGACTAAAAGATCATCTACGTATTGTAAAAGAGTGGAGGGAGCTATATTGCAAGCAAGTAGGTCTGTTGCCAGCGCCTGCCCGAATAGATGAGGGCTGTCCCGGAATCCCTGGGGGAGGACCGTCCAGGTCAGTTGTTGGGCGGTATTGGAGACCGGGTCCTCCCAGGTGAAGGCAAAGAGAAAGTAGGAATCTGGGTGGAGAGGTATGGTGAAGAAAGCATCCTTGAGGTCAAGGACTGAGAAATGGGTGGTATTAGGGGGAATGTGTGAGAGAAGGGTGTATGGGTTAGGGACTACTGGGGATATGGGGACAATCGCTGAATTGATGATGTGGAGATCTTGTACAAGGCGGTATTGTCCTGAAGTCTTTTTAACAGGAAGGATTGGAGTGTTACAAGGCGAGTTGGTGGGAATTAGTAAGCCTTGTGTCTTAAGTTTGGTGATGATGGGCAAGAGTCCCATCCTATGGGTGTGTGAGATAGGAAACTGTGGGCGGTTGGAAAAAGAAGATGGGTCCTTAAGTTTGATTAAGACAGGAGTGTGGTGTGAGGCTACAGTGGGGGTGCCCGTATCCCAGACCTCAGGGTTTACCCCAGGTAAAAGCTGGACCCTGTTTTCCGAGTCCGGCTCAGGATCGGGACCTGGCACTAATGCTAGTAAAAAGACCTGCTTGGGGGAAAAAGAAATACTTGCCTGGAGTTTGGACAAAATGTCTCTCCCCAGGAGGGAAACTGGGCAGGAGGGTATGACTAGGAAGGAGTGTGAGAATGGGTGACCCTCAAATAGGCAATTAAGGAGGGTCGTCTGCCGTGGGGTCGAGGGTGATCCGTCGATTCCCATGACCGAGACCTGGGAAGGAACTGTAAGGCCCGAATGAGAGGGAAGGACAGAGTAGGTAGCCCCCGTGTCTATTAAAAAGGAAACAGACTTACCCGCTACCTGGAGCGTAGCCCTGGGCTTGGTGAGGGTAACTGGAGTCGAAGAGCCAGGGCCCCCTCAGTCGTCCATTAAGCCCAGCAGTTCTGAGACCGGGAATGCCT
This sequence comes from Rhynchonycteris naso, assembly GCA_037038555.1. Taxonomy (NCBI): domain Eukaryota; kingdom Metazoa; phylum Chordata; class Mammalia; order Chiroptera; family Emballonuridae; genus Rhynchonycteris; species Rhynchonycteris naso. The sequence goes on along the minus strand of CM072995.1, from coordinate 304,909,612 downwards.
GGTTCTCAGCTCCCCGGCATTGAGGTGCCATAGGCTGAGCCAGAGTCGGGCAGTCTGACTTCCAGTGGCCCATTAGTTTGCACTGTGGGCAAGGCTGGGTGGGGGGCCTTGGTTGTGGGCAGGCCTTGGCCCAGTGGCCCTCTTTGCCGCATTTAAAGCAAGTGCCCGGTGGTGTGTGCTGTCCTCCCTTGGAGGCTGTTTTTTTTTTATCAGTTCCCCTACCAGCCGGAGGGCCGCTACCAAGGCTTGGGTCCACTCCTGGCGGGCAGCTTCAGCCATTTCCTCTCGGGCGTTAAAAACTTTAAAAGCCATTTTTACCAGGTCTTGGATGGGGGTCTCAGGGCCCTCTTCAGCCCTTTTTAGTTTTTTTCTAATATCTGGGGCAGACTGAGAGATAAAGTGAGAGGCTAAGACTGTGGCCCCATTGCGGGACCCTGGGTCTAGGCGGGTATAACGAACTAGGGCCTCTTGAAGGCGGTTCAGGAAAAGAGCTGGGTTTTCTTTGGAGAGTTGGGTAATTTCCCTCAGTTTATCATAATTTACAACCTTGTTAGAAACTGCATCCATACCTCTGATTAATAAGGTTTCGACGAGGGATGCTGGACCCTTGGCCGGGCTGATAACTCCAATTGGGGTCCTCCCCGGGTACCACCTCTGTGCCAAGGGAGATCTGGTCATTTACTAGATGGTCCCTGTCTGCCTGCCCTCGGGCGGCGGTGAGGATGCATTCATGTTCCTCAGGGGTAAAAGTAGAGGTACAGATTACCTTAATGTCATGCCAGGTCAGGTCATATGTCTGAGTCAGGTACTGGAATTCCTTAATGTAGGTTGAGGGATCGGCCGAGAAAGATCCTAGCCTTTTCTCGATCTGTGAGAGGTCTTGGAGAGAGAAGGGGACATGTACTCGAACTAGTCGTTCTGCCCCAGCCACCTCACGGAGAGGGGCGAGAACAACGGATGATGATTGGGGGCCGTGTGACCTGGTATGGGCTGCGACGGGAGAGGTTAGGGGGTCTGCAGGAGGTGGGGCAGAAGGAACCAGAGGGGTGCAAGGAGCCGGAGCCTGGCCCGGGTCTGGGAGGTTTTCGCGGGGGAGAGCCGGAGGGGGAGATAGGTGGTTGGGGAGGTCATCGGGTTGAGAGTAAGGAGGGGGTTCCTGGGAGGAAGCCTTGGGAGGAGAGGAGGTTCGAACTAGGAGAATTTGGTGGGTAGAACAATGGGAACAGAGGTCGGGGCTGGAACGAAGGTCCCAGAAAGCTTGGACATAGGGGACCTCAGAATCTTTTCCTGTCTGTCGGCAGAAATTGTCCAGGTCTTGGAGGACATTAAAATCAAAAGTGCCCATTGGAGGCCAGTGGGACCTATTGTCCAGGTTGTATTGAGGCCATGCGACCTGCGACAGGAAAATGAGTTTCCTCCGACGGAGGGTTTGAGTGTACCCCAATTTGGAGAAGTTAGCCAATAAACACCCTAGGGGTGTTTTGGGATCAGCTTTGGACCCAGAGTTGCCCATTGTTCAGGGAGAAGTACGGGGAGGTTTCACGGGTTGGGAAAAGGGACAACCGAGAGGCATCCCAATCGGGTGTCCCAGTTCCGGAAGGAGACTCGGTCTCCGGTATTGGAGAGAGAGAGAGAGGCGTCCCACTCACTCGCACTCCTTTAAAGGCTCCTGGAGCCGGCGGAGGGGTTCCCGGCTCGGCAGAATCTAGGACAGGAACCCCAGTTGGCAACCCGCGAAAAGGTCCCAGAAGATAGGAACGTACTTACGGTCTGGCTGAACAAGAAAGGGGGTTCCCTGGTCCAAAAATGGTCCCGGAGTATGCAGGCCGGAGGGAGGAGAGAGAAACAGAGAGGGGGACGCTCGCCAAGTCACTTGGACCTAAAGGCGGGTCACAAACCCTCTCCCGGGTTTCAGCACCAAATGTAAGGTCCGACCCGCATGAAATGAGACAAAGTACCAAATAGTTAAAAAGTCCAACTTTATTGGAACCTTCGGGTGGGTTCAGTGACTCGGAGAGTAGTGAGCCAGAGAAGCCGCGCCCAACTGGTTTGGCTCGAGATTTTTATACCCCTTCAGGCTGGCTGGGGAATTTGGTTTGCATGCGTAACTAAAGACGCTAATGGTTGAGGAATTTCTATTGTGTTTTCAGACAGGGTGTGTGTGCTAAAGGTTAATAATTGCAGAAATGCCAAAGGCATGAGGGATTTTCCAGCCCCTGCCCTGGGGGTGCTACCCGACATTATGCTCACTTTGTTAAAGATGGTGCTGCCCATGTGGATGATTGTAAAGCCTTTCCCACCCTTTTTGATGTAGGGTGGTGCACTCTCATGAGGAATTCCATTACCTTAGATAAGTGACTTTTTATCAGAGACTTCCTTGTTTGTATATTGGATTAAAGGTTTTGAATCTACACTATAAAGTGGGGCAGACCAGGAGCTTGCTCTCTCTCGGTTCCTGAGGTTAGCATTAGAGAGGAGAGCAGAGAAAGGCCACGTGGAGGAGGCCAGGAGATGCAGCCAATATGGTGGAGTGCTGAGGAAGAAGCTAGTTTGTGCAGAGTTTGTGCAAAGATAAGGAGATGGGTGTTGGGCAGATAAAATATATTATGCTCACTTTGTTAAAGATGGCGCTGCCCACTTGGAAGTTTGTTGATATTAATGTGTGTTGGGGGACAGGCTGTGGGCAGGCCGGGTTGGTATAGCCTAAGGCTTAGTTTTAAGAGTAAGCTTTTCCCCACACCCTTGACTGATTGGATGATGTGGGGTGGTACACTCTCATGAGGAATCTTCCCATTATGCCTCAGAAAAGTGATTTTGTATCAGAGACTTCCTTGTTTGTAGATTGGATTAAAGGTTTGGATTTCTAGACTATAAAGTAGGGCAGACTGGGAGCTTGCTCTCTCTCAGTTCCTGAGTTAGCATTTAGAGAGGAGAGCAGAGAAAGGCCACATGGAGGAGGCGAGGAGAAGCAGCCAAGATGGTGGAGTGCTGAGGAAGAAGCCAGTTTGTGCAGAGAGAAGGAGATGGAAAACAGAGGTGAATAAGTCTGGTGAGCTAGAAACCTTTGATTCTAGGAAACTCGGATAAGTCAGTAGCTTTGTGAGCACTGAATGTGTGGGTTTTGGAGCCCAGTGTGTGTTTTTGCCTGCCCACCGGGTGCAAGCTAGGATTAAAGCTGATGGCTCACCAGTTCTTGGCTCCATTGTTGCATTACCGACTGTCTGAATCAAATGCGAACCTGCATGTGAATGGCCACGATGGTGGCTACTGGCTATAGAATGGGGAACAGAGGTAAATAAGGCTGGTGAGCTAGAAACCTTTGATTCTAGGAAACTTGAATAAAGTTAGTAGCTTTGTGAGCACTGAATGAGTGGGTTTTGGTGCCCAGTGTGTGTTTTTACTTGCCCGCCGGGTACAAGCTAGGATTAAAGCTAATGACCCATCAGTTCTTGGCTCTGTTATTTCATTACTGTCTGTCCAAATCTAATGTGAACCTGCATGATCCAGGCGGCTCTGATGGTGGCCGTGGCTACTAGCCTTACAGAGGGGGTGATGAAGTTAGATATCTGATCAAAATCTTCCTTAGACCCACTCTCAGGCTCTGTTAAGGGGCTACATCATGGATTTGGGAAGAATACAGAATATGTTTGATTTGTATTATTTCAGAATAAATTTCCCTCCATTTATTATAGTAGACCAGGTCAAGATAATTAAGGATTTAGAAGTTTGGACTTTATTCCTTTGACTTTCTAACTCCAACCTTCCAGACTCTACACCTTGTGTGAGGCAGACTCCAGAAAAACAAAGTGCCGTGGGGAACTCCATCAAGTGGAAATGCTTATCATTTTCACTATTGTAAGGACAGGCATCCTGTAACAGATTGATTTTCCAGAAAATAAGAGCTAGAAAGAAGAAAACAGAGTAATGAGCTATTCTCCATCTTGAGCAAGAAAAAAATAATCCAAAAGTACCGTTTTCCTTTCTATATAAACAGCAAAGCTGCTGGAAGGATGGGTGGAGAAAATAGGGCACCAACTGGGTGCTGCTCCTTTCCGGACATGAGAGGGTCATCTGTGCGCCTTTTATCTCGGATGGAGAAGCTAGTGCCCCTTCTTTCAGCTCCTGTGCCACTGAGTGAGATCCAAGAATAGTAGGTCTATGCTTTTTTGAGCTGAATTCATCACTGGAATCTCTGACCACATTTACTAAGGTCTGGTGTTGGGTCTGGTCTTGGTTTGTCACCTTCATCTCTGTGCCTGGCTTTTGCAGTGGGCACTAAACTGAATTCTTCATCTTTCCACTTAAGTTTCTGACAGCCACTGTCTTTCTCTAGTTACTTTAGTCGCCCAGTGTGAGGTCCTACCTTATTTAGGGGATTTCTCCTTTCTTTTTTTTTTCCCTTCACATCAGTAACTTGGCAAGTTCTGCTAGAGTGTATTCTGAATGGTGTATTCTTTCCATCACTTCATCCCCACTGTTCCTCCTTTCACCCAGGCTTCACTACCTCTTAACCAAACAGCAATGCTCCATGATACCCCATTCACTGCAGAACAAAGAGCACACATGTAACCTGGGATCCCTGGCCCTTCTCCATCTGAACCAAACCCCTTATTTTTTGCAAATCTACTGTGCATCCTTTTCTTCAGGGTGGTGCTTTCTATAACTATTCCAGAGAGCAATAGGAGATCTCCCCTCCTGGGTCCCCTGCCTGGGGCTGCCCTCCAGAAGAGAAAGCTGAGCATGTGGGCCTCTGAATCCCCACCTCTGTTTCAAACACAGCAGCTCTATTTTGCTTATTGTGGTTCTACATAAGACCTATAGATTTAAAAATAAAGCTCCTATAGATTTATAAAGTTTGGAAACTACTGCTTTTCCATAAAAAATGAGTCCTCTGCTATTTCCAGTCCATGCTTCAGGTCTTTCCATGTCTGCGTGCTTGTCTTCTCGTTCCCCAGTATCATCCTGACCCATGGAGATTTTGGAGCGATTCGTACCAAGGAAATGGTCTTACCAAGGACAAAGCCATGACAGCAGAGTAGGAGGATGTATAGAGGACATTCACTTAAGGAGCTTATCTCTCCCCAACTATACATCCTTTCATCTCTCTCCCACGTGTTTGCTCCTATTGTGCCCTGTTCCTGAAATACCGGGCCTTCCACCTTGACAGAGCCAAAGTTACTCATCCTTCCGACCCAGGTCATGTTCCACTCCCACAGAAAGCCTTCCAAAGCCACACTCGTCTCCCTCTAGTCATATCTTTTTATTTTTCCTTCTGTTATTTTATTCAGCACTTCCCACATGGGATAACCTACCTAGTTACGTACTTTCAAGGCTCAGTCTCCCTACAATATGGTGACATCTGAAAGGCATGATCTAATTTTGAGTGTGTGTATTCAGTGCCAGTTGCTGCAGCCATCTTCAAATGGGCTAATTTAAATAGCCAATTTGACCAATTAAAAAAATTTACTATAGCTGAAATTCCTGGGTTGACTACATCAATTGTGACACATAACATGAGCACAACAGCATGTTTCAACCTTCTAAGAACTCTTGGAGCAGCTAATTTAATTCCCTCCAGTTTTGGAAACAACCTTTCACAGTGATCTATGAGGTCATTGAGAGGCCATAGAGTCCCTCTCCACCCAGTGCTGTTTACAGCATGGTCAGTGAGGACATGTATTCCCAGTGGTGTAGGGGAGGTTTCAGGGCAGACACGGCCATTATTAATAAGACCGTTCAAGGTTTATGCCAGCTCCCTTTTGGAGACAGTGATTTGTACTTCATTCTAAGCATATAGTTTCTTTTTTATTTCTTCAGTAAGATTTATATCTAACTTTATCTACAAAATTATTTTTGCCGGGTAAGGTTTTTCTTACTCTGCAGAGTTTAGAAAATTGGTAACAAGCTTTTATTTTCTAATTTAAGAAAGAATCCTAACTTTCATGTTGGTGTTCTTGTTGGTATCTGTGAAACAGAGATTATATTAGGATCTGTTTGACAAAAATGAACACCAGATTTATGGTTGGTAATTGAATACAGATATTACCAGAGCAACATGGATGACATTGACTCTTGAAAATAGGGATAAAAATTTAAGTTTCCAGATTAAGCTAAAAGTTAACTCAAATAAGTAGAACAACTTTCTCCTTTGGAAATCTAATTACTCAAGAAAAGATATTAAAGTTCACTGTTATAGTAATTACTTTACTTAGTACAGGGAGGTGATTTAGTAGAGGAGAAGCTAACATTTATTTTGGGTCTTTACATCTGCTATGCCTTTAGATATCAGCTGGTGGATACTGATTATGTGTCTACTAAGTGTGAGGCACTGGGCAAATCCGGATGGTCAACCTTCATACAAGCAGCAAAATCAATAGACTGTGAGTCCCTTACAAGCAGACTGTATGTTCCGTAAAAAGTTGACATAAGTGGAGCCATTTTAAAATGGAGCCGGGGAAGTCAGAGCTGAGCAGAGCAATTAATCAGTAAGTATTTGTGGAATAAACGATGAATGAACAAACTGTTTAAAGGTAATAATATCCTAAAAAAAGAAGAAATTCATTTTTGTCATATAAATATAAAAGTTAACACCTGATAATTTGTTTAACTCACAAAGGAACTAGGAAGATATTATAACTGATTCAAAGAAAGTCTAAAAATTAGAAATATTTATAATCAGGAATATTAAAATGAATATATAAATTATGCCAAAACTAAGTTTTCATTAGGGTGAGAAGGAAGACAACTGTATCTCTACTGGGCAGGACATAATTTGCATATCTATAGACAGGAATTATCTTGCATTGCTACCAGTTACCTACAATTTATACAGTTGCAAAATAGTTCAAAGATAAGGAAAAAATAGAATCTAAATGAGAGGGGTGCAATGCATACTTTTTTCTTGAGGGTACAATGTTTTCTTTCTGTACAGAATAGACTGAGTGTGGTGTGACTTGCATGGCTTTACCAATGGAAGTGTTCCTGTGCCACACCCAAGATAAATGGTTAAACACCAGGCTGCTGCACTTATCTAGAGCCCACCATATTGGAACTTGTTTTATTTTCTTTATAAAGGAAAACTTTACTTTTCAGTGAGATAATAATGTAGTAAGGTAATATTTAGATATGTTACAAAGCATCTCCCCATACATTAATTAATTGTTATAACAACCCAGGGAAGTAGGCAGGGAGTATTCTGTTTTGTGATGAGGAGGAAGGCTCAGATAAGCTCTAGCTAAACTGAGGAGGAAGTGGTCCTGGAATTTAAATTTCTAATTTCTGATTCCAAAACTCTTCTTTCTTCACAAAGAAGCAAAATTATCTTGGCCATAAAGTGTGAACACATTTTTTTTGTTTATGTTACAGCCTTTGGTAGGAAGATGTCACATCTTTTCATGCTATACATATACACACACAAGAGAAGTGCATTTCTTAATCTTTTCACTCCATAATTTCCTTAAAATGACCTTGGATAGAAAATGCTTGAATGTTATCACTCTTCTATAACTGCTCCATATAATAAAATGCATAAATGATAGTCAGTAGTTACTGAGAACCTTCCAACAGCTAGAACTAAAAGCATTTTTTTTATATACTCCTTCAGGTCTTTCTCTAATCCTGAATAGCAGGAGTTGTATCTTTTATTTTTATCATTATTATCAATATCAGTTATTATGACACTGTGACATATTTTCTCAGGCACTGCATTAATTTTTTAAAACTTTATCATTTAGCTATGACCAGGTAGCTCGTTAGTGTTGTTGGATACACCAAGGTTACCCGTTTGATCCCCAGTCAGGGTACATACAAGAATCAACCAATAAATGCACAAATAAGTGGAAAATAAAATTGATGTTTCTCTCTCCCTTTCTTTCTCTTTCTCTCCCTCTCCCTCTTTTCTCTCTTTAAATCAATTAAAAATTTTAAGAATTTTATCACTTAATTTATTACCTATAATAATCTTAAGGGAGAGCTATAATATGCTCATTTTACAGATGATAAAACTAAACCTTAGAAAGGTTAATTAACTTGGTCAATAAGAGGTTAAACCCCAATTCTGACCCCAGAGCTTGTTTACATGACCATTGCAATTAACAATGTAAACCATTAAACTTTGTAGGTCATGTCCAGTGATTTGTTATTATTGTGTGAATAATTACCATTGAGAAGAGTCATATGTATGTATGAAATGTTGTCATAATGGGAGGCATCTGTTAAACTCAAATATCCACACACAAAAAATAAAAAATGCACCAGGAGATGCTTAAATCAAAGGGGTTCCCTTGGAGGTAACAAGAAGGAGACTTTAAACTACACTTTCTACTTGGAGAAACATTAGTGGTGAAGCTCAGTTGTGTCTTATTTATAATAAACCTGTGCTTGGGCAGGGCATTTTCCTCATCTATAATTTTCCATGGCAGTTCAGAATTCTCAGATGGGACTTTCTATTTTTCCTCCATCATCTTAGGTATGTTCCCTGTAGTGTGATATCTGTGTTTAATTACACAAGCAATGGGGTTCCTCTAATTTCCCTTGGAAGTTAGTTTCCCAGTCTAATTGTCTTCTATGCATTGCCATTTCTCTCGGTGGTCAGCCTGCATTCTCCTTGGCTTAATTTTCTTTCCTTAGTCTGGCTCCTTTCCTCTCTTATAATTATCCCTGCTTGAGCAATAGCATTTTCCAGTTGACTTTTTTTTTCCTCTCCAAAAACCACGAAGAAAGGCAATCAGCTCACACTATCATCTTTGTTATTTGGCTCAGCAAGCGCTGTTCCCTTCAGGCCAATCTCAGCCTTTGTGAGTTCTTCCTTCCTTAGCCTTTCCTTACTTTCCATTTATCCACAAAAGAAAGCCAAGAGAGCAAACCTCTGGGCAGTTATGTTCAAGCCCATTAGAAATAACCAAGCACAAAATCAACAAAATGGTCATATTTTTTAGACTCTAAATTACCAAGTTCTAAAACACAACTTTTACCTGCCTTTTTGCTTCTCCTTTCCTCTGGGGCTCTATTCAGCAGGCAGAACGATATTATTTTGAAGTCTTCTATATTCTTTGCTTTTTTATTTTGTCCAATTTGAGGCTGTTGGGATGAAGACTCAGAATATAGGGTTCTACTTCCTGTTTGACAGAAATAATTACTAAACCCCACTCTATCTCAGTTTCCTTATCTAATCTGTAGCAATAAACCCTTTAACTTAATATGGGAAAACTTTATAGTCCTTGGGTTAGGTCTGCCGGACCCTGCGTGTCTGTCTTCACTCCAGACTGATCTTCTTTAGCCACATGTGCACCTTGAGATCAGACCTTTGGGTTTCTGATTGCCCTGCACATAACCTCCTCTCTCTACCGATTTGAGAAGAGGTTTCTGGACACAAGCCATCACCCACATTGCTCTTTTACAGGTGTAACTCCTTCCCCCGGCATCTGTGACATATGACCTGCCTCATCTGCTCTGGATTAATAGCAACTGCACACAAATCATCTAGTTTTTATAGGGCACAGAATATAATCTCATTAATGTGAATTGTTTCTGAGAACACTGGGAAGTTCTCTCCACTTGGGGTTGGAAGATAGGGACTCAAACTCTAGCACTACTATTAATGTCTTGAAATATAAAAGCAACTTTCTAGTTTCTGGGAGGCTCGCTTTCTGCATAAGTAAAATGGGAGTTATAACAATGCCTGCCTCATATATTTAGTCCGGGCCCAAATGCTTTCTGCTATCGTGTTATACAATTGTCTGAAGGTATATTTCCTGTGAAGAAAACAATTAGCTCATTCAAGAAGGCATGTAAATAGTTCCTTACTGTCTGGAACAAATCTGTAATTCTTAGACGGAGGGTTTCACCAGGGTTTGGGGCCAATATCTCATCCTAGAGGCATAAGACATCCATGCTCACCATATAGTTATAGGTCCCTTAAGAAAAAATGAAATTGATTATGTCCTTAGTTCTTGCTAATTTGGGATACTAGCTTATTCCTCAGATATTCTATCAACAAAAATGTACTTTAAATATTTCCTGGATATTTTGACTTTTATTTTACGTTGCTGCACATTGTGAGATGAGACATGCTAAATTTTGCAGTTTTCTGGCCTCTATGAAGATGCATGACAATAACTAGATATTTTTACTTGTTAATGAGTATATAACCACACCATAGCAAGTTTACTCTATTGCTTTTCTATTAAAGGAGTGGCAGTTGGTGATATGATTTAAAGCAAATTTATTTTTCTCAATAAATTTGCGTTAAATGTGCAGTTGTCATGTGATATTGCTGTATTTATTGTATTTATTTTTTTTGCTACCATAGTTTATTTGATGCTTATTTTAGATAGATGTCTTCTTGTCTCTACATGTGATAGATATTTTCTTCAGTATACTCAATCTATCAGTGGACATTCTTTCTCAAATTTATGTCTGTAAGAGATATAATAATCTACCCCAGAAGACTTGTTGGCATATTTGATTTTAATTGCTTATATTCTATCTGCATTTTTTGCAATCACAGATAGAAAGAACTTTTGAAAGTCAGTCACTTTGCCTTTTGAGAAAAAGCAGAACAAAAACATTTCTAAACTCTGCATAGAGAAATCTGAAGAAAAGACAATTCTTCCCCCTTTGTGGGCAATCACTTCTTTAAGATAAAATTTACATCCCTGCTGCAGTTTACCTTCTTTTGGGAAAAAGATTTTTTGTTTTTTGTTTTTTTACAGGGACAGAGAGAGTCAGAGAGAGGGATAGATAGGGACAGACAGACAGGAACGGAGAGAGGTGAGAAGCATCAATCATTAGTTTTTCATTGCTGTCGCAACACCTTAGTTGTTCATTGATTGCTTTCTCACATGTGCCTTGACTGCAGGTCTTCAGCAGACCAAGTCACCCCTTGCTCAAGCTAGCAACCTTGGGTCCAAGCTGGCGAGCTTTTGCTCAAGCCAGATGGGCCTGCACTCAAGCTGGCGAGCTCAGGATCTCGAACCTGGGTCTTCCACATCCCAGTCTGACGCTCTATCCACTGCGCCACCGCCTGGTCAGGTGGGAAAAAGTATTTTTTTCATTAATCAAATTAGATATGCTAGTTGAATTGTATTTATCACAACCAAGGGTTGGCTGTTGCATTAAATGTTTTATTAAAATTTCTTTTGATTTCTATATTTTGTTTGCTTTTATTTTGTGGTAATTTGCAAACTATCTGTCCAATTGTTATTTATACCTTGTTTTGTAGGCTCAAAATCAAGAACCAAACAGTAATTTGTGACTTTCCCCCAAGAATTCATCACATTTTTCTCCTCTGTGTGTTTCCCCAGAATGGATTCTCCTTGGCCCTTGTTAATTTGATCTGGTTCAAACCAGTTCATTATCACACTCTCATGATTGCTTCTTTCCTGTCTCATGAATTCAGCATGCTCCCTATTTCCTCCCCACTGATCATTCTCTCCTCTGCCTGCCCAATACCTGCTACCTTCACTCTCACTGAAGTTAATAGTTTTGTCTTAATAACCGAGCTATGGAATTCTCTTAATCTGCAAACTTCTTGATTTTTTGTTCAATAGTTTCATTGTTGAACACTTGACAGTCTCTCTTCTTGAAAAAAATCAAGAGGGCCCTAAAGACACATATTCTCTCACTTCCCTTAGCAATTCATCCCTTTACAGAGATAATGCTTTTCAAAGGGCTCTGTTTGAAGCATCATGACAGAGTACGTTTCCTTGGCTGATGGAAACAGGAACTATATCTTTCCATGTGTGACCTTAGATTGTTTGGCCTGATACTGTTTGGTGGAGATTTTTTTCCCTTGGCTTCAAGTATTTTTCTCAAATGCATGTGATGATTACTACTCAAGTTTTAAGGGGTGTGTATCCTTTGCAGAGATCTCCAGAGATCTCCCTGTAGCTCTCTCCTCTCCTTTTTCTGCATTGCAAATTCTTTCCACTATGGCCTCTCTGAATTATGAACTCTGTCTTCTCAACTCAGGGAGACTGCTAAACTTTGTTGGGTTCACCCTCCCAGTGTTACAGGTTAGAAACTCTATTCAGGCAGTAGCTTATCATAAGTAAAATGATAAGCAAGCTTATTATCCCTAGGAAGTAAGTTATCATAGGGGTCACCTACTTCTTTCTCCTTTTCTCTTTCTTTATTTCTTTCTCTCTCTCTTTTTCTTTTCTTTCTTTCTCTCTCTTTCTTTCTTTTCCTTCCTTCCTTCCTTCCTTCCTTCCTTCCTTCCTTCCTTCCTTCCTCTCTCTCTTTTTCTCTTTCTTTAGAGATAGGAAGGGAGAGAGATAAAAAGCATCAATTTGTAGTTGCTTCACTTTAGATGTTTACTGATTGCTTCTCATACATGCCTTGACCAAGGGGCTCAAGCAGAGCCAGTGACCTTGGGCTTCAGGCCAGCAACCCTGGGCTTCTAGCTAGTGACTTTTGGGCACTAACCAGTGACCTTGGGGTCATGTTGATGATCCTGTGCTCAAGCTGGCAATCCTGCACTCAAATTGATGATTCCATGCTCTAGCCAGTGACCTCAGGGTTTCCCGTTGGGGCCCTCATTGTCTAGGGCTGATGCTCTATCCATTATTGTGCCACCACTGGTCAGGTGGGTTCACCTATTTCGTCTTCCCTCTCTCAGGGATCAGTGTCTTTCTCAATCTGTTGTTTAATGCCCCAAACTGTTGCATAAATTTTGTCTTAAATTTTTTAAAATTTATTAATTTTAGAGAGAGTGGAAGGGAGCTGGGGAGAAAGAGAGAGAGAGACAGGAACATTGATCTGTTCCTGCATGTGACCTGACTGGTGATCAAACTGGAAACTTCTACACTTCAGGATAACACAGGAAGTTATCCAGTCAGGGCTGTCTTTTCTTTATTTTTTTTAAGGTTAAAGAGTAAATTTAGTTTCTATCATTCCCTCATAGACAGTGAACCCATCTGAATTGTGACTGTCATAACTAAGCCTACTATGTGAGCCACTATGGGCAGAGTAGTAGAGAATACAGTGACAGCGGTTCTCCTTCTCTGCTCCTGGCTAAGGGTTCTTTCACCAGGTTCTTTTTATTCTGACTGGGACACTTGCCATTTGCTGCATCACTGGGCTGACTATGCCTCTCTAGCCCTGCTTTCCTGGCTCCTACTTCTTACAACCTAGAGGTCTTTATTTTAATAGCTTAATGGAACAGCAAATAAAAATTTCTCCAAAAACATCATTTTTGGAATTAAGCTAATTTCGCTTTCTTTATTCAATAATAATAGCACTATTATTATATATATATATTTTATTATTATTAATTCTAATGGGGTGACACCAATAAATCAGGGTACATATGTACAATGAAAACATCTCCAGGTTATCTTATCATTCAGTTGTGTTGCATACCCGTCACCAAAAGTCAAATTGTCCTCTGTTACTTTCTATCTGGTTTTCCCTGTGTCCCTCCCCTCCTCCCTATCCCACTCTTCCCTCCCTCCCCTGATCCCGTAACCACCACTCTCTTGTCCATGTCTCATATTCTCACTTTTATGTCCCACCTATGTATGAAATCATGCTGTTCTCTGTTTTTCTTTTTTTCTGATTTACATATTTCACTCTGTATAATGTTATCAAGGTACATCCATTTTGTCATAAATGATCCAATGTCATCATTTCTTATGGCTTAGTAGTATTCCATAGTATATATGTACCATAGCTTTTTAATCCACTCATCTCTTGACGGACACTTGGGCTGTTTCCAGATCTTCGCTATTGTGAACAATGCTGCCACGAACATGGGGGCGCATTTCTTCTTTTCGAACAGTGCTATGGTGTTCTTAGGGTATATTCCTATAAGTGGGATAGCTGGGTCAAAAGGCAGTTCGATTTTTAATTTTCTGAGGAATCTCCAAACTGTTTTCCACAGTGGCTGCACCAGTCTGCATTCCCACCAGCAGTGCAGAAGGGTTCCCTTTTCTCCACATCCTCACCAGCACTTATTCTGTGTTATTTAATAGCAGTATTATTATACAACATGTTACAGTCTTCTATAACTCCAATTCTTCACTTTACATTCAGTTACTTATCAATTTATCATTTATTAGTTATTCATTTATCAACTATTTATTGAGCATATATTATGCATGAAACACTTCTAGGCACTGGAGATGTACAATAAACAAAAAAATACAAAATTTATGAACTGTTGTGATTTACTGTTTTATAGGGGAAGGTAGACCATGATAATAAATTGTAGAAAATGAAGATGATATGTGCTATGAAGAGAAATAAGTTAGGGAAGGGAGAAGGAGTGGAAGGGGTGGGGATATTAATTTTAAGGAGTATGATGAGGGAAATTCTCATTAAAAAGATGACATTTAAGCAGATTTAAAGTAGGTTAGAGAGAAAATAACCATGGGGATATTTATGGGGAGATTCTGGTAGAGGGAACAGCAGGAGCAAGAGCTCTCAGGTGAGAGAGGATGCCTGGAGTATTCTAAGACCATCAGGGGGACCAGCAAGGCTGGAATGGACGGAGTTAGAAGATGTGAACAAGGAAGTAACAGATTGTACTGGTTAGGTAATTGCAGCTATTGTAAGTTCTTTGACTTTGACTCTGAATGAGTTAGAGAACTTGTGACTCTTATGTGCTGAGCAGTGACATATGATTTATGTCTTGAAAGGATCACTCTGACTACTCTGTTGAGACTAGACTAAAATGGGTTAAGTGGAAACAGGAAGACCATTTAGGAAGTTGTTAAAAATACTAAGGTGACAGAGGATGGTGGCTTAGACTAGGACGATAGTTGTGAAATAGTGAAGAAATAGTTTTCTAAGAGAATTTGAAGGTTGGACTGCCAGTATTTCCTGATTGATTTGGATATGGGTATGAGAGAAAGGAAAGAGTAAAAGATCATTCTGAATTTTCTGTTTTGAGCACCTCAAAGAATAAAGTTGTGCTGAACTGAAATGGTAAAAGCATGTGTGAAGCAGGTGTAAAGTAGAAGGCTGGGAGTTTGTTTAGGGCATATTAAGTTAGAGATGTTGTAAAGCCAGTATTTGCGGCCATTATCACAGCCGCCTGGCCAGTGCAGGTTCACATTAGATTCGTACAGTCGGTAATGAAACAACGGAGTCAAAAACTGGTGAGCTATCAGCTTTAATTCTAGCTTACACCCTGCGGGCAAGCAAAAACACACACTGGGCTCCAAAACCCACTCACTCAGTGCTCACAAAGCTACTGACTTACCCGAGTTTCCTAGAATCTAAGGTTTCTAGCTCACCAGACTTATTCAACTCTGTTCCCCATCTCACAAACTCTGCACAAACTGGCTTCTTCCTCAGCACTCCACCATCTTAGCTGCCTCCTCTCCTCCTCGTGGCCTTAATCTGCTCTCCTTTCTAATACTAGTCCCAGGAACCGAGAGAGCAAGCTCCTGGTCTGTCCCACTTTATAGTGTAGAAATCTAAACCCTTAATCCAATCTACAAACAAGAAAGTCTCTGATACAAAGTCACCCATCTGAGGCATAATGAGATTCCTCAGGAGAGTGCACCACCCTACATCATCCAATCAGTCAAGGGTGTGGGGAAAAGCTTACTCTTAAAACTAAGCCTTAGGCTATAACGACCCACCTGCTTACAATATAGCTTTCCCCGACACCCATCCCAAGCATAAGGGCAAATAATATCACCTGGGTGACGGGCTTCCATGTGGGGAGTGCCATCTTTAACAAAGTGAGCATATTATATTTTATCTGCCCAACAGATGTCTATTATATAGCCAAATGGATATGTAGAAAAGGAAATTTGTGTGTGTGTGTGTGTGTGTATACACACACAAATATGGAATTCAAGAGAGATCTGAACTACAGATAAGAATTCAAGACTTATCAACATATTGGTGAAATATAATGTCACAGACTGGTGGGGAAAACAAGGAATAAGAATAGGTAAAAAAGAGATAAAGTCCAAAACGAAGTCCTGGAAAACCCAAGGTTAAGAAGACAGGAAAAAGAAAACAAATAAGGCTGCCAGGGAAGAAGGAAGTAAAATATAGTGTGTTCATAAAGTTATGGTGCACTTTTGACTGGTCAAAATACACTGTATAAGTGTGAGGTCTTGGAATCCAAGAGAAGATAAGGAAAGACTATCAACTCTATATAAAATGATACTGATAAATAAGGTGTGACTGAGAATTGACTATGTTCAACTGTAGCAACCTGCTAAATAACTCTTGCTTTTATCCTCCTCTTTTTGTATAATTCTATACAAAAAATCCAAATCCAAATGGGTCGTTTTGTACTGACTCACCAGCAGCAGCATGCATATGTGTATTTTATTTCACTCTGTTGCGTATGTGTGTGTATATCACATTGTCATCAGAGTGACCTTTCTCAGTAACATTCTCATCACATATTTCACATACAAAGTACTATTTGTCTTCCCTCATCTCCTCCACCAGGTTTAAAACTTCTTAAGGTGAAATGGTAGGTTTTCTTACTATATATTTAGCAAATGACTAAAAGCTCTGCACACCTATCACTAATCCTGTCTCCAATGTTACCCATGTTTATATATTAACCCATGATGGTTATTTGTTTTTATTTCATATACCTTTGTTTTCTCAGATAATGTTTAATGTAAAAATTAAGATTTATTAAGCAGTATATACAATATTCCAAGCACTGCTTTGAGCATCTTTAGCTCAGAAGTTTTCTAAGCACCATTTTCTTCCTCCTACAATTCTGTGAAGTAGGCAATTATTACAATCTCTCTCTCTTTCTCAGGCAAGGATTCAAAGCTCAGAGAAGTTAAGTCAGTTCTACAAGGTCACACAGGAGTAGTGAATGGTAGGACCATGATTTGAACACAAGAATTTTGCCATATTAAGCTATATTTAAAAACACTATGTGAAGGGCATTCTTTGAAGTTACTGGTCATGTCCTACATCTTTACCTGTACCCCTCTGGCCCCATTTCCATTCTCAGCATACTGAGAACAGAGCAAGGCACATGCTAGGACTTCAATAAATGTTAATGTCTAATTATTACTTTGTGGGATGGCTGAAGATGTTCTCAGAAGAGCCAGATTACAGAGTAGCTAGTTTTTTCTACCTCTAGTCACCACCCAGCATATGAAACAACTGGCAAAAAGCCTAGTATAAGCAGAATCAATTTCCAGAAAATCTTTCATGCAGGAAAGGTACATGCTGTGTGCGAGAAAAAATGAAAATGCCTGTCAAACTGCAAAGGACTTTGTTAGGGAAAGAAAACTGCATCTTCAGATAGTCTTCAGATTGAGTTTTTAAAAATTATACTTTGAGCATATGTAGGGGGGCACATTTTAACAATTTCTTGAGCAATAAATGCTAAGTAAGCACTGTGCAATCTCTTATATACATTTGTTTATTTAATGTATATTTATTGAGTACATATTATAAACTAGGACATTTTTCTAGATGCGTGGGCTATATCAGTGAATAAAATAGACAAAATTTAGTACCATCATGGAAAGGGAGGGAATGGATGGGTTGTAAACATAATAAATCACTAAATTATATGGCATGTTTTTTTTTTATTTTTAAAAAAGATTTTATTCATTTTAGAGAAGAGAGAAAGAGAGAGAGAAGGGGGGAGGAGCAGAAAGCATCAACTCCCATATGTGCCTTGACCAGGCAAGCCTAGGGTTTTGAACCGGCAAACTCAGCATTCCAGGTTAACCCTTATCCACTGCGCCACCACAGGTCAGGCATATATCATGTGTTAATGGTTGATAAATACCATAAAGAAAAAATAGAGCATTAGGGAAAGTAGAACCAGTAGTGCCAGAGTGAGAGGAAGGGCAGGTGTAATTTTCTGATCATTGTTGGCTTCCTCCAAAGTTTGAGCAAAACTTAAAGAAGCTGAGAGCACTATCTCTCCATATGTGTGTGTGTGGAGGTGGGAAGGGGGGCTGTCCACCATCAACAGTATGGCAAAGCAGCATAAAGAAGAGAGTGGTAGAGGTGAGATCTCTTAAGACCCCATCAATCATTGCAACAATTTGGCCTCATTTGATTTCAAATGATTCTTAGACCAACCCTATGGTGCAGTATTGTCAATCTTGACTAAAAGATTTAGAAACTGCAGCTCAGAAAGAAGCTAAGTGATTTGTTCATAGCTACATGGTGTGGAGTCAGGAAGTTTGAATTCTTTTTTTTTAAATGTAGCAATTCAATTTTACTTTTTTATTTATTTTTATTTATTTTTTATTTTTTAATGAAAACATCTCCAGGTTATCTTAACATTCAATTGTGTTGCATACCCGTCACCAAAAGTCAAATCGTCCTCTTGTCACCTTCTATCTGGTTTTCCCTGTGCCCTCGCTCCTCCCTATCCCACCCTTCCCTCCCTCCCCCCATCCCATAACCACCACTCTCTTGTCCATGTCTCATAGTCTCACTTTTATGTCTCACCTATGTGTGAAATCATGCTGTTCTCAGTTTTTCTTTTCTTCTGATTTACTTATTTTACTCCGTATAATGTTATCAAGGACCATCCATTTTGTTATAAATGATCCGATGTCATCATTCCTTATGGCTGAGTAGTATCCCATAGTATATATGTACCATAGCTTTTTAATCCACTCGTCTTCTGACGGACACTTGGGCTGTTTCCAGATCTTCGCTATTGTGAACAATGCTGCCACGAACATGGGGGCGCATTTCTTCTTTTCGAACAGTGCTATGGTGTTCTTAGGGTATATTCCTATAAGTGGAATAGCTGGGTCAAAAGGCAGTTTGATTTTTAATTTTCTGAGGAATCTCCAAACTGTTTTCCATAGTGGCTGCACTAGTCTGCATTCCCACCAGCAGTGCAGAAGGGTTCCCTTTTCTCCACATCCTCACCAGCACTTATTCTGTGTTGTTTTGCTGATGAGTGCCATTCTGACTGGTGTGAGGTGATATCTCATTGTGGTTTTAATTTGCATTTCTCTAATAATTAGTGATGTTGAGCATATTTTCATATGCCTATTGGCCATCTGTATGTCCTCTTTGGAGAAATTTCTATTCATTTCTTTTGCCCATTTTTTGATTGGATTGTTTGTCTTCCTGGTGTTGAGTTTTATAAGTTCTTTATAAATTTTAGTTATTAACCCCTTATCAGATGTGCTGTCGAATATGTTCTTCCATTGTGTGGTTTGTCTTTTTTTTCTGTTCTTATTGTCTTTAGCTGTGCAAAAACAGGAAGTTTGAATTCTAATTTCAAGATCAGGCTTGAGTCTTCTCAGAAAGCATGTTTTGTTTTTTCAATCTTGATCCTATTTTCAAATAGTACCTAACACATGGTAGTTGTTAAATAAATATTGATGAATGAATAAGTAAACTTTTAATCATTTTTATTCAGGAGGCAATCTTCCATCAGTGTTCTTTTCCTAGATTCTTGTAGTATTTGAAACCTAATGTTCACATAGGGAAAAATCAAAGTAGTGATTGCCAATTTAGATAATGGTAGGTAAGAAAGGCAGATTAGTATTTATTTATTTACATATTTTTGGGTTTCAATTTTGGTTTTAATATTTACTAGCTATGTGACAATGGGAAGTTTCCTTATCTGAAAAATGAAGATAATATATGCATAAAATTATATATATATATATACACACACACACACACACACACACACACACACATACACACATATGTGAATATATAGGTATGTAAATATTTAGATGTATATGTTACAGGGTTGTTAATTAACAATAAAGGACTTACAACAGTGTGTGGTATGTAGTACACACTTAATGAGTGATGACAGAGGTGATGATGATGATGATGATGCAGCACGGTTAGAAAGAGAGATAGGAAGTTTCTTTCCTATCAAGTCTTAAATAATCAATAATCCACATCAAAATTCTTCCTTATTAAGGTCTTAGCTTTTTTTTTTTTTTACAGAGACAGAGAGTCAGAGAGAAGGATAGATAGGGACAGACAGACAGGAACAGAGAGAGGTGAGAAGCATCAATCATTAGTTTTTCGTTGCAGTCGCAACACCTTAGTTGTTCATTGATTGCTTTCTCACATGGGCCTTGACCGCGGGCCTTCAGCAGACCGAGCAACCCCTTGCTGGAGCCAGCGACCTTGGGACCAAGCTGGCGAGCTTTTGCTCAAGTCAGATGGGCCCGTGCTCAAGCTGGCGAGCTTGGGGTCTCGAACCTGGGTCTTCCGCATCCCAGTCCGATGCTCTATCCACTATGCTACCCCCTGGTCAGGTGGTCTTAGCTTTTTGACAAAAGGTTCAGCAAGGAAAGTATTACCTTGAAGGTGGTTGTTTCAGCTCCAAGTCTATCTTTTAATAAATGAGTTTGTCTTGGGACTGGGGTCACATTATTAAGGGATTGCTGCTCATTGCTTGTCTCAGTCCTGCTTCTGGGGTTTGTCAGTCTTGCCATTTGGTGAATTTATGGATTCCATAAAATAAGAGAAATGAAAAAGAGAAAGCATAAGGGCAGGTGAGGTGCAGAGCCAGTCTCAAAAACACACAGAAGTGGCAAGAGTTTTGTCAGGATTTTACTGAAGCATGAACTAAGACAGAAGTGAATTTAGTGTTATCCAGAAAATATTTATGGAGCACTAAGCTTATTATGCCAGTCTCTGTGCTGAGTGGTAGAATTATGGAGGTTGATGTGCTCAAGGAACTCATAACCTCATACGAGGGACAAACACATAAATAATTATAGCCTAAGGGGCTAGGATTGCACTGTGAGCAGGTACATGTGGGCTGCAGAGGAAGGCGTGATCTAGTTGGGTGGTTGTGGTGGTCCTGAGGGTCATGGCAAGCGCTGCACAGCTGGAATGCACAGCTGGAACACACAGCTGGAACTCTCAGGCACCATACTCTTCTCTTCGTTGACGGTTCCAGTTTCAGGGAAGGGAATTCAAGTTAGAAATTTGAATAGTAAAATGTACCTAATAGGCTTTTCAGAATTCTGATGCTTCAAGAAAATTTCGATGTCATCATACTCTAGAATTGCGCAAGTATCTTCATTTACAGCTTGATTTTATGTATTTGGGAGATGAGGCCAGAGCAAAACCTTTTTTTTTGGTTGTAAAAAAAGTCAGCCTTTTCGCACTGCGATTCTGTTTAGGAATACCACTTTGTTTTCTTCTCTTATATACTCACAGGCTGAGAAAGCAGCAATCTCTCAGTGTAACAGGAAAAGGAGCAACTCAGGGCCCAGCTTAGCATGTGTACCTTATTTAAAAATTCAGTAAAGTTTCCTCAAACATGTAATTGAATATTTACTATGGTTCAGGCACAGTGTTGGGTGGTAAGGATATAATTCTTATCTTGAAGGAAGTCACAGTCCATGAAGTGTTAGGGCATTACAGCTGGGTTGTCTTGAGCTATCTATAGACAGAAAGTTTGATTATACTTTGTTTACTGCATGCTTTACCCAAACTAAGCTTTCTTTATTCCAGACATTAAAGAAAGAAAATGAGGCAACTGTTAATGTTATAAAATATGAAAGTGGCAACAACTTCCTTCCACCCAGGTCAAAGCTCTTAGTCTTAGGGCTATGTTGGGCAGATAAAATATGGTACGCTCACTTTGTTAAAGATGGCGCTGCCCACATGGAAGCCCGTGACCCAGGTGATATTATTTGCCCTTATGCTTGGGATGGGTGTGGGGAAAAGGCTGTAATGTAAGCATGCCAGGTTGTTATGGCCTAAGGGTTGGCTTTAAGAGTAAGCTTTTCTCCACACCCTTGACTGATTGTATTAAAGGTTTTGATTCTATGGTATAAAGTGGGAGAGACCAGTAGCTTGATCTCTCTCTCTTGGTTCTTGGTTCCTGAGGTATTAAAGAGGAGAGCAGATTAAGGCCATGTGGAGGAGAAGTAGCCAAGATGGCAGAGTGCTGAGGAAGAAGCCAGTTTGTTAAGAGTTTGTGCAGGAGGAGATGGGAAACAGGTGAATAAGTCTGGTGAGCTAGAAACCTTTGATTCTAGGAAACTCGGATAAGTCAGTAGCTTTGTGAGCACTGAATGTGTGGGTTTTGGAGCCCAATGTGTGTTTTTGCTTGCCCACCGGGTGCAAGCTAGAATTAAAGCTGATGGTTCTTGGCTCCTGTGTTTCATTACCGACTGTTAGAATCTAATGTGAACCTGCACAGGTCAGGCGGCTGTGATAGTGACCCTAACTACTGGCTTTACATTTGGCGTAGTCTGTGGAAGGATTCGATACAGATCGGCATGGGGCCAACACCACCTTTGAGCGGTGGAGTAGAGGACTGGCTGCTGTTATGGTTTCCCATAGCTGTTTTTTGGGGGACTGTAGGCTGGCTGACTTTTACAGTCATGTGTGAGGAAACCGAGAGCTCAATGGAAGAGGCTGCCCAGGACCTGCAGGACGAGCAGCGGAAGGAGCTGGAGGAAACGTGGGAGAAAAAGATGCTGACCCTGGAGCTGAAGGAAGCGCTGGAGGAGGACGCTGACCAGGTTTGTGAGATTCACCTGGAAATGGAGCAGATGCTGGAGAAAGAATCACAGGTTCATGAGTTGGAGATTGCCCTGGATGTTGTGGAGAGCCAGCAGCGGCATGAGGCCGGGGCCGGAGTTGCGGCCGGGGCTGGAGCTGCAAGACCTGCTGAGCAGAAGGCGACAGCAGCCTGGGGCTTGATCCCGGCAGCCTGGTGCTCAAGCCCAGCAGCAGGAGCTGATGTTTCCAGTTCCTATTTGGAGGATGTAAAGCCAGTAGCCGAGGTCAGGATCACAGCCGCCTGACCTGTGCAGGTTCGCTTTTGATTCGAACAGATGGCAATGAAACACCGGAGCCAAGAATTGGTGAGCCATCAGCTTTAATTCTAGCTTGCACCCAGCGGGCAAGCAAAAACACACACTGGGCTCCAAAACCCACATTCAGTGCTCACAAAGCTACTGACTTATTCGAGTTTCCTAGCATCAAATTTTCCAGCTCACCAGACTTATTCACCTCTGTTTCCCATCTCCTCCAGCTCAAACTCTTAACAAACTGGCTTCTCCCTCAGCATTCTGCCATCTTGGCTGCTTCTCTTGGCCTTCACGTGGCCTTACTCTGCTCTCCTCTCTAATACTAATCTCAGGAACCCAGGAACAGAGAGAGAGAGCAAGCTCCTGGACTGCCCCAGTTTATAGCATAGAAAATCCAAACCTTTAATCCAGTTATACATAAAGAAAGTCTCTGATACAAAGCCACCCATCTGAGGCATAATGGGATTCCTCAGGAGAGTGCACCACCCTACATCATCCAATCAGTCAAGGGTGTGGGGAAGAGCTTACTCTTAAACTAAGCCTTAGGCCCGCCCGCCCACAGCCTGTTCCAGAACACACAATAATATCAACGAACTTCCATGTGGGCAGCGCCATCTTTAACAAAGTGAGCATAATATATTTTATCTGCCCAACAGAGGATGAGGATAATCTGTCTGGAGTTGCAATCCGCAGTCTCCAGAAGGTGAGAGCCCAGCAGCAAGGAGTAGCTATGCTGCCGGTAGGTCTGCGATTTGGGGACATAGGGGTGGAAGCCATCATGCTCCCCAGAGCAGAGATGAAAATGCTGACTGCCATTGCCACATGCTTCTCTTTAGGACAGTGTGAGAACTGCCATGATGGCAGGAATGAGGGGCTAGGCTAAAGCCCTATGTGTGTGGACTGATTTCCTGGACTATGACTGGATGGGCACAAGCTCCTTTGTTGAATGGACTTCTGGATTTTGGACAATGTGAAATACCCTGATGGGGGTGGGAATGGCTTTGCTGGAGGCCCTCCTGCCCCGGGAAGCTTTTCCCATGGCTCGAGAAAAGGCCGAGGACATTTTGCGCTTTCGGCAAAGTGCTCAGAGACTGGTGAAATGTATCTTTGTAATTGTTGAAATTGTATGATTTGTGCTATTGCTGTAATTTGTGTAATGTACCTAATTTCCTTGTATAAGAATGCTGGTGGTGTAGATTGTGGGTAGTAAAGTGAGCATAAGGGTGGATTGTTGGGCAGATAAAATATGGTATGCTCACTTTGTTAAAGATGGCGCTGCCCACATGGAAGCCCGTGACCCAGGTGATATTATTTGCCCTTATGCTTGGGATGGGTGTGGGGAAAAGGCTGTAATGTAAGCATGCCAGGTTGTTATGGCCTAAGGGTTTGCTTTAAGAGTAAGCTTTTCTCCACACCCTTGATTGATTGTATTAAAGGTTTTGATTCTATGGTATAAAGTGGGAAAGACCAGTAGCTTGATCTCTCTCTCTTGGTTCTTGGTTCCTGAGGTATTAAAGAGGAGAGCAGATTAAGGCCATGTGGAGGAGAAGTAGCCAAGATGGCAGAGTGCTGAGGAAGAAGCCAGTTTGTTAAGAGTTTGTGCAGGAGGAGATGGGAAACAGGTGAATAAGTCTGGTGAGCTAGAAACCTTTGATTCTAGGAAACTCGGATAAGTCAGTAGCTTTGTGAGCACTGAATGTGTGGGTTTTGGAGCCCAGTGTGTGTTTTTGCCTGCCCGCCAGGTGCAAGCTAGAATTAAAGCTGATGGCTCACCAGTTCTTGGCTCCGGTGTTTCATTGCCATCTGTTCGAATCAAAAGCGAACCTGCACGGGTCAGGCGGCTGTGATCCTGACTGCAATTACTGGCTTTACAGGCTAGAAACATCATGACCTAGTTCCTACCCTTGGAGGTTACAGCTGGTGGCAGACATGGGCTTTGGTTCATGTCCACTGGCAGAGCTGTCTCAGGCACATGTACAAAACTGGGAGCTGTATTTTCCTTACATGATAACCAACCAATGTTTCCTATTGAATCAGGGTAACTGAAAACCCCAGGTTGTAAATTAATGAATAGGAAGACATGATATATTTTAACTTATAGGTTTGAATAGGTTGTCATTTTCTGCTGATGTCCTACCCACTGCAATTTCTGTTTATGGAGAACATTCTTTATACATAACAATTTCTTTTAAAAAATTCTGAGGATTTGTGATATGGCCAAAATTCAGTTACTCTCTAGTTTGTGTCTAAGAGCCCCATCATTTTAACTAAAGTCCTAAAGAGTTAAAAAAAAGCTACATTTTAACATGACTATTGTTCTGAGAGGAACTGTACTCCTAATAACCTACTTTTGTTGAATGCTATCTTTGTGTTAGCTTTACAATATGTTAAATTGTGTAGATAATGATGTTAGTTGTTGTCTACGGTTACAAGAATGAAGACCTCTTTTTCATGTGAAAAATATCACACTACTATATAATTAGTAAGTAGCGACAGGAAGCCTATAAATACAATACCACTTTGAAAGTAATTTATTAATTGAAAATTAATACGAATTGAAATGTATTCATCACATGGATGTCTGATGTGTGTGAGACATTTGAGCAGGCTCTGACTACGGTTGGTGCACAGAGAATGGAGAGAGTACGCTGCCGCTCCCTGAAATCCCGGGCCTTTTAACTGGGACTGCAGCCACCACATTGCTTCCCAGCTTTGTTTTCCTCCTTTCCTTTCTTCATAGAGCTTGTTAACAACCAACAGGGCATGCTGTTTGAGCCACTGATTCTATGCCAAGGAAAGCATGCTTAGTCATTAGAGAAAATAAGAAATCCAATAAAGCCAGAAATACCATTTGACCGCTTTGGTACAAGCAAAGCAATAACTCTTTAATGGCCAATAAATTTAATTGTGAAGATGACAATTCTGTATAGCAGTAAACGTCATTACACTTTGGTTCCGTGTTTCCATAGCCAGCTGTGAAAAGCCATTTGTCACCCGCCCGGCTGTTTGGGTCATCTGCTTGCTGTCAGAACCCCTGCTAACCAGCCCAGAACCAACCTTGTTGATTGACTCTAGTGAAGTTCAAACAGGTCACCTTCTCCACAGTTGCTATTTTGGGAAGAGAAACACATGAAGTTTACATAAAATTTGAGCTCCTAGGTTTCACTGCTGTAGAATGTGGATATTTGGCTTAATATAATTTCACATAATATGAAGTCTTGGCTAACGATAAAGTTTTTTATCAGGCTGGAATATTGGTGGCTTCACAGTAGCCGAGTTAGCTCAGCATTCGTCCCTACTCCCATGCTTAAAGTGCCAGAGTAAGAATTTTCTTTTAGACAACTGGAGATTGAGTTTTGTCAAACTGAATATTCTCATTCTAGACTATGTAGCACTGAAGGTAGCCAATCACTTCTGCTTTAGTCTGAAGGAGTTTACTTGGCCCTTGCTGAGAGCCGAGTTCTTAGGGGCAGGAAGCTTGAGCACAAGCACTGAGAGGTGTAAGAGGGAAGAGATGACAGAGGTGAGGGAGTAGGATTAACAAGGGGTAGACACAGACGGTGACTACTGGCTGGTGACATGTCTATGCATACCACTTTGCTACTTCAAGGCCACCTAGGTCTGTCTCTGGACTTATGAATCTTTCTCCCATTTGGGAAAAAGCAACAGGAATGTCATCATTACAAACCTAAGTTTGAGATGCCACTTGTGTAAAATGGTGATCATACTATTTCATGAGGGCATCATTTTCTGAGAATTGACCCTTCCTAAGTGTAGCAAAAGAGAATTTTCTGTTTCCTTCATACCCCTTTTTTCCTTCTCCTCCTTACTCCTGGGAGAAAGAAACCCTTTTTTAGGGAAATTATGTCATTAGAAGCATTTTTTACTACAAGCAAGATAAAGATTTGACAGCTTTGTAGATACTACACTCTGAAGATTTCACAAGAGTGGAGCCTACCAAGGCAGGAAATTAGGTAATTAAAGGAGTGGATTCTTGTGCAGGTTCCCAGAGGTTGAATTCTGGCTTTATCACTTACTAGTCATGAAACTTGGGGTCAGTTATTTTCTCTGGACCTCAGTTGCTGTAAAATAGAGATAATAATAGTATGCATGTCCATCTCCTGATTGAGCCACAACCAACTAAAACAGCTCCATGAGAAGACAGTTGAACACAGAAAAGACTAGGGAAAGAAGGAAGAGGGAGAATACCAGAGACAAAAGGGAATCTGGATGTTCAACCAGGCTAATTTGGGAATACAAATAAATATGAATCTCATCTTCTGGAGTCTTAGTAGCCACAATTGGCACTCTGGAGGTAATATGAGTAAATGCTGATGTTGGTGATTGAGTACTTGTGGAATAGAAATCTGTCTCATATCATTATGCTCTGATGATGAGTTCTTTTGGCTCTTTGAATAACTCCTTCAGCTGTCTGTGCTGTTCATTCTCTTTCCCTAGTGCATTTTTCCATCAACTCTTCAAAACAACTTTTCTCTCAACATTCACATCTTGCCTCAAATATTACTAGTCCCTCCCAGAAGCCCTTCTCTGAATAACTGTTAGGGCAAAAACTTGATTAGATGATGTAATAATGAGATTTCAGATTATAATATTCTCTCCCAGATAGTGGTCCAGGCCTTTGGGGGTATTTTGGCTCCCTTATGTCACACAGGAACCTGGCTTCCTTCTATCTTGTTTTTCTGCCTTCTCCAGGCCACCATCCACACACACTTTATAAGCAACTTTGAGAAATTGAGACATATTTTGCACATATCCCTTGCAAGTGAGATTCCCATCTCACTGGCAAGAACTTAATTATATATGTAATTATACCTAGCTGCAAGGGAGGCTGGGGATAAAACCTCCAGTTGAACTGCAATCTACTTACATTCAGATGTTATTACTTGAGCCTCAGGTAGCCATTCTCTAGACCAGGGCTAGTCAACCTTTTTATACCTACTACCCACTTTTATATCTCTGTAAATAGTAAAATTTTCTAACCACCCACCAGTTCCACAGTAATGGTGATTTATAATGTAGGGAAGTAACTGTACTTTATAAAATTTATAAAGCAGAGTTACAGCAAGTTAAAGCATATAATAATAATTACTTACCAAGTGCTTTATGTCAGATTTTCGCTAAGTTTGGCAGAATAAATCTTTATAAAACAACTTACTATAGTTAAACTTATCTTTTTATTTATACTTTGGTTGCTCTGCTACCACCCATCATAAAAGCTGAATACCCACTAGTGGGCGGTAGGAACCAGATTGACTACCACTGCTCTATATCAAAGAACATTCCTATGTTGTCAGAACAAAATTTATCTGGAACCTTATTTTCTCATTTCCTCTGGAATTATGCCTTATTGAACGTCTATATTATTTGGATTTATTTTATAGTTTTAATTAATACTGACAGCCATGCTTCTGTTGTAGTTTTTCAAGAAACCCCATTGACACACCAGAGCTCCAAATCAATGACCTGAATACCTTCTTTTATTTTGAGGTCATTACTTTTATTGAATACAGACTTACAGTCTTGAAATAATTTGAATATAATGTTTTCAATATATAGTTTTTTAGTCATATATAATATTCTTTAAAGCACAAAACTATAACTTAGAATGAAAAGGCTATAAATACACATGTACATTATTACATAGATATAAAAGTATTTTTTAATAATAGAATTCAAATAACTTTATATTCTTGGTAACACAGCAGTATTATAAGGTAGCCACATACATTTTTATTATGTAGCACTGTCCCAAAATGACTGTTTCTGGGTTTCATTTGCCATCTCTTTGGGGATAGTCTTAGGGTCCCCACAGAGATATTCATGACCATGACTCAATGTCCCCTTTGCATAAAGACTCTGTGCAACTTTCTGTGCTTGAAGAAGGAAAAACAGCTTCCTGCTCCTTCCTCTAAGAGAGGAGGTATCCCTCCTGTCAAAAGTCCCAAATCACACTTCTCAAAGACCCCACAAAGCATGGTTGATATCTGAATATATAGTCAGTTTCTTTTCCCTATGCTTAAAAAATGGCAGATGTGAGTTTGGTTCTATGAAATCAGTATAAAAGTTTGAAATAAAAATCATTTGAACAGTGCCCAGTGGAGAAACGTCATTCTGACAGTGGGCACCAGTTCCCCTATGCTTGTGCAAAACCCTTTACACTCATCATCTACAGTCCTCATAGCCTCACAAGGTTGGGACATTCTGATCCCCATTTGATGAGTTTCTTGGCCAAAGTCAGCAGAACTGTCTGACCCCAAAATTTGTGCTCTCTGCCTGCCCAGAAATCCTTGGGGGGAAACCCAAAAATAACTCAGTTCTGTACTGTGGTCAATGGGTAAGAACAGATAAGTGACTTAGGGTCAAGTTATAGCTGGGGGACAGCAGTTCCCCAGACATTCCCAGGACTCTTAGGCTGCCAATTCCCAAGGAGAGCAGGCAAGTGTCTGAGGGCAGGAGCAGGACTATAGACCAGTGGTTTTTAACCTTTTTTGAGGTACCGAACTCATCAGTTTCATATGCACATTCACCAAACCCTTCTTTAGTGATAAATAAAATATGATTTTCTTTTCCAAATTCAAGACATAGGTATATGTTTTTTTACTGGTGCACAAAATGAGCCATGCATGAACATCACCTTGCTCAAAGAACAAAACCAACAAAGTGCATGAACTCACAACAAATTACGGTATTACTTTATTCTGGCCTCCACGGCAGAGGCTTCTCCAAACTCCTGAGACTGACTTATTGAACCCCTAGGGTTCGATAGAACCCGGGTTAAGAACCACTGCTATAGACTAATGATTTTCTTGGTAAGTGCCAGAATCTCCTAGATTATTCAATATAAATCTGAAATCTAAAACCAGGGGTCTACTCTACCTATTTCAATACATGTCAATGTGCAGACAGTATGCACAGTGGCCCAAAGAAAGGACCAGTGCAGGGTCTCTGGGCAAGAGTGGAGTGCTCAGAATGTCAAAGAGCACAGCAGGATGGGCAGGGGTGGGGTGGGGGTGAGTTTTTCAGGACTCTCCCTCCCTACTAGTAATCCACCATGATGAGAACTGAATTCTATGCTTCCTCTGGACAGAGGCAGGCTGCCTCCGCTATTTGCAATGTGATTGTTCTTGTTGCTTACCCACCCCTTTGTTCTTTTCGATTTCCCATAAAAACATGTCCCACTGGGAAGATCTCCTCAGTGATTACAGCCTCTCAGGATGGTCTCAACTCTGGCTCTGTGACTGTTTGCCCCTCCATCAGAGTGGGCTCTGCACATGGCTGTACCCCACTCCTGGCTATTCTCTCCTTCTGGCCAGCTGGTTTCCAAGCCCCTGAGGCCAGTCGAGAGCCCTGCCCTGGACCCCTCCACTTGGGCTTTAGTCACTATTCCTAGACAACAGCCTCCACAAAAAGGAAATCTACCTGTCCAAAGATGTCCTGCTTGGACCACTGATATTATTTCCTGAAATTAATGTCATCAGTTTTCTTAAGAGTCTCTGTTAAGTATGAATAAAATAAAACATTAATGACAGAAAAGTCTGACACAATTCTTTCTCATCTTAACTAAAATGCAGATCACCTACTGGGCCATGTTTTGAGTGAAGGGGCATGAGAAAGCAACCAGAAAAAACCTCAGTGGCAGGATCTTTGGGGAAGTGGACTGGTCCTCCCTCCATTAACATGCTTGCCCTGTGCTGTACTGTTTACTTATCCTGGACTGTCCCGTGGCCCCTGGTGAGCAGAGAGTGGCAGCTACTTAAGAGCAATGGCAGACAATTTTTTTCTTTTCCAGGATAGCCAGATCATATTTTCTTTTTTGTTTTCTTTTTCTTTTATTCAGTGAGAAGAGGGGAGGCAGAGACAGACTCCTGCATCCATGGTCATGGATATCTCTGTGGGAACCCTAAGACAGGATCCACCCAGAAAGCCCACTAGGGGCGATGCTCTGCCCAACTGGGGCATGACTCCTTTGCTTAGCAGCCCAACTCTTCTTAGCACTTGAGGCAAGGCCATGGTACGATTCTCGGCACCTGGAGCCAACTTGCTCCAATTAAGCCATGGCTGCAGGAGGAGAAGAGAGAGAGAGAGAGAAGCAAGAAGGGGAGGGGGAGAGAAGCAGATAGGTGCTTCTCCTGTGTGCCCTGACCAGGAACCGAACCCAGGACATCCACATGCCTGGCCTACACTCTACCACTGAGCCAACCGGCCAGGGCCCAGATCAGATTTTCTGAATGCAGTGAAAAGCTGCCTCTGGAAGACAAAAGGTAGAATGTGTTTGTGGGCCCAGGTCACTATATTTTAAATGAACTTGGGCTGTGTGTGTGTAGGGGAGGAAGTGCTTATAGAAATGCATGGCTCAGCACAGGCCACTCTGAACGATTAGATTGGTTTGAGTCTTAAAACAAAGCTCTTACTCTGCCCCAAAAGAAAAGAGGTAATGACCTAGAGTTAGCCTCTTCCCTCATGATTTATTAGGTACGTTGCTTGTAATAAGGTGACTCATTCTTTCCTTGGGCAAAAACATGACCTGGACGTGCTAGGTCCCGCTGGGGAAGCAAATACCAACATTAAGCTTCCGTGACCGTGGAAGGAAGTCGGTGTGCTCTTCCCCACCTCACCAGGCCACTTCTGAGCCAGGCAGTCTTACTTTCAGTGCACAGAGGGCACCTTTATCACTAATGCCAATGACATGCATAATGAAGAACTCTTCCTCCGGACACTCAGCTTTGTGTGGTGCCTCAGTGTGCTCTGTGTGTTGGTCTCTGAGGACAGAGGAGCTGCTGAAAACTAGGTTGAGTCTTAGAAGCAGGGTTTCTGCAGGCTCTGGCAATGGCATAATGCTGGGTTTGGGGAAGTGACATGTAATGTCAGGAGTCAAGGTTGGTGGCACTGGTTGGACCTCATTGCTTTTTCTGTTGTCACTGGTGGTTGGCCTGCAGCGGATTGTGGTGGGCTGTCCTAGTCTCTCATTTCAGTGAAGCTTTCTTCCACAGCTTTCACAGAGTTGGTAGGAGAGGTCTCTGTGCAGCTGCGGATGCTAGAGATGCAGGGAAAGATGCTTTCGGGGGGGATTGTAGCAGGCACCATACCTGTCGGGCACCACAGGACCATAGCAGCAAGACTTCTCCATGGTTGTGGGCACCTGGCTGGTGGAGAGGACAAGTTGGTTGCTCATCATATGTTTCATCCATGAACATCTCAGGTGGCTCCGTGCGCATGTCCTGGGCCAGCTCCCATAGCCCCAGCAGGCAGCTGTGAGTAGCCATTCTTGTTATGGCCATGACTGTGTCCTCAGTCTGGGCTCGGGTGCTGTGCTTCAGGGGCAGCAGCTTCTCCGATTCTGGCACAGAAGGCTTGTGGTCTGTAATGGCTTTCAAAAAACACAGTGCCTCTGGAGTGGCTTTTGAATGTTGGCCACCTGTCCCTCCTGGAATTGGCGAGTGGATGTGCTCTTATAGGTAGGCGTGAGTCTGCAATGAAGCCTGGAGAGGACCCGCCGGAGGGCCACCTGAGTAAAGGCATCAGGCCTGAATCTCTGCTTCTTAATGAATGCTCTCTCACAATTGTCAAACTTCTAAACCTGAAGTTGAGATTCTTTATTATTTGTTGAAGTTTTTCGCTGAGGGGGTTAAGAGCCCTTGTATTACCAGAAAGCATTTTGACCTTAACCTAGTGGAAGCCAGCAGCTCTCTGACAGAGCTTGACCAGCTTCTTGCTGCTCCTCATCCTACAGGGACTTGTACCAATGGTCTGCCCAGCTCGTGCTGCAGCCTCCACCCTGTTGGTGTCACTGAGCTCCATGCCCCTCCACCCCCAGGTGTCTAGGCACAGCAGGCAGAGGCAGTGCTTGATCATGTCCGGTGAGGGGAGAGCTGAAGGGACAGCCACCAGGGTACCTGTGCTGAGCCCTCTCCCACACTGTAGACGTCACTTTCTTACCTGCATGCATATCTGTAAAGTGGAAATCAGGTCAGGTCTTGCAAGATACAGGGAGCTACTTGCCTTTTGTTTTCTGGATTGCTGGCCCATTAGCTCACCCTACCTATAACCCTAGATTGCAGTTCTGCTGCCTGTGTACTCCTGTTCTGCCCTCTGCTCCCCCCCACCCCACCCGTGCACAGAGTGGGCTCTTGCTGTCATTCTACATCTGCTGTTTCCAGCAGCCTTTACACACTGATTTATCTGAGTTGGCTATTTGTCATTTGTTTCAAACAACTTTAGCTTTTGGTAACTTTCTACCAAGAGTATGTCTTTTTGGGCAGGAAGATGCTTTGTTCAGTCCAAAAGTTTTCAGTGCCAAGGTTTATAAGCCTAGCTTAGTTTTTGCAGTGTTTGAGATCAGCTTCAGTTATTTTAAATGGTGCTCATCACACTATACATAATTACAAAAATACTGACTCACTACCTAACATATTGCTTGTTGTATAATAGGAGTTCAATGAACATTTGTTGAATGAATTAATACAAGAGCACACTTATAGACATATACTTTACAATATTTTTGACTAATATTATCTATATTTTATAATTGCCTTGGCCACAATGATAAGGAAGCTATATAACAGTCATCCATATAAACAGCTGGCCTAGGAAAAATCATCCAGCAACATTCAGGGCTATTTGGAACTATTAAATATTGACCTTATCTTCTGGGCAGCAAAGTGAACAGGTATCCTCACAGGAGGACACTATATTCTCTCTCCTCTTCTCCTTTATTTCATTGAATCACAGTGTAAAAACCGGACTCTCACCCCAGGGCATTCTAAAGCACCCAATATTTTATGTGATTTCATTATTCAGAGCACAGGTAATTTCCTGACATGAATGACTTGCCTGCTCTTTTAAAGATAGTGGTATGTTGTTGGATTTTGAATGGACTTTAACATTTTGTCTGTTTTTGGATGAAACAATTAGCTTACTTGCTGATTTTGAAATAAAACTGGAACCAGTACAGCTAGTGCTTGACTTACGACCACGATTGGTTCCGACAGACCAGTCGTAACACGATTTTGTCGTAAGTTGAGTAAGCTATATGTACAACACTGTGAAATGATGTTATAAAAATCTTTAAGTCAAAGACAAAGGCAATTTCCTCGTGGTAGACATCTTGGGAGGGGTTTGATGAAAACTATCCAAGACACAAAACACAAATTGCTGTACAGTTGAAATGGTGCACACGGAGATGGTAGTGCTACTGGAAGCTGGTCCGCACTGTCCTACGCCCAGCTGGGCAATCCTTGCGCTGCCAGACACGAAGCAGTTGTGGCTAGCGATTGTGGTCATAAAGTCGAATGGTCGTAAGTTGCATAGGTTGTAAGTCGATCAATACCTGTATATGCAAAGATAGAGGCCATCTGAATTTAAGATTCAGGAAGGAATTACTAAGCACCTTATAAAGGGCCACAAAAAGTTACATTGTGTCAGATATTTTCGCATCACTATCTAGTCAAATTGTGTCAAAGACAGCCTTAGCATCTTCCCTCATCTATAAATTATCCAATTTGGGGGCAAATTTTGCAGAATTCACCTGTTGGTGTTGTGTGAATCTGTTTATAAGAACATCTTATAATTATGCAATTGCTTAATTGCTCATTATAGAATTTATAGATTATATTCCATGAAGAGCTTGCTGAAAACAAGGGTTATGTCATTTGTGTCATTTATTGCTCAGGGGCTGACATAGGCCCTAACTCAAAATGTGTCTGTTGGAAGAATGAATGAATAGATGACACACACATACACATAAAAATAGTTACATTCTTTACTTCATGGTTTCTATTTATTCTGCTAAATTTAGTGGGCACCATGTGCTCCTTTATGCTCCTAACAGATGGCCTCTGTTATGATTTTACCCTACTTAAATATGTTTGACAGTACAAAAAAAAAAAAGCTAGACAGTGCACAAAAGAGCAGGACAACTGCATAAGCTAACCAGTTAGCCTTGTATAGTTGTTTGGGTGCTGATAGAAAATACAAGACTCCTGAGTCAGAGACAAAGGGCTTAATTATTCACTATAAAATCAGGGGCAAATTCTGCACTGGTTCCACAATCTCCAATTCTATATGGCAACAAAGAGGACCAGGTAGAGCCTTCAAGTTCAGGGGGTGCCCCACAAGAGAGGAGCTCCGAGATTAGGGAATCTATTACTTTTCCAGGCTTTGACCACAGGAGAACACATCACACTAGAGATCCGAGTAGTGCATTCTTTACTTTTCAGAAGGGCCAAATGCACAAAACGTGCTGAGAAGTAACACCATGGCTCTTTCACAAAGTGAAGGAATAGGCAGGACCTTATAATGTTGACCTATGTAGCAGGCATGTAGGGAGTGCAAGATGCCCGTGGTAGATGGAATCCACCAACAGGGAGCTGGAGGATACTCTCATCTGACTGTCACTTTGCAGAGAAGACTGAGGTTCTGAGAATTAAAATGACTTGTTCAAGGTTATACCTGTGATGTTTCCAGGACAGAAATGCATTTCTTCAGTCTCAAAATCTAGCACTCTTTCCATGACACCACCAGTTCTTTCTATTACTTTTGTTGCTTAAATTCTCTGTAGCTTTATCACAATTTTTGACTGATAAATAAGAATCTTTACTTGCTTCTTTGATTTATAGCCACAAAAGTTAGTGTTATCCTGTGATGTAGCAGTTCACAAAGCATATTGTATTGAACACTATGCAGCAAAAAGGCTCTATAGAAAATTGTTTAATCCTCAAATATGTTCAGGACATAGTGCATACACTATTTCACAGCTAGAGATTCACAGTACAGGAGAGTAAAGCATAAAGCTTATGAGCCTGAGCTCTAACACTAGAGAGGTTGGGGTTCTCTCTAGATCTGCTCATTAGGTTTATGGTCCTGAGCATGGTGTTATAGTTTTTTTTTTTTTAAAAAAGCAATGCCTTTTAAAACTTCTTTTTATTTTATTCATTTTAGAGAAGAGACACAGAGTGAGAGTGAGAGAGAGAGAGAAAGAGAGAAAGGGGGGAGGAGCCGGAAGCATCAACTCCCACATGTGCCATGACCAGACCAGTGCAGGGCCTTGAACTGGCGACCTCAGCGCTCCCAGGTCGACGCCCCATCCACTGCACCACCACAGGTCAGGCTATGTGTTATAGTTTTATAAGTCTTAGTTCCACACTCAAAAAAATGTAGCTGATAGTATCTATTTTACAAACTTGATGAAAAGATGAACTAAGGAAATTTATTTAAAGTGCTAAGCATATTGCCTGACATGTTACTTGATATGTCTCAATAAGGTAGCCATAAATAATACTGAATAAAGGCTCTGAGAAATCCTGCCCTCAGGAAACCCACCTAACATTAAATCTGCATTTTAGACCATGCAACAGTAATTCTGTTGATTTATTATATTACTCATCTAACATTGAAGGGGTATATTACTCTGAAAGACCAATTTAAGGGAAATTTACTGGAGAAGCAAAAAAGACTGCCTCATTTAGAGTTGGTTAGACCAAAGAATTAAACTCCATACAGAGGACCTAAATCTTATAAACAATTGCCTTAATATCCTTAAATTGCAATTTAAAGCATGAAAAATTTGGCTTTTGTGATGTT
Organism: Rhynchonycteris naso; assembly: GCA_037038555.1. Lineage (NCBI taxonomy): Eukaryota > Metazoa > Chordata > Mammalia > Chiroptera > Emballonuridae > Rhynchonycteris > Rhynchonycteris naso. The sequence continues at coordinate 304,873,286 of CM072995.1, read as the reverse complement.
CTTAAACTCAGGTCAGGCTTCCTGCTAGTTCCTGAGATGTGTTAAAACATCACTGCTTATTGATTTAACTGTATCACCAGAGATATTGGTTTTATTCTACCACCGCAGGTAAAATTCTTCTGATAGCAGGTGCACTTACTCTTCATTCTGAGGGCATACAAGCTGACGATTTGAGCAAACACACCACCCAGAATGCTGAGTACTCTTTGCAGACACAGGTAAACACAGTTGAAACCCAGCAGTCAGGCCTCTCTGCCCTCAATGACAAAGGAGCTCTCTGAGCTTATCTTGATCTAAACTCCCTGCCTGGAATTTTATAAATATTGTGGGTTATGAGATCCCCAGCTTCTTGGAAGAACCTTTCTGTTTAGAAAACTCTTAGTTGAAAGGTCACAAACACAAGAAAGCCTTTGTCAGTGCTTCCTAGCCTCTGCCCTTTACTGCCAGGGTATACTGGCTTAGGAGCTAAATATGCATCCTTCTCTCTAATTCTTTTCAATGATGTCTTGTTGAAGGCTTAAAATAGACCTCAGTGGGAGTTTGTATACACAGAAGTTAGCAAATACAATAAATCTGAGCTTCTCCCACTCCTAGAGCCCATTTGTCAGCACCCTGCCACCTACTGCTCTCCCAGTACTTTCATCATCTTAGTGTACTGGTGCCACATTGGTTGGTTGTCTTGCCCACTAGACTTGAGATCAAAGACAGTATGTTCATTTCTTCCCATGTTTAACATCTAGCCCACTGGCAGGCATTCAGTAAAGGTGATTGAACCCATAAATGAATTTAAGATTCAGTGAAACAGTCACCTCTGTGTGATTGAGTTTTCGGTGAGAAATGGAAAGAATTGTGTAGGTACACGTGCTACATTATTAAACAATGTCATCAGTTCAGTTGGAGTATTTATTCTTGGATTATACTACAGTGTCTGGAGCTACCCCAAGGATAATTAGTATGTGTCTTTATCCCCAGATCAGAATTCACCTGCCTGCCATGACATCACTGTATGTGGCCATTTGGTGGGAGGAAATCAGAGCTAAGCCTAATTGCTTTCCCAGGGCACTTACCCATCCCCTTCCTTCAGGATCTGGATGGAAATGCTTACTTCTCAGAAAGAAATTGAGCTTTTGATAGAATCAGAAAATATCCACGAGAGTGGAATGTCTTGTGTCAGTATAGTTTCAACTAGTATAACCTGTTGAGGACTTTGTCATCAAGAATCACTGTTAAGCCTGTCCTGTGGTGGTGCAGTGGATAAAGTGTCAACCTGGAATGCTGAGGTCACCGGTTCAAAACCCTGGGCTTGCCCGGTCAAGGCACATATGGGAATTGAAGCTTCCTTCTCCTCCCCACCTTCTTTCTCTCCCTTTCCTCTAAAATGAATAAATAAAAATAATTTTAAAAAAAGAGAATCACTGTTAAGGTTTAAAAAGGGTGCTGTTGACATTTCCTATGATGAGAAACTGGCATTTTAAAGGCAGAATTGAAACAGAAACCATTGTTTAACCCACAAAAATATCCATTGGTTAAAATAAAAGGAAGCCCCCAAAATGGAAATGACACCCGATTGTGCCATTAGGATGGATGAGTGACTTCATGACTATATAATTCATAGTCCTTTGCATGCTGAGGCCAATGATTTTAGCCATTGCTTTCAGTGACTGGTATTGAGAGAAGTTCACTTAATTCTCACAAAAATGGAAGAGTGTTATTAGAAGTAATAAATCTTTTATTTTATGCTTACTATGGTATCAGGCCTATACTAAGTGGTTTACATATATTATTTAATCAGCACAACTTCACAAGGAGGGAATAATTACTTATTTTTACAGTGATAAAATTTAGACCCAGAGTGGTTGAATTAAATGCCCATAATCACATGTTTACTGAGAGGCATAATGGTGCTTACATCCGAGTGTGTCTCCCATCAAAGTCAAATCTGTTAACCAGTATGCTATATGGTTTTCCATTGCACCTCAAGGTCAAAGAATGGTAAATTACATATATACATGTCTTATTACATATATATGTATCTTCACTTTTTAGGAAGGAGAGGCTCAAGCTGAAATACCACTAACATTCTAGTGAAGTTCTTTTGGGAGTTAATGTTTTCTCCCAGTTCAGAATTTCCATTCCTTTTCTGTGTGAAATGTCCTGTGAGTGTACTTAGTATGCGTTTTGGAGGAGATATAGGGAGGCCATAACATTTTATGAATTAAAGTTGAGAGGCTAATGCTCTTGATATTTTTCTGCCTCTGGGTGACTTTGGTCTTGTCACAGGAGGTACAGACCAATTTGTACAGATTCAGTGTGCATAGTAAAAGCGGACTTTTTGTTGCCAGACCTAAGGTCAAATCCTAGCCCTGGTATTTACTTTCTGTGTCACCTTAAGTAAATTATTTATCTTCTCTGGTCCATAATTTCTTCATTTATAATGTGGAAATAATAGTTGGTGTACCTTAGAATTTCATTATATAGATGAGTTACTTTATATGAAACCCAAAGATAAAAAATTAGTGTCAATTTAAATGAACAAATATCCTACAAGAAATGTGGTTTAAATAAATTTAAAACTTTCCTATGTCTCTCAAAAATTACCTTTAAGTTTTGGAGTGGTGGTGAAGTATATTTTTAGAACACATAAAAATACCTTTAAAATTCTTTTTTCATTGTAAATACTCTTAAAATCATCCAGCTAAGAAATAGCTGTTCTCCAAAACAATCCTGCTCTCTCACCCTCTTGATATAAAGAAGTTCTGTCTCCAAAACCAACCCACATAGGTGGTAACTTCCATTCTCCCACAATTATTATTTTCTCTTCTGAAAGCTCCTGTGTTTTTTTTAGTGTAACTCAGTGGTAGTCAACCTGGTCCCTACCGCCCACTAGTGGGCATTCCAGCTTTCATGGTGGGTGGTAGTGGAGTAACCAAAGTATAAATAAAAAGATAGATTTAACTACAGTAAGTTTTTTTATAAAGATTTATTCTGCCAAACTTAGCAAAAATCCGACATAAAGTACTTGGTAAGTAATTATTATTATATGCTTTAACTTGCTGTAACTCTGCTTTATAAATTTTATAAAGTAAAGTTACTTCTCTACTTTATAAATCATCATTACTATGGAATCAGTGGGCAGTTAGAAAATTTTACTATTAACAGAGATAAAAAAGTGAGTGGTAGGTGACTACCCCTGGTGTAACTCTTCTCTCCATACCTCCCCACTCCTATTCTGTTATCTGGATTCTTCTCACAACAAAGCTCGTTTTCCCATTATCTGTATCAGCATAACAAGGCAGTATAGAGTATAGTGAAGAGCATGGTTTTAGGAGCTATTAAATCTGTTATGTCTCAATTTAATTCCCATCCCGGTTATTTACTAGTTATGCCTTATTTCCTCCCCTGTAAATAGATAACAGAACCTACCTTATAGGCTACAATGAAGTTTCATATATGTAAAGTGGTTTAGACCTGTATTTGATATATAGTAAACACTAATAACGTATGAGAAGAATAAATTTTCAAGACATGCTCTGCTGTTGCAGGGCAATATGGAATATAGAGGAATCGTATAGGATATTTCTCTAAAACATAAATTACTAAGGAGATAAAGGTCAGTCTTTTATCTTGATTCTCTTCCAGCAGACATAGTATTTCAATTGTCTGTTCAACAATTTGGCACTATCTCAGATCCTTTTCTTATTCACTTCAGGTTAATTGTTTTACCACATGAATGAATCCTGAAGTAATTGTCAGTAATCTGCCCTATAAGAGAAAATCCTCAGACAACTTCAACCCAGATATTGCTAAGCTATGCAATCACAGCATACGAATAGTAGAAAATTGTACTTCAGCCCATTGACAAGATACTTATTCATTCATTCAGCATAAATATACTGAATACCTATCATGAGACAGGCACTAAATATACAAGCAAGAGCAAAATCTACACTTCTTACTTTCCTAGTTTATACTATGGTAAATAAAATAGACATTTATTAAATCATCTTCTGGACAACTTCAGTATTAGAAATTGGAATCATTACAAAAAGGAAGGAAACATATATGATGATGCATGTCAATATTAGGAAGACCTGATGCCATAACCTAATAGCAGAGTCTGACCTTTAACTTGAGTACTGAGGAGTGAGTGTTGCTGGGGCCCATGGTGGGGTTTTGATGCTCTGACCTCTACTAATTTGTAGTCTTCTGCTAAGAGAACTGTGCTTACAAGGGACTGAAGTCAAATGAAGAATGAGGTACCAAGTCTACTGAACTTCTCTGGTACATTGTTCTAGAGCACCAAGCTTATGATGGGAATTCTGAACAGGGCTTCCTTCTCTTTCCCTAATGTGATAGGTGAGTTTACGGCACAGACTGTCTCTACCACCCAGGTTACACATGTGTATGAGCTGCTAGTGCTGAAAGTACAGGTGAGGCAGGAACAGCCTCTGGAAGGCAAAGCTGCCTTCCCAGTCCTGAGACAGCAGGGCTTGGTAGCGCAAACAGCAAGCACTAGGAGGGCTTCTGCTACACTAAAGGAAGTGAGTGTAAGAGGAAGTCAGCAGCCTCTGCTTCAGTCACGCGCAGGGTATAGCATGGAAGATGGTATGATCATATCATCAGTGTCCCCTCCCCCCACTAAGAAACTTGGTCAAATGTAATTCTGGTTCTCACCAGTCTAACCACTTCTCTGGGAAGAGGCTCCAAAGGGGATAAGTAGAAATATAAATGTAGGCAGTAGTTATATACCTTGTATTCTAAGGTAGATATCTTAGTTAGAGAATCATTACCTTCCTTTCCAGCAAGTAGAAGTAAAAGTATGTGTGGAGGGGGCAGTGGAGCACTCTAGGCTGCTAGGCAGAAGAGAGATCGCATGCAAAAGCCTGAGATGGAGAACGTGTGTTTATCAAGGAGCAGAGAGCAAACTTGTGCATCCAGAGTGCGGAAGATGAGCGAGAGTGTTACAGTAGTGGACAGGAGCTGAAGGACTGGCAGGGCTAGACAGTGCAGGGCCTTGAAGCCCATTCTAAGGTGTCTGGTGTTCTACTAACAACGGGAAACTCTGGGCACGTTGTCCTCAATTTTTCTCATCTTGTACAAGAGAGGATCATTTTTAAAATCCATTTATGCTCTTAAAAGCTATTAAATAGGCAGTAGAGCTAGGATGACCATATGTCCGGGCTTGTCTGCCTGTTTTCCTAGCTCAGAAGTGTTCTCGGTTGGATGGTAAATTATGTGGCCACCTTATTGTACTTGTAAGATGTGCAGGCTATGAAGCCACCTGCCTCAGTTAACATTCCGGCTCTCATACTCCCTAGCAGTGTCACCTTGGGCAGCCACTCTCTTCCTTAGTTGCATCATCTCCAAAGTGGGTTAATATTTAATCTACATTTAAGGATGTGTAAGGATTAATTTATGAATATACATAAAATATAAAGAATTACCTGAAATATCATAGATGCTTAATAAATGTTCACTGTCATTATTATTACTGTATATTTCTCTATTTCCTCTTCCTTGAATTGTTTTGGAATAGCATCTAGAAATTCCTCATGCATTCTACGAGTTTTTGTTTTACAGAAGTAGTGACAGGATTGGTCAGAGGCCCCAGAGTTACAATGTGGGAGGATGTCTGTAGATTAAATTAAACCATCATCGCTTCAGTGTACAGTATGTGTCAGCGCTCTGCTGAGTGGTGTGTAGATGGTCTTTCATTTCCTCCTACCCAGCGTCTGCAGAGCATGAGTCATGGATCTAATTTGTAAGTGAGAGGCCGTGCTCAGGGAGGTTAAGGATTCATTCTGTGGAATAAAGCAGCAGAGTGGAGATTATTTTTTTTTAATTTAGAAAATTAACTTTAACACAGTAACATTGATCAATAAGAATTCATAGGTCTTAGGTAAACATTTCTATAGCATTTGAACTGTTGATTATGTTGCATACCCATCACCCAAAGTCAAATCATTTTCCGTCACCTTGTATTTAGCCCTCTTTACACCCTTCCCATAGAGTAGAAATTTGAACCATGATCTAAAATCCTTTGGAAGCCAACCTTAGAGTCAAGGTAGTGCTGAGTTCCTCTCAGGATTCAGTCATTGCCCCAATCCTCTTGTCTACACTTCCTCCCATCCAGACATTTTTATATTTTCAATCTGTATCATTCTCTGGAACAAGAAGAGAGAAAACATACTTTAAGTCTGCCACTCACTGTGCACAGTAGGAAGAGTCAAATTTAATTGGCCTTGAACTTCTTCCTCCTACTCTCCTAAAGGGCTTTCTTGTCCTTTGCTGTCAGAATTGGGTGAACCAGTCAGGGTTCTGCTTATACAGGATGGTCATGGTGTTAAGTTTCTGAGTGTGTCTTCTCTCGACCTTACCATTTCTTTACTAGAGAGCCTTAACCTTTTCCTTCTGCCCTCATGTGTCAGTCCCAGCTTCTCCACTTCATCTGGGACTGTGTAGAAAGTATAAAGGTTGGAGTGTATAAAGTACAAGACTAAAGACATGCACTTTGTGTTTTGTACTTGAAAGGTTATGTGAATGAGAATATTAAAAGGTTTAAGCATTATGTACTCAATCTGAGAATGACATTTCTTTGGAATGACTCATTAGTCTTTATTTGTTGCTAAATAAAGGTGTTTATTTCTTTTGGAGTCAAGCAGATGTAGGATGAAATGTTGGTTTACCATTTACTTACTGTGCATCCTTCAGCACTCATTTCACTCCCTCATCCCTGGTTTCACCATCTGGACACCCACACGGGGGACCTGGATGCCTTGTACCTATGAACCATAGTTTACAACCACCTAATGGTCACTCTCTTATTGTCAACTCTCAGTAGCGCGGCACTATTGGGATGTTTGGCAACAGAGCTGGGAATCGAACTCAGAAGTTTCCATTACCATGTCTAGGAGCAGGTGGTACAAAGGTTCCGAGTTTTACTAAACCAACCTGTATTTGGAACCCATATGTGACATTTTAATCTTTTTGTAATCATTTCAAAGTTCAGTTTTATACTATAAAATCTCCCTACAATCTCCCACTCTTGGGAGATATAGGACACAGAATAATGACCCCTCCCCAGGAAAGATGTTTACATCCTATCCTGTGATAATGTTACCTTACATGGTGAAGAGGACTTTGCAGATGTGATTGATTAAAGGTCTTGGGTTGTGAAGATTCCCTGGATTACTTGCTTGGGCTTGATGAGATCACTCGAGTCCCTATGAGAGAGCAGTAGGAGGGCCAAAGTTTGAGAAGGTGATGTATAGTATGTGTCAGCCCTCTGCTAAGTGGTGTATAGATGGACAAGGGAAGCAGAAGGTGGAGTGATGGCAGGGGCGGGACCTTGAGCCAAGGAATACAGGTGACCTCTAGAAGCTGGAAAAGAGAAGCAAACAAAATTTCCCCTGTAGCCTCCAGAAGGAACGCAGCTCTGTTAACACCTTGACTTTAGGACTTCTGACCTCCAGAACTATAATAAATCTGTGTTCTGGTTTTTTTTTTTTTTTTAGTGAGAGACAGAGACAGACAGAATGGGAGAGAGAAGCATCAACTCATAGTTGAGGCACCTTAGTTGTTCATTGATTGCTTTCTTATATGTGCCTTGACCAGAGGGCTCCAACCAGCTAGTGACTCCTTGCTCAAGCCAGAGACCTTGAGCTTCAAGCCAGTGACCTCTGGGCTCAAACCAGCAAGTTTGGGGTTATGTCTATGATCCCACTCTCAAGCAACCTTGGGGTTCTGAACCTGGGTTCTCTGCATCCCAGGCTGATGCTCTATCCACTGCTCCACCACCTGGTCAGGCTAATCTGTGTTTTTTTTTAAGCCACTAACTTTGTGGTAATTTATTATAGCATCAATAGAAAACAAATACAGGAGGTTAATATTAAGAATGATACTGATGATGATGATTTATAATGACCAGAATAACAATATTAATAATAATAATAAGATGCATATGTCCCAGGCACTTTTCTAATTTTATTGATTTCTATACTTTTATATATTATCTAGTATATATTCTACTTATATTTTATATATTTATATTTTAAATTTATATGCATTTTATATTATTTATGTAACCCCTGAAACACTGCTCACAAAAAACAACAAATCACAAATGAAGAGACTGTAGCACCGACTGCCTAAGTAACATTTTCAAGGACACAGAGCTAGGAATGGGCAAAGCTGGCATTTAAATCTAGCTCATTTATATGGCATCTACAAAGAGCCTGGCATATAGTGCATCCCCAACCAACAGAGGGCATTCTTACTCTTATTCCCACTACATACATCACTTTGCCTCTTAAACTCCACCTCTGTGAGAGTGCTCATACTGAAGTGACAACTGGCCTGGCTGAAGCTTTCTTCTTATTCTAGACACAGACTCCAGAGCTGCAGCTTCTCCTGATCCCAGGATTAGAGGAACCAGTCCTGCCCGTCCTCTGTGGGGTCCCGCCAGGAGAGAGGACAAGTGGGAAGGAGGTTGTCTGCAGGCTTTGCTAGCAGTTATATTGTACTTACTTTCCTACCCCAATATCCTTCCTCCTTTGCAAACCACAAATTACCTAGCCGAATTCCCATGACAGAATGATGGAGCTGAGCTGGTGCCTGCAGCTGGGCTAAGTCAATATAGGTGATAATGAACACTAAGCAGAATTTGAAGAATGACGGGAAAAATTGCTGCTATTGATATTTCTGGCAACCATCTGCTGTGAAAGAAGACTGAAGTGGATTCTTTCACTTGGCAAATCCCTTTAAGACAAATGGTGACAGCAATGATGAAAGCTGGTCTTTGTGCAGCTTCTATATACATTTTAATATATATTACCTAATTTTATTTCTGGAAAAATCCTATGGACTTGGTCTCATTTCAAAGATGAAGGAAAAAATAAAAAACACTGAGGAGTTGATCTCATTTCTTGGACTGCTGGCCTGGTTATGGCTTCAGAAACAGAAGATAATGCTGGAAGTCCAGTAAGGACAAGCTTTGGGTAGACATTGGTGGTGTGCTTGGCTGTGTGGTTCGGGTGGGGGTTTCTTAGTTCCCTTCCCAAGGGCCAAGATAGGGGCTGAGGTGGCTTTGGTTCTACCGCTGACGATCCAGGCAGAGCTTTGCTCATGTGGAATTGTTCCACCTCCTAACTATTAGAGACCAATGTCCAGCCACACATCTTTAACTTCCTCGCAGGGCTCAGCTCACTCTCACCAGATCATCTGTCCTCAAGCCCTCTGCACTGTGGAGCAGTGCAGTTTAGAATGCTCTAAACTACCTTCTACTATACATGAACTTGTCCTGGTGGTATTCCTAGCTTCCAGACTGTGCTTGGCACATAGTATGTATATAATAGACATTTTCCAAGTTGCCAATTGGTCTGGAGAGAAAAAGACTCATGAAATATTGTCAGAATTCCATTTATGATTCCGTATAACATTTTTATGGAAAGCCATCTTCAAATAGTGTCTGTTCCTTTTTTTTTAAGTCCTGACTTCTAAATTTTATTTTACAGCTTAATAAAACGTCTGAATTATTTATCAGCCTGTAATAGAGACACAATGGTCATTATTTTAAAGTCAGAGCATGTTAGAAGAGAGGGGTGTCCTGGCAGAACAGAGGAAGCCTGCATTCCAGGTGAGAAAATAGGGGCTTAGAATGGGTGAGTTCTAGGTCACACAGTGAATTATTGGTAGAACTAAAACAAAAAATAATAATGTACATTTCTTATTTTAAAAAACCCACTAAAGTAGTTCATATACACATACATTATGTCATGTAACTTTCAGCAAGCCTATGAGGCTTAAAAAGATCAAATAACTTGGCTACAATACATAGTTTGTAACAAAAAGATAAAAAAGGGAGTCAGACTCAGGCCCTCCTGAGACCAGAGCCATATGCTTATGGAACACAGCTTTCCTGACTTTTCCACATCCCTTGAGTTATTTATAACAGGTCCCAGTTTACTCCTACATCTTCAGAAAGCACTTGTTAACTGAAATACCCTGTAGGCACAGAACCAGTGTCTTACTGTTTTTGGTCAATATAATGTCTAGCCAGTAAAAGAAAAAAAAAAAGATTTCTTTTCTGGCAGATAGTCACCAATTTAAAATATAAATTGCTTAAGTATTTGGTTCAGGTATCAATAGGAAGAGGGAGTTTTATAAGCCTTTACCATCAGAGCCTTGCTATGCATGTTATCAGTTGTTAATTTGTCTGTTTTATACTTTACATTGTATAAAATACATATATATATATATATATACATATATATATATGTGTGTGTGTGTGTGTGTGTGTGTGTGTGTGTGTGTGTGTATGTGTGTGTATATCCTGTATTTGCACTCTATAAGATGCCCCTGACCATAAGAAATACCTAGGGTTTTGAAGAAAATAAGAAATTCTGAACCAAATGGTGTGTTAAAATATTTAATAAAATACCATATTTTTTTGCTCCATAAGATCACAGGCATTTTCCCCTTCCTTTTGAGGGGGAAAAGTGCATCTTATGGAGTGAAAAAGATGGTATATATATATAATTCAATTAGATCATTGTAACAGCTCTCAGAAGCAGGTGTTATTCTCCCTATTGTCCAGATAATAACACTAATGTCTGTAGAACTTCATCAGCCAAGGTCATAGTGTTCATACTTCATCATTTCCTATAAGGCCTGTGTTTCTGCACTGGCTCTTGATATAGGTGAGGCCAGGAAGGAGAGCAGGTGTATATTCTAGGTATAAGGAACAGAATGTGCATACCTGGAATATGCATCTTTGTGTCTTAATTCACCTTGATGCTGAGAGAAAAGATGCAGTGCTCTTTCTAAGACTGTTAGAAACACCGCGGCATGGTACTACATTGGGTCAGTGGGTGCATTAGTCAGCCCAGGCCGTCTTAACAAAATGCCACAGATTGGGTGTCTTAAACAAAAGAAATTCATTTCCTCTCAGTTCTGAAGGTTAGAAGTCCAAGATCAAGGTGTTGGCAGGTTTGGTTTCTCCTGAACCTCTCTCCTTGATTTGGTCTCACATGGCCTTTTCTCTGGGTCTGTGTATCCCTGGCTTTTCTTCCATTTCTTTAAGCACACCAGTCCCACCTTATGACCACATTTAACTTTAATTACCTTGTTAGGCCCTGGCCAGTGGCTCAGTGGATAGACATCTGCCTGACCTATGGACGTCCTGGGTTTGATTCCCAGTCAGGGCATACAGGAGAAACGACCATCTGCTTTTCCTCTTCCCTCTTCCCCTCTCTCTGTCTTCCCCTCCCACAGCCAGTGACTTGATTGGTTCAAGTGTTGCCCCCGACGGTGAGGATAGCTCCATTAAAGTGCAACAGCATCAGGTATTAAAAATAGCTTGGGCCTGACCAGGCCATGGTACAGTGGCTAGAGCTTTGGACTGGGATGGAGAGGACCCAGGTTTGAAGCCCTGAGGTTGCCAGCTTGAGTGTGGATCATAGACATGACCCTATGGCTGCTGGCTTGAAGCCCAAGGTTGTTGGCTTGAGCCTAAAGTTGCTGGCTTGAACAAGGGGTCACTCGCTCTGCTGTAGCCCCCTGGCTAGTGCACATATGAGAAAGCAATCAATGAACAACTAAGGAGCCGCAAAGAAGAGTTGATGCTTCTTTCTGTCTCTGTCACAAAAATAAAAATAAAAAATAGCTTGTTACTCAAGCATTGTCCCCAGATGAGGGAGGGAGGGAGGAAGGAAGGAAGGAAAGAAGGAAGGAAGGAAGGAAGGAAGGAAGGAAGGAAGGAAGGAAGGAAGGAAGGAAGGAAGGAAGGAAGGAAGGAAAGAATTACTTCATTAGAGGCCTGTCTTTAAATGTAGTCATGTTGGGGGCTAGAGCTTCAACCCATGCACTTGGGGAGGACACATGTTTGAAACTCATCGTGTTGAGAATGTGCCGTTCTCTTTCGATGCCTGTGTGAACATCTACAGCTGCCAGGTTTATGGGCTTGGATGAGTTGTTTTTGAAGCTACTAAAGTTACATCGATTTTCCTCCCTAAATATTGTGCTTAAAAGCATACTATTTACAAATTGAAATGAGGAAAGCAGGAAGAAAGAAAGTCTGCTATAAACCTTCACACGAAAGAAAAAAAAAGGCCCCTGGAGAAATGAAAATAAGTAAACCGATAATTCTCTCAGAGCTGGAAAAATCAATTGTTACCACATCATCCCTGACAGTGATCTAGTTGAGATCAATTCAGTTAAAGTTAATAATACCTGCATGAGTTGCACTCTAACAGATTGTCAATTTTATTTCCAGTACCATGAGCTATGGGTGCCAGCTTCCAAAATGAATACAAATGAATACTGGAATTTCAACCATTACAAGAGAATTTGTTATAAAATAATTCTTGCCGGTTCGATTCCCCAGTCAGGGCACATACAGGAGCAGTTCAATGTTCCTGTCTCTCTCCCCCTGCCTCTTTCAAAAAAAAAATAGTAATAATAATGATAATTCTTGCATTTTTTAAACTGCCTGAGAAGCAGTCAGCTTCACACACAGCACGTCAAATCACTGCAAGAAAGTGACTTATTGGAGTCCACATTGGATGCCCTGCTTGTCCCAGAGGTTTGACACGCAGCCCTAAGAGGAGGCTGTGCCAGGATGGGCTTTCTTTGATGAATGACTCCAGCACTGTGTCGCTGTCTTCTTGCTGTTTTGTCTTTGTAGTCTGCTCAGGACTTGTTGCCAGCCACCGAAATTCTGCAGAGCCTGTTTTGGTAGGTGTTTGAGTTGTGTTCTGTACCCAAAGTGCAAGACCAGTGTTTCAGGACAGCCTCCTGCACACATTAGGTTGCCAACTATGTCTATCATGATGCAAAACCTAAGGCTGTGCTCTACTGTAGAACACTTCATTTCAAATTGTGATGAGTTCTCTAATTTTTTCATGTACATCTTAGTATCCAAGAGCTCAAAGTATGTTCCTTCCCTTGCCTGCAGTAGAGCTTCCTGGGGCACTAGTTAGAAATGGGAGATTCTGAGCCCAAGATTCAAATGAATTTGAAATGGCTGAGGCTGGGTGGGGTAAGAGATTTGATTTTTTACACTGGCATTCCAGAAGATTCAAATGTGTGCCAAAGCACAAGAACCATAATTTTCTCTTAATTCTGTAGGTCTTGTATCACCTGTAGTGTAAAAAAAAAGAAAGAAATGTAAATTTTGTTCATTTCTTACCACAGCACAGACCACTAGTTGCTTAACAAAATCCACTCTCTCTTCTTGGAAAACAGCTGAACTACATTTCCCAGCCTCCTTTGTTGAGGGCCTGTGATTGAGATCTAATCAATAGAAGGTGGCCCTAGGATTGCTAGAAAAAATACAGGATGCCCAGTTAAATTTAAATTTTAGATAACTAACCTAATTTTTTTTTATTATTGTTAATTAGAATGGGGTGACACCAATAAATCAGGGTACATATGTACAATGAAAACATCTCCAGATTATCTTATCATTCAATTGTGTTGCATACCCGTCTCCCAAAGTCAAATTGTCCTCTGTCACCTTCTATTTGGTTTTCCCTGTGCTAACCTAATTTTTAAGAATAAAAATTGCCCCTAATACTGCATGGGACATACTACTTATACTAAAAAAATTATTATTTATCTGAAATTTAAATTTAACTGGATAAAATATAGGGTGCCTGTCTTGTATTTATATTTGCTAAATCTGACAATCCTAAATATGTGTGAAAGTGACAAGCCACACTCCCAGGAACAGCCCATAGAGACCCCCTGTGTGCGCTCTTCTGCGTCCTTCCCCATTTGAGCTGGATGGATAGAGACAGTACCTGGGGAGGCCTCGATCGTCACATGCTGAAGATGGCAGGACGACTCTCAGTCTGGGTTCCTGAGTGACTACATGAAGGAGAACCACCTTCTATCTCATTCCCCATCTCTGTTCTGCTATGTGAGCAAGAAGGAAACATCTATTGTGTCTGAATTATGATAAATCGTCGGTTTGGTTTCTTTAGCAGTTAGCCTGTGCAGCCAGTACACTTAACATACAATAGAAACCACACATATGAAGTAGCAATTAATCCTTCCCACAGCTGCCTCAAGCTGCTATTGCCCCCATTTGACTCATGCATTCAGAGAGGCTCAGAGCTGTTAAGCAACTCACCAAGTACTGTATCACTGATTTATTCTAAATATAATCATTATCAAACTGGTTACTTTTAAATATTCTTTGTGGTCGTATGCGAATTTCAATAATAAATAAATCCTTATAATCTAGAAGTCTTCATATTTTAGCGAGCTTTACTCTCACTTTTTATTTTTAAATTAATTATTTGACTTGATGGAAGGGGATACCCAAAAGGTTCAAAGGAAACAGACCGACAGTTTAGTCTCACTATCACCCCTATTTCTCAGCCACTCAATTCACTATCTGGGAAGAAACACCGCGTGTGTGTGTGTGTGTGTGTGTGTGTGTGTGTGTAAAACACTCTTAGTTATTTTCTATAAGCACACACATTTTTAAACTCAAATGAGAGCAGTGTAGAAAAAAATAAAGATCATTCTTATAAAAAAAAGACACTTTACTCAGAGCTTGCTGTAGCGAGAGTCAGTCACATCATCATTATGCTTGACAGGCTCAAAGGCAGAAGGGGAGTGGGAAAGTTTTGTAGCAAAGAAAAGGGAAGGTTCTAGGTGTGCCCTGATTAGAGGCTGTTGGCTTAGAGAAGCAAGAGGTGGCCTAATAGGAAGCAGGGCATCCTGTGTGGCTGCTTTGGCCTTCCCTGGTTGGTCCTGAGCTGGAAGTAGGGACAAAGGTTGGGGAGCTGGCAGTCATTTACCAAGTTGTGACCATTCTGAGCCAATTGCTTGAAGATACTGTGGTTTGGCTTTCCGGGCTGGTTTCTCCAGGGGTTATAAGCCAGAGTTATTTTCATATATGATCTGACCATTGTCTGTACATTCAGTCTCTCACTACATACACTTTCTGCATGTTGATTTTTTTTCTATTTCTATTAGACTACAATAATATGACTTTTGGTGTACAATTCTACGAATTTTAATGTAAGTGTACATTCATGAAATGCTTAGTCAGGATACAGAACAGTTCTAGCACACCCCAAATGCTTTTTCTCTCTAGTAGAAACAAGACATCCCTGAGTTTTCTATAACAGCAACCTACTGAATCGGTATAATACAATGCCAGTATCAATTCTTTCTTTTTATTTTTCTGTTGCAAATATATAGTTTATTTTTGCCTTAAAATACTAAGAATTTCATAAAGGGTTACATTTATAGTCAGTTAAACATATCTTTTTCTTTTTTCCTTTTTATTTAATTTATTGGGATAGCACTGGTTAACAAAATTATACAGGTTTCAGGTGCACAATTTTTTCTTTTTTTTTTCTTAAGAGAGAGGCAGTGAGTCAGAAACAGACTCCCATATGTGTCCTACCAGGATCTACCCAGCAAGCCCCCTACCAGGTGATGCTCTGCCTGTCTGGGCTGCTGCTCCGTTGCTCAGCAACAGAACTATTTTAGTGCCTAAAGTGAGGCCATGGAGCCATCCTCAGCACCCAGGACCAACTTGCTCAAACCATTCAAATCGTGGTGGGAGTAGAAGAAAGAGATATGAATGGAAGGGGTGGAGAAGCAAATAGTTACTTTTCCTGTGTGCCCTGACTGGGAATTGAACCCGGGACTTCCACATGCCAGGAAAATGCTCTACCACTGAGCCAACCAGCCAGGGTCTCAGGTGCACAATTACACAACACATCATCTATACATTGTATTGTGTGTTTACCATCCCAAGTCAAGTTTTCTTCCATCACCATTTATCCCCCCATTCCCTCCTCTAATTCCCCTCATCCCCCTTTCCTTGGCAATCACCACACTATTATTCATGTTCATGAGTTATTTTCTCTTTTTTGCTCAATTCTTCTACCTTCTAAGACTCCCACCCTGACAGCTGTCAGCCTGCTCTCTATCTATGAATCTCTCTCTATTTTGCCTGTTAGTTTACTCTGTTCATTAGATTCCACATATGAGTGAAATTATATGGTATTTGTCTTGCTGTGACTGGCTTATTTCACTTAGCATAATTCTCTCTAGGTCCATCCATGCTGTAACAAAAGGTAAGATTTCCTTCTTTTTTATGGCTGAGTAGTATTCCACCATGTAAATGTACCACAACTTTTTTATCCACTCATTTACTGATGGACAGTTGGGCTGCTTCCAAATCTTGACTACTGTAAATAACATTGGAATGAACATAAAAGTGAATATGTAATTTCAAATTAGTGTTTCACGATTCTTTGGATAAATGCACACAAGTGCTGGGTCAAAGGCAGTTTTATTCTTTTTTGAGATAACTGAATTTTGCTTTCAACCGTGGCTGTACCAATCTGCATTTCCACCAATAGTGCACAAGGGTTCCCTTTTCCCCACATCCTTGCAACACTTGTTTGTTGATCTTTTGATAGCCTTTTGACAGGTGTGAGGTAATATCTCACTGTGGTCTTACTTTGCATTTCTCTGATGATTAGTGACATTGAGCATTTTTTTATATGTCAATTGGTCATATGTGTGACCTCTTTGGAGAAGTGTCTTATTACAATTCAACAAAAATCAAATCTCCTTTGAACAATATGCACCTGGGTGACTACTACATAGTGGTAATAAACAGAAGAAAAATGTTACTAAATACAGTGTGTCTGTAAAGTCATGGTGCACTTTTGACCTGTGACGGGTCAAAAGTGCACCATGACTTTACGGACACACTGTAGTATCATATAGAGATATGAATATTAAAAGTTGTGATTCCAGAAGCTTGGGACAGGCTGTGGCTCTATGGCCACTGTGGAGGTGTGAGGAAGGATGAATAGGTATAATTTGAAGAGGATTAAGTGTCTCTAACTATATATTTCATTGCAGGAGAATAAACAGATTTGTGCAAATCTGTTCACTTTGCAATTATATTAAATATTCTGGGTCATCCTTTGTACTAAGTGATGAGATATGGAAATGAAGATCACATTCTTACCCCCAGGATTTACATGAGTAAGGAAGCCTGCCAACCAAACAAAATGAAAAACAATGTGCTAAGTGCTATGACAGACAGACAAATAAAAACCTTGCAGCTAATTCAAAATATAGAGTGGAAGGTGTCAGGGAAGGCTTCACTTCTAAATTGAATTCTGAAGTATAGGTGGAACTTAGTCTAAGAAGAAAGTGGTAAGCATAGGGAGCAAAGGAAGGTACAGAGAGGTGAGCAGATGAGGAAGTGTGAAGAGCTCAATGTAAAGTGTGGAGTGAACAAGGACTATCAGGAAGTGCCCTGTGCGTTGTGCTAATATCCTGGCCATGGTAGTTTCAAACAGAGGGTTAGCATGACCATTGTGAAGCTGTTTCTGACTCACTCAGGCAGTGGTAGGAATGGCTTTTCCTATGCCTTCATTGAATGTTCTGCAAACCTCTTTTTCAATAATTATCATACTGAATATGCATTGTTTGTAACCGAAAGGCAAAAGAACATATAGAGATTAAGTCAGACAGGGGTTCCAATGCCTATTCCAGGACTGATTTCCTTCTTTCCAGCATTTATTTTCTTTGCTTCCTTGTGCAAACCACTAAACCTCTCTAAATATCAAGTTCTAATCTGTAGAATGGGCTCGTTCCGATGTCATAAAGTCAGAGTGAAGATTAAGTGCCACAATCAATGCAAAATCCTTGTTCCTTCAATACATACTCACTGTAATGGTTTGTAATGTCATCTTCCCAGTTGACTGAATTCCAGAGAGCAGCATCTTTGCATATTGGTAGCCCACATCTATTAAGTGCCTGTCACAAAAGATGTGCTCAGCAAATACTTGTGGAATGACTACATAAATCAGACTCAAAGTTTAGAAAGATTAATTTGGGCTTTGAAGAATAGATTGGTAAGACAAAATCTTATCTTACCCAGCAAAAAAAATCATATTCTATTTTAAGGAAGCAATTTTAGTTATTATAAACAGCAAGTAGTATAAATAGTAATATAGTTTCCCTTGGCATTTTAACTCAATATAATCATTGATTACAAAACATTTAAAATTATTACTAATAGTATAATTATAAAAGGAAATGTCATTTGGGAATTTACTAGGTGTTAGGCACTGTCCTTAGCTTTTTATTTGAATTGCCTCATTAATTCTCATCACAACCCAAAGAGGTAGGTAGTCTTACCTGCCTTTTACAGATAAGAAAGCTGAGGTTTGGAAACACAGAGTAACCTGCCCGAGTCAATATGATTCATGTACATTAACTAACGTGATCCAAATAACAACATCCTTGTTGTAGGTAAAGGGATAGTGTGATGGTTAATTTTATATGTCAACTTGGCTAGGCTGTTTGGCTCAGATGTTTGGTCAAAAACCAATGTAGCCCTGGCTAGGTAGCTCAGTTGGTTAGAGAGCCATCCTGATATGCCAAGGTTGCAGGTTCAATCCTCAGTCAAGGCAAATGCAAGAATTAACCAATGAATAAATAAATAGGTGTAACAGCAAATTGATGTTTCTCTCCTTCTCTCTATACCTCCTCTCTCTCTTAAGTCAATACATTTTTAAAAATGAATAAAAATAAATAAAATAAAAAAATCTAGATGTTGCTGTGAAAGAAATTTTTTTGACGCGATTAACATTGAACTCAGTAGCTTTTGAGTAAATTATATAGATTACACTTCATAATGTGGGAATACCTCATCCAATCAGTCAAAGGTCTCAAGAGAAAAAGAAAGAAGTTCTCAAGAAATTAGGGATTTCGCTTCCAACTGCTTTCAGACTTAACTACAGCATCAACTCTTCCCTGGGTCTCCAGCCTGCCTACCCTGCAGATTTCAGACTTACCATCCCCTACAATCACATGAGCCAACTCATTAAAATAAATTTATTTTATTCTCTAAATAATATTATATATGGTAATATATCATATATGTAATAATATATAGGATATGTATATATGGTGTGTATGTGATATATATATATATGCATGTGTATATATAGCCTACATATATATTATACACGCATATCATATACACATACAGACATCATATGTAAATATCATATTGGTTCTTTTTCTCTGGACATCTCTGAGTAATACAGATATTATTATCACCTTTTACAGATGAGGGCACCAAAGCTTCAGGTACCACAGATAATAAAGATTGGGTCCCTGACCAGATGGCTCAGTTGATTAGAGCTTCATTCTAAAGTGTAGAGGTTGTCTGTTTGATCCTTGGTCAGGGCACATAGAGGAACAAATCAATTATTCTGTCTCTTTCTCCCTTCCTCTCTTGGAAATTAATAAGTGAAAAATTTAAAAAATAAAGATTGGAGCTTATACCTCAAAATTATTTCTTCTGATTTCAGGTCTGGCGCATACCATTGATTTCTATATGATGTTCCATTCCCTCTCCCATTTAATTTTGGAAGAGAAGGAAAGAAGAGAGATGTGAACATTAATAGGAAAAGCAAAAAAATCATAGAGAGAAATAGGACAGGAGGTATAGAAAGTTATAAAGCAAGCAGCCTTAGTTTCCTAGGGATGTCAAAGTCATCTGCCTGGCCTCTAGGGTAGCTATAATTTGGTATGTACATTCCCCCAGAGCCACATTTCATGGTGATCAATAGATCCTCTTTAATCCTACCAGACATATCTCCTTCTGGCCCACAAACATTCCTGTGATTCCTCATCATGTCATTTTGCTTATTTCCTTTGTGGCACTTAGTAATATTCTCTCAATATCTTATTTAATCACTTGGTTTACTGCTTCTTGTCTTCCTCCTCGATTAAAATGTATAGCCCATGAAGGCAAGGGCATTTTCTGTTTTCACTTAATGCTTATCTTTAGTATTGAGCACATTGTAGAAGCTTGAATGAGTGAATGAATGAATTCCATGTCCATTCTAACCTTTCTATCTTTACTCCCTCTGTTTTCTTCAATGCTTTCCTAATAGTACACATTCCTCAAAACCCACTCTAACATCCAAATGCCAAGTGTTTGTCAGAAGACGAGTGGATTAAAAAGCTTTGGTACATATATACTATGGAATACTACTCAGCCATAAGAAATGATGACATCGGATCATTTATAACAAAATGGATGGACCTTGATAACATTATACGGAGTGAAATAAGTAAATCAGAAAAAAGAAAAACTGAGAACAGCATGATTTCATACATAGGTGGGACATTAAAGTGAGACTATGAGACATGGACAAGAGACTGGTGGTTACGGGGTGGGGGGAGGGATGGAAGGGTGGGATATGGAGGAGGGGAGGGACACAGGGAAAACCAGATAGAAGGTGACAGAGGACAATTTGACTTTGGTGACAGGTATGCAACACAATTGAATGATAAGATAACCTGGAGATGTTTTCATTATACATGTGTGCCCTGATTTATTGGTGTCACCCCATTAAAATTAATAATAATAAAATAAAATTTAAAAAAAAAAAACCACTCTAAGCTCCCATGTGTCCCAAAGCCTTGCCCACTTATATCTCCCAGCCACACATTGCCTTCTTTCAGTGCCTACAGCTCATCTGTGCTACCTCATGCTCTTCCCTTTGCCTAGAATGCTCTCGAGTTTCTCTCTTCCTTTCGCTCAGTCAAATCAACTTGAATATCCTTCTCTAGGAAGGCTTCCCTGACATTCAATATCAAGTTGATTGCTCCTGTTAAGTATTGTTGTACAGCTTGACCAGGCGGTGGCACAGTGGATAGAGCGTCGGACTGGGATGCAGAAGACTCGGGTTCGAGACCCCGAGCTTGCCAGCTTGAGCGAAAGCTCACCAGCTTGGACCCAAAGTCACTGGCTTCAGCAAGGGGTGTCTCAGGCTGCTGAAGTCCTGCTATCAAGGCACATGTGAGAAAGCAATCAATGAACAACTATGGTGTCGCTACAGCAATGAAAAGCTAATGATTGATGCTTCTCATCTCTTTCCATTTCTATTTATCCCTCTCTCTGACTTTCTCTCTCTGTCAAAAACAAACAAAAAACATTGTACAGCAGTTCCTTAAATAATGCTGTTTGTTCAACATCATAACACTGTTAAGAAAAAACATTAATTTCCAGCCAGGGCCATTGTCTGTGTAGAGTCTGCACATTCTTCTCATGTATGCATAGATTTTCTCTGGGTCTTACAGTTTCCTCCCACATCCCAAAGACGTGCACGTGAATGTGAGTGTCCACATTGTCTCAGTCTGAGTGAATGTGGATGTGGGTGTGAGTGGCAGTAAGATGGAAGGGCATTTAGACCAGGGTGGTTCTTGCCTCCCACCCCATGTTTCAGGGACAGGTTCTGGTCACACGGGACCCTGAACTGGAATAAGTAGGTTGGGAAATAATTCCTACTTGTTTGTATTAATCTTTCTCAAATGTATGCCTTCACATTTATTTTATTGTTTAATATTGAGTGTTTGGGGCCTTTATTTAAAAGTTTGGTGATGTTTTTGTGACCACGAATATGACATAGGAACTTAACTCTTGTCTATATCAATTAGCCTGGCGTAAAACTGGTTTTGGTATACAAGGGTGGGCAAAAGTAGGTTTACAGTTGTGAGTACATAAGTTTATTCTTCTGTTATTCTTTATTAATGTATTATTTATTTGTATTGCAAGTGTAAACCTACTTTTGCCAACCTCCATACATAGTTTCACTTAAAGTCACAATTTGGATAAACCTATTGAGGATGCCAAGTGTGGACTTAGTGTAGTTACCTTACTATGCTTCTCTGTCTTTATCGTCCTTTTCCCTTTGTAATGGTCAACACACTTAAAATAACTTTCTATTTATCACTTTCAAAAGAACTTGTCCAGTTAGTACCTCATCCACTATATTTTAAAGAATGTAAGAGCAGTTTTCTTTTGCTGCTACATTTACATTAACATATGCTTTGTGCCTGCAATGTAAATGATGTTTAAGAAATATCTGTTGGTTGAATGACTAGATAGTGCTCAATTATCTGTCCATTTGCAGAACTCTGTGAACCTCTACATGCTCAGTGATGCAAAATAAAAAGATCTGGCAATTATTAGATGATTACTATGTGCCAGGCAATTTTCCACACGCTTTCCACATCTTAGCTCACTTAATTCTTGCAAAACTATAAGCCGGTATAATTGTTGCTATCCCTATTTCACATGAGGAAAGTCAGAGACAGAGGTGTGACACTTGCAGGCGGTTGCATGGCAGAGTCAGGATTCCAGCACAGTTTGCTCTAGAGCTTATCCTTAACCCAATACTTTGGTGTTTATAGTCTTGTTGGGTGGCAGCTAAGTCCAAGGAGCTAATTGTTGACCTTAATTTTATTTTATTTTTCTCATAAAGTCATTTTATTTAGATTCCAAACAAACCAGAGCAGAGAGCAGAGGAGACCATAAGTTATGTGTGTACTCACGAACTGGGAACCCCAAGCCTCTGGCTCCAGTCAACGCGGCAGCAGACAAGGGCTGAGGGTAGGGAAGGGGCACCTCAGGCCACCTTTGCTCCCAGAACCACCTGCTGGGTGCCCAGCACTAGTGAGGCCCTGGGATCGTGATGCGATGGCCCCTTTTCTCTGAAGCTCAGGAAAACCCAGAACAACACAGGAAAGGAAGGGGAGACCAAGGACACAGCGTAGGGGTGGAGTGCCCTCCTTGAGGTAGCCTTGGTGTCAGCAGGTGCCTGCGAACCCATCAAGTCTGGGCCTGTTTAGGCAAAGTCTGTCAGTTTATTCGGCGGGGGGACATGGCCTCCTGTAACAGGTTAGTAGAAGAGGTCCGAGCCCTCGTCAGCGCCAGGCTTGGGTCTTCTCGCAGTTCTCAAAGTCCCATTCTGCGTTCACCTTGGTCCCCAGAACCTGCTTCCAGTCGTGTCTTTGTCCTCTGGTCCTTTCTTCGTTCCCTTCCCACTTCCTGTACACCACAGGCGGCCGTGTTGCTTGGGAGGAGGCACTGGGTTCGCAGAGGAGGGAGATGGCAGCTGGAGGAGGGTGGTGTCGCCAGGACACTTTGCGGGTAGCTCGCCACCCTGGGTTGTTCACAGAGGGTGGCGCGTGCAGATGTGCGCCTCCCCATCTCCTCTGTGTGGGGGCGGCGCGCCAGCTAGGTCGGGCTCCAAGAGGCTGGCAGGGAGTAAAGACAGTCGGTGGGGAA
Source organism: Rhynchonycteris naso (assembly GCA_037038555.1). Classification (NCBI taxonomy): domain Eukaryota; kingdom Metazoa; phylum Chordata; class Mammalia; order Chiroptera; family Emballonuridae; genus Rhynchonycteris; species Rhynchonycteris naso. The sequence goes on along the minus strand of CM072995.1, from coordinate 304,850,146 downwards.
CTGGCAGCGTGCCTTAAAGTAGCTGCCCTCCTACCAGGTGTTGGAGGCCTGCAAATGACCACTTCCCACTGGTACAGGTTACCTCATCCACCAGTGTCATGCAGGAGCACTGCACGGGCTCCTTCTCCAGCCATTTGATTTCAAGCAATAGCGCTGTAAGGGGGCTCCCAGCAGCCAGCCACTGCAGCCGGGCCGCGGTGGGATGGGGCCTGGGGGGGAGGGGGGTTGTCCAGTCATCGCCATCTTCCTCCTCTGCCCCGCCGCACTCTCTGGCTGAGCACTCTGCTCACTCTGGAGTCGCCGTAAATTTTATTATTTTAGTTCACTTGTTATTCCTCTACTTATTAGGAGTCTTTTTATTCATTCAACAGATAGTTGTTGAATGCCAGTTTCTGTGTGAGGCACTGGAGCTACAGTGTGAATCAGGCCTTCAGCAGGGCTTCAATACGGTGTTGGTCTCAAATGTGGCTCACGTTAGAACCACTGAGGATGTCTATTACCTTCACTTCATTAGCTAGCCTGGGACCTGAGTCTCTACATTATTTAAATTCTGCAGTTTTTCTAACATTTAGTCAGGACTGGGGACCACCGTTTTAGTGCTGGTAACAAAGCTATTCAATGTCATGATCACCTGAGGAAGGTATTTAAATCCAGAATCCTGCCCCAGTTCTTACCTCTCCCACCTCCCTGACCTGATGAGTTATAGTCTCTGAGAGAAGAATCCAGGAATCTGTGTTTTTAAAGCTGCGTTTGTGAATGAAGCGTCAGACTGGGATGCCGAGGACCCAGGTTCAAGACCCCGAGGTCGCCAGCTTGAGCGCAGGCTCATCTGGTTTGAGCAAAAAAGAAAAAAGCTCACCAGCTTGGACCCAAGGTCGCTGGCTTGAGCAAGGGCTTACTTGATCTGCTGTAGCCCCATGGTCAAGGCACATATGAGAAAGCAATCAATGAACAACTAAAGTGCCACAAAGAAAAACTGATGATTGATGCTTCTCATCTTTCTTTGTTCCTGTCTGTCTGTCCCTATCTCTCTATCTCTCTCTGATTCTCTCTCTGTCTCTGTAAAAAACAAAAACAAAAACAAAACCCTCTGTTAGTGATTCTGGTGCAAATGACCAGAAACCCATATTTTAGGGTCACCAGAGCAGTTGCCATCAGTAAGACTTAACACATGTTAAGAACAATGAGCTGCCTGAGCGGGACGCTGAGGTCCCATGCTCAAAACCTCGAGGTTGCTGGCTGGCTTTAGCCCAAGGTGGTGAGCTTGAGTTTGGACTTGTGTCATGATCATATGGTTGCTGGCTTGAGTCCAAAGATTGCTGGCTTGAAGCCCAAAGTCACTGGCTTGAGCAAGGGGTCACTGGTTTGGCTAGAGTCCCCCTTACCCCCCACCAATGAAGGTATGAGAAGCAATCAATGAAGAACTAAAGTGCTGCAACTAGAGTTAATGCTTTTCATCTCTTGTTGGGCAGATAAAATATATTATGCTCACTTTGTTAAAGATGGCGCTGCCCACGTGCAAGTTTTAAGAGTAAGCTTTTCCCCACACCCTTGACTGAAGGAATGATGTGGGGTGGTGCACTCTCATGAGGAATCCTCCCATTATGCCTCAGATAAGTGACTTTGTATCAGAGACTTCCTTGTTTGTGGATTGGATTAAGGGTTTGGATTTCTACACTATGAAGTGGGACAGGCCAGGAGCTTGCTCTTTTGGGTTCCTGAGGTTAGTATTAGAGAGGAGAGCAGATTAAGGCCACATGGAGGCCAGGAGAAGCAGCCAAGATCGTGGAGTGCTGAGGGAGAATCTAGTTTGAGCAGAGTTTGCACTGGAGAAGGAGATGGGGAACAGAGGTGAATAAGGCTGGTGAGCTAGAAACCTTTGATTCTAGGAAACCCAGATAAGTCAGTAGCTTTGTGAGCACTGAATGAGTCGGTTTTGGAGCCCAGTGTGTGTTTTTGCTTGCCCGCCAGGTGCAAGCTAGAATTAAAGCTGATGGCTCACCAGTTCTTGGCTCCAGTGTTTCATTACCGACTATCCAAATCTAATGTGAACCTGCATGGGCCAGACGGCTGTGATGGTGGCCTCAACTACTGGCTTTATATTTGGTGTAGTCTGTGGCAGGATTCGATACAGATTGGTATGGAGCCATCACCACCTTTCAGTGGTGGAGTAGAGGACTGGATGCTGTATGGTTCTCTATGGCTGTCCTTCTGGGGACTGTAGGATGGCTGACTTTTACAGCCATGCGTGAGGAAACCGAGAGCTCTATGGAAAAGGCTGCCCGTGACCTGCAAACTGAGCAGTGGAAGGATCTGGAGGAAACATGGGAGAAAGAGATGCCGACCCTGAAGCTGGAGGAAGCGCTGGAGGAGGAGACTGACCAGGTTTGCAAGATCTGCCTAGAAATGGAGCAGCCGCTGGAGAAGGAATCAGAGGTTTGTGAGTTGGAGATTGCCCTGGATGTTGTGGAGAACCAGCAGTGGCATGAGGCCGGGACTGAGGCCGGGGCTAGAACTGTGACTGGGGCTGCAAGGCTTTCTGAGCAGAAGGCGTCGGCAGCCCTGGCCCCAAGCCCAGCAGCAGGAGCTGGTGTTTTCAGTTCCTCTTTGGAGGATGAGGAGAATTGGTCTGGAGTTGCAATCTGCAGCCTCCAGAAGGTGAGAACCCAGCAGCAAGGAGTAGCTATGCTCTTGGTAGGTCTGCGGTTTTGGGACATAGGGGTGGAGGCCATCATGCTCCTCAGAGCAGAGATGGAAGTGCTGACTGCCATTTCCATGTGCTCTTTCTTGGGACAGTGTGAGACCTGCCATGATGGCAGGAATGAGAAGGGAGGCTAACACTCCATGTGTGTGGACTGATTTCTTGGACTATTACCGGAGTGAGTACTGGCTCCCTTGCTGGATGGTCTTAAGAATTTTGGACAATGTGAAATACCCTGATGGGGGTGGAGATGGCTTTGCTGGAGGCCCTCCTGCCCCGGGAAGCTTTTCCCATGGCTAGAAAGAAGGCTGAGGACATTTTGCACTTTTGGCAAAGTGCTCAGAGACTGGTGAAATGTACCTTTGTAATTGTTGAAATTGTATGATTTGCCATGTTGTTGTAATTTGTATAATGTGCCTAATTTCCTTGTACAGGGATGCTGGTGGATAGTAAAGTGAGCATAGGGGTGGATTGTTGGGCAGATAAAATATATTATGCTCACTTTGTTAATGATGGCGCTGCCCACGTGCAAGTTTTAAGAGTAAGCTTTTCCCAACATCCTTGACTGATGGGATGATGTGGGGTGCTGCACTCTCATGAGGAATCCTCCTATTATGCTTGAGATAAGTGACTTTGTATCAGAGACTTCCTTGTTTGTGGGTTGGATTAAGGGTTTGGATTTCTACACTATGAAGTGGGACAGGCCGGGAGCTTGCTCTTTTGGGTTCCTGAGGTTAGTATTAGAGAGGAGAGAAGATTAAGGCCACATGGAGGCTAGGAGCAGCAGCCAAGATGGTGGAGTACTGAGGGAGAATCCAGTTTGAGCAGAGTTTGTGTTGGAGAAGGAGATGGGGAACAGAGGTGAATAAGGCTGGTGAGCTAGAAACCTTTGATTCTAGGAAACCCAGATAAGTCAGTAGCTTTGTGAGCACTGAATGAGTGGGTTTTGGAGCCTAGTGTGTGTTTTTGCTTGCCCACTGAGTGCAGGCTAGAATTAAAGCTGATGGCTCACCAGTTCCTGGCTCCATTGTTTCATTACCAACTGTCCAATTCAAATGTGAACCTGCATGTGAATGGCCACGATGGCAGCTTCTGGCCATATGTCTCTCTTTTCTCCTGTCTCTGTCTGTCTCTCTCTCTGTTTCTTTCTTGCTTAAAAAAAAAAAAAAGAATACATTTACAGAGGACTGTAGTAGTCTGAACTGCATTTATGTGTTACCCATATTGCTTGAAGTAGTCTTGAAGGGAGGGTAGGCATTAGGTATGTGGAAAGGAATAGAGGCTTTCCCTCATAGTATGGAAACAAGTTTGTTCTATAGCCTTCCTACTCAAAATCTGGTCTGGGAGTGTGTTAGAAACTCAGTATCTTGGATCCCACTCCATAACCAGCATTATTAACAAGATATTTAGGTCATTTGTATGTACATTAAAGTTTGAAAATCAGCTTTCTGTATCTGCCTTAGCCCCATTCACCCAATGTACTATAAGTCCTTTAGGGAATAGGGCATGACTTATTAAGATTTCTAGAAATAGTTTCGGCACACATTATTTTATTTAATCCATTCACCAACCCTGTGCAATGCATTATTGTTATACCCATATTTCAGAAATGTAAATTGAGGTTTAGAGGAGCCAAATGTTGCTTCACTTCTAGTGCTCTTTCTACTTTGAGACCAGGATTTCTTTCATGTTTTAGCTCTTCTCCTTAATATTTAACACCATGATAAACATAAGATTTTAAGTTTAGAAAATTCCTAAAAATCATAGATTCTTGTAATAAATTGGAAGTAACCTGAGAAGTAATTTTTATTAAAACTATATATGTCATTTAAAGTCGAAGACACACTTGCCTGACCTGTGGTGGCGCAGTGGATAAAGTGTTGACCTGGGAACACTGAGGTCGCCAGTTCAAAACCCTGTACTGGTTCGGTCAAGGCACATATGGGAGTTGATGCTTCCAGCTCCTCCCCACTCTCTCTCTCTCTCTCTCTCTCTCTCTCTCTCTCTCTCACTCTGTGTCTTCTCTCTAAAATGAATAAAATAAAAATAAAATAAATTAAAGTCAAAGACACTCTGGAGCAGAAGCTTAAGGCCCCTGCTCAAGGTCACAGAGCTAGATTATGAATGATACAATGCAATTAACATTCACATCTCCTGCTCTTTGTCTGGGGCTCTTTCCTCTACCTCTACGCATTGGTGCCTAACTTCTCATCATTCTTGTTCCTGCTAATGTCTTGTTTTCCCTGTTACACAATAGCTTCTTGGAATAGCCTGATTTATAAGCTCATTCCAAGACAGAGTCCATAAGCATTTTGGGTGGAAAACAGTTTTAAAATGTACCTGGCTGGAAAATTACCTACAATGAACTATAGTTAGACTCACGGCATGGTTTCCATCTATTCCACAGATGCAAGAGGAAAGAGGCCTCCCTTGTGTGAGTACGTTCGATTCTGAGTCCCCTGCTCAGCCCAGCTATTTGATGAGCTCAGGCACTTGGGCTTTTGTTGGCATCTTTATTTCTCATCAGAATGCCTTCCAGTCCTGAACAAACGGTGAGTCTTTGGCCTCCTCCTAGCTTGTAGACAATTGTGGTAATAACTGTTTTTAGGGAATAGACAGTGCTGTCATTTTTGTTTACCTTTGATTCTGACTTGTCATTAGCATCATATATGCATCAAGGGCAGGTAATTGCCTGAAATAACAAAGGCTGCTCTGGCTGGCTGTACAAAGCCAAGTGTTAGACCAAGTCTTCAAAAATCTTTCAAGATGTTGCCCTTCAAATCAGAGCCTGATTCTCAGTTCATAAAAATTCTTTCATTTCAAATTTTGTTTTCTTCACCTTCCTTGTTTTTCTTGAATGCAGTTATTTATTTATTTATTTTTAAAGTATGCAATCAACTTCAAAGGGCCAAGTGCTCAAATTCAAGATAAAAATGAGAGCTGTTGCTTTCGTGGTTGCTTTGTATTTGTAAAATTCCTTCCGCTGGTTTCCAGCTTTGCTTTGGTGTCCCTCCACAGACAGCAGAACCATTCCCAGGTCTATGATGAGTAGCTTGTCACTCCACTGCCTTCCTTTTGCAAGATGGAAGTATATAATATTCTAATTGGATAGAAAAGAAAAGGAGGTGAGCATCTGTGTGACTAAACAAGGAACAAAGTCATTATCACTGATATCCAGGCTTGATGTCTCTGCTAAAAGTGTCACATGCTTCAAACAATTGCTTGAAGTTGGGCATTAACACTTTTAAAGTAAAACCCCATTTATCCAAGGAAAACTCCTCCAGTATGAGCTTCTGCAAGAGGGTGGGCAAAAGATAGACTCTTTCTTGTATTACTGGGTACCGAAAAACAGTGAAAACCAGCAAGGGTATTGAAACCCTAAATATTGTTCTACACTTTTGGTGGGCTTGCTAGGGGGTGGGCTTGCTAGGGGGTGGGCTTGCTAGGGGCTTGCTAGGGGGTATAGAAAAGGAAGAAAAATTCCTATTAGCTGGCAAGTCCATAGAAGGCCAGTCTTGCCAGACAGAAGATACAAAGGAGGATAAAAATGAGAAAGAAATAAAGCATTGTGTAGAAGTGGGGTGAGGGTAGCTAGTCTTTGGCATGCAGGGGTACTAGAGATTGTTGGCTCTAGTTTAGATGAACCTTCTGGGGCTCATTTGGAACATGTCAATCTAACTTTACACTCAGTCCAACCAGCTTGGTTATCTGGTTTCCCAGTCCACTAGTGATTCAATAGAACAAATTAGAAAGCATGAAAGAGGCTGTTAGAGGCTGGTACCTGACAGTAGCCAGAAGGCAGAGAGTGGAAATCTGTGACATGCAGGCTGAGGAATCTAGAAAGCACAGAAGTCAAACACCAGTCAGCATTAAAAGAAAGTCCAGTGATTAAGGTTTCTAATAGAGACTCAGAGTTTCCAACAAATATTTACTTATTTTCAGTGTCTCTTAGAGAAAAATGTAATGTTTTAAGAAATGCTTTAAAAAGAAGTATCTCAATATTCACTGGAACCATTTTTATTTATCTGGAGCCATCATTGCCATGTTTTTCTTCCTGGCACTTTGTTTTTGTTCTTAAAAAATAATTTTTAAATTCAAACTCCATGCCAGGTACTATGAAACAAGCTGAAGGTATGTCGAACATAATAACACGAGGTCCCTGCCCTTGTGTTGCTAAAAGTTTAAACTTGAGGCCACATAATTAATGTTTAATAAAGTTTACTGAATAAGGATTATTCGATTAGAATACAAACAGAGGAAAATTTGTGCCTTTAAATAGAGAGACTTCAGGAGATTCCAAGATGGTGACGGAGTAGACAGACGTTCCAACTGCCACCTCCCAGGATCAAAGTGGATTACAACTTAATTTAAGAACAATCATCTTGAAAAACTAACTTTGGACTAAACAAAGAGGAGTCTGTAACCAAGGATCACAGAAGCCACATTGAGACAGGTAGGAAGGGCAGAGACATGGAAAGGGTTTCCCCACTCCCAGGAACAAGTGGTAGCTGAGGGTTCGAAGGGACTCTCATTGCAGAACGGTTCTCCTTGAGAGGGGAGTCCTGGTTCTCCCAGACCGGATGCCCCAGCCTAAAGTCCCAGAATCTAGAAGAAGCACACAGCATTTGGCGATGAAAAGAACTGGGGTTTCTATCACCAAGAAAGAGACGGAGCTTTCGGAGATGCAGGCTCGGTCTTAAAGGGCCAGTGCAGAAAATCTTGTTCACACCTGGGGCTCTGGTGGAGGGAGAGCTAAGAGGACTAGAGTTGCATGGGAAGGGTGATGTAAATTTGGAGGTTCAGGGAGAGACATGGTAGGGGACAGCCACCAGAAAACCTATGTTGAGTCATTCCCCAATATTGCAGTCACTATCTTTCTTGGGTGGAGCAGTTCCCTCTGAGCGGCATTAGGTTGGAGAAAAGAAACTGCTCCATCCATGGGAATCTCTTCTGCCCCAATCATGGAGATTTGGTCATTTTGAGTAGCCATGAAGCATGGGGGCACATCAGTGACTCAGTTTTCTGGTGTTGAGGCCAGAGTTTTCCCCCCACATGCTCCTGAGTTTAAGACTGGTGATTCTGCCTCACGGGAGACTCAGTAGAAACTGTCTGGACTGTGTGCAGACCACACCTCTGGGTCTCAGAGGCCACATACATGGACTCCTGGGGCCACACTCTACTGAGGTCTGTGGAAAAAGTCTGGACAGACTGATACCTGGGGCCAAGGGTCAGAGCCACACCTACCACCCTTCCAATCCCTGAATTTCCCCAGGCTCTAGACTCTACCAGAGGTTTTTATAGTGGCCGAGCACAACAAGCAGCCAATAGACAGAGGCTGCAGGAGGTGGGGCTCAGGGAACTTTGGCCTTTTAGGCAGACCTTCCCTCAGGTCCAGTGTGGACAAAAAAGCCAGCCTAGGTGTGCAGCTTGGTATTTCCATGTGCACCTGGGCCCAGCAGAGACGACCATAAATTTTGAATTGCTTGTAGCTCCAAGAAGGTTGCTGAGGGTCAGTCATGAGCAGTGTCTCCCACTGGTCAGTGCCAGGTTCCTGCCAGGGAGGCCCAGGGCTGGCATATCCCGTGGCCAGCTGCATAGAGCATCATCAGTTCAGGACCTAAAAATGCAGCTGAGGTGAGTTCCATTCTCTGTGATCAACACCGGCACAGTGGATCATGTGCGTTGGATAGGATGGAGCTTCACAGTCAGCTGGCTTGAGTGCTAGGTATCCTGTCACGCTGGGATAGATTCCACAGGGGGAAGGGAGAGAGGCTTGGAGCACAGATATATAAAGTGTGGGTCCCTGTGAGCCTGTTGTTGGGTCTAGTCGAGGGGCTTAGCCACTTTCTGGGGGGCACAGTCAGCCCCAGGAAAGAACTCTCTTAGTCTTCCTCCCTGAGACTGGGGTCTTACCAGCAGAAAGAAATTCTGCAGAGGGGACTTTTGGCCCCACTCGATTTCAAACTACTGCTCACCTTGTTGGGGAAAATAAAATTTGAGTATCTAGTAGTGGCTGAGGGATTAGGCTCTGAAGTAGGGACCACATTCCCCGTACTGAGCTTCTGACCAAGAGACTCTTGAAGTAGGGCTCCCACTAACATTGCATTCCTAACCTCAGTTGCCCTAACACAACAAGCTTGCAACCTGTAGAGGGGTTGGTTGGGTGAGGCCAGTCTGAGCCCACACTATAGTCTTTCTAGAAAAGACTCTGTCAGAAGACCAGGCAGTGGCAAGAAGGAGGTGGAGCAACTGAAAAGTGGAGGCATATCTTATGGTACTTGGGGCTTTTCCAGAGCTGCTGTCATCTCTAAGCAGAAGGAAGCTGATCCTTATACACAGATTGGCCCCTCCCACACTACCCAGGCACAGAAAACACAGACACAGACAACAAAAAGAATAGTAGCTACAGATAGGTAGGCCACAGTGGGTTACAAATAATGGCTGATGCCAACCCAAGAAGATCTAGAACCAACAAAACTGGTAGTGGGTGGTAGATAGTACCAATCCTAAAATCACCTAGCTACATAGCAGCACACCTAAAGGAAGACTCTAGCAGGCACTAGACACTGTGGAGACTAAATATGCCCAACAGGACAGACATTACATAGTGTGTAATACACACAATCAAGGTTGACCCTTAGAGCCAGCCAGCCTGAAGGAAGAACTGTACCCATGAAAGGACCAACTGCATTCAGTACTTACATACAACATGAGGAAAAATAGAGAAATGTGACCCAAATGAATCAGCAAGAGAAATCCCCAGAAAAAGAATTAAATAAAATGAAAGAAACCAAACTTTCAGATGTAGAGTTTTAAATAATGATTTTTAGGATGCTCAAGGATCTTAGAGCAACAGTGGATGGTTATATTGAGTACCTAAATAAATAGATAGCAAGCATAAAAAAGGACATTGAAATCATAAAAAAAGAAAAAACCCAGTCAGAAGTGACTAATACAATATCAAGAATGAAGACTGCACTAGAAGGAATCAACAGCAGGCTGGATGAAGCAGAGCATCAAATCAGTGATTTAGAAGACAAGATAAATAAAAGCACAGAAGCAAAGCAGCAAAGAAAAAACAGGCTCAAAAATACTGAGCTAGACCTGTGGTGGTGCAGTGGATAAAGTGTCGACCTGGGAACACTGAGGTCACCAGTTCAAAACCCTGCACTGGTCTGGTCAAGGCACATATGGGAGTTGATGCTTCCAGCTCCTCCCCCCTTTCTCTCTCTCTGTCTCTCTGTCTCTGTCTCTGTCTCTCTCTCTCTCTCCTGTGTGTGTCTCCTCTCTAAAATGAATAAATAAAATGAAATAAAAAAAATACTGAGGAAACTCTAAGAGACCTCTGTGACAACTTGAAGAGAAACAATATCTGCATCATAGGGGTTTCTGAAGGAGAAGAGGACGAACAAGGGATAGAAAACTAGTTTGAAGAAATCATACCTGAAAATTTCTGTAAAATAATAAAGGAGAAAGCCACACAAGTTTAAGAAGCACAGAGAGTCCTATTAAAGAGGAACCAAAGGAGTCCTACATAAAGAAATATCATAATTAAAATGCCAAAGATAAGAGACAAAGAAAGAACAATAAAAGCTGCAAGAGAAAGGCAGTTAATTACATACAGAGAAGCCCCCATAAGGATGACATCTGATTTCTCAACAAAAACCTTGAGGCCAGGAGAGATTGGCAAGTGATACAAAGTGATGCAAAACAAGAACCTACAACCAAGAATACTTTATCCAGCAAGGCTCTCTTTTAATTGAAGGAGAAATAAAAAGCTTCCCAGACAAAAACAAACAAAAAAACAAAACAAAGCAAAACAAAAAAACCCTCAAGAAATTAATTATAACTAAACCAGTACTGCAAGAAATGTTAAGGGGCCTTCTACAAAAAGAGCAAAGGAAAAAAAATAAGTCGAGAAAAAGAGGACTGTAGATTTAAAGAATAAAATGTCAATAAATAAGTACAGTGGTACCTTGAGATACGAACAGACCAACACACATTTTTCTTTTTTTAAGATACAAGCTGTGATTCGGTCCATATTTTTGTTCCAGATTCAAGCAAAATTTCGAGATACGAATCATGATTCAGGTGGCTGCCACTATTTGGCGCATTGACACACGGGTTCAGTATTGGCAGTTTGATATATGAGTTGACTAACTTATGAGTTCAGTTACAGAACGAATTAAATTCGTATCTCAAGGTACCACTGTACATGTAAATAATAACCTTAAATGTAAATGGATTAAATGCTCCAATCAAAATACATAGGGTAGCTGCATGGATAAGAAAACAGGACCCATACATATGCTGTCTACAAAAGACCCACCTCAGAACAAAAGATACACATAGACTGAAATTGAAGGGATGGAAAAAGTATTTCATGCAAATGAAAATGAAAAAAAAGTTGAGGTAGCAATAATTATATCAGACAAAATAGCCTTTAAAACAAAGGCTATAGTAAGGCATAAAGATCACTACATAATGATAAAGGAAGGAATCCAACAGGAGGCTATAACTATTGTAAGAATTTATGCACCTAATATATAAAAAGCAAATTTTTGATGGACATAAAGGTCGAGATTGACAGCAATACTATAATAGTAGAGGATTTTATTATAATATCTCATTAACATCAATTGATAGATTCTCTAGACAGAAATTAACAAAGGAAAAGTGGCCTTAAATGACACACTAGATCAACTGGATTTAATTGGTATTTTCAGATCCTTTCACCCCAAAGCAACAGAATATACATTCTTTTTAAGTGCTCATGGTACATTTTCTAGGATAGACCACATGTTAGGACACAAAATAAGTTTCAATAAATTTAAGAAGGTTGAAGTCTTATCAAGCATCTTCTCTTATCACAAAAGCATGAAACTAGAAAGCAACTACAATAGAAAAACTGAAAAATATTCAAACACTTGGAGGCTAAATAGCATGTTATTAAGTAACAAATGGGTTAACAATGAGATCAAGGAAGAAATAAAAAATTTCCTTGAAACAAATGAAAATGAATATACAACAACTCAAAATTAATAGGACACAGCAAAAGCAGTCCTGAAAGGGAAGTTTATAGCACTACAGGCATACCTTAAGAAGCAAGAAAAAGCTCAAATAAACAACTTAACCCTGCATCTAAAAGAACTAGAAAAACAACAACAAATAAAGCCCCGAGGGAGTTGAAGGAAGAAAATAATCAAGATCAGAATGGAAATAAATGACATAGAGACTAAAAGAAAGAATACTAAAAATCAATGAAACCAAGAACTGGTTCTTTGAAAAGGTAAACAAGATTGGTGAACCATTAACCAGACTCATCAAGAAAAAAAGAGGGAGGACTCAAATAAATTTAGAAATGAAAGTAGAGAAGTAACAACTGAGACCATAGAAATACAAAGGATTGTAAGAAAATACTATGAAAATCTATATGCCAAAATATTGGACAACCTAGGTGAAATGGATAAATTCCTGGAAACATACAATCTCCCAGAACTCAATCTGGAAAAATTAGAAAACCTAAACAGACTAATTACAACAAATGAAATTGAAACAGTTATCAAAAACCTGCCAGCAAACAAAAGTCCTGGACCGATGGCTTCACAGGTGAATTTTACCAAACATTCAAAGAAGAATTAACACCTATCCTTTTCAGGCTATTTCAAAAAATTAGAGGGGAGACTTCCAAAATCCTTTTATGAGGCAAGTATTTTCCTCATTCTGAAACCAGGTAAAGACACTACAAAGAAAGAAAACTATAGGCCAATATTCCTAATGAACATAGAGGCAGAAATTGTCAACAAAATATTAGCAAATCAGATCTAGCAATACATCAAAAAGATCATAAATCATGATCAGGTAGAATTTATTCTGGGGAGGCAAGGTTGGTACAATATTCGCAAATCAATAAATGTGATTCATCATTGTTGGGCAGATAAAATATATTATGCTCACTTTGTTGAAGATGGCGCTGCCCACATGGAAGTTCGTTGATATTAATGTGTCTTCTGGGACAGGCTGTGGGCAGGCTGGGTCGTTATAGCCTAAGGCTTAGTTTTAAGAGTAAGCTCTTCTCCACACCCTTGACTGATTGGATGATGTAGGGTGGTGCACTCTCCTGAGGAATCCCATTATGCCTCAGATGAGTGACTTTGTATCAGAGACTTTCTTGTTTGTATAATTGGATTAAAGGTTTTGAGTCTATGCTATAAAGTAGGGTAGACCAGGAGCTTGTGCGCTGGGTTCCTGCTATCACCATTGCAGGGGCCTCCCTGATCCCTTGCCCTCCATGGGAAAGCTGGTTTTCTGCTTTTCCCTTGTCTTCTCTTGTGGCTTGCCTGTCTTGGTGAGTCACCAATAAACAGAATGACCTACCATCCTCCGACTCTGCCATTTCTTCACCGTCAGCCCGAATCCAATGGGAACCTGCATGTGAATGGCCACGATGGTGGTTCATGGCCTTACAATCATATAAACAAAAGGAAGAGAAAAATCACACGATAATATCAATAGATGCAGAGAAAGCTTTTGATAAAATCCAGCACCCATTTGTGATCAAAACTCTCAGCAAAGTGGGAATACAGAGAACATACTTCAACATGATAAAGGCCATTTATGATAAACCCACAACCAACATCATACTCAATGGGCAAAAATTAAAATCAATCCCCTTAAGATCAGGAACCAGGCAGGGGTGCCCCCTTTCACCACTTTTACTCAACATAGTTTTGAAAGTTGTAACCACAGCAGTCAGACAAGAAGAAGAAATAAAAGGCATCCAAATTGGAAAAGAAGTAAAACTATTATTATTTGCTGATGACATGATACTGTACATAGAAAACCCTAAAGTCTCAGTCCAAACACTAGTAGACCTGATAAATAGATTTGGCAAGGTGGCAGAATACAAAATCAATACTCAGAAATCAGTAACATTTTTATACAGCAACAATAAACTGTTGGAAAGAGAAATTAAGGAAACAATCCCCTTCACTATTGTAATAAAAGAAAATAAGTATCTAGGAGTAAATTTAACCAAGGAGGTAAAAGATTTCTCAAAAAATTATAAGACATTGAAAAAAGAAATCAACAAAGATACAAAGAAATGGACACATATACCGTGTTCATGGATAGAAGGAATAAACATCATTAAAATGTCTATATTATGCAAATCAAACTATAAATTCAGTGCAATTGCTATTCAAATACCAATGGCATACTTGAAAGATATAGAACAAATATTCCAAAAATTTATATGGAACGAAAAAAGAACATGAATAGTCTCAGCAATCATGAAAAAATAAAGTGGGAAGTATCACACTTCCTGATATCAATGTATACTACAGTGCAGGGCCATTGTGATCAAAACAGCTTGGTACTGGCATAAGAACAGGCATACAGATCAAGGGAACAGAACAGAGAGCCCAGAAATAAACCCACACCTTTATGGTCAATTGATATTTGACAAAAGAGATAAGAGTATATAATGGAGTAAAGACAGTCTTGTTAATAAATCATGTTGGAAAAATTGGACAAGTACATGCAAAAGAATGAAACTAGACCACCAACATACACCAATCACAAAAGTAAACTGAAAATGGATAAAAGACTTAAATATAAGTTGTGAAACCGTAAACATGTTGAATGAAACATAGACAGTAAACTTTCTGATATCTCTAGTAGCAATATTTTTGCCGATTTATCTCCATGGACAAGTGAAATAAAGGACAAAATAAACAAAAGGGACTATATCAAACTGAAAAGCTTTTTCACAGCAAAAGACACCAATAAAAAAATAAAATGACAGCCCCCACAATGGGAGAACATAATTCACCAATACATCTGATAAAGAGTTAATAACCAAAATTTATAAAGAACTTCTAAAATGCAACACCAGGAAGGTAGACAATTCAATTAAAAAATGGGCAAAGGAACTGATAGACACTTCTCCAAAGAGGACATACAGATGGCCAATAGACCTGTGAAAAAATGTTCAACGTCACTAATCATCAGAGAAATACGAATTAAAACCACAATGAGATACCACCTCAGACCTGTCAGAATGGTGCTCATTAACAAATCAACACACAATAAATGCTGGCAAGGGTGTGGAGAAAAGTGAACCCTCCTACACTGCTGGTAGAAATGCAGACTTGTGCAGCCACTGTGGAAAACAGTATGGTGCTTCCTCAAAAAATTAAAAGTGGAACTGCCCTTTGAGCCAGCTATCCCACTTTTAGGAATATATCCTAAGAATACCAAATCACTGATTCTAAAGAAGATATGCACCCCCATGTTTATTGCAGCATTGTTTACAATAGCCAAGATCTGGAAACAGCCCAAGTGTCCGTCAATGGATGAGTGTATTAAAAAGCAGTGGTACATACACACAATGGAATACTAGGTGGCCATGAGAAAAAAAGGAAATCTTACCTTTTGCGATGGCAGATAGACCTGAAGATTATTATGTTAGTGAAATAAGCCTGACAGAGAAAGAAAAATGTAATATGATCTCACCTATATGTGGAATCTAATGAACAAAGTGAACTGAGGAACAGAATAGAGGCAGAGGTGGGGTCACAGGGAGCAGAGGGACAGCAGTCAGAGGGAAGGGGGATGAGGGGATGGGATCAGGGAAGGTAAAGGGATTAGTGAAATTATAAATACATAATACAGAGATACAGCTAATAGGACAGCAAATCCCAGAGGAAAGGGGGAGGGAATTTGGGGGAGGGGATAAAGGGGGTATAATGGGGAACATGGGGGTTGGAGGATAATGGTGTTATATTTAGTGGGACACTTAAATCCATGTTAACACAATAAATTGAAAGTGATAAAAATTAAAAAAAAAATAGACTACATAGGAGAGTCCTGGGCTGAGACTGGGGAGGAGAGCCAAACCACATTGGACATGGTGGGCCTTGTTAACGGGTCCTGTCTTTACTTTGCAATCAGAGGTTAACCTGATTGAATTTTAATCTTCCAAAGATCCCTTTGTCTACTTTATTAGAAATTAAATTGGTGGAGAAAGGCTGGTGGGCAAATGGATATGGAAGATTCATTGCCATTCAAGTGAGTGAGAGTAGTAGTTTGTTTTAGAACATGGGTGAGACTGAGTGAGCTAGACAGATTAGAAGATAATCATGAAAATTAGTGACAGATTTCATTTGGGGAGTGAGGGAAAGGGGATTCCAAGGATGACTCCTAGGTTTCTGACCTACACAAGTGGTTGGTGATACTCATTCACAGAGACAGGGAGCTCTTAGAGGAGGACTGAGCTTGTTGAATTTGGGAGGTCCTCAAGACGTCTTTCTTACTCTTCAAGTCTCACATCAGTTATCACCACTCCATGTATCCTTTCTCTAAGTACTCACCCTTCCCATTGTGGTCCAGATGCTACATGTTACCTTACTCTATTATCTACATGTCCCTGTTGGAATGTGAATTCTCAGGGGGAAGCTGTGATAGACTTCTTTTCTTTTGTGCAGCCTCATTTGTGCATGTAGTAGCAACTGAACAAGTATATCTGGACTGCATGAGGAGAAATGAGTGCCTCCTGGTGACCTCTTTTAGTGGAGTTTCAGAGATGAGGACCTGAGCCTCAAAGACTCTGATGACCCCTTTCAGTGCACATGACTGGCATATTGGGATTGGAACTCAGGTCTGTCAAGTTAGCTCTAATACTGTGTTTCCCCAAAAATAAGAATGTCTTATATTAATTTTTGCTCCTAAAGACGCGCTAGGTCTTATTTTCGGGGGATATCTTATTTTTCCATGAACAAAAATTTACATTTATTGTTGAACAAAAAATTAACATTTATTAATATACTGTAGTCATTTCATCACAATATCAGCATAACCAGCCAAACTCTGAATTCCATCAAGAATTTCTTGTGACTCTATTTCCATGTACAACAATCTACCCTGTTTCCCTGAAAATAAGACAGTGTCTTATATTAACTTTTGCTCCTAAAATGTGCTAGGTCTTATTTTCAGGGGAGGCCTTATATTTCTAAGCTTGAAAAAAATTGCACTAGGTCTTCTTTTCGGGGGATGTCTTATTTTCAGGGAACAGGGTAGTCTTTATTCAAATGCACAGAGGAGCTGTGTCAGTCAGAGTCTGAAGAGAAGGGCATATTTACATTAGGAATTAAGTAAGAACTATTTACAAAAGTGTGTGTGAAGTGTAGGACAATACAAGGGATAGTGGCAGTAGAGCTGTTCCCTCCCTGGGGTCTGAAAGATGGTAGAGAGTCTAATATAGCTGGCCACCTTGAGAGGAACCCTGAATATTGGTAGGAGGCAACTGGCTTGAGGTGACACCCAGAAAAGAATTAGGGAGTCCCAAGCTCATTCTTCCCTCTCCCTCTGCTGTCTTATTGGGGCTCCCCACATAGCTGAATTCAACAGGAAGCCAGAGGGACCCCTTGGTATTATCCATACCAACCAGCATTCAGGGTGATGTGCAGGGTAGAGGACTGTGGGGAGGATGGAGAGAGGCTGTGGGAGGCAAGTGGAGAATTCTAGTCTAGCAGAGAAAGTAACACAGAAACTTGGCATTGAGGGCTGAATATGTTTGCCTAATGAGTCTAGACAAGAAATAGAGTTTAATAAACTTATACTCAATGCTGGAGAGTTTTAATGAAGAATTCCTACATGAGATAAAGTAAATTATTGTTTTGTTTTGTTTTCTTTTTGAGAAAAAGCAAATTTTTAAGGGTAGAGCACTGGAGTCAGAAAATAGTTTTTTGTTACTTACTAGCTGTGGACTTTACACTCTTCTTGTCACAAATAAGAGTACGATTTGCCTACTTTAGAGGAGTAGGCAAGGGACCGAGGTGGAAAATATATATGAGAATCCCTTCCAAGATGTAAAGCTCTGTGTACTGTTCATTGTGGTAAAGCAGAATGACACTAGAAATGTTAGTTTCTGCTGAGTGTGCAGGTTAATTTGTGCCTTAGATTCCTTAATAGTGAAATAGGAGTAGCAATCCATATATCGCAAACTTATCATGATGATTAAATGAGATGATACATAAAACATCTTTAACATGTAGTGTTCACCCAAAGGATTAAATGAGATGATAAATTGGCATGTCTGATTCCACAGCTCATTCTTTCTCACTCAAAGGCTTGACTGACTTTGAATGCTTCTTTGACCCCTACACAACCCACCCTAGAGCTGGGTTTTCCACATAGGTGGTGTTTGTAACAGGTAGCTTTCAGTCTCCCGTGCCTGCCACCTTCCAACAAAACTACCTGGGCCCTGAAGAATTACACTCTGCATTGTTTCCTACTTTGTAGCAGTGAGAACAGCAGATTCTTTTAGCTGCAAACATCCTGGCTGCCAAAGGAGGGAAAGAGAGGCAGCTGTTCCTGCAAACACATGCTGTGTGTGCTTCTTATCCAAATGGGCAGCAGCAGTGGGCACCTGCTGACCCTCAGCAGTCATGTTGATCTTGTGATTTGAAAGGAGATTCCACTCTAAGGAGGCTGACCTCAGAGTTGACCCATTTAACTATGTCTGAGTTCAATGGTGCATGACTGACTTCTTTAGTGCCCAGCAGTTAGAATATGGCTGACAGGTCTCCCTTTGCTCAGGGGCATGCCAGACTTCTAATGTGGGGACATTCACAAAACTATGAAAGGCTTCCAGTTGAAAATATATCTAACTAGTGCCTTAAAGAAACAGAGGCGCTGGGAAAATAGTCTGGGAGACATTCTGTGGCAGGAATCTAGGAGCAGGTCTAATTTCTACTAGGTGTAAGACTGATAAAGATGGCCTGACCAGGCTGTGGTGCAGTGAATAGAGTGTTGGACTGGGATGCAGAGGACCTAGGTTTGAAACCTTGAGATTGCCAGCTTGACCACTGGCTCATCTGGCTTGAGTGTGAGCTTACCAGCTTGAGTTCAAGATCGTAGACATGACCCTATAATTGCTAGCTTGAGCCCAAATGGTCACTGGCTTGAGCCCAAAGGCCACTGGCTTGAAGCCCAAGGTTGCTGACCTGAGGAAGAGGTCACTCGCTCTGCTGTAGCTCCCTGGTCAAGGCACTTATGAGAAAGCAATCAATGAACAACTAAGATGCTGCAATGAAGAATTGATGCTTCTCATCTTTCCCTTCCTGTCTGTCTGTCCCTATCTGTCCCTCTCTCTGTCTCTCTGTATCTGTCACACAAAAAAACTGATGAAGATGGATTGATAACAGTAGTTGGTATCAGAACCTCATAAAACAGAGCAATGCCTGAAAGAGGTAGGAACACTCTCCTTCCTTCATTTTCTGTTTCATTCTGGATAAGAGACCCAGGACTTTATGAACCAGAAGATTATGTCATCACCTGTATGGACTGCTAAATTTGTGTCCCTCTCCCCCAGTCCCCAAAATTTATATGTTAAAATCTTAACCACTAATGTGATGGTGTTAGGAAAGAGGGCCTTTGGGTTGTAATTAGATCATGAGAGTAGAGCCCTCATGAACGGATTAATGTGCCTTTTGTAAGAAGAGCACTTCTGACATGAGAGCTTGTCTTTCCCCCTCCCCCCCACACATGTGTCTCCTATGTGAGAATACAGAGAGAAGACAGCCATCTGCGAACCAAGGGCAGGGGCTCTGTCATAACAGCCTTAACTAATTCAGTACTTCTCTTCTAAATGGGTACGATTTTGAGATAGTGTAAATGTTGTCCCTGTCTGCTCACATATTTTGACTTCTTTTTGGACTAATACTCAGAAATTAAGGAAATGGAGATGCTGAGAACAATGCTTTACATACATAAGGTATTCAGTATATGTTTGTTGAATGAATGAATAAATGATTCCAAGAGATGTTGACCCCATAGTGAAGTGCTTTAGACGGGGATTAAGACTAGCTGAACATTAATTGTAACATGAACTGAGACACATGCACAACCTGAGTTAAGAGTATAGAAAGAATGTTGTTACGATCCCATCTTTATCCAGCAGAGGAACACTAGAATAAAGCAGGACAGAAACAAGAAAGTGTTACCATATCTGTGTTCTTGATAATGTCATTATAAATGGCCCCACTAGTACTTCAGTGACTGAATGAAGCCAACACCACCATGCAGGCTGCCAAAGGCCAACATAATCCTATGCAGGAAAAACAGAAACCTAACCAAACAAAATTCCCCAAGTTTATAAGTGCAGGGAAAGAACAGTTGACCTAAAGGCTAGGAGACAGAGTGAACCTCTGTAAATGACCTACTATGAAAATTTCTCTTAGTGTTTGGAAAACTGAGAAGGTCTGTGAGATATAATAAGACAAGACCTATCTGAAACAGGAGCAGAAAGCTAGCAGGGAGAATGTGTTAAGATGCTCCATAAAATGAGGATAATCTGTAAGGATACAGGAGAGGAAGGAAGAAGGTAAAATGAAGAAGAATTACAACAAAAGCAATATTAAGTAGCAAACTTGAAATGTGCTACTAAAGGAGTGTGCATTTCTTACTGAAAGAAATAGTAAAGTTAGAAGGAAAAATTAAAGAATTGCATAACTGAATAGAGTTGAATTCAAGAACTATTTCTTGGGAAAAGAATAAAATCAAACTTTAGAAAGTTTAATAAAGAAAAGGGAGAAACCCAAATAGGCAAAGGCTGAAATGAGAAAGGGTTCAGAATAACAAAGATAGCGAGTTTAAATTTTGAAAACATACTATATAAACCCCCATAACAATAAATTGGAAAATTGCTGAAATGGATTAATTTTACCTATGGAAAATGTCTTTTCAAATTGACTCAAAAACAGGTAGAAACTTGAATAGATCAACAACTAAGGATTAAGTGGACCCGAGTTATCAAGGAATTACTCCTGTAAAGGTTTAGACAGTTTAAAACTGAGGAAACAAATGGTTCTTTTGTAATACACCTATTACATAAAGTGTAGAAAAGTTTAGACAAATATGAAATGATAGATTATTTTATAAAAGGTAGCATATGTTTATCCACAATCTCACCAACATAGCACATGCAAAAACAAACAAAAACCCAAACACTCTTTTAAATGACTTAAATAAAAACTAACAGATGGAACTTGAAAGGCAAGTTCTGCAAGCTATCTACTATCATTGATTGCAAGAATGCAAGATGATTTAACCACAGGTCATTCACAAATTCTCCATATTAATAGTTCATAGAACAAAGTATGCGATAATCTAAAAAAATTAAGGGATGTTCATTGATAAAAATTAATATCCAAAACTTTAAAAAACAGAGGATGTTAAAAAATGTCTTATCAGCAAATAACACCTACCTTAAACCAACAAGTATCATTCTGAGTGGTTTATTAAACAAATCTTTATGGAGTGTCTGCTATGTTCTAGGTACTTTTGCAGCCACTGGGGATACATTAGTGAAAAAAAGAAAAACAAACAAAACTCTGCCCTCTTAGAACTTAGAATTAAGTAATGTTTAATACAAAAGACAAATGAGTAACACATATAGCATGCTGATATTTGTAAGTCCTAAGAGGAAAGTAGAGCATGTAAAGGGGAATAAGAAAGGTCTGGAGTGGGAAGTAATAAAATTTGAGATTTGGTGGCCAGGAAAGCCGCACTGAAAGGTGACCTTGGAGTAAAAACCTGAAGAAAGTGAGAGAAGTAGGCATGTGGGCACCTGGGGAAAATGCATTTGAGATAAAAGGCACACAATATGTGATAGATTGAGCTGAGCCACCTGGGGTGAGAACAAGCTGTAGGGGAGGAGAAGGAAGGCTGAATAGGGTGTCAGGGAAATGGGGGTACAGGGACAGATCATGGGTGAACTACAGGCCATTGGAATGATTTAACTCCTATTTCCAGTTAAATGGGCCATGAGAGGAGGCTGACATCACATGACTTGCCCGCTGTGTTGAGATTAGGCTAAAGGGGATGTGATCAAACACAGGGAAACTAAAGGGGATTTTTGCAACAATCCAAGCACTCTATGACAGGGCTTGGATTTATTTGAAGATTTATTTTGAAGATGAGACCAACAAGAATTTCAGAAGGATGGGGTGTGGGGTAGGAAAAGAGTTGAGGATGATTGCACAACACAAAGGGTGGAATTGGCTGTTTCCTGCCGTGGGGAGCTGTGGGCTGAGCTCCTTTAGTGGAGATATCAGGAACTCCATTTTAGAAGCATTTGTTTTGCTGTGATGGTTAGATGTCAGGTGGAGATGTTTGTCCATTCAGTTGGTTGTACAGTCTGGAGTTCAGAGGAGAGAGCTGAGCTAGATCTAGAAATTTGTGCATTATTAGCATATTGGTGTCACTAAGTGATATAGTCACACTAATGTCACAATCGAGGTAGGTTGGTATTCTAGAGAAATTTTCGCTCAAATCAGAGACAAAATGTTATGCCCTTTAAACTATTAGTTGATAAGGTTCTGGAAGTAATATTTAAAGATACTAAAGGTACAATTATTGGTTAGCAATTAAAAATTGTAAACAATATTATTTGGTTCAATGACAGCCTATACTCTTTGAATTTCTTTCACCTCTCTGTAGGTTTACAATCTCCTTTGAGGTCCATCTCACTGGTGGATTGAATGCATGCATGATGGTTCCACAAAATCACCTTTCAGTTGTCCTTGCTTTCACTTATGTGTAGAAGGGTGGCATTGAGGCAGTGGAGTGGTCACCCTTGTTTCCACACAAGGGAGTGTAAGCTTGAAAGTCAGCCATTGCCAGGTCCACAGTCCAGCTCTGCAGTTTGTGAGTTTTGACCTTAACTATTCTCTCCCTCTCATTTTTCTGATCTGAACTATAAGACATCTGCAGGAACAGCAATGCTCTCTATCTTTCAAGGCTGTTTTGAAGAGTAATTGAGGCAGTATATGTAAATAGGTAGATTTTTGATAACTAATAAAAGATCCATAAATTTTTAAAGTAGATATAAAAATGAATAAAGTGCTCCAAGACTTGAAGAATGCAACCCTATTGACATGCACTGATGAGTTCTCAAGATGATAACAGAGTACATTACTTAAAATAAAACATAATGTGGAAAATCTCCATGCTGTACTCTGTCTGAAATTGAGTCTATTGTTCTTTTTTTCTACAACTGCTGTGCCTTCTTTGAAATTTAGAGCTTGTGTCCTTAAGTGAGGGCTTCCAGGCTTCATGCTCAGCTGGGACAGCAGAGGGCCTGTGTAGGAAAGGAGCAATTGAGCCTGCTACCTGAGGGAAATCTTCCCTTTTTCTTGGAATTTTATGGCTAACAATGCCTGTGAGTCTCATTCCAGACTGTGAGTCTCCTGAGCACATGTAATGTTTCCCTGAGTGTTTCAGGATTTAAATTAGGCCGTATGCACCACATGGTATACACACGAATCCGTGGTTTATCACACAGAAGCATAATTGGAACTGGAACAATTTGAGTCTCCTTAGTGGTTTGTTTGCTCCGAATCCTTCAGGGTCTTAGATGAAGGGAAGTAGCAAAATCCACTGATACTGGAGGCTGCACATTTATTTATTCATTCAACAAACACCGAGCACTATTTGGCCAAGGGCAGGTTACCAAACTATTGCTGTGTTGATAGCCTACTTCATCAAGGATTTTAGAAGACAGATTTTTCCTTTGCCACATCCAGCCTGAGCCTCATGGATAGAATAACCGAGTGTTTGCTGTTCTCCAGCATTGCTGGCCCACTCCTGCCTGCCTGCTGACAATGACACATCCAGGCCCCACTGACCACCTACCCCTCACCCTCATTCCTGCAACTCTCAGTAGAGACACAAGCAAGTTTACCACAGCGTGGTTTATCTGTTATTCAGCCCAAATACACACTTTACAATGATTTCTCTATGTTTTGGTATTCATTTCATGTGTCAACAATACTTACTTGAATTTGGAACAGTGGTGAGTTTGCTAAAGAAAAATGAGCCCTTGGTTGCTTATGTATGCATATAAGTGTGAATATGAAATGACTTCATGGTTTTTCTAGTTTCTTTATAAATTTTAACATGTGACTGACTTTCTTTTCAACCCCAGCTATGATGATGCTCTTCATGAACCTGGGTTATATTATAACTGCAAAATGTTTGGTACTTGCTGCAGTTACCTACGGTGCAAGGAGTCCCATCAGTTACATCATTCATGCATAGTAGGTAGACATACCTATTTAATAAATAGATGAGAGATTGATTAAGTATTTTAAGAAGGGGAAAAAGGAAAGGAAAGGAATAATATGGATATAGTGAATGAATGGATAAGCGGGCAAGAAGTGATAGCAGGAGCCCTCCATGAGAAGTTACAGGGACAGGAAGGTTTTCACGGTATGTCTCAGATTGCTAAGGTTGTGACTCAGATTGATGTAGAAATATAGTCTCAAGGATCTGGGGTTCTCATATAGCAATCGTTTCCAATCAAAGTCCATGTTATCTAATTTTAGGGTGCAGCTTTCAATAGGACATTGCCAGTCCATTAATGGACCAAGTGTGAGTCCTGAGCAGCTGGTGGGAACGTGCAGGTCTACAGCTCCCAGGATAACTGCTGTTCACTCAGTTCTTTTTTAGTGGATGGATCAGAGTTCTGAAGGGGTAGAGGTAGATATGAAAGTGCTCTGAGAGCAATTTCAGTATTACCTTGAACCAAGTTGATTTGGCGGTCACCTGCATTTAATGGTAGTCCACTGCTATTTACTGAGCATCACCACTGTGTCCCAGTTTACGACACACTTGTTCTAATTCATGCTACCACAGCCTGATGAATTAGAAAGTTTATAGATGAAGAAAATGAGTAAGGTGGCCAAGGTTAGGTGGCCAAGGTTAGGTCACAAACTTGGTAACTGTAGAGCTAAGACTCTTCTAGAGTGCACTGCCTCTTATATTTACTTAGCCCGGAAATCACATTGGGCTGCCAGATAATCTGTCTGTTTATCAGTCAGAATGGAATATGAGTTAGGGCCAGACTTGAAGAAACTCCTGTGCACATTCTATTGTCATTCTGTTGCATTAAACTAGCAATCGCTAAGATCTTAGGCAGTGCTAAGCACTTAATATGGATTATTGCTTTTTATCTTTGTGACAGAAGCACAGCTGCATTATATAGAAACAAGCAGACAGATACATCCACAATTTTTAATCATATCCTGTAAGTGACAGACCTGTTGGGAAATAGTTCTCCATGAGTCTCTTGGGTTTCTCATCATTTTATGAGCAAAGGTGCTAATTGCCTTTATTCTGGATTATCTTTTCTACGATGTTTGTATGGGGAAGAGTCTTAGAAGATAAAGACAGTGTCCCCTCCTGGAGCAAAGGACAGTTGGGCTTAATTTCTAATAGAGTAAAGGCAAGAAGATAGTATATACCTTTGGTGTATAGAAAAAGCATGCTTACTACTCATTATTAAATATCTGGATTCCCCAAGCTCAGAGTTCCTCTCCTGTAACACAACCCACTGTGTGTACAGGTGTTAACAGGCTTTCTTTGCATCACCCCTAGGGGGTGGGGCTTGGAGAACTGACAAAAGTGCTGCTCCTCAGGCTACTACTATTGCAGTGAGTAATAAACTGTCCTTTGTCTCTTATTCAGGAGTCTTACGTTTTTTGTTTGTTTGTTTTGTGATGGAGACAGAGAAAGAGACAGTCAGATGGATAGATAGGGACAGACAGAGAGGAAGGTAGAGAGATGAAAAGCATCAATTCTTCATTGTGGCTCCTTAGTTGTTCATTGATTGCTTTCTCATACGTGCCTTGAATGAGGGCTACAGCAGAGCAAGTGACCCCTTTCTCAAGCCAGCGTCCTTGGGCTCAAGCCAGCGACCATGGAGTCATGTCTATAATCCCATGCTTAAGCCAGTGACCTTGTGCTCAAGCTGGTGAGCCCATGCTCAAGCCAGAAACTTTGGGGTTTCGAACCTGAGTCCTCTGTGTCCCAGTCTGGCATTCTATCCATTGCACCACCACTTGGTCAGGCAGTCTTATTTTTTTGTTTTGTTTTGTTTTGTTTTTTACCAGCACCCATGAAACTATGGCAAGTTAACTTATTAGTTTTCAAATAGAATACAAACCTCAACCTGTTCATAGCTCTCAATAGAACCTAAGTTCAAATTCAGGTCAGTATGAGTCTAAAACCCCTATTTTTTACCATTGCACTCTTGTGCCTGAAGTTGTGTGTTTGGAATTACAGTGATGAAAATAGAATAAAGTCATCTTACTGCGTTCCTTACTGGACCACCTTTTAAAAGGATTTCTGAAAGGAAAAACGGCAGTTTGATTTTGTATCAAAGCCACCTCTGATTCTGTTCTCCTGTCCTTATGCCATTTATAGAAGGTGTTTTGGACTCTGACAGTGAACCCCCCCTTCAGTTACTAGGTGGGGTGAGGAGAAAGGATTGCGTGGGTCTGCTGGCTCTGTGGGGATAAGATAGAGGACCTTATCTGGGGCAAGGACAGGAAAGATAACAACCTGTCACTTTGTTGTCCATCTTGTTTTTCCTCACAATAAAGGAGGGATAAATCTAAGTTACAGTCACTAGCTTCTTATGCCTAGTAGTTTACAATCTGCTGGTCTCTCTGTATTTGTCCTGTTAGCTGAGTTTACCAATGAAACACTGCTTATGTATAGTTTTTTACAGTGTACAAATTACAAAACATAAGCGCTAGTTGTCTATTTAATTATAAGTAACCATTTTAAGATAGAAAACTAAGGCTCAGAGAAGTTATGTGAGTTGCCCAAGGTCACACTGTTCCAGAATTAAAACTTGAGCCCAGATCTACTAATTTCCTGCTCAGTATCTTCTCTACAAAAAATCTATCTCATCAAATTCTTTCAGTGAGGACTAACCCATATGCCCTTTGTAAGGATTTCTGTGCTTTAACAAGAAATGAGCCCTCCTGGTAACCTCAGATGAGCAGCAATCAAGATAATTCCAGTTCGGAGGAGAGTGATTGAGATCTTGCCTCTCCACTATCCCAAACTGAAGGAGAACAAAGAGGTGCAAGTTCAGAGGTCCGGAAGCACAGTAAGCATTCTGTATGTATTGATAGAGCCACAAATTCATGGGATCTCTCTCTCTAGAATAATGTATACCATCTTGATCTTCCACCTTTATATTATTAAATGGGCACATATTTCATGAGCAGTTTTATTCCTACCATACAAGATTGTTCTCAGATAGTTTTTAGAGCAAAACTATTTCTACAAATACCAATGTCTTGAGAAGTTTTCTTTGTCTTTTTTTAATTTCGTAAATACTTTTATGTGAAATGTATTGTCTCAATGGTTGGGGGTTACAATAATGTGAATAACAAGTAACGCTTCTCCTTGACTAATTAGCATTTCAAATGTGATTTCAGATACATACACAATTAGCTCCAACTAAAAAAAGAATAACCATTACTGATGTAGAGAAAGGAGCAAATCAGTATATCTGAGCAGAGATGTTAAGTAAGTAATGTCCAATTAGTGCTATTGAGAACAAGTTTATTAAGCATAAGCATTTGGACTGACTTGAGTCTTGCTGGATGAGTAGAGTTTTGGTAGAAAAAGAGAAGAGACTGTTCCTGGCAGAAAGAATAGCATGGACATAGGGATGGAGAATGAAAGTGAATGTTATGCTTGACCTATGGTGGCACAGTGGATAAAGCATCAACCTGGAATTCTGAGTTCAAAACCCTAAGCTTGCCTGGTCAAAGCACATAGGGGAGCTGATGCTTCCTGCTCCTCACCTCCCTCCTCTCTCTCTCTATTCTCTAAAATGAATAAACAAAAATAAATAATAAAAAAAGAAAGTCAATGTTATATTTGAGAAAAAGGCAGGATTATGATGTTCAGGGAGAATATGATGGACAGTGAAAATGGAGAAATAGGATAGGGTTACAGTGAAGAGCTTGAATGCCACTTAAAGGCATTGTGACTGTGTATAAATTTGCAGGGTATGAGGAGTCATTTAAGTTTTCTGGGGAGAAATGTATTATGATTCATACTCTGTTTCATCTCTCTCTCTTGACACTGTGACACTATTAATTATATATATTGGCCTCATTTTACAAAATCAGAAATGAAAACTTAGAAAACATAAGTAACTTTCCCCATATCGTAATACTGATGACAGAGGAGAACTTCCAGCCCAAGTATTTCTCACACATTGCAGCCAGTCAGCCAGCATGGAAAATGGCTGCCTTACTAGTACTTTCCATTACCACTAAGGGATAAAAGCTGAGTGCTGAAGGTAAATGGCCTGGTATAATTGCAGTAGGGATAATTGTCAGTATCTTCTAATTTTCTAATTCAAGGATTCTCAAATTTTTAGTCGCATGCAAATGACTTGGGATACTGATTTAGTAGGTCTGGGAAAACACTTAAGATTCTGACTATTTAATAAGCTTCCTGGTGGCCCTGATTGATGCCTTTGATCCTTGAACCAAAGTATGCCTAACAAGGCTCCCTAACATTCCTCTTGACCCTGTCCTACCTTGAAGATAGATACATATATACTTTAGATATAACATACTTGCCTCCAAATGCACTTAATAACATTTTCCCTTTGTGTGCTTCTGCCTGGGTTGTATCTGAATTGTGAAGGAAAACTGAAATTGAATGTGCAAAAGCATTTAACAGTGTCTGACTCATTTTAGGGGTACCAAAAGGTTTGCTAACTCCGTTCTTACAATCGCTTTTTCCTCTATAACCCCTACAATCTACTCCTTCTCTGGCTCCTTCGAAATGAAAATGTGAATTAAATATTTTAGGAACAAAACCAGAGGGGAAAATTAATATTTTCTTGAAAGAAAGTTAAAATTTAAAGAATTTTATGAATTACCATTTCCAAGCTAAGCTCTTTGGTAATTTGGAAGTCCAGAATTTAAGCTGTGATGCCTTAGGTAGCTTCTGCCTTGGAAGATCTGAGCCTCACTCAACGCTGCCCCTATTTCCTACAGGTTTCTCTTCTTCCTATGTCATCTCTGTGAATTCTGATGAGCAGGGATCTCAGCTGACAGTGCCAACAGCATCTCAGCTCTGAGCCTTATTTGCTCATTACTGTTAGCTTCCTTTTTTTTTTTTTTTCATTCCTGTCTTTCTCTACCTTCTCTCTGGGCTTTAAGGCCTGTCTCATTATTTGTCTTTGATTTCTTGTTTACCTAACTTCTTTTTACTGCCTTTATTAGTTGTCACAGGAATGCTTTAGCTGGGAGAGTTGAGTCAGGAGGCAGTTGGCAGTCCTAGACTATACTCACAGACCTATGAAATGTTTATTGCTCCTGGAGATAACTGAGTGATCCCCTGATCAATTCTTCATGAGATAAAAAAGAAAATATTCTGAGACTCAGATACAGTGACTTTTCCTGAGAGCCATGTCTCCTGTCTCCTGACTCTAATAGAGACATGGAACTTTCTATACACATTGCAGTCTATTCAGTGTTATGGAGCTGGGGAAGAACTGACAGCCACCAGATACTGTATGAGGTCATTTCCATTTATAACTCATTAACCCTCAAAAAAAATCTATGAAAAGAAGTACC
The DNA here is from genome assembly GCA_037038555.1 of Rhynchonycteris naso. NCBI lineage: Eukaryota > Metazoa > Chordata > Mammalia > Chiroptera > Emballonuridae > Rhynchonycteris > Rhynchonycteris naso. Next base: position 304,820,983 of record CM072995.1, on the reverse strand, counting down.
AATTACTGTCCTTAAGTTAGAGATGAAGAAGAAAAATTTCAGAGAGGGTAAGTAAATTCTTAAGCCTGCTCAGCTAATCAGTGACAGAACCAAAATTAAAACCTGAGGCTATGCAACAGCAAATCCATGGAACTGGTAATGATTAGAGTAGAAGTTAGTAAAGAAGAAAATATATAGCAGAAAATATTAACAAAAATAAAAGTTGGTCCACTAATAAAAGCAATAAAATTGAGCCTGACCAGGCGGTGGTGCAGTGGATAGAGCGTCGGACTGGGATGCGGAAGACCCAGGTTCGAGACCCTGAGCTCACCAGCTTGAGCGCGGGCCCATCTGGCTTGAGCAAAAGCTTGCCAGCTTGGACCCAAGGTCACTGGCTCCAGCAAGGGGTTGCTTGGTCAGCTGAAGGTCCGCAGTCAAGGCACATGTGAGAAAGCAATCAATGAACAACTATGATGTCACAATGGCAATGAAAAACTAATGATTGATGCTTCTCATCTCTCTCCATTCCTGTCTGTCTGTCCCTATCTATCCCTCTCTCTGACTCTCTCTCTGTCCCTGTAAAAAAAAAAAAAGAAAGAAAGAAAATAAACAATAAAATTGATAAGTTCCAAGATGAATGGATCATGGAAAATTTAGAGAAAACACAAATTACCAATATATATAATGAAAGTATAGGGCATCACTAGAAATTTTACACTATATGTATAGTAAAGGACTAGCATAAATAGAGTGAACAACTGTTATGTCCATAAAATGAATAAATTAGGTGAACTTATAAATCTCTGGAGAGACACAAATTACCAAAATGGACACTGTAAAGCCAGTAGTCGAGGCCATTATCACAGCCGCCTGACCCGTGCAGGTTTGCATTTGATTCGGACAGTTGGTAATAAAACAACGGAGCCAAGAACTGGTGAGCCATCAGCTTTAATTCTAGCTTGCACCCGGCGGGCAAGCAAAAACATACACTGGGCTCCAAAACCCACTCATTCAGTGCTCACAAAGCTACTGACTTATCCAAGTTTCCTAGAATCAAAGGTTTCTAGCTCACCAGACTTATTCACCTCTGTTCCCCATCTCCTCCTGCACAAACTCTTAACAAACTGGCTTCTCCCTCAGCACTCTGCCATCTTGGCTGCTTCTCCTGGCCTCCACGTGGCCTTAATCTGCTCTCCTCTCTAATACCTCAGGAACCAAGAGCACAAGCTCCTGGTCTGCCCCACTTTATAGCATAGATTCAAAACCTTTAATCCAATTATACAAACAAGAAAGTCTCTGATACAAAGCCACGAGGAACAGTGGGATTCCTCAAGAGAGGGCACCACCCTACATCATCCAATCAGTCAATGGTGTGGTGAAAAGCTTACTCTTAAAACTAAGCCTTAGGCTATAATGACCTGACCTGCTTACATTACAGTCTTTCCCCCACACCCATCCCAAGCATAAGGGCAAATAGTATCACCTGGGTGACGGGCTTCCATGTGGGCAGCACCATCTTTAACAAAGTGAGCATATTATATTTTATCTGCCCAACAGACACAAAGATAAAATTTTAAATTTTCCTTTAGTAAATAAAGTGATTTTATTATATTTATTTACTTATAATTAAACTTCCCAGCAAAAAACTCTAGGATCAGACAGGTTCACTGGTGAATTCTATCAAACATATGAGAAAGAAGCAACATCAATCATATGCAGACTCCTTTAGAAAATAAATGAAGCCTGTACTAACTGGATACTAAAACCAGATAAATTGAAAGCACTCTCTAATTAAAAATACAAAACTGCTGAAACATTAAGAAATGACTATATAGGTAGACAAATGTACTTTGTACAGGGTTGGGAGACTTACTCTGTTTAAGATGACAATTCTTTCTAAACTAATCTGTAGCTGCAGTGAGACTATAAAAAAGCCCATGTGGCTTTTTTAGGTAGAAATTGCCAACCTGACTCTAACATTTATATAAAAGTGCAAATTATTCAAAATAAAAACAAATTTGAAAAAGAATAACAAAGTTGTAGGACTGAATTTCACTGATTTTCAGACTTACTATAAAATAGTAATTCATTAACCCTCAAAAAAATCTGTGAAAAGAAATACCAATTACTATCCTTAAGTTAGAGATAAAGAAGAAAAATTTCAGAGAGGGTAAGTAAATTATAAATTTAATTATAAAGTTATTATTTTATTTACTATAAAATAACAGTAATCAGAGAGAGTTCGTAAATATAAAACCCACATTTCTATATTTAATTGAGTTTTAAAAAGTTGCCAAGGTACTGTAATCAGGGTAAAGGTAGTCTGTTTAATACTAATTGGTACTGAAACAACTAGTTATTTATATGGGAAAATATACCTCAGTTTTACATCTTACAACACAATGATTTGTTCAAAATAGATTGTAGACCTAATGTATGTGCTAAAACCATGAAACTTTACAAAGAAAACATGATAATATCACCATTTCCTTTAGCCAAGAATTTCTTACTGGTTTCTCCAAAACCATGAAAATTAAAAAAGTTTATTCTCAGAGACCTTACGTAAATGAAAATACAAGTCCTAGACAGGTAGAATGCATCCACAATTCATGGTAGTAAGAAAGGATTTTTCTTTGAAATTTATAAATAAATTCTATGACTCAATAATAAATAATTATTGTTCATACAAGAATGTTACATATAAGTCTTAAGCAGATATTTCATGTAGGAATATATTTAAGTGGACAATAAACACATAATAAGATGTCTAACATAAATTATCATTGGAGAAATGCAAAATAAAGCTACAATGAGAAACTGGCACATACCTGCTATCGTGGCTAAAATTAAAAAGACTTATCAAACCAGATATTAATGGTAATATCAAGCAACCAGAACTTTCATATATTGGTTGATGTGTAAAATAACTCAGCTGCTTTGAAAACAATCAGTTTCTTCTAAAGATAAACCTAGATATAGCCTATCACCCCACAATTCCACTTGAAGGTATTTATCCTAGAGAAAAAAAAATATGCTTTGTTAAAAAATGACTGTATACACACAAAAGTATTTGTATACACATGTTTGAAATAGTTTTATTTGCAATAATTGTAACCTAGAAAGAGCCAAGATGTTCATTAGTAGGTGAAGGGATAAACTAATTGTGGTATATGCATACAATGAAATACCAAGCCATAAAATGGAGCAATTTCTGATAAATCTAGCAACCTGAGTGAATCTCAAAAATATGCTGACCAAGAGAGCTAGACAAAAAGACTCTATATAATTCCATTTATACAAAATACTGAGTAGGCAAAACAAATTTATATAGATAGATGAGAGCAGGGTTGTTTCTGAAGAGGTTCAGTGACTTGCTTGGAAGAGACACAGGAATTATTCTGCAGTAATAGACATGTTCGTGTCTCCATAGGTGTTTATGTTACCTAAATGTGTATATCTATCAAATCCATTCCACCCATAAACTTGGGATCTTGAGAAAAAACTAAACACGGGAAGAGGAAGATGAGCAGATGGTAAATATGACTAAGGGAAAACATAATATTCTTCGATATGTGTTTATTTTCCTCTTTTTGTGGTTCAGGGACCTTTCTATAAAAATTGGGTGTTGGACCAGGTGACTCATTTCTTCTCTCTCTCCCATTTGTCTCATGGTAAGGAAGGAAAGGGGTGATTCATGGAATACCTCTTGCCTTATAGGTCGGGGGATCCTTTCACCAGGTTTTGTTCATGGTCCAAACATATTATGTACAAAATTTATTTCCTCATTCGATACCTATCTATCATGCTGCTGTTATAGGCACAGGGTTCATCAAGGTGCTAGTGGTGCAGCAAAAACAAATCAGGTAAAATACCTGTTTTCAGGAAGTTTATGTTCCAGTGCAAATGTAAAGGCAACAATCAGTAAACAAGTATGTGTATACATACACGTATATATGTGTACACACACACACACACACACACACACACACAAACTATTCTCATGGTGATAACACTGTGCAGAACAATTAACCAGATTGAGGGGAATACAAAGTTCTGGAACACAGGTTTTAAATAAAGTTTTTGAGAGATACCTCTAATGGATTTAGATTTCTAGGTTGCAGTTATTTCCTCTCAATATATTGAGTACATATAGCATTCTGATTGTAATTGTTACTCCTAAGAAACTGGTTGCCTTTATATCACTACTTTGAAAGTATTGTATTATTTCTGCTCACCTGTTTTTAAGATGTGCTCTCTTTATTTGGGGTGTGGGTATTATTTGAAGCCTCATAAAAATGAGTACTACAGAGGCGATTTGCCTTTGCTTTTGCCAAGCGCTACTCAAGACCACTCCAGTTTATATATGTGACCAAGTTTCTTTTGAGATCATAGATTAAAAACCGGGGAAAGGGCTGTGTTATCATTGTCAGTTCTCACTAGTCATTTTTTATTTAGGACTCGTTGTCAAGATTCAAGACATATTTTCAGTTCACTGAAAGAGATTTTATTGGTTTCGTTTTTGGTTTTAACTCATCCTTATACTGAAGAGATTCTTACAATCTTGAGGTTTTAGCTTTAGCAGAGAAATCTGTGTGGCTCCCTGCTTTTGTCAGACACTGGGTGGCTGGGTTTTCTGTCCTTTTCATGCTGAGTCCATGAAAACATCAACTCACGTTCATGCAGTTTGGCAGTTGTTCTTTGAGTATCAGCTTATTTAATGGTGGGGCAAAAGTGTAATGACTACTCTAAGGAGAAGGTGTCTTCAGACTGAAAGACAAAGCAGTGAATTCTGTAGACTATAACAGAATTTATCATAGGGCAAGTTACCTACAGGAAGATTGGTTTGGAGTGGGCAGAGGGCACTGCAGTTTTATACAAATTTATCTTTATTATACTGTTTTTATAACATTATTCAGGTACAATTAATTGATAAGAATGAAAGAGATCAAGAATGCAGTAGTGCCAGAGGCCACAGCTCCTGGTAGTTGATACGGTCACCAGTTTGATATTCATTGATCTCAGTTGTCATCCTGGTCATTATTACCAAAAATATTTATGTTACATGGCAAGATGGTGATGGAGTAAGTGGACGTACCAACTTCTAATTTCCAGAATCAAAGTGGATTATAACTTAAATTTAAGAACCATCATCTAGATAAACCAACTTTGAACTAAACTAAGTGGACTCTTCAACCAAGGAACACTGAAGAAGCCACGTTGAGACTGGTAGGAAAAGCGAAAACGTGAAGAGGGCTGCCCAGCTCCCTGGAGTGAACGGCAGCCCAGAGAGACCCGTGTGGCGGGAGGAGTTTGGCGGAGAGGGAGGGACCTGGGTCCCAGGAACAAAGCCCCAGCCTGCAGTTCCAGAGCCTAGAAGAGTTGTTTGGACAGTATTGAGCTGTGAAACAAGTGAGGATACTGTTTGTGAGAAAGAGACAGTTTTCTCAGACCCAGAATTCTTCTTAAAGGGACAGATCAGAAAATCTCTCTCACAACCACTCACCTGGGACTCCGGGGAATGGGGACAGAGGAGAGGACCAGAGCAGTGGGAAGAGAGTATGGACTGGAAGGCACAGGGAGAAACACTCTGAGGAACAGCCACCCTAACCCCTGAGCTAAGTCACTTACCTAATCAAAAATGAATATTTCCCCTGAAACTAGCAATACCAACAAAGGGAGGCAGGATACCAGCCAAACAAGCTCTCCCATGGCATTTAGAGCAGAGCTGCTTAGACAGAGGGACCTTCCAGAACTACAGTATGGAGGGTTAGGGTATGAGCTGCAGTGACCCTACCCACACTGCTGAGGGCTGGCTGGAGGGATGGTGGCAGCTGGAGGCTGAAACGCGGTTCTGTTGGCAGGGGCGGAGACCCAACTGGTGTGAGCTCGGTCTAGCCCAGCAGGGGTGGAGGGGACATGCAAAAGTGGTCTGGCAGCTGTGGACCTGCCTGCAGCCCCACCTGCGGGGAAAAAGCGGGATGCCAGGAATGGGCAGAGATCTGCTCTGTGACCCTGGACCCTGTGCAAGCTGGCCCTGACTGCGAGGGTGGGGCTAGGACCAGGGACAGGCGGAGGCTCACAGCTGAGCGCTCGCTAGCAGTCCCGCCCGCCCGAGCAACCGTGATTTGCCATCCTGCGTGCATGAGTTGGCTCTGACCGCGGGGGCAGAGCTGGAGCCCTGGGCGAGCAGAGGCTCACAGCTGAGCACATGCCAGCAGCCCGACCAGCCCGAGAAACGGTGGCGAGCAGGCTCTGACCGTGGGGGCTGGAAGGAAGCCCAGAAACAGGCTGGGTCTGCAGCTGAGCAAAGGTGCTCACCTCTACCCTTGGTGCTGAGCCTTGTGGCTTGAGTGCAGTGTGCAACCCAACCTGTGGTGGCGAGGCGAAGGCCCAGGCAGGCTGAGGCTTGTAGAGCCGGGACCAGAACACAGCCCCTCCTGTGGAGGAGAGGCGGAGGAAAGGAGAAAATCACAGCAACAGCCACTGGCAACATCCATACACAACTGCCCAGGGCAGCGGCAGAGGGGGTGGCAGGCCTGCAGACAGACCACACCTAGAGAACACAAAGGCAACACCCATTGGACTCCAGTGGCCACAACCTTCTTATACACAGACAAAATGGGCAGGCAGAGAAATGCAACCCAAATGAATCAATAGAAATCCCCAGAGAAGGACCTGAATGAACCAGATATAACCAAATTACCAGATGCAGAATTTAAAATAATGATAGTTAGGATGCTCAAAGAGATTGGAGCAACAATTGATAGTCATTACAAACACCTAAATAAAGAGATAACAAGTATAAAAAATGAAATTGAAATAATAAAAAAGGATTAGACAGAAATGACAAATACAGTATCAGAACTGAAGACCACAATGGAAGAAATTAAAAGAAGGATGGATGACACTGAGGATCAAATGAGCAAGTTAGAGGACACAATAAACAAAGGCACAGAAGCAGAGAAGAAAAAAGAAAAGAGACTCAAAAAATGTGAGGAAACTCTAAGGGAGCTCTGTGACAACAAGAAGAGAAATAACATCTGTATCATAGGGGTTCCTGATGAAGAGGACAGAAAACAAGAAATCGAAACTTTGTTCAATCAAACAATAGCAGAAAACTTCCCTAAATAAAGGTAGAAAAACATTTTACACATTCAAGAAGCAATGAGAATTCCATTAAAGGGAAACCCAAAGAAATCTACACCAAGACAAATCATAATTAAAATACTAAAGCAAAGGGATAAAAAGAAAAATTTTAAAGCTGCTAGAGAAAAAAAGGCTATCACCTACAAAGGAGCCCCCATAAGAATGACACCTGACTTCTCAACAGAAACACTTGAGGCCAGAAGGGAATGGCAAGATATATTCAAAGTAATGCAGAACAAAATCTACAACCAAGACTACTCTATCCAGCAAGGTTAACATTTAAAATTGAAGGAGAAATAAAGAGCTTCCCAGACAAAAAGCCTCAAAAAATTCATTAAAACCAAACCAATTCTGCAAGAGATACTAAGGGACCTGCTGTGAACAGTTCAAAGGGAGAAAAGAATATAGGAAAAGAAGAATACAGCTTTAAAGAATAAAATGGCAATAAAAAACTACATATCAATAATAACCTTAAATTTAAATGGATTAAATGATCCAATCAAAAGACATAGGGTAGCTGCATGGATCAAGAAACAGGACCCATACATATGCTGTCTACAAGAGACACACCTTAAAACAAAAGATGCACATAGACTGAAGGTAAAAGGATGGAAAAAAATATTTCATGCAAATGAAAATGAAAAAAAAGCCGGGGTAGCAGTACTTATATCTGACAAAATGGACTTTAAAACAAAGGCTGTAGTAAGAGATAAAGAAGAACACTACAAAATTATAAAGGGAACAATTCAACAGGAAGATATAACTATTATAAATAACAACGCACCAAATATAGAAGCCCCAACATACATAAAGCAGACTTTGATAGATATAAAGAACGAGATTAACAGCAATACTATAAAATTAGGGTATTTAAATACCCCACTAACATCACTGGATAGATCCTCAAGGAAGAAAATTAATAAAGAAACAGCAGACTTAAAAGATACACTAGATCAACTCGATTTAATAGATATCTTCAGAACTTTTTACCCTAAAGCAGTAGAATATACATTCTTCTCAAGAACTCATGGTACATTTTCTAGGATAGACCACATGTTAGGACACAGAAATGGTCTCAACAAATTTAAGAAGATTGAAATCATATCAAGCATTTTCTCTGATCACAATGCCATGAAACTAAAAATTAACCACAAAAGAAAAAATGAAAAATACTCAAACACTTGGAAACTAAATAGCATGTTATTAAATAATGAATGGATTAACATTGAGATCAAAGAAGAAATAAAAAAGTTTCTAGAAATGAATGAAAATGAGCATACATCAACTCAAAATTTATCGGATATAGCAAAAGCAGTACTGAGAGGGAAGTTCATAGCACTACAGGTGTACGATAAGAAGCTAGAAAAAGCTCAAATAAGCAACCTGACCATGCACCTAAAAGAACTAGAAAAACAACAGCAAATAAAGCCCAGGACCAGTAGAAGAAAGAAAATAATAAAAATTAGAGCAGAAATAAATGACATAGAGGCTAAGGAAACAATACAGAGGATCAATGAAACCAGGAGCTGGTTCTTTGAAAAGGTAAACAAGATTGATGAACCTTTAACTAGACTCACCAAGAAAAAAAGAAAGAGGACTAAATAAATAAAAGTAGAAATAAGAGTGGAGAAATAACAAGTGACACAACAGAAATACAAAGCATTTTAAGAAAATACTATGAAGAAATCTATGCCAAAAAATTAGACAACCTAGGTGAAATGGACAAATTTCTTGAATCATATAATCTTCCAAAAATCAATCTGGAAGAATCAGAACACCTAAACAGACCAATTTCAACAAATGAGATCAAAACAATTATCAAAAAACTCCCAAGAAGGAAAAGTCCTGGGCCTGATGGCTTCACAAGTGAATTCTACCAAAAATTCAAAGAAGAATTAACTCATATTCTCCTCAAGCTATTTCAAAAAATTCAGGAGGAAGGAAGACTTTCAAATTCCTTTTATGAGGCAAGCATAATTCTGATCCCAAAACCTGGCAAAGACAACACAACGAAAGAAAATTATAGGCCAATATCGCTGGTGAATTTAGACGCTAAAATTCTCAACAAAATATTAGCCAACCAGATCCAGCAATATATGAAAAAAATCATACACCACCATTAAGTGGGATTTATTCTGGAAAGCCAAGGCTGGTTCAATATTCGCAAATCAATCAATGTGATTCATCACATAAACAAAAGGAAGGACAAAAAACACATGATAATTTTAATAGATGCAGAAAAGGCATTTGATAAAATCCAGCACCCATTCATGCTCTAAACTCTCAGTAAAGTGGGAATACAGGGAACATTCCTTAACATGATAAAGGCCATCTATGACAAACCCACAGCAAACATCAGACTAAATGGGCAAAAATTAAAAGCAATCCCCTTAAGATCAGGAACCAGGCAGGGGTGCCCCCTTTCACCACTCTTATTCAACATAGTTCTGGAAGTCCTAGCTGCAGCAATCAGACAAGAAAAAGAAATAAAAGGCATACAAATTGGAAAAGAAGAAGTAAAACTGTCACTGTTTGCAGATGATATGATATTGTACATAAAAAACCCCAAAGTTTCTGTTAAAAAACTACTGGACCTGATAAATGAATTCAGCAAGGTGGCAGGATATAAAATTAATACTCAGAAATCAGAGGCATTTTTATATACCAACAATGAACTGTAAGCAAAAGAAATTAAGGAGAAAATTTCCTTCACTATTGCAACAAAAAAATAAAGTACCTAGGAATAAATTTAACCAAGGAGGTTAAAGACTTGTACTTGGAAAATTATAGAACATTGATAAAAGAAATCAAGGAAGATACAAACAAGGGGAGACGTATACCGTGCTCATGGTTAGGAAGAATAAACATCATTAACATGTCTATATTACCCAAAGCAATTTATATATTCAATGCAATACCAATTAAAATTCCAATGACATACTTCAAAGATATAGAGCACATATTTCAAAAATTTATATGGAACCAAAAAAGAACACAAATAGCCTCAGCAATCTTAAAAAGAAAAAATAAAGCAGGAGGTATCACTCTTCCAGATATCAAGGTTTACTACAAGGCCATTGTACTCAGGACAGCCTGGGACTGGCATAAGAACAGGCACATAGATCAATGGAACAGAACAGAGAACCCAGAAATAAACCCACACCTTTATGGACAACTGATATTTGACAAAGGAGGAAAGACCATACAATGGAGTAAAGACAGCCTCTTTAACAAATGGTGTTGGGAAAATTGGACATCTACCTGCAAAGAAATGAAACTAGACCATCAGCTTACACCATTCACAAAAACAAACTCAAAATGGAGAAACGACTTAAATGTAAGCCGTGAAACCATAAGCATCTTAGAAGAAAACATAGGCAGCAAGCTCTCCAACATCTGTAGCAGCAATATATTTGCCGATTTATCTCCACGGGCAAATGAAATAAAAGGCAAGATAAACAAATGGGACTATATCAAACTAAAATTTTTTGCACAGCTAAAGATAATAAAAACAGAATAAAAGGACAAACTACACAATGGGAGAACAATTTCGACAATACGTCTGATAAGGGGTTAATAACCAAAATTTATAAAGAACTTATAAAACTCAACAACAGGAAGACAAACAATCCAATCAAAATATGGGCAAAAGAAATGAATAGAAATTTCTCCAAAGAGGACATACAGATAGATGGTCAATAAGCATATGAAAAAATGCTCAACATCACTAATCATTAGAGAAATGCAAATTAAAACCACCATGAGATATCATCTCACACCACTCAGAATGGCGCTCATCTGCAAAACAACACAGAATAAGTGCTGGCGAGGATGCGGAGAAAAGGGAACCCTCCTGCACTGCTGGTGGGAATGCAGACTGGCACAGCCACTGTGAAAAATAGTATGGAGATTCCTCAAAAAATTAAAAATTGAACTGCCTATTGACCCAGCTATCCCACTTATAGGAATATACCCTAAGAACACCATAGCACTGTTCGAAAAGAAGAAATGCGCCCCCATGTTCGTGGCGGCATTGTTAACAATAGCCAAGATCTGGAAACAGCCCAAGTGTCCGTCCATCAGAGGACGAGTGGATTAAAAAGCTTTGGTACATATATACTATGGAATACTACTCAGCCATAAGAAATGATGACATCGGATCATTTACAACAAAATGGATGGACCTTGATAACATTATACGGAGTGAAATAAGTAAAACAGAAAAAAACTGAGAACAGCATGATTTCATACATAGGTGGGACATAAAAGTGAGATATGAGACATGGACAAGAGTGTGATGATTATGGGAAGAGGGAGGAGAGGGTGGGAGAGGATGGAGGGAGGGGAGGGGCACAAAGAAAACCAGATAGAAGGTGACAGAGGACAATTTGACTTTGGGTGATGGGTATGCAACATAATTGAATGATAAGATTACCTGGAGATGTTTTCTTTGAACATATGTACCCTGATTTATTAATGTCACCCCAATAAAATTAATTTTAAAAAGTATTTATGGTACATTTTAGGAAATACAGATAATTATTAACTAGAAGGCTTTTGTATGCTTACTGAGGACAATGAGGTTTGTCAAAGGCATGAAGGGACAGAAATATGGAGATAAGAATTGTTCATCTATAGCTCCAGAAAGGTCTATTGTTTAATAATTTTTAACATTTGACAATTGGCTGTATGAATGGATGATAGAACTGGAAAGTTAATCCTTGATGTGTCTAGAGTCACTGTTGATGTGAGGAAATGATGACTAACTACCATTGTTGACCACCGCATGTGCATGTTTTAATGCATGTGTGGTGGTCATGTTTTAATGCATTATTTTTTATTTCCCAACATTTCTACAAAATATAGATATTATATCCATTTGACCTATGAGGAGACTAAAATGAAAATATATTAATTTCCCTGTCACTTATATATTTTGTAAACATGATATGAAGTTTAGGTTTCACTGCAGTTTTGTCTGACCTTAGACTTTTTCTTTTTCGCTATATAAAAATTTATCTTTGAGAGGCATATGCATAGATCATATATCAACACTGCACTCTAGAGTTAGACTGCCTGGGCCCAAAAGTCAGCTCCATTTTTTACTATCTCTGTGATGTAAGGCTGCTTCCATAACCTCTCTTATCCTCAGTTTTCCCATCAGTAAATGAAGATCATGAAAGTACTTACATAGGGGGATTCTTAAGAGACTTAACCTATTGCATAGGGCTTAATTAAGTGTCAATAAGTGCTCAGTGTGGGTTCATTGCAATCATTGTGTTCATTTATTGATTTTAAAATATGGCATACTATTTTTGGATATACAAGGATGAACAATTATTGTTTTTCTTGTGTGTTTATGAGGGCAATAGTTTTCAAACTGCAGTTCTCAGAATAGCCACATTTTCATTAGCTAGGAACTTTTCAGAAAAGCAAATTAGGAAGGCAAATACACTAAGAAACTAGAGATGGAGCCCAGCTGTCCTTGTTTTAACAAGCCCCCCAGTAATTCTGGTGCACACCAAAGGTGAAGAAGCATTTGTCTGAGAGGAGAAAAATATCTTTCATAGTTTTACCCAAAGCCAACTCTGCACAACGGATGCTTTTGGAACCAATCTTGAGACATTGTAATGTTTCTAAATCAATTCCCACAGCTTCATATGGATGCCACAATCACTTTGTTCTATGCAGACACTTAATCACTAAGATTCTTGATTAATAGTTAACTATTTTGTCTTGACTGCATTTGAAATGATCAGTTATTTATTTTATAATGATTTTCTCTCATGTGGAATGATATGTAATGCTGTGATTATCACAGCCATTAGAACACACTGCTGTACTCTCTCAATCCGTTGAAGCAGATAGAACCTGTGAGGTGTCCCTAAAAGCAAGCTGGTCTCTGTTTCTCCTTAAAAAAATTATCATTTAAGAATTATTATTTTCTGACTAGAAATTATTTGAATAAACTTGGTAAGCCATTTTTTAAATTTTTATGCTTTTCTTTTTAAGGCTCAATAAATATAAAATGACACATTGGCAAACTTTCAGATTTAGCTTGCTTCAATGTAGGAACAAAACTCACAAGAATGTATTTGAGCCTTAGTGAAATTAATTTAATACCATTCTCAGAAATGAAAATTAAATTGCTTGTTTTATATATATCAAAATCAAAAATTCAGTTTAAAATAATTTCATCAGTATTTTTAAGCAAATGAGAATGTAAAAATGGTTTAAACATTTTAACTTCCCTAAATGTTTTAACCTATTTTATTTTCCTAAGTCTCTTTGTAATTTATAATACAAAGCAGCTATTTCAGTTGATTTCTTAGTTCTTTATTTCTAGCTGTGAGAAAAGAATGGTGCAGTGAATACAATGAAAACTGCCATTTATACTGAGGAATTGAATGTTTAATTCCCTTGGGACTCTTTCTAGAGTACACCAGACTCCAACTGGGTGAAAAATTTAAACAAGGCCTTGAGATTTACACAAAAACTAGAGGTATGACAGACTTTGTGGTAGGTCCTGAACTGCTGGCATCAGTAGTTATGTAGAAGCTCTTGATTTGAGCAAATGGAAAATCCCAATTCTGTTGAGGATGTTAATCTATTTACTCAGCTGACCCTCAATAACTTTATTTAATTTACAGATATATTAATATTACCTATCTCAAAAAATTCGTCTTTTTTTCCAAGTAAATGTTTCCTTCGGACCCAAAAGGCAATTTTTACTTTTAGAAAATTCAGTACATGTCTTTCCCAATGGTACAAGACAAAAATGACATCATCATTTTATGCTGTAGTATAATTTAATACAGGTTATGCTTTGTGTTGAAAAAAGAGACTTAGACTAGCATTCAGAACTTGCATTGAAATTCTATGATGTGTATTTGCAGCACAATTTTAAAGACCTGGTCTAAGCTTTATTTTATATTACTTTAAGTCTTTTAAGTTTTCTCACTTAAGGACAGAAAAAGTAACAAATTATAGGTTAGAATGATGGTAAAATAAGGTTAAGTATTTTTGTGTAAATATTTACATCTGTTCCTATTGTAAAGAACTTAGACAAAAGAATGTGCTTTGTGTGTGTGTGTGTGTGTGTGTGTGTATATATATCTATATCTATATCTATATCTATATATATATAGATAGATAGATAGATAGATAGATAGATATAGATATATATATATAGTATTTTATGCATAGTCTATCTGGATCCTGAACTTTGCTTCTGTCGTTGTTTTAACGTGTATCAAAATTTGAGTTTATATGATATAAAGTTGTAAACATTAATTGTAGAATTTATTTTTGTAGAATTTATTTTGTATAAGGTCATAAAGACAAGGTAATAGAATGTTTTATGCTTTAATGACAGTGCTACCAGTTATTATATAAGTATTTTAATTTGAAAACTACAACAAGATTGTTGAAATACCTCTCTATCACACTAATTCGTAAGTGTGGAGATTGAGAAGCTGTTACTTCTAGTTTTAACCTCTCGTTGAATTTCTATAGAGAAGGAATACAAATATTATGCTAAAATGACAAATGCATATATAATGTTTTATTGGAGATACAGTCATTTAAATAAGAGAGAGAGTAATCACCAATGAAATAACATTATCCTATTTTTGTTTTCTAAAGAGATTAACCTTTTTCTTTCTAAATTCCTATCCACCACACCTCCCCTTTGGCAACCGTCAGCTTAATCTGCATCTGTGGATGAGTGTCTGTTTTGTTTATTCACTTGTTTTGTATTTGTGAATTCCACATAAAAGTGAAATTGTATATTATTGGTTTTCTCTGAGTGTTTTCACTTAGCATAAAACTCTCTAGGTCCGTCCATGTTGTTGCAAATTACAAGATTTCATTCTTTTTTGTGCCTCAGTAAGGGTCCATTGTATATATATGTATATACTATATGAGCCACCTCTTCTTATCTATGTGTCTATTGATGGGCACTTGGGTGGCTTCCAGATCTTGGCTATTGTAAATAATACTTCAGTGAATATAGGGTTACACATATCTTTTCAAATCAGTGTTTTACATTTCATCTGATAAATAGCCAGAAATGGAATTGCTGGATCATATATAGGAGTTCAGTTTTTAATTTTTGAGCTAACTTCATACTATTTTCCATAGTGGCTGTACCAATCTGCATTCCTATCAACAGTGCACAAGGGTTCCCTTATCTCCACATCCTCACCAGTACTTATTGTCTGTTGATTTATTGATAATAGCCATTCTGACAGGTGTGAGGTGATATCTCATTGTGGTTTTAATTTGTATTTCTCTGATGATTAGTGACATTGAGCATCTTTTCATATGTCTATTGGTTATCTGTATGTCCTCTGGAGAAATGTCTCTTCATGTTTTCTGCCCATTTCTAAATTGGATTGTTTGTGGTTTATTTTTGTGTGTGTGTGATATGTTGTATGATATACATATATGTATATGACTAGTTTACTAATAATTTATTACTAATTACTAATAATATGTTACTAATTTTATATATATTACTAAGACCTATGTCAGATAGTTCATTCCCTTTACTTTTTCTAGGAGTTTTATGGTTCTTACATTTAAATTACATATAAAATTAAGGGTTTATTTTTGTATCTGGTGTAAGACAGTGATCCACTTTCATTTTTTTTCCTATATCTGTCCAGTTTTCCCAATAGCAACTGTGAAGAAATTATCATTTATTTTTTGTATATTATCATCTCCTTTGTCATGAATTAATTGACCATATATTCAAAAGTTTATTTCTGTGCTGTCTTCTGTTCCCTTGGTCTATATCTGTTTTTGTTCCTTTACCGTGCTATTTTGATTTTGTAGCTTTGTAGTATATAGTTTAAAATCAGGGAATGTGAAACTGCCAACCTTGTCCTTCTTTCTCAAGATTCCTTTTACTGTTTGTTGTCTTGTGTGATTTCAGGTTTTCTTTAATGATACATTGATCTCTGTGGTATTGGTTGTAATCACTCCTCTTTCATTTCTGATTTTATTTGAGTTATCTCTCTTTTTTTCTTTATTAATCTTGATAGAATTTTGTCAATTTATGTATTCTGTCAAAGAACCAGACCTTAGTTTCACTGATATTTTTTATTATTCTTTTCTCTATTTTGTTTACTTCTGCTCTGACCTTTATTATCTCCTTTTTTCTTATTATTTTGGATTTTGTTTGTTCTTTTTCTAGGTGCAAAGTTAGATTGTTTATTTGGGAATTTTCCTAGTTATAAACTTCCCTCTCAGAACTGCCTTTTCTGCATCCCATAAATTATAGAAAGTTGGGTTTTCATTTTCATTTGTCTAAGATAGTTTTTGATTTTCTGCCTCATGCCTTTTTTGATCCATGGGTTGTTGAGTAGCATGTTATTTAATCTCTATATATTTGTGTTTCTTTTCCAGTTTCCTTACTATAGTTGATTTATACTTTCACGTCATTGTCATAAAATGTGCATGACATGATTTCAATGTTTTTTAATTTCTGAGGTTTGGTTTATGACTTAATGTGTAGCCTATCCTGGAAAGTGCTTCATGTGCATTTGAGAAAAATGTGTAATCTGCAGTTTTAAGATAAAAAGTTCTATAAATGCATGGTAAGGCGATCTAGTGTAATGTGGCCTTTAAAGCCATTATTTCCTTATTAGTTTTCTGTCTGGGTGATCTATCTATTGAGGTAAATGGAGTATTCAAGTCCCCAACTATTATAGTATTACTCTTAATTTTTGCTTTAATGTCCATTAGCAGATACTACAGTGTTTTGCTGGTTCCATACTCTCTCTAGGTCTATGATCCCCCATGTGTGTGTGTGCAGCCCAGAGGGCGCACACAGCAGTGCCCTGCTCTACCCACTGGGTCAGTCTCCTAGTAGAAGGTACTCATATACACGTTCTTTGGCACCCACACCCTCCTGTTCCTGCTGGATCTAGGTCTGGGAGGGGTGGCTTGGGATGTGCTACAGAAGCCCTGCAGGTTGGCTAGAGAGCCTGGATAGAATTCTGCCTGTTATCTGGGGCAGGGGAAATGTAAACAGTGGTGCTCACTGTCTCCTCTGGTTCTGGATAGTTTCTTCAGCTAAGTGATCTTTATAAGATTTTCTCTGCCATTTTTCCATTCTTGGTTACCTGCCTCCTGAGAAAAAAGGAAGAGGAATCTTAACCTTGAACATCCAAATTGATTTCACCTTAGGACTGGCATAATTCTTCATTAACACAGGATACTGCCTTAAGACTTCCAATGATTTTGCAAGTGCTGGGAAATATTTTTCCTCATATCCTACTAAAATTCATCATTTGAAATAAATTTTTGTTCAAATGCTCATTTCTGCTGTTCTTATCAGACTGAAGGATATAAAATACCATCTTCATTTTCTTAAAAGAGGGTACTTCACAAAGACTAAATTTTATATTCTTTACCTCCTTATTGCTGCTGTATGTTACTAACATGAGGAGGAAGAGAAAAAACTATGGCTTTGGCTATGGTTAGTAAGAAGCACTGGGTTTTTATTATCATTATTATTATTTTATTGATTTGAGAGAAAGAAAGGAAGGGAGAGATAAAGAGGGGAAGGATGGGAGAGAGAGAACCATCAACTTGTTTCATTTAGTTGTTTCATTTAGTTGTGCACTCATTAATTGCTTCTTGTATGTGCCCTGACCAGGGGTCGAACCTACAACCTTTGGCATGCCATTTATCCACTGAGTCACTTGGCCAGGGTAGTCCTGCATCTTTGTGATAAAAGCAGCCATTACTTGCTATCAAGTGACATTGCTTATTACCACAGAATTTCTTTGGAATATGGTCTTTAACTTTGTTTCTCATCCATGGAAGGAGAGCAGAACCAGTGTTACAGTCCCTATATTGAACAGGACAATTTAGAATCTATTATTGGCTATATTTTTCTTATTTTTAAGGAATTAATTTGTTGCTAACCTAATTCCTTGATAGTGGCAAAATGTGAATTGTTTCCAAGCAACCAGAAATTGCAGAAATGAGGATTCAGTCTTTCATAATTTTGCACAAAAGCCAGGAAATCTATTCTGCTGGTCAGATAAATGGAAGATGTATGATAAGAAGTTTGGGACCTCCACATTGACAAAAAATAAAAATAAAAAACTTAAGAGTGGCAGATACAACCCTATTTACTGAGAAAACCAAAAAGACCCGCCTTCATTTAATTCTTATTTTGATTGAATGAGTAATAAATGTACATAGAGTATTTTCTCCACCAAAACATGCAACTAAATGTCTTCTTCAGTCTTAGGAATTGAAATTTTATCCCCTTCATTGTACAGCACACATTTTTCTATATTTTTAGAGCATATTAACTGAGACAAAGTCAGCCCAGATCGGAGCTCACCACACAGGAAGTAGTCAACAGAGCTTCATAGGTGATTTAAACAATGGTGATGGAAGGGTGAGGCTAGCCTATGGGCAAATTAGAACCTCACCAAGGATGACAAGGAAGATTTTTTATTTAATTAAAAAACAAAAGAAAGAAAAGTTAAAGTTTGAATGACACTGATCAAGTCAACCTTTATTTTACAAGAAAAAATAATGAAGTTGTTTGTCCAAGTTTAGTGATGGCTAAGTTGAGATCCTAATTCCTAAATGTGGAATTCAGCCCTATTTACAGTGAACAGTATTCTAACCAATCTGAAGTTCTCTAACAACCTCTAGGTTTGTGGTAGATCTATGGCAAAGCATTGGAGCCAGACTAATCTCAATTTCTAGGAGGATACATAATGTATGTATTTTATATTGAAGCAAATGAAGTTCAGATTGCGAACTGGCAATTACTACTTAAATAAGCTTCTGTTTGAAATGTACACATTCTGATTTTCCCAAATTTTTATCACTTCTCATACATGAAAGACTATCAATAAAGTTCTTACATTTTTGTAAATTTTAGATCTTTAATATATAAAATAGAAGTGATATTTATTTAGAGAAGGTGTTGTTAGAATTTTAAAAACAATTTAACAAATATAATTCTGTGGTACTTTTTCTCTAAATTGTCAAAACAATAAAATATGGTAAAATAAAGGCTGATTGAGGCAGCCAGATAATAGAAAAGCAAATTTTCATAGGCTGACTGAAACGAGTGCCTATAAAAGATACCACAGCAAAGAAAGCAAGAAATGAAGTAAGCATTCCAAATAGAGAGCCCTCTTTCCAAAGAGATACAGATCATAAGGTTATTGAGAGTAGAGGTAGAAAATACACATGAAGAAGTAAGAAGAGCCTGAACAGGCAGTGGCACAGTGGATAGAGTGATGGCCTGGGATGCAGAGGACCCAGGTTCAAAATCCCGAATTCAGAGGCTTGAGCACAGGTTCACCAGCTTGAGCGCGGGGTCACTGGCTTGAGTATGGGGTCATAGACATGACCCTATGGTCACTGGCTTAAGCCCAAAGGTCACTTGCTTGAAGCCCAAGGTTGCTGGCTTGAGCAAGGAATCACTGGCTCACTTGGAGCCTCTTGGTTAAGCACATATGAGAAAGCAATCAATAAACAACTAAGGTGATGCAAGGAAGAATTGATGCTTCTCATCTCTCTCACTTCCTGTCTATATGTCCCTATCTGTACTGCTCTCTGTCTCACTCTCTCTCTCTCTCTAGCTAGTAATAATAATAATAATAATAATAATAATAGGCCTTTGTTACTTTTAAATACAAAAAAAATACAAAAAAATCTTTGAATTTGGTCTTATTTTCTCTATTCATCATTGTATCATTGAAAGTTTTAAGCAGGCAGATATATGGTCCTATTTGTGTTTCAGAGATAAAGATTTACAAATAGATTTTACTATTTCTGTCTGTACTAATAAAACTTTGACTATACCTTACAGTAGTGATGGGCAATTTTTTGAGCTTGGTGTGTCAAAATTCGCCAAAAAACCAAGCATAATTTGGGTGGTGTGTCACTTCGAGAAAAACGGTCGAACCGGAAGTCCCAGAACTAGACGCTCTGTGCTGGAGTTCTGTTGTTTTGGCCTACAGACCTCTGGCACAGAGTGTCTACACTACAGCAAATGTTTTACCCTTGGCTACTGCACCTGGCTGTGCAGGAGCCAAGAATGAAATGTTTTTCTCAGCATGTGGCCCCATACTTCTCTGGTATGCGGCCGCATGTCATTGAAAATGGCTACGCGTATCAGTGCTGACACGCGTGTCATAGGTTCGCCATCATGGCCATAGAGGAAAGCATATAATCATTGGGTAACAAAATTATTCATAACAAAGGCCAGCTATGAATTGATTTCCTCCAGCCTTCTGATTACTGGCTAACTTAAAATTTAAACCCTATTTGCAACTTAAATTTCCTCCATATGTATATGATAATGGGCAATCTAAATTTCTCAGAAATCCTGAAGTATTGATAGAAAAATATGTTTTTTTCTAACTCTTTGTACATATCTGAGTGTGACAGAAATTGGGAAGAAATTGAAAGGCACACAATTTAAAATAGCTCATTCAATAGCAGTTTCAATTCAGATAGAATTAATATCTGAATTCCCTTTATTACTTTTAAATACAAATGAGATGTAATATTTAGAAATTGGATAAATCTATCTTTTCTAGTTTATAAAGAATCGAGAAAATAAACTATCAATATTCAAATTTGCTTTATTTTCTAGACTTAGTTTCCTCTAATTTTTTAAGCATATAAGAAGGAAATGAAGGGTTAAAGCGCAGAAAAATAAAACTAATCTTGGACTTACACCATTTACCTTCTCGAGACTTACTTTTTTAGAGCTTTTACTATACGTAATTTCTGTTCCTCTGATAACTCTTTTAAAAAGTACTGTCATTGGTCTTCTGAAAATGGAAAGTTTGTCCAGGTTCATGTGAATATATGTCTGGACTTTGTTTCAGTAAGTCCAAGTTCACACCAATCTTCAACAGGCTGCACAGGGTGGTGATACTCAGGGTTCTGAAACTGGCTTGCTGTTGTGTGCTGGAGACCCAGCTCTGCAGAACCACAGCCTGAAGCCCTGGTCCGAGACTGAGAAAAGAGTTTGATCATTTTTTCTATTTATTTACATTTATAGCATTACTCACTATGTGGGTTTAAACCTACTATCTTACTTTGTGCTTTAGGTTTGTCATACCAATTCTGTGTTCCTTTATCTCACTCATCTTGCCTTCTATTGGATGGATTACTTTGGGCAGTTCTAGTTCCAGGGGTCACTGGCTGAAGCATGCTTCCCTCTACCAGTTTAGAGGTTATATGCTACGTTTCTATAATATTTATTGTTAAACTTTAGCATGCAGCTTTTAGTAAAATCTCGTATTAATTGGTACCTTTATTTCTCCCAAGAAAATGCAAAGACCTTAGAATGCTTTAACTCTGTTTTTCCTCCTGATGGATATGGATGGCATTGTTGTTGTGTATTTTAATTATACACATGTAAGAGAATTCAAGTGGGACAGCTTTGAAAGGGTTTAAAGAAGAGAAGTGACACATTCCAATTTACACTGTGAAAACATCACTCTAACTGTGGAATGGACAATAGATTAGGGGTCACAAAGGCCAGGAAAAGAGATTTTATTATAAAGAGATTATAGATCCTTGGAACTGGAGGCATGGTATAGAATTTAGCACATGTATCTTTATTCAGCATTCAGTAAAAAATAAATCTGGTCAAAACATACAAACTTTATTTTAGATTTTTTATTTTGTGATGTGCTGCCAAATTATCTGTTAGAAGATTGTGCCAATTTATTCCTTTATCACCCTCCTGGTCAATATCAATATATTAACATTTAAGGCCCGGGCTAGTTGACTCAGCAGTAGAGGGTCTGCCTGGCGTGTGGAAATCCCAGGTTCGATTTTTGGTCAGGGCACACAGGAGAAGTGACCATTTGCTTCTCAACCCTTCCCTCTCCCCTTTCTCTCCCTCTTCCTCCTTTCTTCTCTCTCTCTCCCTCTCCCTCTCCTTCTCTGTCTTCCACTCTCTCCCTCTCTCTCCTCATCCTCCCCTCCTCCCCCTCCCTCCCTCCCTTTTTTCCTCTCTCCCTCTCTCCTTCTCTTTCTCTCTCTCCCTCCCTCCGTCTCCTCAGAGCAAGTTGGTCTGGGCACTGAGGATGGCACCATAGCCTCACCTCAGGCACTAAAATAGCTCGGTTGCTGAGCAGTGGAGCAATGGCCTCAGATGGGCAGAGCATCACCCCCTAGTGGGCTTGCCAGATGGATCCCGATCAGGGTGCATGCAGGAGTCTGTCTCCCTGCCTCTCACTTAATTAAAAATGTGTGTGTGTGTGTGTGTGTGTGTGTGTGTGTGTGTGTAAGAACATTTAAAAACCTAATTTGGGGCCAGTTATGAAGGGAATGTTAAAATTTAATTATCATTTTATTATAACTATTTTTGTTCTTTAGAAAATTGTTATTTTTTATGCAGCTGGGTTTTTTTATATATTTTCATTCTTGGTGGTTGGTGAATTGTTTTTTTTCCCTTAGTGGAATCAAATATAATGTCTTCTGCTTTTTATTTTTGCTTAGGATTCTTGATATATAGATGCTTGTTAGTTAATACTAGCGAATTTTATTTTCACTAAAAATTTTTTCTAACCATAATCACATAAATATTCACCCAAATTCTGTCTTTTTGTATGGTTTGGCGTGGGGATTTTTTCATTCAACTCTCTATTACATATGAAATTGACTTTGTTCTATAGAATGAATACATAAAATTATTGTTTGTTAAGTGAACATCCATGATTATCATAACCACTGCTTAAATTTTTCATACAATATCTTAATGATATTATGCTAAGTATTACACATACACATTTTGTTGACTGTTGTTTATCATTTTAATGTGACTTCATAGGAAATATTTCTATCTAATAAAGCAATAGCTCCCTCCACCTTAGTTTTTAAAAGTTTTTAGTAATTTTCATTTATTTGTTCTTCTAGGTAAATTTTAGAATCTGCCGTAAATTCTTTAAATGTTTATTGCCTTGCTTCAAAATCACAACTTAATTTCAAAAGAACTAGTGTATCTTAGTAATTTAAGAAAAGATTATTCCTCCATCTCTTTAAATCTTGTTTATGTTTCATAGAAAAAAACCCTTACTTTCTGGTGCTTTGTTTTATTTTGCTATGGTAAATAATTTTTTCACTTTGTATTTTTCAACTACTTATTTCTGGACTATAAAACACGGCATTGGTATTTGTATGTTTGTATCTATTCACTTATTGAACTGTTTATTTCCTAATCATTTTTTAGTTGATTCTCTTTGGTTTTCTTTCTTTATATCCCTGATTTAGATTGTCTTTAATTTTTCTCAGCAATGTTTTATAATTTGCAGTGTAGAGAACTTGCACTTCCTTTGTTAAAGGGATTTCTGAGCATTTTATTCTTTTTGAAGTTATTTTGAATGGAATTGTTTCCTTAATTCTACTTTTGGACTATTCATAGCTAGTATATAGAAATAGTTGTTTTTTTGTATATCGATCTGTTATTCTGTAACCTTGTTAAACTTGTTTATTGGTTCTAGCAGGGTTTTTCTGTTGTTGATTGTTTATATTTTATTTTCTACACACAGGATAATTTTGTCTGAGAATAAAGACAGTTTTACTTCTTTTTTTCAAATCTGACACCATAAATTCTTTTCCTCTCCTTTCCCATCACCCAACTCTCTTTTCTCCCCTCCCCCCTTTTTTGGGGGCAATGAGGATGTTATACAGGCAAATACCCACAGTTCAATGTTAAGTTTAAGTGTTGAGAGCAGATATTTTCACATTTTCCTAATATTAGTGTGTTTTTGTTTCATTCATTTCAAAATTTTTTAGTTTTCCATATGACTTTTTTCTCTGATACATGGTTCATTTAGACATATTTGTCAATTCTCAAATATTTGGATATTTTTTACATTTCTTATTAAGCCTAATATTTGTTTGACTGCAGCACATGCTGTGTATGAATTCATTCTTCTAGAAATTAGTGAGAAATTGTTTTGTCATATGAGCTACTGGGGAATATTCCTTGTGCACTTATAAAAGAAATATGTATTCTGTTTTCTTTGGATAGACTGTTTTATGAATGTCAATTATATCAAGTGATTGATAGTGTTTTCTAAGTCATCTGTATACTTGTTGATTTTATGTCATTATTTTTATCAATTATCCATAGTAGGATATTGAGATCTGCAGCCTTTTTTGTTGAATTATTTATATTTCCTTTTAATTCTGTCGTATTTTTTGTAGCATTCTGTGCCTCATAGCTAGATGTATCTTTTCCATCCTTTTACTTTCAACTATTTTTTTTTTTGTGTGTGTGTGTGACAGAAACAGAGAGAGACAGAGAGAAGGACAGAGAGATAGGAAGGGAGAGAGATGAGAAGCATCAGTTCTTTGTTGTCGCACCTTAGTTGTTCATCGATTGCATTATCATATGTGCCTTAACTGGGCAAAGGCTACAGCAGACAGTGACCCCTTGCTCAAGCCAGTGATTTTGGGCTCAAACTGGTGAGCCTTGCTTGAACCAGATTAGCCTGTGCTCAAGTGGCAACCCTGGGGTTTCGAACCTGGGTTTTCTGTGTCCCAATCCAATGCTCTATCCACTGCGCCACTGCCGGGGTCAGGCTTGGTCAGTCTTCTTTATAAGAAAAACCTTTCCACTGAATATTGAATATTTGTTTCCTTTTTTAAAAAATTTATTTAGAAGTTTAAATTTAGCAGTGTGACATTGTTCAATAAAAGTACATAGGTTTCAGGTAAATGTTTCTATAGTATTTGAACTGTAATTATGTTGTATACCCATCACCCAAAGTCAAATCATTTTCTGTCACTGTATATTTATTCCTCTGTACTCTCTTCCCCCATTTTCTTCCCCACATCCCTCTCCCCCTGGTAATCACTTCACTTTTATACATGAGTCTTTCTTCCATGAGTCTCAGGATTATATCCCACCTATGTATGAAATCATACAGTTCTTAGCTTTTTCTGATTTACTTATTTCACTCAGTATAATGTTCTCAAGATCCATCCATGTTGTAAATGGCACTATGCCATCATTTCTTATGTCTGAGTAGTATTTCATTGTCCACATTTTCTATATCCAATCTCTGTCGAGGGACACTTTGTTTCCATGTCTTGGCCACTGTGGATAATGCTGTGATGAACATGGGGCTGCATGTGTCTTTATGTACCAATGTTTTCAAGTTTTGGGAGGTAGATACCCAGTAGAGTCAAATGGTAGTCCTATTCTTAATTTTTTGAGGAACCACCATACTTTCTTCCACAATAGTTGTGCTAATTTGCATTCCCATGAGCAGTAAATGAGGGTTCCTTTTTCTCTACAGCCTCCCTAACACTTGTTGTTACATGTCTTGTGTCTTGCTGATCATAGCCAATCTAACAGGTGTAAGGTAATATCTCATTATACTTTTGATTTGCACTTCCCAAATAGCTAGTGAAGATGAACATTTTTCATATATCTGTTGGCCATTTTTATGTCCTCTTGGGGGAAGTGTCCAGATCCTCTCCCCAAATTGGACTCTGCTTATTTGTTGCTAAGCTTTATGAGCTCTTTATATATTTTGGATATTAATCCCTTATTGGAGTTGATGTTGGAAATATCATCTCCCATTTAGTTGGCTGCCTTTTTGTTTTGTTGTCAGTTTCTTTTGATGTGCAGAAGCTTCTTAGTGTGATAGAGTCCCATTCCTTTATTTTTGCTTTTACACTTCTTGCCTTTGAAGCCAAATTCATAAATTGTTCTCCACAACCAAGGTCCATGAGCTTAGTACCTAATGTTTCTTCTATGTAATTTATTGTTTCAGGTCTTATGTTTAGGTCTTTGATCCATTTTGAATTAATTTTTGTGCAAGAGGAGAAACTGTAGTCAAGTTTCATTCTTTTAAATGTGTCTTTCCAATTTTTTCAGCACCACTTATTGAAGAGGATTTCTTTTCTCCATTGTGTGTTTTTGGCTCCTTTGTCGAAGATGATTTGTCCATATATATGTGCTTTTATTTCTAGGCTCTCAATTCTGTTTCATTGTTCTGTATGTCTGTTTTTTTTTCTTCTGCCAATACCATGATATTTTGATTATCATGGCCGTATAGTATATTTTGAAATCAGATATTGTAATATGTCTGGCTTCATTCTTTTTTCTCAGGATTGCTTTGGCTATTCGAGATTTTTATGGTTCCATACAAACCTGGTTATTTTATGTTCTATTTCTTTAAAAAATGACATTGGAATTCTGATGGGGATTTCATTAAATTTTTATATTACTTTGGGTAATATGGCCATTTTAACAACATTGATGCTTCCTATCCATGACCATAGAATATTTTCCATTCCATTGTGTCTTTTTCAATTTCTTTCAGTAATGCTTTGTAGTTTTCAGTATATAGGTCCTTCACATCTTTTGTTAAGTTTATTCCTAGGCAATTTATTTTTTTGTTGTTGCAGTTGTAAAAGGAATTGGTTGTTTGAGTTCATTTTCTGAAGTTTCATTGTTGGCGTAGAGGAAAGCAATAGCCTTTTGTATATTGGTTTTGTATCCTGCAACTTCATTGTATTGGTTTATTGTTTCTAATAGTTTTTTGGTAGAGTCTTTGAGGTTTTCTATATATAGGATCACATCATCTGCAAAAAGTGATATCTTTACTTCTTCTTTGCAAAAATGGATGCCTTTATTCTTTTCTCTTGACTGCTCTGGGTAAAATTTCTGGAAGTATGTTGAATAAGTGTGAAGAGAGAGAGAGGGCAGCCTTGTCTTGTTCCTGACTTTAGAGGAAAAGCCTTAATTGTTTCACCATTTAGCATAATACTGGCTGATGATTTGTCATATATGGTTTTTATTATGTTGAGGTACTTTCCTTCTATTCTCATTTTATTGTTATAAAAATAAAGGGATGCTGTATCTTATCAAATGCCCTTTCTGATAAGATCATATAGTTTTTGTTTTTGTGGTGTATTATGTCAATTAATTTATGTATGTTGAGCCATTCTTGTGCTCCTAGAATGAATCTCATGTGATCATGATGTATTAGTTTTTTAATGTGTTTATTTTTTTTTGCTAGTGTTTTGTTTAGGATTTTTGCATCTGTGTTCACTGGCAATATTGATTTGTAGTTTTCTTTTTCTATGTTGTCCTTGCCAGGTTTTGGTATGAGGGTTATATTGACCTCATAAAATGTGTTAGGGGGTATTGCTTCTATTTTTTAAAAGACTTTGAGAATTACAGGTATCAAATCTTCTTTGAATGTTTGGTAGAATATACTAATGTAGCCGTCTGGTCCTGGAATTTTGTTTTTTGGGGAGGTTTTTGATAGTTGTTTCTATTTCCTCGTTGCTTATGGGTCCATTTAGGTTTTCCAGTTCTTTTTGACTCAGTCTGGGAAGATTATATAGTTCTAGAAATTTATCCATTTCCTCTAGGTTGTTGCATTTGGTGACACATAATCTTTTATATTATTGTATGATTTTTTGTATACCTATGATGTCTGTGGTAATTTCTCCTGTTTCATTTATTATTTTGTTTATATGAATCCTTTCTCTTTTCTCCTTAGTGAGTCTAGCCAGGGCTTTATCAATATTATTGATCTTTTCAAAGAACCAGTTCTTTGTTATATTAATTTTTTTTTTTTTTTTTTTTTTTACAGGGACAGAGAGAGAGTCAGACAGAGGGATAGATAGGGACAGACAGACAGGAACAGTGAGAAGCATCAATCATTAGTTTTTGTTGCCATTGCAACACCATAGTTGTTCATTGATTGCTTTCTCACATGTGCCTTGACCGCGGGCCTTCAGCCTCTTTATTGGTAAGTTCAGTCCATTTACATTTAGGGTAATTATTGACATTTGAGGATTTCCTATGGCCATTTTATGTTTTGTTTTCTGTTAGCTCTGTGTCTTGTTGGTTCTTCTCTTTTTTGTTTCTGTCAGTTGTTATTGTTTGGTGGTATTCCATACCTTTAGCCCTGTTTCTTCTTTTTGTAAGCTGTGTTCTAGTTTTTCAGTAGTGGCTTTTTTGTGGATATTAAGAGAAAAATGTTCATATGTTACAAGAGTCCTTTGTCTCATGAATGCTTCTGCCCTCTATCTTCCGTTGCTACTGCAGATCCTTATCCTCTCCCCTTTAGTGTTACTGTTGCACAGATTAACCTTGTTTTTATTGTGAACTTGTTGGAGCTTTTACTTGTAGTTTTGCTTTGTTTTGTTTTTTTGTGTCTGGTCAAATAACCCTCTTGAGTGTATCTTGCAGTGGGGATTTCCTGGTGATTAGTTCCCTCAGTTTCTGTATGTTTGTAAAAGATTTTATTTCTCCTTCATATTTGAAGGATAACTTTGATAGATATAGTATTCTTGGCTGGTAATTCCTTTCTCTCAGTACTTTGAATGTTTGGGTCCACTCTGTTCTGGCTTTTAGAGTTCCTGCTGAGAAGCCTGGTGATAAAATAACCAAATGTGCTTTCCTTTATATGTTATGGTCTTCTTTACCCTAGCTGCCTTGAGGATTCTTTCTTTGTCATTGATTTTTGACAATTTTATTATGATAGACCTTGGAGTAGGTCTGTTTGGGTTGAGGTAACTTGGTGTTCTGTTTGTTTATTGGATTTGAGGCTCTCTTTCTATAGGCTTGGGAAACTTTTATTAATTATTTGTTTGAATAGGCTCTCTGTTTTCTTCTCCCCGTATTCTTCTTCTAATATACCCATTATTCTTAT
The DNA here is from genome assembly GCA_037038555.1 of Rhynchonycteris naso. Classification (NCBI taxonomy): domain Eukaryota; kingdom Metazoa; phylum Chordata; class Mammalia; order Chiroptera; family Emballonuridae; genus Rhynchonycteris; species Rhynchonycteris naso. The sequence goes on along the minus strand of CM072995.1, from coordinate 304,792,163 downwards.
ATTGCTCTTTATGATGGAGTCATATGATTTGTGTACAGCCCTCTCATTTGTTTTAAGTTTGTGAGTTTCTCTCTCCTCTTCTCTGTAGCATCTCTAGTTGCCTGTCTTTGATGTCTCTGATTCTTTCTTCTATCTGGCCTGTTTTATTAGCTAAACTTGCTACCTCAGTTTTCAGTTCATGTATTGAGTTCTTCATGTTTGTTTTTAAAGTTTCCTTCTCACTAAGTTGCCTATTGTTGTTTTCTTGCATCTCATTGAGTATTTTCAAAACTTCAATTTTGAATTCTCTATCATTTAACTTTAAGGTTTCCATGTGATTAAGATTTTTCAATTTCTTTCTGAACTATATCTCTGTCTTACATAGTCATGGTATTTGATTTCTTCTCCCTTGATGGCATTTGAGAATGGTATTGTTAAGAACTCAAACAAAAAAATAAACAATTAAAAAATAAAAAATTAAAATTAAAAAAATAATAAATATATATTTAAAAAATAATGACAAGTAAAAAAGAAAAACTGCACAAAAAAGATTAAAAACCAAAAGTAAAAATTAAAAACAGACATCCACAAAAATAAGAATAAATAATATAAAAATCTTAGAATATTAAATTCAAGAGAGAAAAAAGAAAGAGGAGAAAAGCATAAAGAAAAAAAATAAATTTTGGTTTTGAGAAATTACTATTTTCTCCCATTAGGTGTTGCTATATTACAAATTTTAGCTCTATGAAACTCTTTCACTGAGATATTGCTGTTGCAATGATGTAGGCAGGGCCACAGTTGCATTGGTGATTGGGGCATGTTGTGAAGGTTTTACAGCTTGGGCTTTCTGAATTCAGCTTTCTGACTTTATGGTTCTAGCAATGATAATCTCAGACCTCCAGGTGCACCTTCCTTCGTCTCAACAGACCAGGGGACCAGATGTGGAGCACCTCTATCCTTCAGAGGAAAGAGTAGCTCTGGAGAGCTAGCTGAGGGGTTTGTCTCTGCCACTCTCGGTACCATGTGAGGCAGGTGAATTCAAGGAGGTAGGGGACTGAACTTTATAGTTTTCTCTGTCTCTGCCGAGTGCAGGCTGCAGGTGGTCCCAGTACTGTCCATGACCTTGCACTGTACCACTGCTTTGGTTTAATATCTCCCCCTCTGCTCCTCTATCGCACTACTCCTCCCAGCAGAAATAGACCCAGTCACTCCAGGTTTCCCTCTCCATACATCTCAGACAAAACCCAGACAGCCTGAGCTTCCCTCCTCCCTGTATTCCAGCAGAGAAAAAAAAAAGCCCAGTCACTCCGGGTTTGTCTCCTCTCCAGAGCTGACTGCAAATGTGTTTTATCTTCCATCCCCCTTTCCAACCCTCCCCAGCTTTCATTCATTTGGTGCATGGATCTTTTAGGTGCACCTGTTAGCCCATCTGGAGTTCCTTTACTGCATTATAGTTTTTTCATTTGTTGAAATTTTAAGGGAAGAGATCAGGAATATCTCTCACATCACCATTACTCTGGCATCATCCTATTTAAGTATCTTAATGCTTTGAGTAGTATGAACATTCATAAACATCTTCGTACCTCCTGACCATCCAGAGTACAATCGTAACAAAAATTTTTATTTTAAAAATGTGTAAGGCAACATTTAAAAAAGACAAATGTATGTTCTTCTTGCTTCCATAAATTGGCTATCAAACAAACATGATTTTAAGTTAATAAAACTTTAACTGTAATTTTCATTTTTTGAAAAAAAATTCACTCCCAGCAGTCAGTGAACATGAAAAAAACTTACTACTCAAAGGGTAAAGGCTCAGTTCAAGTTCTCTCTTTCTCTTGCACTATACTCTCTCCATAAGAAATCTAATTCACATCTAACACTTTAATCATCATGTTTTTATAATGATTACCAAATTTGTATCTTTAGTAGCAATTGCCCCTTTGATCTTAATGATCAAATGTTTACCCCAAACAACAGTATTTTAAAAACTGAGTGAATGGTCTTTCCTACAGGACATGTTTATCTTTTAGAGTTCCTTCCTTTGATGAAGGGCATAATTATCTTGTTAGGCAAGTCAGTCTTAAATATTTTATTACTTTAGTACATGCCAATTCTTGCCTTCTCTCTGTCCCCAGCACCAGCTCAGCATTATCTATCAAATGAGTTACCAGTGGCCTACTGACTGATCTGCAGAAATCTACTCTTAACTGACCCAAAACTGTGGCCAAATTAATCTTATTGAAACACAAATCTGATCAAGTAACTCTCTGTCTTAACATAAAAGCAAAATTTATTTATATGGTCTACAAAACCTGACATAGTCTGACTACTACTATTTCTAGCATACTTTTATTTATTTTTTATTTAATTAATTGTGTTTACATAGATTCTAGGGTAACCCCAACTGCATTCCCCATCCCCCATATTCCCCTGCACATCTCCCTTGTTCCCTTCCCTACAGCACACTTCCCCCTTCCCTTCAAGTTTATCCCATTCTATCATCCCCTTTCCCTCTGTCATCTTTTCTGCTGGTCCCTTTGATCCCTCCTCTGTCTCAATTCCTTTCCTCAGTTCTCAATGTTCCTTGGACTCCTCAAATGAGTGAGGTCATATAATATTTTTCTTTTTCTGCCTGGCTGATTTCACTTAACATAATAGTTTCCAGGTCCCATCATATTGTTGCAAAAGGTAATATTTCCTTCTTTTCATGGCTCCATAGTATTCCATTGTGTATATGTACCAAAGCTTTTTAAACCACTCGTCCTCTGATGGACACTTGGGCTGTTTTCAGCTCTTTGCTATTGTGAACAATGCTGCCATAAACACGGGGGTGCATTTCCTTTTTTCAGTCGGTGATCTGGTGTCCTTGGGATATATTCCTATAAGTGGGATAGTTGGGTGAAAGGGCAGTTCCATTTCTAATTTTCTGAGGAATCTCCATACTGTTTTCCACAGTGGCTGCACCAGTCTGCATTCCCACCAGCAGTGCAGGAGGGTTCCCTTTTCTCCACATCCTCGCCAGCACTTATTCTGTGTTGCTTTGCTGATGAACGCCATTCTGACTGGTGTGAGGTGGTATCTCATTGTGGTTTTAATTTGCATTTCTCTAATGATTAGTGATGTTGAGCATTTTTTCATATGCCTATTGGCCATCTGTATGTCCTCTTTGGAGAAGTGTCTATTCATTTCTTGTGCCCATTTTTTTATTGGATTGTTTATCTTCCTGGTGTTGAGTTTTACAAGTTCTTTATAAATTTTGGTTATTAACCCTTTATCAGATGTGTTGTCAAATATGTTCTCCCATTCTGTGGTTTGTCTTTTTTTTCTGTTCTTATTGTCTTTAGCTGTGCAAAAGCTTTTTAGTTTGATATAGTCCCATTTGTTTATCCTGTCTTTTATTTCACTTGCTTGTGGAGATAAATCAGCAAATATATTGCTTCGATAGATGTCAGACACTTTACTGCCTATGTTTTCTTCTAGAATGCTATGGTTTCACGGCTTACATTTAAGTCCTTTATCCATTTTGAGTTTATTTTTGTGTAAGATGGTGGTATAGTTTCATTATTTTGCAGGTAGCTGTCCAGTTTTCCCAATACCATTTGTTAAAGAGACTGTCTTTACTCCACTGTATGCTCTTACCTCCTTTGTCAAATATCAATTGTCCATAAAGATGTGGGTTTATTTCTGGGTTCTCTGTTCTGTTTCATTGATCTATATATCTGTTCTTATGCCAGTACCAAGCTGTTCTGAGTACAACTTGATATCAGGAAGTGTGATACCTCCCACTTCTTCTTTTTTAAGATTGATGAGGCTATTCATGTTCTTTTTTGGTTCCATATAAATTTTTGGAATATTTGTTCTATATCTTTGAAGTATGTCATTGGTATTTTAATTGGTATTGCATGGAATTTATAAATTGCTTTGGGTAATATAGACATTTTAATGATGTTTATTCTTTCTATCCATCAACACGGTATATGCTTCCACTTGTTTGTGTCTTCTTTGATTTCTTTTATCAATGTTTTATAGTTTTCTGAGTACAAATCTTTGACCTCCTTGGTTAAATTTACTCCTAGGTACTTTATTTTTTTGGTTGCAATATTGCAGGGGATTGTGTCCTTAATTTCTCTTTCTGACAGTTCATTGTTCGTGTATAGAAATGCCTCTGATTTCTGTGTGTTAATTTTATATCCTGCCACTTTGCTGATTTCGTTTATTAGGTCCAGTAGTTTTTTGACTGAGTCTTTAGGGTTTTCTATATACAGTATCATATCATCTGCAAATAATGATAGTTTTACTTCTTTTTTTTCCAATTTGGATGCCTTTTATTTCTTCTTCTTGTCTGATTGCTGTAGCTAGGACTTCCAGTACTATGTTGAATAAGAGTGGTGAAAGGGGACACCCCTGCCTTGTTCCTGATTTTAGGGGAGTTGCTTTTAATTTATGTCCATTGATTATGATGTTGGCTGTGGGTTTGTCATAAATGGTCTTTATCATATTGAGGTGTGTTTCCTGTATTCCCATTTTTCTAAGAGTTTTGATCATAAATCGGTGCTGGATTTCATCAAATGCTTTTTCTGCATCTATTGAAATTATCCTGTGGTTTTTCTCTTTCCTTTTGTTTATGTGGTGAATCACATTAATTGATTTACGAATGTTGTACCATCCATGCCTCCCCAGAATAAATCCCACTTGATCATGATGTATGAGTTTTTTCATGTATTGCTGGATCTGGTTTGCTAATATTTTGTTGAGGATTTTAGCATCTAAATTCATCAGGGATATTGGCCTATAATGTTTTTTCTTTGTGTTGTCTTTGCCTGGTTTTGGAATCAGAATTATGCTCACCTCATAAAAGGAACTTGGTAGTGTTCCTTCCACTTGAATTTTTTGAAATAGCTTGAGAAGGATAGGAGTTAGTTCTTTTTTGAATATTTAGTAGAATTCACCAGTGAATTCATCGGGCCCAAGGGTTTTGTTTTTGGGGAACTTTTTGATAACTATTTCAATCTCTTTTGTTGTAATCGGTCTGTTTAGGTTTTCTGATTCTTCCAGATTGATTTTTGGAAGATTATATGCTTCAAAGAATTTGTCCATTTCACCTAAGTTGTTTAATTTTTTTGGCATATAGTTCTTCATAGTATTTTCTTACAATGCTTTGTATTTCTGTTGTGTCAGTTATTATTTCTCCACTCTCATTTCTAATTTTAATTTTTTGAGTCCTCTCTCTTTATTTCTTGGTGAGTCTAGTTAAAAGTTCATCGATCTTGTTTACCCTTTTAAAGAACCAGCCCTTGGTTTCATTGATCCTCTGTATTGTTTCTTTAGCCTCTATGTCATTTGTTTCTACTCTGTTTTTTATTATTTACTTCCTTCTACTACTTCTGGGCCTTACTTGCTGTTTTTTTTCAAGTTCTTTTAGATGAAGGGTTAGGTTGTTTATTTGAGCTTTTTCAAGCTTCTTAAGAAATGCCTTTAGTACTATGAACTTCCCTCTCAGGACTGCTTTAGCTGTGTCCCATAAATTTTGAGTTGTTGTATGTTCATTATCATTTGTTTCTAGAAACTTTTTATGTCTTCTTTGATTTCATTGTTGATCCATTTGTTATTTAATAACATGCTATTTAGTTTTCATGTGTTTGAGTATTTTTCAGTATCTGTTGTGATTGATTTCTAGTTTCATGCCATTGTGATCAGAGAAAATGCTTGATATGCTTTCAATCTTCTTAAATTTGTTGAGACCGCTTTTGTGTCCTAACATGTGGTCTATCATAGAGAATGTACCATGAGCACTTGAAAAGAATGTATATTCTGCGTTAGGGTGAAAGGTTCTAAAGATATCTATTAAATACAGTGTCATTTATGTCTGTTGTTTCTTTGTTAATTTTCTTTTTTGAGGATTTTTCTAGTGATGTAAGTGGGGTATTGAAATCCCCTACTATTATAGTATTGCTGTTGATCTTGCCCTTTATATCCATCAAAGTCTGCTTTATATATTTAGGAGCTCCTATATTTGGTGCGTAGATATTTATGATGGTTATATCTTCATGTTGGATTGCTCCCTTTATTATTATGTAGTGACCTTCTTTATCTGTTACTATAGCCTTGGTTTTAAAGTCCATTTTGTCTGATATAAGTATTGTTACCCCGGCCTTTTTTTCATTTCCATTTGCACAAAATATTTCTTTTCCATCTTTTTTCCTTCAGTCTATGTGCATCTTTTGTTTTAAGGTGTGTCTCTTGTAGACAGCATATGTATGGGTCTTGTTTTTTATTATCCATGTAGCTACCCTATGTCTTTTGATTGGATCATTTAATCTATTTACATTTAAGGTTATTATTGATATGTAGTTGTTTATTGCTATTTTATATTTTAAAGGTGTATTCCTCTTTTGCTATATTCTTTTTCCACTTTGATCTGTTTACAACATGCCCCTTAACATTTCTTGCAGCACTGGTTTTGTTGTAATGAATTCCTTGAGTTTTCTTTTGTCTGGGAAGCTTTTTATTTCTCCTTCAATTTTAAACTTTAGCCTTGCTGGATAAAGTAGTCTTGGTTGAAGGCTCTTGTTCTGCATTACTTTGAATATTTCTTGCCATTCCCTTCTAACCTCAAATGTTTCTGTTGAGAAGTCAGATGTCATCCTTATGGGTGCTCCTTTTTAGGTGATAGCCTTTTTTTCTCTAGCAGCTTTTAATATTTTCTCTTTATCATTTAGATTTGGTATTTTAATTATGATGTGTCTTTGTATATGTTTCTTTGGGTTTCTATTTAATGGAGATCTCTGTGTTTCTTGAACTTTTGAGACCCTTCCTTGCATCAATTTAGGGAAGTTTTCAGCTATAATTTGATTGAATAAAGTTTCTATCCCTTGTTCTTTCTCTTCTTCTTCAGGAACCCCTATTATGCAGATATTATTTCTCTTCATATTGTCACAGAGCTCTCTTAGAGTTTCCTCAGACTTTTTGAGTCTCTTTTCTTTTTTCTGCTCTGCTTCCATGCCTTTGTTCATCTTGTCTTCCAACTTGCTGATTCGATCTTCTGCTTCATCCATCCTGCTTTTAATTCCTTTCACTGTGGTCTTCATTTCTGATATTGTATTTGTCATCTCTGACTGATTCTTTTTTAATATTTCAGTCCTTTTTTATACTTGCTATCTCTTTATTTAGGTGTTCATAATGACCATCCATTGTTGTTTAAGATCCCTAAGCATCCTAACAATTATTATTCTAAACTCTGCATCTGGAAGTTTGGTTATTTCCATATCACTCAGTTCATTTCCTGGAGGATTCTCTTGTGGTGTCATTTGGATTGCACTTTTCTGTCTTCTCATTATGTCTGTGTGTTGTTTGTAGAGCTGGTTGAGTCTAGGCTTGGTGTTGTCTGCCTCCAATTTTCAGTTGTGTTAATTCTAGGTCTTGGGTTGGCTTCAGCTGTTGTTTGTAATCCACTGTGAAATTTGGCTTTTCTAATAGAGCCCCTTTGAAGTCTTGATTTGTTTATTTTCTTCTCAGTTTTCTTAACTAGGTGGTAGTCTTGTTTACTGATCTCAGCAGGGGGTTTATTTGAAACTGTATTCAGGAATGTGGTGGGTGTAACCTGAGACTCTGAAGGCCTGATTTGCCAGTTACTCTCTCTGGGGGTGGGTGCTTTCTCAGCTTCAGTAGGGGAAGATGTATCTCAGATCTCCATGGAGACCTGAGTTACTGCCCCTCCTCCCCACTTCTTGTTTTCAGCTGTGTCTTTTTGTGCTGATTGGAGCTGGAGAGATATCTCGAGAAAATTGACTCGGAACCACTTTAATCTTGTGTTATGTGGCAGGATCAACCTCTCCTCAGCTATGGCCACCTTCAGTACCTGCCCCAGGTATGGCACTGGATTAGTCTGCTGCTCAGGTCCTCCCATGCATTCCTTTCTTTGTCACCAGCTATCTCCCTCTCCCCCTCCTTTTGGAAAACAAAATCTTTCAACACACCTCATTCCCAGGTCCCCAGGAAAGTGGCTGTGAGTGATATTTTCTACTGTTTTCCTTGGATTGAGACCCTTTCTGAGCTCTCAGCCTCACCCCACCTTGTTCCTGTAAGCAAGGGAGGTTCACCACTCCTCAGTGCTCCTCACCAGGCTCAGTGTGGCTTCTTCTTTGCTCCTTGGATTTTGAGAGCAGTTCTTGTAGTCCAGAGTTGGTTTTTCACGTTGGTTGTTCCTAAATTAATTTGTTATCCAGTTTGGTGGTGTGAGCTGGGAGTCTGTGCATCTGCCTACTCTGCTGCCATCTAGTCTCTCTAGCATACTTTTAAATCTGGTCTCCTTACACTTTCTATTTGAACCATATTGTCTTCTTTTAGTCTCTCATGCTCTTGACGCTGACTTTGCAATAGGCTATTTGTAATGACTTTTTTGCCTGAGAAGCTCTTCCTTTTTCATTTAGTTCAGCCCTATTCCTTCCTCTGTATACCAGGTCTTTTGTCCTTTGTTTTGTTTGACTTACTGCTTAGGTCAAATTCTTATTTTAAACCCTCAAATCACAATGTATGTCTTTCGTAGCACTTACTGTCATTGCAAGCCTATATTCACCTTGTGATTATTTCTAGTCAATGTCTAGCTACATCACTGAAATGGTAGAGCCATGAAGACAGAAATTAGAAGTTTTATTCTCTGTCACCTGTGTTACCTATACCAGATACATAGGCAGTATTCATTAAATATTTGTAAAATTTTCATGAAGCATTTGCATTTCTCAGTGTCAGTATATATAATCTCAAAATTTCTAACAGAAAAGTTAAATAATTTACACATCTATTTAATAAATATTTCTAAACTCTAAAATGGATGTAATACGGCACCACTGATTGTCTTGAGTATCCCAACATGCCAGGTACTTAGAACCACAAACTAGAAATACTTAACTGTAATCAAACAGTTCATCTCAAGCCTCACAGCAATATTTTCTTAACCTTTTCAATAATATTCCTTCTTCCTATATAAAAGCCCATATATTTTCTCAATTGTTTCTCACAGCTCCATGTGTTTTAAGTGAATTTCCTTTTTTTCAATGTTATTTTTTATTCACTATACTATTCTAATCTCTACCATAAGAGGTCAATACAATAGGAAAAAAACGTAAAAATAATTGAAGAAGGTGTAAGAACGTTTTTGTCTGGATAGACACTTGATGACTTTGTGAGCAGGAGAGAGAGACTAATAGTTTTGAATATCAGATCTTGTAAGTAAAATGTGGACAATCTTGACAATCTTTGTTACAGTTTTGCTGGAAAGAATAACAGTTTTGCAGCAGGCAAAGAAAGACACATTAGGGATAACTGACTGATTACCATAATGATATACTTGCTGCCACAGAATGGAATGAAGGAACAAATGAGTATATCTGGAGTCTAGGGGGTTTACTGAAGTGGCTACTTATTTTCTGTGCTTAATGATGAATGGGGAATTGTTGCAAACAAGTTTTAGTAAAAGTAAAGCAATGAAGGATTTAAATCAATTGGGAATTTATCATATATCTGGGTCACCCCACCAGACAAATGACCCAAACCAACTAAAATTCTAACTCACATTGAGTGATATCTGAAATGGTGGTGGAGAGGAGGAGGATGGATATAGGTTATAGTCATGCAAACTGTTGCAGCCATGGGGACTACAGCTTATTTTATTTCACTAGTCCTCTCATATAGTCTGTGCAGAGATTGCAGTGGGCCTCTATAGTAGACTGGAATTGGATGAAGACACAAGTGGATCAGAGTTGTGCAAAGGATGGAGTATAGCAGACACCTCTTAAGCACTCTTAAAAATCTTGTCTATACCTCTTATTCCAGCCATGGTTGCTTCAGTTAGATTAGCAGAGGTTTCAGTCAGCTTCATGAAGTTATAAACTGACTTGTCGGGTTCATACTGCTTTTACCCCTTGCCTTGCCCCACAGTTTGGATGCAAGTTGCCTGTCAGAGCCACTTGATGACTACACATGAACAAACCAGACCTATGGAACAGTTCACCTACAAAGTGAAAATTTTACCAATGGAAAATAAAAGCTGTGGGGCACCCTCAAAACTATAACTTTCCTCCCAACTTCTAGCTGGTATAATAGTCAAATTAGCAGACAGATTATCAAGGGAAAACGTTCAATGTTTATTACAAAAGAAAAACAAATGTTAATTATTAGAGCAAATTATAAACCCAGATTCTGAGCCTAGAGGACTGCAGGTCAAGAAGATTTCTAGATGTCAGGTTCAAGCTTCTTTTTTTATTCTCTTATTGTTTTTTCTTTTTAATTTAATTCTCAATTACAGTTGACTTACAATATTATATTAGATTCAGGTTAAAAACATAGACATTTCTATACCTTACAGAATGATCACCCTGGTAAGTCTAGTACACATTTATAGCATACATAGTTATAATATTATTGATTATATTCTCTATGCTATACATTACATCCTCATGAGTATTCTATTTTTTTGCATGACAAAGAGTCTGTACTTTTATTATTATTATTATTATTATTATTTTTATTTATTTTTGAAAGAGAGGCAGGAACTTTGAGCTCAGAGAGACAGAGAGAGAAAGGGATAGAGAGGGGAGGGGGAAGGGAAGTATTCATTTGTTGTTTCACTCTGTCATGTACTTGTTGGTTGCTTCCCATGTGTGCCCTGACCAGGGATCGAACCCACAACCTGTCCTTTTCGGGAAGATGCTTTTAACTGACTGAGCTAACCAGCTAAGGCCAAGAGTCTGTACTTTTAAATGAGTATCAGTACATCACATTATAGCATGTAACAAGTTCTTGAATTCTATCATTTAGTGATTTTGATTAAGAGATACTCAAAGCAACCCAAACAATTATACTAATATTCACTGTTCTCACCGTTAGCCAGAAAGAACAATTTTAAGGCTGTCTGCTGCTTTACACAGGTTATAAAGAACTATTTACAACTTTTTCATGGACCTTGACCTTCAAGAAAACTTTAGGGAAAGACCTATTTAATCCCATTTTTTCTTTGTGTTCTTGCTATATCTAAGAAAGAAAAAGTATTGTTTTATATATATATATATATATATATATATATATATATATATACTTAATTAACTTATTATTTGTATGTTATTTAACATATTTAATATTAACTATATATATATGTACATATGTATATGGGTACATGTATTGCTTGAGCTAAAAGCCACAGAAATATAGGCAATGTATATATAACCTTTACATTTCTAAAAAATATGAGGTAAAAAGATGACATCTTTGGATAAGCTCTAAGGTTGTATAAGAAACTAGATTTTCTGTTCTCCAAAAAGTAAAAGGGCCTACTATATACTATACAGAAATAACTTAATGCCCTTTTACAAGAATATAACTCACGATTTGCAAGCTTTATATTCCATGGAGGCATCTAAAATGCCAATCTTTTTACTTCCCCTATCTATTTACATAGTAGTTTTCTTGTTATAGACAAAGGCCAAGAGATTATCAGAGATTTCATTCCTGTTTTGCCAGAAGTAGGTCTGGAGGATGGTCATGTTCTCCTGTGTGTCCTCTACTTCAGTGCTGCAACTATTGTGGGATCCCAGAACCACAGCTTCCTTGACCTTGAACTCCTCCTGCTCCCCAGAATACTGTGCAATTCAACCTGAGCCTCTTCTTTGGCCTGCTTCAGCTTCCGGTTCTTTATATTGCAGGCCTTGGACAACTTCTGGGTGGCCAGCTTATCTGCCTGCAGCAGCTGCTTGGATGACTTACAACTGATTGGCTATGGTGGTGGTGACTCCAAAGCCATAGTAAGTGAGCTAAATCTGCTTGGTCGCCTCACAAGTCAGCTGGCACAACTGCCTAAGAACTGCCCTCCCCCTATGATTATTTTAATAACTGTCAATCCATGCTTCTTAATCCCTTAATTTTTTCACTACCCCCCACCCATCCAGTGACCACCAATTAGTTCTTTGTATAAATGAGTTTGTTTTTGTCATTTGTTTTTAAGACCCCACACTTCTCAGAGTGACTGCCCCTTCCCCGCAGCTAAGATATCCCTCCAAAACCTCAGCCTCTGTTAGTGGGAACAGGGCCAGCTCTCTTCACATCTCTACCCTTCCTACTAGTTTTGATGTGGTTTCTTCTGTGTGTCCTTGCTTATAAGACTTCTCTTCATTTAGTTGGTTATTCAGATAATTGTTCTTAAATTTAGTTGTAACTCTAGTTTGGTCCTGGGAGGAAGGGAGTGTATAATATCCATGTACTCTGCCACCATCTTAGATCTTTCATTTGTTTTTTAGGTTTCACATATAAGTAAAATTATATAGTATTTATCTTTTTCTGTCTGACTTCTTTCATTTAGCATAATACATTCTGAGTCCATCTATTTGTCAGAAATGGCAACATTTCATTCTTTTATATGGCTGAGTGATATTCCATTGTGTGTATGTATTACTGCTTTATTCATTCATCTGTTAATGAACATTTAGGTTGCTTCAATCTTGGCTATTATTAATAATGTTGCAGTGAACATAGAGATACACATTTTTTTAAATGAATGTTTTGAATATTTTTCTTTTTTTAATTTTATTGATTTTAATTTATTGTGTTTACATAGATTCAAGTGTCCCACTGAATATGCCTCCCCCCACCCCTGTAATCCCCTCCACATCCCCCTTCTCCTCCCCAACACCTTCCCCACTTCCCTCCAGAATTTTCTGTCCTGATCTCTATAACTCTGTATTTTATATATATATATATATAATGTCACTAATCTCTTTTCCTTCTCTAATCACATCCTCTCATCCCCTTTCCCTCTTTCCACTTTCCCTGTGGTCCTTTTGATCCCGCCTCTGCCTCTTCCGTTCCTCAGTTCACATTGTTCATTATATTCCTCAAATGAGTGAGGTCATATGATATTTTTCTTTCTCTGCCTGGCTTATTTCACTTAGCATAATAGTTTCCAGGTCCATCCATGTTGTCGCAAAAGGTAAGATTTTCATCTTTTTCATGGCCCCATAGTATTCCATTGTATATATATACCACCGCTTCTTAATCCACTCATCCACTGATGGACACTTGGGCCATTTCCAGACCTTGGCTATTGTACGCAATGCTGCAATAAACATGGGGATGCATTTCTTCTTTTGAATCAGTGATCTGGTATTCTTAGGATATATTCCTAAAAGTGGCATGGCTGGGTCAAAGGCAGTTCCATTTTTAATTTATTGAGGAATCTCCATACTGTTTTCCACAGTGGCTGCACCAGTCTGCATTCCCACTAGCAGTGCAGGAGGATTCCTCTTTCTCCACATCCTCACCAGGACTTCCCCAACAAAGCACAATACACTCATTAACAGATTCAGATTTACATTTTAGGTTTTCTGTGGTAAGAAGTTAAAAGTAGCCCTGGCAAGGTACCTTCATTTGGTTAGAACATTGTTCCAATAAACCAAGGTTGTGGGTTTTGATCCCTGGTCAGGGCACATAAAATAGCCAATGAATGAATGTGTAAGTAAGTGAAACAACAAATCTATGTTTCTCTCTCTCTTCCTTCCTCTTTGGCTTTAAAATCAATCCATAAGTTTTTTTTTAATATAAGAAAAGAAGCCAAAAGCAGGTAAACTTAGACTAATTTATCAATTAATGTTTTAGTGTTTTATATTGTTTGGAAATAGTCTAGGTATTTAATAATTTTTATCATTTAACTTAGTAGAACTTTAGTTTTATATTGTCAAAATATTTTTGGGAAATGATCTTTAAGTTTATTTATCTATATCTTTATATCATATAAATATTGCTAAAAGATTTCACTAAAAAACCTTTATTCTAGTTACATTTATTTAATTTATTAGTTCTTCAATAATTAAATCTAGATTGCCCGGCCTTGGCTGATGACTAAGTGACTAGAGCATCGGCCCTTCTATGGAGGTTCCATGCTTGATTCCCAGTCAGGGCACATAGGAGAAGCAACCATCTGCTTCTCTCCCTCTTCCCCTCCCACAGCCAGTGGCTCGATTGGTTTGATTGGTTTGAGCGTGGCCTTGGGTGCTGAAGATAGCTCAGTTGGAGCACATCATCTTTAGTCACTAAAAAGACCTTGGTACTCGGCCCCAGACAGGGGTTCTGGGTATATCCCAGTTGGGGCACATGCTGGAGGAGTCTGCCTCACTATCTCCCTACTCTTACCTAAAAAAAAATTTTTTCTTTAGATTGCCCATAAAAAACTCCTTGAGACATTAAATGAAGTCAATAATTATTCAAGTTTTTCCTGCTGACAGATTTTGTAGTAGAGATTACATATACCTATTTTGTATACCCAGGTAAACCAAAAATATTACATTTAATACTGACAATTCAAAAAGAAATGTCTGTTTAACTAAACCAAACTCAAACCAGCTTAATATCAAACATTTTTTCAGATCACATGATCCTAAAAAACATTTGGGTTAGTTTCTGTTATATTTCCTAATTATGTAAGTGCTAATTGCTGTAAGCCAGTTAATGATTGCAAATTAGTAACAGCATCTTGAGGTAGAAAAATATCATTTTATACACAAAACATACCGACAAAAACAAACACATAACACAAATAGAGATGACTACTAACCTTAACTGAGTTACACAGGATTATTTTGGGTTTGTTCACTTTAGGCAGTCCTGGACTATGTTTACATTCCTGATTAACCTGCAGAAGGGCTTAGGAGGCTTGAAAAATTCCTATTAGACTTGGAAAAATCATCTTCCAACTTTGCCAAATTTCTGATAAAAAGCCTATTAAAGTCTTTAAGAATATTTTATCAAGTTTTTAGTATAATCTCTGATTTCTACTTTTTTTATTCCCTCAAAATTTGGGTAAATAAAGAGCAGACTTGTTTGGGACCCTTTAAAGTTGGAGCTCCAGCAAGAAGTCTCTTTGGCTCACCCAACTCTAGGTCCTGCTATATGAAAATTTTTGTTTTAACCTCATCAACTTCTGTTTCATTTATCCCATTTCTTAATAACTAAATATTTCTGTCTTTCTGGAATGAACCCTGTGACTCTTCCCTTTCTGTTTCTTCTTCCTTTCCTGTCAATATTTTCTTTGTCTTATGTCTCAATAATCTTTTACATTTCCACTTTTTTGACTCTCCTTTTAGTCTTCCCTTTTTCTTCTTAAGTGTCAGGCAATTGTCCTTCCAGTGTCCTGATTATTTCATAATATCTTGAAATATCTAAAGACAAATAGGAAGGGGTCTGAGTGGACTTTGATATTTTCATTTTAATTTCTCTCTTTTCATCTTATTAAGGGAGTCCTAATGGCTAGTCATTATAGCAATATGAGCGTCCTCAAATTTTCCAAGTTAGAAGTTTATCCAGTTCAAAGAGTTCTTCATCTGGCCAGTGATGGTAGGATTTTAATACCAGCTCTAATCAATAAGCCTTTTACAACTTAACCGAGGAAACAGGAGGCTTCCACAGAGAGTGGAAAGATGTAGCCCTCCCAAGTTCCAAAGGTTTGTTCCCAGAGTTAGTGTGAAAAAGACGAGAGGGGACTTTTAAAAAAAAAAAAGGTGTTCTAAAACACGGAATCACTTGCTTTCCCCACTTTCAATATTCCTCAGCTTGGCTCCATAGCCTCTGGCTTCCTGCCCAATGAACGTGCATGATCCAGCTGCTGGAGGTAACAGACCATCTCCGGGAGGAACAGGAGCAGCAGAAGATGAGTGTACGCAAACCAAATATTTATGAGACACAGTTGCCCAAGAAACTAGTTTCACAGAGATTTTCTCCTGCCAATCTAAATTAAGAAAGAGAATCAAAGGACTTTCACTACTTCACACTTCCACCCCACTCCACAGGGGGGAGATCGGTGGAACTTGACAGGGTAAGAACGCTTACGATCTCTGCTGGCTAGGGTCAGATTTTCAGGATCCTTTAGCTGCAGCAGTCCAGGGGCTAGCAGTTTTCCAGTCAGTGAATGCTCCTGGCTGGTGTGACAAGACTCAGGGGCAACAAAAATAAGTAACTTTCTTCCAGTCTTCTAAGTTTTAGTGAGCTGATAATCAAATTAACAAACAGATTAACAGTAGAAAATATACATTTATTACGGATGCACATGCAGGGCTGCCATAAGATATGAAACCCAAAGCACTGTAAGCATGAGACTTACACGCCATTCTGGATGAAAGGAAGAGGGTATAGGGGTCAGAGATTTCAAGGGTATGTCAGTAATTCACAGGTAGCAGAGAAAGAGTAAGAATGTGGCAAACAAATTCTTGCTAGGCATTTCAGAAACAAGGGGACACTAAAGGAAAAAAAGGCTTCGTTAGATTCCTTTCTGTCAACCACATGTGTGCTAAGGTGACTATTATTGGGTTCCCTTCCAAAAGGTTTTAATATGACTTCCTTTAGGCCCATGATGGCGAACCTATGACACGTGTGTCAGCACTGACACGGGTAGCCATTTTCGATGACACGTGGCCGCATGCGGCCACATACTGGAGAAGTATGGGGCCACATGCCGAGAAGGACTTTTCATCCTCGGCTCCTGCACAGCCAGGTGCAGTAGCTGAGGATAAAACATTTGCTGTAGTGTAGACACTCTGTGCCGGAGGTCTGTAGGCCAAAACAACAGAACTCCGGCACAGAGCGCCTAGTTCTGGGACTTCCGGTTAGGCCGTTTTTCTCGAAGTGACACACCACACAAATTATGCTTGTTTGTTTTGCAAATTTTGACACACCAAGCTCAAAAGATTGCCCATCACTGCTTTAGGCAGTAAGGGGGAGGGTCAAAGGTACTCTCTGAGTTTTTTGTTTCTTAATAAGCAGCTTAAAATTAATAAATATCTCAAAAAGCACATTTTGTGGTGGTAAAATTTAGTGCCCCTCAAAGTCAATGGACAAATGCTTTCTCCTTAGTTCCCTTGGTAGACTGATCTGAGAAGTATTTTGTACTGCTTCTAAGATGGTCTTGGAACAAGCACCAATCAAATTTAACAGATTTCTATACTGTCCTCCTGTCCTGCTTTGCTACCCTGTCCCTTACATCTGTTGCTAGAATCACAGTTCCCATTAAAGTGCTTCCACATGAGACATTTCCGCAGGCTCTGCTTCCTCAGGAGCCCAGGCTAAGATGCTCTGTGAGAAAGCTATTATTATACCTGCAGTCCAAATGATAAATCATCTTGTCTTACCTGTAGTCTCACAGATGGTAATCACCTGAGCCATCATCCTAATTATTTTTTCTGACTTAAAATCTGTGAGTTGCAACACTGGATCCTTCTCAATGAAGTTGATATATTAAAGCAAAAGGTATCTAAGACATTGTTAGGTCCAGTGATTGCCTCTAATGTCAAATCTGTCATTTTTTCTAGTGAAATCAAAGGTGGGAAAGTAGCTGATTGCTCTACTTTAAACAACAGTATGTGAGAGAAACTGAGGCAGTTCTCAGACTCCTAGTAACTGTGAAGATGAAACTGTAAAAATATCTGTGTTCATACTGCCTGTCATCACTCAGCCAGAAAGTACAGACAAAGATCAAATCTTTATGGATACTTTATTTGATGGCAGTGATAGAAGATGAGGCTCTGTACCCAAAAAAACCATCTTAACACTTCTCTCAGCCAACCTTTTTATAAGGGGAAGAAAGGGATAGGTAAGGGCTTTAGAAATTAGGGAGAAGTTAATTAGATAAAAGTTGCAGTACAGGGATTCTTCTAGCATTTCTTCATCTGCTGACCAGTAACTTTTTATCTGCGTCCTTGGCAGAGGGCCTTCCATCCTTGGAGCATTGGGCATTAGATTAAGGTGACCAGCGGGACAGTCCCAATTTTTAACAATTTGTCCCACGTCCCGTGGTGTTTTAAAAAAGTCCCGATTTTTGGAAAGAATGCACAAAAAGCTAGGGAACGGTGGGAGAATGGGAAGGGAATATACGGTTTTTGGCCGGGAGACCCTGCCTCTACCTGGAAGCACCCGCACTGCCGCAAGAGCTGGCTGCCCCGTGCGACCCCGGAAACAAAAAACTTCAGGCGGGACGTACCTGCTGGGGCGGCTGTCAAGTCCCCTAACTACCCATAGGCCAGCGTCCTGGACTCCCGCGTGCGGCTCCTGGCTCCGCAGGTGCAAGCCACTGGGTCCCCAGCGGCGGCGGGGCTGGATGCAGGGAGCGCAGCCACTGAGCGTCAGCAGCGATGCCTTGCCTGCTCCTGCCCGCTCGTGCAGCTCCAGCATCAGTTTCGGGACCGTGTAACCTGATCCCTCTTACTCACTCAAAATTTTCCATATAGTAATATTTCCAAAAATGATCTTTTTAATGAGGTATCATTATTTAAAAAAATAGATTGATAAGGAAAAGGTTAAATCTTGGGCATCAGCAAAAATCACAATAGACAACAAATGGTTAGAAATATTTCATCATTTTGAAACAAATCATGTTCCATACAATAATGCACTAAAAATTGTGGAATACACGCTGTCTTTACCAGGACCTAATACTGTGACTGAATGTGTTTTTTCTATGGTAAATAAAGTGTGGACATCAGAAAAATCACAATTAAGTATTGAGACTTTGAAAGCCATTTTATGTGGGAAATATAGTTTAACAAATTCTTGTGAAAAATTTCGTGACCTTTTAAACGACAGCAATCTACTAAAAAAAATTCACTCAAATGAGAAATATGCCAAAGAATAAAATAATACTAAACATAATTTTTAATGTATTATATTTGTAAATTGTACTTATGTTAAAATTTAAATATATATATTACAATACTATTTTTGCATTCTATGAAAATTGTTTTGCTCCATATAGACCAAAGTTTTAATCAAGAACCGCCCCCTCCCTCGCATCAATGGTGTCCCGCTTTATCAATTTTAAAATCTGGTCACCTTACATTAGATACCATTTTGTGTGTGAACCTCCTGGGCCTAGGACACAGAAGTGTGTTACTTGTAACCTCATGAAGTCACATAGTACATTCATGTATCCAGCTCCTGGAACAAAGCTTTCTACTTGCATTAATCATTAATCCTATTGATTATAACTGAAAACTACTATTACTAAAGCTAAGTTTCTAACTCTTGAGTTCCCCCTATCAGAGGGGCTCTACATATGGATTCTTGGAATCACAGTGTCAGAGTTTGAGAAAAATGATGCATTTTCCCCCCACTTGAAAAAGTGAGACACCATTGCCTGGAGAGATTAAGTTACTTGTCTAATTTCACAAACTTATTAGTGGCAAATATTTAAATTGTGACTAGATTATCTAAAGGATAAAGTAATTATGCTTTTGGTAAATTTAAATGCAGGTCTTTGGAGAAATTTTTGACAGGCCTCGTGAGAGCCCTTTCAAAACTATTTCTGTAATTCTAAGTAATCACCACATCCAATGATTTAATTATGCCACATGATATTTTCCCAGTGTAATACAGATGGCTTCATCATATAACTTTAGACTTTAGTTAAGAGACTACTCACTAGCATTTTAAAAGCACTATTGCAACTCCTCCCCAGAAGAAACCAGAGGATGATTCAAATTGCTGTGTATTGAAAATATATCAATTATATAGTGATGAGTTCCTCTGCATTTGAAAGAGCCAATCTGGAATGGAATTCTGGCAAGCTGGGTCAGGAATGCACACCATTTGTGTACAGCCAGACTGCCCTTCAGAGATTTAGTTGTAGTGAGAATGCTTGTGCCTCAGGATCCAGAAGTCTGTCTTGTTCTGTCAGCTTGACTCCAAGCTGAATGACAGAACCCTCCGTCAAAAGGTCCTAGAAACTGAGGACAGCTAGAAAGCATGGCCAGAATATAGCCCTATTAAATTTATTTTAATTTTTAAACAATTAAAAAAATTTTTTTTAATTCTTGAATTCCTTCCACAGCCTTTCTGACATATAGTCAGGTTTTTTCTGAATTAGCTGGATTATATACTGAATCTGCTGCTGTCCAAATTACTTGATAAAATTACTTTGGGCTATAGGATTATCTTTGACATTCAGTCCACTCAACAAATATTTATTGCTCATAATATATATTGACTCATGTTAGGCAGTGGGGATATAAAGATGACTACATGTTTGTGTGTACCTTGCCTCATTCTAAAAGGTATCTTTGCCTTATGGAACTGTTGGTGGTGAAACTGATCTGGGTGTTAGACTGGTACAGTCAGAGCACACCTGGTTCAGCAACCTCAGTACTTGAGTTCTGGCTAAGAGAGAATTCAGAGGCAAGACTCAAACTATAAGAGAAAGTTTATTTAGGAAGTCACAGAGGTAGGAAAAATGAGCTAGTCTGGTGTGGGCTCAAGTTACCAAGGCAAAAGAAGGGTCCTTGGAGCTTAGCAGAAAGAGGCAAGGACAGTGTGCTCAGGGGAAGTGGGTGGGGAAAGACCTAGGGGTACTCTACTCCATAGCTGCACTGGAGCCTTCATGAAAGGCTTCTAAGGATGGGATTTTAGGGGAGGTCCCAGGGGGGATCTCATTAGAATATATGTTAGTATTACAGGTGTGTCCTTTCAGGGTTGTGGTCTCCATTGATTGGTTGGCACTAAGGGGTAATTAGTCAGTGCAGCTACTCTTGACATTAGCTATGGATGGCATCACTTCTCTGGTTTTGCTGCTTTTCTGGGCCTTGAGCTGAACCAAACTGAACCTAGATGTATTTAATATGGGTCAGAACCTCTGTTCTGGAGGGCTTACTGCTTAAGGGCTATTTTCCAGTTCATTCTCCTTCTAAGGGGGTGTCTAACCCTCATGACTAGCAACATGCCAGGGGAGGAAACGTCAGGGGAGGGTCCGAATGACATGACCAGCAATATGAAGGGTTGGGGGTATAAACTGTATGACCAGCATGTGCTAGGGGAGGAATGTTTACCTTTGGGGTAAGGTTCTTGTTTTCCTAGTTTTGGCCATTGCTAATCAATGACCTTCTAAACCTGGCCCATTTTACTTGCTCTGTTCATATCTGTCTAACTGCCTACCACAGAAATCACATAAATCTCTTCCTCAAAGAATTCTAAGAATGGAGTAGACACCAAAATGTAAACCAGTAATAATACTATAAGTATGTATTATGATAGAGGTAGATAGTGGGAGAGCCTGTCTACCTGAGTGGTCAAAGAAGGTTTCCCAGAGATTGGATACCTGAACATCTACTAGAGGATTGGTGTGATAGGTAACAAAGAGGGAAACAGCTTTCCAGACAAAGCTACTCGTGGAAAGGTGGATTGTGCATAATACAGTCCAAAGTAGCAACCCACTGAGGAAGACTGCTGTGAGGGGCCTCTGAGGGAGGAGTGGTGGATGAGGCTGAAGAGTCAGGAAAAGCCAAGTCATAGGAAGTCCTGTAGAAGCTTAAACATTATCTTAAATCTATGGAGAGTGACAAAAGGTGGTAAGTAGGGTAGTGATAAACTGAGATTAGTTACTGAGCAGGCAGTTAGGTAGATTTATTATTGCAGAAGTTCTGTAAGAAGGCTTTTATGTTCTTTAGGTCTCCGTACAAGTCCTGCTAGTAAGTGGAATAAGTGGAATTTTTTTTTACTGTAGAGCTGAAGGAAATTCCAGTAGGACTATAATTCTTCCCTCTATACCAGAGTAAATTTCTTATTATTTCAGACAGAAAAATGATGTAATTTAATAAACAATAGTAATAGCAGTACTTTTCACAGATGGCTATGTTCTTCCCAACTTTTCCTGTGTCTGTTTCCTGCCCAGTGTCCCTGGCTGTCTCCTCTACACTCTACATCTACACATTCTTCAACCCATCTGATGCCTGCTTTGTGTGTTTACCTGATCTTACTTTCCTCTTCCATCTAATGCTCTAGTAGAGGTTTTAGCACCAATGCAATTCCAAGGCTAGCTTTATACCTTTTATCCTCTTGGAAAACCAGGTTAGTTGGTCTAGATCACTGTTCCAGAGGTGGACTTACACACTGCTTCATGCTGCTCCATAATATAATTTTAAAGTGATCCTTAGGAAAATGGAGGAAAAAGAAACTACACTGAGGGATGTGTTACTTTGCTGTGTCGTGCTGTGTTTGCCTTTGGGTCTTGGGTAGCAAAAATAGATTACTAATACTTATTATCACTATTTTTACAGTTTTTGGTTTGTGACACATTCCCATCCTCTCTCCATGCATAACCCTCTTGTGTTTGAAACAACAGATCCAGTAAATACAGGCATTGTCTTCTGTCCAGCATGGGAACTAGCACCTTGACCATTACTTACATCTATACATGTAATTCTCCTTCCTCTCATTCTCATGTCTCATCTCATTTGAGATATCTTATTCCCGTTTTTTAAACAATTATATAATCAGATACACATATATGCACATAGATATTTACATATAATCTCTAAAAGTATAAAGTTTTACTTCATAAACAGTGTAACTAGTATGTAATCTTTCTGGAATTTTTATCATTCAACTTTTATTAAGATTCATACTTTTTACATGCAGTTTTTGTTCACTTATCTTGACTACTGTGTATTATTTAATTATGTAAACATTCTACATATTTATCCATTTTTCTGTATTTGGTTATTTGAATTGTTTCCCAGTTACTTCTAGTATGAGAAGGGCTGCTATGAACACTTTTGTACATGTATTGGTATATATTAGCAAGATTCATTTTTAGATAAATACCTAGAGGTAGAATTGCTGGATAATAGAGTATGCAAGTTTTCCATACAGATGTTTATTCAATTTAAAGAACTTCCATTTATTCTTAGATTGTGCTCTTTTATGGCAAAAAAATGCCATATTTTTATTAAATAATACTAATTACAGTGTCAGTTGCTGCTTTTTTTTTTTAAGTATCTCCTTTTAGTAAAATTAAAACCTCAAATTTTGTTGTCTAGTGTCACTCCTCTGAAATTCTAAAGACTTAGAATCAATGCTAGATCATATCTGAGCGAAAGGCTTAATTTTATCCACATCTGTGAAAGAGTCATAATCATAGTGCTTATCCCACTGGACTATCTTAAGGATTAATGAGATAAATAGTGATAAGTACTGGATTAAAGTAATTGTTCAACAAACCGCGCTCCCCTGCCTACCTTGGTTTCTGATGCTAACTTCTAAATTCCTGGGATTATACTGGAGGTTTTGTTGGGCTAGCTGAGACATTTGTGTCCTTCCCTGAGGACACAAACATGAAGCTAGTCAAATGGGGAGCACCCGACCTGACGGAGGCACTAGAAGAGGTAAGAAACTACCAGTTGATTAAAAGAAAAATGAAATTTTGTTCAGTCCCAAGGCCAAGAGTCATCTCTCTTAGGAAGCTGTAGTGGTTTATGCTGCCTGGGCACTGGAATCTAATGGGCACAAAGATGAGTTTAGCTTCAGATAGAAAATAATTATGGATAATGGCAATTTCAGGGCATTCAAACTCTATTCCCATTCATAGGTCCAATCCATCAATTGCATGTACAGTTATTATTTAAATAATTTGACAAAATATTATTTCATACATTTTAGTGGCTCTTACATTTGTTTATATAAGAGGGGGGATTTTGACAGCTTACTTATAATAGTTGGTTATTTGCAAGCAGAATATAAGATAGATCTTTATGTTGTTGGTGGGGTGTTTCTGCCTGGAAGGGAAAGGACACTTAACATAGCAGGTTGTGTCAGAGCCGACTTTATGTATAGATGACCCTTGAACAATGTGAGTTTGAAATGCATGTATCCACTTTATGTTGATATTTTCAATAACTACTATAACTATATTTTCCTTATGATTGTATTAATAACATTTTTCTCTAGCTGCTTACTTTATTGTAAGAATACAGTATATATCATATATAACATACCAACTATTTGTTAATCAGCCCTTTATGTTATCAGTAAAGCTTCCAGTCAACAATAGCTTGTTTATTTATTTATTTTAGAGAGAGACAGAGAAACGTCGATCTGTTCCTATATGTGCCCTGACTGGGGATCAAGCCTGCAACCTTTGCATATCAGAACAACACTCCATCAGAGCTATCTGATGAGGTCAATAGCCTATTTCATAATAGTTACATTTTGGAGGGAGTCAACAAAAGTTATATGCAGATTTTTAGTTGTGCAGAGGATCAGTGCCCCAAACACCATATTGTTCAAGTGTCAACTGTACTTCAAAAGCCAATATATATTTTGCTTTTACTATGTGCCAAACCCTCTGCGGACAGTGAGGATAGAAACATGAATGAGATGCTCTTTCCTCTCATGAAGTTATGGCTGATGGTGGAGACAGACAACTTACCAAACAGTTATAACATAGCTAGTTATTATAAAAACATCATGAGCAGGTGAGGGGGAACACAGAGGAGTGGCAGCGGACTCACTGAGGATGGTTAGGGAGCCATCACATGGATAAGGTGCATGTAGCTAGGACCTTTCAGCACAGGTGGGATATTTCCAGGTGGAGAAGAAATTTCTGAGAGAGGAAACCATTTGAGAAAAGCATGGAACAGAGAAAATTCGGGGCATATTTCAAGATCAGGGCCTTCCTCACAGGTCTTACAACTCAGTGCCATTTTCCTGCTCATTTCCCTCCTGCCATGCTCTGGAAGAGTGCAGATTCAAAGCATCAGATTAGGCACATGAAGTACAGTGTCTGTAATACAGGCACTGGTAGGTGAATGGTGATTGCCACCATGATGGGGCTGCTGACGCAAGTGCTACCTCTTTGCCCATTTTAACTCCTCTATTACACCAGGCAATTCAGACTCCAAGTTGTTGGCTCAAGAAAGCACCATAATTTCTGAGAAAGAACTTATTTATATGACATATAAGTTGGGGAAAATAGTATTATTGGGAACACTTTGTGTCAGGCTTGGGAGGTAAGAAAAGATAATCTGCTACAAAACTGGCAGTGCTGGGTAGGTCAATGCCTGCTTTACAGCCATTGTAACAATGAAAATTTGACATAGAAGAACCAACACTCTGCCTGGATCATGTCAGTAGTGAAAGGAGCAGATATCTAAAGGTTACACTGGGCTTGCAGGTGATGATGATGATGACGATGATGTCAACTAACTTTTACTGAACAATTTTGACATGGTAGATATTGTACTGAGAGGGTTAAATGTGTTTCTCATTTGATCCACACCACAAACCTAGGAGGATCGTATTCTTGTAATTATTGTTGCATCTGTTTATAAGTTAAGAAACCAAAGAAATAAAATAATTTCTTCGAGACTACAAATTTTTTAAATGCTAGAAACCAGGATTTGAGCCCAGATATAGCTGGTTCAGAGCTTAGTCTTAGCCTTTACCAATGTGATTAACCACCACCATTTATTGAGTTTACAGTAAGTAGCATTTAGGCAAAGGCATAGTATATTACTGTTCTATCCATTTAATGGATAAGGAACTTGCACCTTAGGGAAGTGAAGTGATTTGTCCAAAGGCACAGAGTGGTGGAATTAGAAATCAGCAAGGTCAGTCAGACTCCAGAGCCTTTGCTTTTCCCATTGCTCCATACAGCCTCTCTCTTTGAATCCATGATAGGTCTTCTGGAATTGACTATGGTCAAAGAACAACCCTCAGCAACCTTCCAGATGTGCCCTAAGCCCTGATCTTTGAAATGTTCTGATTAATGCAGCCACAGTTTCTACCTGTCTTCCAAGCCAGCATTTGGAAATCTCATGTCCTCCTGAAGCATCAGAAACAGGTCCCCCTTCTGCTATACAAGTCATAGCACTTAGAAACTAGCTTCACTTGGACAAGCATCTCAGACCAAGACTGAGACTCAAAATAGTGTTCTTATCAGTGCCATTTATTTGGCTTCATTTCCATCAAGCATGTCACTCTTACAGGGTAATCATTAGATAACATTCACTAGCTTTCTTACAAATGTATCTCCTATTGCTGACTAAACCCCAACCATTGAGTTTCAGATTTAGGATGAGAAAATCCTGCCTTTGAAGCTATCTCCTGAAGGCTGAGTTGTCAAGTGTTTCAATTTAATTGGGAAGAAAAGAGAAGATTATATGCAGAATCATAGACTTCCATTTTTCATTTTTCAGAGGATTTAGGGATCTTTTTAAGCCTCTAACAGAGTATGACTCAAACCTGAGGAGCAGTGAGTTTAAGCTATTATCTCCTAAGCCAGCAAGCCCTCAAGCCCCAGTCTCTAATCATAAATAATATTAGAATTAATTTCTACTTTTCTCAGTTCTGCTCTTTGAGCAGAGTTGATGCCATGATCTGATTTTAGCACAGGTTAATGAATTATAATTGTTCTGTAGCTCATTGTGATGTCTGTATGTGCACACGCACTTTTGATGGAAAGGCTGGGGATAAGTGTGTGGTTTTACTTTGTTGTGAGCAACTTGAGAGTAAGGGCACTATTTTATTATCTTTGATCATAACTCTATTACAAGGTTTAGCCTCGGAAATGTTCAAAAATATTGTTGAATTAACATGCCCAAGATGTGAAGTCATTCTCCTTCCAGCAGAAGAAAACACACATGTCAAAATAGATGTGTTAATTTTTCCATTAGGCTTGTGACATAAAAATATTATTACAAATTAAACATTTTCTGATATTACTGCCTCAGTATTTACTAAACATTCTTTAAACATTGAGCATTTCTGTGAGTCAGGCATGTTGCTAATGTAAGACGGAGTCCCTTACCTTAAGGGTCTGGTGATCTTTTAGGGGGGCAGCTCCCTACAACAGAAATCTGGTAAAGCAAGGAAGGACCTGCAGGTAGAGGTCTCTGAGGGTGCTCTGGGGCATGGCTCCCAGTAGGAGCCACAAAGCACTTCAAATAGACTGGAGAATGAAGGAAGGAAAAGGACATTCTGGGCAAACAAAAGAAAAAAGTGTAACATGTTCCAACAATGTCAAACATCAAGTGTGTCCTGGGCATAGAGTTCTTGGAGGAAGAGGAGGAGTTTGGGGCCAGGTTTTAAAGATTTTTACACCATTAGAGAAGTTCAAAATAATATTCTTGTGGTTAATGATTATCAACCTTATTATTTGTAACTGTAATCATCACATTTGTACCTTCCTCCCATGGGCATAGCTAGGGTTATAAAAATCCCCAGTGACCCAGTATTCCATCCCCTTTCTTTACATTCAGGAAAGCATGGCATAATGCCGATGGGTGAGTGTGGTTTTATATTAATGATAATCTTGAATATACTATAATAAAGAAAATTATTCGTAAGCTTGCACACTTTAACTCTTTAATAACAATTTGTGTCATAGCCTCTACCATCCTCCCCTCCCTAAGCTATTGTGTCCTATGGCTCTGGGGATATATGATTCGAGAGGGGTCTCTATTAATGGCATCACATGATCAATTATATTTTAGAACTATGGGAAAAGCTAGAAATTACCATATAATCATATATACCTTGTCCCCAGATCAGGGAATGTTAAAATTGTTTGGAATGTAAAGTCATTTACACTGAGTTTTTGCTCCATTTTCAAAAGCATGAGAGCTTTTTATTGGTTTGTTGTTTTTTAAAACTTTCTCTTTGTTTTACAGTTTTGGATTTTGCAGACCTCCCCTTGGCCAAATTGCCTTTGGAGAGATGTTTGCCACAGAACACATCCTGTTTTGTTGTTATTTCAAACTGATCTCCCCACTTTGGTAAAAAGTCACCAGTCTAGCAATTAGGAACTGCTGTGCTCACTTGTTTTTAGCCCAAGTCCCATACTGAGAAAATGGCTTTTAACTTGGCTCGAGTTCTATTCCTGAGAGATGCTCAAGTTAAGAAGCAAGTGTACCTGGTAGCATTAAATGCCGTCAGTGGATAAAGTGCTATAAAGGAGACAGTCCATGTAAACTGAATTCAACTGAATCATTAATTTTCATTTTCTTTTCTGCACTTTCAATGGGACCGTAATTTAAATCCCTATGATTTCTTGCCTGGAACTGCTGTATTAGCTTCCTAACTAGTCTTCCTGTTCTAGTCAACTTCTTTAGGACTGCAGGAGTGGTCCCCCAACAGGCAGCATCCTGTCACTCCCCTTTAATGAAACCTTTATTGGAAAATCCATTTTTGATAGGTTAAAAATGAAAGTTCATGAATCAGTTGCAAGACACCTCTCAAGTATTTCTGCCTACCTGAGCTATTATTTGGTGTTCTTGTTCCTTCAACAATCCAATCCCCACCCCGTCTCTCTCTGTCGTGCTTTGAATATATTGTTCTTGCAGATATGTTGCTTTCTAAAATGCCCTTCTACCCCTACTGACTTTATTCCTAAACTTAAATTGAGATTTTAACATGCAGTTCAATTATCCATTTGTCTTTGAAACTTTCTAATGCATTCCAGTTAAGGTTTGTTATTCATTCATTCAGTATCTATTAAGTGTCCTCTTTGAGCTAGGCACTGTATTCACTGCTCGGAATACAAAGATGAACCAAAGTTCTTGCCCTCATTCATCTTATATTCTAAGCACAGGTCATACAACAGAGACAGTAATCAACTACATGAATATATAATTCTCAGTAGTGAAGAGGACATTGAAATTCATAAATCAAGATCTATAAATAGAGCTATTTAGTTTCAGGTATACAATATAGTGATTCAATATTTATATAATTTACAATGTGATTGCCACAGTATATCTAGAAATCATCTGTCATCATGCAAACTTACCACAATATTATTGAATATATTGCTCTTCACTCTTTTTCCCAATCCTCCAATTAGTTTGATCTTTGTTTCTGTGAGTTTATTTATTTTAGTTTTCTTTGTTCATCTTGGTTTATATGTGTGTGTGTGTGTGTGTGTGTATTCACATGTAAGTGAAATAATATAATATTTGTCTTTTTCTGTCTGACTTATTTCACTTAGCCTAATATCCTCTAGGTTCATCTGTGTTGTAGTAAATAGCAAGACTTTATTTTTTTTTCTGCCACTAATATTCCTTTGTGTATGTATGTGTGCATATGTGTATATTTATACACACACATATATACCTATATACTTTGGGTAAATGGGTATATATATGTAAAATATGTATATGTACACACACACATATATATACCTATATATAGTATATATCTAAGATATATATATATATATATATAGTATATATGTAAGATCTTCTGTATCCATTCACCTGTCAATGAATACATAGGCCACTTCCATATCTGGACTATTGTAAATAATGCTGTAATGAACACAGTTTTTTTTTTTTTAATTTTTTAATTTATTGTGTTAACATGGCTGCAAGTTTCCAGATGTCTTTAAACTTTTAATAAAAACGGCCTACTTTTGCAGTGCTGGTCTACCTGGTCCCTACTGCCCACTAGTGGGCGTTCCAGCTTTCATGGTGGGCCAATCACGGTGCCATTTGGTTGCTCCACTACTGCCCATCATGAAAGCAGGAATGCCTACTAGTGGGAGGTATGGACCAGGTTGACCAGCACTGCAAAAGTGGGCCATTTTTATAAAAAGTTTGAAGCCATTAGACTATAATACCCTCAACTCCCTGCATCATGCCCTCTATGTCCCATGCAAGTTCTCTTTTCACTCCCATTTCACCCTTTGTCTCCCCCTTCTCCTACCTCTATTCCCCCTTTCCTTCTGGGACTTGCTGCCATGTTATCTATATCTATGTATTATGTATATATAATTTAGCTAATTCTTTCACCCTCTTTGATCCTATCCCTTCATCCCCCTTTCCTCTGATAGCTGTCCGTTTCTTGTGACCCTGCCTCTGTTTCTATTTTGTTCCCTCGGTGTATTGTGTTCATTAGATTCCACATATAAGTGAGGTCATATGTTGTTTGTCTTTCTCTGCCTGGCTTATTTCACTTAGCATAATCATCTCCAGGTCCATCCATGCTGTCACAAAAGGTGAGATTTTCTTCTTTTTCATGGCCACATAGTATTCCATTCCATGTATATGTACCACAGCTTTTTTATCCATTTGTCCACTGTTGGACACTTGGGCTGTTTCCAGATCTTGGCTATTGTAAACAATGCTGCAATAAACATGGGGGTGCATATCTTTTTTTGAGTCAGTGTTTTGGAATCCTTAGGATATATTCCTAAAAGGAACATAGAATATTTTAAATTAGTGTTTTCCTTTCTTCATATAAATACCTAAAAGTGGAATTGCTAGATCATATGATAAATCTATTTTTATGTTTTTGAGGAATGTCCATACTGTTTTCTATATTAGCTGCACCAATTTGTAGTCCCACCAACAGTGCACAAATTTTCCCTTTGTTTCATATCTTTGCCAGCATGTTATTTGTTGCCTTTTGATAAATGCCATTCTGACTGGTGCGAGGTGATATCTCATTGTGGTTTTGATTTCCAGTTCTCTAACATTGAGTGATTGACCATCTTTTCATATGTCTGTCTTCTTTGGAGAAATTCTCTTTGTGTCCTCTGCCCATTTTTAATTGCATTATTTATTTATTTATTTTTGGTGTATAAGTCCCTTATATTTTGGATATCATCTCCTTATCAGATATATCATTTGCACATATATTTTCTAGCCAGCAGGTTGTCTTTTTGTTTTGTTGGCTTCCTTTGCTGTATAGAAGTTTATTTGTTTGATTAAGTCCCACTTGTTTATTTTTGCTTTTGTTACCCTTGCTTGAGGGAACATATCCAAAAAGATATCACTGAGAATGATGTCAGTTTACTGTCTGTGTTTCCTTCTGAAAATTTTATGGTTTCAGGTCTTAGGTTTAGGTCTCATTCCATTTTGATTTTATTTTTGAGTATGATATAAGAGAGTAGTCCAGTTTCATTTTTATTTTTTTGCATGTATTTGTCCAGTTTTCCAAAAGACTGTCATTTTCCATTGTACATTCTTGCCTCCTTTATCATAAATTAAACCCGTTGGGCTTTATTTCTAGGATCTCTATTCTGTTTCAGTGACCTATGTATGTATTTCTTTGTTAATACCACACTGTTTAATATCATAGCTTTATAATATAGTTTGAAATAAGGAAGAGTGATACCTTGAATCAGGTACCTCAAATTTTGTTCTTTCTTAAGATTGCTTTGACTATTTGTGGCCTTTAGTGATTCCATGTAAATTTTAAAATTTCAAACCAAGATTTTATTGTAAAACAGTTTCTTAGGGAAATAAAGCAATCTTTGGATAAAGTATGCTTTATTTGGTAAAGAGATCTTTAATATGACATATGACCACAGTGCTATAGAAAAATCAATCTTTATGGTTTATGACTGATACCTGGTTCTAGGTAAACTGTTAATGCACGCACTCTTAACAGATTGATAAATTGTTTTTTTCATCTGTTTCTTAGTTTCTACATCTGTACAGTGTGGGCCATTGTAAGTGCAACATACCATTGAGTACCCTGGAGCTTCTTGCTCTATATTTCTATATGAACTATTGAAATTCCTAACCCTGACCAGTTACATGTTATAAAACAAGAAGAGATCAGAGTAAGAGTACAGCATAGAATGAAGCAAGTGTCCCATAGGGGTTAGTTGTTAATTTTTATTTGTCTTGGTTTGTTTTTCTTTTGATACATCAGGCACAGTACTTAGATATCTGGGCCTGAGGTCGGCAGGCTCTGGCGTAAGTGGTAGCAGCTCCAACTCCCTGTAGGCTTTGGTACATGGCCCTGACAGGAGGCATACTGCTCTCATACTGAGCCTGGCTCCCTGTTCAAGCACAGCAGCCACTGGCCACAATCCCATGGATATGACTGCATAGCCTCTTCCTGAGCTGAGATTTGTTTATGGAAGGAATGTCCCCCCAGTAGAAGACTCTAGGGGGGAAAGCCTGGGTGCTCCTTCTCCTTAACTGGTGTGTTTAGGTGAGGGGGACCCAGGCACCAAGAAGGTAAGGACACTTAGCTGGCCGTGGGCCCACTACACACTGCCCCAGCAGCAACACCTCCCACTGTGTGTGTCCTCCATGCCTGCCACCAAGGCCCATGAACCAGTCACCTCAGGGATTGAAAGCTGCTGCTCATAGCCCCTGCCTTAGTTCTAATTCTAGAACTTAACTGCTCTGATGAATAGAGCAGTGGCACCTGTCTCCCAGATCGCCCCTGCTATCCTTCACCGTTTGCCAATCTTCCCAGTACTCTGTGTATTCTTTGTGTTTTAGTCTAAACACTCTCTGAGCAGACTTAGCAGCCTTCGGCTTCTTCTCCATTCACAGTAGGGTAGGCAGAAAGCTGGGGGCATGGCCAGAATTGATACATCACCTTTCCCTGGTCCCCCCAGGTGCTGGGCCCCTGGGTTTCCCACAAAAGCCTGTGGGTTCACACCATCTGTTGACCAAGAGATTAGTTTCCAGCTCATCAGGGCTGACAGTGTCTGGTGGGGCTCAGCAACTCATCATGAATAAAAGGAAAACACTATCAGGAAGGATGAGGAGTTTTCCATCTCTTATCCTGGATAGAGTCCAAGAAAAACGGTCTAGAACCATGGAAAGGCCTCTTGCAAGCACACACACACACATGTACTTCTGTTTTTCATTCGTGTGTTCCAGTAAGAACTTGTTACTTTATGGCTGGGTGGAATGCAAAAGAAGCAAAGGAAAGAGTTTGGGTTGTGCACGGAGCCTAGTTTGCAGCAAAAGAAGAAATTGCAGCTGTGCAGACAGCCCAGTTTGAGCTGATGAAAGGACTTAGTTGTATGCAGACAGCCATGTTTTGGCCACAAAAAGATTTGAGCTGTGCAGACAGCCAAATCAGAGACAAAGGAAAGGCATGAATCTGTTCAGAGAGCCCAGGTTGAGACAAGAGAAGGAACTGCAACTCTGCAGACATTCCAGTTCTCAGCAACAAAAGCACATGGAGTTATGCAGACAGCCCAGTTTGCAGCAATTAAAAGACTTGGAGCTGTACACACAGCCCAGTTTGAAGCAATGGGAGGACTTGCAGCTGTGTAGACCACCAAATCAGAAGCAACAGTAGGGTTTGGAGCAGTACAGAGAGCAGTTTGCAGTGATGGAGGAACCTGGGGCTGTGCAGACAGCCCTATTTCAGGCAACAAAATGAACTTAAGCTGAGCAGTGCCCAGTTTGTAACAAGGAAAAGAATTGGAGTTGTGTAGAAAGAAGAGTTTGCAGCAAAGGAAGGACCAGAAGTTGTGGAGACAGCACAAATCCAACAGAAGGACTTAGAGCAGTGCAGATTCCCAGTCAGAAGCAATAAGATGATTTCAAGATGTACAGAGATACCAGGTTCAGGTAAGCGAATGACTCGGAGCTGTGAAAACATTTGTTTTGTACAATGGAAGGACTTGGACCTTTGGAGTCAGCCCAGTTTTCAAAAATGGAAGGACTTGGAGCTGTGCATCTAGCCAGTTGCAATAACAAAAGGACTGGGAGTTGGCAGACAAACTTGAAGCTGTGCAGAGCCCAGTTTAAGGAAAAGTAGGACTTGGAAGTGTGCATGCAGCTCAGTTTGTGGGTAAGGAAGGACTGGGAGCTGTGGAGATAGTCCAGGCAGAGGAAGCAGAAGGATTTAAAGCTGTAGAGAGAGCCGTCTTAGGTAACTGAGTGATGTGAAGCTGTGAAAGCACTGGGTTTGCGCAGTGGAAGGACTTGAGCTGTGGAGACATCCATTTTGCAAAAACAGAAGGACTTGGAGCTCTGTGGAAAAACCAGTCAAAGGAAAAAATATTGGAAAGGCACTGAGAGCCCAGTTTAAGGCAATGGAAGGACTTGGGACTATGCAGGCAGCTCAGTTCGTGGCAAAGGAAGGAATTTAAGCTGTGAGAAATCCCTGTTAGAAGAAACAAGGGGACATTGGGCTGTGCAGATGGCCCATTTTGAGCCAACAAAAGGACTGTATCTATGCGAAGAGCCCTGGTTTTGGCAAAGGAAGGAGTAGAGCTGTGCATAGAGCCCATTTTGAGGTGACAGAAGGACAAGGAGCTATAAGACGACCCACTTTGAGGCGATGAAAAGACTTGGAGCTGTGCTTGCAGCCCGACTTGTGGCAAAAAAGGGACTTGAAGCTGTGCAGACAGTCCATTTTGAGGCGATAGATGGACTTGGAGTTGCGCAGAGTCCAGTTTGTGGCGAAGGACAGACATGAAGTTGTGGAGACAGCAGAAAGTCTATGAAAGGTCATGGAACAGTGCCAACAGGCCAGTGTGTGGCAATGGAAGAACTGTGGGCCATTCAGACAGCCCAGTTAGGCAATGGAGGGCTTGCGCTATGCAGATTACCCTGTCTGAGACAATGGGAGCACTTGAAGCTCTGCAGAGTGCCCAGCTTGAGAGTAAAAAGATCTTGGAGTTGTGCTCTCAACCCAGTTGAAGTAAGGGAAGGACATGAGCTGTGCAGATAGTCCTGTTTGTGGCAAAGAAAAGACTTGAGTTATGCTGACACCCAGACAGAATCAAGGGAAGGGTGCCAAACTGTGCAGAGAGCCTAGACTGAGGCCACAGAATCACTCGGAGCTGCGCAGACATCCCAGTTTGAAGCAAGAGAAGCACTTGAAGTGGTGCAGACTACTTCAGTCAGAATGAACGAAAGGCATTGGATCTGTGTAGAGAGTCTACTTTGAGGCAACAGAAGGACTTGTTGATGTGCAGAAGCTCACTCACAGGCAGCAGAGACACTTGGAGCTGTACAGAGACCCCAGTTTCAGGTAACTGAATGACACACCCATAGAAACATTGGCTTTGCACAACAGAAGAACTTGGAGCTGTGCAGACATCCAGTTTGCATTTACAAAAGGACTTTGGCTGTGCAGACTGCCCATTGTGAAGCAACAAAATCAGGATCTGTATAGACAGCCTAGTCACAGTGGAAAGGATGAAGGTATGCATACTGCCCATTCTGTGGCAAGGGAAGGACCTGAAGCTGTGCAGTCAGTCCCGTTCGAGGCAAGAGAAGGACTCAGAGCTGTGCAGACAGCCCTCTCAGGGGCAAAATGGTACATGGCTGTGCAGAGAGCCCAGGTTGAGGCAAAAGAAGGACTTGGAGCTGTGCAGACATCCCAGTCAGAGGCAAGGAAAGGATTTTGAGCTTTATAGAGAGCCCTGTTTTAGGTAACTGAATGGGATGGAGCTGCGAAGACATTGGGTTTGCACAGCTGAAGATGGTGGAGCTGTGGACACTGGCCAGTTTGTAGTAACCAGAGGGCTTGGAGCTGCACAAACAGTGCAGTCAAGTGAAACAAAAGAGGACATGGAGCTGTGCAGAGAGCCCCGTGTGAGGCAGTGGAAGGACTCGAGGCTGTGCACACCGTCCTAACTGAAGCAATGAAAGAACCTGGAGCTGTGCTGACAGCCCAATTTGCAGCTGTGGAAAGAACTGGAGTTATAAAGACAGCCCAGTTTGCCTAAAAGGAAAGACGTATAGCTTTGAAGACAGCCCAGGCAGAGGCAACAGAAATACTCGGAGCTGTGCAAACATCCCAGTCATAGGCAACAAAAAAAATTTCAAGTTGTACAGAGATCCCTGTTTTAGGTAACCGAATTACATGGAGTGGTGAAGGCACTGAGTTTCCACAGTGGAAGGACTTGGAGCCGTGCAGAAACCTGTTTAGAGCAACTAAAGGACTTGCAACTCCGCAGGCAGCTCTGTTTGTGCACTTGAGGCTGTGGAGACAGCCCAGTTAGAGAAAACAAAAGGACTTCTAGCTGTCCAGACTGCCCACTTTGAGGCAACAGCATGACTAATAGCAGAAAAGATAGCCCAGTCGGAGGCAAAGGAAGGCCTCGAGCTGTACTGGCAGCCCATTCACGGCGAAAGAAGGACTTGGAGGTGTGTGGACAACCCAGTCAGAGGGAAAGAAAGAACGTGTATCTGTGCGGTGCCCAGGATGAAGCATCAGAGGCGCTGGAGCCCTGCAGACTTCTTGGTGAAGCAGTGAAAGCACTGGGCACCGTGGCTACAGCCTAGTTTGCGGGAAGGGAAGGACTCGGAGCTGCGCAGACAGGCCTGTGAGACAATGGAAGGATGTGTGGCTGCGCAGACTGCCAACTTGGAGGCAAGAGCATTTGAAGCTGTACAGGTTTGGGGGCTGTGCAGAGAGCCCAGTTTATGCAAAAGGAGGAGTTGAAGCTGTGTAGACAGCCCACTTTGAGGTAATAAGAGGACCTGCAGTTGTGCAGGTAGATGTTTGTGGTGATGAAAGACAAGCTGTGCAGACACTTGTACAAAGTCAGAGGAAGGACGCTGATCTGCGCAGAGCCAAGGCTGAGGCAACAAAAGCACTTGGAGCCGCACAGACATTTCCATTTGAAGCAAGGAAAGCACTTGAAGCGGTGCAGACAACTCAGAGAACGAAAGGCAGTGGAGCGGAGCAGAGTCCAGCTTGAGGCAACAGGACTTGCAGCTATACAGAAGCTCACTCACAGGTAATAGGCTGACTTTAGCAGCACAGATATCCCTGTGTCAGGTAACTGAGTTACTTGAAGTGAAGACATTGGGTTTACACAATGGAAGGACTTGGAGCTGTGCACAAAGCACAGTTTAAAGCAACCGACGGACTTTCAACTCTGCAGTTAGCTCAATTTGTGGCAAAGGAAGGACTTGAAGCTGTGGAGACAGCACAGTTTGAGGAAACAAAAGGACTTCTGGCTGTTCAGACTGCCCACGCTGAAGCAACAAAAAGACTTGGATCAGTGCAGAGAGCCCTGTTGGTGGCAACAGAATGACTAGGAGCAGAAAAGGTAACCCAATCGGAGGCAAAGGCAGGCCTCGAGCTGTACTGGCAGTCCATTCATGGTGACAGAAGGACTTGAAAGTGTGCGACAACCAAGTCAGAGGTAAGGAAGGACATGTATCTGTGCAGAGCCCAGGCTGAGGCAGCAAAAGGCACTGGAGCTCTGCAGACATCCTCATTTGAAGCAGTGAAAGCACTGGGCACTGTGGCCACAGCATAATTTGCAGTAAGGGAAGGACTTGGAGCTGTGCAAATAGCCCTGTCAGGGGCAGAAAAGCACATGGGGCTGTGCAGAGCCCAGGTAGAGGCAAAAGAAGGACTTGGAGCTGTGCAGAATTCCCACTTTGAACAACAAAAGCACTTGGAGCTGTGCAGACATCCCAGTCAAAGGTCAAGATTTTGAACTTTACAGAGATCCCCGTTTCAGGTAATCGAATGGCTTGGAGCTGTGAAGACACTGGGTTTGCACAACTAAAGAGCTTGGAGCTGTGTAGACAACCTAGTTTTCAGTAACTATAGTACATGAATCTGTGGTGACTGCTCCATGAAATGAAAAACAAAAAGACCTGGAGCCATGCAGAGAGCCCAGTTTGAGGCAACAGAAGGACTTGAGGCTGTGCACACGGGCCTGTCTTATGCAATAGAAGAATTGAATCTGTACAGACAGGCCAGTTACAGGAAATGGAAGTCGTTTAGAGCTGTGCAGACAGCCTTCTTACTGCCTGCAGCAGATTATGGTGGTGTTTTTGAGGACAGCTCACCGGGGCCCCAATTGTTGCAAATGATTAGCACTTGAATAAACCTTTTCCGTTGCACTAGCAACTGTCCAATAATTATTGACTGTTCATTGCAGTAGACAGCCAGATCTGCAGGTCATCTTCCCAGTGTCAATACAAAAAGTGTTTTCAGCTATGGATGCTACCTATCTCAAAGGCACATGGCCCTGTTTTCCACGGATGCTACCTATCTCAAAGGCACATGGCCCTGTTTTCCACGGATGCTACCTATCTCAAAGGCACATGGCCCTGTTTTCCACAATCATTAGCTTTTAGAACTCTGAATCCAAAGAACTCCTCCTTCATAACCCTGGCCATGCCAATCACAGATGCGAAGTAGATTTCACCTTGTAATCTACATGCATAGTGTTGCAGTCCAGCCATGACAAGTCTATTACCAGGTCTCGAACGGGAAAAGGTATGGAATTGAATAAATGATAGACAGAGACTTAAAGATATATAAACGTACAGATGGGTTCAGGAGGACGCCATGGTGAACAGTCTCTACTGTTCCTGAGCCATAAAGTAACAGTTCCCAAAAGTGCATCCGCCTTTACTCATAGAAAAAATGTGGTTCATTAGCAATTCAATTAAGTTTCCAAGGCAACTCAAAGACAACCCCCACCATACCATTCAAATCTAACTTGACACTAATAAGAAACTAGCTTCCAGCCTCTTCTGGAGAACATGGGTGAGACAAACAAGAATCAGGTGTAGCTCTTTGTTAACTAGGCAGGTGAGGTGGGGGTTGGGCCCAGCACCTCTGTCCAGATTGCAGAAATATCGTTTATTTCTTCGGTTCCCAACAGTATAGTTAGACTCCTCGGTGTCCATATGAATCTTTTGTGGTGCATAAAGGTAACAGGACTTCCCCTATCCTTATGGCAATGCAGTACTACTGTCAGACTGCAAATTGTGAATGAAACTCTTCCAGCTTGAAGGACCTTTCTGGAAGAACTTTCTTCTTAACAAAATAATAGTTCCCTCCTATTTTTTTTCTTTTTTTCATATTTATGAGTAGAACATCACCTACCCAATTTGAAGCATAGGAGAAAATAGATATTGAGGGTCTTAAATAACCATTTCTATTCTCTGTGTTCTCTTAGATACTCCTGTAATACTTAACATGAATTGTTTGTTAATATTGCTGTAAAGTATTATATTGTATAATATAAAAAATGTCATTTCATTATACTCTGTTACCTGATATATTAGATAGATGTTTTATTTAAAATGCTCTTTGTGGTTTTTGCCCTGTAGCATATCACCAATGAGCATACACTGAGAGGTGATCTAAAATCTCTCTGCTTCTACGGAAAGAACTGGGTAAGAATATAAGAGAGGTACAAGATAGCAACCTGGAATCCTACAGGGAAGGAAAACATTCAGGAAAGGTTTTGATGAAAAGGTAACAGAAGATACAGGCTACCTAAAGACATTACTTAGTGAAAAAAAATTGTTATTCATGCCTGTATGTCCAGGGGCCACTGCCATCGTGGTCATGCACATGCAGGTTCTCATTGAATTTGGGCAGATGGTAAAGAAACAGTGGAGCCAGAAAATGGTGGGTCATTCCTTTATTAAAGCCTTGTACCAGCTGACAGGCAAATAGGCAGGGAAAACACTTCCCTTTCACTCATTCAGAGCTCCCAAAGCCCTGACACATTCTCCAGTTCCACACCAGGAGAATCTTCTCTGGTTTCTCCTAGAATCAAAGGCCTCACCAATCTCAGTGGAGCTAGCAAAGCCCCTCACCTCTGGTTCCCCATCTGCACACCTTCTCTTTTCCTGCCAACATGGTTTCTGTTTCTGCATTCTCTCCTCTCTCACTCTGCAAACATGGTTTCTTTTTTCTGCCTCTTCAAAAACTTTCTGGTTTGATAATCTCTCCTCCAGCAAACATTAGCAAAACAATGGCCCTTCCCAAGCAGGAGGGTAATTTGTAATTACCTTGTAATTTGTGGTCACAGGCC
Organism: Rhynchonycteris naso; assembly: GCA_037038555.1. Lineage (NCBI taxonomy): Eukaryota > Metazoa > Chordata > Mammalia > Chiroptera > Emballonuridae > Rhynchonycteris > Rhynchonycteris naso. The sequence goes on along the minus strand of CM072995.1, from coordinate 304,752,877 downwards.
AAATAATTGGCACTGTCCAGCCCAATGCAAACTATAAGCAAGCAAACATAAAAATCATATTTTACAAACTTATTTAACCAGCAATGCCAAAGTCAGAAGATAATATGATTGTAGAATACGTCTGTAAAGATGTTCAGTGAAAAAAGCCAGACACAAAATTGCCTGTAAATACAATTTCAATATGAAAGATTACATACATAGAATAAGCAATGAAAAAAATTAATTAGATTGTTAATACTGATCATTTCTGAGTGATGGGATTATAAGTGGTTTATATTTTCTCCTCTGTATGTATGCAGTTTTTATTTTTTAAAAAAACAAACGTTATGTAACTTTAAAGATAGTGTTATGTTTTTAAAAGAAGGTAAACAAATAGTGTTAAAAATGTAATTTGGCAAAGAGCATTATTTTCTAAGCTCAAAATTATGGTCCCTGTGTTATAGAAAACTAAAGGCTACATTAGTGATTTGATTAAAGAGAAAATGGAACTGAAGGTTACCTTGCAGAGTAGAGTGAAGGGAAGCAGCAAAGTTGTCTAGCTTCCTGAAACTACAGTGTGTTTTGAATATGCAATGTCATTACTTTCACAAGAAATTTTGGACTATTAGATCTATTAGATAAACAATAAGTCATTGATTTTTAAATAAGCCCTTTTATTACCTCTCGTTCTCATTTTTTCCCCACATACTTTTCAGCTTTTCTACTAGTGAAAACCTATTCAGCTCTCAAGGTCCTTTTCATCTATTAGTAACTTCAATAAGACTGGATTGGTTCCCCCACTCACAGCTCAAATTTTCCAGCACTGTGTATGCATCTCCATCAAAGCTGTTATCATGCTGCCCAGAAATATCTGGGTTTTTTTTTTGTATTTATCACGTAGTAGACTGTGTTTCCCATGAGTTAGTACATAGCATTACTATGTACTTTCAAAATAATACACAATTAATAAATAATCATCACATGTCAAATACAAGTAACATTTCAGTCTTTATCTTACCATCTCTTGGAAATGTCTGTCCTTCTCTGGTTGGGGATGGGTGTTAGGAACATGCCTTTTCAGAAGGTGCCACCCTGGCATGCAGATTATTTTGAGCTGCAGTCAGTTAAAGCCCAACAAGCTCAGAGGTTTTGGTTTCAGTTTTCTTAACCTCCCTCCTCAAAGAGATTCACTCAGATAGACAAGCCCCCCTTAAGAAGGGAGCCTCAGCATGCTCACCTTGGCATGTTCCCTTTAGCACATATGAATTAAGTATGGTGGACAGGAAGGATCCATGCAAGAAATCTGTTCACTAGATTTCCCTCTGTCCCATTGTTTCTGAGATGCCTGACAAGAATTTGTATGCTACTTTTCAGTTACCTTTGATTTGCCTGTTTCCGCTTTGAAATAAGTTTCTTTTACTTCTTTCTGCCTTGTTCAAAATGACACATACCTCGTTTTGCCTCACTATTTTGTGAATTTTCATGCTTATGTGAATTCCCTATGTGCACATATTAAATTTTTATTTTCTTTTATTAATTAGTCTTTGTTAATGTGATTATTATCCCAGATAAAGGAACTTAGAAGGTAGGAGAACATTTTATTTTTATGCTCCCACACTCTACAGCTTTGAGGGTTCCTTGTCAGTCCTTTTCATTGGCTTGTCTTCTGTCTCTGTCTTAACTATGGAAAATTTCCAGAGTTCAGCCTGTACCCCTCTTCTCTTCTGAAGATACAGCTGAAATACAGAGATGAAGTTCTGAAACATATAGAGATTATTCTGAAGATACTATCTCTGAATGTGCTAATTTCATTCCATTTGCCTTCACATATAGTATCTTTCTTTTTTTTTTAAAAAAATTTTTTTATTTATTCATTTTAGAGAGGAGACACACACACACAGAGAGAGAGAGAGAGAGAGAGAGAGAGAGAGAGAGAGAGAGAGAGAGAGAAAGGGGGGAGGAGCTGGAAGCATCAACTCCCATATGTGCCTTGACCGGGCCAGTGCAGGGTTTTGAACTGGCGACCTCAGTGTTCCCAGGTCGACACTTTATCCACTGCGCCACCACAGGTCAGGCCACATATAGTATCATGATGATGTCCACATTCCTCTTCCCAACCTACACCTCACCATTGCAACCCAGACTGCATGCAGTGGCCATCTGTGTGCAGACATGCCCTCTAGGCCCTCACACTCATCATGTAAACCTGGATTTAATTTTTCCTGTGTACCTCCCCAACTCAATACAACGCTCTTCTTCCTGAATTCTCTATTTCAGTGAACCTCACTCTTTCTTCATTGTATATCAAACACCAATTCCTTCATATTCTGTGTATGAAGTATTTATTCCCCCATCTCTATTCCCACTTTATTCCTGATTTCAAGCCCTTTGGGCCCAGTAGCAATTTCTGCTTAATTCCTTTACCAAGTGCTCTGACTTAAACTATACTGACTTACTCATAGTCCCTCATTAGCTCAAGCTTTCTGGCCTCCTCCTTTATATAGTATTAACCATTCTCTCTTCTGATCTTCCATAATACTATGTACAAACTTCTATCTTTGCATTCAAACTATAACACTGTATTACACTTAGTGATTTACATGCCTATGTCTATTAGATGCCAAGAGTCTTGAGATCTGGTACTTAACTTATTATTTATTCTAAGCACACAAACACATATAATGTATTTGTCACATAATGTGCACTCCCCAAAAATAATATGGAAAAGATTGATACACAGATGAAAGGATTGAGGCATTCTGAATGTGTCTTCCCATAGCACGTGCATTGGGTCCATTGTGAGCTATTTAATTATTAATCAGGTCTAATGTAGGATTTCATAGAATGACGCCATTTTCTGACTTTGAATGGAAGAGGGACAGGAAGAAGCAGAGGAATGTAACTTAAATAGATAGGACCCAAAACCCAAACAAGCCAGGAATGAGCAGGAAATGCAAGGGGCAAGATAGGATTCATATTTCAGGTGGCCTTGACAGTAGGGATCAGGAACTGTGGCTAGGAGACAAAACTAAAAGGCCAGGAAGTCAGAGGCATGTTTTAGAGCAGGAACCCTGGTCAATGAATATCAGAATTCCAGGATTCTAGGAAAGATCTTAGATATATTCATTGAACCTTAATTTTTCAAGAAGAAACATGGTCCTGGAAAAGAAGAAGTCAGAATTTAGACATTTACCCATCTGTTCATCTATTCATGCAACTATCCATGCATTAAATATTCATTTATAATTAATGAGAACCAACTATATTTAGATCCTCTGCTAATCACTGGGAATACCAATGTGAATGACATGTTCCTTTTCAGCAAGTACACCACATTATGCTAGAAAAAAAGCAATGCAATGCAAAGATGATGAGTACTTTAATACAAGATTCTACACTGCAGATATAAGCAGGATCCTCTCAGATTGCCCTTATAAGAAAAATTGTGTTCTAGTAAGAGATAGTGGATAGGAGCCACAAAAAAAGAAGCCTGACATGGAGTCAAAGGGTTTGAGAGATGGGCAAAGTGGGGAACACAGAGATGTATCTTGACTAAAGCAGGAAGAGGAGTTAATTTGTGACATGTTAATATCTGTGTTTAGCTTCCACTTCTGTCTCTTTCCATTCCAGGAGTTGCCTAGGTTCACAACTCTTTAAGTAGCAGTGGATATATTCTAGTTTTTCTCAGTTGAAGTTATTTAGCCATTGTCCATTTATCTGTCTTTCTTTAAGTAAGAGAAAAGAAGGAAGGGAGAAAAGAACCCTCCTAGCAACAAATAATGAAATCCAGCACATCGTTTTCCTGAAGCTTGGTCTTGAACATAGCTTCATGGTAACTTTAGTAGTACAATGATTCCATAAGGGATCAGACATAAAGCCAATACCTCCTGAAATCACTCCTGTGAGTTACTTTAATGAATTGTGTCAGATTGACACAATGTTCCCCTAGAAATAATGTTAGGAAAAAGAAAACAACTAAGAAGAGACATTGGCTCTGCATTTAACACAATGAAAGTTTGCCTCAAAGAAAATTAGTTTTCTAAGCAGTCAGCCTGATTCATCATTCTTACACTTATATCAGGTCTCTTGCAGGAAGAAGGAGGAGGGTATGAAAAGAGTTAACATGCTTACGTGTTGACAAATTGAAAAATAGAAAATATAGTAAATTGTCCTATCTTTGGTATTCAGATATAAGGTGAGAATTTAAATGACATGGGGCCAAATTAAACTCATTCTGGACTCAACCATTTTCACTAGAGAAATGTATATTCAAGAATATCAGGAAGTTTCCCATAGTTCTTTCTTTCTTAATATTTTATTCTCATTTTGAAACAGAAAATCAGGATAATCAAGGACTTAATTGGGAAAGCAACTTCTAGTGGTTGTCCTTGGTAGTAGGTAAATTTTAATTCTAGAAATAGATCAATTGCTATTACATCACAAATATAGCCTATGTCTTTTCTTACTCCCTTACCTTGAACATGAGATCATTCTCCCTTCATTTGAGCATTGATTGACTCTTGCCATACAGTTTTCACTAAATTGAAAAAAAAAAAAGATAAAACACTCTGAGGGCAGGGCCTGAGCTTTTCTGATATCTGGTCACCCACCTCTCTTATGACCAGCTATTAGTGTGTCATGAGACTCATTTGTGAGTCCACAGTTGACTAGAGTAAAAGTATACAAGCCAGGAATGAGCAGGAAATGCAAGGGGCAAGATAGGATTCATATTTTAGGTGGCCTTGCCCAAAATTTAGGTTTTCTGTCTCAAAAGAAGTTACTTGTCTAATTCAAACAGCCCCCCAAAATGTCAGGAACAACATAAACAATAAAAATATTTATTAAAGAATAGAAATATATACTGCCTGAACAGGCAGTGCTACAGTGGATAGAGCATCAGCCTGGCACTCTGAGGACCCAGGTTCAAAAATCCAAGGTCACTGGCTTGAGTACAGGCTCATCCGGTTTGAACACAGTCTCACCAGCTTAAGCATGGGATCATAGACATGACCTCTTAAGGCCGCTGGCTTGAGTAAGGGGTCATTCACTTAGTTGGAGACCCCCAGTCAAGGCACATATGAGAAAGCCATATGAACAACTACGATGCTGCAAATATGAGTTGAAGCTTCTCATTTCCCTCCCTCCCTGACCTCTCTTTCTTACTAAAATAAAAAAAATATATATTATACACACACACACACAGATGAAGAACAGACTAACATCTGTCAGAGGGGAAGAGGGTTGGAACTGGGTGAAAAAGGTAAAGGGATTAAACAAAAAGGAAAGAAAACAGAACCCATAGACACAACAGTTTTGTGATTATCAGGGGGAAAATGACATGGGGGGAGGTAGAAGGGGGTTGAGGGGGGATAGATGGTGATGGAAGGAGACTTGACTTGGGGTGATGAACACTCAATACAATATATAGATGATGTATCATAGAACTGTATGCCTAAAGCCTATGTAACTTTATATATTAACCAATGTCACCCCAATAAATTTAATAAAAATTAAAAAATCAGGAGGACAAATAGAAATGACTGGCTATTTCACCAAAGACTGTACAACTTTTGAAATTTTCTACTATCACATTATTATTCCAGAAAACTAAAAATTTGTTTTTTCAAGTCTCACTGAAACTTTTTGTGCAATATAAATTTACTTCTCATTTACCTAATCCCAGATATCCAGTCAAATAACTTTTCCCTATTCATATGTATAACTCCGCCTTTGAGATTTATGGAATTTACTCTAGCTTTTCTTTCTATAGCTATGGTTCTATTAATGAAAGAATATGCTTTGATGCACACATTATTTTCAAAAATTCTTCTCCAAAATGTTTTTTAATAGAGGCAGAATGACCAATTATATATAACTAAAACATGACCTGCCCTTCTCCAGACCCTTTCAACATTCTCAGGGGCCTTCTAGTCTCTCAATATGTGTCCCATGTTAGAACACAGTCTCTAACTACCAGATGCCCAAGACAACTCAAGACATGCCTTCTTCCTGATCCTAAATTCTTTCCAGCATTTGCTAAGTTTTGGCTACAGGATTCTAGTAGTAGAACATTTCAGACTTTCAGCCTCATGGCACTTTCTTGATGCTATATATATATCTCCTCTCATACTTTTGGGTGAAACAAACTTGATTTCTCCATCATAGATACAGACATGCCCAGTGGAGTTGACTAAGCTAATTTTCAGCTTCCTAAGACCTTCATTCCATAGTTTTCAGGAGATCTATAGAAGAACAAAACCAAAAACTCATTCTGAATGACAGACAAGCTGGAAAAGGCTGCTATGGTTGGACAAGGATTCTGGGAGATGGAGGAGCCAGCGAATAAGAGTATCACACAAATAAATTGGAGTCTTTGTTGAAAGAGTAAGCTATGGCTTCCAAGATATTATTCCTAGATGCTTTGACTATCTTTGAGATGAGTTTCTTAGGCTCCTTGCAACAGATGGGGCAACCCCATAACTCTCGAGGGAAACCCCACAGTCAGCCAGTGCCAAGTCCTGTGTAGCTCCTGAAGGGGTTCAGTATGTGAATATACCAGTGTTCTCTCCCTGCCCACTACTTCAGAGACTGTGGCTGAGGGGATCCGAGTACCCTTGTTCTTTGTGTTTTCAGAGTAGCTTTCATAAAGGTATTTTGTTGTCAAAAGGCCTGTTAATGGGAGCACGCTAGGAATCCCATTTCCATTCATCATTCTGAAATCACTAAATACTTAGTTTTAGCCCTAACTTTTTAGTGATAATAGTCTAACCAGCTGAAAATAAGAATAGCTTCTGCTTATTATAAATGGAGCCAGATTGACTCATTTTTAAAAATATATTTCAAGTTGGGTTCCTGACTTTAATGCACTTGTCATAGTTTCTCTGCCTAAATCTTAAGCCGATGAAACAAATACTTGTTAAACTACCTCCAAAAAAAAAAAAAAGCCAGAAATAATATCAGGGCACCGAGAAAATTAGTTTATCAAAATGGGTGAAAAGAAAGGGAATGAGCCTGACCTGTGGTGGCGCAGTGGATAAAGCGTCGACCTGGGAACACTGAGGTCACCAGTTCAAAACCCTGCACTGGTCTGGTCAAGGCACATATGGGAGTTGATGCTTCCAGCTCCTCCCCCCTTTCTCTCTCTCTCTCTCTCACTCTGTGTCTCCTCTCTAAAAAATGAATAAAATAAAAAGAAATTAAAGGCATAGCTTTAACAAAAAAAAGAAAGGGAATGAAAGGGTGGTGAGGCTAACTCATTGCTTTCAGAATAAAAAGCTTCAAAAGCAGCCAGAAATAAATGGAATATTTTTTAAATGTGACAAGTGCTTTTATTCTTCTTATATTAGCTATTAACTACGGGTACTCATCAGGCATAGCATGGTGAAGGCAGCAATAGAATGTACGAACACTGCAGTCCACAGTGGTGTTCCTGTTTCTAGTGTCCACTGAAATTATGAATCATTCTCAATATAAGGGAATTGGAGAAGAAATGCTGCCTTTGAATCAAGGTTGGCTTGATTAAGGTATTTTTATCCTAACTCTAACTGGTGGAGATAGAAATTCCAGTTTATTAGATACAGACAACCAGCTCTATTACCTCTATTCGGTACTTGTGAGTACAGCAAAGGAAATCTTACCAAAGGGGGTTTGAGGAGATAGGGAATATGAGAGAGACTGCATTCTCCCAGAGCTCACTTCCTCTGAGCCCTCACCAGGCCTAATGTGCCCTTTCTATCTGCATTTACAGTCAACCTACCACTGCCGTCTAAACAATTTCTAAAACTGTACCTCTTTCAAAAAGCCATCTCACTGTGAATAGCCCAACAAAACTAAGTGTCAGGTTCTGAGCTTCCATTCAGAAATCAATCATACATGTGCAGGATGTTGGGGTTTCAGTTAGGAAGTTTTCAGATTTCAGTTAACAATAAGCCTAGAATAGACCTGGGTAAATGTGAGGCAGTTGCCAAACCTCTCTTAGTCTTAGGTTGCATTAACAGTTTTATGACCTAACAGAGACAGTAATCCTTTTATATACAACATCACTCGTGTGTAAATCAGCATATAACACCTGGAAAGAGTTCACATCTGGAATGTTGACAAAACAGAATGCACACAAAAGAGACAAGCAAAACATTTAATGATTTAGAAAACATGTCAGAACAATGGAAGCAACTAGGGATATAGATCAGTGGGCCAGCTTCCTAGACAGCCAGCTCCTCCTCCTGACCTATTCGGTCACCCTCATTACACCAGCACTTGCTCAATCCCCACTGTCTGCCATGCCCTGTGACAGGCGCCGGGGAAATAAAAGTGATTGATTAATCCAAGTTTCTGATGCTCCCAGTCACTCATCCTCATTCAGACCCTAGATGTAACCTCATGCCATTTTGCTTGCAATGGGGTGTCACTTAATCATGTTAGTTAATAGTATTTGAATGATTATTACTGCACAGTGGAAAGAACCTGTGCTTTCCAGTCAGATATTAGGGTAAAAATCCCATTCTGCCCATTACTACCTGTCAAACCTCCATTTAATGTGGTGCATTACATGGTGACAATGATAATCAACACTTGTTTCTACATGTAGTTGCTCTGAAATATTATTTTCTAAATGTCTGTCTATTCTTTCTGGTCTGAAAGTTCCTTTGTTCTTTGCATTTTTCCAGATACATCGATGCAGGTCCTGATGCACCTGAAAAATGGCTGTCAGGTTACATGTTTTACTAGGTGAGTCAGAGTTTGTTTGTTTTTTTTTTATCTCAGAGGATTGTTATAAAAATTAACTAAGTTAAGGAATAAGCAAGCTTTTTAAAAACTATAGAGCAGTGGTTTTCAACTGCTGGTCTGTGGACATCAAGTAGTTAACTCATTAGCAGACCGGCTATGAAGTACTATACCTATATGAAACAGTCATGATGATCATGACCATGATAAAAAGGACTCTATATACAATTGTTGACTGCATTTTCAGAAACAAAGTCCAAGGTATATGAATAACTGTTAATAATGAGGGTGGTAGCTCAACACATTAATAACTGGTTTTATCCTCAAAATAACTCTGTCAGATATGTACTGTTATCTTCCCATGAAAGACAAAGACATTGTGGTACCAAGGGATTTAGGAATCTTTTTAAGAAAATGCATCTAATAAGTGATAGAACTGTGATTCAAACCCACATGATCTGACTTATGAATCCAGGGTAGAATAAAAAGCTCCCCTGTCAGACCAAAAGGAGGGTGGTGCCACAGCTTTGGTCAGTGGTCTCCGCATGCTTAGTCCATACAGGTATTGATTGACTTACGACCTATGCAACTTACAACCATTTGACTTTACGACCACAATTCCTAGCCACGACTGCTCCGCATCTGGCAGCGCAAGCGTTGCCCAGCTGGGCATACGACAGCGCAGACCAGCTTTCAGCAGCACTACCATCTCCATGTGCACCATTTCAACTGTACAGCAATTTGTGTTTTGTGTCTTGGATATTTTTTATCAACCCCCTCCTAAGATGTCTACCAAGAGGAAACTGTCTTTGTCTATAGCCTACTCAATTTATGACCAAATTGTTTTACCTCTGGTCTGTCGGTCTGTCGGAACCAATCGTCGTCGTAAGTTGAGCACTAGCTGTATATATGGAAACAAGCTACATTGTTCTTCAGGAATCTCCAAGATGGTTTCAAGCTTATTCTATATGTACTCTGTCATGCAGAAATAGGCCTCTTTGCACTTTAGGAATAATGGACTGATCTTGGCAGAGATTACCATGATGAAAGCCACTCTGACTTGTGGTTTTATTCAGATACTCTCACTTATTCTGTCAAATCCACTTGTTCAGTGCACTTGAGAATAGTTGTGATTCCCCCTCCCAGGCAACTCTTCAAGCAAAGGTCATAGCTCTTTCCTGTCAACTTCATAGATAATTGGAAGGTATTCATTAGTGTTGGCTCTTCAATAGCAACTGTCGACTTGCTCTCACTCACAAGAGAATGTATCTTAATTTCTAAAGAAACAAATCTTCACTGAAGTCCAATCAAATGGCTATAGAATGTGACATTTCACCATGCAAAGACAAACATGCTCAGAAACCTTTCTTCAGCCGTATGGATCCAAATGACCCCTGAACAAAAGCCAGGTCCCAGACAGGCAGGTTTGATGTAGCTAAAATGAGAGGAACATAGCAAGATGGAAAAAAAGATAAAATAGAATTTCCAAACAAAAGTTTTCATAAAAAATGGCATTGAGCTATTGGAGAAATTATAATAGCTACTGTTTGAAAACTTGTTATGTTCCAGGAGTTGAACTAGGAATTTTACCTCATTTGTTCACTCATTCTCTTGGGAAAAGGATGAAGCACCTACACTGTATTAGGTGCTATGGTAGGGGCATGAAATAAAATGAGAATATACATGGTCTCTAATATCACAGAGCCCATAATCCAGTGGAGGAGACAACTGTTAGATGTATTTTAGAAAAGCAATTCTTTAAAGTTATAAGGTCTAAAAAGAAGAATTAACTAGGGCTTCTCGATAATTCTATCTGGAGGAGATATTTGAACTAAGTTGTGAAAGTGGAGGTTGGGAAATATGCCAGGAGAGGAACTGAAGAAACTGCACACGAAAAGGTTATTTAACAACTCTGAATGGCAAGTGTATTATGCCATTGTATAACTAAGGACCCCGAAGCCCAGAGTGAATGAGTAACTTGGCTAAGATCACCCACTAGTAAATACTAAATCTCCAGATTTGAATCCAAATAAACATTTTTTGGTGGCTGATAAGTTCTTTTTCTTAGCAACTGTATAATAGAAGATCTATCTATCTTCAGTACTTTACCTTTAAAAAGAAAGAATTTCTTTTTCTGTTTCAGGGATTTATGGATTTAAATTCCATTTTTATGGATGATAATAACTTTTAACTTTAAAAGTGACACCTGTAAGTGGTGGTTACGGGGGGGGGGAGGGAGGGGAGGATGGGATAGGGAGGAGGGGAGGGACACAGGGAAAACCAGATAGAAGGTGACAGAGGACAATTTGACTTTTGGTGATGGGTATGCAACACAATTGAATGATAGGATAACTTGGAGATGTTTTCATTGTACATATGTACCCTGATTTATTGATGTCACCCCATTAGAATTAATAATAATAAAAAATATATATATTAAAAAAAAAAAAAAAAAAAAAAAAAAGTGACACCTGTATTGCTCAAATACATAACTAACAGTAAATAATATTTGGTTTCATTTCTATTACTAGGAAAAAGAAAAGTTCATCTCTGTCCTTTTCAGAATTCCCTCTGGAAAACCCTTTCACCAATAATGGTTTAATGCTGATGTATTAAAAATGAAATAAAACAGATATTATAGTTGACAGCAGTGAGAGGTCCTGATACTACAGAGATTGAGATAACCAATGGATAGAGTTGTACCTGAAAACATCAAAGAAATCATGTGATTTCAATATTTTAAAGCATCTTAATACTGGAAATCGCTGTGCTAATGTTATGGACTTACATGGTAATAATAATAATGATAATCCCAATGGGAGGTATTGTTTAGTAGCAGTCTATGTGTCAGGCACTTAACATTTTTATTGATGTTTAAGACACACTTCTTTGATGTTTTAAGACACACCTGACTTCTGAGAATCAACAAACTATTACGACATAAGCTATATTTAATCTTCATGCCAACCTATGAGAAAGTCCTAGTATATTTATTTTACAAATAAAGAAACTGAATCTTATAAAGGTCAGGTACCAGATTATACAACCAGTAACTGAACTGGGAGAATTGTGATTCTGACCCTAATCTATTTAACTAAAATTTGTTTCTCTTTAGTCTTTGAAACAAAATTGTGTCCTGGACATTTGTGTTGTAATGACCTAGATAAATAGTTTCAATGGATCAGTGTTGGTGTTCTCTGTTGTCATGTCACTGCATTTGCAAATTATTACAACTGCTTGATTTCTCATTTGTTCTCAGGCACATAAAGTGGGGACATTTCAGATTTTATACTAAAAAAAAACACCAAAGTTTCAGTTAGGTTTAAAAACAAATGAATAAATACTCCAATTAGAGAGTGCATCTCATAACAATTCAAAATAAAGGCTTTGAGTCACAGCCTAGGTCTACATTTTGTTTCTTCAATTTGCTAATTTTGCAAGCCTGAGCAAATCACGTACCTTTTGTGAGTCCTGGCTCATAGTGTATTATATGGTGCGGACAATATGTTGACATAAACCCTATGGTTTCACTTGGTACAGGCTGGAACCTTTGTAGTCAGGAGAATGAGCAGATGCACAAGCCCTCAACTCCCTTAGAACACTGCAGAGAACATGCTTAGGTGAGCTACAGCTGGACGCACCATGGAATATGGTCCAGAAAAGGATCCCCTCTCCAAAAGGTGACAAGGAAATGGAGTACCTGTGCCACTGCTGACACTTCCGCCCATGAGTTTCATCCTGTCTGTATTGTGATGCCTCTGTGCACAAGCTCCTTGTGCAACAATAGCTCCCCTGTCAAGCAAAAGTCACAGAACAGCAAGCGTTATGAAAAGTCCTCAATGTCCTTCATAGGTTCTGCAACTTAAGTGAAATGACATGTAAAGAAATCAATTTTATCATAGGCTAATTGATATGAACAAGAGGTAAGTACCTACATCATCTCATCGTACGTGGTGTAACCTGCAACCCATGGATAGCAGGGCTGGTCGCTGCCTGACAAAATGCCAGTGCTCAAATTAAGGACTGTTTTGAGGACTTAATTAAAATATATACATGCTTAGCAGTTCCTGGAATATAGTTAAGGTTTGACTTACAGTCAATGATAAGGATGATAGTGATAGTGATGATGATAATTGTGATTATTTGACTAAGACTAGCTCATCGTAGATTCAGTTAAAACATACTGATCCTTTACTCTGTATTAGGCACCACGATAGTGCTAGGGAAATTATTTAGGGCTCACAAAGACATGAAAAGGGTATTTCTATCTCCATTTTGTAAATTAAAAAATTGAGGCTCAGTGAGAAGCCTCAGTGTTCTGACTCCAAACATGCCATTACACTATAAAGTCTTATTAAAAAGTCCCTTTTTTAAATAAAAACATTTATCATAGTATTTTTCTATGTTGAATTTTGGGTATTTCAAAGTATTTTATGGACATTTGCTCAGTGTTTATTTGCTGCCCTGTGGAGAAGAGTTGTTGAAAAATATGATTATGTGTAAACTAGAAGCCAAATTTTATATTTTCCCTTTTAAACCCAGTAGGCCTATTAGGGGAGCCTCTATTGAAAATTATGCCAATGGCATATATTGGTGAGGATTTAGAGCAACTGGAACTTATAAACTGCTGGCTGGAAAATTAGCAATTTTTAATAAATGTGACATACATCAACCCTGAGACCAAGTAATTCCACCTCTAGGTATCCAAGAAAAATGAAAACAAATGTTCAGAAAAATACTTAAACATGAATATTCATAGTCACTTTTATTCATGGTTGTATAAATCTGTAAATAGCCCAAATGTTCATCAAATAGAAAAATTGTCAAAGTGTTAAGCTCATATAATGGAATACCACTCACAACAACACAGATGAATCTAAAAACTAATTTTTCTAAGAAGTAAATTAGTATACATTGATTTTCATTCCATGAAGCTCTAAAATACACAAAACTCTGATGATGACGTTCAGAGCAGTGGTTGCCTGGGTGTGGGAGATTGACTTAAAAGGGCATGCAGGAATGTTCTTGGGTAATGAAAATGTTCACTATCTTAATCAGGGTGTAGGTTAAGTGGATATATAAATTCATCAACACTCACTGAACTGTAACAGTTAAGATCTGTACATTAAACTGTAAAACAATTCTACCTTGATGAAAAGAAAACACAGAAAGAGACATAGATTTTCATTAGACAATATTTTACTTTATCTCCTCAGAATTGATACTATTTTTAAGTATATCCATGGGACAAAATTCCAGACACAAGTGCTTTTATCACTATGGTGTGGACTGGTAATTACTCCCTGGCCCAGTATCCAGTCACCCCTTCTACTTCTATAACTTCCAACTTTAGCTGGGCACATGGATTGCCAAATCCCAGCCTTTGTTGAAGCTAGGTGTGGACATATGATTACATTCTGCAGAACTGAGCATAAGTAATGTGTACAACTTCTGGGTTATAGCCTTTAAAGAGAAAAAGTGTCCCTTTGCCTCCCCTTTACCCTTCTCTATTGGCCAAAACATACTTCCAACAGATGTGATATTGAACTAGTTTCAAATGTAGTAACTCAGTGAGGGAGCATTATCATCAACTGAGCTTGGGTTCTCACCCTGCCAGACCACCAACACAGCCCTGGACCATCTACTGAGACTTCTAAAAAAGAAGGAAAATACTCTCTTGTTGCCTGACCTATGGTGGCACAGTGGGTAAGGCATCAACTGGGAATGCTGATGTCACTAGTTTGAGACCCCAGGTTTGCCCAGTCAAGGCAATGTAAGAAGAAACTTTGACTTGATACTTCCTCCCTCCTCCCTCTCCTCTGCCTTTCTCCTCTTTCTAAAATCAATAAAAAATAAAATAAAATTCTCTCTTGTTTATGATACTGTATCCAGGGAGTCTTTTTGTTATAGCCTCCTAATCTGTATCCTAATTAATATAAACATGCTATGTTTAGGCAACCTCCTTAGGACCATGCTTCAGGATTCTGCTATGAAGTGGACTGCCAAAGGGTATGATGGATCTGAGAGGGGTCACTTGTTTACACTGGATCCTCAGCATTCACAAATGAACTCCAGCCCCCAGCGAGGTAGCATCTTTGAGAGAAACACACGGTAGACCATCTCTCCAGCAATACTATGTGGCTCACAAGCTTCCTCATAAACACACACCTCAGGTACTGAGGATTCATTCAGCCATCAGACAGACCTTCACGGTGAATCTCTCAGCCTGTGTTTCTCCAGAGGAATAACTGTGGAACAAACCCAGCATTTTTCCTCAGTTATCTGCCCTGACTCTCCAGAGAGATTATTTCCCTTGTCAATTTGACCTGACTTTCAAGGTTTCATTCCATCTCACCAGTTTACAGTTTGCTTATTTTAGCTTCATTTGCTGCTGGTTTTAACACTGCAGGCTTGGTATACTTCTTACTGCTTTTTAATCTGCCCATGTGGTATTCTCTGGATCAATGCTTACTTTGGCTGTGTCCAAGAGAGTTAATTAACCTCTTAAATATATCCTTACATTTTGTACTTTCTGATGTAAATTTACTTCTTTTTTCAGTACATTTAACTAACTCCAAGCAAGCCTTAAGTTAAGAAGAAACTTTTAGTATCACCATTTGAAAGATGAGATACTTGAAGCACAGTGGAACTTCCATGTCCAAGATTACATAAAGAGATGGTGCAGAACTGGGTCTCCTGATTACAAGTCTAGTGTTCTTCACTAAACCACGATCACTCTCCTTGTTATGTTGTTTGAAGTGCAGTATCATAGACATAGGCAGAGCACTCAATTCTAGGCTAGGGGATGATATGTGAGGACAAAAGAGAATTCCAACAATTTAATCTTCCCTGTTTGGGCAGGTGGCACCACCATGAATCCAGCTAAGACAGAAAAACAGATTTCATCGAAGACATTTCCTTTTAAATCATTTTCCACAACAATGATCTGCCAAGTTTTACTCTTTTGACCGCTTTAATATCTCAAAAGATATGTCCAGCCCTTTATTCTGATTGTACTGTGTAGGCCTTTATGATATCCAGCCTGGTTTAATCAATAACTTTAGAATTTTTATTCATCTCTATTTTTTATCTCCTTCAATCCAGGCTGCATCTTACTGCCTCATGCTCTTTCCACAAAACAAATCTATCCCTGACACTTCCTGCTTGAGCTACATTAATCATTTTCTTTCATTTTCTGGATGAAATTCAGATTCTTTAGCATTGGCCTTCAAGGCCCCTCATGTTCAAATTCCTTTCTTCCCCATCTCTGCATTCACAGCATATACAGCCCATTATGAGCTACTTAAAGCTTCTCTATAATGCCTCATTCTGTCTGCTGTCTCCATGCCAAGGTTTGAAAACTCAAATATATTTAGAGACCAAGTGGAAAACACAGATGTGTGAAACAGCCTAGATGTAAGGTAATGGAGCAGTAGATACTACAGCATGTGTGCATAAAAGCTTTGAAAGTCAAATTAAAAACATACTGCTGAGACCAAACAGAGCTGTTCTGAAGCATAATTCCAACAGCAGGCCGTCAGATGCAACCCATGGTGATGTTTTTGTACCTGCTGTCTCATGTATCAGCGATTTCCCTTTCCCGCTACAATTTTGTCTCCAGCTCAGTCTCCAGGACTCAGCTTGATCATCCCTTCTTCCCATCACAGGTCTCTCCATTTTATGTCAGTCTTCTCCTAATGTGGCCCCTTTTCTTTTCACTGCCACTTCTATAACAACATGAGATCCTTGAAAGTAGAGGTCAGTTACGTCTTACTGAACCTGAACTTCCAGTGCCTAGCATTCAGTTGGTGCTCAATCAGTATTTGAGTGAATGACTATATGAGTAAGTCAGTTTAGGTTTGAAAGGGGTGAGTGTGAATGAATGAGTGACCTGGACATGATTTTGAGCTCCACATCGAGAATGTCTACATTGATGGGGCATGAGCTTTCATCCATAGGATCCACCCTGTTCCCATCAGAGAAAGAATGTTCTCTGTAGCCAGAGGTAACGTTTCTCTTTAAGGCTCCCATGGTCCACTTACATTTTAAATAGCTGAATGTCAGTAATTAGAGCTTAAACAGAAATACCCTTCTTCATGAAAACCACAACTAAATTATTTTTTTGCATTAACTGTCACTGAATGATATATAATAGAAAAATGCCATCACAACAGTTTCATTTTGAAATAAATACCACATGATGAAAAGCAATTAAATATTAAGATCATAATCTCTGTCCTCAATAACTTCCGTGTATATAATGTAGCAAGTTAGCAGAGATAATGGGATCATAATTGGCTTGGAAGATGAGGTTGGAGGAATAATGACATGAGCTGGGCTTCAGGAAGAATGAAAGAGGCAAGTTTCAGTGTCACTGGTGTAAGGAGGAAAGATCGTGGCTAGCAGAAAGAATCCTTGTAGGCGATGCTTTACTGAGTTCAGTAAGAAACTGGGATGGGGCAAGAAAACTAACATCAACTGCCTCAAGAAGGAAGGAAAGTAGGACTCACTTTTTCACTTAGAAGGTTGTGCATTAGAAGTAGTGGGTACCTAATAACTAGGAAATCATAGCTCTATTGCAAAGGAAGGAAACAGAAACAGAAGGCAAGACATCCAAGCATAAAGTTAGAACTCCAAAGGCAGATCTGAGAAGGCAGGAATGGGCCTCAAGCTGCAGCTTAGTTAGAATGAAATTATTAAAGGAACTTGATTATAATTAGGCTACTTCTGTGCATGGCTTCAGGATCCCAACATCTGCCTGAGACTGCAAACTCTGAAGAGACTGATGATTGAAGTTGTAAAAATGGTAAGAGTAAATGGGAGCCAGCTAAATTATTACTGTATTTCTGTGTATTAAGTAATGAGTGTACTTCAGAATAGAGAGAGGTCTGTTGTAGAAAGAGTCAAAATGCACGCTCAGAAGACTTACTTCTATTCCCCTGCCTTCAGGAGGAATGACACCTAAGCCAATAGGGTAAAAGTGAGGCTCTGCTTAAGTTGCAGCAAAGAAGCTCCACCAAATGTTCCAGGAAGTGATTTATGTGAGCGTTTACCAGACAAATAAACAACAGTGAATCCCAACCAGCTTTTACCACATTTACTGGGGCAAATTATGAAAACAGAAGTAGCAAATGTGTGGATTATCTGCTGCCTATCACATTCATGGGCAGCACACAGGGATCCAGCTGGCTGTTGTAACTTTAGGAGATGTACCGTACTGGTACCCTAAAGCTGCGCGATTGGCAAAGCCCCAGCCCCTACACTGGCACAGTCAAGGGCTGGAGTCTACACCTTGTGGTTATCATGGCATGAAAAGAACAATGACCTTTAGGCCTGTCCCATGACCTCAGCATTTATGTTTGGATCTAGATACTCACCTTTGGTGTGATCAGGGAACTGGGGTCCCATGTCACTCACCAACTTAGAACCTTTTAATGGCATTCCACTGGCAGTGAAATAAAATCCAAACTTTCTAACATGGCATGTATGGCCTTTCTGGACCTAAGCCCTACGTGCCTGTTCAAAATGATAGCACTCCCTCACATACTCCCTCCACAAAACAGAAAGGTCAAGAGTGTCCAAATCTCTTTGCCTTTGCATATATATTCACTTTACCTGAAATATTTTCACCCCAAAAGACCTATTGGGATTTTATCCAGCCTTTGCTGCCTTCTCTAATGTAGTCTTCTCTTACAATAAGGAAATGGGCCTCAACAGATCTCATTCCTTACTTTCTTGGCCTCCATGCCTCTCATGCATTCCCCTATCATTGCACATATGAGTTGACACAAGTTATCACTTAGAACAGTGCTTTGCAAATAAAATAGATTAAAAAATGCTAGGTGATATGTTATTTTTATCACAGAATTTTACAATTACTAGTTTATATTTGCATCTATCTCCACTACTAGACTATACATCCCTTGAGGAAAGGCTCTATGAGGTATTTATCTTTGCACGCCCAGCATTTCTCTCTCTAGCTAAGATATAAATCTCCCTTGATTTTATTCCTAAGTGAATGAAGGATACTGCCATATAAAAAGCTTTGAGCCTGACCAGGTGGTAGCACAGTGGATAGAGCATCGGACTGGGATGCGGAGGACCCAGGTTCGAGACCCCAAGGTTGCCAGCTTAAGCGCGGGCCCATCTGGCTTGACCCAAAGACACTGGCTTGAGCAAGGGGTTACTCGGTCTGCTGAAGGCCCACAGTCAAGGCACATATGAGAAAGCTATCAATGAACAACTAAGGTGTCACAACGAAAAACTGATGATTGATGCTTCTCATCTCTCTTCGTTCCTGTTTGTCTGTTCCTATCTATCCCTCTCTCTGACTCTCTCACTGTCCCTGTTTAAAAAAAAAAAAAGCTTTGAAGGAAAGAACGACATGGTTCAATTCTAACAGTGCCATGTTATTACTTGGGATTTTCAGTATTATTCTAAACTTCTTAGACCCTTAGCATTCCTCAACTTTAAAAGAAGAGAAAAATTACCTGCATCATAACTTTTTCTTAGGCTTAAATGAGGTCTTATTTCTTTAAGTGTCTGGCCCACAGTAGGAGGCATTTATGTAAGACTCTGACCTAGTGATGAAAACAAAATCATTGGAGATGGGAAAGTGTTAAAATCAAGAATTAATTAGAAGATAAAGTTTTTCCAAACTTCAGAGTTATGCACATACACAAAAAATGAGTCACACAAATTTCTTCAAACTACATTGCTCTTTTAATGTGAAATAGAAAATGATATAATTGTAATGGTGTGCAATTGCAGTTGGCAAAGATTCTTACCCTTAATGTGAAACTTGAGAAAATCCAAAATGCAATATAGAGTTTTAAAAATCAGATCCAAAAGTATAGTATTCATCTCCTTTAGAAAGTAACTCAGTAAAAAAGTACTTAAGCTCAAGGGAAATAATTTAGGATATTATACATATATATAATATTTTAAATCAATGTCATCCCAATAAATACATTTTTTAAAATAGAACATAAATAAATGGAAGCATATACTATGCTCTTGGATAGGAAAAATCAGCACCATTAAAATGTTCATACTATCCAAAGCAATCTATAGATTCAATGCAATTCCTATCAAGATACCAGTCATGTATTTCACAGAACTAGAATAGTCCAAAAATGTATAGAGAATCACAAAAGACTCCAAATAGCAACAGTGATCTTGAGAAAGGAGAACAAAGTTGGAAGAATCATGCTGCCTGAAATCAAACTATATTACAAGGTCATATCAATCAAACAGCATGGTACTGGCACAGAAAGAGGGGGTGGGAAGAAGGGTGTAAAGAGAAACAACATAAGATGACAGAAAATTATTTGACTTTGGGTGATGGGTATACAACTCAGTCAACAGTTCAAATGCTATAGAAATGTTTACCTGAAACTTATGTACCCTTATTGATCAATGTCACCTTATTAAATTTGATTTTCTAAATAAAATTAAAAAAATAAAACAGATACATAGTCCAAGGAACAAAATAGAAAACTCAGGAATAAACCCATGACTATAGAATCAGCTAATATTTGACAGAGGAGGCAAGAATATACAATGGGGGTAAAGACAGTCTATTCAATAAATGGTGTTGGAAAAATTAAACAGATACATGTAAAAAAGTAAAACTAGATCACTTTCTTAAACCATTTAAAAGAATAAATTAAAATGGATTAAAGGCTTAAATGTAGGACACAAAGCCATAAAACTTTATAAAAAAACAAAGGCAGCAAACTCTCTGGCATTGTTTTTAGTAATATTATTTCTCATATGTCTCCTTGGGTAAGGAAAACAAAAGAAAAAAATCAACATGTGAAGCTATGTCAAAGTAAAAACTTTTTGCACAGCAACGGAAACCATAACAAAACAAAATGACAATCTACTGAATGGAAGAATATATATACCAAATGAGACATAATAAGGGGTTAACATACAAAATTTGTAAGACATTTCTTCACAGAGGAAATAAAGATGGCTAACAAACATATGAAAAGATGCTCAAGGTCAATAATTATCAGAGAAATACAAATTAAAACCACAGTGAGATATC
This sequence comes from Rhynchonycteris naso, assembly GCA_037038555.1. Classification (NCBI taxonomy): domain Eukaryota; kingdom Metazoa; phylum Chordata; class Mammalia; order Chiroptera; family Emballonuridae; genus Rhynchonycteris; species Rhynchonycteris naso. Next base: position 304,732,119 of record CM072995.1, on the reverse strand, counting down.
ACCTCACACCTGTCAGAATGATGATCATCAATGAAATCAACAAACAAGTGTTGGCGAGGATGCGTAGAAAAGGGAACCCTTGTGTACTGTTGGTGAGATTGTAATTTGGTGCAGCCAATGTGGAAAACAATGTGGAGGTTCCTCAAAAAATTCAAAATAGTACTACCTTATGTCCCAGCAATTTTATTTCTGGGAATAGTATCCTAAGAAATACAAAACACTAATTTGAAAATATATATGCAGCTCCATGTTCATTGCAGCCTTATTTATAGTAGATGATTGAACAAAGAAGATGTGGTGCATTATATGCAATGGAATATTACTTGGCTATAAAAAAGAGTGAAGGCCTTGTTGGTAGCTCAGCTGGTTAAAGCATCTTCCAGATAAGAGAAGGTTGCAGGTTCGATCCTTGGTCAGGGCACATACAAGAATCAACAAGTGAATACATAAAGGATGGAACAACAAATGGATGCTTCTCTCTCTTGCTTTCACCCTTCCTCTCTCTCTCAAATCAATAAACACATTTTAAAAAGAATGAATTCTTACCATATATAACACAAAATGGACCAAAAAGTATTATGCTAAGAGAAATAAGTCAGAGAAAGACAAATACCATACGATTTCTCTAGTATGTGGAACCTAAGGAACAAAATAAATAAACAAACATAACAGAATAAGACTCTTAGGTACAGTGAATAACTGAGCGTTGCCAGATAGGAGGGGTTAGGGAATGGGTGAAGAGAGTAAGAAGTTACAAAATAGTCATGAGATTTAGTATATGTGCTGCCGAAGCGAGCACAATAGTCATGAGATTTAAAGTACAGCATAGGGAACATAGGCACTGACACTCTAATAACTATGTATGGTTCCAGGTGGGCACTAGAATTATCAGGGGTTGGGACTCACTTCATAAATTATTTAATTATCTAACCACTATGCTGTATACCTGAAACAAATATAAAATTTTAAAAGTCTTTTTGTCTTCTCATTTGATTTTCCTATGTGCTCTAAAGACACAGAATTGAATTTAGTCTCACGTATTGTTTCCTTGTCATCTACTTCGTTGGTTTGTTTCTTATAAATAATAACCCTGATGTTTATATTAGTCTATCAATTAGATTTTATTTACTTTGCATTATTTATGTTGGTGTTCACAAAAAACTTCATCAGAAAAGGGAGACAGTTATTATGCCATGTATTTAAAAGGAAATAAAACTGATAACTCAAGAATTCAAGTGACTACCTAAAATTACACAAGAACTTACAATTGGTACTGCAAGCCCCATACTTGGTCAGCTGTGCTAGCAGGTGCTGCTGTGGTTGGCAGGACCACCAGTCCATGGGTGGCTCAGGCTTTGAACTCTAAGTGCCCCCTCATCAAGTGTTTAGAGCTGTTTCATTGATATAGCATACTACTTGCTTCCAATGCTTTTCTGCTCAGCTACAAGATACCATCTGGAGTAAAGTCAGTTTTTTTCTGGAAGGATTCAGAACTCCAAAACCACTCTCTAGCCTCCCTCCAAATACCTCCATTGCTACCAGTTTTTATAATTCTAATTGTGTTCTGTCCTAAGCATTTCTTGATTTCTCTTATGAATGAGATAAAACAAGGGGGGAAAGGGGAGATAGGAATATGAAGCTTACCTTGGAAATGATCTAGCTTGGGTCCAAATCAGTGGTGGGATTCAGACAGTTGACATTGGTTCAGCAGAACCAATACCTAACGTTTTGTCGAGTCTGTCGAACCGGTTGTTAAAATGGCACTTGTAATCAGGGTTCTCTCTAAGGTGGGTGCCTGGGTAGCCGCCCAATATGGAAATCACAAATTTACACTCCTTACTCTTTTTTTAATGTTCATCTTCACAACAGTGTATTTCATGCACCTATAGTAATGTTCATTCCATCCATCGGTGAAAAAAATTACAAGTCAGCACGCCCATCAAGAAGCAATATGGAAATAACAGTTTTATTATTTTTTGTTAGGTATTATTTAATATTTTAAAACTCTCTTATAATCTAGTTTTGTGTACCTCTTCTATTATTCTAATTTAAGTATTAAATGCATGAAATAACAAACTACCATTTTGTATATAGTTTTTTATACTTAAAATGGTCATTAGGACAGAGAACTGGTTTTTAAATTATTTTATTCCCACCACTGATCAAGATTACTACCTTTTGCCTTTGGATGAATAAACCTGAGCTTGGGTCAGACTCCACACTAGTCTAATTATTTTTACACAGAGGCAGAAGTTAGCTGATACAAATACACCCGTTTAGATTGACTATTTCAGCAAGAACTGGCAGATGATACTAAAGAGGGAGGATAGGACTGAGGTAACTGAAATACTGGCAATACACAGGTAAAGAAGTGGAGATAATCTTCCAACACAGAATAGTAGGGTCTGTCGGGATATGCAGGGCACAGTGACTCTGCTTGGTATTGTTCAGAAAGAACATTTTCCCTCAGCACCCAGGGGCTAAGAAATGTATTTCTTGGACTAAGATATCTTTGCAGAAGTTGGATAGGAAAAAAAGAAAAAAAGGTAAACATGCAATAATTAGATTTGCTAAACTGTTCCCTGTAGTTGACTATGAGCCAATACATTTAATACATATTTGATACCCTGAGGTCCTAAGTTACTCAAGCATGAAGTCAAACTATACCTGTAAGATCCATTTTTTCACTTTATTCAGCCAGCACTTATTGAGAGCTTAGTATTTTTCAAGTCCCAGACATACATATGTGCATGAGATATAGGATTCAAGAATTTCAAAGACCGGTAAATGGACAGTCATGTAAACAATTAAGTGTAACACAATTGTGAACATACAATGTGTCACCAGGATGCAATAGAAAACTGGATTTTACCTAGTGGTTAGCTAAGACTTCAGAGAGAAGTTAAAAGAATCTTAGGAATAATTTAAAAAATAACTTTATTCATTTTAGAGAGCAAAGAGAGAAGTGGTAGGAGCAGGAAGCATCAATTCCCATATGTGCCTTGACCAGGCAAAGCCTAGGGTCTCAGACTAGTGACCTCAGAATCTGTGCCACCACAGATTCAGGCATATCTTAGGAAAAAATCCAGGTCCCATTTGTTTAAACTCATTTGACCAAAAATAATAATAAAGGAATGTGTAGTAGCATCACCTGCTATTATTTGTTTTTACTATCTCATGTTTGCTCCCCAAACAGGATACTTCCATGGTTCATGTATTTCTCTTTAAGGGGAACTCAACTTAGAAAATGCCTTAGCGCTCGACCAGGAGGTGGCGCAGTGGATAGAGCCTCGACCTGGGACACTGAGGACCCAGGTTTGAAATCCTAAGGTGGCTAGCTTGAGCATGGACTCATCTGGTATGAGCGCAGACTCACCAGTTTGAATGTGGGGTCCCCAGCTTGAGTGTGGGATCATACACATGACCCCCTAGTCACTAGCTTGAGGCCAAAGGTCACTGGATTAAAGCCCAAGGTCACTGGCTTGAGCAAGAGGTCACTGGCTCAGCTGAAATCCCCAGTCAAGGAATGTATGAGAAAGCAATCAATGAACAACTAAAGTGCCACAACGACACATTGATGCTTCGCATCTCTCTCCCTTCCTGTCTATCCCTGTCTGTCTCCCTAGCTTAAAAAAAGGGTTTATTTCTAAATTAAATTTAAAAATATATAGAATGGGGAGGAGCAAGATGGCGCCGGTGTAGGCAGACGTACCAACTTCCAACTCCCAGAACCAAAATGGATTATAACTCAATTTTAAGAACCATCATCTGGATAAACCAACTTTGAACTAAACTAAGTGGACTCTTCAACCAAGGAACACAAAAGAAGCCACATTGAGACTGGTAGGAATAGCAAAAACGCGAAGAGGGCTGCCCAGCTCCCCGGAGCAAACGGCAGTCTGGAGAGACCCGCGTGGCGGGAGGAGAGTTTGGCGGAGAGAGAGGGAACTGGGTCGCAGGAACCAAGCCCCAGCCTATAGTCCCAGAGCCTAGAAGAGGCGTTTGGACAGTTTTGAGCTGTGAAACAAGTGAGGGAGCTCCCAGGCCTACAGTGTGGAGTATTAGGGTCCTTCCTACTCTGTTGAGGGTTGCTGAAGGGTATGGTGGCGGCACGACGCTGAAACGTGGTTCTGTCGGTGTGGGCAGAGGCCAAGCCGGTGTGAGCTTGGTCTAGCCCAGCAGGGGCGGAGGGGACGCGCAAAAGCGGTCCAGAAGCTGCGGGCCCGCCTGTAATCCCACCTGAGGGGACAAAGCGGGAGGCCAGGAACAGGCAGAGATTTGTTCTGCAACCCTGCGCAAGCCGGCCCTGACCATGGGGACGGGGCTAGGAGCAGGGACGGGCAGGGGCTCACAGCTGAGCTCATGCTACCAGCCCCGCCAGGCCGGAGAAACCGCGGTTTGCCATTCTATGTGCGCAAGTGGGCACCGAGCGCAGGGGCAGGGTGGGGTAGACCCTGAGACGAGCGAAAGCTCACAGCTGAGCCCATGCTACTATCCCGCCCGGCCGGAGAAACTGAGGTTTGCCATCCTACGTGCACGAGCGGGCTCCGAACGTGGGAGCGGGGTAGAGTCTGGGACGAATGGAAGCTAGCAGCTGAGAGGAAGCCAGAAAACACTCCCGGCCCAATAAACCTTGGTTTGCGACCCTGCGCAGAAGGGCCCTGGCCTCGAGGGCGGGGCTAAAGCTCCGGAAGAGCAAAGGCTCACAGCTGAGAGCACATCAAAAGTCCCGCCCAACCTGCGAAACTGTGGCGAGCAGGCTCTGACTGCGGGTTCTGGGCGGAAGTCTAGAAACAGGCTGGGTACCCAGCTGAGCAAAGGTGCTCACCTCTACCCAATGTGCTGAGGCTTGTGGCTTCAGAGACAGCCCCTACCGCGGAGGAGAGGCAGAAATCAAAGCAAAAGCCACAGTGGGCCGGTGCTGGCAACGCCCATACCCAACCGCCATAGGCAGTGGCAGAGGGGGTGGCGGGCCTGCAGACAGACCACACCTAGAGAACACAAAGGCAACACCTACTGGACTCCAGTGGCCACAACTTGCTTATACACAGAAAAAATGGGCAGGCAGAGGAATGCAAACCAAATGAATCAAGAGAAATCCCCAGAGAAGGACCTGAATGAACCAGATATAACCAAATTACCAGAAGCACAATTTAGAATAATGATAGTTAGGATGTTCAAAGAAATTAGAGCAACAATGGATAGTCATTATGAACACCGAAATAAAGAGATAACAAGTATAAAAAACAAAATTGAAATAATAAAAAGGAATCAGACAGAAATGACAAATACAGTATCAGAACTGAAGACCACAATGGAAGGAATTAAAAGCAGGATGAATCACGCTGAGGATTGAATCAGTGAGTTAGAGGACACAATAAACAAAGGCACAGAAGCAGAGAAGAAAAAGGAAAAGAGACTCAAAAAATGTGAGGAAACTTTAAGGGAGCTCTGTGACAACCTGAAGAGAAACAACATTAGCATCATAGGGGTGCCTGAAGAAGAAGTGAGAGGACAGGAAATGGAAACTTTGTTCAATCAAATCATAGCAGAAAACTTCCGAAAGTTAAGGCTGGGAAACACTCCACACATTCAAGAAGCACACAGAACTCCATTAAAGAGAAACCCAAAAAGATCTACACCAAGGCACATCATAGTTAAAATACCAAAGCTAATGGATAAAGAAAAAATTTTAAAAGCTGCTAGGGAAAGAAAGGCTATCACCTACAAAGGAGCCCCCATAAGGATGACATTGGACTTCTCAACAAAAACACTTGAGGCCAGAAGGGAATGGCAAGATATAATCAAAGTAATGCAGAACAAGAACCTACAACCAAGACTACTCTATCCAGCAAGGCTAACATTTAAAATTGAAGAAGAAATAAAGAGCTTCCCAGAAAAAGAAAGCCTGAAGGAATTTATTAAAACCAAACCAATTCTGCAAGAGATACTAAGTGGCCTGTTGTAAACAGTATAAAGGGAGGAAAGAATATAGCAAAAGAAGAATATAGCTTTAAAGAATAAAATGGCAATAAACAACTACATATCAATAATAACCTTAAATGTAAATGGATTAAATGATCCAATCAAAAGACATAGGGTAGCTGCATGGATAAAGAAAAAGATCCCATACATACGCTGTCTACAAGAGACACACCTTAAAACAAAAGATGCACATAGACTGAAGGTAAAAGGATGGAAAAAAATATTTCATACAAACGGAAATGAAAAAAAAAGCCGGAGTAGCAATACATCTGACAAAATGGACTTTAAAACAAAGGCTGTAGTAAGAGATAAAGAAGGACACTACATAATGATAAAGGGAACAATTCAACAGGAAGATATAACTATTATAAATATCTATGCACCAAATATAGGAGCCACGACATTCATAAAGCAGATTTTATGTATATAAAGGGCGAGATTAACAGCAATACTATCATAGTAGGGGATTTTAATACCCCTCTAAAAACACTGGATAGATCCTCAAGAAAGAAAATTAATAAAGAAACAGCAGACTTAAAGGAGACACTAGATCAACTTGATTTAATAGATATCTTCAGAACTTTTCACCCCAAAGCAGTAGAATATACATTCTTCTCAAGCGCTCGTGGTACATTTTATAGGATAAACCACATGTTAGGACACAAAAATGGTCTCAATAAATTTAAGAAGATTGAAATCATATCAAGTATTTTCTCTGGTCACAATGCCATGAAACTAGAAATTAACCACAAAAGAAAAACTGAAAAATACTCAAACACTTGGAAACTAAATAGCATGATATTAAATAATGAATGGATTAACAATGAGATCAAAGAAGAAATAAAAAAGTTTCTAGAAACAAATGATAATGAGCATACATCAACTCAAAATTTATGGGACACAGCAAAAGCAGTTCTGAGAGGGAAGTTCATTGCACTACAGCCATATCATAAGAAGCTAGAAAAAGCTCAAATAAGCAACCTGACTCTGCATCTAAAAGAACTAGAAAAACAACAGCAAATGAAACCTAGGACAAGTAGAGGGAAGGAAATAATAAAGATCAGAGCAGAAATAAATGACATAGAGATTAAGGAAACAATATAGAGGATCAATGAAACCAGAAGCTGGTTCTTTGAAAAGGTAAACACGATTGATGAACCTTTAACTAGACTTACCAAGAAAAAAAGAGAGAGGACTCAAATAAATAAAATTAGAAAGGACAGTGGATAAATAACAACTGACTCAACAGAAATACAAAGCATTGTAAGAAAATACTATGAAGAACTATATGCCAAAAAATTAGACAATCTTGGTGAAATGGACAAATTTCTTGAATCATATAACCTTCCAAAAACCAATCTGGAAGAATCAGAACACCTAGACAGACCAATTACAACAAATGAGATCAAAACAGTTATCAAAAAAACTCCCAAAAAAGAAAAGTCCTGGGCCTGATGGCTTCACAAGTTAATTCTACCAAAAAATTCAATGAAGAACTAACTCCTATCCTCCTCAAGCTATTTCAAAAAATTCAAGAGGAAGGAAGACTTCCAAATTCCTTTCACGAGGCGAGCATAATTCTGATCCCCAAACCGGGCAAAGACAACACAAAGAAAGAAAATTATAGGCCTATATCACTGATGAATTTAGATGCTAAAATTCTCAACAAAATATTAGCCAACCGGATCCAGCAATATATGAAAAAAATCATACACCATGATCAAGTGGGATTTATTCTGGAGAGGCAAGGCTGGCTCAATATTCACAAATCAATCAATGTGATTCATCACATAAACAAAAGGAAGGACAAAAATCACATGATAATTTCAATAGATGCAGAAAAGGCATTTGATAAAATCCAGCACCCATTCATGCTCAAAACTCTCAGTAAAGTGGGAATACAGGGAACATTCCTTAACATGATAAAGGCCATCTACGTCAAACCCACAGCAAACATCATACTAAATGGGCAAAAATTAAAAGCAATCCCCTTAAGATCAGGAACCAGGCAGGGGTGCCCCCTTTCACCACTCTTATTCAACATAGTTCTGGAAGTCCTAGCTACAGCAATCAGACAAGAAGAAGAAATAAAAGGCATCCAAATTGGAAAAGAAGAAGTAAAACTGTCACTATTTGCAGATGATATGATATTGTATATAGAAAACCCTAAAGTCTCAGTCAGAAAACTACTGGACCTTATAAATGAATTCAGCAAGGTGGCAGGATATAAAATTAATACTCAGAAATCAGAGGCATTTCTATATACCAACAATGAACTGTCAGCAAAAGAAATTAAGGAAACAATCCCCTTCACTATTGCAGCCAAAACAATAAAGTACCTAGGAGTAAATTTAACCAAGTAGGTTAAGGTCTTGTACTCGGAAAATTATAAAACATTGATAAAGGAAATCAAGGAAGATACAAACAAGTGGAAGCATATAACGTGCTCATGGCTAGGAAGAATAAGCATCATTAAAATGTCTATATTACCCAAAGCAATTTATAAAGTCAATGCAATACCAATTAAAATATCAATGACATACTTCAAAGATATAGAACACATATTCCAAAAATTTATATGGAACCAAAAAAGAACAAGAATAGCCTCAGCAAAAAAATAAAATAAAATAAATAAAGCAGGAGGTATCACTCTTCCAGATATCAAGGTTTACTATAAGGCCATTATACTCAAGACAGCCTGGTACTCGCATAAGAACAGGCTCATAGATCAATGGAACAGAACAGAGGACCCAGAAATAAACCCACAGCTTTATGGACAACTGATATTTGATAAAGGAGGAAAGAACATACAATGGAGTAAAGACAGCCTCTTTAACAAATGGTGTTGGGAAAATTGGACATCTACCTGCAAAGAAATGAAACTAGACCATCAACTTACACCATTCACAAAAACAAACTCAAAATGTATAAAAGACTTAAACGTAAGCCGTGAAACCATAAGCATCTATGAAGAAAACATAGGCAGCAAGCTCTCCGACATCTGTAGCAGCAATATATTTGCAGATTTATCTCCACAGGCAAATGAAATAAAAGGCAAGATAAACAAATGGGACTATATCAAACTAAAATGTTTTTGCACAGCTAAAGACAATAAGAACAGAATAAAAAGACAAACCACACAATGGGAGAACATATTCGACAGCACATCTGATGAGGGGTTAATAACTAAATTTATAAAGAACTTATAAAACTCAACACCAGGAAGACAAACAATCCAATCAAAATATGGGCAAAAGAAATGAATAGAAATTTCTCCAAAGAGGACGTACAGATGGCCAATAGGCATATGGAAAAAATGCTCAACATCACTAATCATTAGAGAAATGCAAATTAAAACCACAATGAGATATCACCTCACACCAGTCAGAATGGCACTCATCAGCAAAACAACACAGAATAAGTGCTGGTGAGGATGTGGAGAAAAGGGAACCCTTCTGCACTGCTGGTGGGAATGCAGACTGGTGCAGCCACTGTGGAAAACAGTTTGGAGATTCCTCAAAAAATTAAAGATCGAACTGGCTTTTGACCCAGCTATGCCACTTATAGGAATATACCCTAAGAACACCAAAGCACTGTTCAAAAAGAAGAAATGCACCCCCATGTTCGTGGCAGCATTGTTCACCATAGCGAAGATCTGGAAACAGCCCAAGTGTCCGTCAGGGGACGAGTGGATTAAAAAGCTTTGGTACATATATACTATGGAATACTACTCAGCCATAAGAAATGATGACATCGGATCATTTATAACAAAATGGATGGACCTTGATAACATTATACGGAGTGAAATAAGTAAATCAGAAAAAAAGAAAAACTGAGAACAGCATGATTTCATACATAGGTGGGACATAAAAGTGAGACTATGAGACATGGACAAGAGAGTAGTGGTTACGGGTGGAGGGAGGGAGGGAAGGGTGGCATAGGGAGGAGGGTAGGAACACAGGGAAAACCAGATAGAAGGTGACAGAGGACAATTTGACTTTGGGTGACGAGTATGCAACACAATTGAATGATAAGATAACCTGGAGATGTTTTCATTGTACATATGTACCCTGATTTATTGGTGTCACCCCATTAAAATTAATAATAAGAAAAAAAAGAAAAAAATGAATATCAATGTAGAGAATGCTAATTATATATGGTTGTCACTAAAAGTGAAGGTTTCTGAGAATTCTTAGTTATAAAGAAATCGTATGATTTAGTAATAAAAATATAGAGTATCAAAGTAAACTTTTAAAGAATAAGAAATAAAAATACATTGTTCTTAATATATATATATATATTGAATGGAAGAGAATAAAGATAAGACTAATAATGTATAAATAAATGTAAGAATAAAAGTAAAGAATAATAATGTACTGGATATTTATATTAAATGAAAATTATATGAATAATGAAATTGAAAGCATGCTGTACAATGCTATATAAGAATATTACTTTCCAACTTCTAGAGACTGGGTATTATTAAGGATAAAGCATGACTAAGATACTGGCCATCCTACCAGATCTGAAATATCCTCCAAACAGCTTTTGGCTATCTGGATTTTTCTACTTTGGTTGCCACATCATCCCATTATCAATGGTGGGACTTCAGTGATCATTCAGCTATAAGGAAGTAGCTGCACAATTTCTTAAGCATAACACAATGTTGTAATCAGACATATTCAAATTTGGTATTTCAAAAGTCATTGTCTTCTCATAGAATAAATGGAATCGGATACTGTCATGAATAACTTGACAGATGAGCTCATCATTTCAGAGCAGATGGCAAGATGATTAGGCTAAACTCTGAAATCTTAAATACAAGACATATGAACAGCTATACAAGAACTTACTGAAAATACTTCTTTATACAGCCTGCATTTTAAAGGGATATCTGTTTAAAACTCAAATATTCTTTTGCTCTGGGAGAACTCAGATTTTCCTTGTCAAAGAACAGAGTCTTGGTGTCAGGCTGACCTGGTTTAAATCTGTATCTGCTCTTTACTAATGTGTGATAAGACACTTCAACTTGACTTCCATATCTGTAAAGGCTGGAACTGGAAGGAAATTTAATGAGAGAGCACATATAAAATATTAATAGATACACACCCTCTACAAACACCTTTCTTTACTGATAATCATATCTTTATGTATTTATTGCTAAAGAGAAAAATGGTATATTTTTTTTCATAAAAATTATATTTTCTTTATTTGTTGTTTTTTAAATTTTTATTTATTGATTTTAGAGAGAAAGAAAGAGAGAAAGAGAGAGAGAGAGAGAGAGAGGAACATAGATCTGTTCCTGTATATGCCCTGACCAGGGGATCAAACTGGCACCCTCAGTACTTCAGGACAATGCTCTAACCAACCAAGCTATCTGGCCAGGGATTGTTTTTTGTTTGTCTTTTTAAAGATATAAATCTTAATAAAGAGCACTCTTAAGCAGAAAACAACAAATAGGAGATATATGTGTGTGTGTGTGTGTGTGTGTGTGTGTGTGTGTGTGTGTGTGTATAAACATAAACATGCAGGAAGACATGTGAAAGATATACAATCACCATTGTAGTACCTTTGACACTAAAAATAGATTTTAAAGCACTTCTAAGACCATTATTTTTTAAAATCCTCTTATGTATTGAGCAAAGCAGCAGTATCTTCACCTAAAAACATTTTTAAAGCTGAAAATAACAGAAATTGATTTGATGAAAGCAACAACATGCAAGTCAGACCTGAACCTGACCCAGCTCCAAAGGAAAAGACTCTGGAGTCCCCCAGGTACAGTCACTGCTTTCCCCCAATATTTGTGCAGTGCACCTTGTTGCTTACACTCTCAGCATTCACATCTCCCTTCCATCCATCAACAGGACCCAAAGTGTGTACTAGAGGAATCATGACCCATTCTCAGCAACTTAATCCAGTAGCACTGTTTCCCGCCATCAGATCCAGGAGTGGTTCCTTACTACCTAAAACTAACTTGTGTATTTAGTCCCCCTTACTGTAATGATAAATTTTGGGAATAGGCATAACACTCAGTAAGGGTCAAAGAAATGCAAAGTGACTTGCTGGGTAACCTGAGAAATAACAGATTCCTCTCTTTTTTTCATTTTTTAATTAATTTTAATGGGGTGACATTGATAAATCAGGATTCATATGTTCAGAGACCTTTCTTTTTTAAAAAACTTCCTCTAGAGAGTGTGGTGTGCCATTGTCAGAAACACGATTAGTCATTTTGCAAGAACTGGAGACGCTGGAGTGAAAAGGGTACTATGACAACTATCAAAAAACTCCCCATAAATAAAAGTCTGGGGCCAGATGGCTATAGTAGTAAATTCTACCAAACATTCAAAGATTTGATTACTATCCTTCTGAAAATCTTCCAAAACATTGAAGAAGAAGCAATACTTCCAAACACATTTTATGAGGCCAACATAACTCTGATACCAAAATATGACAAGGACAACAGAGAAAAAGAAAACTACAGATCAATATTTCTTATGAATACAGATGCATAAATCCTAAACAAAATACTAGCAAATTGAATACAACAACACATTAAAAAAATAATACACCATGATCAAGTGGAATTTATCCAAGAAACACAAGGATGATTCAACATATGTAAAACAATTAATGTAATACACCATATCAATAAAACAAAGAAGAAAAATCATATAATCTTATAGATGCAGATCCAATAGATACAGAAAAAACATTTGATAAAATACAACATCCTTTTATGCTTAAAACACTCAACAAAATGGGTATAGAAGGAAAATATCTCAACATAATAAAGGCCATTTATGACAAAACATAAGTTAACATCATACTAAATGGTAAAAAGCTGAAAACTTTTCCTCTAAAATCAGAAAGAAGAAAAGGTTGACCACTCTTTCCACTCCTATTCAACATAGTGCTAGAAGTTCTAGCCAGAGCAATCAGACAAAAGAAAGAAATAAAAGGCATTCATATTGGGAAAGAAGAAATAAAGGTATCACTTTTTGCAGATGACATAACCCTGTATACAGAAAACCTCAAATGCTCCACCAAAAAACTATTAGAAACAATAAATCAATACAATAAAGTCACAGGATACAAAATTAATATACAGAAGTCCATTGCTTTCTTATATGCCAATAATGAAACTTTAGAAAATGAACTAAAAAATAACCCCTTTTACAAAAAAAAAATAAAGTACCTAAGAATAAACATAACAAAGAAAGAATGTAAAGGACCTATGTACTGAAAACTACAAAGCATTATTAAAGGAAACTGAAAAAGATACAATGAAATGGAAAAATATTCCTTGTTCTTGGAAAGAGAGAATAAATATAGTAGTTAAAATGGCCACATTACCCAGAGCAATATACAAATTTAATGCAATTCCCATCAGAATTCCAATGTCATTTTTTAAATAAACGGAACAAAACATCATCAGTTTTGTATGGAACCATATGATTTCACTTACATGTGAAATCTAAAAAAAATAAAATAAACAAAACAGAAACAAACTCATAGATACAGAAAATAAGCTGATGGCTGCCAAATAAGGAAGGGCATAGGGGGTTGGGTAAAAAGGGTAAAGGGATTAAAAAGTACAAATTAGCATTTACAAAATAGTCATGGGATGTAAAATACAGCACAGGGAATATAGTCAATGACATTGTAATAAATATGCATGGTGCTGTATGTATGTATGTATGTATGTAAAAAATAAGTATGGTGGGTACTAGAGTTATCAGGGAAATCACTATATAAGTTATATAAATGTCTAACCACTATGAGGTATACCTGAAACTAGTAATAATAATGAATGTCAACTGTAATTGACAAAATAAATGAATGAATGAAAAAGTGAATGAATCAATGAAAAAGATACAAAACTGTTTCATTGTCAGTAAGACTTTGCTCATGATGCTCCTTTATAATTATTCACTTTCAGCATTCCTAAACCCTGGCAACCACTAATTGTTATTGCTCCTCATGTGGCCTCACTAAAACTGAAGGGACATGACTTCATTATTGTCATGGAAAGGTCTTGACTAGCCACTGGGCCTCCTCTGATACCACACTTTGTGAGTACAAAGGGGAAACAGTGCCTCATTATTGTCATATGGGTGTGGAAGTCCAGCCCTCTATGGTCTCCATTGACCATGAAGTGGAGAGCCCAACAGGGCTCATTATTAACCAACAGGGACAAAAATACCAGTGTCTGAGTAGGCTCTCACCAACACCACCTTGCCAGTGGGGTTGGGGCACAGCATTGCAGCCTGTCAGAGGTGGAAGTTTAACCTTGGAGATGGGACCTCAGTTTTCTCTGTGGTGTTTGGCCAGAGAAACATGGCTAATATTTAAAATATTCTGTCTTACTAGGCTGCTGCTCCCTTCCCAATTCCACAGTGAGAGAGAGCAGGTTTTATTTGGGGATTTTTTATTCCACATCCACTGGTGTTTCTGAGTTGCTGATTCCTCTAGTACCCAGTTTGGGATGTACGAGACCAAAGAGAAAACCCAAGGACTGCACCGCAGTGTTATTCCTTGGATTCCCTAAACCCTAGCCTGTCTGCCTTTTTTTATCTTTCAAAATCTCAGTATGCAACCTTAGTAGTCTTACATGCTGGCTCAGTGTTCTAGGAACAAAGAAGAAGCTTCCAGGCCTTTTATGACCCTACATTGGGAGTTAGATCATAGTTCACCTTCACTGTTGGTCATAAATCCATACATATCTCAAGATCAGGGACATAGACTTTACGTCTCAGTGGAGAGTGTGTCAAAGTTGCAGACATGTTTATAACAACCACACGTTACTATATTTAATCTTCTTTATTACTAAGTATATACCTCATGTGCTACACTGCTTTGCAAACTAAAGGTTTTATCTGTTCATGTGTTTCACACAAATAGTTTGAGATAAAAAATGAAGGAAAAATAGAAAAATTTCATTTTAGTATAATTTCCACATTATGGATCTGATAGAGCTGGGACTCAAACTTGAATTTTCTGACTTTGGTTAAGACTTGTTATACTACACAACCCTGCTGTACTTAATAATATGCAGTTATCAGCTCCAATTAAATATACTCAATTTCATAAAACTACACACTTGTTCAGCTGAGCCAATGCTATGCTATTTTCATCATGTAATGCTGTCAAGTAGTTGAGATGACCCAAGAATCATACAGGTTAAAAACATGAGACACAAGCAGACAAACCTATAAGAAAATGAACCTGGTAAGTATATAAAGTTAGAGCCAAATTACTGAGAGTATAATGAAAAAGGATTCTATGTTTTTGTTAATACTTTTCCAAAAATTATTCAAGTACTCACATGAATAGGGCAGTGTTTAAAAACTCAAGAGTTTGTAGCACTTACAAATGTTAAAAAAGAGAATCAACTAATATTCTGGGAAATTTAACAAAGACCCACAAAATGCTTATTTGAAAAACATTATTAAGATGATTAGACCTACAAAGTCCATGCTAAACACAAATTCCCATATCCAATTTCTTTTCAAATTCTTTATAATCTTTGTAAAAGAATAAAAATGTAAGTTTAGATGATAATCCTTTCACTATTCTTACCGTGACTTCCTCCATGCAACTTAACTTCCCTAATGTCCTCCCTACATTTTCCCAAGAAAAGCCAAAGAACAGAAAAATGCATGTAAAAGCAGTGAACTGAAACCTGAGTGACCTTTGAAAATTTTCTATCCTATGTGTCAGTTCCTCATAGAAAACCTCTTATCACTCCTCATTGTCCATACAACATGGTTCAAATTCTAAATCTTCTATAAAAGCTCTTCTAACAGTCTGTCCTACTTGTACTTACTGATGTTTAACTCTCCTTCACTGCCGACTCTTAGATTTTCCACTGTTCCCTTAGCATACTAGGCACCTGACACCCCTGTGGCTCTCTCTGTATATCGTTGAATCTTTTCTTCCCCTTCGTAGTTTCATTTAATTATTCCTTTAATAGCACTTGTTAGCTATCCTTTTGTAGAGTTGATCCTGGACATGGCCTCTGCCCCTCCCCATTTGCTGCCACCTGTGGTCATGGATCCTGGCTGAGAGCAATGGAAGTCAGAGTAATGAAACTGCAACTGCAGTTTTACTAAATACAAGAAATGGAGTCACCAGATAGTATCAAGGAGAAACATCACAGAACGGCACATATGCTTCCCTGCTACCTGCTGCTGGCCTGCTTACTTGTCTATAGAAAGAGAATTTTGATGAACTGCTCAGGGCTCAGCTATAAAAACAATACCTAGTGCAGAGCTTTCGCTGACCAGCCACCCTACATGCTGCCCCTGTCTGTAAGTAATAAAGGCCATGTTCACTCCATCTGGCCCTCCTTATAGTTCCTTTGGGATCCTGCAACAACACTAGACTGAGTGTTTTGGTCTGGACCTCCTGTTTTACATCTTTCTTACTTCAAAATTCCTCTTGAGAAATTTTTCTAACTCTTTAAAAGCATCTTAATCCATTATGCTTCTATTGAAGCTGGTACATTATGCTGTTTCTCTACTACATGACTTAATTTTCCAAATATTCATAGTCGCAAATGCATGACCAGCATGGGATAAAGTATGGAATATATTAAGATAACAGGAAGTTCCTGCCAGTAAGGAGCATACCTTCCCTTTGTAAGAGAAAATACATAACCAGAAAATTTCAATATTATATGGCTGAATGCTAATAAATCATGTATGATATGCCATAATAACACAAAAGATAAGTACTTAACCCTGAGAGTAAAATGAACATTCATATATGTCCTCATGCCTCCTGACCATCCAGAGTATGATCGTACATGTACGTCTTTAAACTCTGAGCAGGAGGTACGCGAGGATTGCATGATAACAAATATCTTTATTTTAAAAAGGTGTAAGGCAACATTTAAAAAAGGCAAATGTATGTTTTTCTTGTTTCCATAAATTGGTTCTCAAACAAACATGATTTTAAGTTAATAAAACTAATTTTATTTTTTGAAAAAAAAAATCAGTTTCGGGGATCAGCGAGTATGAAAAAAACTCACTACTCAAAGGGTTAATACAGCTCAGAGGGTTTTAGAGAAGAAAACCCCTACAAACAATTTTGAAGGATCAGTATTGTAATTACTTGTCTATATGATTGTATTCTACTTAAGTAAAATCCTTTATTTCAGTCGCATTTCTTATCTTCATAACCCTGAGTCATGCCCAGCTAAGACTAATATAAAATAAGGTATCAATACATGTTAATAAATTAAATGAATGATTAACATAATTATGAATAAGTGAATTTCTTATTAGACATATTACCTGTTGGATGCTAGTAGCTTAATGGCTCATTGTTTACTTCCTCTTTACTAGCTCACTTCACTGATAAGTGAAGATATAATAAATCAAGAAAAGAAAAAAAATGAAATTAATCAAATGAAAGCCACGTTGTAAAGTTTAGGATTAGCTGTATCTCTCACACTTTTGCCCTGGAAGAATAATCTATATACCAACCCATACTACAATGTGGGAGAAGCCTTGGTGTAAAGGGAATGTATTTGACATCACAAAGAGGAAGTTTCAAGGCAGTAGAATGCTATGAAAAGAAGCCTTTAAGTCAAACTTTGGCTCTGATACTTGTTTCCTGTGTGATCTCATTTTACCTCTGAGCCACAATATCTGCAGCTATACAGCAGGGACAGTGATAACTTCCTCTGGGTTTACAATATTTTTAAAAGCACTTATCTTAACAGCACAGTGTAGATAATACATTTTTATTATTACTTTAATCAGTATTTTTTCTTTGTAATCCAGAGCAATCCTTGTTTCATACTTGATATTAGAGAGTCAGTCATACAGAGTTATATGTAACCCATATCACTCTCTGCTGACACCAGTATACAAAGGCTTTAAAGGAGGAAAGAGTGCTGTAATCCCATCAATCAGGACCACCAGAAACAATGGTTCAGGTTCTGAGCCCGAGTAATGACCTGGGAATGGCCTGATGGACCCCGAATTCCACTCACCTTGTACCAAGGTTCCTATGAGCTAGCCCAGTTCTGTCCTTTATTATATCAAGTAGGTCCCCACTGGTAGGCTGTGATGAAATAATATTGCAAATCTCTTGCTGATTTGAGACAGATTCTGTAAGTCCCTTTCTATTTTTTTCAAACAAAAAGCAAATAGAGTTTTTGGACAGAGACAATTCTCATAGTATTTTAAAATCATTATATAGCCTCTTCCCTTACTGCATGCTAGATCATTAATTAATTTGAAATGAGATTTCAGTTCTTAGTGTAACTTAAGTATAATAGTTATTGAATTACAAGAAAAATATTGTTAATTATTTGGTCAATTTCAGTAAGTCTTCATATCTAAAAGGGGGATTGACCTACCATATCCAAGAAGAGCAGAAAATGTTAGAATTTTCTTTAGTAGCCAAGGAAAGAGACTAGAGATATTTACAAATGTATAGTTTGGGTTTAAATTGTACAATGGTTTGCTTTATGGTCTTAGCCCTAATCACTTGTTTCTATCAGTCAGCAAAGACCAGTGTCCATTAAAATCTACTAGGGTAGGGGTGAGGGAAGGAAGAGGTTTCAATTGGATATTTATTTGTTACTGTTTTCAACTGGGCATTTAAAGACAAGAGAAAACATGGAGTCTCATGTTTTAAACTCTTTCCCAAGTAAAATTGTACATAATCATCAAAAGAACCTTTATGCAGGTATCTCATCTCATTTACAACAATAAGCTGAAGCTCAGAAAGGTTCACATAGCCAGTAAGAGGTCAACCACAGTCAGAACCTACATTTCCTGAAGCTAGTTTCTAAGTTCTTTCCTCTTTAATAGAGCCCCTTCCTCTGAATAGCTCTCATATAGAGTGTACCCTCAAAGTTTGCTTTAGCTAAGCTGGCATTGGTCAGAGTATTTTAAAAGCCCTAAGGCCATAAAATCTCCCCAGAGCCCAAAGACATGCTCAGGAAAGAGGAGAATGAGTTTATTGACCAGGACTATTTATTAGTACCATCCCCACTCCTTTATCTATGGCTGATGTAAACAGCTACCAGATCCTGCCAAACTCAGTGCAGTTCATTGTCCCTACACAGGCAAGCTTTGTCCCCTGGGATTCCATCCCTGCAATGCCTTGCAATTGGGAAAGAATAAGGAGTCATCTTTTAGCAGAGACGATAAAGTAAGACAGCTGGATTGGCTAGGGGAGAAGGGGAACTTGGTGTGGCCCTCCAGAAAGCAATCATTTCTCTCCCCTGGAATTGTCACTGGGTCTCATTATTTTATTGGTCACATGACACAGAACACACACTGTGATTTACCTCTAGATAACTGCATGCGCTCCATTCCCAGCCTTTTCAGCATCGATATTCAGTACTCATCACACTTCTCTGTCCCAACACTTTGAAGCTTATGGCTCCTCTGGAATGACTCATTTTAGTTTTATCAATTCAACCTCAACAACACTTATTTTAAAGAAAAATAGAATAATTTTTAAATGTGTATGACTCCTCTAAGGCTCTGGAAGTCCTAGGGAAGGAGGGACCATGCACAGAGAAGAATGAATATTAATTCATCATTCATAATTCATTCATTTGTTAATATTGTGAAATGATTAATAAGATGGGCTTTGGCAATCCAAACTGACAGGTTCTAGAACTGACAGGGTTCTAATCTTGATATCTGCACTTATTAGTTGTTGGACAAGTTATGTGACCTCACTATGTAAAATAAAGATATTGCTAATATATTAATCATGCCTAGAGCACTATTGAAATCAATTGGAAAGATGTGTAGGAGACCCCTCTCCTAGAGTAAGTGACCAGTGACTGCTCACTGTTGTGTTGTTGTGTGTTGTAGTCAAGCACAGAACTGGTTTGGTTTCTTAGGAGCCAAATGTGAGTAAGACTTCGTCTCTGACTCCGAGGATGAATAATTAAAAAATAGGGTAGATGTGAAATTATCCTACAGGAAGTGTTGAGCTGCAAATACAGAAGTGACCCAAACCAGGAAGCACAAGACTGAGACCTTCCCTGGTGCTCCTCCTGGACCATGTTCTTATTCTATTGCCGCACGTTCACTCCTCATAACACAGCGCATCTGCATTCCCCAGGAAACTGAGTTCCTCCAGGGCAGAAGTTTATGTTTTCCAATTATGTCTTTTCCTGAATACTTGCCATCTAACATGCAGCTTACATTGCCATCTAACACGCAGCTTACATAGAAGGTTCTCGATAAATATTGAATAAAACAATGAAGGATGAGAAGTGATACGTAAAACACATTCTGGGTACAATAATAAGTCCATTCAGGTTTGAGTAGGTTTATGCAGAAATAAAATAGAAAGGGCTTTGTTGTGGAAGGTCTAATATGCCAGAATAAGAAATTCTATTCTATTGGTCAGTCATTGAAAGTTTTGGATGAAATAAACCTAAAACAATGAAAGAAGTATTTAGTTTGAATACAGTGCTCAAGATAGAATAGAAAAACATGAAGATAAACTAAATGATACATTAGGCAAGGGGTGCCCACACTTTTTTAGCTTGCGAGCTACTTATAAGATGACCAAGTCAAAATGATCTACCTACAATAAAAATGCAAAACATAAATTTATTTCTTCTATATTATCATTATTTTTTTATTTCTTTTTATTCATTTTAGAGAGGAGACACAGAGTGAGGGAGAGAGAGAGAGAGAGAGAGAGAGAAAGGGGGGAGGAGCTGGAAGCATCAACGATATGTGCCTTGACCAGACCAGTGCAGGGTTTTGAACTGGCGACCTCAGTGTTCCCAGGTCGACGCTTTATCCACTGCACCACCACAGGTCAGGATATATTATCATTATTTAAGTTACTATTATTACTATTTAATATTGTATATTCTTCTTTCACCTTTCTCCTTCTCAGCTCTCTTTTCGGAGGAAAGTCAATGTCATAGTTTTTATGAACAGTCCAAAAAAGCCGCTCCACATTTCTCTTCTTCGGAATAGCAATGGCACACAGACAGATGAGGCAAACACAGTTAGAATATGACAGTGAAAAAAAATCCCCTCCCATTCTGTATGAAAGTGGTAGGTTTTAGGCTTCTTACTTGGACCAGCTACGGCACTCATTTTTATACCCTTTGTTGTATTTAGTTTAAATAAATTGAAGGCTAACTACGCAGCAATGTAACTGAACAAGTGAGCGCGGTTTAACGCACATGCATAGATAGGGTGTCAAAAGTTCAGACGTCAGATTGGCTACTCTGTATGCCAATCAAAAGACAAATGTCTTTTTAATGTCATGCAATCTACCCACACTTCCTTCACAATTGACCAGTAGATCATGATCGACATATTGAGCACCCCTGCATTAGGCTAACAGCCCAGAGGGTGATAGGGATGTGAGCTAAAAAGAAAAGAATAGAAATGAAAATTAAGAAATGGTTTTGAAATTCACCTGTTCTTTTCAGATACAAACTATGATTAGAAACCTTGTGGATACCAGTGACAGAGAGATGGTTCCTAACAGAAAATAGAGGTAGACAATAAAGACCAGATGATGAGAAACATCTCCCATTCCTGGAAACAGCTGTCCCTCCATTCACCCATTCACTTTTTAACCATCTATCCTTCTAACACACATTTCTTGAGGATTAACTTCGGTCAAGTGCTGCTCTGCTTCCTAAATATTCCATAATGACAGGCAGTCTGCTGCTCCTTATGAGTCACATGACTGCCGTAGCAACTGTACAAAGTACAGAACGATCTTAAATGTTTTTTATTACATTGATTGCTCCTGTTTCTTCTTGGGGACAGCCATAAATTGCTCTTTTAAATTTAGCTTTGAGACACTATAATTTCTACTCTAGTGCAGAAATTGAACTGCTTTCAAGTGTAGCAAAATGATGGCAGTATCCTGGTGCTAAAATGCAATGACAAGCTAAAATACAATGAACCATTACATGGCCCTATGGAAACTCTATATATCCATGCTGAGAAGGGCAACATGGTTTGTGATCACTCTAACCTAACCACACTCCCTGAATGTCTTTTTTGTCTTTGTAACACTCTGATCATAATGCATGCTTACTGTCTACCTGACAGGGTTGGTGGAAGAATCATAAGAGATAATGTCCGTGAATGTGACTTATGAAATATACTAATGTAAGGGAGTATTATTTTCATCACCGTAGGGTTCGTTCTTTTGTTGTTGGACTATTTGTCAACAATATTCCCTGAGTCTCTCTTATTTTGTTGTAGTCAGCTGGAAATGGCAAACTATGTAAATCTAGGAAATAAATTGATAGGTTAATTTTGTTGCTATATAGCTAAATGGTCTCAATCTAAGTATTTAACCTTTTGTTTTTTTCATCTTTAAAACAGAGATGATTATAATGCATATCCCAGAAATTAGTTGCAAGTCTTCCAGTTCCCCAACAACTCCCCAAATCCATCAGCCTGAAAAATACCACATTTCATGTACAGAGTTTCACTTCTACTTCTTATCATTTTTTGGTAGCTCAACCCGGACTTGGGTTTCTAAGTATTTTTCTTCTCTACTTTCAGTAGATTTCTGTGACATTGCTATAAGGTACTTAGATTTTGTCTTCTCTTAGAGTGTGGGTCCTTCCTTGTAAGGTTTATTTTTGAGCTTGTAGCTCTAGCCATCAGCATAGTGGCTACACAAAGCAAGTACTTAATAAATGCTTGCTAAAATAAATGAATAAAACATATACAAGACACTGCTTTGTACAATATACTGGGGAAAAAAATTTTGTTGCATCACAAAAACATTTGTTCTTACCTAATTCAAGTGTGCTAATCTCAAATATGACATTAGTTTTTCCTCTGTAAGCTACAGTTGTTTTGCAATTCAAGATTTTAGGTTTTCATCTTATTGTAAAATTTTCAACACTTAGTTTAACATAATAATGTTAAACTTCTTGGGCATCATTTTTGCGAAAATATAATAATTTATATAATGCAGTAAATACACTAATACACTAAAAGATATGACTTCATCAGAATATGTCTACAATTTCAAAATAGAACATATTAAAACACTTATATTAATTATAAAATTTGCGCAAAATTTATTTAAATTCTATTCAGGCAAAAATTTGCGTTTGTAGCTCTTGCATTTGTGTATTTATTGAGGACAATGTAGTTTGATGATCCAGCAGTAGTCTGCCATCATATTTCTGTCACATCACCCCTGATAATGCTCTTCCATCATCTTCAGAACTTGATGAAATTGTTCTTCCTGCTCATCATTAACAGCTCCAATATTTTCAGGAAACTTATCAAGGTGAATGTTCAGGAAGTGAATCTTAATGCATAATAAAGTAGAATGTCTTCTTGGGCATCATCTTTGTGAAAATATAATGATTTGAAGTCCATCAGATACACCTGCTTTTATCTTCTCAAAATCAAGGCAGAAAAAGCAGAAATAATATGTTAAAAGCATTCACTTTCTCTATTCAAACCCTAAACAAACGGCTTCATTAAGCCAAGTTTGATGTAAAGTGGGGTGGGGGGATAATCCTGTCTCAATTAACTACAGGTTCATTTGCAATATTTTGCATCCCAACTTCCAGAGCTTCACATTTCGGCTACTCCTTCTGTGCCCAGTGTTTCTCCCGAGCTCGGCTATCCCATAAACACAGAAAGCAAGGATACTTGGTGAAACCTTTCTGTTGTCATAGCAGGAACTTTACCATTTTAAGATCCACACAAATGATCCAGTTATGCTCCTCATACTTCAGAAAGTCAAGGACAATTTTTATGTCATTATAATCTTCCCGCAGATGAGATGAATAACCAATTGGAACCACTGCATAAACATTACCATTGTGTAGGAGAACACATTTCAGACTCTGTTTAGAGATGTCAAGAAATAGCTGCCATTCTGTTGGACTGTAAGTGGTAACACCTAGCTGGCTGAGAAGACTACTGATATCATGACAGTAAACAAAGTGTTTATTTTCAGAAGAAAAGTCCACAAAAATTTGTTCATGCTTCCTGAAATGGGATACTTTAGCTGACCAGTGAAATCCATTCTTTTCTTGAAGGTTGGAGGCTAATAACTCAGCTTCCTTCTTTGATAGGCCCAAATATCTTACTAAGTCATTCAATCTGTGTTGGCTAAACTGCTGAGGGGTTAATGACTGCTTGACATCAGAAGAAGACCCTTCAGATTCTACAACCATTTCTTTATGCATTTTATCAAAATACACTTGATCACCATGTTCACTTTCTTCATCCTTAGAAGAAATAAAGCCATTGAAAACTGGAACCAGGAGTGTCTGAGTGTGGGATAGGTCATAGTGCTGAAGAAATATTAGGATATGTGATCATATGCCATTTTTTCTTGCCAATGCCCTTTGTATGGATCAGACAGAAATAACAGTTGCTGCTGTGGTCCTTAGGTTCACGCCAAACCATGGGAATACCAAAAGGCATTCCTTTGCAATTTCCTTTTGTCCATTCATGAAGCATTTCCTCACAATTATGACACACAATATAAGGAGCCCAATTCTTGTCTTGATTGCCAAGGGGAACTGGAAAATAGGCAATATGTGCATGTGTCACAGATGATGAAATATTGCACCTTTCACGTTGAAGTGTGGAACAGCCACATATATAAGAGAAGGTGTCAGGACTATTCTTACATTTACGCCTACTCGAAGAAGCCATGATTCCATCTTAAGACAAAATAAGAGGGTGTTTTTATCAGAAAATAATTTTTTACATTTAAAAACAACTACAACTATGTAAAAGTGATGTTTGTAAAACATTAATTGCCTTGTAGTTATGTTCAAACCAAGAGTCGTTGTCCTTTAACTCCAATTTAGAAACCAATGCATGCCCTTAACTGTAACAAAAAGAAATTAAAATTGCATAAAAACTAGAGCATGCACCAAAACACGTATTTTAGTTTGGGAATCAGCAATGCAGAAATAAATAGAAACAGTTCTAAAACCTCATCCAACAGGAAATTAAAAGAAAATTGTTCCCCAGTGATATAAGAGAGTTAGCAGTTAGTAATAATTCTGGATCTGATTTGTTAAATATTGCATGGTGTGAGTGAATTCATGGCAAACGAACCAAAAAAAAAAAAAATACTAAGTCTAATAGTTTTTAACTAGAAAGAACAATGATTTTTATAATTTCTATAATTTGGTGTTTGTTAACCTGGGAAATTATGTCCTTCAGAGGACTTCTGATTGTCAAAACTGGAGAAGAATGGTGTTGGGACCTACTGGGTAGGGGCCAGGTGTGCTCCTGCTAAACACCCTACAAGGCACAGAACAGCACCCATGACAAAGAGCTCAAAATTTCAAAATTAAGAAGCCTTACCCTATTATTCTTTCCTATATCAGGGTATGAGATATCTTTCAGATTCTGTTGGTTATTTGCCATTCCATAAACCTATTTGGTTTCTCAGTCTTGAAATCCATCGAAGGGACTGTGTGATTGTTCCACAGACAACTACTTTTACAAAACAGATAGAGGTTTGCTTAAGACAGTGATGATACTTTAACAAGAGAACCTCAGACATGATTGTAAGTCAGTAATGCCTCCTATACTTTTCCATCTCATGGCAGACACTGGCCTGGTTAGTGTTTGACTAGGGCAACAGATTCTGTGAGGATTCTGGAGGAGAAGCTGAAATTTTCTCCCTCCAGTATAAATAAGACTGTCACAGTACTATTTTCTCAAGGACAATAGCACTAGCACCATGGGAATTAACCTAGTTTCCAAGGGGTGAAACACACACACACACACACACACACACACACACACACACACACACGATCCTTGACTTATGACAAAGTTCCATTCCTATGACAGTGAGTTAACCTGAATTTTGTGTAAGCCAAAACACACCCTAGCCTAAGTCACTTATCCTAATACAGTTGTAAAATCATAATCAAGAGTATAATCTGGAGATGTTTTCATTGTACATATGTACCCTTATTTATTGGTGTCACCCCATTAAAATTAATTTTAAAAAAGTTAATGACAGTACCAATATGGAAAAGCCAAATGTAAGTTTATCACTCAGTTAATAAAATATGTTTTAATTAGAAAAAATGTCTTATCATTATATATTCATTCATAGTTTGTGAATGTGTCAGTAGGTTGTTTAAATGCAGTCTGATATCCTGTAACTAATTACATATTGCACATTTATGCAAAAGAAAAAGAGTATGAAAACACAACTAAACCACAGAAAAAGGAAAAGGACATAAATATAACATACTATACACTGTACTATAGTTACAAGGAAAACAACAAAAAATGAGTGTAAAAATTTTTCTTACTTTTATTCCTGTGGTTGGCTTGCACACTGGAAGGGGCATTGCAAGGTGGGAGAGAGTGACCTATTTGGAGGAAGAAGATGGAGAGGTAGGAGAACCTGCAGAAGGTGCTGGACATACTGGGTCAGGTGAATCAGGATCACCCAAGGAACACGCAGGAGACACTGGAGATGATTCTACCTGTACTATAGGTGTTGCATCTCGAGAAGCAGCTGATGTATTGGGTGCAGGATCTGCCACAGGTCTCTCTACCTTATTAAAGAATTGTTCCAGGCTAGTCTGGAAGATTGATGACTTCTTCTCTTCCAAAATCTGCCTATGGCATTGCAAGGCATCCATAACAGCTCTGTAGACCTTACTGAATCTGTCAGCTCTGGGGTCCTTAGCCTTAAAGTTTGCCAACCCATCCTCTACCATAGAAAAACCTTCTGCCAAACTCTTGGTAGTAAATCTCTTGGGTTCTGGGATTTCTATCTCTTCCTCTTTAGTCAGCTGCTTCTCCAGCTGAATGAGGTCCTCAGCAGACAGCTCCCCTCCATGTGATGCCAGTAGCTCTGTGACATCCATCATGATGGCTTTCCTCTTCTTCAAAGCGCTACCATTTGAAGACTCTGACTTTTGTTTAGGAGCCATGATAAAGGCCAAAATGTCACCAAACGAAGCAACACAAATAGAACACTTGCACTTTTAACGGTCAAAAGTGATGTAGAGCCTGACCAGGCAGTGGCGCAGTGGATAGAGCATTGGACTGGGACACAGAGGGTCCAGGTTCGAGACCCTGAGGTCAGCAGCTTGAGCGTGGGCACATCTGGCTTGAGCAAAAGTTCGCCAGCTTGGACCCAAGGTCGCTGGCTCAAGTAAGGGGTTGCTCAGTCTGTTGAAGGCCTGTGGTCAAGGCACATATGAGAAAGCAATCAATAAACAACTGAGGTATCCCAATGAAAAACTGATGATTGATGCTTCTCATCTCTCTCCATTCCTGTCTGTCTGTCCCTGTCTATCCCTCTCTCTGACTCTCTCTCTCTGTCCCTGTAAAAAGAAAAAAAAGTGGTGTAGGTAAGTGTACTGGGGGACACCAACTCCCTCACTCATATACTGTGTTACTACATATTCTTCCATTGCACGCAACCAAACTCATTCTCCCAAATAGTCCATAAGTATGATGCTAATGGTGTAAGCTGAAACACTCACATCTCAATTTTTTAAATTTTTTATGGGAGTATTGTAAACTCAAAACGTTGTATATTGAGCCTGTTGTAACCTGAGGATCACCTGTATGTAGCATTAGAAACTTTGGTTTTCTGTTTTTAATTTCTTCAAAGTGAGTTTTATTTTCCTCTAACAGCTAAAAATCTTACTATAATCCTACCCCCAAGGACTTGCCTGATGTCACTCCCACCTCACTCCCATTTCTGCATTACCATCACAGGGGTCCTAGTTTAATTCCTTGAACATCCTGCATCATTCTGTGGCCCCACATGAGGTCAGGCCCAAAATTAGACAACTATCATGCACCTCTGACACTATTCCTAAAAATTTTCATAGCCATCATTAAATAAATTCTCTAATGTCAGCTCTATAGCAAAAACCATTTTTACCTATGTAAATGTAAAAATTTGTTTAAATTAATTAGAAAGGATAACTTTTTAGATACAGAATATCCCTATTTCAAGTTTAAAAGATGTTTGACAAGTAATTCCTAGTTCAGAATCCAAGTAACTTACAAAAAAACAAAAACAAGAACAAAAAAAAAACAACAAAACATGCAAAGACACACTGTTAAGTGAAAAAACTCAGGTTGAAAACTATGATCATAACTGGTTTCCTTCTATGTTCAGTTATACAAGAGAAGGAAATTATTTTTTCAATCAGAAAAAAGCAAGTCAACTCATAAGAATATTAAAAATGTGTGGAAAGTTTTATAAAAACACTAAAAAAAATTATTGAGAGAAATAAAAGATTTTGTAAATAAAGAAATTAAATAATTCAAAAGTGTCAGTTTCTTCTAAACCAATTTATAGATTGCCATAACATTACCAAAAATCCCAGTGATATTTTTAACATTAAAATACTTTAAATAGGCCTGATTAGGCGGTGGTGCAGTGGATAGAGCATCAGACTGGGATGCGGAAGACCCAGGTTCGAGACCCCGAGCTTGCCAGCTTGAGCGTGGGCCCAACTGGCTTGAGCAAAAGCTCACCAGCTTGGACCCAAGGTCTCTGGCTTCAGCAAGGAGTTGCTCGGTCTGCTGAAGGCCCATAGTCAAGGTATATGTGAGAAGGCAATCAATGAACAACTAAGGTATTGCAACAGCAATGAAAAACTAATGGTTGATTCTTCTCACCTCTCTCCATTTCTGTCTGTCTGTCCCTATCTATCCCTTTCTCTGACTCTCTCTGTGTCCCTGTAAAAAAAATAAAAATAAATTTTAAAAAATACTTTAAATAGGCCTGATCTGTGGTGGCGCAGTGGATAAAGCATTGACCTGGAATGCTGAGTTTGCTAGTTCTAAACCCAGCACTTGTCTGGTCAAGGTACATATGGGAGTTGATGCTTCCTGCTCCTCTCCCCTTTCTTTCTCTCTTTCTCTCTCTCTCTCCTCTCTAAAATGAATAAATAAAAAATAATAAAAATAAAAAAGAATAACTTTAAAAAATACTTTAAATAATCACTTGGAATACTTGACAGGTAAAAATAATTATTAGAATTTTGAAAACAATGAGATCAGAATTGACCTAGTAAATAATAAACTTATATTGACTTTTTCAATATGCCAGTGAGACAGAAATCAAAGGACTGAACATCAGAATAGAACAGATCATCTAAAAACAGATTCGGTATTTGGTAAATGATAAATGAATTATACAAACCAATGAAAAGAAGTGGATTAATTGACAAAAGGGAACATTGAACATCTGGTGGAGAAAATATCAAGCTAACTTCCCACCATATCTCAAAATAAGTTTCAATGCATTGAAGAGTTAAAACATAAAAAACAAACAAGAAAATTATAGCAAATCATGAGGAAAATAAAACAAGATATAAATAAACACTTCATAGTTTTTCTATGGCTATAGACTTCCTGAGCATAAAAGCTCTGGTAGAAATCACAAAGGAGTAGATTAGTATATTTATTATATTATACTTGCTACTTTAGCTTATTGAGTCCTTAGTCAATCTCAGGCATTATTCTATCAGTTTTATATATACATTAAGTTAATGAAAATTTACTACCTACCATGTGCTGGGCTCAGTGAAGAGACCCATTTTATGGAGGAGAAAAATAAGACAGAGAGATGTTAAAGATCACACAGCACAGAGATGGCAGAGCCAAGATTCAAGCACAGGGAATCAGACACCTCCACCTCTGTTCTTCATCACTGTACTCTTTGACTGCTGTAGAAACACACAAAACTGTACATCTAAAATAAAACCCATAAAGAAAAATAAAATCCTATAAATTAAGAATATTTTTTAAAATCTCATCAAGTGAAAGGTAAGTTAATTGGGAGGAAAAAATTGGGAGAAATATTTTAAACAAATAGGACCATAAATATATATCCTTTACATTACTCCATCCTCTTCCTTCTACACTTCATATTTCAGTTGTCATTGCATAAAGAACGCATGTACATATGTGTGTACAAATGTTTTGTGGGTGTGTATAAAAAGCTTCCATAAATCAATGAAGAAAACAACACTCGAATAGGAAATGAGTGGGCAATAACATGATCAGAAATTTCAGGAAGAAAGAAATGGACTATAAACAAAAAGTATATATTTAACCTAACTAGTAACCAAATGCTGGCTAAATAAAACCATCAACATATCATTTTCTATCAAATCAGAAAATATTTACTAGTATATTAGTATAAGTTTTCTGGAAGCAATTAGTTTATAAATGCTGAAAGTATTTAAAATTCAAAAAGTTATCAATTCTACTATTAGTCACCTATTCTATAGAAATTGTCTGTGTTGTAAGAGTTATATAATTGTAAATTCATAGAAACAACATTAATGGAAGCAAATAGCTCAGGATAAACTAAGTGTGCAATAAGGGATGAACAGGTCAGTCATGTGATACCTACAGTGTAAGTAAATTTAAAAACAACCATATTTTCAGGGAATATTGAATAATTAGGAAAAATGTCCCCTGACATAAATCTATTGAAATGTAACAATAGTTATCCTATAGAGGCCAGAGAGATGTTTAAAGGTGGTCTAATAACAGACAAAATAAACATTCCCAGGCTGTGCCTAAAGCATTTAAGACCAGAGGTTTGAAAGGCCTACAGAAGTGCAGATGGGCTTCCCTTCATGTCTTTCTGTCTCAGGTAATTGATTAGAATTCCACCTTAAAGAGTTGCAAACATCAGGGGAAACAGAAGGAAAATGGAAAAGTAAAGTATTGCATCCTACCTCTGGCCAAGTCTCTATTCCTACTGCCACTGAGAATGACAATTAAATTATGACAAAAGAACCTTAACCTCTCCCTCTCCCTCTCTGCTTCTCTATTTCCTACCCTTTCCCTTCCCTTGTTTTAGGCAGAATTCTTCTCTTGGTCTTGGAGCTCTCTGCAAACAGCTTTCCGAGCATTGCCCTAAAATGAAAAGTAAAAGAATGCCCAAAACTGTTGCTAAGCAACCATTTCTTTTGACTCTAAGTATATGGAATATGACATTGTTTGGAACATGTTTTCAGTTTTCAGGCCGCACTGTAATACAAGGGCAAGATGGGGGTGGGAGCAGGGAGGAGGTGGTAGTATAGAACCTTTAGACTGAAATATGTAAAGATATAATATGAGGGGAAGAAAAACATAAAGAACCTACCAAAGAAATGTCAGCCCACCACCACCACATGGTGCCAAGAACTTCAAAATGAAACATTATAGTGGCACTTCTTTTTTTTTAGAACAAACAGATGGTTATAAGCATATTCTTTCATTATGATCTGCATATTCTCTGTAGGAAAACTTAAATGTACTGTTGATATCTTTATATAGTCACATAATAAGAAAGTAGACAAAGAAATGTTTCAGACTTGTATATAAGAAATCACTAGCTCAAATTTGTCAAGTTGTCCATATTCACAATACTGGTGGGTTTCAATTTTGTACCCACATCTGTTCTTGTTGGCCTTGTGGACAGTTTTAAATAAGAACAGACAATGTTGTCCGTTGGCCACAACAAGCTCAAAATTCAGTTCCCACTGTTTTCAATGAATAAGTACCATTTTTATTTGGTTGATGGCTAGGATCCTAATTGGGCAGCTTTTACTAAGACATGGGCCCTTAGCAGGATGTGACTAAGCATATACATAGGGAGACTTTTCCTTCCACTTGCTAGCTGAACTGCCTGGAAAAACTTTTGTCAGCATTAGGATCACACATAGTCCAAGACTTGGATATAGTTCGGGAGAACAGGGTGGGAAGGCCTTTCAGCTTGCTGTAATTCTAGGGCCTGGCCATCTCTAGCCTAGAAAAGAGTGATCCAGCTCACTCACCAAAGATTGCATTAAGTTTAGGGATCAAGAACATAGTCAGAACTGAACTTTTGCTTTGTCAGTGACAGGGCATTTTTCTGTGCATACTCCGGCTATATAGAGAGGGATGGCTGGTGGAGGTCAGGGTGTGAAAGTTCTCTGGCCAAGAGCATATTAACCTCATCAGGTTAATGTGGAAACACATTGTTACCTGGCAGAAAAATGGACTTTATGAGAATCCAAAGATTTGTAGTTAGCCCTGACTTCACCATAAATAAGTAGTGTGATTTTGGATAGTTATTTATCCTCTTTGTGTCTCATTTTTTATTATTAAATGAGTCATACCTATAGAAACAGTTATAAAACATATATTAAGAGTTTCAATAATAATAATAATAAAAACAATCATGTAACTAAGAAACAGAAAACTCTAAGCTCTTGACAGATTTCTGTATGTCTCTCTCGCCCTTTCCCAATAACACTACCACATCCTCCCTTTCCTTCAATGTATAACTGTTATCCTGACTTTTGTTTTAATTATCCATCCACATTTTTGGTAATGTTTTAAAATATAACTTGAAACTTATAAAAAAATTGTAAGGATAATACAAGTGTAAAGTCAGTAGCCATGGCCACCATCACAGCCGCCTGGCCAGTGCAGGTTCACATTAGATTTGGACAGTCAGTAATGAAACAACGGAGCCAAGAACTGGTGGGCCATCAGCTTTAATTCTAGCTTGCACCCGGCAGGCAAGTAAAAACACACACTGGGTTCCAAAACCCACTCATTCAGTGCTCACAAAGCTACTTACTGACTTATCTGAGTTTCCTAGAATCAAAGGTTTGTAGCTCACCAGACTTATTCACCTCTGTTCCCCATCTCCTTCTCCTGGACAAACTCTGCACAAACTGGCTTCTCCCTCAGCATTCCACCATCTTGGCTGCTTCTCCTGACCTCCTCTACATGGCCTTTCTCTGTTCTCCACTCTAATGCTAATCTCAGGAACCGAGAGAGAGCAAGCTCCTGGTCTGCCCCACTTTATAGTGTAGATTCAAAACCTTTAATCCAATCTACAAACAAGGAAGTCTCTGATACAAAGTCACTTATCTTAGGCATAATGGGATTCCTCATGAGAGTGCGCCACCCCACATCAAAAGGGTGGGAAAGGTTTAGTTTTAAAACTAAGCCTTGGGTTATAATGACTCTGCCTGCTTACAGCCTGTCCCCCACACACATTAATATAATCACGCCCATCCCAAGCAAGAGGGGCAACCAATATCATCACCTGGGCAACAGGCTTCCATGTGGGCAGTGTCATCTTTAACAAAGTGAGCATAATATATTTTATCTGCCCAACAACAAGGAAATCCTGTATACACTTTGTGAGGGTTTACCCTTTGATTATATTTTGCATACTTGCTTTATCACCGTATATACTGTATATGTATTTTTCTTTTATAAACCATTTGAAAATAAGTTGGAAACATTTTCCTTATTTATTCCTAAATGCGACTGTGTTTTTGTTCTTTGTTCTTAGGAAATACACACTGATTTTTTTTGACTTTGTTCTTAGGAAATACACACTGATTTTGTGAACAAAATCAGTGTGTATTTCCTAAGAACAAAGACTCTCTCTTACATAATCACATATAGGTAACCAAAAATGAGAAATTTAATACTGCCATGTTTTCTAAGTCACAATCTATTTTTAACTTTTATCAACTACCCAATAATATCCTCTAAGCTTTTAGCCCAGTCCAAGGTCCAATCCAGGATCACACATTTCATTTATTTGTCACATTTCATCAGTAGTCTACTTTAATCTGTAAACATTACTCAGTCCTTTTTCATTTTTCTTTACCTTGAAAGTTGTCAAAACTACAAAATAAGTATTGGAAGAATGTCTCTTAATTTGGGGTTTATCTTATGTTTCTTATGATTAGATTTCAGTTAACATTTTTGTCAATATACTAGAAAAGTGAGATTATGTCCCTCACAGGAGACATAAAATGGCAGTTTGTCCTAATACTGGTGATATTAAATTAACATTATCACTTTATTTAGGTGGTTTCTACCAGGTTTCACTAATATAAATGTGCCATTTCCCTTTGGAACTTCTTTTGTGAGGAAGTAATTTGCCACTATATTGTAAATATCGTAATGCCCATCAACACTGACCCTTCTAAATCTTTATCTACTTATCTGTGTTGCAATTCTGCTGAAAGTGTTACCTTTCCTCGCATTTATTCACATATTCATGTTTTATATTGGCATAAACTCATGGATTTTTATTTCATTCAATGGGATAAAAAATACATCATTATTTCTTATTTATTTTGATGCCTAAGTTATCTTAGATGTGGTAAGTGAACTGCCTTCAACCTGTCTCTGGTGTCTCATAATAATGTCCTAGTTGGGCAGATAAAATATATAATGCTCACTTTGTTAAAGATGGCGCTGCCCACGTGCAAGTTTTAAGAGTAAGCTTTTCCCCACACCCTTGACTGATTTGATGATGTGGGGTGGTGCACTCTCATGAGGAATCCTCCCATTATGCCTCAGATAAGTGACTTTGTATCAGAGACTTTCTTCTTTGTAGATTGGACTAAAGGTTTGGATTTCTACACTATTAAGTGGGGCAGTCCAGGAGCTTGCTCTCTCAGTTCCTGAGGTTAGCAGTAGAGAGGATTGCAGATTAAGGCCATGTGGAGGAGAGGAGAAGCAGCCATGATGGTGGAGTCCTGAGGAAGAAGCCAGTTTGTGCAGAGAGAAGGAGATGGGAAACAGAGGTGAATAAGTTTGGTGAGCTAGAAACCTTTGATTCTAGGAAACTCGGATAAGCCAGTAGCTTTTGTGAGCACTGAGTGAGTGGATTTTGGAGCCCAGTGTGTGTTTTTACTTGTCCGTCAGGTGCAAGCTGGGATTAAAGCTGATGGCTCACCAGTTCTTGGTCATGTTGTTTCATTACCGACTGTCCGAATCAAATGTGAACCTTCATGAGCCAGGCTGCTGTGATGGTGGCCTTGGTCACTGGTTTTACAGTCCTCATCATTCTTTAAATAATTTCTCACTTTTTGGGAAAATAAGATGTTCCAGAATCAACTCATCATTCCCTGCCTCAGTCCTGGAGTCATCTGTTTCTCTGAGGAGCCTGATTCCTTCTATTAGAAAATGATATGTAGAAATCAAGATCTGGGCTCAACCTGTGCCCATTGATTCTACTGTGTCATGGCTTTTAGACCATCTCAGTGAAACTATCCATGGAATATATGTATATTTAAACACACATACACAGACACACACACACACACACACACACACACACACACCCATAATTGTAAGAAACTTTGTTCCCATTATCTCAATACATATTCTCAGTTGCTTAAGCTTCAAACACATAAAATGTCGTTTCAGAACTGCTATCCCATATCACAGTGAAAAGCAAACCTGCTAACTAAACTTCAATATGATTTATATTATTTACCTGGATAAAATTTACATTCATTGAACACAAAATTCTTAGATATAAATTTCATGAGTTTTGACAGATGCATATATCTATATGATTTACAATTCTATTAAATCACATGGAATATTCCAATAAATTCAGAAAATTTCCCCATGTCTTTTCCTACTCAAACACTCCAACCCCTCAGAATATTTCAAATGTTTTCCATTTTAAATTAGTTTTAGTTTACTTTAGAACTTTAAATAATGTGAGATAGTTGACTATTGTTCTTGTAATTCTTGAATCTGGTATATC
Source organism: Rhynchonycteris naso (assembly GCA_037038555.1). Classification (NCBI taxonomy): domain Eukaryota; kingdom Metazoa; phylum Chordata; class Mammalia; order Chiroptera; family Emballonuridae; genus Rhynchonycteris; species Rhynchonycteris naso. Next base: position 304,696,596 of record CM072995.1, on the reverse strand, counting down.
TTACTTTTATTTAGGTCTTCTTAATTTCTCTTAGCAATCTTTACTTTCAGTGTACAGTTATACAACATATTTTCTTAAATTTATACCAAAATATTATATGTTCCACTTTTGAAGCTACTATACATATTTTTTCCAAAATTAGTTGCTAGTATCTAAAACTACAATTAATTTTTGTATATTGAACTTGTATCCTACAACCTTGAAGATTAACTTATTAATTTTATTACTTTACAGTTTACTCAGTACTTTCTGTGGAGACAGTCATGTTTCCTGCAATAAAGGACAGTTGCACTTCTTTATCCAAACATAATAATTTTTGTTAGCTTTTGAGATCTCACTGCAGTGTTAGAATACCCAGCAGAGTATTAAAGTGTGAGAACAAACAACCCTGAATTTACCAATAAATACAATATTGGTTATAGGTTTTTTCATAAATAATTTTTGTTAAAGATTAAGGTAGTTCCTTTCTAATCCTAGTCATCTAAGTATTTATGATGAATAAGTATAGAGAGGTTTATCTTGTTCTGTTGTTGCTACTGAAAATACAAGTAGAAAGGATAAGAGATAAAAAGAAAGGGTATGTTCATTTTGTGTTATTTAGTGTGCAGCTATCATCAACAATCTTATTTTTCAAACATTTTTTCTCTTATCTAAACTAACACTGCAATGAAGACAGCCCTTAATTGCTCTCTATTATGTGTGTGTTGATTTTATCTTCATTGTCAAAGTAAAAAGTACCTTCATGATAGCATTAGATAGTTATACTTCCCTTCATCTCCTACTGTGTCCTTGGCATTTGGCTATGCTCATGATAACTGCTTAATCAGTTTTAACACTGCATTTTATAAGTAATAAAATGCTATGATTGTTTACTGTTTTAGACTTCTGCAGCTGGATCTCAATGTATTCTGAAAAACAGTTATATGACCTGCTAGTGAACACAGAACTCATTTGAGGCAAAGCAAGGAGAACTCAGGTCCTTTACCATTCATCCAGACCCCATCTCAGTGCACCAAACTGCCTGATTTCCATCATCCCTCCCATGACCATCTCTGAGATCAGTACTTGGCCTAGTAAGCATTATACTACGCTAAGCCTCAAAATTAGGTCAGAATGGATACAGAGACACTAAGACATAGTTGGCTTCTGATCCTCTAGCACCGTGGACCTAACTCAATAAGCTTATATTGAAATCAGTTAGTGACCTACCATAGGCTTATCAGACATTCTACAACCTGATGTATATTAGATATTTGTGGTCACATGCTGTGCCCAATTCCTGACCTAGTGTGCATGAGGATCCTCTCTGAGGTAAATAATCTCTTTCTGTGGAGCATTCACATTGTGCTGCAGTTAGGACTATTGTACTTGCTTAGGAATTTTATTGCTATAAATATTGTATTTCTTAAGTCTTGTGGCAGGGAGAATAGTCTGTAGTACGCTTACATTAGATAGCTGTTGATGTCAAAGAGTAATCCTCAAGTCTCTGCAACACAAAACAGAGATCAATGGAGGAGGACATTTAACTTCATTTACCATGAGACTGAAGTAGGTTCTCTGCTTATGGCCGAATTCCATCTCCTGCCGCTCACTCCCTTGCAATGTATGGCCCGGCAACAAAAAAAAATTGTCATCCCTTATACATAAATATTTCATATGTTGTGGCTTTTTGACTTTATATGTTCATGCTGTTCTATGGACAATCTCAATATACCTCTGCTCCCCACCCCTCTCTTACATACCACATTGATTACTTTTCATTCACATTCAGTAATTTCAGAGTTATTTATTAAGTACTGTCTGTATGCCCTGCCCTGTACCATGCTAGAAGCTACAGAGGTGATTGTGACAGTCACTGCCCTAAAGGAGCTCACATTATGTTGTGGGGCCTGACAGACAGGTCAACAAGTACTAACAATGAAGGATTATCCTGTGATGGGACAGTCAGGCCCACTGGGAGTACAGAGAAGTGAGTGTATCCCAGCCTTACAGAGCTACTAAAGGCTTCCCGGTGGAGTTTACATAAGCTGAGACCTGGAGGATTTGCTAGGAGGCATTAGCTAGTGTATCGGGAAGCAATGGGAGAGCCAAGCTATAAGGTTGGATGTCACCTGTCCTATCTTCCAGAGAACTTCCCTGCCCCTATCCCAGGCTGTCGGTTGTCCTCTGAATTTTCACCACTTTCTGTGCAGATTCCAGTCATGGCAATTATCACCGTCTGCTCTAATCATTCCTGGGTCTTTCTTCCTCCATAAAGTGTGAGCTTTTTGAGAGCTAGACCTGAGCTTTAGTCAGCTTATACATCCAGCACCTTGGCTGAAATGTTTCCCTTAGTATGTTTGACTATAGTTTGAAAATACAAATGAATGATAAATAAAAGGACCAACTGACTCAGTGGGAATCTTCTAGAGGCTATGTGTCAGCTGTGTAACCTATTACACAGCCCTGGGCTCTAATCCCCCTATGCAAAATCAGTGACCTGGGGACATCAGTCTAGGTCAGTGGTTATTTAACCTTTTTTGAGGTACCGAACCCACCAGTTTCATATGCACATTCACCGAACCCTTCTTTAGTGATAAATAAAATATGATTTTTTTTCCAAATTCAAGACATAGGTATATGTTTTTTAACTGGTGCACAAAATGAGCCATGTATGAACATCACCTTGCTCAAAGAACAAAACCAACAAAGTGCATGAACTCACAACAAATTATGGTATTACTTTATTCTGGCCTCCACGGCAGAGCCTTCTCTGAACCCGATACCGACTCATGGAACCCCTAGGGTTCAATAGAACCCAGGTTAAGAACCACTGGTCTAGGTCCATGATGGCGAACCTATGACACGCGTGTCAGCAGTGACACGTGTAGCCATTTTCGACGGCACGTGGACGCATACCAGAGGAGTATGGGGCCACATGCCGAGAAGGATGTTTCATCCTCGGCTCCTGCACAGCCAGGTGCAGTAGCCAAGGATAAAATATTTGCTGTAGTGTAGACACTCTGTGCCAGAGATCTGTAGGCCAAAACAACAGAACTCCGGCACAAAGCGTCTAGTTCTGGGACTTCTGGTTAGGCCGTTTTTCTCGAAGTGACACACCACCCGAGTTATGCTTGGTTTTTTGGCAAATTTTGACACACCAAGCTCAAAAGATTACCTATCATTGGTCTAGGTCCTCAGTGGCAGGGTCTGTGCAATGAAAAGAGCAGGCTGCTCAAACTGTCCTCTCACATTGTCACCATTTGTGACTTAAAACCACATGGACCACATTTCTTTTCAGTATAAGGAAAAGGGTTCCAACAGATTTACACTCCCAGAATTTTGTCCTTTTGTCTAAAAAACAATTCCTATTTCTCCACTGTCACAGTTTTAATTCCATTTTAAGATACATAATGAACACTTACTACTGTCCATCATGAACTGTCAGATACAGGTCTCATGACAACCCACCTTTGACTCTTCTGTCTTTTCCTACAATTGTGATAGGAGTCATTTTACCTATATGGAGTTGACAAAGACACCCAAATCCTCATACCCACCTGGGATTGGTGTTGGGGACATAATTAAATCATAAAATCTCCTGCCACACCAAGTAATACTCTACAACATGTAGAGAAGAATGAAACAGTTATATTGGTGATTCACAATTAAGCCAAACTATAATCAGGATCACAGGCAATCCACTGAAGAGCTTAGAAAGATAGAAAGAAAATTTATCCGTGATATAGACACTCAGATGCAATCTATTCCATACATGTTAACTTTCTTTATCCAAAGAAAAAAATAAAACTTTAATTTATGAGAAGCAGCTGGTTACAGCTTAGAGCCAGGTGTCTAAGCTAAACTCCCACAGAGACAGGGAGACCAGGGCACATGCTTCCTAATGCTCACATTTCAAAGAGATGCCAGGAGGCTCCCAGGAAAGACATTCTTTTTTTTTATTTTTTTATTTTTATTCTTTTTAGAGAGGAGACATAGAGAGAGAGAGAGAGAGAGAGAGAGAGAGAGAGAGAGAGAGAGAGAGAGGGAGAAAGAGAGAAAGCGGGGAGGAGCTGGAAGCATCAACTCCCATATGTGCCTTGACCAGGCCAGTGCAGGGTTTTGAACTGGCGACCTCAGTGTTCCCAGGTCGACGCTTTATCCTCTGCGCCACCACAGGTCAGGCCCAGGAAAGACATTCTTGAGAGGCAAAACTGGTCAGAGGTTTATTTAGCTTTTAAAAAGAGTTACCCACATCTCAGATGACAGAAGGAACATTTGAAACTTTGGTTTTTGACAGAAATTCTTAAAGTAAAAGGAGGGGGCATTTTGTTTGGGCACCAGGGGAAATTTAGTGTTAGATTGTATATGCCCTTACATTAGTCAGTTTTCATTTATCCTGCTCTTGTGCTTCATCTGTTTCTTACATAGTACCTGACTATGAGCATCTCTTTCAACTTGTGATTGTTTCTCTCTATCCCTATTCTATGTGTTTGTCTTCCATGAAAGCTGTGATTTGGGGGACCACCTGTCCTCACAGCTGGTAGACAGTGATTGGTTGACTTCAAATGACCCTGAGCCCTCCATCTGTCCTTTTTGCTGACTGTGACAGGGCAGGCCTTTAGAGTTCTTCTCAAACTTCAATGTGTCTATGAAGACCTGGGACATGGGTTAACATGCAGATTATAACTCAGAAGGTCTGGGATGGGGCCAAGATTCTGAATGTCTAACAAGTTCTCAGATGAGGCCATGGCTGCTCCTTAGGGCCGGGGTTCTGAGTAGGAAGCCTGGGAGCATAGCTGCAATCCTTCCCAAATCCCAAGGGCAGGACTGTGAACTGACCCTCCCTCCTACTGCCTTTCCTTACTAGTCTGTTGCTAATACTTTATTCTTTATTCAGTAATAAATATTTACTAACTGCATTCTTCAGTCAATGTCTTTCATTCTGTAGTCCTGCTGGAGCTGGCACTCCTATCCTTTCAAATGTGGGACTACAACATTGAACAGCTTCCTCTTAAATGCTGTCACAGATTCCCTGTCCTCCGCTAGCATGCTCCTCAGACTGTACGTTCATTTCCACACAGATTTTCTAGGACAGCCCATGCTGAAAATATTTTCTCCCTTTGTCTTTTTATGAAAATGTATCACCAATTGGAATGCATCCTTTGTCAGAGTACCTGCTCTGGCTTTTTCATTTGGAAAGTGTGGGGCCAGTGCATGGTGCCTTTGGCTGCGACCGTCTGTCCCCACAGCTTGCAGCTGCTGTCACTGGCTCCATGATTAAGGCTTCTCTGCTTTGCAACGTGGGCCTGTGGTCCTCCGTTTGTCAGGAACAGGGAGACTTACAGGGGTCTGAGGACTTTCAGCACTAGCCTTCTTTGATTCTCTTTCCATGACAGGCTTTGGAAGCAGATGCTCTGTGTGTCCTCCACGACATTTGAGCTGTGTCCAACAGCTGATTCCATGCCCAGAGTGGTGAAAACCTCAGTGACCAGAGGACCCATACAGCAAGAACTGAGTGTGATTGGTACTGGAGTCAGTGGCACTGGTTTCTTTGCCCCTGACAACTTTCATAACTGCCATGTGGTCTGGGCTTAAAAATTACTCTTAAAGTGTTTTCTTTCATTTTCCATATCATTGTAATACTCTCCAGTTGGGATTCATCAAAGTGATCACTGTCCAAGTCCCCACAGACTCCACAGTATACAGAAGATATCAGGACTACAGGCAGCCCCTTTCTATAACTACATTCTATAGCTGCATGCAGGTGTCAGTCTGGGATGAGAACAGCTGCTCTCCAGCCCGAAATGGCATCAGGGAAACTAAATTGTTTCCACCACCCTCCCTCACAAAAAGGCATCTTGTTTTCTCACTGTGCAGAGGAAAAAGATCACACTGCACTCTTTCTGCCTCCTGTATCCCATTTCAGTTTATCTTCCCCCATTTCTCCTTGCACCGGCAGGACTTTCTCTTCGGCCTGCTGGATACTTCTTCCACTGCTCCTCTGATTCACTCTTCTCCAGCCACACTGACCTCCTTGCTGGCCTTCCAACCAGTAAATATGCCGCCATCTCAGGCCTTTGCATTTGCATCCCCACCAGATGCCCGTCACACATCAGCTCAGTTACTTAAGATCCCTTCTCAAAAAACATATGTTCAGAAAAGGCATCCTGAAAAACTGGAACAGGCACATTTTCAGAGAAATAGAAACTGAAAGAGTTTACTAGCAAAAGCCATATTAAAAAAAATTCTTAAGGGTACATTTAAGGCAGAATGAAATTCCTCCCAAAAATAACTAATAGGCAACTAAAACAAAGAAAGTAGTAATTATGTGACTAAATGTAAACAAACACTGACTATAAAACATAGCAAAATTTCGGAACTTCATAAAATAAAGATGAAATACATGATAACAATTGTATTAGAGCCACTCTAATGGTTTCAGTTTAGAGTTGTCATCTCTTTAAAAGGTCCTATTTCCAAATACAGTCAGATTCTGAGGTACTGGGAATTAGGACCTCAAATATGAATTTTTGGGAGACCCTAACTTAGTCTACAACAGAGGCCTAGAAAGGAAACAGAGTTAGTCTGGAGGACAAGGTGTCAGGGAAGTATTTCTCCAAGAAAAAAAAATATTGGATGCATTTGCCTTTAAGAGGTAATTGACATTTTCATGGGACAGTTTTAAATGAAGCAATAATAATCTTGAGAAACACAAATCCTGTAACAGTTACTAATTCCAGGAAATCAAACCAAAATGTACAAGATAAACATAAACATTATTATTCAGCTATGAATTATATTTACATAGTCATAATAATAATGCTGTATAATGATTTCATGAAAAATCTGTGATATGACTATATCAGAAAATGGGGAGCAATACTGAGAAATTGAATAGCACTGCAAGAGAGAAGCTAATTGTCTTCCATAGTAGAAGTCAACAGATTTTTAAAATAGTAAATCTGAGAACTAACATACATGTGTTATTTAGAAATATCAAGGTACATAATGGGAGAAACACTGAAAAGATTTAATGATATCCTTTGGAGATCGGGATTCAGTAGGTAGGGACTGACCAGAAAGAAGACTGTGCATATATTTCCTTGATATTATATATTTAGAACAGTATAGTGTTTTCTTTATTTCATATTATAAAATTAATGCATGTCTGTGGTAGAAATTTTGAAAAAGACAGAGGTACCAAAAGAAAATACTCGACTGTTAACATGTTACCTCACAGGCACTCTGCACCTGATGTTTTCTGCTTTTTGTTTTCTGACAGAGAGAGAGTCAGAGAGAGGGACAGATAGGGACAGACAAACAGGAAGGGAGAGAGATGAGAAGCATCAATTCTTCGTTGCAGCACCTTACTTGTTCATAGATTGAGTTCTCATATGTGCCTTGACTGGGGGGCTACAGCAGACCGAGTGACCCCTTGCTCAAGCCAATGACATTGGGCTTCAAGCCACCAACCTTAGGCTCAAGCCAGTGACCATGGGGTCATGTCTATGATCCCACGCTCAAGCTGGTGAGCCCGTGCTCAAGCAGATGAACCCGCACTCAAGCCAGTGACCTCAGATTTCAAACCTGGGTACTCTGCATCTCAGTCCCACACTCTATCTACTGCGCCAGCGCCTAGTCAGGCCCACACCTGATGTTTTATAGTCTCATTATGTTAAAGCATATGACAATTACTCCATGACAAGTCTTTTATATACATTTTTAAAAAGAAATTTTTAATGTACGGAAACGCAAAGAAGAAGGTCACTAATTCTTCATGGACATAGAAAGAAGACACCACATTAAAAAAGAGACATTTGTTCTGGCATCTGCGCAGGCATGAAGCCGATCCTGCTTCAGGGCCATGAGTGGTCCATTACGCAGATTAAGTACAACCGCGAGGGAGACCTCCTCTTCACGGTGGCCAAGGACCCTGTAAGCCAGGGGTTTCCAAGCTGCAACCTCAGCATTCCAGGTCGACGCCTATCTACTGTGCCACCACAGGCCAGGCTATAAAATCTTAAAAAGAGGGAAAGATGGCGATGGAGTAGGCGGACGTACCAACTTCCAACTCCCAGAACCAAAGTGGATTATAACTCAATTTTAAGAACCATCATCTTGATAAACCAACTTTGAACTAAACTAAGTGGACTCTTCAACCAAGGAACACTGCAGAAGCCACATTGAGACTGGTAGGAATAGCGAAAACGCGAAAGGGCTGCCCAGCTCCCCGGAGCAAATGGCAGCCCGGAGAGACCCGCGTGGTGGGAGGAGAGTTTGGCGGAGAGGGAGGGACCTGGGTCTAAGGAAGCAAGCCCCAGCCTACAGTCCCAGAGCCTAGAAGAGGTGATTAGACAGTATTGAGCTGTGAAACAAGTGAGGATACTGTTTGTGAAAAAGAGATAGTTTTCTCAGACCCAAGAATCTTTTTAAAGGGACAGCGCAGAAAACCTCTCTCACAACCATGCACCCGGGGCTCTGGGGAACTGGGACAGAGGAGAGGAACAGAGCAGCAGGAACGAAGAGTGGACTGAAGGCACAGAGACACTTTGAGGGACAGCCACCCTGACCGCTGGGCTAAGTCATTTCCCTAATCGAAAATGAATATTTTCCCTGGAACTAGCAATACCAGCAAAGAGAGACAGGACACTAGCCAAACAAGCTCTCCTGTGGCAATTAGAGCAGAGCTGCTTAGAGGGAGGGAGCTCCCAGGCCTACAGTGTGGAGACTTAGGGCACTTCCATCTCCCTGAGGGTTGCTGAAGGGTATGGTTGCGGCAGGATGCTGAAACGTGGTCCTGTCAGTGTGGGCGGAGGCACAACCGGTATGAGCTCGGTCTAGCCCAGCAGGGGCGGAGGGGACGCGCAAAAGCGGTTTTTTAGCTGCGGGCCCGCCTGTAATCCCACCTGTGGGGAAAAAAACGGGCAGAGATCTGCTCTGCGACCCTGCGCAAGCTGGCCCTGACCGCGGGGACGGGGCTAAGTCCAGGGGCGGGCTAGGGGCTCACGGCTGAGCTCACGCTGCCAACCCCACCCTGACGGAGAAACCGCAGTGTGCCATCCTGTGTGCGCAAGCGGGGGGCTCCTAACGCGGGGGCGAGGGAGACACCGAGACTAGCAGAAGTTCACGGCTGAGCTCACGCTGCTAGCCCCACCTGGCTGGAGAAACCTCGGATTGCCATCCTACGTGCCTGAGTTGGCTCCGAGCGTGGGGGAGGGGTAGAGTCCAGAACGATCGGAAGCTAGCGGCTGAGCTCATGCCAGCAAACACGCCCAGCCCAATAAACCATGGTTTGCGACCCTGCGCAGGAGGGCCCTGGCCTGGAAGGCGGGGCTAAACTCTGGATGGGCAAAGGCTCACAGCTGAGAGCACGTCAAAGCCCCGCCCAACCCATGAAACGGTGGCAAGCAGGCTCTGACTGCGGGGGCTGGCGTAAGCCTTCCGGAAACAGGCTGGGTCCGCAGCGGAGCAAAGGTGCTCACCTCTGCCCTTGGTGCTGAGGCTAGTGGCTTGAGTGACAGCCCCTCCCGCAGAGGAGAGGTGGAAATCACAGCAATAGCTGCAGTGAGCCAGCGCTAGCAACGCCCACACCCAACCACCCTAGGCAGCGGCAGAGGGGGTGGCAGGCCTGCAGACAGACCACACCTAGAGAACACAAAGGCAACACCTACTGGACTCCAGTGGCCACAACTTGCTTAAAAAAGAGACATTTGAAAAACACAAATAATAAAATAATTGAACCCTAACTATGGGCCAGCGAGTTGGCTAAATGTGTTATATGCTCCATACTATTTCATTTTCACAATAAACCTGAAAGAGAGCTACTATTACCAATCTCAACTTTACATAGTTGGAAACGAAGACTTCCTAAAGTTTCTGTTCAAGGTTATTTGGCTAATTTATGGCAATAGCAGAATCTTAAATACCAGGACTATGGGGTAAAGAGGTTCCTACATGTTGTCTAGAACAGACCCAGATGCCCAGCCTGTGCCATCAACCTCTTCGTCACATGCAGCAGCTGTTCAGTGAGCAAGTGCAGGGGACACTGAAGACATAAGGGATCATATGTATGTCCAGAAGTATGAAGACTTACGGCCTAGACTTCAGAAAGACATTTTATTTCTGCATGGAAATCCTGATATTTGTACAATAAGATTGGGTTAAAGAGGTTAATTGGGGCCACAATTTTAAACAAATCTTGACCAGCATAGATTTCCATTAATGGGTTCTGCTTCCCAAAGAGAGATAGAATACCCCTGACCATCAGTAGAAAAGAAAGTTTATGAAGGCACCAGATACAGAGGACTCAGTTCTAACTTACTTATAAATTAGTAAATGGATAATTTGATATTAAAACAATACAAGTAGATAGTAGAGAATGCAAACCATGAAAATTTTAAGTTAAAGACTTCAAAGTTTTGTTTGTTTGTTTATGTGTTTGTTGCTTTGGCAGGTTCCTATGACGAGTGCCAAAATATCAAGGGTCTTAGTTTGATTCTCTGTCTCTTCAGAATTCTTTAATGGAAAGTTTTTAAGAAACTACTTTATGGAAAACAGAAATCTAATTGATCACATTGTTTAAAATGTTATTTACCCCTAAGTAATTGTCATTCATGTCACCATACTAACAAAAATGTAGTCATTGCTTTTTTTTCCTTACTGATCCTAAACTTTATTTTTTTTTATTTTAATGCAGTGACATTAATAAATCAAAGTACATATGTTCAAAGAAAACATCTCCAAGGAAATCTTATCATTCAATTATGTTGCATACCCATCACCAAAAGTCAAATTGTCCTCTGTCACCTTCTATCTGGTTTTCTTTGTGCCCCTCCCATCACCCCTCTCCCTCCTTCTCCTCCCTCCCCCCACCCCCTAACCACCACACTCTTGTCCATGTCTCATAGTCTCGATTTTATGTCCCACCTATGTATGAAATCATGCTGTTCTCAGTTTTTTTCTGTTTTCCTTATTTCACTCCGTATAATGTTATCAAGGTCCATTCATTTTGTTGTAAATGATCCGATGTCATTATTTCTTATGGCTGAGTAGTATTCCATAGTATATATGTACCAGCGCTTTTTAATCCACTCGACCTCTGACAGACACTTGGGCTGTTTCCAGATCTTCGCTATTGTGAACAATGCTGCCATGAACATGGGACCACATTTCTTCTTTTCAAACAGTGCTATGGTGTTCTAAGGGTATATTCCTATAAGTGGGATAGCTGGGTCAAAAGGCAGTTCGATTTTTAATTTTTTGAGGAATCTCCAAACTGTTTTCCATAGTGGCTGCACCAGTCTGCATTCCCACCAGCAGTGCAGAAGGGTTCCCTATTCTCCACAACCTCACCAGCACTTATTCTGTGTTGTTTTGCTGATGAGTGCCATTCTGAATGATGTGAAGTGATATCTCATTGCGGTTTTACTTTGCATTTCTCTAATAATTAGTGATGTTGAGCTTTTCTTCATATGCCTATTAGCCATCTGTATGTGCTTTTTGGAAAAATTTCTATTCGTTTCTTTTGCCCATTTTTTGATTGGATTGTTTGTCTTCCTGTTGTTGAGTTTTATAAGTTCTTTATAAATTTTAGTTATTAACCCCTTATCAGATGTGCTGTCGAATATGTTCTCCCATTGTGTGGTTTGTCTTTTTATTCTGTTCTTATTGTCTTTAGCTGTGCAAAAACTTTTTAGTTTGATATAGTTACATTTATTTATCTTGCCTTTTATTTCATTTGCCCGTGGAGATAAATCGGCAAATATATTGCTGCTACAGATGTCGGAGAGCTTGCTTGCTGCCTATGTTTTCTTCTAAGATGCTTATGGTTTCACGACTTACATTTAAGTCTTTTATCCATTTTGAGTTTGTTTTTGTGAATGGTGTAAGTTGATGGTCTAGTTTCATTTTTTTGCAGGTAGATGTCCAATTTTCCCAACACCATTTGTTAAAGAGGCTGTCTTTACTTTATTGTATGTTCTTTCCTCCTTTGTCAAATATCAGTTGTCCATAAAGGTGTGGGTTTATTTCTGGGTCCTCTATCTGTTCCATTGATCTATGTGCCTGTTCTTGTGCCAGTACCAGGCTGTCTTGATGATTTATTCTGGATGATATCCTCCAGAATAAATCTTGACAATGGCCTTATAGTAAACCTTGATATCTGGAAGAGTGATACCTCCTGCTTTATTTTTTCTTTTTAAGATTGCTGAGGCTATTCGTGTTCTTTTTTTGATTCCATATAAATTTTTGGAATATGTGTTCTATATCTGTGAAGTATGTCATTGGTATTTTAATTGGTATCGCATTGAATTTATAAATTGCTTTGGGTAATATAGACATTTTAATGATGTTTATTCTTCCTAGCCATGAGCACGGTATATGCTTCCACTTGTTTGTATCTTCCTTGATTTCTTTTATCAATGTTTTATAATTTTCCGAGTTCAAGTCCTTAACCTCCTTGCTTAAATTTACTCCTAGGTACTTTATTGTTTTGGCTGCAATAGTGAAGGGGATTGTTTCCTTAATTTCTTTTGCTGACAGTTCATTTTTGGTATATATAAATGCCTCTGATTTCTGAGTATTAATTTTATATCCTGCCACCTTGCTGAATTCATTTATAAGGTCCAGTAGTTTTTTGACTGAGACTTTAGGGTTTTCAATATACAATATCATATCATCTGCAAATAGTGACAGTTTTACTTCTTCTTTTCCAATTTGGATGCCTTTTATTGCTTCTTTTTGTCTGATTGCTGTAGCTAGGACTTCCAGAACTATGTTGAATAAGAGTGGTGAAAGGGGGCATCCCTGCCTGGTTCCTGATCTTAAGGGGATTGCTTTTAATTTTTGTCCATTTAGTATGATGTTTGCTGTGGGTTTGTCGTAGATGGCCTTTATCATGTTAAGAAATGATCCCTGTATTCCCACTTTACTGAGAATTTTGAGCATGAATGGGTGCTGGATTTTATCAAATGCCTTTTCTGCATCTATTGAAATTATCATGTGATTTTTGTCCTTCCTTTTGTTTATGTGATGAATCACATTGATTGATTTGCGAATATTGAACCAGCCTTGCCTCTCCAGAATAAATCCCACTTGATCGTGGTGTATGATTTTTTTCATATATTGCTGGATCCTGTTGGCTAATATTTTGTTGAGAATTTTAGCGTCTAAATTCATCAGGGATATAGGCCTATAATTTTCTTTCTTTGTGTTGTCTTTGCCCGCCTTTGCTTTATTTTTAGGATCAGAATTATGCTCGCCTCATAAAAGGAGTTTGGAAGTCTTCCTTCCACTTGAATTTTTTGAAATAGCTTGAGGAGGATAGGAGTTAGTTCTTTGAATTTTTGGTAGAATTCACTTGTGAAGCCATCAGGCCCAGGACTTTTTTTGGGGGGGAGTTTTTTGATAACTGTTTCTATCTCATTTGTTGTAATTGGTCTGTTTATGTGTTCTGATTCTTCCAGATTGATTTTTGGAAGTTTATATGATTCAAGAAATTTGTCCATTCCACCAAGATTGTCTAATTTTTTGGCATATAGTTCTTCATAGTATTTTCTTACAATGCTTTGTATTTCTGTTGTGTCAGTTGTTATTTCTCCACTGTCCTTTCTAATTTTATTTATTTGAGTCCTCTCTCTTTTTTTCTTGGTGAGTCTAGTTAAAGGTTCATCAATCTTGTTTACCTTTTCAAAGAACCAGCTTCTGGTTTCATTGATCCTCTGTATTGTTTCCTTCGCCTCTATGTCATTTATTTCTGCTCTGATCTTTATTATTTCCTTCCTTCTACTTGTCTTGGGTTTTATTTGCTGTTGTTTTCGTAGTTCTTTTAGATGCGGGGTCAGGTTGCTTATTTGAGGTTTTTCTAGCTTCTTATGATATGCCTGTAGTGCAATGAACTTCCCTCTCAGAACTGCTTTTGCTGTGTCCCATAAATTTTGAGTTGATGTATGCTCATTATCATTTGTTTCTGGAAACTTTTTTATTTCTTTTTTGATCTCATTGTTAATCCATTCATTATTTAATATCATGCTATTTAGTTTCCAAGTGTTTGAGTATTTCTCAGTTTTTCTTTTGTGGTTAATTTCTAGTTTCATGGCATTGTGATCAGAGAAAATGCTTGATATGATTTCAATCTTCTTAAATTTATTGAGACCATTTATGTGTCCTAACATGTGGTCTATCCTAGAAAACGTACCTGAGCGCTTGAGAAGAATGTATATTCTACTGCTTTAGGGTGAAAAGTTTTGAAGATATCTATTAAATCAAGTTGATCTAGTGTATCCTTTAAGTCTGCTGTTTCTTTATTAATTTTCTTTCTTGAGGATCTATCCAGTGTTGTTAGAGGGGTATTGAAATCCCCTACTATGATAGTATTGCTGTTAATCTCACCCTTTATATCCATCAAAGTCTGCTTTATGTATGTCGAGGCTCCTATATTTGGTGCATAGATATTTATAATAGTTATATCTTCCTGTTGAATTGTTCCCTTTATCATTATGTAGTGTCCTTCTTTATCTCTTACTACAGCCTTTGTTTTAAAGTCCATTTTGTCAGCTATAAGTACTGCTACCCCGGCTTCTTTTTGATTTCCATTTGCATAAAATATTTTTTTCCATCCTTTTACCTTCAGTCTATGTGTGTCTTTTGTTTTAAGGTGTGTCTCTTGTAGACAGCATATGTATGGGTCCTGTTTCTTTATCCATGCAGCTACCCTATGTCTTTTGATTGGATCATTTAATCCATTTACATTTAAGGTTATTATTGATATGTAGTTGTTTATTGCCATTTTATTCTTTAAAGTTGTATTCTTCTTTTGCTATATTCTTTTCTCCCTTTAAACTGTTCACAACAGGCCCCTTAGTATCTCTTGCAAAATTGGTTTGGTTTTTATGAATTCCTTGAGGCTTTCTTTTTCTGTGAAGCTCTTTATTTCTTCTTCAATTTTAAACGTTAGCCTTGCTGGATAAAGTAGTCTTGGTTGTAGGTTTTTGTTCTGCATTACTTTGATTATTTTTGCCATTCCTTTCTGGCCTCAAGTGTTTCTGTTGAGAAGTCTGATGTCATCCTTATGGGGGCTCCTTTGTAGGTGATACCCTTTTTTCCCCTAGCAGCTTTTAAAATTTTTTTTTTATCCATTAGCTTGGTATTTTAACTATGATGTGTCTTGGTGTAGATCTTTTTGTGTTTCTCTTTAATGGAGTTCTGTGTTCTTCGTGAACATGTGGAGTGTTTCCCAGCCTTAATTTAGGGAAGTTTTCTGCTATGATTTGATTGAACACAGTTTCCATTTCCTGTCCTCTCGCCTCTTCTTCAGGTACCCCTATGATGCGAATGTTGTTTCTCTTCAGGTTGTCACAGAGCTCCCTTAGAGTTTCCTCACATTTTTTGAGTCTCTTTTCCTTTTTCTTCTCTGCTTCTGTGCCTTTGTTTATTGTGTCCTCTAACTCGCTTATTCGATCTTCAGCGTGATTCATCCTGCTTTTAATTCCTTCCATTGTGGTCTTCAGTTCTGATACTGTATTTGTCATTTCTGTCTGATTCTTTTTTATTATTTCAATTTTGTTTTTTATACTTGTTATCTCTTTATTTAGGTGTTCATAATGACTATCCATTGTTGCTCTAATTTCTTTGAACATCCTAACTATCATTATTCTAAATTCTGCATCTGGTAATTTGGTTATATCTGGTTCATTCAGGTCCTTCTCTGGGGATTTCTCTTGATTCATTTGGATTGCATTCCTCTGCCTGCCCATCTTGTCTGTGTATAAGCAAGTTGTGGCACTGGAGTCCAGTAGGTGTTGCCTTTGTGTTCTTTAGGTGTGGTCTGTCTTCAGGCCCCCCACCCCCTCTGCCGCTGCCTTGGGTGGTTGGGTATGGGCATTGCCAGAGCCTGCCAATTGTGGCTTTTGCTGTGATTTCCGCCTCTCCTCTGCGGGAGGGGCTGTCACTCAAGCTACAAGCCTCAGGACCAAGGATAGAGGTGAGCACCTTTACTCAGCTGCGGACCAGCCTATTTCCGGACTTCCGCCCAGAACCAGCAGTCGAAGCCTGCTCGCTACAGTTTCGCGAGTTGGGCAGGACTTTTGACATGTTCTCAGCTGTAAGCCTTTGCCCGTCCGGAGCTTTAGCCCCGCCCTCGAGGCCAGGGCCCTTCTGCGCCGGGTCGGAAACCAAGGTTTATTGGGGCGGGCGTGTTTGCTGGCTTCCGCTCAGCTGCGGACTTCCGCTCGTCCCAGATTCTACCCCGCCCTTGCGTTCGGAGTCCGCTCGTGCACGTGGGATGGCAAATCGCGGTTTCTCCTCCGGCCTGGCAGGGATATTAGCATGGGCTTAGCTGTGAGCTTCCACTTGTCTCGGGGTCTACCCCATCCCTGCGCTCAGAGCCCACTCGCGCATGCAGAATGGCAAACCTCGGTTTCTCCGGCTGGGCGGGGCTGGTAGCATGAGCTCAGCCGCAAGCCCCCCGCCTGTCCCTGGTCCTAGCCTGGTTCCCGCGGTCAGGGCTGGCTTGCGCAGGGTCGCAGAGCAGATTTCTGCTCGTTCCTGGCCTCCCACCATGTCCCCACAGGTCGGACTACAGGCGGCCCGCAGCTTCCGGACCGCTTTCGCGTGTCCCCTTCGCCCCTGCTGTGCTAGACCGAGCTCACCTCGACTTGGCCTCCGCCCACGCCGACAGAACCGCGTTTCAGCGTCCTGCCGCCCACCATACCCTTCAGCAACCCTCAGCAGGTTAGGATGGGACCTAATACTCCACACTGTAGGCCTGGGAGCTCCCTCACTTGTTCCGCAGCTCAAAACTGTCCAAACACCTCTTCTAGGCTCTGGGACTGTAGGCTGGGGCTTGTTTCCTGGGACCCAGGTCCCTCCCTCTCCGCCAAACTCTCCTCCCGCCACGCGGGTCTCTCTGGGCTGCCTTTTGCTCCGGGGAGCTGGGCAGCCCTCTTCGCGTTTTCGCTATTCCTACCAGTCTCAGTGTGGCTTCTTCTGTATTCCTTGGTTGAAGAGTCCACTTAGTTTTGTTCAAAGTTGGTTTATCCAGGTGATGGTTCTTAAAATTGAGTTATAATCCACTTTGGTTCTGGGAGTTGGAAGTTGGTACATCCGCCTACTCCGTCGCCATCTTGCTCCTTCCCCTATGTCTTTTGATTAGATCATTTAATCTATTTACATTTAAGGTTATTTTTGATATGTAGTTGTTTATTGCTATTTTATTCTTTAAAGCTGTATTCTTCTTTTGCTATATCTTTTTCTCCCTTTGAACTGTTCACAACAGGCCCCTTAGTATCTCTTGCTAATTGGTTTGGTTTCAATAAAATCCTTGAGACTTTTTTTTGTTTGGGAAGCTCTTTATTTCTCCTTCAATTTTAAACGTTAGCCTTGCTGGATAGAGTAGTCTTGGTTGTAGGTTCTTGTTCTGCATTACTTTGAATATATCTTGCCATTCCAAGTGTTTCTGTTGAGAAGTCAGATGTCATCCTTATGGGGGGCTTCTTTCTAGGTGATAGCCTTTTTTTTCTCTAGCAGCTTTAAAAATTTTTTCTTTATCCCTTAGCTTTGGTATTTTAACCATGATGTGTCTTGGTGTAAATTTCCTTGGGATCCTCTTTAATGGAGTTCTCTGTGCTTCTTGAATATGTGAAATGTTTTCCAGCCTTAATTTAGGGAAGTTTTCAGCTATGATTTGATTGAACAAAGTTTCTATCCCTTGTTCTTTCTCTTCATCTTCGTGAACCCCTATGATGCGGATGTTATTTCTTTTCATGTTGTCACAGAGTTTCCTTAGAGTTTCCTCACATTTTTTGAGTCTCTTTTCCTTTTTCTTCTCTGCTTCTGTGCCTTTGTTTGTTGTGTCCTCTAACTCGCTGTTTCGATCCTCAGCATCATCCATCCTGCTTTAATTTCTTCCATGGTGGTCTTCAGTTCTGATACTGTATTTGTCATTTCTGTCTGATTTTTTTTTATTATTTCAATTTCCTTTTTTATACTTGTTATCTCTTTATTTAGGTGTTCGTAATGACTATCCATTGTTGAACATCATATCATTATCTTACAGTCTGCATCTGGTAATTTGGTTATATCTGGTTCATTCAGGTCCTTCTCTGGGGATTTCTCTTGATTCATTTGGGTTGCATTTCTCCGCCTGCCCATTTTGTCTGTGTATAAGAAGGGTGTGGCCACTGGAGTCCAGTGGGTGTTGCCTCTGTGTTCTCTAGGTGTAGTCTGTCTGCAGACCTGCCATCCTCTCTGTTACTGCCTAGGGTGGTTGGATATGGGCGTTGCCGGTTCTGGCCCACTGCGGCTATTGCTGTGATTTCCAACTCTCCTCCATGAGAGGGGCTGTATTCTGGTGTCCAGCTCTACAAGGCTTACCCTGTCTAGGCCTTCTTTTCGCCACCACAGGTGGGGTTGCACACTGCACTCAGGCCACAAGCCTCAGCACCAAGGGTAGGGATGAGCACTTTTGCTCAGCTGCGGACCCCACCTGTTCCCGTGCTTCCGCCCAGCCCCCGAGGTCAGAGCCTGCTCACCGCAGTTTCTTGGGGCAGGTTGGGCTGCTGGCGTGCACTCAGCTGTGAGCCTCTGCCTGTCCTGGGCTTTTGCCCCACTCCCGTGGCAGGGCTGGCTCATGCAGGGTTGCAAACCTCGGAGGCTAGGTGATGCTGCGTGCCCACGGGGCCCTGCTCAGTAGCAGATCTCTGCCCATTCCTGGACTCCCACTTTTCCCCCACAGGTGTGGCTGCAGTTTGGCCTGCAGCTGCTAGACTGCTTTCATGCATCCCCTCCGCCCCTGCTGGGCTAGACCGAGCTCACACTGGCTGGGCCTCTGCCTCCGCCGACAGAACTGCGTTACAGCGTCCCGTCGCCACCGTCCCTCCAGCAAGCCCTCAGCAGTGTGGGTAGGGGCACTGCAGTTCAGACCCTAACACTTCATACTGTAATCCTGGAAGCTCCCTCCATCTAAGCAGCTCTGCTCCAAGTGCTGCATGAGAGCTTGTTTGGTTGGTGTCCTGCCTCCCTTTGCTGGTATTGCTAGTTCCAGGGGAAATATTCATTTTCGATTAGGGAAGTGACTCAGCCCAGGGGTTAGGGTAGCTCTCCCTCAGAGTGTTTCTCCCTGTGCCTTCCTGTCCACACTCTCTTCCCACTGCTCTGGTCTTCTCCTCTGTCCCCGTTCCCCGGAGCCCTGGGTGAGTGGTTGTGAGAGAGGTTTTCTGCACTGTCCCTTTAAGAAGAATCATGAGTCTGAGAAAACTGTCTCTTTCTCACAAACAGTATCCTCACTTGTTTCACAGCTCAATACTGTCCAAATGCCTCTTCTAGGCTCTGGGGCTTCAGGCTGGGGCTTTGTTCCTGGGACTCAGGTCCCTCCCTCTCTGCTAAACTCTCTTCCCACCACACGAGTCTCTCCAGGCTGCCATTCACTCCGGGTAGCTGGTCATCCCTTTCCACGTTTTCGCTTTTCCTACCAGTCTCAATGTGGCTTCTTCAGTGTTCCTTGGTTGAAGAGCCACTTAGTTTAGTTCAAAGTTAGTTTATCTTGATGATGGTTCTTAAAATTAAGTTATAATCCACTTTGGTGGTCTTGGAGTTGGAAGTTGGTACGTCTGCCTACTCCATCGCCATCTTGCCGTCTCCCACTGATCCTAAACTTAATTATATTAATCTGCTACCAATGTTAGTGTTGATTTCGGAAGACTATCAGTGAGTTAGAATCCATAGTCTAAACTGGGAAATAAGAAACCCTACATCCATATTACTACTGTATACTGAGCTATCTCAGAAAATTTCCTGACATTTTGTTGGTCTTTCTACTACCAAAATAACCAGTTCACCTGGAGTCAAAGGTTGTACTGGAAAGAGCAAAAATAGAACAACAACAACAAAAAACACCTCACAGACAGAGACAACAGTGTGGAGATTACCAGGTAGGGGGGAGGTGGTGGGGAGTATAGGGGTGGTAAAATATGATGGACAAATATTGATATGAAAGGGGGTAAACAGACAGCAGAGTATATAAAGATATGTGGTAGAATTGGGCACCTGAAACCTGTACAATTAAGATAATCACTGTAACCCAATTTTAAAAAAAAGGTTATTTGGAAAACTTAAGACAAACCCATCAGCAGATTGAATGTACAGTGGTCCCTCATCTATTGTGGGAGTTAGATTCCAGAACACCCTGAGATAGATGAAAATTTGCAAAGTAGTAACCTTATATTTATTTTATTATTTATATATATTTTAAGGCTTTATAAACCCTCCCCACACTCTTATAAACCTTTCCCACACTGTTATTAACCTTTCCCACACTCTTATTAAAACTTCCTATGCTCTTAAACACTTTCTGCACTTTTAAACCTATGTAATTTTTAACAACATATAAAATCTATATGGGTACTCATCAGTGAATATACTACAATGTGAATGATAAAGATGATGATTGATTTAATATTTTTTAATTAATATTTTTTATATTTTTAAATTTTTTAGCCTAGAAAATGCTTATTTTACTGCAAAAATAATTAAAATGATAAATATATAAAAATACCTACATACTGCAAAATCCCATGATATAGCAAAAAATCCATGATACAAAATTTGATATATACAATTTAAAAATCTGCAATACAATGAGACCACAGAAAGTGAATGGCAATATGGCAAGAAATGACTGTATCTCTTTGCAACACATAAAATCTGTTGTAAATTGTACCTTACAAAATGGACAAATAAGTTGTCCACTGTAGTTAGCTTACTAGAAGAAAAAGATGAGATTAAGACCAAGCAACTTTGAAATGCAATGTGGTATCCAGGATTAGATCTTGGAACAATATAAAAACTAGTGAAATTCAAATACAGCCTGGAGTTTCAGTAATAGTAATTTACCAATGTTGATTATTTAGTTTAGACAATTGTACTATGGTAATATACAATTTACATTTGGGGTTAGTGAAAGATAAATGGAACTCCCTTTGCTAGTTTTGTAACATTTCTGTAAGTAGAAATATTTCCAAAAGAAAATCATTAAAAATTTTAAAAGCAATTACCTTTAATGAAATACTTGTTGACTTGATGCCAAATCCCCAATGATTTTTTTTTTTCCTTTTTTAGCAGTGAGATAGACAGACAAAAAAGGAGAAAGATGAGAAGAATCTCATCTATGAAGTGCTTGTAGTTGTGGCACTTTTATTGTTCATTGATTGTTTTCTCCTATGTACCTTTACCAGGATGGGTTGGAGGGCTCAAGCAGAGCCAGTGAACCCTTGCTCAAGCCAGCAATCTTTGAGCTCAAGCCAGTGACCATGGAGTCATGTCTATAATACCACACTCAAGCTGGCAGCCTGCTCTCAAGCTGGTGAGCCCAAAATCAAGCCAGATGAGCCCGTGCTCAAGCTGGTAATCTTGGGGTTTTGAACCTGAGTCCTTAGAATCCCAGGTCAACCCTCTATCTATGGTGCCCCCACCTGGTCAGACCACAAAGAATTTTTAAAACTGTTCAAGGCATGCATAAGGGTTCCAAAATTTTTCCCATTGTTGCTTAAACTAGATATTCAGAATGCTTTGCCTTTTTCATTTATCATTAATAACTTAGTTTTATTTATTAGATATTTGATTAAGTTCTATCTGAATATTTAAGTAAGATACCCATTTTTATTTTTTTTTAAAGATTTTATTTCTTTGTTTTAGAGAGGAGAGAAAGAGAAAGAAAGAGAGGAGAGAGAAGAGGGAGGAGCAGGAAGTATCAACTCCCATATGTGCCTTGACCAGGCAAGCCCAGAGTCCCAGGTCGATGCTTTATCCATTGTACCACTACAGGCCAGGCAGATGCTCATTTTTTAAAAATATTTTTCCTAAATTTTTATTATTCATTTCTTTCTCTGTATTGAAATAAGCCATTTGCAAGGACTTCCTCTCACATAATTAATGGAGAAAAAGATAAGTTTCATAACTTACTACCATAACTTGGGTTAAAGTACCTACCGTTCTTAGAGTTTCTTTTCAACAAACAAAATATATCAATGCTTCCAAAAAACATTAGATCTTTTCAATTCAATGTCATGCCATATAATGTAGAGAAATACAATGTGAGATAATTTCTTAAATCCAATGTTTTTAGTACATTAAGAAACTTTTTAAGTAGTAATCTTTGGATTTCTGTAAAATTGAGGGAGAAATTATCATCAGTGTATGAGTATATTGCTCACACCTAATCAGGGACAGTGGGGTGTGTGATCTTCACTGCTGGCAGAGAAAATAATTGTTCTGTACCAAGGGAGTGTATTTTTTGCATCTCTTTGAAATGGTTAAAGGCATACAGAATGAACCTCAATGGGCTCTGAGAAGTAAAGATGTAACAGTCATGAGAAACCCTAATATTTGATGTTTGTATGACCTGACTAGTGCTGATATCTGGGGATGTGTCTGAGGTCAATAGGGTCAATTTGGTTAAATTTAGATAAGAAAATCTTATACTATCAACTAAACTCAGTATATGGTTCTCCTGATTTGAGGATATGGACTATAACTGATTCTAGGGCCACAATGAAAATGTAATACCTTAAATAATAAAGACTGTGTTTAAGACTAACTTGGCTTTAAATGGTAATATTAGAAAATATACAGTATAAACAAAAAAATAAAACTTCTTCTAGAAAGACAGACCATGGCCTATGATTAAAAGTCCAAAGTTCCACTTCTACATGAATTATATTTTATGAAATTTCTAATGTTAAGCAGAAAATGGCTCATATCTCAATTCTACAAAGGCAATGATGCTCTGTTGAGATTGTTAAATCTAGAGAATGGTATTTTACTTAATAGCATAGACTTTATATATATTTACTATCAGTGCATTGAAAATCCAAATGCCTTTAAAAGTTAGCAGTAGTTTTGGCAAGTACAAGAGTACACATTTATCACAGAACATATGGCAGTAAAACTTGTCTAGAATACAAACGCAAAGCATTTTAGATAAAGCATTAGTCTAAATATTTTATCAGTTAGCAGAGTATAATAAAATGACATGTTCTCTGCATCGTACAATATAATACTTAACAGCAGTGATTGTGAACTGATGTGCCCCAAACTTATCTTTTATATTAGAAATGACACATTTTATGGCCCAGTTCTATTCTCCATTTAAAGACAACCACCCGGCGGGGCTCAAGGTGTTGCAGACACTTGGACACAATACTGGGTCTCCTCCTTTCCCTTCCCCAGGCCTGAGCCCAGGTCTGAAAATTCCTGTGAGGGACTAGCAGCTGGCCAGGCCTGATCTTGGGTAGTGTGGATGAGTCCCTGTGTCCTGGTGCCTGCCCACCAGTGCCCTGGAGAGCGTGGCACAGGGCCTGCCAGCCACCTGCAAAGGTCTTTAAAGGCAAAGTCAAAAGCACCCGGAGCAGGCCTGGGTGCAGTTTTGTTTCTGCCCGCAGTATACCAGTAAACGCTCTAATGTCCCTGGGCAACGTGCATCATTTTCAAATTATAGAAATGATCCCTGAAAGTATAGTATGACGTGCCGGAGTCATTTTCAAGGCAGCACATTTTAAGGATTGAGGTGAGTGTTTTGAAACATTGTAGCGGCTAGCAGAGCTAACACTCCCCATCCAAAGAGTTCAGTTTGTACACATAGAAACTAATGAATGGTGAAACAGTCTATAAATGGTGTAAGATTTATTTCATTTCAATGGTTTAGTTTGGAACTTTTAACAAAGTGTGTTCACAAATAATTTCAAGTACTGCCCATACTTTTTTTTTGATTTGTAAGAATTATCTTCCCTCCCCCCCCCCCCCCAGGCAACAGCAATCCACTTAAAATGGACATGTGTTGAATAAAAAATTACAAAACTGAGAAGACAGTGAAGAAAGTAATGCAGGTATGTTGAGTGCTGCTCTGGCCAGCACATCAGCAGGTGACACCTCGTCTGGTACCTTAACTGGAACTGACTGGTTCTTCTAAAACTAAATGAAAGACTATTGTTCATTATTATGAAGATTATTCGTCATTCAGCTTTATATCAGTGAAGAAAATCCATCATGTCCCACATGGTTAGTTTGTGGTGAAAGTTAGCTAATCAAGCTATGGTTCCAAGTAAATAATAAAGATATTTGTGATTGAAACATTCTCACTTGTGTGAAAAGAAAGCTGAATATTTTAAGAGATTTCTACTGCACAAGGCTAGTCAAGCAAAAATATGGAAAAAGCACAAGAAGCAAGTTATGCAATCACAGAAATTATTGCTAAAAAAAAAAAAATGTCATCTCCCACAAATGTAGAATCTGTAATTTTACCACCAAGCTATAAAATTGTAAAAACAATGTTTGGCAAAGAATATGAAAAGGAGATTTTAAAAATTCCAAGGTCAGATAACACCATAGTTGATATATTCAGGATTTGTTCCAAGAGGTAGACTTGTAAGTGATATCTTACATTAAAGAAGTAGATATGTCTACTATTCAACTGGATGGATCAACTGATGTAACTAGGAAAGCTCAACTTCTAGCATTCAGTACATTTATTTATAAAAAATAAATATTGTTTTATTTGTTAGGGTTTTTCTTTTTTTTTGAGAAGGGATGGGTAGGAATGAGAGAGAGTGAAAGAGAGAAAGAGATGCATCAACTCATTGCTCCACTTTAGTTGGGCATCTACTGATTGCTTCTCATATATGCCCTGACTCAGGATTGAACCTGCCACTTTGGGATCAAGTCAGCAACCTTGGTATGGAGCTGGCAACCTTGGTGCTCTAGGAGAATGCTCTATTCACCCTGACATGCTGTGTCAAGCCCTGGTCATGAATCAACCCCAAGGGTATCAACTTGAAACCTAAGGTCACCAGTTTAAGTCCCTGTAAGGGCAGATATGAGAAGCTATCAATGGCAAAGCTAAGTGGAGCAATGAGTTGATGCTTTTCTCCCTTACTCTCTATCTCCGCCTCTTAAAATAAATCAACAACAGATATCTACCTCATTTTAGTTAACACTTAAAAGTAAATTTCTCAATATCAAACAAACAAACAACAAAAAACAAACAAATAAGAGAAGCACTGCTTCCTTCCCCACACAAATCAAGCTATCCCAATGAATAATATAAGAACAAAAATAGATCGTGGCTGGAAATCCCAGCAAAAGATTTAATAGTATGCCTGTCCAAAATTTAACCTCACACAAAAGACATTCCAAAACAATATCAGGCTCAGATATCTCATTAAATATTAAATGCAAGTAAATTAGAGGAAAATAATAAACAAAAATTGTTTTAAATAATTTCAAAAATAGTACCATGAATAAATATTTTATAAAAAAATTTTTAAAAGTCACTTTGAGTGAAAAGCATAGATGATGACTATTATTTTTTTGTAAATCAATCAAAATTATACCTATTTCTTGTCAGACAGGCAAAAAATAAAATTATTTTTGGTGTGCTGCAGAATTTTGGTCGTTAGTTGGTGTGCCATAAGTGGAAAAATGTTAATTCAGAAATTGCTGGTTTAGAGCAATATTAATAAACTATTTATTCACATTAAGTATCACAGAGTATCTAAAAGAATAGAGAGAAGATTGTTATTTAAGAACCTCAACATCTCTTTTCTTCCATGCCTCAAATTGGCTAGGTGATTTTCTACTCATCAAAACAAAAAAATAAACTGCTGGAACTATTATTTTGTTAAGTAAAGAAGAAATTTCTTCCAGAAAGCACTCCAAGCTGGAAGAGCTTCATTCACAATTTGCAGTTCTGACAGTACTGTTGTCCTAAGGACAAGGCAAATCCTGTTGATTTTATTCACCACAGAAGACAGATATGGACCTGAGGAGTCTGATGATAGCAGTGGTTGGTTACAAGCTGGAATCTACTTTACTTGTGTGACAGACATGACCAGTGTCATGAGGTAGTTCTTTGACCCAGAGTTCTAAAGCTAATTATAATGCTAAAGGCAAACAGGGTCATGTACCTTCAAGGTAGGTGGCATCAATAGCTAATACTGGAAAACTCCCTATATCTTACAGAAAACATTACTTTTTACCCACTATCACTGAAAAGTGAAACATTTAGGAAAACAGGGGAAAAACATTTGATATGAAAGTTTCCTGGTGCTCAAAAAGATAATTCAAAACATGGTGGTTTGTGGAAGAAAGGTCCATCTGACGGTGGACTAAAGAGACCCAATAGATTCTGAGCAGCTTCTTATAAGTAAAAGTGAGGGAAGATGCATATCCATTATCTACTATCCCTTCATTCTGGCTGGCAAGACCTAGTAATCCAAGGGGATAACCCAGGAGATGTACCAGTGTAACCTTTCAGACAAGAGGGGAGAAATGGTCATAGATATGAAATAAGCCAACAGGCTAGAAATAAACCAATAGAGTATAAACTATCTGCAAACCATGAATCATTTGGGACAAAATTATGTAAAGACTTCTGTAGGTAAGGAAATTCAAATCCAGTGACTGAGGAAAAGGCCTGATCACCACTTTGCTGGGTCTTCTATCCTACAAGATCTTTATACACTGGCATCCTCTCAATTTTTCCCCAGCCAAATGATCATCAGAAAAGGGATGATTTAGCAGTAATGTTTTCTGGCTGACTACCCTCAGATGCAGGACTGCTAAGGAACATTTCGGCAAAGAGCAGCCAAGCTATGAACACACACATGTTGGCAAGAGCATTCCTGTCATAACGAACTAGTGTCTCAGTCTTTCTGCACATTTGGGTAAGAGATGCTTTCAAGACACATTTGAAAGGACACTGAAATGAGGAACTATTTCCTTCTCTCTCTTCACAGCTGTTTCCTGGAGGCTTTGCAGAGCAATGCAGCACTAGCAATTCAGCAGTAATAGAAACACAAATCAAATAACACACCACCAAAGAACTGGTGTCCTGACACTCCTAGTTCTTGAATCACTCTAGTTTTTTCAGTCTAGCTTCATCAATGGGCTGTCATCAGCAGTGATCCTGTGAGGGCATGTAACTATAAGAATCCCGAGAAATGACTACTGGTGTGGCTTCAGGGAAACATCTCACAAGATTCCCTTCATTTCCAGGCATGTTTTTCTTCTTACTGTTTTGATTAGTGGCATTTTTCTTGTCTATTTATTACAGGTATTCCAGGGCCTATGGGTGGTTACCTGGAAGCTTGCCTCTCCCCAGTCCCCATTCTTTACTCATAATACCCTGGCCTTCTTGAGAGACTAATTTTATATAATTCATGTTTTCTCCACTGAAGCTATTTCTTCTAACTCTCTGAAAGTATCTCTAGAATGACATGACAGGACCACCAGTCCCATGATCTAAAAAGTAAACGCCTTACAAATACTGAGGTGACGCAATATTTTCATCTAAAAGTTTTGCCAAATGGTCTCAGTGAAAAGAATTACTCTGTGGTCCTAAGTATTAGCAGTGTTTACCTTTATGCTCCCTATCCCAGGGATTTCATGCAAAGGGTCAGAGCAATTATTGTCTGGATGCCACTGTTATCCCAGTTTCTTCTGCTCTTGTAGACATCAGATTCTGGCAGTTAAATGTCTTTGGTTGCATGTTTGCCCCCACCGTCACTAAGCACTGAAGGCCCTGAGTCTGGGCAGGACACATCATCCACAACCAAAGGGCTGGGGAGGACCTCACACAAGGCAGAGTCCCGGGAAAGCACTGCCCATTTCTCTCTCCTTCCTGCTCAGGTTTCATACAAGGCTCGGGTCTGTCTTCCACGAGGCTGAATGGACAGCTATCGTGTTTCTTCGAGTCTCGCTTGGGATAAGAGCTATACAGCTGGGTGGCCTGCACAACTCCAAGCCCTTCCTTTGCCCACAATTGGACTGTCTGCACAGCCTCAAGTCCTTCCTTTGCTTCAGATGGTGCTGTGCACACAGCTCCCAGTCTTTTGGTTGCAGCAAACTGGGCTCTGTGCACAGCTCTTAAACCATCCGTTATCACAAACAAGGTGGCCTGCAGAGCTAAACCCCCTCCATTCCCTCCAAATGGGCTGTCTGCAAAGCCCCAAGACCTTCCACGGCAGTAAAGTGGGCTGTGTTCACAGCTACAAGTCCATTCGTTGCAGCAGACTGGGCTTTCTGCACAGCACCAAATCCATCTGCTGTTGCAGATAGCACTGTCTGCAAAACTCCAAGGCCCTCCATTGCCCCGACCTGGGCTGTGTGTACAGCCACAGGCCTCCATTGCCTCGAACTGAACAGTTTCCACAGCTTCAAGGGCTTCTGTGGCCACAAACAGCGCTGTGTGTACAGCCTCTACTTCTTCCTGTGGCCCAAACAGCGCTTTCTGCACAACACTGAGTCCTTCTTTAGCCACTAACAAGGGCTGTATCCAATGCCACACATCTCTCAGATACCTTTAACTGGGAGTTCTGCACATCCCCAAGTTCACTCTTTGCCATACTCTGGGCAGCCTGCGCACCTCTTAGCTGGTGCATTGCTATCATCTGAGCTGTCTGAACAGCCCCAAGTCCTTCCTTTGATTTAAAATGGGCCACCTTCACAGCTCCAATTGCTTCCTTTACATCACACTAGGCTGTCTTCACAGCTCCAAGTCCTTCATAGCCTGTACCTGGGCTGTGAACAGGGCTGGATCAGCCATGAATAGGGCTGCCTGCACCACTCCCAGCCCTTTTGTTGCCTCTAACAGGGCTGCCTGCATGACTCCAACTCCCTCTACAGCCTGTAACTGGGCTGTCTCTCTAGCTTCAAGCCCTTTAGTTGACCTCGGGAGCATGTCTCTGTTTCTCTTGCAGTGAGTTGGCTTCTGTGGCACCAGGAACATAGGGAGGTGGCTCTAGTTTCTTTGAGAGATGCTGTTTTCTTTTCCACTGATCTGGATGCCCTGGCTTTCTTTTTGAGGGACCAGTTTCTCAAACTAACCAAGCCATTTCTCAACCATTTGCTGGGGTGGAGAGTTACAGAACACAATTGTGAATGTTACTCTATGGTGCCACGTTTTATATAAGCCAGGCAGCTGCCACTCTGCCCTGAAGAGATACGTGGCTCTCCAGACATGAGACTGGAACTGTAAAAATAAGAAGGAAGTCCTTCCCATTTTCTTTGAGCCTGAAAAGTACAGACTGTGGGAGAGGAAGGTTCGGTGGGTATAAACCCAGAATGTTCAGTGAGCTGAGAAAAAGCACAGTCTTCGGAGCTTATAGATGAGCTAGATGGTGAAGGATCTGGGGAGAACAAGCAAATACTCCATCTTGAGGGTAAAAACTCCTTAGCGTTCGGTTTTGTGGCACTGCTCTTGCCTCCCTTGGTCTCCACGACCGCTCTGATGAATGAGCTTTTGCTCCTTCATTTGCAAAGGCTTCTGCTGCTGGAGAGAACCCTCGCTCCATGCAGGTGACCGGCTTTGTAGCTAGTTTTATTGTGTTTCTGTAAAAATATCTTCCTGAGAGGGCTTAGGCAGGGCTGGTCATCCATGTTGGACTCTGGGCAGTGCTGCCACCCTTTTGAACTCTTGAGGACATCCGTTGTGTGAGTTGGGGGCATGTCCAGATGGATCTGAATCAAAGGGCTGGTTCCTGGGATGATGATGGGAGGACCTGTGACTGCAAGGTGCCACAGAAATGGCCACAGGCTTGGCTTTAGGGAGAACCTTCACATGATTTCCTTCATGACCAAAAAAGCTTTTCTCCTTAGTATTTTTATTATTGGTATTTTTTTTTTTTTATTTTTCTTGATATCAGTGCCTGTGACTAACTCTGGTTAAAACATCTCTCCTCCTGTAAGGGTTCACTCTGCTTCAGAAGGTGCTCATCCTTTTCTGAGAGAATTGTATCACAGCTGGACTTACGCAGCATTTTTCTGGTAAAACTGCCTGAGGGAGGACAGCTTTGAACCTCGGTAGTTGGTGCTGGGCTCCGAGAAGCGCCACTGTCCCCTTGGCATTTCTGGAGCACCTGCTGCAGCTGTGGACAAACAGCTGGGCATGTGCATGCCGGATGGGACGTTGGCATGGTCCCTCAGAGTGGCCTCGCTGTACACAGCTGTAATGGTCACCGGCTTGGATTCTAGAGGCTGTTGCTTTCAAATGTATTCATGTTTAGAACAGTCTAAGTCAAAGTCACTTGGGGTTAAAGACCTTTTATCTCAGGCCGGTCAAGGTCATGGTCACTAAGGGTTAAGACAGACTCCATGCTTCTGCTCCCCGAACAAGGTTCTTTACCAGGTCACCACATGGAGCATCAACATCCTCATTCGGCTCATTTGCCAAACTGTGAGGAAGGGCTCTCGGAGGCTGGAGGGACTGGCAGAGTCCTCTGAGCCCTGTGTCAGCAGAGCAGTGTCTCGAAGATGACTCATTTTAATTCCATAGGGATATTCATGCCTAATAAGTGGGTATGGTACCACTTCTTGGCCAGAACTGACCCATAACTGGTAATCTCCCTCAGAGACAGTTATCCCTAGCATTGCTCATGACATATTGATAAATTCATTTGCTGCCTCTGAATTCCTTATTGTTATACTTTTAGAATAGGCACCAATCCCAATGTCCTTGGTGAAGATTCCGAGGGGAATGCTCTTTGGATAGTCCTTCCCCTTCTCGAGACGGTTGTGTCTCTGAAGGGAAGAGAGCCAGTTGTCCCTCTTTTCTGGGGAACTGAAAGTGGATACAAAGTTCCCCGTGGGCCAGCCCAGGACGAAGGACCACATGGCATTGGTATTGCCTTCTCCCACTTCATCCACACAGCTTGCTGTCCACACATCACTTAATTTTATGGTATTTTTCATCTTAAACTGGTTGTTATATTTAATTTTAACCATAACAAACAGATCATTGATCAGAAAAAGATGCTGCTTCCATCTCTGCAGGCCTTTTTTGAGTTCTACTTGGCCATCAAGTAGCAGAGTCCTACTAGAGGACGTGAATAATGACAGAAATATACAAGTGTCCATGCTAGCTAAAGGACTGTCCTTGGTACTAGGGCATTCTTGTAGGGCTTTATCCAGGGAAAGAGCCTCCTTCCTTCTAGAGCTTTCACTTTCTTCATGGTGTGTTGCTGAGCCCCGTGGGACCCTGCCATCCCAGATGATCTGGGAGCTGACCCCTTGGTCAAGAGATGTTGTGAACCTGGGCATCTTGGGGTAAACTGAGGGGTCTAGCATCTGGAGGAGCTGTGGAATTCTGTCCTAATTCTGGCCCCACCCCCCAGCTGGGGAGTGGGGCTGCTTGCCTACCTCCGGGTGGCTGGAGATGCAGACAGATACTGATGGGTCTGCTCAGACAGTGATTAGAATCAGACAAAGAGTACACAAAGAGTACCACAAATATCTGAGAGAAGGCAAAGGGTATGGGGGTGATCTAGGAGACAGAAGTGCCACTGCTCTGATGATAGTCAGGGAGGGATAAGATGAGAGTTCTAGAATGAGAACTAAGGCAGGGGAGGCCAGGAACTTCCAGGGTTATATCCCTCTCCCCTCCCCTACCAGCTGATAGGCTTGGAGTGCACCCTGGTGGCAGACAGTGAAGACACATGTGATATACGTGTCTGCTGCTGGTGCAATGGCTCCAGTGGCATCATGGGGCCTGCCTCAGTGCCCTCAACTTCCTGGTGCCAGGTCTTCCCTGGAGGAGACACTCTTGTCAGCAATGATTAACACTCTGGCTACCCCATAGAGTCTCCTGCTGAGGGTGGGCATTGTTTCCATGAAAAAACCTTAATACATTGGAACAAATGGACATTCATAGAATATCTCATCCAGAACATCAGATTATACAATATTTCTTTCTCTCTCTCTCTTTCTTTCCTTCTTTCTTTCTTTCTTTCTTCCTTTGTGAGAGGTGGGGAGGCAGAGACAGACTACCACATGTACCCTGACTGAGATCCACTTGACAAGCCCCCTACCAGGTGATGCTCTGCCCGTCTGGGCTGATGCTCTGTTGCTTGGCAACTGAGCTATTCTAGTGCCTGAGGTGAAGCCATGGAGCCATCCTCAGCACCCAGGGCCAACTTTGCTCAAACCATTTAAGCCATGGCTGAGGGAAGGGAAGAGAGAGAGATGGGGGAGGGTTGAAGAAGCAGATGGTCACTTTGTTTGTGTTCCCTGACCGAGATTCGAACCCAGGACTTCCATGAGCTGGGCTGATGTTCTACCACTGAGCCAACCATGCAGGGCCTATACATTCTTTTCCAGTGTGTATGGAATATTCTTAGAAAAATACCATACATTAGGCCACAAAACTAACCTACAGAAATTCAAGAAGACTGAAATTCTACCAAGCATTTTTTTCTGACAATAAGGCTTTGAAATTAGAATTCAACTGCAAAAAGGAAGGAAAGTAACCCAGAAAAATATGGAAATTAACATACTTCTAAAGAAAATGACCAACTCCAAGAAGAAATAGCAGAGATCAAAAGATATATACAGATAAACAAGAATAATAACACAACACATCAATATTTCTGGGATGCAGTGAAAGCAGTAATATGAGGAAAATTTATATTATTATAGGCTTATTACAAGAAACAATAGAGATTCCAAATAAGCAACCTACCATCACATCTTAAAGAACTAGAAAAAAAGAACAAAGGCAACCCAAAGTAAACAGAAGAAAGAAAACAGTAAATATTAGAGCAGAGCTAAATGAAAAAGGGAACAAAAAACTATAGAAAATATTAATACAACAATAAAATGGTTCTTTGGAAAGGTCAATAAAATTGACAAACCTTTGGCTAGACTCACTAAAGAAAAAAGAGAAAGGCTTCATATAAACAAAATCTGAAATAAATGAGGAGAAATTACCACATCATAAACATCATAGTAGAATACCATTGAAGATTATATACCACCAAATTCAACACCCTAGAAGAAATCGAAAAATTCCTAGAACTATACAATCTTCCTAAGCTGAGTCAAAAGGAAGTGGAAAACCTAAATGAATCCATAAGCAGGGAGGAAATAGAAACAACTATCAAAAACCTCCCCAAAATAAAAGTCCAGGACCACATGGCTAAACTAGTGAATTCTACCAAACATTCCAGGAAGATTTGGTACCTATTCATCAAAGTCTTCCAAAAAATAGAAGAAGCAATACTCTCTAACACATTTTACGAGGCCAACATAACCCTGATACCAAAACCTGGCAAGGACAACACAGAAAAAGGAAACTACAGACCAATATCTCTAATGAATACAGATGCAAAAATCTTAAACAAAATACTAGCAAGCTGAATACAACAATACATTAAACAAATAATACATCACGATCAAGTGGGATTCATACCAGGAGCAAAAGGATTGCTCACCATAAAGAAATTCATCAAATCACCAAAACCAAGAACAAAATTCATATGATCCTATCAATAGGTGCAGAAAAAAGCATTCAGTAAGATATATCCCTTTATGTTTAAAACACTCAAAAAATTGGAATAGAAGGAAAGTACCTCAACATAATAAAGACCATATATGACAAACCATCAACCAATATCACACTCAATTGTGAAAAACTGAAAGCTTTTTCTTTAAAACCAGAAGCAAGACAAGGTTCCCTATTCTCTCCACTCTTATTCAACATAGTTCTGGAAATTATAGCCAGAGAAATCAAGCAAGAGAAAAAAATCAAAGCATCCATATTGGGAGAGAAAAAGTAAGGTATTACCTTTGTATATGACATGATCCTGTATATATAAAACCCCAAAGACCCCACCAAAAGACTATTAGAACAATAAATCAATACAGTAAAGTAGCAGGATACAAAATCAATATACAAAAGTCTATTGCTTTCCTACACGCAAATGACAAAACTTTGGAAAATTAAGTATGAAAAAGAAAAGAAAATACCTAGGAATAAACTTAACAAAGGATGTGGAGAATCTATACACTGAAAACTATAAAGCATTATTGAAAGAAATTGAAAAAGACACAATGAAATGGAAAAATACTCTATGTTCATAGACTAGAAGAATCAACATCGTAAAATGGCCATATTACCTAAAGCAATAGACAAATTTAATGTAATTCCCATCAAAATCCTAATGCCATTTATTAAAGAAATAGAACAAAAAATCATCATATTTGTATGGAATCATAACAGACCCTAAATAGCCAAAGCAATCCTGAAGATAAAAGAATAAAGCCAGAGGTATCACACTATCTGACTTTAAATTATGCTGTAGAGCCATGATAATCAAAACAGCATGGTATTGGCAGAAAAACAGACACACAGACCAATAAAACAGAATCAAGAGCCCAGAAATAAAACCACATATATATGGAAAATAATCTTTGACAAAGGAGCCAAAAGAACACAATGGAGAAAAGAAAGTCTCTTCAATAACTGGTGCTAGAGTGGGAAGCCACATGCAAAAGAATGAAACTTGACTACAGTTATTTCCCATGCACAAAAATTAATTAAAAATTGATCAAATACCTGAATATAAAATGTGAAACAATAAATCACATAGAAGAAAAAATTGGTACTAAAGTGTGGACCTTAGCCATAGAGAACAATTCATGAATTTGACCCCAAAGGCAAGGAGAGTAAAGGCAAAAATAAATGGGATTATATCAAACTGAAAAACCTCTGCAGAGCAAAGAAACTACACAGGCAGCCAACCAAATAAAAGTTAATATTTACAAACAACAGCTCCGATAAGGGGTTAATACCCAAAATATATAAAGAACTCACAAAGCTCAACAACAATCAAGCAAACAATCCAATTGAAACATGGGGAGAGGAACTGAACAGACACTTTTCCCAAGAAGACATACAAATGGCCACAAATATATGAAAATGTGATCACCTTTGCTAGCTATTAGAGAAATGCAAATCAAAACTACAATGATATAACACCTCACACCTGTTAGATTGGCTATTATCAACAAGGCTATTAATAACAAGTGTTGGAGAGGCTGTGAAGAAAAAGGAAACCTTATTCACTGCTGGTGGGAATGCAAATTAGTACAACATTATAGAAGAAAGTATGGTGGCTCCTCAAAAATTAAGAATAGAACTACCATATGACCCAGGAATCCCTCTACTGGGTATTTACCCAAAAAACTCTGAAACATTGGTACGCAAGGGCATATGCACTCCCATTTTCATTGTAGCACTATTCACAGTGGCCAAGACATAGAAACAACCAGTGTCCCTCAACAGAGGATTGGATAAAGAAGATGTGGTACATATATACAATGGAATACTACTCAGCCATAAGAAATGATGACATATTGCCCTTTACTACAACATGGATGGACCTTGAGAGCATTATACTAAGTAGAATAAGTAAATTAGAAAAAGGTAAAAACTATAATTTCACACATAGGTGTGATATAAAACTGAGACTCATGGACATAGATAAAAGTTAACTGGTTACCAGAGGGGGTGGGGAGGAGAAGGGGAGTAAAGAGGAACAAATATACGGTGATGGAAAATGATTAGACTTTGGGGTGAGGGGCTTACAATGAAATGAATAGTTCAAATGCTATAGAGATGTTCACCAGAAACCTATGTACTCTTACTGATTAATGTCACCCCATTAAATTTAATTTCAAAGTAAGAAAAAATTTAAAATGTCATTTTTCAACTTTTATTTTTTTCACTAAACACTGAATCCTTGAAATAAATATATCTATGTTAACACACATAACTCTGGTATACTTAATTTTGAATAATATTACATTTCATGCAATACCTTAATTTGTTTATCCATTTTTCTGTTAATGGACACTTAAATTGCTTCCAATATTTTGCCTTTACAAATGATGCTGCAATAAATATCTTCATACAGGTGCCTGTGTACACACTTGCAATTGCTTCCAATCTAAAACCTAGCCCTAGAGGAATTACTCCATTGAAGAATATGCCTTTTTGTTCACTTCTTGTTAATACCAAATCATACTGCACTCCTACCAGCAAAGTGTGAAAATTCCTATTTCTCCCATCATTGCCAACACTTGGTATTTTCAGACTTTAATATATTCTTGCCTATTGGAGTGACATGGCACATCTTCATTAGTCTTCCTTTGATTATTAATAAGTTGAACCATTTTTAGTATATTTATCAGACATTGATTTATCCTCTTCCAGGAATTTTCTATCCCATTTTCCAATTTTATTTCTTAACCTTTAAAAATTTTTCACTCATAGTGCATATACAGTCTCAATATATATTTAATTTTTTTTTCATTGATTTGAGAGAAAAAGGAAGGGAGAGATGGGGGGGGAGACAGAGGGGGAGAAGAAGAAGGGGAGAGAGAGAGAAGCATCAACACATTGTTCCACTTTGTTTCATTTTAGTCATGCACTCATTAATTGCTTCTCATATGTGCCCTAACCAGGGACCAAACTTGCAACGTTGAAGTGCCAGGACAATACTCTAAGCACTGAGCTACTTAGCTATGGCACATTCTCAATATTAATTCTTGGTTGTATGTTTAATAAATATCTTCTCTAAGTTTATGGATTATATTCTGCTTTGTCTATAGGTCTCAGTTACACAGAAAATTTAAATTTTCTGCAAGCAAATGTATCAATTTTTAAATATTGTTTTGTTTGTTAAGAAATTATTCCTTTACTCACAGCGTTCTGTGTGTTCTGTACTCATGCCTGGCTTTTCCCTGTTAGGTCATCATTACATTTAGAAGTCATTTAAACACAAGGTCAGAAGCAGAAATAAAATTTTATTTCTCTCCAATGTATTTACTTCTTTACCAGTTTTTCTAGGGTTGTTTATTGGATCATCTAATTTTCTTCCCACTGCTTTTTATGTAACCTATGTCATAAACCAAGTTTTCATATATGGTAGGTTTGTCTCTGTGCTCTTGAGTCTCATAAAATCATCTATATTCTTCTTTTCAAAATCACACTTATTGACTAAATTATGTTAGTAAGACTTGTCACATTTGCCCTAACTGCTATTTACATGTGTTCTTCCTTATAGTTACTGACTTGGTTTCAAATAAATCAATCCCTTTGTGTATTTTAACTGAAATTGCATTTAATGATTCAATTTAATTTTAGAGATAATTACTGGATTTATAATACCATCTTTCTACCCAAGAATACAATCTATCGCTAAATTTAATGTAGTATACTTTTATCTCTTTCAGTAACTATACATTTCTTTATAATAAAGACCTTGCATTTTTTAAGACTTTATTTTAGGTTCTTCTTTAGAGCCTACATCGAAATAGTGTCTCTCCAGAATAATTATAACATTACTCCTTGGAGGTAGATACCTAAGGGGGACTGCTGGGCAATTCTATATAAATTTCTCAGACAGCTTCACCCACAAAATTATTCTGGGTCAATAGATAAATTCTTAGGGAGATATTTTCCTACCTAGAGACTCGCTTTCTTGTTGGGAGATTTTCTTTCGATCCACCTTTTCACTCAAGGAGTAGTAACTCTGAAGGCCTGAGATGCATCTGTGAAAGTGGTCTGAGTTTCAACACCCTGTCTTATATGCCTATAAAATGATTCTGCTCACAGGTTTAAAGTGTGTGTAGGTGGGTGGGGAAGGGTTTCCACACACCATTAAGCACTTCTCTAGAAGCCATTGGGTGTCTTACAATTCAACTCAGTTCAGACACTATTTACCCAGAGATGGCACCAGCTGCCACAGGTGGAGGGTTCAGTCCCATAGGACTGCCCCTTCACACATACACCCTCCACTTTAGACATCAATCACAAGCCCAGGTTGCCACCTGTATTTCTGGCCAACCAGCTACAGATCGGAGAATCCAAGGACCCCCTTTTTGGGTTCAATTAATTTGTTAGAGTGACTCACAGAAATATTTTACTTCCTAAATCACTAAGTTATTGTAAAAAATATATAACTCGGAAACATCCAGATGGAAGAGATGCATAGGGCAAGGTCTGGAGACAGG
The DNA here is from genome assembly GCA_037038555.1 of Rhynchonycteris naso. Taxonomy (NCBI): domain Eukaryota; kingdom Metazoa; phylum Chordata; class Mammalia; order Chiroptera; family Emballonuridae; genus Rhynchonycteris; species Rhynchonycteris naso. The sequence continues at coordinate 304,658,778 of CM072995.1, read as the reverse complement.
TGCAAAGGTTCCATGCTTTCTCCTAGTGCACCGCTCTCCAAGCGCCTCCACACGTCTAACCAAGAAGTTCTCTGAAACCTGTCCTTTTGGGTTTTTGTGGAGGCTTCATTACATAGATATTATTGATGAAATTATTGGCCATTAGATATTGATTCTACCTCCAGCCCTTCTTCCTGAGAGGTGTGGGAGGTAGGACAGAAAGTTCCAAATTTCTAATTACATGGTTGATTCTGCTGGCAAGCAGCCCTTATTCTTAGCTAGAGTCCAAAAGTCACCTCAATAGCATAACATAAGACATCTTTGTAGCTTTCATCCCTTAGAAAATTTCTAGAGTTTGAGGAGCCCTGCCCCAGAAGTGGGGGCATGAAAACCAAATATATATTTCTTATTATAAATCATAATGTTACAACTTGTAAGCCTCATTGATTGTCTCCAAGTCCTTTAATTGTCAAGCCTCATATTGACTTCACCTAGTCCCCATTGAGCTTCTGGGCTTAGATCCTTAATCTCTTACACTTTCCTCTTTACTTCTGGCCCCTTGCAAACTCTTCTGCTTATGAATTCAGCTATGTAGTTAAAAGGATCATTGTTACATTTAATTCAGAATCTCTAGATATGTGAACCGATAGTGACTTAGACTTATAGTTACCTAGTCTGAATTATGGATCTGTCTTGCCCAAGTCATCTAACCAATAAATGGATGAACTAGAACTTTTAAACAGGGCTTTCTTACATTTTATCACACTCGCACTCTTTTCTTCACATCAAAGGCATAGGTGAAAATAATATAGTCTAGTAGTCCAAAAGCTCTTCAAAATATCACTAAAAAACAATTGACACAAATCCATCAGTCAACAATTTCTTTTAACTTTTTCATTCAATTCATATTTTTCCATCTTGTTCACAGGGATATGTTGAAAGCTATAGTGGATTTGATAGTGTCTCCCCAAAATGTGTGTCCATCCAGAACCTCAGAATGTGCCATTATTTGGGAATAGGGCCTTTGCAGATATACTTATAGTAAGATGAGGTCAAACCGGAATAGAGTACACCCTAAACCCGCTGACTGCTGTCTTTATAAGAAGGCACCCAGAGAGAGAATGGCTGATTCATGAGAAGGTGGAGGCAGAGACTGAAATTACACAGCCACAAGCCAAGGAATACCAGGAGCCACCAGAGTTGGAAGAGCAAGCGAGGATTCTTCCCTAGAATTTTCACAGTAAGCATGGCCCTGCCGACACCCCGATTTCAGACGTCTAGAGCTGTAGAACACACTCCTCTTGTTTAAAGCCACTGCGTTTGTGGTGATCTGTTATGGCAGCCCTAGGAAATGAACACAAATGGATTTATGAAATGTTTCACTAAATCAAGATGCAGAGTTTCTTAGTAATTTTCCTAAAAACTGTTCAGAACATATCTGATCCCTCATGTTTAATAGGTCTCTCATTTTCTTTCATTTCTCATGAGTTACTGACAGTTATTCTTTGATTACATTTGCAGGTCAGTGTAGTGCACTGGAATTAATTTATTTGTCTGTCTCAATAAAGGGCACTACCATCCTACCAATTACTCAGACCAGATATCTGAATGTCATCCTTGTCACCTTTTTCTCCTTAACTCCATACATTTAATAGCTAAGTTCGGCATTACTTTCCTATCTCTTAAATCCATCCACTTTTCTGCAGTCCCAATGACTAGTTTCCTAGTCCAGATCACCATCATTTCTACAACAGAGTTCTACCTAATATTCCTGTTTCATTTACTCATCCATCCATCCACCCACCCATCTAAGAAATACTAATTAAATATCTACTATGGGATAAGTACTTCGCAAGGCACTCTGGATACAAAAGTGAATTAAAAAAAAAAAACTGGCTCCCTGCCCTGATAACATTTATAGCATAGTGTAAGGGTTAGAATTAAACAAATACTCTCACAGTTTAATGTAAAACTATCTAAAAACAAAAGCAGGGAAGGAGGGGGTTTATAGTATTGTGAGGTCCTTTGAGTTTTTTTAATCTTTTATCACTCCAAGATTGGAAGTCAAAGAAAATATATGTGAGAACTATAAAGGGTGTTAAAAAGGGATGGGTGGAATAATAAGTTATCTATTTTTATCATGCAATTGTGTGCTTTTTTAAAAAGTTATATTTTACAATAAGCTTAGCTTTTTATAATTATTGAAAAACCCACAATAAATGGGCTCTTCAAAATAAACTTGGATATACTACTGTACTGCATTTGGGAGGTGCTGAGATGACCACAACCACCTAGCCTGCCTGTTACGACAGTCACGGCACTACATTTTAATTCTTGCTTGTATGTCAGTCTCTCCCAAAAGGCTAGAAACTTCTTGAACACAGGAATTTGCTTTATGAACTACTGTGCTCCAAACCAAAATCCTGCTAATAGCATTACAGTAGTAAATCCTAAATAAATATTTTTAAATAGGCTGAAAATAGCAGTGATGTACTTTAACTTTTTTTAATAGTTTGTTGCATGTGAAGGTATTGAAGATGGTAAAAAACAATAAAAACAAAAACCAGAACGAGCTTGGACCTTTACCAAAGATATGCTTTCATGTAGAGGGTTTTAGTTTTTAGAACACTGAGCATTGTTTAATTTCACTCATGGATGTGAAATTAGGAACTTCAGACCTCATTTACCCCCACTCCAAAATATACCTGGTTATACACTTGTCCAAATGAATCTCTAATGTGAAATCCTCCATGAGCCTTCCAAACAGTGCCAATTATTTTCTGAACAGTGACAAATCAATGAGCCAAATTAAGTGCCTTTTCTTATCATATTCTAATTAAAATTCATCCCAATAGGTAAAGTTCCTTAGCACAATATTAAAATATTACTCTATAATTCAAGGCTATGTTTGCATTGAATAAATTAGCTTAATTCAAGTGTCAAATTGAATAGGAATATTGAGTACGTGTGCATATGCTCCTAGTGCTTGCAGTACCCATGAAATTGCTGGGCAATCTTTGGATATATTGGTATAAAAAAGCTCTTCAGAAGAAGATAGACTTTGTTTCTTGCCTTTCCTTAAGTTACAGACTAAATTCCTCATCAACCGGAATCTGCAGAATACCTTTTATTTCATAACCACTATGATTATTTGAAACATGAATAATGAAGTACTTCTTCTTGAATATATGGTAAATAAAAATAAACCCCAGTTATCTAGAGAGGGGGGATTACTCAGAATTTAAAGAAATTCTAAAATATTACAGGCCTACAAATTGGTTGCATAGATATTAATGTTAACCTGAATCTTGCTTAGATATATTGTTTGAAGATTGGTCCCTTCTTTTTTAGTAGATTGTACTTAACACAGAGTGTTTTAGTCCTTTAGGTCATAAAAAAATATGTGCAAGTCCCACACACCAGTCATTGTTATGTTTGTTCTGGAATATTAATATAATTTATAATTTTAAGGACATCAAATCTGGAAATAAAGCAATGTCAGAAAATAAGTGGAAGTAATTTGACTTTCTTGGGCTTGTGAAATGTTGTTTCTGCTTCATGTCTAGGTCTGTCCCTTTAAAACACACATCTACAAAAGGTAATTATTCTTTTCATCTGGCCTTCCCTCTGAGCCCTCAGGCTCAGGCTGTGCCAGCTATGGTCAGCTGACTCCACAATGGGCAGAGTTTTCCTCCAATGTGCCATCTTCACCCCACTGGTAGTACCTGATGGACAGACTGATTGGAAAAGGGCTATAACTAGTTTTTGATGTCTGCTGTAGGGAAAGTATAATTAAGTATAAATCCCATTGTTTGTATAACTACACAAGCCTATAAATGAATATTTATAGGTTTGGGAGTTCATCCCATTTTGCCTTGCTGCTCTGGTTTTTAGTTTACTCTCTTAAATTCTCCAATCAAGTCTCTAGGGAAAGATCTAGGCCATTACAAGCACATTCATTCTTTGCCAGGTCTGTCACTGCTAAAATCAGGATTAGTTCCAGAAACTCAAAGTGAAAGTACTTCTAGTGTCCTGATTCTTGAGGTAGATAAGAATTATAGACTCCATGAGGAAGAGTAGGACCCTCTAACTTAAAATCAGCCTGAATTGTTTCATTAGATTCAGAATGGATTTGGCTAGATCAAATAGTCTCACAATGCATATTTCAGTTACATAATTTTAGAATTTATTTCCTCCAGGCCAATGCTACACTCATGGCAGAAGAAAGAAGTATTTGTGGGATTCTATTCCAAGAGTCTCTTCCAAGACTTTCTAGGACAGCTTGGCCTGCCACTTCATGTAGACAGTTTCTCAGGCAGAATTGAGCCCAGAAACAAAAAGATCACCTATGTGGAAAGGCTCACATACTCTGGTGAAGTTTTCTTGAATATGGGCTATTTTAACAAATTGTAGAAGTAAGATTTCTAGAATCTTATTTCTCTCCCCAAAATAAGCTCCTGCGGTATAAGTTGCCCTAGTATGACTTGACACAAAAAAGCAGTCAAGACAAGAGGACTGTCTCCTCAAGCAGTGTGAAATAGCTTTGAAATACAGTTCTACTGGAAAGAGGAGCAGAGGGTTGTACAATGTTTTTCAAACATTTTGAAATTGTAAAAAGTGAATTTGTTTTGGTTTGGATTTCACATACATTGGAAAGAAGAAACAAAAACATACCCCACGTGGTATTCAGTCACAGAAGTACAGACTATTCCAGGATCTTCTCCTGGGTCCACTATTGTGACCTCTGTGTGCATTAGCACACAACTTTGGGTTCCTTTCCTTTGTGAACTTGAGAACACAAAGCCGTGTCCTTGGAAACTGATGATGGCCAAATGGGGGTGGGTGTGGAAGTTTAGGTGAAAAATGTAAAGGGATTAAGAAGTACAAATTGGCAGTTACAAGACAGTCATGGGGCTTTAAAGTACAGCATAGGGAATACAGTCAATAATATTATAATAACTATGTATGGTGTCAGGTGGATACTAAACTTATTGGGGGGAATTATTTCATAAGTCTAACCACTATGCTATACAACTGAAACTAATATAACACTGGATGTCAATTGTAATTTAAAAATTTTAAGAAAAGAGGAAAAAGCCACGTTCTTGGGTTGTCTGTTATAATATCACTGAGTTTCTGATGAGAGTCTGCAAAATATGATTCACCTTGACCTTGGGCAGCATCAACTGGCCTACCCTGAACACCAGATACATATCTACAGGGCTTCTTCTGCAGAATACATGTCACAAATTAACATTCTTCCTGAGTACTGAATATCTATTTACCAAGAATAAGTGAAGAGGGATTCTTGACTTAATGCCCCAAAGCTGGAAAGTTTAGAAATAAACATTTCAGTACTCACAGATTGGAATTTAGTAAGGAGATTTAATACAGGATTGGCAAAAGTAAGTTTACAGTTATTCATATAAAAAAAATTATAATAATTAATAAATAGTAATGCAAGAATAAACTGTGTTTTGTGTACAGCTATACCTATATAAGAGAGAAAATTCAACATCCTGATGAACAAGCACTACTGAAACAAATTAATTCAAAGAAATACATGAAACAAAGAACTGCAGCATACACAATGGAATGTTTTGCTGGCTGAGTTCTCTTATGACTTTCATAGACTGGAAGAAAAGTAATAAAAATGTTTCCTCAAAATATTTTGCTTTTGAAGCAGTATCACTATAACTTTGGTGTAAAAAGTTTTGGATTTAACTCAATATTTTGATATCTAAATCATTGTAGTTTTTCTCATTTTCCCAAAATAGGTGCCAGTACAAATTCAGTTTGATTCAATCTGCTATCCCGGTGGAAACAGCTGGCATGTATAAGAACTGAACTGGGCCCTAGAGCATATTACACAGAGGTGCTTATATAATTTGAAAGTGAAAATAAAAATACAGATTCAATAGAAGCAAACATTTATGAGCACCTCCTATACTGTTCTTGTTTGTTACCTAATATTTTAATTCAAGGTAAAGTTTTGTTTTTGTTTGCATATTTTGATTTTTAATCATATGTTGTATCAAATGTAGAAAGAGCCAAGTGGGAAATTATTAGCTGAATATGGCATATTGAATAAGAATACTAATAAATGAAAGGCAGAAACCATGGGACAAACTGAAAACACGAGGCTAGTGTGTTCCAAAAGAAAAGTTTATTTTAAAAATGCCTGAGGGCAGGTGGGCTGTAACCAACAAAGGGTGTCAGCCCCGAGCTGTGGGAGAAGCATTAGATCAGTGGTTCTTAACCTTTCTTGAGGTACCGAACCCACCAGTTTCATATGCACATTCACCGAACCCTTCTTTAGTGATAAAATATGATTTTTTTTTTCCAAATTCAAGACATAGGTATATGTTTTTTTACTGGTGCACAAAATGAGCCATGCGTGAATATCACCTTGCTCAAAGAACAAAACCAACAAAGTGCATGAACTCACAACAAATTACGGTATTACTTTATTCTGGCTTCCACGGCAGAGGCTTCTCCGAACCCCTGAGACCAACTCGTCGAACCCCTAGGGTTCAATAGAACCCAGGTTAAGAACCACTACATTAGATATAGGGGTTGCTGCAGGCTTTTGCTGGCATGGGGTTGGGTGCACCTGGACATACTCAGATTAGCATATCAAGGTTTGTAGCCTTGGTCACTGACTTGATGGTAAGCAGGAGCAGGGGAATTCAACTACAGAAACACAAGTTCTTTCTGATGTAGCACAAGCTTAGTCAGGGTGGTTCTTTATGGTGTCCTTGGTAAATCTTAAAGATAGCTGAGAGGTCAGGAATCTCCCAGGAACAGCCAGGCCCTGGTACCTCTGGGCCTGTGGCTAGGCTTTTACATAAAACTACTGAGACTTAAACTTCCCTAATTGTCAGGTCCCTTCCCAGTGTAAGTTTTTCCTGACATTCCTACAAAAGTAAACATTTTGCTACATTTAAAAGTAAAGGACAGCCTGACCAGGAGGCGGCACAGTGGATAGAGCGTTGGACTGGGATGCGAAGGACCCAGGTTCAAGACCCCGAGGTCATCAGCTTGAGCGCGGGGCCCATCTGGCTTGAGCAAAAGCTTGTTAGCTTGGACCCAAGGTCACTGGTTCCAGCAAGGGGTTGCTCAGTCTGCTGAAGGCCTGTGGTCAAGGCACATGTGAGAAAGCAATCAATGAACAGCTGAGGTGTTGCAATGAAAAACTGATGATAGATGCTTCTCATCTCTCTCCATTCCTATCTGTCTGTCCCTGTCTATCCCTCTCTCTGTCCCAGTAAAACAAACAAATAAACAAATAAATAAATAAATAAAAGTAAAGGACAGGAAACCATTAAGAGAGAGAATAGTAAGCAAACTAACTACAACCTCACAGTGGAGGATAAAGATATTCTGTTTGGAGCCCTAGTGGGAAGTTTGGTGAGAGGAATTTGAGTTTTAATGGGCCCTGGATTTAAAGGAGCCCTGAAACCAAACCTCACATTTTCCAAATGTGTATGAAATATTTTCTAGGCTATACCACATGTTAGGATACAAAACAAGTCTCAATAAATTTAAGAAGATTAAAATCATATCAAGCATCTTCTCTAACCATAATGATATAAAAACAGAAATCAATCACAAGAATATAACTGAAAAACACACAAATATATGAAAGCTAAATAACATGTTACCATACAATGAATGGGTCAACAATGAAATCAAGATACCTTGAAACAAATGAAAATGAGAACACAATAACCCAAAACCTATGGGACATAGAAAAAGCAGTCCTAAGAGGGAAATTCATAGTATTACAAGCCAACCTCAAGAAACAGGAAATACTGTATCTCGAATAAACAATGTAACTTTACACTTAAGAAAACTTGAAAAAGAATAACAAATAAAGCCCAAAGTGAGAAGAATAAAAAAGGAAAAAATAAAGATCAGAGCAGAAATAAAATCGAGTCTAAAAAACCAACATAAGACCTTGGCCTATTGACTCAGTGGTAAAGTGTCGGTCTGGCTTATGGATGTTCCAGGTTATATTCCCAGTCAGGGCATACAGGAGAAGTAACCATCTGCTTCTCTACCCCTCCCCCATACCCCTCTATCTCCTCCTCCTGCAGCCATGACTCAATTGGTTTGAGTGCATCAACCCAGGAGCTGTGGTAGGCTCTGTGGAGCCTCACCTTGGGCACTAACAACAGGTCAGTTGTGAGCATGGCACCAGATGGGCAGAGCATTGGCCCCAGACAGGAGTTGCCAGGTGGATCCAGTCAGGGCACATGCAGGATTGTGTCTGTCTCCCCTCCTTTCACTTGGAAAAGAAGAAACAAACAAAGAAGAATAAATAAATAATACAATAACACAAAAGATCAATAAAACCAAGAGCTGGTTCTTTGAAAAGATAAATAAGATTGACAAACTTTCAACCAGATTCAAGAAAAAGAGAATAACCAAATAATAAAATCAGAAATGAAAGAGAATAACTGACACTAAAGAAATAAAGGATTGTAAGAAAATATTATGAACAGCTATATGCCAACAAATTGGGCAATCTAAGACAAAATGGATAAATTCACAGATACATACAATCTTCCAGAACTGAATTAGGAAGAACCAGAGAAATTGAATAAACAGATTACAACTAGTGAAACTAAAGCAGTAGTAAAACTGTAGAAATAAGATCATATTGTACAGGTGATTTTACAATTTGCTTTAGTACTGTATACTGTGTTCCTGAGGTTTAACCACACTGATACATACTTTTAGATCAATTTGACTGATGTGTCTAATCAGTTGAAAGATAACATTTTAAATATTTTTCCTTCTGTTGATGAACATTTGAATTGCTTCTAGTTTTTCAGTATTAGCATTAAAACAACCTTGAACAATCTTCTATTTGTCCTCTGGAAAAAATAGGGTCAAACTGTACAGCACAGATCTGAATATTTGAAACTTAACTATGTATAATCAAATGAGCTCCTTGCAAAGATTCCACCAACCTATATTTCCCTTTTCCCTACACCACGAAGTGGTGAAAAGTTTCAGTTGCTTCGATTCTCACCAGAACGTCAGGCTACATTTTTGATGGCAGCAACTTTTCAAAAGTGGACATTTGCCATGATCTCATAAAGACAATCTTTTTGTTGAGGATATTGCATTTTACTCAAGTCCAAGGACTCCAAATAACAAAAAACTGTGTTCCTATTGGGTAATTAATTCTCTCCTTTTTTTTGCTTACTTCTTTCCTCCAAGACTGTCCACTCCATCCTGTCTGCTTTCTGAATCCACTATATGTTTGAAGGTAAAACTTCACTCTTCTCTCTGAAGTCAGCCTTGACCACTCTGACAGGAGACTCTTTCATTTCACAGTCCTCTGTACCCATTGCACAGTGACCAATTGCTGTCTAGGATCAATAAGACAACTTATCTTAAACACCGGTCCTCTCACCTGAGTTTACTCTAAGCAAGTCTCATAAAGACTAATAATAAACCTTGATGACCAGGTGGTGGCACAGTGGATAGAGCATCAGACTGGGATGCAGAGGACCCAAGTTCAAAACCCTGAGGTTGCTGATTTGAGCGGGGGTTCATTCAGCTTGAGCATGGGCTCATGAGCTTGAGCACAGTCATGGACATGACCCCATGGTCTCTGGCTTGAGCCCAAAGGTCACTGGCTTGAGCCCAATGTCACTGACTTGAGCTCAAGGTTGCTGGTTTGAGCAAGGGGTAACTCACTCTGCTGGAGCCCCCCACCCCCAGTCAAGGCACATATGAGAAAGCAATCAATAAATAACTAAGAAGTCACAACAAAGAATTGATGCTTCTCATCTCTTTCCCTTCCTGTCTGTCTGTCCCTCTCACTGTCTCTCTCACAAAAAAACAAACTGATAATAATAAGGCTTTCCAAATTTCCAGACTGTCTGTCATGGTCATTATCATAGGTGGCTTTTAACCTTTTTTTAGTAGAAGGATTCTTTTCAAAGACAACGAGAAAATCATTGCCATCCCTCATGATAGAAGTATAGTGGCCTTGGCCAAATGGCTCAGTAGATATTGACCTGATGTATGGACATCCTGGGTTCGATTCCTGGTCATGGCACACTGGAGAAGTGACCATCTGCTTCTTTCCCCCTCCCACTTCCCCTTCTTTCCTTCTTCCCCTCCCACAGCCAGTAATTTGACTGGTTCAAGTGTTAGCACCCCTGGCACTGAGGGTAGTTCATTGGTGCAAGCATCAGCCTCAGGCAATAAAAATAGCTCAGTTGATTTTATACCAAGGTTGCCAGGTGGATCCTTGTTGGGGCTCATGCAGGAGTCTGTCTCATTATCCCCCCTCTTCTCACTTAAAAATTTTAAAAAGTATAGTATATATTGATTTGGCAAATATATGACATAACACTAAATCATATCTAAAGTCTCCATGAGAAAAGTCAAGAAAGTCACTGATCACATATAGTCTACTGTCTTAAAACCCTCTTTGCTTCAGTTTTTCTGTGTACCCTTTCTTTCTTAACTCTCTAGTCTCACTGTCTAAGCTCCCCTGAACTTGCTCCAAACCCACTCATAGCTGCTTTTTCTGTCTAGCTTGTCTCTGCATCTCATTAGATGCCTCTTTCTCCTCCCCACCAATCCATTTTCTAAACAGCCCCTTCCCAGGCTGTACCCACTTCCCTGAGCAAAACCAGAAAGACCCAAGGCCAGCAACTTACAAAATATAAGAATTCTTACCCAAGAAAGTTGGGGTAGGATAAAGCTATGTAGGCATATTGTGAACCCACCAAACTGATGTGTGACTACTAGTTTTTCAGTCTGTAGAAATGTTAAGAATTTGACATCAAACTTTAGCCCCAAAGGTACCTAATCTATAATATAAACCTCTACCTCAACTTCTACCTCCTGAGAATCCCTGCAGGACCCAGCTTAGTAACGTGCATGGAGTCTGCTGACAGTACAGGGCAAAAGTACTTTTTAAACCCAAACTGATGTTGAAATATGCCCTTGCCAATAAATCAATGTTCCCACCTTAATTAACTTATTGACTCACTTGTCTGGGAAAAGAAGGTCAGAGCCAGCCACTGGAGTAGATCCACGTTGATTCAAACATCACAAAAAGAGAGAAAGCATTGCATTGATTGTTTACCCCACAAATTGATATTTATATTTTAACTGCAACATTTTCTGACCTACATCTTGTAGTCTATATAATTATGTAAAAATACTATAAGCCTCAGCAGCATAAAAGTTTAAAAAGCTGAGAAAATAATGCAGGAAAAAGGAATAACGTGTATAATTTATTAAGAACTCTGGCACACCATTTTATTTTAGTCAGAATAGGAAAATGGTGACTTGTCCCAGCAAAAAAAAACAAACAAACCCAAGTTTGTAGGTATATTCTCAATGTATAAAGTAAAAGTTTTTGAGTTTTCTCTTCTGTTGGAAAATGTGATCTCATCTTTCTAGAAGATAACCAACTGAGAACTAAAATAATAACAAATAATAAATGAACAAAAATAAAAATAAATAATAAACACCAGAGCATGATTACTATGTGCTGTGAATGGAAAGAGGAGAGGCAGTGCAGTAGGAGCACTAAGCCAAATGTCAGGAGCTTTGCTCTAGGACAGGGCTCTCCCACTGATGGTCTTTTTTCTCTTTTCATCTGCATTTTCCTAAGGGAGTTTTGGCTAAGTGATCCCTAAAGTTTCTAGCAACTCTGCAATTCAGAATTCTGAAAGTCCATGCATTTGAAGATGGTCTCATCCATTTTTCCTTAACTCTAAAATAGTAAACATGTGGAAAGAGAAGTAAATTTAGAATTGGAAGAAAAAAGGTTGTATCCTAACTGTGACCTCAGATGTATGATCTTGGGCATGTCATTATTTTTGTATCTTCATTTTGTTGTTTATGCTGTATTTCTTATTACCTCTATATTTAATAATACTTAGTATAGTGTAGCTGCTGAGAGGGTTAGATATAATAAAAATATACATATAATTCTTAATGATAAAACATTAAACAAATATTGGTGATTAATATTGCCATGGCACTTTATGCTAATAAGATTATAATACAGGTAGACTAAAATTTTCTAGGACAGAGGCTAGGATATAATACTTCTTTTCTAGCCTGACCAGGTGGTGGCACAGTGGATAGAGCATCAGACTGGGACATAGAGGATTCAGGTTTGAAACCCAGAGGTCGTCAGCTTGATTGCAGGCTCATCTGTTTTAAGCAAGGCTCACCAGCTTGAGCATAAGGTCACTGGCTCTGGCTTGAGCAAGGGGTCACTTGGTCTGCTGTAGCACCCCCCCCCCAGGTCAAGGCACATATAAGAAAGCAATCAATAAATAACTGAGGTACCCAACGAAGAACTGATGCTTCTCATCTCTCTCCCTTCCTGTCTGTCTGTCCTTCTCTCTGTCTCTGTCACACACACATACACACACACACACACACACACACATATGCAAAATACTCTTCCTCCAAAAAAAGCCATTTGCATAGACCCACTGACCAAATTAAGTAATAGTTTTATGATTGATAATTCTATTTTAAAAATATAAAATAATTTCTGTAAGAGATATTAAAGATCACCAGTGGTATCACTTCAAGTCATTAAAACTTATTACTGCAGTTTATTTTGTTGTTAATTAAACAAACTATGTAATATTTCCTTATCAATTCAGGCTACTAGAAAAAGTAGCAGAGACTGAATGGTTTATGAACAACAGAAATTTATTTCTCACAGTTCTGGAGACTGGAAATCTGAGATCAGGGTGCCAAGCACAGCTGGGTTCTGGTAAGAGCTCTCTTCCAGGTTACAGACTGCTGACTGTCATGGTGGAAAATAGTGAGCTAGGTGTGGTCTCTTCTTATAAGGGCACTGATTGTACTCATACAGGCTCTACCTTCCTAACAGGACCATCTCCCAAAGGCCCCACCTCTAAAACATCACATTAGGGATTCAATTTCAACATATGAATTTGGGAGTGGTGGCATAAACATTTAGTCCATAACAAATCATGTTATACCAAAATAAGAGACTACTTAGCAAATTCAAATATGCTAATCCTGCTTCATAAAGCCTACTATGCGAACCCTCTATTTCTATACTTATGTACATAAGTTTGTGAGGGAAAGTCCTTTCTTCAATGTTTATTTTTCTTTTACGTTCAGAACCTGGGTTTATTTATTTATTTATTTCTGTATTTTTCTGAAGTGAGAAGTAGGGAAGCAGAGAGACAGACTCCTGCCTGTGCCCAACCAGGATTCACCCAGCATGCCCACTAGGGGGCGATGCTCTGCCCATCTGGGGCATTGCTCCATTGCGGCCAGAGCCATAGTGCCTGAGGTTGAAGCCATGAAGCCATCCTCAGGGCCGGGCCAACTTTGCTCCACTGGAGCCTTGGCTGTAGGAGGGGAAGAGAGAGAGAGATATGAGATGGGGAAGGGTGGAAAAGCAGATGGGTGCTTCTCCTGTGTGCTCTGACCAGGAATTGAACCTGGGGACATCCACACACCGGGCTGATGCTCTACCACTGAGTCAACAGGCCAGGGCCAAAGAATCTTTGGGTCTTTCTTTTCCAGACTTCAGAATGATTTTACTGAATCCTCACTGTCTGGCTGACCAAGAGTTAGTAAGAGATATTTACTCGGTGGAGGAAGTAAATTAAAAATCAGCACTGTCTGCTGTCTTCACACAGAAGATTATGCAAATGTTCATCTGTTCCTTTGAAGCCTTGAACATCCTGTGGCAACAACAGCCCCTTTGCCAGGAACTGTATTTATACTAATGTTTAAAGTGAGCGTGCCCTTACCAATAATAGCTCAGAAGAAAACTAGCCAACAGTTTTTAGTATCAGAAAGATTGAAAACTGTGCTTCTAAATGGTCAATTTCATGGTGAAAATGTGATTCTCTTGGGCCATTGCAAGTGTCAGATTCCCTCACCTGAGCCTCTCTTCCCTCTGCAGCCTCAAGCTGGTAGAGCAATCCCATCCTGGAAAAGAACCTCTCCCAACTTTCTCATCATGCTCTTCCTACCTTTCTTCCAAACCTGTATAAAACTCTAAGTAAAATCTTATGCAATCATATGCTAATTTGATTGCTTGGCTGAATAGTCAAGAATACCTTCCCCCTCCCTAAGTTTCTGACTAAAAAACCCAACATCTTCTCCCCCAAAAGAACACTATTTCCTGGCTATCTACACATCGGGTTTGAATCAGAACTGACTTTTCTGGAAAAATCTACCATGTCTTAGCATAGTAATAATCTAAGAAATAAAAGAATAGCTGAGGGCGAGGAAATGCTCAGACTGTTCTTATGGAGGAAAGAAGCCTGCCTCGATGGGTCTCAGCCTCCAAAAAGGGCCAACAAGCTAGAACTTGTGCTTGCTTCTATTATACTTCTATTATAGCCTTCCATCTTTACAACCACCCAAACAGGCAGGTTCATTTAAGCAATCCACAAATTCCTTTAATAAGCAGTCCTAATGATAAGCTGTGAATAAAATAGACCATCCATGTCTTCTGTCCCTACAGTATGGCCAGACAGACAAGTCAACAGCTGCAGGTGCAATGACCGTAAATAGAAGTGCGGGTGTTATATGAGAGAAAGCATTCAGCCAAGCCCTATACAATGAATAGGAATTATTTAGATGGGGAAGGTGTGAGGGGCAAAATGATTATCATCTTCCTTGATAGATGATTTAAGTAGATTAATTACTCTGCAAATGTAAGAAAAGACAGGCTCCAGATCTCCATCCTCCATAGTTAGGTGCTCGGAGATTACCATCTGAGATACAGGACATGGATTATGTTTTAGTCTTACATAGGTGGAGGAAGGGAACTGTCTGGTAAAAACTGTCCTCAGATTTTTAATTTGGGGAAGAGGATATTGGAGTAGTTCATTGAGAGAACATGGCTATTGTTTGACCGAGGAAGTACACCTGGGCAGTCAGTCTCCTCACCCCCCTCCCTGTCCTTGGAATTTACTTTCAGGCCACTGTTCCGAGAGTAGGAACCATTTCCAGGACACAGCCCGGAGAGAACAATGTGTAGCTGAGACCAACTGGACTGAATATATGACGGAACCGAATATGTGCTGCACAGCTCCAGCTAAGGCCTCTATACAAACTTGTAAGAATCTGGTGGATGGCTGTGAAGATCTACTCATTTTGAAGCTGCCCAGACAAACCTACTATGTAAACTTCCTTGCCTCTTAAACTTGCCACCTACCCATCTACACTAGCCGGCCTACTTCTTTTGTCTCGCCTTGCCTTCTGTGTCTGGGATCCAATGGAGGATAGAAGAGGGAAGAGATTTAGTCAAATTCATTTTAGCAAAGAAAGCAGACAACATCTATTCAATATGTTTTCTAAGCAAAAGGGAAAAAATAATCCCCATAGACATAAACAACAGCATGGTCATTACCAGAGGGAGAGGGAGAAGGGGGAGGTAGAAGAGGGTAGAGAAGGGGGTGAATTGTGATGGAAGAAGACTTGATTTGGAGTGGTGAACACACAATACAATGTACAGATGATGCACTATAGAATTGTACACCTGAAATCTGTATAATTTTATTCATAATACACCCCAATAAGTTCAATTTTTTTTAAAAGTGGTTTTAAAAAGGCATCCTGTATTACGAGCTGGTAGCACCATGGTGAGAATGTCTGGAGCTCTGAAAGCTGTTCCGGTAAGGTGGAAAAATCAGACAATCTAGCCCATGCTCTCTTCCAGAGCATGTGTCTAACTTCAGCCTGCCAGGTTCTTGCCAGCAACACATGCCCAGTGTAAGCACGAATGCTAAGTAAGCCTCTTGTCAGTCTCACAGCTCAGGGAAGTCTCTTCAAGGACCTGAGGGCACTTATCAGTGAAGATAAAAATGTCCAATCTCCCAGTTTCCTGGGAAGAGATGGGCCTGACTTCAGCCATCACTTGACTCCAAATTCCAAGACTCACCTCCTTTTAAAAATATACGAGGAAAATCAGCCCATTTATCTTGAAAACATAAATATTATGAGCTCTATCCACTTCACTGTATGACAGTCTCAGAATTTTTCCCTGTGTTTGCAGGCTTGTGATGGGCATCACACCCTGCTTTAATGCTTATTCAGTAATAAAATGGTCTTCTTTCTCCTCTCACATTTGTGGGAAGATTATTCTGGGTTGGAAGCAGACTTTGTTTTTATTATATTTCCTCAACACTCCCCACCATTTCCCCACTGGCAGGAAGAGGAGAATTAAAGGGTGAATTTTATGACAACTGCTTGGTGTCCAGACAAGAAGTTGGATCTCACCAGAGTTGAGAGGTGAAACAGGGAGTTGTACTCATATAATCGCATGGGAGGCAGGTTTCAGCAGCATGGTTAACCAAGTTCTCAGAACACAAGGTCAAGAACAGCCTGAGTCCTTTGTGAGTCTCCCTCAATGACATTTTAACCAAAAAATTAGGATATTCTGTGAATAAGGAAGATGAAAATTTCTAGCTTGCATGGCTGGGTCAATTGCAGAAGAAAGAAAATGAAGCCAGGCTCCCAACTCTACCAAGAGGAATGACAAAGTTTTAGAAAGATCCCTAACAACGTTCCTATTCTCCTGTCCCTGTACTCTAAGTTACTTTCTCTTCTGTACAGCACGGCTTCATCTCTCAATGAAGCAAACCTATGCTCTTCTACTGGACTAGCAGAAGTAGAGGAGCAGGGGAGACTTTGTACCTAGATTTTGATGGGGATGCCCCCATATCAGGGGGCAGCTTTAAAGAGAAAGAGAAGAAGGCTGGATGTCTAAGATCTCTGAAACAGGAAGGGAGAGCCAGGGACATGGTGAATTCTTCATGACCGAGACAGTGGCCATTTCATTGTGCTCTCTGGGACACCTGGAAGACTCCGAGAGTTTTCCCACCTCCTGGCTGAAATGACTGATTCTCTACCGTCAGAACTCTGAGGCCTTGGTTTGTGATCTGACCCTTGCTCAGTCAACAAACACTATTCTTCAAGCACTTGCTGTGTGCCAGGCACAGTACTGGGATCTGAGGTAGGACTCAAGCAGACTCGGTACACTTTGGTTTAAAGAAGGACACATACATTTTTTTCATCACACTTAAACTAAATTCAAATCTCTTTCTGCCCCTCTAACTTTGTCCCTTAGTGCTTTCTCTCTCATTCACCCTGTGTAACACCCTTTTTTCCTATTTCTCAGTCACTTCTCATTTGCTGCTGCCTCAGAGTCTTTCCACTTTCCTGTTTTTGAAACACTGGATCCCTGCATTCAGGCCTTTGCTCAAATGCTCCATCTTCATAAAGGCCTTTCCCCATCAGCCTATGAATAGCATCTGTTTGGTCTCTCCCTGTCAAAACATCCTAAAGTCATTCCCTGCATGGCTCTTATTCCTACCTAAAATAGTTTAACATACAATTTACTTTGTGTTTTACTAGCATATTTTCCATTTCTCCCACTGGAGGATAATTCTGAGAAAACAGAGAAATGTGCCTTCTCATTCTCTGCTGCTTCCCACAGGTTGGCCACAGTCCCCAATACCCAGCACAGAAAAGGTACTGGTTGCTATTTGTTTAATTGATTAATTAATTAACAGCAAGTGTCCAAAGAACCCAAGAGTCTGTGGACCGAAACCAGGCAAAGGCAACACAAAGAAAAAAAATTACAAGCAAATATCCCTGATAAATTTAGATGCTAAAATCCTCAACAAAATATTAGCCAACCGGATTCAGCAATATATGAAGAAAATTATACAACATGATCAAGTGGGATTTATTCTGGAGAGGCAGCGCTGGTTCAGTATTCACAAATCAATCAATGTGATTCATCACATAAACAAAAGGAAGGACAAAAACCACATGATCATTTCAATAGATGCAGAAAAAGCATTTGATAAAATCCAGCACCCATTCATAATCAACTCTCAGTAAAGTGGGAATACAGGGAACATTCCTTAACATGATAAAGGCCATCTATGACAAACCCACAGCAAACATCATAATAAATGGACAAAAATTAAAAGCAATCCCTTTAAGATCAGGAACCAGGCAGGGGTGCCCCCTTTTACCACTCTTATTCAACAATCCTAGCTACAGCAATCAGACAAGAAGAAATAAAAGGCATCCAAATTGGAAAAGAAGAGGTAAAACTGTCATTATTTGCAGATGATATGATATGGTATATAGAAAACCCTAAAGTCTCAGTCAAAAACTACTGGACCTGCCAAATGAATTCAGCAAGGTGGCAGGATATAAAATTAATACTCAGAAATCAGAGGCTTTTTTTTTTTTTTCAGGGACAGAGAGAGAGTCAGAGAGAGGGATAGATAGGAACAGACAGACAGGAGCAGAGAGAGGTGAGAAGCATCAATCATTAGTTTTTCCTTGCCGTTGCAACACCTCAGTTGTTCATTGATTGCTTTCTCACATGTGCCTTGACCACAGGCCTTCAGCAGACCGAGCCACCCCTTGCTGGAGTCAGCAACGTTGGGTCCAAGCTGACAAGCTTTTGCTCAAGCCAGATGGGCCTGCGCTTAAGCTGCAGAGCTCGGGGTCTCGAACCTGGGTCTTCCGCTCTATCCACTGAGCCACCACCTGGTCAGGCCAGAGGCATTTTTATATACCAACAATGAACTGTCAGCAAAAGAAATTAAGGAAACAATCCCCTTCACTATTGCAACCAAAAAAATAAAGTACCTAGGAGTAAATTTAACCAAGGAGGTTAAAGACTTGTACTCGGAAAATTATAAAACATTGATAAAAGAAATCAAGGAAGATACAAACAAGTGGAAGCATATACCGTGCCTATGGTTAGGAAGAATAAACATTAAAATGCCTATATTACCCAAAGCAATTTATAAATTCAATGCAATACCAATTAAAATACCAATGACATACTTCAAAGATATAGAACACATATTCCAAAAATTTATACGGAACCAAAAAAAACAAAAAACCCACAAATAGCCTCATTAATTTTAAAAAGAAAAGATAAAGCAGGAGGTATCACTCTTCCAGATATCAAGGTATACTACACGGCCATTGTATTCAAGACAGCGTGGTACTGGCAATAAAAACAGGTACATAGATCAATAGAACAGAACAGAGAACCCAGAAATAAACCCACACCTTTATGGACAACTGATATTTGACAAAGGAGGAAAGAGCATACAATGGAGTAAAGACAGCCTCTTTAACAAATGGTATTAAAAAAATTGGACATCTACCTGCAAAGAAATGAAACTAGACCATCAACTTACACCATTCACAAAAACAAAGTCAAAATAGATAAAATACTTAAATGTAAGCCGTGAAATCATAAGCATTCTAGAAGAAAACATAGGCAGTAAGCTCTCCAACATCTGTCGCAGCAATATATTTGCCGATTTATCTCCACGGGCAAATGAAATAAAAGGCAAGATAAACAAATGGGACTATATCAAACTAAAAAGTTTTGCACAGCTAAAGACAATAAGAACAGAATAAAAAGACAAACCACACAATGGGAGGACATATTCGACAACACGTCTGATAAGGGGTTAATAACCAAAATTTATAAAGAACTTATAAAACTCAACACCAGGAAGACAAACAATCCAATCAAAAAATGGGCAAAAGAAATGAATAGAAATTTCTCCAAAGAGGACATACAGATGGCCAATAGGCATATGAAAAAATGCTCAACATCACTAATCATTAGACAAATGCAAATTAAAACCACAATGAGATATCACCTCACACCAATCAGAATGGCACTCATCAGCAAAACAATACAGAATAAGTGCTGGCGAAGATGTGGAGAAAAGGGAACCCTTCTGCACTGCTGGTGGGAATGCAGACTGGTGCAGCCACTGTGGAAAACAGTATGGAGATTTCTCAAAAAATTAAAAATTGAACTGCCTTTTGACCCAGTTATTCCACTTTTAGGAATATACCCTAAGAACACCATAGCACTGTTCGAAAAGAAGAAATGCGCCCCCATGTTCGTGGCAGCATTGTTCACAATAGCGAAGATCTAGAAACAGCCCAAGTGTCTGTCAGAGGACAAGTGGATTAAAAAGCTTTGGTACATATATATTATGGAATACTACTCAGCTATAAGAATGATGACATCGGATCATTTACAACTAAATGGATGGACCTTGATAACATTATACGTAGTGAAATAAGTAAAACAGAAAAAAACTGAGAACCGAATGATTTCATACATAGGTGGGACATAAAAGCGAGACTATGAGACATGGACAAGAGTGTGGTGGTTACCGGGGTTGGTGGAGGAAAGAGAGGGAGGGGAGGGGCACAAAGAAAACCAGATAGAAGGTGACAGAGGACAATTTAACTTTAGGTGATGGGTATGCAACATAATTGAATGATAAGATAACCTGGAGATGTTTTCTTTGAACATATGTACCCTGATTTATTAATGTCACCCCATTAAAATAATAAAGAAAAAAGAAGTAAGAACAAACAAAAAAGTGGGACTTTTTTGTTCAGTGATAGGTGATAACAGTTGGGTCCTCTTGGCTTCTCTTCCTCTCCTCCCTTCACGTGTCACCCTTGCAGCCTGGAGACAAATCTGGGGCACACCCAGGGCTGTGCATAGCACAACTGGACAGGCAGCATGCTGAGTAGGCTTTGGCTGGGAGAAGCAGCAGAGAGAAGGGCAGGAAAGTGGCAGAGGAGCCTTGTTCCTGTGGGCATGGCTCCTCAGACAGTGATGGGGTTACCTGATCTATTCCCATGTTCCATGAGAAGCCCCTCCCCTTGTTTAAGAATCCCTGTGACTGAGGGACATCCTTACTGCAAACACCAATCTTCTTGTCTTCAGCCAGCACCCTTTGCAATCAGGACACCTGCTGCCGTGAGGGGTAACTGTCCTGGCTCCCTCTTCCACTTCACTGAATCTCACTGGAATAGGAACAGGAGTCACAATTCTGCCTGCTGCCCATCCATGGCATTCACGAGTCCTTGCAAAATGCATCCCTGCCACTCTGAGCTCTGCCTTCACACCTCAGGGACCTTTGAGAAGTCTGCACTCCTTGCAGCACTTCTCTCCCTGTGCTGAGCCCTGACAGACACTGACTGAGCAGAGGCATGGATGGCTTAGGGAGCTCACCTTGCCTGGACCTCTCAGTAGTGTCTGGTAAAGACTCAGGAGCTTGTCACCTATCATCTTTACCTTTCATATTCTTGACAGCCTCCCTGAATATTTTTCTATCTTGTCAGTGCTAACAGAGCCCTTACCTGTTAGCAGGCCCTTCCAGTTTCTGCCCTCCCCCAATACAACCCCACAAGTAAATACTTGAATGAAAATGAATAAATAAAGCAAAATTTTGCATTTGAACATTATATTATCATTAAAACCTACATTGGCTTTGAAGTTGGGCATAGACAAAAATATAATCTCTGCATTTTATTTTTAGCTATTAAGATGGATGAGTCATTGTTGTGATCTCACAGAATTGTGAATACTAATGAGATGATCTATAAAGTGTTCAGTAGGGCGCCTGACACAGTAAGTGTTCAATAGGTCCTAATAACTAAGTAAATAACTTGACATGTACATAAATACATAGGTGAACAGATGAATGAATGAATTATGACCAGTAGAGCATAGGACTTAGGGTTGGTTACCATGTTCTTTCCTTCCCTGTGAAGATAATAATTCGCATTAACATTTATACTGTACTACTTTGGAAACTCAGATCTCACATGAACTCCAGACATACGCTTTTAACTCCTAATCCAGAGGGCTGTGTGACAGGAAGTAAGAGCATAAATATTGGTGCCTGACAGTGCTACTTAAGAGCTGTGTCACCTTGTGCAAGTCACTTAACCTTGCCGTGCCTCCGTTTCCCTATCTGTAAAAGGTACCTTACTCAAAAAGACTAAGGGAAATATAAATGAGATAATGCAGAAAATATCTTTACCTACTGCCTGGAGCATAGCAAGGTACTTTCTAAATCTGTTGGTGACAGAAAAATGTGTTGTGTCTATTGCTGTTACAGCTCCACACAGACAGGTTCCTACCTGCCTCACTTCAGAATTGCTAGCCATGAGTGCTCCTCTTAACCACCTCACACCTGAACTGGACCCATTTGAATGGCAAATGTCCCATTAACCCCCTGGAGTCACACTGCCCTTCTAAGCAGCACACAAGAACTTCAAGATAACTTCCAGGCACCACTCCAGGGGAGTCTGTTCACCTGCCCCCATTCAGTCTTCCTTCTCATCCCCTCAGCCTGGGTCACTGAAGTCCAAGGGACCTTGAAGTTGAGCGAGGCTAGCTCTGAGACAACCATCTATAGCCCCTGACTCACCTGCAGAAGAAGGCAGAGCGGCCTCTCACTCCTCCCCTGGGGCCTGCTGAGATGAGGGTTTCCTGAGAACTGAGAGTGAAGCTTAATAATCACACCCCACCTCTTCTTATAGTTGAATGTGATCAAGAAACCACATAACCTTGCAAGGTGGTATCAAGAGGTTTGAGAGATCAGACAGAGTGTGTTTAAGACAGACAGCAATGAGTACAAAATAAAGCCAGTCCCTGGATCTCACCAACTTCACACTGATTAATATTCAGGTTATATTTCAATACTAAAGGCTCCCTCAGGAGCTTATCATATATAGTGCCCAGAGGAGGAAATAGTCTTTTGTGGATACTTCAACCTCTGTCACTCCAACCATTCTCCATTGGAGAAATGGGGCTGAACTCTAATAATAAGAGGTCTTCACATTTATTTTGGAGAAAATAAAATTATTTGAACAGTGTGAATGCATCTAGTTAAAAGCAGAACCCCAGTTTAGTGGCAGAAGGGTTAGATTAGAGAAGGCATGGGCCCTGAAGTCTGGCTGCCTTTCTCAGACCTTGGGCCTTCCCTTTTCTGTGCATGCCCATGGCAGTGCGGGCCCTTTGGAGCAGCTGAGCAACATCCTCAGGAGCTCACCTGCGATGGAAATATCCCTTGTAAACTTTAAGCCAAGTGAAAGAAAGATTGCTTTGAGAAGGGAAATCATTGAGAACAAAATGACTCTTGACACAGAGCTCTTTAAAGCATGACCCATCATATAGACAAATACATCCAAACATCTGCCACATACACAAGCACCAGCCTGGCCCAAGCCATCATTACTTCCTGCCTGAAGAAGTAGTCTTCTAAATGGACTCTCTCAATTATGTCCTTGCTCTGCACAATCTGTTACCCACAGAGCCATCAGAGTTATCCTGTTAAAACCCATCAAATCTTATCTGCTAAAAAACAAAATAAAGGCTCCCATTTCATTCTGTTATAACCAAAGTCCTAGGCCCTACATGATCTGCCCAGCTATTCACCTTCCCCACTGCTCTTCTGATTCACTCTTCTCCAGCCACACTGACCTCCTTGCTGGCCCTCCAATTAGCAAATATGCCCCCACCTCAGGCCTTTGCATCCCCACCAGATGCCCGTCACACATCAGCTCAGTTATTTAAGATCCCTTCTCAAAAAACATATGTTCAGAAAAGGCATCCTGAAAAACTGGAACAAGCACAGTTTCAGAGAAATAGAAACTGAAAGAGTTTACTAGCAATAGCCCAAAACACACACACACACACACACACACACACACACACACACACACACACACACACACACACTTCTTAAGAGTACATTTAAGACAGAAAAAAATTCTTCCCAGATATGATCGTAAAAAGAAAAAGAAAACAAAAAAACTAAAAGCAAAGAAAGTAGTAAATCCGTGGCTAAATCTGAACAAATAAATACTGACTATAAAACATTAAAATGTTGGAAATTCAAAAAATAAAGATGAAATTCATGATTGTATTAGAACCACCCTAATGGTCTCATTTTAGAGTTGTCATCTCTTTAAAGGTCCTATCTCTAAATACAGTCAGATTCTGAAGTACTGGAAATTAGGGCCTCCAAATATATCTTTTGGGGAACACAATTTAGTCCACAACAGAGGCCTATAAACGAAGCAGAGTGAGGCCAGAGGACAAGGTGTCAGGGAAATATTTTTCCAAGAAAAACAATATTGGAGGCATTTACCTTTGAGAGGTAATTTTTGAGCAAATCCAGCCCTGGAGGAGGCTACAGAAGTCATAGCCCAGGACCATGGCTGGTGGGGAGGAGAAAGCAGGACCCAGGCTGCCCTAAGCTCAGTCAGGAGTCAGGCTCAGGGTGCAGACTGCAGGAAGTGGCCACATTCACCTTCCAAATTATTTCTTATTTTCGTCAATTGAGTGCTCAGTTCTGACAATACTGCTATAAACTGGTTTTGATTCTCCTGTGCTAAATTAGCCATCTAATATAGCTAATTTTTCAATAATTATTTGTCCAAGGGTATTTATCCAATAACAGGGTATGTTCACCTTATATTCAACATTGTGAAAGGTACAAAAAAGTGGCAAAGGTAGTAGTCATAAAAAATAAAAATGGACCGTGGTTATTGAGCATTTATGTGCCAGAGAATATTTTAAGAGCTTTACATGAATTTGCCTTCATTTCCCACAACACCACAGTGAAGTATACAGGTTTTCTCTGCGTTTTATAGATGAAGAACTTGAGTTTTAGAGAAATTAAGGAAAATGCCCAGGGTCAAGCAGGTGTGCATAAGGATAACAAGGATTTGAATGTGAGCTGCGTGGCTCCAGAGCTGACTGCTGACAGGCTGTGAGGGGTTCTCTGTGGAGCTGGGAGAGGAGACTTACATGACCCCACCCCCCACCAACTAGCAGCCACCCAAAACAGTGCCGGGCCAAGTGACAGTGTATGTCGATCAAAATGTCACATCAAAGACGTATAGTTTAGAATAAATGCAAAAGAGCTTGGATCAGAGTTCAGTGCCCTAAGAATTCAGAGATGAGTGATAGGCAGTGTAGTTAAGGAATAATTTACTAGAAGGAGGTGGGCTTTTAAGCTGAGGCCTGGGCCACATTTAGAAAAGCCAGAATGGCCATAAGCAAAGGCCCAGGTAGCAGTGAGTCATGGATGTTTCTCCAAAGAAAGGAGATGGCTTGGCTTGCACAATGATACACGATAAAGGATGGTGAAAGATAAGCCAGAGAGGACAGGTGAGACCAGCACCTCGGAAGCTGACTCAGCAGTCTAGATTTAATGTGGTGTGGTGATGGAGTTATGGTAATAGCAGTAGCAATGCACGTGCTTGTTCTTTCAAAGACATCATCTCACTTAATTGTGGAATATTAAGCTGGCAGGAGATAGCTTGGAAGAGAGAGTGCTTACAGTCAATGAGGCCCATTAGGGCATTACAATTAGCCAGAAGTGCAACGAGGCAAGTCTGCACTCGGGTCAGAATAATTAAGTGGAAATGGAGGATATAACAGTTATCAAATGCCTACTATGTGTCAGAGACTTTATATATGTTCTCTTAATGTTCAAAACAATTTCATTATATGTGGCATTCTGGTATGAGTTCAAGGCCTAGTTCTAACACTTACTAGTTGTGTAACATTAAAGCTAGTTATGTAAACTTTAATCACCTCTTTTTTGTCACAAAATACTTGTTGAGCACCTATGATATGCCAGGCACTGGGAAAGTTTAAGAGGTAGTATGAACTAAACAGATACAGTCCCTGTGTTTTTAAAATTTACAGCTTGTCTGAGAGACTGACATTCATATGCAAATGTATTTGTGTAAAATTGGTGCCATAAAAATCACCAAAAATTTAGTGGCTTAAAATAAAACAACAAGTAGAAAACAAAACTTTAAACAACAACTCACCTTTCAGTACTTCAGACATCCAGGCTGGCTGAGCTGGCATCTCATCCCCTGGCTTCACAAGGCCAAAATCTAGGTATCCGCTAGCTGGGCTCCACTGGAAGGTTTTGCAAAGAATCTGCTAGCACTTGTGGAGTCTTGGCATGATTTGTTGCTTGTAGCTGTAGGACCAAGGCCCATTTTTTTGTTCGCTAGTGACTAGGAACTCCCTTAACCTGTCCTAAGATCTCTCTCCAGGCCTAGCACAGCCCCTCCCTGGCAGACCAACAATGGCATGTCACATCCTTCTCACACTTAACTCCGACCACCTTATACCCTCCACCCCCACCCCCACACACTCTCAAGTCCTCTTCTGTTTCCAGCTGGGACAGTTCTCTCCTTTGAAAGGCTCATGGGATTAGATTGGACCCACCTGAGTAACTTAAGACACTCTCCTCATTTTAAGATCAGTAACCTTAATAGCATCTTCAAAGAACCGTCTGCATGTAACATAGCATATTCACAAGTTCCAGAGATGAGGGCATGGGCATCTGGAGGTGGGGGGTGGGGAGAGGCATTATTATTCAGCGTACCACAACCTCTAAGATGGATCTTAAATATATTTACCAATATTTATTTGCACTGCCCCGCAACAGGCTTTCATGTGGACTGTACCTATGAACTTACCTTTTTTTCTGCTTTTTCCTCTATAGTTCCTACCTACACAGCAGTCAGAGGGATCCTCAAAACTGTTTGTCAAGCCCAGTCACTCTACAGCTTCCATTGTTCAGCTCTAAGCTTAAAGGGATGTGCTGACCACTCATAAGAATATTGATTCCCCAACTTTTTCTTATAGCACCTTTTTCTTCATGAGTATCAATTTATAATTATAATACAAAAGATTAAGTATAACACTTATTATGCAATAAGCATTAATTTTTTAGGTGAAAGGAGGGGAGATAGTGAGGTAGACTTTTCCACGCACCCCAATTGGGATCTAACTGGCGACCCCATCTGAGGCTGATACTTGAGTACTGAGCTATGTTTAGCACCTGAGGCTGACCTAGTTATCCTCAGCCTTGCTCGAACCAAAGGAGCCACTGGCTGCAGGAGAGGATGAGGGGAGAAGAGGAAGAGAAGAGGAAGGGAAGAGGGAGACAGAGGGGGGAGAAGCAGCCAGTCACTTCTCCTGTGTGCCCTGAGCAGGAATCGAACCCAGGACATCCATACACTGGGCCAAAACACCATATCCACTGAGCCACTGGCCAGTGCCAGACATTATTCTAAAAACTTTAAATATAGTAACACATTTAATTAACCTGAGAATCCTTTGAGGTAAGTACTACCGTTACTTCCATTTTATAGGAGAAAAAATTGAAATACAGAGAGGTTAAGTAACTTGTCCAAGGTGAGCCAACAGGTGGAAGAACCCAAGGAGTCCAGCTCCTTCATCTCCAGGGGTCCTCAAACTTTTTACACAGGGGGCCAGTTCACTGTCCCTCAGACCATTGGAGGGCTGCCACATACAGTACTCCATACACTGACCACCAATGAAAGAGATGCCCCTTCCGGAAGTGCAGCGGAGCTGGATAAATGGCCTCAGGGGGCCGCATGTGGCCCGCGGGCCCTAGTTTGGGGACTTTTGGTCTACACACTTCATCAATGTGTAATATTGCTATCACCTGTGTGTGGAGGTGTTTATGTGTTTGCTTACTGTGGTAGATGCAGTAATGTCCCCCCAAAATAATTCATACTCTGATCCCCAAACACGTGCACATGTTACATTACATGGCAAATGGATTTTGCAGATGCAATTATGGTTATTACTCAGCCAACTTTCTGATACGAAAAGTATTCTGGATTCTCCAGGTGGGCTCATTCTAATTCTACAAGCCTGTCAAAGCAAAGAACAGTCTCCAGCTGGAAGAAGAGGGATGCAGTGGGAGGGGAAGTCAGAGGGAGTCCAGGCTGGAGAGGAACTCGAGCCACTGCCGCTGAGGGACCCCATGGAAGGCATGAAAAGGGATGCTGTCAGTCTCTAGGATCAAACACTAGCTCCTAGGTGACAGCCAGCAAGAAACTGGAACCTCAGTCCTATAAGCACAAGGACTCAGTCTCCATTTTAATGAGCTTGGAAGAGAATTCATTCTAAGAAGGAAACGTCTGAGCCAACATCATGATTTCAGTCTTTGTGAACCAGGCTGAGGGCCAGTGGAGTCATGCTGCACCTGGACTCTGACCTTTAGATGACCAGTGGAGCCATCCTGCACCTGGACTCTCTGACCTTCAGAGAACTGTAAGGTAAAAAACGGCGGTGTTTTAAACTACTAGGTTTGTGGTCATTTGTTCCAGTAGTGCCTCAGAATGTACGCATATTTGCAGATAGGTTCTTCACAGAAAAAAGCAAGTTAAAATGAGGCCACTAGGTTTGGTCCTAATCCAATATACCCAGTGTCCTTATAAGAAAGAAAAGTTGCTTTCATGCATGTGCAGAGGAAAGACAATGTGAAGACACAAGAAAAAGATGTCTACAAGGTCAGTGGCGAGATCCTGGAACCGATCTTTCCCTCCTGACCCTCAGAAGGTCCAACTCAGCCAAAACCTTGACCTTGGACTTCCAGCCTCCTGAACTGTGAGGAAACAAGTTACTATTGTTTAAGCCACCCAGCCTGTGGTGTTTTGTTACCGCAGTCCTAGCAAACTAACACAGATACAACAGGGTCTCAGCTAGCACGCAGTCCACTGCTTGGTCAGATGCTTCCATTCTGCTCATTGACATCAGGGCATCTCTTCTACTTCACACTAGAATTGGGAGCAGGCTACCACATATAGCTTTTAACCTACCCTTTTCCTTCAACATGTCTCAAAATTTCTACAGACTATACAGCCATGAAAATGTGGGGAAAGTGTCTACAACAATGCAATACATGCAATTTCCCTTATAAGAGGAATGATCAATTGTTACACTGACTTTGTATAAAAAACCTGAACTCTCCAGACAAATTCACTTCTGAAACCCCCATTTTAAACCAGCTTTGGGTGTTGCATAGATACTTGTGCAATTAGGTAAGTAAACTCAATATATTTGTCTTTAATCTGTCCTATCTCTGGCATTCCCTTTTTCAAAAAATTAAAATTCTGCCCACCTGGTTTCCAGGCTCACAAACCTGTGAAATTCTTTTGACTACTTTCTTGCTCAACTTCCTCATTTGATTAATCACCATCTGCTGCTGACTCAGCTACCTAAAAGTGCTGTCTACTAGCCCATTCACTTCTCTCATCCTTTCTACTGCTACCCTAGGCCAGCCCATCATCTCTCCCTAAAACTGACACCATGAAATCCCAACTGTTCTCCTTAAACCCAGGCTCCATTCGTCCAACCTTCCCTCTACATTCCAGCCAAAGTGTGTCTTCTGCACTACAAGTAGCTTCTGGCAAGCATTAAACCCTTTGCTGCTTTCACTCGGCCCTCACAATAAAGCACAAGGATGTCTACCTGGTTTACTCAGTTCTGGAGGGTCTGGATTGTGTCATCATTGGTGGCTTCACTACTTCCCAAGCTCCTGCCACACCACAAACGTTTAGTTTCTCTTTTTTAGCTCTGTCTCCAGGCCTTTGTACTTGGAATTCTCTGTGCCTGGAAGCCTTTGCCCCTCATTCTTCCGAGAATTACCCTCTAACTACTTAACGTTTCTGGGTAGATATCAGATCTTAGCACCTCATTTACCAGGTGTGTCAAAAAGATTAATCTTTGTACCTCTCTCAGCTCTTACATCAGTAAAATGGGGATGAAACAAAAACCTCTTTATCAAAATACTGTATAGAATATCAGGTTTTGTAAAATGCTGGTAATAGCTGAGTGAGCATTGGAAATGCACAATAAATGGCAGCCATTATCTTTCTCATTATTCTCTTTTAGAAAGATTTCCTTAATCACCTCACATCTGAACTCAAAAACTAGTTTGCAATGCCTCTTATCTACTTCCACAGCACCATACTTTTCCCCACTGGCACCTATACCTTGTTTACTGTATTGCATGCTTGTCTGTGGACTCCATGAGGGCATATTTGTGTCCCTAACTGCCAACATAATCTAGGTACCTAATACATATTTCTTAACTAAATAAGATGCATTTATCATCAATACTTTCAGCAGAAGCACCAAGGTTTTTTTTGTTTGTTTGTTTGTAGTTTTTTCCTTTGGCAGGT
This sequence comes from Rhynchonycteris naso, assembly GCA_037038555.1. Lineage (NCBI taxonomy): Eukaryota > Metazoa > Chordata > Mammalia > Chiroptera > Emballonuridae > Rhynchonycteris > Rhynchonycteris naso. The sequence continues at coordinate 304,628,898 of CM072995.1, read as the reverse complement.
ACCACCTAAAGCTCTGGAATGCCCTTCTGAGATTCTACACCTGTATTCATTATAAGTATTAAGCAAAGCAGTGGAAGGATACAGCAATGCTATGAACGATGGTGTAATTGAAGAGGGAGCCAAATTGTATTAATGTTTATGAAAGGTAAATTAGTGCTAGCCAATGGTTATAACTCTGTCTTCACAAGTGAGCCAGGCATTATTCCATTTTATAGATGAGGTAACTAAGAGCCAAGTAAACTAAGGCTTTTGCTCCAGAACGCACAAATAGTGTCAGCACCTACTTTGAAAGTAATTTTCACTAAAGTTTACTTTCCATCTTACCAAGTTGTGCAGTCACTCTCCACAGGGGAATGCAGCACTAAAAATATGAATTATTAAGTATATATACAAATATATTTGAAGATTTTCTTCATATATAAGATTATAAAATAATAGTATTTTCCCTTATATTAAATAGATTTTTTCTGCAAATTACCTGCATCTTAATTAATTCTCAATAAATTCTTAATAAAGTTCTCAAATTATAGTTGGTGAATATTCCATGCATGGATATTGATTGCTTAATGTCTTACAGTCTGAGACTCATACTTCCCAGTGAACCAAACATAGGAAGAAATACTTGTACTCATTTTATGCAACAGCCAGACTGTAGCTACCTATAAACAGAAATCATCCTTTGCTCATGAATTTGGCTCCATGGTGTAACTTTCTCCAGTTGGTAATGACATGGCTGTGAGATTTGATTACTTCTGGAGGGGAAACACCTAAAAGGAACTGAGTTATCCCAAGAAAGTTTGGTGTTCCTGCTGCCTTTTCAAACAAGAAAAGCCTGGGTAGCACAAACCCTTTCTGGGATGAAGAAATGCCTATGATGTGGGTGTGTCTCAGCCTCACGGTGGACATTTGTCATTTTATATTTCTATTTTCACTCAAATCCTAGCCTATGGAAATGACATATGACATCCTGCAACAGTTGTGCTAGCTCATCCTCTGTTAATTTTTAAAACAGCTAACATCTACTGAGTGCTTACTATGTGCTGACACTGTAAACTCATTACTGTCATTATCTTGCCAAATCCTCGTAATAATGCTGGTAAATGTTAATAATTACTAGCTCAAACTTTATCAACCAACAAAGAACATGGCCAAAGCCCATGTTCCTAATCACTATGCTAATGCTATGTTGCTTTAGTAAAGAGTGCTATTATCCATGGGACACTGGAGATGGTAGACTGGAATAATTACACTGCTCACAAAAATTAGGGGATATTTTGTCGCTTCATATTCATTTTGAAATATCCCCTAATTTTTGTGAGCAGTGTATATTCTAGCCAATAGCCCACTGAAAGATTCTCTGTTGGATGGTTTCTATAAATCTTGCTATTAGAAAGTGAATTCCTGGTGCTTTTGTCTCTATCATTTGCTTGTGTGTTTACAAGTAGATTCCTATCTTGTTGTTTTTTTTTTTATCAAAAGCCGTATCTTATCTTTTGCTGGCATCTCCAACTATGTAATACAATGCTTTGCCTTGGTAGACATGCAATAAATACCTTGTTAATTAAACTAAATGACCAGAGATGCTTCAGGAAACTCATGAGTCAGGCAGATGGTGATCCACATGTCTGGGCTTTGACCTGTGCTTATCAAACATAAGAATCCCAGACCATAAACTACAGTTACCATCTTTCTAATTATAGGCTGCCTGGCTTTTCCGTTACTGTTTTTCAGTGAAAGATGATTACCAGACTAGCCAATTTCAGATTCCTCAATTACATCTAACCAAGATCATCTTGAGTAGAATGAGCAAAATTACATGACTTAGTTACTTTATACACACAAAGATAAAATGATTTATTAAAATCTCTAAGTGACAACTCTAATCAGCAGCAAAATTACTATATAGTTGAGATATATTTGAACAAACCCTCTTAATATAATGTACTAGAAAAACAATGAGCTAGAAGATAGAGGACACATCTGATTTGGAAACTAGTACATTTGAGCCAAGTTTCTCTAGCATATTATTCATTTATAATAATTTATTCATAAGTGAGTTGATGCCTGAAACTAGATCAAACTCAAACTCTGGAGTATAGTAAGAATGAATCCTCATCTGGACAGTAAAGAGAGATCTTTGGTGTCCTGGCTGGGTAGCTCAGGTGGTAGCATCGTCTAAATCAAGGTTATGGGTTCAATCCCAGGTCAGAGCACATACAAGAATCAAATAATAAATGCATAAATAAGTAGAACAATAAATTGATGTTCTACTCTCTATCACTCTCACTCTCTCTCTCTGTGTTGCTCTCCACTTTCCTCTCTCTCTAAAATCAATAATTTTTTTTAAAAGGTGATATATTTGCATCATCCCTCAATGGCTTCCATCAAGTTGATTATGATGATGTATATCATAATGGCTTGAAGAGTACAGAGAATGAAAACAAAAAGAATAAGAATACACTTTATTCTATAGTCCAGTGAGCCTATACAGTGTCATCAGTGAGATTGGGCCCCAGGCAACAGAAAAACTTGCAAATTTCTTTGCTCAAAAGCTTCTACCTGAGACTATAATGATTCTTAGCTTTGTGGAAATAGGGAGAGAAAGGACCCATGAAAGGAGAAGACAGGTGCCCTGGCCAGAAAGCTCTGTTGGTTGGAGTGTCATCCTGAAGCACAGATGTTGCTCATTCAATTAGTCCCCAGTCAGGGCACATACTGTTCTTGTCTACCTGCCTCTCTCAAAGAGGGGAGGAGAACAGAGAACTGATAAATAAAAATAAGGAAGAGTTAATAGGATACTGATGTTACAAATGAAAATGATTGCTGGAGGAAGTATGAAATTTACTGAGGTTTGAAATAGAGAAAACAAGTTTCCCTGTCCTCGGCGAAATTGAGACAGGTGGGAAGTCAGCATAAACCTTGGGTTTCTGAGTAAGCAAACAGAAAGCACAAAGCTAAGGTGCCTAAATGCCACAATATTTTATACTAACCCTAAATTGAGGTAGTGTTTGTGATAGTTCAACCCAGTGATATAAGTTTACTCTAAGAGTTCCTGTCTCATTTAATGTACCTGCAAAAGTTCCAAAAAAAGATAAATAATGTAAAAAGGCATTACCATAAAAAATAACATAAAATGGACTAATACTGTGATGTTTCTTATGTGTAAGGCACATGGAAGTCTGACTTACAGCTCTCTGGACACATTCCATGGAGGGTGTTTCAAGTTAAAGAAAGTACTATCATTTGTGCACATTTTTCATTCCGTTACTATTAGTTATTTTCGTGCTCACTTCGGCAGCACATATACTATTAGTTATTTTCTTTTCCTTGCCCATATTAATAACATCTGTTCTTGCTTTGCAGATAACAGCTGTAGAAAATAATGACTAAGCCCATGCCTAACACCTATACCAAGAACAACCCTAATACCAGCCTGTCTGGGTCAAATTTAGATTTTATCATTCTTGGACCCTCACTCCAAGTCTCAGATTCATCTGCAAAATGCTAATAAGAGTAGGGTATCTTCTTAGAGTTCTCATAAAAATTAAATTAATTAATATGAAGTTCTTAGAATGAATCAATATGAAGTACCTGGTACATCATAAGTGTTTTTAAAAAATCAGCTATCACTACTATTCTGTTCACCATTACATTTAATCATTATAAATCCCCTAAAGTACATACATTTTCCCCAGTTTATTACCCCAATTAGATAAATGAGGAAACTGAGGCTTGAGGAAACCACTTACAACCAATAATTAGTGCAAGTAGGTTGAAAGTGTGCCTTATTCCAAAGTCCTCGTTTTCCCTGAGTTCCATTAACTTCATTGACATTCAAATCCCCACTTTTTCACAAACCCATCCTCAAACACACAAATGGCCTTCTTAATTGAAATTGTTCCCCCTTGAGCTTCATTTTGTTCCTAAATTCTAGCTATCTAATAAGTTCTCTGGAAACCAAGATGAGATGCCTTTCAGAAATGAGTGAGTGTTCTCTGATTGAAACACATTTCCTTGATAAATGTTTGAGCTTGGATGTTTGTCTGAGTGCCAGACCTCCCAAAGACAGAAACAATCTTGAATTTCACAAATTTCACATATTCTGTGATTATTTATCAGAATGTACAATTCAATTTGGATATGAAAAAAGAACCTCTTATTTTCTATGGGTGCAAAAATCTAGACACTTTGGAGGATAAAAGGTGGTGCTAACTGGGTTGGATGTGAGAATAGTAAGTATAAACCAGGATGGCCCAGGCAACATGGCACGTATGGTTATCTCACCTGTACCTTCCTTCTGATTTCTATTATGGAATGTCTGAAGAATACAATATATTGTATGAGTAATCCCTATTCTGAGATTCTCCTGGTCAGGTGTTATCTTGTCCTTCCTTTGTTTCCTCCTTTCTTTCTGTTGTTCTTTGAAACTCTTTGCCACAGAAGGGAAGCATATCAAACTCAGAGACTGAAGGATGCAATTATTTTTGTATAGCTTGACTTTTATTGCTGTCCTATAAAAGTAAGGCTTGAGAAGTGCCATGGAAAAATATCAAGAAGGTTGTTCGAAAAGAAAACACAATTCAGCTTACTAGACCAGAATAAGTAATGAGAAGAGACAGGATAATATGGAAACCTGAAGCCCCAGTGAAGGTCAAGAATTTCCCCAGAGAAGAGATGAGGACACATCATTAAACTGTGTTAATGAGGGAGAAAGGTGAGGAGAAGAAATATAAGATTTTAAATTGTTGTGCTAAATTTGGGGGAAAGGTGATCATGAGACAAGTTGAAATTTTATAATCCAAGTAAAGCTGTGCAGTGAGGCTCCTGGGCCCGCCCCTCATTTGAGCACATCCAAAGCCAAAGGAGCCTCCATACTCACTGAACAATTCTGAGGTCAATCCTGATTGGTAGCTGAACAATTAATTTCCACTTTAAATCTTTAAAGTATGCTTATCCAAAAATTATAATGAACTGTGAGCTACACAAATGAATGTATCCTCTAATGGTCCCTTAGTAGAAATTGTCTTGTTCTTAATTTTCTACTTTATCATATTATCTCTAATAAAACCTGATTCTCCTGAAAGTGACTCTAATTCATAAAACAAGTCTTCCACACTGCCTAGCATAGTTTTCCCTCATCAGCAGACACACACACACACTCCCCTACTATTTGAAAGGAATTTTTTTAGAAAATGTATAAGACTTTATCAGTGTAATGTATTTATTTCACAAGGCTTTGCAGCACAGAAAAAAAGCTGAAGAAGTGAGTTCTGGCTGAAATAGGCCAAGTGGGAGCTCTAGCTAGGTACTATCTGAGCTCTGGTCCTTCCCATGACATCCAGATAGATTTTAGTACTTTCTCAGATTCCAGATTCTTTGTGTAGGCAGCTCATTTGGCCCCACTGAGATGTACAAAGAAGTGGGCAGCACAAAGCTAATGTTAGTGCCCTCATGTTTTATAGACGGCTGCATCAATCTAAGTTGCTTTAATATTGAAGAAGAAAATAATATTTATCATATGATGACTGAACACTTCTCAACTATCATAAGAGGCATACATTTATAGATTCAGAATGCTTCGTATGTTCCAAAAAAATAAACTCAGTGAAAACATTAGACACATTACCATCTAACAGACAAAATTTAAATATAGAGCTTTGAAATCATTTAGAGAAAATGCCATGTTACCTGCTACCAAGAGGGTATTGATTTGAATGATTATTAATTTCTCACTGGGAGACATTAAGGTCAGATAACATTTTTGAAGTCAGATAACATTTAAAAGAAAAAAGAAAAATCTTATCAAACCATAATTCTATATCCAGTGAAAATATCCTTCAGAAATAAATCTGTGACAAAAAAAATTTCAAATAAGAAAAGATTAAGGTCATATGTCATTAGCACATCTGCACTACAGGGGATGCTAAACAAAACTCTAGTAGATGCTGAAAGGTTAGGTATATATAATATAATCCCCAAAAGACCCTGTAAAAATAAAACAAACAAATACACAGACACGCATGCGAAGAGAGAAATAAGAAAAGCCAAGTAATAAAATTAAGAAGAAATGTTAAAAATATTTTCCCAAAACAAAGGAGAGAATATAGGAACAAAAAAGCAGGATAAGGAAATAAGAAAACAGTAGCAGTAAATCCAAGTATATCAATAAATATATAATCCATTACTGGTGTGAATAATTAACAGTTACAGACAAATGAGTAAAGGTAAGACTGAACCATATGCTGCTAGAAGAGCCACACTTAGAGTATAAAGACATAGGACAGGTTTAGTGTAAGAGGATAAAATAAATATGAAAAAACAGATTGTATTTTAACAATTGATAAGAACATTAGTCAGGAAGAAATTACTATTATCAGTGTCTATGTTCTTAATTAAAAAGCTTCAATACGCACAAATCAAAACGTGAGAGAATAACAATATTTTTTTGATAAAAGATTTTAACTCTCTTTGAGCAATTGATAGAACTTCTAGATAAAAATGCAATAGGGCAGGGAAGATCTCAATAACATTATGATCTCATCACATTTAAACACCACATTACTCTAATTAGGTTTATAGAGCACCCAATCTAAAAACTGAAGAATATATATTCTTCTAAAGTGCACATGATAGGTGCACTGAGGTAAACCATGTTCTGGAACATGCATCAGGTCATTAACTTTTTAAAAATCTGAGCTACGCAGGGTGTATGCTTTCACATCAATAGAATTTTTAGTTAGAATGATATACAATAAACATTGTTAAACTCTATTTACCATAAAATGAAACTACACCTTTTAAAATAATTCAAAGATCAAATACAAGAAAATTTACTAAATATTTTGAACTGATATGAAAGTTAAAATACAACATATCAAAATCTGCAGGACGCAGCTAAAGCACTGGGTAAGTGCCAATTTTTTATGCATAAATTAGGAAAGAAGAAAGATTTAGAGTTCCTAATAAAAAAAAGTAGAAAAGCAAGAACAAAAAAGTGAAAAACTATTAATAAACATATGAGCCGACATCAATTGTATTTAAAAGAAACATAATAGAGAAAATTAGCTAAGTAAATATCTGGTTCTTTGAGGAAAATCAACAAAATAGATGACCTAGATAAATTTTTCATGAGAAAAAAAGAGAGAACATATATGACCATTAGTAATGAAGGTTAAGTGTATAGGATTGGCCACCCAGACTGTACACATTAAAAGAGTAAGAAAGAAATGGTGATGCCTGTGGTGGTGCAGTGGATAGAGCATCAACCTGGAATGCTGAGGTTGCCTGGTCAAGGCACATGTGGGAGTTGATGCTTTCTGCTCCTTCCCCCTTTCTCTTTCTCTCCCCTCTCTAAAATGAATAAATAAAACCTTTAAAACATAAATAAAAGAGTAACAGAATACTATAAACATCTTTAGGCTAAGAAATGTGACAATTTACATGAAATGGACAGGTTTCTTAAAAGATACAACTTAAAATAAAATACACACACACACACACACACACACTCACACAAATCCAGAACATCTGAATAAATACATTATGTGAAGTAAAGAAATTGAATTTGTTACCCCAAACTGAAACTCTAGGCCTAGGATCTCATTGTGGAATTGGCACTGTCCTCTGTGATCCTGCTTCCTTTGGGGACATCACTGCATGTATCCTGTGGGAGGTGACGAAGGTGGGGTGTGGGGAGAGTGAAGCAGAATCACAGGGAGCTGAAGCAGGACAAGGCTCATGTATAAGGCCCTTGATTCTTGATTGAAAATAACCCTTCTATCTTGTTACAACTATCAATTTAACATCCTCCACAAATCAAGTGGGAGAAAGGGAGGGAGACTCAAAGGAGGAAAAGACAAGTGTGTTCAATGAACACCAGTGAATAATGTCAGTGTACTGAGAAAATACAACATTGCTTGCCCTAAGGAATAGAATGGAGGGAAGAATAAAAGCACTAAGAGAAAAAGAAGCCAATCCTGAATTTCCATTGAATAAATCTCTACACAGCAAGGTATTCATATTCAATTAAATCTAGTAGAGCTCTATTCTATTATAATCATTCCCTAATGTTGTTATATTTTTCCACTTTATTTAAAGCATTAACCAATTAATGCTAAATTTCTTATACCTACTTATATTTTTAATGTAACTTTGATCCATCTCCTTCCTACCCTGTCCACTATTTGCACCTTTCAGAAGTCCCTGTACTATCTGGGGACTAAATCCCCATTTACTTAGCAAGTTCACAGGAGCGGGTAGAGAAAGCTCCGAAGGAAGGTAGAATCCCATTTTCTCTTCCAGAGGCTTCCTGCCTCCTACTGCTTTGGACAGTAAGCATATCCTTCCAGGCTGGTCTGCCACTTTTGACCCTCTCCCCTAACTCCCAGGTCTGATGACTTTTTTTTTTTTTAATTTTTAATTTATTTTTTTACAGAGACAGAGTCAGAGAGAGGGATAGATAGGGATAGACAGACAGGAATGGAGAGAGATGAGAAGAATCAATCATCAGTTTTTTGTTGTAACACCTTAGTTGTTCATTGATTGCTTTCTCATATGTGCCTTGACCGTTGGCCTTCTGCAGACCAAGTAATCCCTTGCTGGAGCCAGCGACCTTGGGTCCAAGCTGGTGAGTTCTGCTCGAACCAAATGAGCCAGCGCTCAAGTTGGTGACCTCGGGGTCTCAAACCTGGGTCCTTCCACAACCCAGTCCGATACTCTATCCACTGTGCCACCGCCTGGTCAGGCTGATGACTATTTTTTAAGTGAGAAGAGGGAAGATAGTGAGATAGACTTCCACATGTGTCTTGACCAAGATCCACCTGGCACCCCTTGTCTGGTGCCAATGCTCGAATCAACAGAGACATCATCAGCATCCAGGGCCAATGCTTGAACCAATCGAGCCACTGGCTGTGGTAAGGAAACAGGGAGAAAAGAGGGAAAGAGAGGGGAAGAGAAGCAGATGGTCAATTCTTCTGTGTGCCTGACCAGGATTGAACCTGGGATGTCCATATGCCAGACGGATGCTCTATCTACTGAGCCAACTGGCCAGGGTCTGATGACTTTTGATAAAAGAAAAAACTTGTTTCTTTTCCTGAAATGTTGAAAGTCGGTATTCTTTCTGACTTCAAGTAAGAAAGAAATGGTGATTAAACTTAATTAAGTCTAATTAACTAACCATCTCAAATCATCTCTGTTATAATTTATAATTTTTTATAAAAGGGGAGGCAAAGAGACATACTCCTACATGTGCCCCAATGGGGATCCACTGTCAAGTCCCCTAGGGGGTGATGCTCTGCCCATCTAGGGCATTGCTTGGCAACAGAGCTATTTTTAGCACCTGAAGCAGAGGCCACAGAGTCATCCTTAGTGCCAGAGGCGAACTTGCTCTAGCCAATTGAGGCATGGCTGCAGGAGTGAGGATGGAAAGAGAGAGAGAGAGAAAGAAAGCGCGCAAGAGAGAGAAGGGAGGAGGGGTGAAGAAGCAGATGCTTGCTTTTCCAGTATGACCTGACAAGAAGTCGAACCTGAGACATCCATACACAGGGCTAATGCTCTACCAGTGAGCCAACCGACCAGGGCCTTATGATTTTTTTCTAATTGCAATTTGTCATCCTGTTTATCTCCCATTCAAAATTGCAAAACATGTTTAGATGTCTGTATTTTCTACAATAATATCCAGTCAACAAAAAGACTTAAAATAAGAAACATTATATTTAAAAATGTCTTCCTTCCATATTTTAATGAATGCCCAATACATATTATGAATTTATATTCACACAGCTTTAAGTTTTTTACCTCTTGAGGTTGTTAGAAAAAATGTAATGCTTAATAAGGCACCGACCTATCAGGTCTACACATGAAACTGAAAAAGCTTTGGATTGTTTAGAAACAAATTAACTACCAGAAAATCAGTGCATACTTTAGATAGAGTTATTAATTAATTGCACTATAATGTGTTATTATATCATTAATGTAACTCTATTCACATGGTCAAGCATTAATTCCAACACAGATACATCCATATTTGTAATAGTCAGATCCTATGTTATGCTAATAAAATGGCCCTGTTTCTCTTGACTACCTATTATAAGACATGTATTTTCCACTCTGGCCTCAGGAATGAGTTCCAGTTTCTCACAAGGGCTTACTCAAGTTCAAACAGTACTTTGGCTTCCCCACAGCAAATTAAAGGGCCCTGATACTCATGACTTCTGCCACCGTAGGGCATTGGTCTGAAATCAGGAAGTCTATACCCTGGTACAAAGGTATGTGCACCACCACAAGTGCTCTAGCAACAGGGGAACATCAATCTGCACCAAATTTGTGGGGTTTGTACCCCACTTTTCCCCAGGAAATTTCCAATTTGTGCTTTTTTCCATTTTAATTATTAATAGTCACCTTCCCTCATACTACCACTTTAAATGGCTCTTGGTTTGGTCACTTTATAGGGTCAATGTGACTGCCTTGGAGAGTGTATTTGCATCAGTCACACACTCTTCACCTCCCTGCAACAATGTGGATTTTGATGTTCAGTGCTGATATCTCATTCTTTCCTTATTGTTAATATCATTGGGGGACTTCTTTGGCCTTTTCTGACAGCTGGCTAGAGTTTTAATAACTTTAGTCTTAAAGAGAAACAATCTCTCTCCATCTTTCTACCTAGAAACTTCCCTGAAATAAACTGACAATTCAAATAAATGAGTATCTGGTAAATATCTGGAACTGTTCTTGGTAGTCTTTTTTTTAAAAAAATAGATTTTATTTTTTTATTTTTTTAGATATGGGGGGGGGAGGGAAGGGGTGAGGAACAGGAAGCAACTCTTTTATATGCCTTGACTGGGCAAGCCCAGGGTTTTGAACCAGTGACCCTCAGTATTCCAGGTTTACACTTTATCCCTGCACCACCACAGGTCAAGCCTAACAGAATTTATACCCTAGAATCTCAGAGCCAGAAAAGGAAATCCTGTTTCTAACCTCACACCCTACGCCATGACATGTGCATGCATTTGCTTTGGTTTCTACAACCAAAGGGTCCTCATGGTGAATGTCTCAAACCAGTAACATTTAAATAAGGAGACAGGATTCATACCAGTCAGCACTATGAGTCCTTCCTATCTGGCCAAATCTGCCTCTGATTAACCAGTTCACTGGCACTGAATAGCCAGCCAATCCACCTACCTCTTGTTTTGTTGTTGCTTTTCTCGACTCCCTCCAGCCATCCAGCAAAATGCTGGTCAGCTTCTCACTGTCTCCTCAGGCAGGGGTTGCTTGTTTAACAGCTGCTCCTCAAACCTGTGTTAACACAGTCTCTGTCATTTGCTGACCTTCTAGCACCAATATCTGTATGCAAGCAGCTTTTAAATGGCTCTTCTCTTGGATGCACAAACCCACAAAATGTTCTTTCTCCCTTGGCACTTCCCTGTAAATACACACATTTTCACACATGCATACACACAATCTTTCCATATCAAAATCATGCACAGTTAGCACAGAAACTCATTAAATCATTTAAACTAATTTTTTGTCTGCAAAGATTGTGGGAGACTGCAGGTGGCAAAAAGCCTCTGTAAGTTCAAGGCTTAGCAAAAGGCTAAGTTCCCCCCCACTTCCATATTGGCTATGAAGCTGAGTATTCACACTCATCCCATACCCCCACTTCACTTGCTTGCATAAGTTGCTAGAAGCAATTTACGTGCCCTTCCTCTCACCCTTTGTTTGTTCAGATGTTGGTTGATTTCACCTATGCATGGTGGGGAGATTGCTGTTTACGCCTTAAGTGGATTCTTGTTTATGCCTTAAGAGAATTCCTGTTTTCACCTCATGTGTGACTTTGTATCAAAGACTTTCTTATTTGCATATGGCTATATAATAAAGCAAACCGGGGGACATTTCGCTCTGTCTTGCCATCAGCTTGTAGAGGTCTCCCAACCCCATCCTATTTCTCTTTAAGTCCATTTTCTTCATTCTTCATCATTCTCACTCAGGACCTGGGATTGCTAGCCGCGCTGGTTTGCGGCAAGTGGTGCCCGAACAGGGACCTGGGTACAAGAAAACTAAAGTAAAGGCAGGTGATGGAACTCCCCAAGTGTGCACAGTGAGTCAAGTCTTTGGAGAGAGTATGGTCAGGAGTAATAAATTATGGGACAGTTAGGATCAAAAGTTAGCGATCTTTTTGTAAGAATAGTTATGTAGCTAGAATGCTTTTTGCAATATGTTCAAGATGTGTGCCTCTGGTTCCTGGAGGAGGGAACAGTTATTTCTGCTACAGAGGAGCAAGTAGGTAAATTTCTGAAAAGGCAGTGGTGTGAGGAGACTATGGTAGAAGGAATAAAAGTGGCAGTCTCTCTGGTAGTTGGTGCTGTACTTTGCTGCTTGGAGGTCAAGGAACGTAGAATAATGAGGCTGCTCCTGGTTCTCTTTGGCTGCGTGGTCTGCCACTCACCTAGAATTAAGGTGGAGGAGAAATCTCAGCATAGTCAACCTGAACTGAAAGTTACAAAAGCTATAGAATTTGAGAAGGGATATGCGACTCAGGCATTAGGAAAGTTACAGCTTTTCCTGTTGTGTCTGATTTTCTTTAACGTTTTAACTACAGTCTTCTGAACTACCATTTTGTTTCTTACTTATTCTTTGCCTGGAAATTGAGGCAGGGGACATGTGTTGGATCTGACTATAGAAAATATCCCAGCAACTGCCAAGAAAAGTTTCTTGGGGAAATTTTATTTAGTCCCATCCATTGTTAGTCCCTCTGTCAGAAAATGCTCTGACTAAGATCAGGCAGGCATCTTTCCAGTCTGACTGAGCTTTGAAATCTGGGTTTCTCTCTGGTTTGTCTGATTCTAGTTTCTGTTTAGTCTTTGTCTGATGTTGTCTAAATTGTGATTTTTTTTAAGGCCTGGATTAAGTTCTTGCATGCAAAAATTGGAAACACCAGCTTTAATATTGAAAAAATAAAATAGTTTTATTCCTACATTTTTGCTTTAAAATTATAACTTGTAAGGATCACTCATTTCAATTTAAGTATTAATCAGATTTATGTGTTATACTTGTGTTTCTGTACTGTAATTTTTTTGTTTGTGTGTAAAGCTGTACTCAGGTCTATGAAACAAAGGAATTAAGCAAAATTAATCAGGGCCCTATTAAGTCATTTCAAGAATTTGTCTTAAGCTACTTCAGACAGTTGGCTGCTTGTCAGGCTACATCCTGCAAAAGGGGTCCTGAGGAAATCAGAAGTTTGGCTCCTCTAATGCCCTGAAATGAAACTAACAATACAAAAGCATAAATTCAGGGCAATATTAGCCTTCTTCCTGGCCCACTTATGCAGCAGCCATTGAGCTGCAAGGCATAGGGTAAAGTAAGTCCCCCCAACAAATCTCTAAGTTTTTTACAATAGGAAGAGAAAGAAGGTCATACTGAATTTTTTCAGCCTTATGTGCTCCTGGATTGCCTGTTAATCTATGGGCTAAAAATGTTTTGAAAAGTATGAGAGCATTACTTGTAAAAGCATTTACTGTATTTTGTCAGACTTTTAGAATTAACCTGAGGACAGGTATTTCCTTGCAGTCCTTGAAGTCAAGGCATTGTAGAGTGTGCCCAGCAAATGCTTAAAGATCAATTATAAAAAATAAAAAAGGGGGAGTCATGGCCTGGAACTCCTGAAAATCTCCTTTATCATGTGTTTTACTTAAAAAGAAATTTTTAAATACTAATGTACAGGGCCATTCAGTGACTGAGAGACTCTGGAATCCAACAAGGAAAGACTTCCTTGAAGTACAATGAAAGGATCTGCTCACAGGAATGAGGCAAGAGCCAGACCCTGTTCTCCTGTGGAGCCAAGGATATGTGTGTTTTTCCTAGGTTTGCTAAGGCTCCTCGGTGGGTTCCTGGAAGTTTGGTAAGACACCATTAATCAGCCTGACCAGGTGGTGGCGCAGTGGATACAGCGTCGGATTGGGATGCAGAAGACCCAGGTTTGAGACCCCGAGCTCACCAGCTTGGACCCAAGGTAGCTGGCTCCAGCAAGGGGTTGCTCAGTCTGCTGAAGGCCCGCAGTCAAGGCACATGTGAGAAAGCAATCCATGAACAACTAAGGTGTTGCAATGGCAACAAAAAACTAATGATTGATGCATCTCACCTCTCTCTGTTCCTGTCTGTCTGTCCCTATCTATCCCTATCTCTGACTCTCTCTCTGTCCCTGTAAAAAAAAAAAAATCATGTCTCTTTCTAATCAATAAAATAAAAAAAAATTAAAAAATAAAAATAGAATAAAAGACACCATGAGTCAGGAGGAGAGACTCAACACACAAGAACAATTACTTTTTTTGATTATTGACTCCTCAGGACTTGTGGCAACTAAGATACATTTTATATCAGCCAAGCATTGGCCTAAGTCTCTTGTGTTATACCGGGATATATTACAGTAATTGGCCCTAAGTGGCAAAATTCAATTAAATTACTAATTTGGGGGTGAGGGTATTTTCTAATTTTGTCATTAACAGGTCCTCTTTGAATGCCAGCAAGGAACAAAGAATGTGAAACCTCATCATAAATTGACATAAGCCCCTAGAAAGCAACCTGGTTCCAGAGATTCAGAATGCCCACAAAGTTTAAGGCAAAAGCTTAATGTACTGGAAGCAATGGTTATGGGACTTGGAAACCAGCTACAGAAAGAGAATGTGACAACAGTTCCAGTGCCAGGCGGACTTTTCCTGAGTGTGACTTCTGCTCCTTGTGACAGTTCTCAATGGGACTGAAGTGGGTGGGGTTGGGTTGAATCTACAGAGAATGTAGAACAGTGATGGTGACAGCATGGACTTGGTGAAATTACATTGTCATACTAAGGACATTCAAAATAGCAAAGACTCTAATACAGATCCTGCTGTACTGACTAAGAATTTGCTTAATAATTTAAAAGGCTTTAATCCCTTTAATGTATTAGGACACTTGTTTGGAAATCAGAGGAGTGCAAATCTCAGCAGACAAATTAAAAAGAAAAAAGAAAAGAAAGATATGCGTTTAAAAAGAAAAAAGAAAAGAAAGATATGCGGGAGACTGCAAGTGGCAAAAAGCCTTTGTAAATTCGAGGCTTAGCAAAAGGCTAAGTTCTCCCCACCACCACCTCCATATCAGCTATGAAGCTGAGTATTTGACTCATCCCATACCCCCACTTCACTTGCTTGCATAAGTTGCTAGAAGCAATTTACATGCCCTTCCTCTCACCCTTTGTTTTTTCAGATGTTGGTTGATTTTACCTATGCATGGTGGGGAGATTGCTGTTTATGCCTTAAATGGATTCCTGTTTATGCCTTAAGAGAATTCCTGTTTTCACCTCATGTGTGACTTTGTATCAAAGACTTTCTTATTTGCATATGGCTATATAATAAAGCAAACCAGGGGCCATTTCGCTCTGTCTTGCCATCAGCTTGCAGAGGCCTCCCAACTCCATCCTATTTCTCTTTAAGTCCATTTTCTTCATTCTTCATCATTCTCATTCAGGACCTGGAATTATTAGCAATGCTGGTTCATGGCTAAAGGTACCAAGTTTTTATAAAATAAAGCCTAATTAAAGTACCAAAGCACCAATTCAGCAAAATATTATCAGTCCTGATGCAGTCCCCTTCCTCAGGGACATCATCTTATCATAACTGCAGGTTACAATTCCCACCCGCATCTCCATAACTCTGATAGTGCTGCTTTTTTCTCATACTTTCCTGACTCAGCAAATAATTATCTGTAATGCTGGTGGCCAAGGCCATGCAGTTCGACATTGGATTCGAGCAGACTGTAGAGGAACTGTGGAGCCAGAAAGTGTTGGGTTATTCCCACTTAATACATTCTTGCAACGGTAGATGAGCAAACGGTCAGGAGAAAAAACCTCTTCTCAGGTAAAGAAACAGTACATATGGCCCCTCACAGTGGCAGGCAGGCGATTCACAATCTGCCATCCACAATCTCTCCTGAGTGCAAGCACCCATAGCTTTACATAGCCTATGCAGACATGGCCCTTCCACATGCTCATGTACTAGTCAAGCAAAGTGCTTGCAGCTGGTAAACCCATGAGCAAGCCTAACATGGCTCTTTTCCCAACATTCCACCCTTTTTGGGTTGCTTGCTTTACAATCTACATGACAGGTATCTTCTGTGATTGTCAATGTACAAAGAGTGAGGTGCATTACACAAACATAAACAGTGCAGACCAGAGCAACAAAATATTAAAGACCTAAGCTATTATCAAAAATGACAATTACAAAGGTGACTTTAACAATGCTCCCCTGAGCACTCTTCCCAGGGAGTTAACTGGAGGCCCACCTCTAGTCCCCTACTTACCCCATAGTAGGTGGGAGGGCCTGTATAGTCCAGGCTATGTCCATTGAAGAAAGTGTCCTAGGTGCATCTCTGCAACTGGGTGAGAGCAGTTTCCAGATGCAGGTGCTGCACTCCACCCACAAGTTCTCCTATAGTACTATCCACAAGCAACATGTCCATCCAGCAAGAGAGCTGGTAACCCCTTCTAGTCACAATCCAAGAGTCCATTATACCACTCAATGATCAGTCCATTATAGACAACCCAGCTGTCTATGCAAATCACCAAGGTAAATGTCCATTACAGGCAACTAGTCACACAGCTCTTTATTAATGAACCTCAGAGCATTTCCACAGTGCTCTGTCTGTTGCCACAAGCCTCATACAAACCCTTAAGCAAGATCACAGGACCTGGCAGAGTCAAACATATTAAAGGCCTGTGTTGCCTTACAGTTCTTTTAGTTGCTGCTCCTGTGAAAAAGCACCTATTATCTTTTAATGCCAACACCTGCTGCACATTAAAAGGGACCAGTGGATTGCCAATTTCACATGGGCTTTCCAGACCCCTGCCCATCGTTGATGGACAAGTCCCTCGACATTCCCCCTGTTCAAACTGGGATAACAGGTCTTGAGGGGGATCCTTCTCTTCCACAGCTATTTCAAACAAGTAATCTTGCAACTGTGCAACCCAAATGCTAGCAATTTTCTTGGCAGCTGCTGGGGCTGCCCACTTTCCTCGCTTTTTTAGTGGCTGGAACCTCTGTTGTGGCTTAAACTGCCACCAAATCTGTAATAGGTCTTTATTAGGCTTGCTATGCAATCTCTCCCTAGCTGTCCCAGCTGCAATCAAATCTACCTAAATCTGTGTTTGGTTCACCTTTATAGGTCCATTTCTCCTGTTAGTCAGGGGGGTGGCACAGGCAGCAATGCTCATAGTCTTACAGTCCATCTCTGTTCCAGAGAGCATGATGCCATCCATCCCTCTGTACCACAGTCACAGCAACCAGGCTGCCAGGAGCTCAGTGGGTTTCTTCCTGAATTGTGTCCCCTACTCCATTAGCTCTGCCTTGGTGTAGTACCAGACCACAGAGTGCTCTACTAGCTGTGGAGGGGGTAGTGCTGACCCCTAAGGGGCTCTTGGCTGCTGGGTTTTTACCTTCTTGGTGATCACTGGCCAGGCTCTGAGTCTGCAGATGGTGGTTGCAGCACAAACTTTCTCCTCAGAAGAAGAGGAGTTGGAAATGCATATTTCTACCAACTCAGAGCCAGTCTGCTGGCATCAATGCAGCTCCATCTTCCATGCCCACTTTGGCTTCTGTGGCTTCAAACTCTTAGCCTGAGCTGAGACTCAATTTCTTAAACCAGCAGTTGTGTCTCTAACAGCTGTTGCTGCCAATGTCCAGCTTCCAGGGAAAATTGCAACTCACATACCCATAGTTCCTCATCCAAAGACCGTTCCAGTTCCAGGCACCACTGGTGCTCAACCTGCATCTCACACTGCAGCTCTCAAACCCTGTCAGCCTGTCTACAGCACTAGCTCCACTTCACACCATCACTGATTCTCAGCCTGTAGCCTGCACTGTAATTTTCAGATCTGCAGCTCTTTCTCCAGTGATCACTCCAGTTTATTCTGTTGTTGCTGCTTGGTCTGCAGCCCACCCTGGAGTTTTCAACCTCAGGCAGCTTCTCACACAGAGCTCTCAACTTCTTCTCACCAGGCTGTAAAAACACCCAGCCCACAGTTCCCATAAGGACAGCTACAGGGAAAAATATGCTGGAGAAAAACAACCACTGCTCTACCCCACCCTTCAAGAATGTGGGTGGTCCCATACTGATATGATTTGAATCCTGCTGACTACACCAGATGTAATGCCAGTGGCCAAGACCAGGCAGGTCCACATTGGATTACGGAAGATGGTAGAGGAACTATGGAGCCAGAAAGCATTGGGCCATTCCCATTTAATAGATTCTTACAACGGTGGATGAGCAAATGGGCAGGGGAAAACCTCTTCTCAGGTGAAGAATCAGCAAAAATGGCCCCTCACAGTGCCAAGCAGGCAATCCACAATCTGCCATCTGCAATCTCTCCTGAGCACAGACACCCATAGCCTTATACAGGCTATGTACATGTAGTCCTTCCATGTGCTCACGCATTAATCAAGCAAAATGCTTGCAGCTGGTAAACCACAGAGCAAGCTTAACACGGCTGTTTTCCCAACATCCTCCTAAAGCAGTGTCTGTGTGGGGTGCTATTTTTTTAGGAAGGAGGAAAACTGAGAAGTGTACAAAGCCCTCTTAGTAACTGATCCTTTGTGATGTCTCATAGAGCATTCACTTTTGCATTCTCTGGACTGCTAGACAAAAAATTTTAGGTACAACACCTATAGTTTCTTAATCTCTTCTCACCTCCCAACATATAGCACCAAAGACTGACTGAAGTATTACCACCTGAGGATCCAACCCTGCACCAAAACACACACATCAGCAGACACACAATGGCTGCACCCCACCATCAGTGTTAGAAGTACTTTATTTTTTGTATTTAATCTTAGGAATTTTAGCTTAGTTCTTCATCTTCAACTCATTTTCACAAAAGATGTCACTTGCTTCCTACAGCAATGAAGGGCTTGTTCTCTTCATTGTGCTGTGTGGCTATTCACTGATACTGTTAAAATTTAGAGCCTGTGTTTCAGGGCTATGCTTAAAGTTTCAGATCTGGATGTGGAATGCATTGGCACCTAACGCAGTCTGCACCCCCTGCCTTTTCTCTGAAAAAGGTAGGGACAGTCTGTTACAGGAATTTCCTACACCTCCTTTAAATGAGAATATAGACACCTTTACTATTGCATGGCACAACGGGAGTTAATAAATATGGACTGAACTGGGTTCCGTACCATAAAAGTCATACCATTCAAATGAAAGTGAATTAAAAGTTATTTCTTCCCACAAATCACAGAGTCTTTAAAACCTCATAAAGGCTGTGTCTGGAGTGGTATTTCATGGCTAAATGAATGAATGTGTAGTGGTAAACTGTTTTTAGTTGTTTGTTTAGATTAAATTATCTGGGAAACCTGCTTGCCTCACTTTGCCAGTTATTACCAGCATATGAACACAAGTTGAACTTTAAAAACTCTTGTGAGGCTGAAGCTTTCCTGTCTCTTCACCCCAATATTAACCTCTGCCACCTGTAGCTCTGCATGGAGCTGCGGCAGCAGATCAAGTTCTTTTCATATTGACTCTCATTCCACAGCCAGTGAAGGTTCTCGGCTTTTAAAGGCTTATGTGTTAGAGATCAGGAGCACCTGGATAATCTAGTCTAATCTTTCCATCTTGAAATCCTGAGCCTTAACTACACCTGCAAATTCTCTTTGTTAAAGTAACATATCCACAGGTTTCAGGAGTTAGCATGTGGACATCACTGGGAGACCAATGTTCTGCTCACCACAGGTGTTGAGGAATTTCAACTAACGTGATAGTGGATAAATCAGTTGATAATCTACACAGTTTAAGTGACAGGTATCCCATTAACATTTGAGCCTAATTTGACCTTTGTTCTCATAGAAGAGTGCTGGCTATGAGACTGCAGGAAATTGGAAGAATCTTCTTTCTCTTGTCTCAAGTATTCTCTTACAGTCTTCTTCTATGAAACAAATTTACCATATAGTAATAGTAGGAAAATGATAGTGATCCACTCTCAGCACACAAATTTACTCTTGAAATATGGATTTTGTGAGAACTGAATATTTAGTAGGAAGCCATTTATGTTCCTTGGTCTTTGATTTTTTCCATGGGTACCTAAATCATGGTTAAGTAGCCTGACCTGTGGTGGCACAGTGGACCAAGCATCGTCCTAGAATGCTGAGGTCACTGGTTCAAAACTCTGGGCTTGCCCGGTTAAGGCACATATGGGAGTTGATGCTTCCTGCTCTTCCCTCCTTCTCTCTCTCTGTCTCTCTTCTCTAAAATAAATAAGTAAAAATAATGTTATCTGAATTTTAAAAAATCATGGTTAAGTAAAATATTTTCTTCCTAGAAGCAAAATTATATAATTAGATTTATTTTCACAAAAATAAATTTTATACCACAAAAATACCAAACTTGATTAACAAAACAAGTGAATTAAAAATGAAACACCTTTTGGCCCTGGCCAGTTGGCTCAGTGGTAGAGCATCAGCCCAGTGTGTGGAAGTCCTGGGTTCAATTCCCGGTCAGGGCACACAGGAGAAGTGCCCATCTTCTCCACGTTTCTCTTTCTCCTATCTCTCTATCTCTCTCTTCCCCTCCTGCAGCCTTGGCTCCATTGGACCAAAGTGGGCCCAGACACTGAAGATGGCTCCGTGGCCTCAGCCTCAGGCACTAGAATGGCTCCTGTTGCAACAGAGCAACATCCCGGATGGGCAGAGCATCGCCCCCTAGTCGACATGCCGGGTGGATCCCAGTCGGGTGCATGCGGGAGTCTGTCTCTCTGCCTCCCTGCTTCTTACTTCAGAAAAATATGGAAAAAAAAAGAGAAACGCTTTTCTTATATACATTTGTTAACTATGTAAATGCCAAATAGTAAATACTAAAAACTATAGGGTAATTTTTTCTATGTTTTTTAATGCATTTATTGAACTGGCTGAGATTTCTGAAACCTATTGAAGTTTGGGTTAAAGATTGCCTCTATTTTTTTCTTAGAAAACATTCCTGAGCAGAGAAAATTTATGTTGTTCCATTGTTCAGAAGACTTCAGATTTTATCAAAATTAGAGTAATCAATTCTCAAATTTTTCATAGTTTTGTCAGTACATATGAATGTTTCCATTAAGTCTTTGAATAAAATACCCAGAAAGAAGCATTGTTTCCTTGCTGCTCCCTTTTGTTTCAATCGCTGGGGAAATTTTTCTTTTAATTTTCTGTTACATGAGGTTTTAGAACTCTTTTTATATATGTCTGCATTGTTGATTCCAAATATGAAATCCACTTTTTGGTGCATGATCTAGTTTTTATGCAATTTTAATCTCTTTTATTACAGTTAATGGCATGCATTGGGTTTTAAGTTGGAGTTAAAGGGCAATGACTCTTGGATTGAACATAACCACAAGGCAATTAATGTTTTACAAACATTACTTTTACATAATTATAGTTGTTTTTATATGTAAAAATAATATTATCTGATAAAACACCCTCTTATTTGGTTTTAAGATTGAATCATGGCTTCCTCAAGTAGGCGTAAATGTAAGAATAGTCCTGACACCTTCAGTTATATATGTGGCTGTTACACTCTTCAACGTCAAAGGCGCAATATTTCATCATTTGTGACATGTGCATATATTGCCTATTTTCAAGTTCCCCTTGGCAATCAAGACAAGAATTGGGCTCCTCATATTGTGTATCATAATTGTGAGGAAATGCTTCATGACTGGACAAAAGGAAAATGCAAAGGAATGCCTTTTGGTATTCCCATGGTTTGGCGTGAACCTAAGGACCACAGCAGTGACTGTTATTTCTGTCTGATCCATACAAAAGGGATCGGCAAGAAAAAACGGCATATGATTGCATATCCTAATATGCCTTCAGCAATATGACCTATCCCATGCTCTGAGACACTCCCGGTTCCAGTTTTCAATGGTTTTATTTCTTCTAAGGACGAAGAAAGTGAACATGGTGATCAAATGTATTTTGATAAGATGCATGTGGAAATGGTTGTAGAATCAGAAGGGTCTTCTTCTGATGCCAAGCAGTCATTAACCCTTCAGCAGTTTAGCCAACCTGAATTGAATAACTTCGTAAGAGATATGGTCTTATCAAAGAAAGCAGTTGAGTTATTAGCCTCCAGGCTTCAAGAAAAGAATTTACTTCACCAGTCAGCTAAAGTATCGCATTTCAGGAAGCGTGAACAAATTTTTGTGGACTTTTTTTCTGAAGACAAACACTTTGTTTACTGTCATGATATCAGTAGTTTTCTCAGCCAGCTAGATGTTACCACTTACAGTCCAACAGAATGGCGGCTATTTCTTGACAGCTCTAAACAGAATTTGAAATGTGTTCTCCTACAAAATGGTAATGTTTATGCAGCAGTTCCAATTGGTTATTCAACTCATCTGCGAGAAGATTATGATGACATAAAAATTGTCCTAAACTTCCTGAAGTTTGAGGAGCATAACTGGATCATTTGTGTGGATCTTAAAATGGCAAATTTTCTGAGAGGACAACAGAGAGGTTGCACAAAGTATCCTTTCTTTCTGTGTTTGTGAGACAGCCGAGCTCAGGACAAACACTGGACACAGAAGGAGTGGCCGAAACGTGAAGTTCTGGAAGTAGAAATGCAAAATATTGTGAATGAACCTGTAGTTAATTGAGATGGAATCATTTTTCCCCCACTTCACAATCAACTTGGCTTAATGAAGCAGTTTGTTCAGGTTCTGAATAGAGAGAGTAAATGCTTTCAACATATTATTTCTGCTTTTCCTGCCTTGTCTTTCGAGAAGATAAAAGCAGGTATATTTGATGAACCTCAAATTCAAAGCCTCATATGTGATGAAGAATTTGCCAGGATGATGAATGAGAAGAAAGCAGTATGGCAGTCTTTTGTGACAGTTACAAAGAACTTCCCTGGCAACAAAAAAGCAGAAAACTATGACCTTCTGGTTCAAAGGACGCTGTTGGCTTTCCACAACACTGGATATAGCATGAGCATTAAGATTCACTTCCTGAACCGTCACCTTGATAGGTTTCCTGAAAATCTTGAAGCTGTTAGTGATGAGCAGTATACTGCTGGAGCATCAAACGAGATTGTCCTCAACAAGTACACAAACGCAAAAGCTACAAATGCAAAGTTTTGCCTGAATAGAATTTAAATAACTTTTGCACAAATTTTATAATTAAAATAAGTGTTTTAATATGTTTTATTTCAAAATTGTAGACAAATTCTGATGCAATCATCTTTTAGTGTATTAGTGTACTTACTGCATTCTATAAATTATATTTTCACAAAGATGCCTAAGACATTCTACTTTATTATGTTAAACTAAATGCTGAAAATTTTACAATAAGATAAAAACCTAAAATCTTAAATTGCAAAAATACTGTATCTTACAGAGAAAAACTAATCTCAGATTTGAGATCAGCACATTCGATTTAGGTAAGAACAACTGTTTTTGTTGATGCAACAAAAATTTTCTTCTCATGTAATCTCTTGCTCTTCCTCTTCAACAACATCTCTGTAAACGTCTACTGAAGCTACAAAGCAACTCAGAACAGTGACCATGTCAAAATTTGCACAGTCATTAAAGAGTAACAATATTTTTTTTGTCATTATTCTGGTAACATCATTTCACTGTAAGCTGTGGTTTCAAGTTGATCCATTCTACTCTAAGTTATTAAAGTTGGTGTAGAGAATAGAGAAGGTAGAATGAACTGAATGTTTTAAACTATGACTTTACAAAATAATTATTTACATATAAGTGTTTTATAGGAAAAACACCTAAACCATGGAATAAAAATAGGAGTCAAGATGTTAGAATTTAGTGTTTGCTTGCATAGAAAAATCTCTATATGTTCTAGTTGTCATAGGTATTTGAATTTTTAAAATAACTAATGGATTTCTAAAAGTCACCATAATTTTGTAGAACTTAAACACAAACTTAAAACAATTAAAAGTATATATTATTATACGTAGATCAACTGTGGCAGGTACAGTGCTATAAAGTTACCAAATTTATTTCATTTTCTTCATATATATGTAGGAAGATTATATATCTAACCCTTAAAAGTAAATTTGGAGTCATAAACAGCATTCTGGCCAGTAGAATTGAGCAGGTAAGCTCCACTTCCATGACTAACACATTTTGTGGAATGATGGGTGCATGATGACATATACAGAGAATGCTTTATTGAATTGTACACTTAAAATCTGAATGGTTTCTAAGAACCAATGTCATCCCAATAAATTCAATTATTGTATTTCCCCATGTATAAGACACACCTTTTTTCAAAAAATTTGGGGCCTAAAAACTGAGTGCGTCTTATACAGTGGCTGTAATTTTTTTTACTTTCATTTCCTGTATTTTTTCACTTGTTTTTGCACTCATTGTTGAAGACAGTTATTCGTCATCAGACACAGATGAGGACAAGCTAATGGATGGGAGCTTTGACAGTGATGAGGAGCTGTATGAATTTTATGATGAATAAGACTTGAGTTCAATAACTTTATGTAATACTTTTTTCAAATTTTGGGCCCCAAAATTAAGGTGCATCTTATACATTGGGACATCATATACACGGAGAACAGTGATACAAAACATCTGGGTAAATCTCCACATACTCTTCTTCTGTCTTCTTGAAACTTTGTGTTAAAGATAAAGGTGACCCAACATGAAAAGATTCTCTGAATGACCTCATGGAGTACAATCCTCATTAACCCAAACTGGACTATGATATGAGCAAAATTTAAACTTTCATTATTTTTAACCACTAAGATTTAGAGGTTGCTTGTTTTAGCAACTAGACATACTTTTCTTTTTTTTCTGACAGAGACAGAGAGAGGGACAGATAGCGACAGAGAGAGGGACAGCTAGTGACAGACAGGCAGGAAGGGAGAGAAATGAGAAGCATCAATTCTTTGTTCTGGCACCTTAAATGTTCATTGATTTCTTTCTCATATATGCCTTGACCAGGAGTCTACAGCAGAGTGACACCTTGTTCAAGCCAGCAATCTTGGGCTCAAACCAGTGACCTTAGGCTCAAGCCAGCGACCTTTGGGCTCAAACCAGAGACCACAGGGTCATGTCTATGATCCCATACTCAAGTCAGTGACCCCACACTCAAGCTCAGTGCTCAAGCCAGATGAGCCCACTCAAGCCAGTGACCATGGAGTTTCAAACCTGGGTCCTCTACATCCCAATTTGACTATCTATCCACTGTGCCATTGCCTGGTCAGGCACAACTAGGCATACATATCCTAATATAACAACCTATACAGATTTCAGTATATAAAAGTAATTACCAAATATAAAAATTTTTAGGTTTGATTATTGAAAAAAAATTTTTTATCAAACCTGGTAATAACTGAAATAATTCAATTTTAGCATTAGAATGTCTTATCCTCATTCTAGCCTAGCTTGAAAACAACAGCTTCTAAACAAAACAGGGAGTAAATTATATTGTGATATCTTGATAATCAAGATTTAAATATACTCAACTGAAGCAAGTTTTAAACTATATTTCAACTTAGTAAGTAACTATTTTATTTGTCATGAAAAGGATATAGTCTACCATTAGGTGAAAAATAAAGACCAAGGATAGTCAAACACTTGTGAGGAATAAGAGAGGGGAATAACAATTTTCCTATTAGATTTTAAGATATCTAAGAATGTATGAATTGTGTATAACTTTTTCATGAAAAAACAACAGAGTTGAATAGTTGAAAGAAATTATATGGCTCATAAAGCCATAAGTTTTTGCCATCTGGCCCTTTACAGAAATGTTTTTTGATCCCTGTCCTAGATGGATTAATAAATACAATAAACTTTAAAACTCTTAGTACTATATATAAGTAAATATCTTTTGTATTTCTTTTAGAGAAATCAAAATTATGTTGAAATATATTTCACACAAGATTGATAAAAATTAAAAATTCTAGCAATGCCAAGGGTTAGAAAAATTGTGGAGTCACAGAAGAGATTGCTGGTGAGAAAATAGGTTAGCACAACCGCACTGTAAAAATATTTTACATTATCTCCTAATGTTGAAATATTTATATAACCTAATTTATTCCTGGCTATATATTAAAATTTTTTTTTTACATATTTCAGTATTGCCCTTAGAGTCAAGCAAGAGAAAGTCCTTGCCCTGGATACTAAACTCAGTGAATCCCATGCTTCAGAGTGACTTCCTCAAAATTTCCTAAGTTCCCCTCCAATGTCTGAGACCAGCCTTGGCATACAATGCCATTCAGGGGTGAGGAGCACCCGGATTCCAGACCAGAACCTGTCAGCCTTGGCTGCTGTTTCTTCCCTTTGAGGCATTCTCTGACTCTCTAATCTGGGTCCTTCTTTTCTGGGAGCTCTAAACTCATGCCTACAGGATCTTCCTAGTGTCATGATCCTAACTTCAGGAGGGCTACCTGACAACTAGATTGTTCTTACAGGTCAGAAAGATTTTTCACTCATGGGATACAATGAGATTAGGTATCCAGATAGGTTCTGGCATGCTTATTTGGGATGTCAAATTATTTATAGTAGAGGTCCCACAAAAAATATTCTCCAAGGCCCTGCAAATTCTAAGGACATCTCTGGTCATATTGTGTTAATGTTA
Organism: Rhynchonycteris naso; assembly: GCA_037038555.1. NCBI lineage: Eukaryota > Metazoa > Chordata > Mammalia > Chiroptera > Emballonuridae > Rhynchonycteris > Rhynchonycteris naso. Next base: position 304,602,301 of record CM072995.1, on the reverse strand, counting down.
ACAAATTAAAGTAAAATGGTTCATTCTTAAAATAAATATAATTTTAGAAAATACTTACCATATTTACAAAGAAAGCAAAGGAACAATATATTGGCAGAAAATGGTACAGTCGTCCCTTGCCATATCGCTGTTCACTTTTTGCGGTCTCGCTGTATCACAAATTTTTAAATTGTATATATCTAATTTTGTATCGCAGATTTTTTGCTATATCATGGGATTTTGCAGTATATAAATATTTTTATACATTTATTATTTTAATTATTTTTGCGGTAAAATAAGCAAAATAAGAGTGGGAAAGGTGAATAACAGAGTGGGAAAAGTTTATAAGAGTGTGGGAAGGGTTTATAAAGCCTTAAAAAATATAAAAATAATAAAATAAATACAGTTAGTGCTCGACTTATGACCACAATTGGTTCCAACAGACTGGTTGTAACATGATTTGGTCGTAAGTTGAGTAGGCTATATGTACAGTACTGTGAAATGATGTTATAAAAATCTTTAAGTCATATTTTATTATAATTTTCTTTCATTATTGTTATATATTATAATTTTTCTTATTCATTTTACGCCATTTGTATCATCTCTACACCATTTTGTTTCTTATTTTTACATTCATCAGGTTTAAGTAAAACACTGCATTACCAGTACAACTGGCTTAATATTTGCAAAACATACAAAATTACAAAATACAGGTGCATACAAAAACTGCTCCAGACACGGAGCAGTCGTGGCTAGCGATTGTGGTCGTAAAGTCGAATGGTCGTAAATTGCATAGTTTGTAAGCCGATCAATACATGTATAAGGTTGCTACTCTGTGGATTCTTGCCTATACTGGGGGGTTCTAGAACCTACCCTCCATGATAGACGAGGAACCACTGTATTGGGAGAAGGAAACCAAATAGGTTGATGTCAGGCATCATCAAGATCCTAAATTTTGCTTTCAAAGGTGAGTTTGTAGGTGTTTATTATGTTGTCAAGCCCACTAAATATATGAAAGCAGGCAATTAATAAGCCAATGGTGACAGTATATCATAAACCAGGAATATAATTAATAAAACTGTGGTACACCTGAGTCCAAAACGTAAAAAGTAAAATAGATCAGTAAAGCAGAATAAAGTCAAGCAACAGACGTAGGTATACAAAGAACATAACAACTAACAAAAATGTCATCATAAGTCACTGGAAAAGAATGAATTATTTAGCAAATAGCATTAGCATAATTGACTATACATTATCTATTACCTTAGAGCATGCAACCAAATGTATTCTAAATGTTGTAAAAAGAAAACAATAAAACATAATTTAAAAGTAAGTATACAATAAAAATTTAAGAAGATTAATATGGTTTTAGGAAAATCCTCTAAATAAGACCAAAAAATATCTATTATGTACAAAGAAAATTGGCAGATGTCACTAGTAAAAATTTTAAAATCTGTATGCGAACACCATAAATAATGTTTTAGGAAAAGGGGTAGCTTAGAAAAAGAATATGCTCCTATGTAAAAAGAATTTAATTAATTCTCAGGATATATGAAGGTCATATAAATTATCTAATAACAAAATAGGAAAAACTTATGTACATTAAGCCACAGAAGAAAAACTACAGATGGACAGAACATATGAAAAGATCAACCTACCTAGTTACTGGATAATGCAATTTAAAAAGCATTCTTTTTAATTATATTTTATTTATTTATATTTATTATATACCAAAAGATAAAATTCTTTATAATATTTTTGGTGCTTGGAAATTTGTTATATTTTAAGTTGGTAGAGTCTATGAAAGGAAAATTTTCAATATCTATCACAATTTTAACTCTATATACCCTTAAAATAGCCTGACAATTATACTTCTGGTATCTATCAAGATCAGTAAGGTATCTTTTGGTTGACATCAACAGAAAATTTAACTTCAAATGGCTTAAGCAAAAATCTAAAATTTACTGGCTCACATAACTGTAAATAAAGTACAGAGCTAGGCCTTGCTAGTGTCAGAAACATTTTGTTTCAGGGATTGACATTAGGTCAACAGGACTTATTTTTCTCTCTCTCTGCTTCTTGGCTCTGCTTCCTTTATTTTGGCTCAATTCCCAGACAGGTTCACTCATGGTGGTGGCAGAAAAGTTGTAGCCATTTCAACACTGTATTGTATGAGACTTCTATTCAGTAGAAAATAATGATTCCCTTTCTTCCAAAATAAATGACACTCTCAGGTCAAATAGTTCATATGTCCATCTCTAAGACAAACTATATGATGTGGTATATGTGGGATACTGCAGCTGGCACACACCTGGGCCACATTTGGTTGGTTGAGACAGGGTTCTCTCTAAATCAAAGGGGGAGGGGAGGAGATTCCAGGAAAGGTCATTTGGATTTTATAATTTTAAAAAAAAATAGATAATGGATGCTAAATGGGCCAATGCCTAAAAGTGTTCACTAAAATATACTGAAGAAATATAAGGATGTTTATCACAGCATTATAGCAGTGATAAAATAAAAAATACTAAATATCCATCAATTAGTAGTAGTTTAATAAATTAATGAAAATAAATTTATAAGTTAATCAATGAAATATAATTGTAAGAACTTAGAAATTTTACTATGACATATTAAGTGAAAAGGCCATATTACCAACAACATAAACCATATGGCCATTTTATGTAAAAATTAAATTATAACCTGTGAAGATATATATAACTGCAATGTACAAAAAGATTACAGAAGAATCAGCTTTTACTAGAGATTACTTTTAGGGAAGAAAGTGGGGAATTTGAAGGGCTAAGGTAAAGTGAGATGTTTTCTTTTCCTTGTACATGCTTGTATATTATATATAATTTTATATAGTGTAAAGAGTTTTTACTAAAATTAAAATGATTTCAACCTATTGAAATAGAAAGAATGTGCATTACCTTCCAAGGAACTGATATAATTGTTAGGCTAAGCTGATTAAAAATGAATGCTTGGGAAACAATAAAAATGAAACAAAAATCCTAACTCATTTGATAGAGTGTAACATGAGGCCTCTGTATTTTTTGATACTCAAATGTGGAAAATAATTTGTTTTTTTGTTTTTAATGTTACAAATCGGAGCTGTTTATATAGCTTGCTGGAGCTTTTAAAGAATAGAGCTGTATCTTTTAAAGTAAGAATAGCACTTTGAATATTATGATTTATAGCTATGGAACACTTATCTTGACCAATGAACAAACTATTAACATAGCATTCATTCTAAATAGTAATTCATTTATTATGCATTCCTTCAGCTCTGATCACTCAGCCTCTCCAGGACACAAGCTGGTGTTAGTGGATGTACCTCATCAGTGTCTTCAGCATGTCTAGGTGTACAGATGTTTAATGGTGGTGGTGGATAGATAAGAGTGAGGAAATAATGAACAGTAAAGAAGTGGTACAAGCATGATCTTCCAATAGTATAGGAGGCTGGGTTCAAATACCAGTTCTGCAAACCTAGAGGCTGTGTGACTTTAGGCAAGTTATTTAATTTCTCCAATTCTTATTTACTCATCTGTAAAACAGAACAATAATCTTACCTTTAAAAGGGAGAAAAATTAAAGAAAATAATACACTTAAGTATCAAGTAGAATATCCCCAAATACCCAATATATGTTACATGCTCAGTATGTTATATACCCAGTATGCTAGTTTCCTTTCTTCTCTCTGCATTCCTCTCATAAGGCAACCACAAAATAATATGTCTTCACCAGTAAGCATGAAGTGGGAGTGAGCTGAAGGTGAGGTTCCAGCCATTGCTAGTGTATGTACAACCTAAATTCCCAATTCTGAAAGCGCCCTCACTTTCAGAATTGGAAGAAAATTTGCAGAATTACATAAAAACATTAAAGTAAATTGTGAAACATGAGATATAACTCTATTTCCTACATGACAGTATAAAGACCACAGTGCTCTAAAGATCTGGAGTGCTAAAACTAGCTTTCGGGCCTCCTCAAAGGTCCTAACTCACTGCTTGAAAGAACTACCCCATGGTGGCTACATTTTTAATTCTCTGAAGAATGAGAGAATGGTGGAAGCATCTAAGATACATCACTTCATATCATTTAGGGACCAATCCAATTATTCACTGAAAATCTGTGCTTTCAGAATTATGTTTTTACTTTCCTATTCAGATCTCTAGTCATTAAGCTCCTGCATTCTCTTAAAAGTCATAATATGCATGTATATTTATTTCAAGTCAATGAGAGGAAGTGATGAAAAGAGCTTATTTAGTACTCAGAAGTCATTGGCTCAAATTCTAGTTCCATGACTATCTCTTTGTGTGACGTTGGGCAATTTTCCTTCCCTGAGCCTGCCTCAGTCTTGGGTTTTACAACGGAAATAACAGATTTCTAACAAGCTTGTCAGAAAATAAGATAAGTGACCTTTGTGAACACACTGAGAACTGTACCTAGCATATAGCTAGATCTTAAAAATTATAAAATATATTTAGAAAAATTAAAATAATATTAATCAATAAGTTATTTTCAACTTCTTAGATGGCTGAAAAATGATTATTAAATATACATTTGTGTTTATGTATATAAGTTTTCAAAAGCTTTTAGGTTAGGAATTATGATTTTATTACAGTTTGGTTCTTTTTCTGGAGTACCCTGAAGCAGCCAATCAATATTAACTAATTATAGTGAATATTTAAACCATTATTTGTTATTTCATTTTCTCTGTTGTCGCTAAGTGCGTGACCAAAATCCTCAACTACATTCTACAGTGCAAGGCCTTTTTTAATTAAGTCGTAAGGATTTTCCTTATCTACGTTGTTTTCCACATTCCCTATCTCAGAATTTACAAATGTTTTCATGGGAAACACTGATGAAATAGGACATCAATAAATGTTTCTTAAAGGAAAGAGGTTTTGTGCTCAAATTAATTTGAGAAATTTTAAGTAGATTTATCTATTGTTACGCTTAGCAAAGCTTTAAATATAATGAAATGCAACGTGAATAATCTTGAAGAATGTAACATATTCAGTATTTCCCAAACTAATTTAACCATGAAAATTTTTGGCCCTGGACAGTTGGCTCAGCGGTAGAGCATCGGCCCAGAGCGTAGAAGTCTCTTGTTCGATTCCTGGTCAGGGAACAAAGGAGGATGCCCATCTGCTTCTCCACCCTTCCCCCTCTCCTTCCTCTCTATCTCTTTCTTCCCCTTACGCAGCCAAGGCTCCACTGGAACAAAGTTGGCCCAGTCACTGAGGATGGTTCGATGGCTCAGCAATTGAGCACCGCCCCAGATGGGCAGAGCATCGCCCCCTGGATGACATACCGGGTGGATCCCGGTCGGGCACATGCAGGAGTCTGTCTGCCACCCTGCTGCTAACTTTGAAAAAATACAAAAAAGAATTTTTTTTTCTAGAAATCTCTCATAGGTGGTTGTGTGTAATACTGGAAACCACACTGTGATTGAAAAGCAATGCCAGGACTTCCCTCCTACGTGTGTTGGTTCCCTCATGATTTCACTCAAAGGCCAGGTGATGTACTCCTCCTTTCACTGGGCCTATTTGTCTACTCCTCATGTGGACAGTTTGTTTTAACATTTCTTATGAGAGGCCTTGACTAATGAGTCTAATTGCTGTTTTCTGGATTTAAAACACTTAGGATTTAACAGTACATTTGAGTCACCTTATTATATGTGGAATTTGTATTATTTGAGCACTCTTTCTGGGAATCAAAACAATATGAAGTTAAAGAGATTCTTCTTCATCAGTAAATAGACATAATGTAGTTAGTACCTACCTCATAGGGTTGTAGTAAAAATAAATTGCTTGTTTGTACAACACTTAGAACTGTGCTTGGCATATAGGATTCGCTCAATACATGTTAAGTCATTACTATTATTAGTAGTAGCAGTAGCAGCGGCATTTTACTTCATGCTTTACAGACATCCTTTTATTCAACCTTGCAACAACCTTGTCAGAAAGGCTCACATGTAATATTCCCATTTCACGTTTTCTTAAAATATCAGAGTTTTCAGGCATTGTATGAATTATTTAAATGTCACAGCATATCTATAGGGTAATCAATTTTTTTTAACCTTTTCTTTAATCATATGAGGAGACTGAGTCTCAAAGGAGCTAAATGATTTTCCCAAAGTTATACAGCTAGTGAGTGTCATGCTAGAATCTAATATCAATTATTTGGAATCATAATCTTAACTCCTTCCTCCATGCCAACTGGCTAAGAGAATAATGGGATTCTTACACACACTGAAAGAAACAAGAGAAGCAAAGTGTAAAACAAATTTATTAGTTGAAAAAGATAGTAGCAAGAGAAAAGAGTCTAACTTAAGTAACATCACACGTGCAGTCCTCAGTGTGGTGGGACATCACAAAAATAAGCTCTCAGAGGTAAATTAGCAGCAGGTCATCAATCCAATTTATGTATTTGAGGGATGAGTGTTTTCTACCTCAAAATCTATTTGAGTAAATATGACTATTCTCTGTCATCAACGCTTTGCAATTTGTTTGACAAATGAGTCACTTATTTTGACCATGTGTTATAAAAGGAGGGACAGTTGTGCTCTTATAAGAGGGTCGTTGAGAAGAAAAACAGAGAAGGATGGAGGGGAAAGTAAAAGAAGACAGGACAAAATGGGGTATGAAAGCCTGAACAACGGACCTCCTGAAATGTCCATATACTCATGCTCAAATCTGAAAATGTTACCTTATATATTAAAAGGGATTTTGCAGATATGATTAAGGTAAAAAGATCTTGAGATGTGGCAATTGTGCCACATTATCCAAGTTGGCCCAATGTAATCACAAAGTTCCTTATAAGAGTGAGGCAGGTGAATCAGAATCAGACAGGGAAGGCATAAGGAAAGAAGCAAAGGTCACAGAGAAGAGAAAATGCAATTCTGTTGGCTTTGATGATGAAGGCTGGGGCCACAAGCCAAGGAATACAGATGACCTATAAAAGATGGAGAAGACAAGGAAACAGATTCTTCCCTAGAACTTCTCAGAGGAACACAAACCTGCTGATGTCTTGATTTTAGGCCAGTGAAACTGATTTTACACTTCAAACTCAAAGCTGTAAGATAATAAATTTGTGTTGCCTTAAGTTTGTAGTAATTCTTAGAGCAGCTGTAAAAAACCAATACTTAGGGAAATCCAGGAAAGAATGAAATACAGGGAACAGAAGGAAGAGAAGAAAAAAGAAGGAAGGAAAAAAGCTGAGACAGATTAAGAAGCTGTGAGAGTCAGCAGACTAGAAAAGCCAAACAGGATATGCATAATAAAAAGGGGGTGGCAGAGTATTTACTAGAATTTCTCCCATAAGGGTATTATGTGTGGTAGAAAGAATTGGGGTAGGAGGGGCAGATTAGATGCCCGGGAATATGGGGAGCAACAGCAGATAGCTCCTAATCTTTCTTTCTTAGTCTCAGAAAGAAGGAAAACTAACATTTATTAAGTACCAACAATGATATTGCTTTTGCAATAGAAAATATTATTTTCAATTTTTAGGAGAGAAATCTGGGCCTTGGCTAGATGGCTCAGTGGTAGAGTGTGTCAGCCCGGCATGTGGATGTCCCAAGTTCGATTCCTGATCAGGGCACACAGGAGAAGTGAATCTGCTTCTCCATCCCTCCCCCTCCCCCTTCTCTCTCTCTCTCACTTCTCTTCCCACAGCCATGACTTGACTGGTTGGAGCACAGCAGCCCTGGGCACTGAGAATGGCCCTATGGAGCCTCTGCCTCAGTCACTAAAAATAGCTTTGTTGCAAGCATGGCTCCAGATGGGCAGAGCATTAGCCCCAGATGAGGGTTGCCAGGTGAATCCCAGTTGGTGCACATGCAGGAGTCTGTTTCTCTATCTCTCACTTGGAAAAAGAAGAAAAAGAAAAAAAATTGTAAAAAAAAAGTATGAATAAACAATGGAGTCAGGACTCAAAACCAGGTTGGTCTCCTTCTATTGATATGTAGTTGTTTATTGCCATTTTATTCTTTAAAGCTGTATTCTTCTTTTGCTCTATTCATTCCTCCCTTTAAACTGTTCACAAGAGGCCCCTTAGTATCTCTTGCAGAATTGGTTTGGTTTTTATGAATTCCTTGAGGCTTTCTTTTTCTGGGAAGCTCTTTATTTCTCCTTCAATTTTAAACGTTAGCCTTGCTGGATAAAGTAGTCTTGGTTGTAGGTTCTTGTTCTGCATTACTTTGATTATATCTTGCCATTCCCTTCTGGCCTCAAGTGTTTCTGTTGAGAAGTCCGATGTCATCCTTATGGGGGCTTCCTTTGTAGGTGATAGCCTTTTTTTCTCTAGCAGCTTTTAAAATTTTTTCTTTATCCATTAGCTTTGGTATTTTAACTATGATGTGTCTTGGTGTAGATCTTTTTGGGTTTTTCTTTAATGGAGTTCTGTGTGCTTCTTGAACGTGTGGAGTGTTTCCCAGCCTTAATTTAGGAAAGTTTTCTGCTATGATTTGATTGAACAAAGTTTCCATTTCCTGTCCTCTCTCCTCTTCTTCAGGCACCCCTATGATGCGAATGTTGTTTCTCTTCATGTTGTCACAAAGCTCCCTTAGAGTTTCCTCACATTTTTTAAGTCTCTTTTCCTTTTTCTTCTCTGCTTCTGTGCCTTTGTTTATTGTGTCCTCTAACTCGCTTATTCGATCCTCAGCGTGATTCATCCTGCTTTTAATTCCTTCCATTGTGGTCTTCAGTTCTGATACTGTATTTGTCATTTCTGTCTGATTCTTTTTTATTATTTCAATTTCGTTTTTTATACTTGTTATCTCTTTATTTCGGTGTTCATAATGACTATCCATTGTTGCACTAATTTCTTTGAACATCCTAACTATCATTATTCTAAATTCTGCTTCTGGTAATTTGGTTATATCTAGTTCATTCAGGTCCTTCTCTGGGGATTTCTCTTAATTCATTTGGTTTGCATTCCTCTGCCTGCCCATTTTGTCTGTGTATAAGCAAGTTGTGGCCACTGGAGTCCAGTAGGTGTTGCCTTTGTGTTCTCTAGGTGTGGTCTGTCTGCAGGCCCCCCACTCCCTCTGCCGGTGCCTAGGGTGGTTGGGTATGAGCGTTACCAGCGCCGGCCCATTGTGGCTTTTGCTGTGATTTCTGCCTCTCCTCTGTGGGAGGGGCTGTCACTGAAGCCACAAGTCTTAGCACCAAGGGTAGAGGTGAGCACCTTTGCTCAGCTGCGGACCCAGCCTATTTCCGGACTTCCGCCCAGAACCCTCAGTCAGAGCCTGCTCGCCACAGTTTCGTGGGTTGGGCGGGGCTTTTGACGTGCTCTCAGCTGTGAGCGTTTGCCCGTCTGGAGATTTAGCCCCGCCCTCGAGGCCAGGGCCCTTCTGCGCAGGGTCGGAAACCAAGGTTTATTGGGCCGGGCGTGTTTGCTGGCTTCTGCTCAGCTGCGTACTTCCGCTCGTCCCAGACTCTACCCCGCCCCCGCGTTCGGAGCCCGCTCGTGCACGTATGAATGCAATCTGCGGTTTCTCCGGCCAGGCGGGGATAGTAGCGTGAGCTCAACTGCGAGCTTCCACTTGTCTCAGGGTCTAGCCTGTTCCCGCGCTCGTAGCCCGCTCGCGCACGTATACTGGCCAACCGCGGTTTCTCCGGCGTGGGGGGGGGGGCTGGTAGCGTGAGCTCAGCCGCGAGCCCCTGCACGTCCCTGGTCCTAGCCCGGTCCCCGTGGTCAGGGCCGGCCTGTGCAGGGTCGTAGAGCAGATTTCTGCCCATTCCTGGCCTCCCGCTTTGTCCCTATAAGTGGGGTTAAAGGCTGCCTCGCAGCTGCCGGTCCGCTCTCGCGCGTCCCCTCTGACCCTCTGGGCTAGACCGAGCTCCCACCGACTTGGCCTCTGCCCACGCTGACAGAACCGCGTTTCAGCGTCCCGTCTCCCCAAACCCTTAAGCAGCCCTCAGCAGAGTAGGAAGGGACCTAATACTCCACACTGTAGGCATGGGAGCTCCCTCACTTGTTTCACAGCTCAAAACTGTCCAAACGCCTCTTCTAGGCTCTGAAACTGCAGGCTGGGGCTTGGTTCCTCGGACCCAGGTCCCTCCCTCTCCGCCAAACTTTCCTCCCGCCACACGGGTCTCTCCGGGCTGCTGTTTGCTCCGGGGAGCTGGGCAGCCCTCTTCATGTTTTTGCTATTCCTACCAGTCTCAATGTGGCTTCTTCTGTGTTCCTTGGTTGAAGAGTCCACTTAGTTTAGTTCATAGTTGGTTTATCCAGATGATGGTTCTTAAAATTGAGTTATAATCCACTTTGCTTCTGGGAGTTGGAAGTTGGTACGTCCGCCTACTCCGTCGCCATCTTGCTTCCCCTGGTCTCCTTCTAGAATGAGAACTTAAACTCTCTCAAATAAAGAAAAAGAATAAGATATCCAAAGCAGGAAAGAAGTGGGTATAGAAGGGGAGAAGCTGAAAGCTAGTGAATATTTACAGAACACTAAGAAAAGAGTTAAACAAGAAACAAGTAACAAGATTTCTGACTCTGTTGGTGTACGCTGACTTTAATTTGTGGCAAGTCTCCGGCAAGCACCAGTGCTGCTCCGCTGGCAATATCGTTCCCATTGAGTCGCTTCTAATACCAGTGCTTTCTATAGCTTTCTTGATTCCTTTCTCTTTATAAACATGTTTATCAGGTAAAAATATAGTCAGTCTGACTTGGACTCTATTTTTACCTTTGTATCATAAGTGAAATGAGCTAGATTTTATTACTGACTTTAGCTGCTTCCTAAAGCATCTTGGCACTTCCTTTATGATATGTACTCATTGAGAAAAATTTCCTCTACCAGACCTCATTGTTTATTCTTTCTTCTCTGTGTTCATTCCATTTCAATAAATGTTTAATGAATTCTTACCATATGCCAGAAAGTGAACAAGGCGTTGGAGTAGGACACAGTCTCCCACACTAACAGAAATAACAGGCACTTGTACAATCTTCTGGGAAAGAAGGGGAGGTCAATGGCTGTAAAATTCTTAGTATGGAACAGAGGTACAGTGAAGAGCATTCTCAACTGAATATTCAACTGAACATGCAGAGTCAGATTATTTTCTAAAGTAGACTGCATTGTGCTGAGTAGATTTGCTTAAGTGAAAACTATGTTTTTCATAATCCTTTTGGCTTTAATAGTTCTAGGTTAGAGCTGGTCCATAGAGAAACTTGCAAAGCCTGACCAGGCAGTGGTGCAGTGGATAGAGCATCGGACTGGGATGTGGAGGACCCAGATTCAAAACCCCGAGGTTGCCAGCTTGAGCATGGGCTCATCTGGTTTGAGCAAGGCTCACCAGCTTGAGCCCGAGGTCACTGGCCTGTGCAAGGGGTCACTTGGTCTGTTGTAGCCCCCTGGTCAAGGCACATATGGGAAAGCAATAAATGAACAACTAAGGAGCCACAACGAGGAACTGATGCTTCTCATCTCTCTCCCTTCCATTCTGTCTGTCCCTATCTGTCCCTCTCTCTGTCTGTCACAAAAAAAAATAATAATAATAAAATAAAATTTTTAAAAAAGAGAAACTTGTAGAGACCTGAAAAGCAGTGACTATTACCATTGGAAGGTATTTGAAGTCTATTATGATGAAGGGTAGATGCAGATATGACTGGAAGAAGCCAGCATGTTCTTCCTATTCTCTGATTTGCTTATTTTCCTGAACACCGGTTGTGAATATGAACAGAAGCCCCAGGCCCACTATCACATGCTTGACAGCAGTCAAGCAGAAATGGTTGCTACACAGAGGCAACAGTTTTCTACAGATCTTCCCATAAGGTCTTACTTTATGGTCCCACCTAGCTATGTGGCCATGCCTGCCCAGTCAGCTTTCACTGCAAGATCTAACCTGTCCATTTGTGACACCTTGGATACTCTGACTCCCCCTGCCAGATCTTAACTTCCTCTCTCTCTCCACAATTATGTAAGGCCTTATTTCTCTTATAAATGCTTTCTCCAATAATACTCATAGTGGCTATGCTTCTCTGACTGATCCTGACTGGTACACATAACAACAGAAAAACTCAATGGACAAACAAACATCTTTAATAAAACTGTGTACTTATTCTCCAATATCAAAATACAAGAAGATGAGGATAAAATTCTCCATAAATAAACCTGCACGGTATCTCCAATGATGCAGGAATAATGAAAGGAAGAATAAGATGGCTTTTGGTGGTTGTAAGAACTGGGAAATTCAGGCCCTGGCTGGTGGGCTCAGTGGATAGAGTGTTAGCCCAGCATGCAAAAGTCCCAGGTTCAATCTCTGGTCAGGGCATGTATGAGAATTGACCATCTGCTTCTCTCCTCTCCCTCTCCCACTTCTATCTTTTCTCTTCTCACAGCCAGTGGCTCGACTGGTTTGTGTCAGTGCCAGGCACTGAGGATAGCTTGGTTGATTCGAGCATTGGCCCCAGACAGAGGTTCCCAGGTAGATCCCGGTTGGGGCACATGCAGAAGTCTGTCTCTCTATTTCCCCTCCTCTCACTTAAAAAGAAAGAAAGAAAGAACTGGGAAATCCAGAAACCACCACAAATATACCTAAAAAGAAAGGCTCTCATTCTTGATAAAAAAAAAGCTCAGAAAAACTGAGAACAGCATGATTTCATACATAGGTGGGACATAAAAGTGAGAATATGAGACATGGACAAGAGAGTGGTGGTTATGGGATGGGGGGAGGGAGGGAAGAGTGGGATAGGGAGGAGGGGAGGGACACAGGGAAAACCAGATTGAAGGTGACAGAGGACAATTTGACTTTTGGTGATGGGTATGCGACACAATTGAATGATAAGATAACCTGGAGATGTTTTCATTGTATATATGTACCCTGATTTATTGGTGTCACCCCATTAGAATTCATAATAATAAAATATATATATATATATATAAAAGCTCAGAAACCAGATATAAGAAATATACTAGATTTAGAGAAGGTTTTGAAAGCTCTAACTTGGGCAGAATGATAAGAGGGTGCCAGAGTGGCCTAACCACTAGAGGCCCTTGGTAGTATTTTACAAACCAGCTCATCCAGAAGACAGAGCAGTGCCCTGAGGAAAAGCTCTGTGAGTAGATTCCTAATTGAGTAGGTGAGTAATGTTGGGGGTAAAAAATTTCAAATTCTACTGTGAATTGGGATGAAAAAGGGAATATATTGGAAACTATCATGAAAATTATTATACAGAGGAGCCATATTATTTTCACAAAAAAACGTTCATTTTGAAAAATCTCAAGCGTATAGATAAAGTTAAAAATACATCAACATCCAAAAATTTTACCCACTTGACAGATTATTAATATTCTACTACATCTGTTCCTTTCTCACATACACTGATTGTACACACCCTTTTTTTTGCTCAATTTGCAAGTTAGTTTCACACATCATATTATCTCAATACTAAATATTTCAACAGGTATTTCCTTAAAATAATTACATTCTCCTATGTGAGCATAATACCTTTATTCCACTCAAGAACTTTATCATGCATATATTATCTAATATGTGGCCCATATTTAAAATTTCCCATTGTCCTAATACACTGTATTGTCTCTTTATCCCTTACTAGCTAAAGAACAGTCTGCAGACTAGGCAGCAACAGGATTACCTGGAAACTTGTTAGAAATACAACAGTTAACAGGATCTCAGTGGTTCTTAAGTGTGAGAATCACTTTTATCATATTTATTTCCTTTCATATTTAGGATGCAACTGAGATAATAACACATAAACTTTAGGTGTCTTACCTCTTTAGTATCCTTTAATTTAAAATTCCTAACTTTTTTATTATCTCGAATGGCGCTGATTTTTTTAAATCCAGCCCATTGTCTTATGGAACCCTCCACATATGTATTTGACTAATTATTTTTCTTATTATTAAATTAGTGACTTCTCTATTTATCCAAAAATATCCCAAGTCTTTAGCCAATACTCAATCACAAACCATGCTTCCTTTTATAATCATGTATAATAATAGTGGCTGACATTTAAATATATACTTCTATCCATTATCTTATTGTCTCTCTATAACCCTAGAGAGAACCTGAGCAGGTGGTGGTGCAATGGATAGAGTGTCGGACTGTGGCGCAGAGGACTCAGGTTCGAGACCCCAAGGTCACCAGCATGAGCATGGGCCCATCTGGCTTGAGCAAAAGCTCACGAGCTTGGACCCAAGGTCGCTGGCTCCAGCAAGGGGTTGCTCGGTCTGCTGAAGGCCCGTGGTCAAGGCATATATGAGAAAGCAATCAATGAACAACTAAGGTGTCGCAACGAAAAACTAATGATTGATGCTTCTCATCTCTCCGCGTTCCTGTCTGTCTGTCCCTGTTTATCCCTCTCTCTGACTCTCTCCCTGTCCCTGTAAAAAAAAGTAAAATAAAATAAAAATAACCCTAGAGAGAGCTAGGACTACTAGTGCTAATTTAACAAAAGAGGAAAGAGGCATGCTGATGTCTGACCCCTGCCCAGTGTCACCACCAATAAGGGGCATGATGGTATGAGCCCCTTTACAGCACAGTGCTTTCTCCAGGGTGTTATATGAAAACGCCAAAAGTTCAAACTGTAATAGGGGTGGAATCAGAGATCTGGTGATCTTTAAAATGACAATATAATCTTACCTAGTAACTTTTATCCTATGTTTACTTACTAAAAAGACAATTCAAAAATAACTAACTGCTTAAATAACAGAAAAGACTAACCAATGTCTGCTTTTTCCTGAATGTAAACTTTAGTAAAGAACTAGACACAATAGATGCTTTGGAACCTGGCCTACGCAAGTGTGTGTGTGTGTGTGTGTGTGTGTGTGTGTGTGTGTGTGTGTGTGTGTGGAGAAGCCCATGGGCAAGCATGTCTGTGAGAGCTGAGGTAGCCTTCACATAGTGAGCATCAAACAGTTCAACACAAAACAGGCCATGTGACCTTGTGCATGAACAGAATTTCTCCCACTGAGAAAGCTCCCATTTCTTCATCAATGGGGATAATGTACATCTTGCAGTGTTTTTAGGATTAAATGAACACTAAAATGGCAAACAGTGGTACACATTCATTTTTAAAAACTAAAATTTTGTCTCCATGAGGTAATTTTAGTCTTGATGTTTAGAGCTTGGGAAACAGCAGATTAAAAAAAAAAAGCCATAAAAAGAAAGGGCTTCATAGTAATGGGGAAGAGTCCTCTAGGAACCCACTTGGTCTGAAAGTTATCCATCTCCTCTCTAAAAACCAAACTACTTCAGTATAGTCACAGAGAGTACTCCTAAGGAAACTGGTGGTAGGTCAAAAACATTGGTTAAGCCTCCTGACATTTACAAATTACTGAACCTGAAGTACATCAAAAAAATTGCACAGATGTGGGCAATGCAGTTTGACGATACGGTAGTAACCATAACCAAAGAATTAAAAACATCATTAATAGAGTCTGAAGCTAACAAAGGCAGCCTCTGTACTTTATGACTATGAATACAAAATATTTAGCTAGTGCTGACCCTGTATTGCATACTATTCTACAGGCTTTAAAATAATCAGCTCACTGAATTATCACAGAATCCTAAGTGGTGGGTGACATACTATTTGTATTTCACATATGAAAGACTGAGACTCAGAGCTCAGTTTACTGAGCAAGTAAATGGCATCAGAAGTTGCAAACCCAGGATACATCACTCTGCCCTGGGCCTTACCCGGCCCATTCTTCAGTGCCTCACACTTTAAAGGACACAACACTCCATGGTTATGGATAAAAATGCTGAAACCCCTCAGCAGTGGGTATGTCGGGACCGATACAAAGAAATGACCAGTCTGACATGGACTATCTGGAAATGTAGGACATGATGGGACAAAGAATATGACAACATAAAGTAAAGAGTGATATAGATCAGGGAGGGGGGATAAGAAGAGGAGGGAAGGGGAAGGGGAAGTTGGAGGATAGGCACACAGCTAGGTCACATACTACTTGCAGAGGGCTTCGCTGCTACTGAGTAGATGCTGTGGAGGAAGGATGGTAGTCACATGGACACCACTGTTGGTGCTCTGCTCATATTCCCTTCCAGGTTAGTGCACACCCATCCCCACAAATGCTTCAAGTACTGTCTCCTTCTTAGGACAACTGCCCCTATTAGGCAGGAAAGCTTCTCATCCCAGGCCCACCTACTTCAGATCCCTATATTATAGCCAGTGACTGACTGCCCAGTGTGTATGTGGGTGGGGGGGGGGCAACAAGGGTGCCCCACTGCTCCAGGATGAGACCAAGACTGTAACATTGTTCATGCCTCAGAGCTGCCCACTGGGAACGGTCTGAAGTAAGTTCCCAGCTGAGACCTCATTCCTGATTCAGTTTTTCCACAGCTCTATCCTGTTTTTACCATCCTATCAGGAAAACCATAGAACTAATCATTTTAAATGTTACTACTATAGCTTACATTTTGTGTAAACCGTCCTTTGCTGTTCTCTGCTCCATGATAGTTTGCTTTCATCAATCAAACCACAAGGTCAGCTACTATTATTTTTAAGTTCTTTATTATGCTTCAGGCAGAGGGATAAGCTTCTTTTTTTTTTTTAAGTGAGGTGAAGGGCAGAGAGGCAGAAAGAGAGATTCCTGTGGGATCTACCCAGCAAGCCCCCTACCAGGTGATGTTCTGCCCATCTCAGCTGCTGCTCCTTTTCTTGGCAACCTAGCTATTTTAGCGCCTGAGGCGAGGCCATGGAACCATCCTCAGTGCCCAGGGCCAACTTGCTCAAACCATTTGAGCCATGGCTGAAAGAGGAAAAAACATAGAAAGAGAGAGAATGGGGAGGGGGTGGGATGGAAAAGCAGATGGTCGCTTTTTCTGTGTGCCCTGACCAAGAATTGATCCTGGGACTTCTTCCACAAGCTGGGCCCATGCTTGACCACTGAGCCAACCTGCCAGGGTGGGATAAACATTTAATACAATATCTCATTTTCTAACAATTACACGATGAATATATCATTATCCTAAACTTAAATATTAGAAAACAGATTTTGAGAAATTAAATGAACACTCATAGTCACTTGGCAAATATAGCTTCAGAGCCTGAATAAGAACCCTAAGCATTCACCCCAAATTAGTGCCCTGCTTTCTGTACTGCTAAGCTTTGATAAACCAGTCTGCATTAACAGAAGTGTCAATTGTCCTTGGAAAATGCAATGATTTTACAGTCATTGGGCATATTACAGCAGCAGTGTTAGAGTGCAATCATTATAAACTATATACTAGGTATTTATTTATTGTTTTCATTGATTTTTTTGTTAAGTTCAAGTACTTGTAAAGTGTTTACTGAAAAATAAAATGCTGGGGTACATTCAAGGTTATCTCTAAGGACATCATAATTGTTCATCTAAATTCTGTTTTGATTTCTTGAGAGACATTTCATAACCTACAACCTTGCTATCTGTGCATCACAGACCAACCAATTTGCTGCATTCCTGGACACTTATCTCTGATGTATATCCGTGAGGGAGATGTGCAGAACACTTCTGTTGCTGAAGTCACAAAAGCAGTACCCTGTTACCAAATGAAAGGCAGCTAGGGTAAGCTAATACTGTTTTTTAAAAAAGTGTTACATAACATGTTAGTAGTCATAAAATTCTATCCATCATAATTTTATCAAAAAAAATAAGGCCCTGGCTTGTTGGCTCAGTGGTAGAGCATCAGCCTGGGGTATGGATGCCCCAGGTTCAAGTACCAGTCAGGGCACACAGGAGAAGCTACTATCCACTTCTCCCCACCTCCTCCTATTCTCTCTCTTTTACTCTCTTCCCTTCCTACAGTCATGGCTTGGTTAGTTCGAGCACATCGCCCCCAGACATGAGGATGCCTCTGTGGAGCCTCTACCTCAGTCGCTAAAAATAGCATGTTTGCAAGCATGGTCCTGGATGGGCAGAGCATTGCCCCTTGACAGGGGTCCCAGGAGGATCCCAGTCAGGGTATATGTGGGAGTCTGTCTCTTTATCTCCCCTCCTCTCACTTGGAAAAGAAAAAAATAAAATATAATAAATTATGTTGTCTTTATCCCAAAATGATGTAAAGTTGCTCATCTTAATAATCCTGGGAAAAAAATCAGGTCAGGCCTTTCTAAAAATAATAACTTTAGATTAGGCATGATATTAGTTAGCCATTTAAAGTAAATACTTATTTGGGAATGATTATTCACATGCTCACAATAAATATTTTGTATGAGTGCCCTATCAAGAAGAAAAGAGCCCTGTGGGGCTATTTACTGTGCTTTCTCACAAAAGTTTTTACAGTTCTGTGAAAAATCTGTATGTGCCCAGGATGTCTGACATATGAACATCATCTGCCATGAGTCATTGTGAAAATGGCTCAGAAACATTGCCATTCAGGGATGAATTAAACAGATTTATACCAAGTCTGAAATAGGCCTCATGTTTATCATGCAGTGAATTGTGCTCATTTTTATTCTTAATTCAAAATTTTAATGCATTTTGTCAAATTAAAATAAAAATAATTTCAGTGTCTACACTCCTGCTATCACCCTGGCACCATCACTTTATTATGGTGTTTGGCTCCTCTGGTTTTCTTCGTTTCGTTTTGTTTTTGTTGCCAGATGTGTTCCTTTGTTCTTGTTTATTTTTTGGTGTTTCTAAGCTAAGACAGCATCATATTTATATTTTCTAATAACACTGAACCTTTAAAAAGATGCTCAAGTAAATTACAGCAGGAAAATGATAACTCAAGCAAAGAACACAGTTGGTCCGGTCCTCTACCCAAGCCAGCTTTCAGACTTAAACTCTGAAGCTGGGGACTGGAAGGGAATTGTGGAGTTGACAGTGCCAGCCTCATAAGCAAGTGGGAATTTTCTCAGTCTGGGTCTTTGTGTATATAACTAGCATAGTCTGTATGTTTGTGCTTTTTGCTCAGAACAAATGAAAATTATATTTTTTCATTAACAGTGTGATCATTCAATCCTGTATTTTATGCAGTTGGATTTTTTATACCATTCATAGCATTATGTTGTTATATACTACATCATGAAAAATGTTAAAATGGTTTTATAACCATATTTTATGTACAAATTCTCCCATTTGTCGCAAACTTTAATCTGGATCCTAAACACTGGGTTCGATATACAACATGCAAAAATTAAACCAAACAATTTGAAAAATCATTTTTATGTATAGTTGATTTCACCCGACGGTCCAAATAAGATTCCAGTTGTTGTAGTCTGTTTGTTAAAGTGTGTCACTGTGCATTCTGATTGCCTGCGGAACAAGCTGTGAAATGTCTAGAGGAGCAGACTGTTATCTATTCCCAGCAACCTCTTCCACTTTATGCCAACAGCTCCCATTAAAGAGTGATCAGAACTAGGCTAGGTCATCTTAAGTAAAATGTCAGGATTATGTAAAAAAAGACTACAGCTATACAACAAATTCCCAAACATTTCAAATACTTTTTAATGTCTTACAATATAAAACATAAATTAGTCCATAAAAACTTTTACATATAATTTCACAAAAAAAAGACATATAGAAAAATGGACAAATCATAACTACACAGACCAATCCATCTTCTTCTAGTCTTCCTGCACCTCTCCACTTGGCTAACAGTGTAGACTTCCTAAAGCAGTTTTCAGTCTCATGACTGTAACCTCAGCGAGGTCCACCTTACTATCAAGGTCACTATAACAACCTACTAGTCAGACTTTCCACCTGCTGCATAATCCTATACTGCCAAATTCCCCACCTGCCTCATCCTCTTCTTTGGTGCATGACTAATGTCTATTATAATCCTCCATACCATAATGTTTACCGTGCTTCAAACACTGTGCTTACATTACTTATGTTTATAACCTGATACAAATTAAGTGTTCTTATTCTCATTTTGCATATAAGGACACTGAGCCTGGAACCTGAGAGAATTTAAATACCGCCCCCCCCCCACACACACACACACAATCCCATAGCAGCATCAGGTGGGGCAGGGGCCGGGACTCATCTTGCCTGTCTCTAAAATGTCAGTTTTACCCTTTATACTCTTTAATTTATTGCCTCGCACATGCTCAAAGAATTAAATGATCGTCTCTTATTAACACTGTGGTTATACAGCTTAGAAAACAGCAGAGGGCAGAGCAAGAACTTCACAACACTCCATAAAGTAGACAATAAAATGCTATAAAACTGCAAAATAAAGAGGAAGTTGTCCATGCTTTCTGGGAGAATTTATTCCAAGACAATGTTGAGCATGTCAAAGAATGTTTTATCAAGAATATTCTCAGTTGCTGATAGTGAGACTGTGCTAAAAATTGCATTTCCACTATCCCCTTTAAGCTCCTCTTTGCCTCATGTAAAACCACATCTGGGCAATAAGCACATCACAGCATTGACAGCCAGCTGTGCCACTTACATCTGCAGAAACAGTGGGTTCACCAGATGAGCAACTTGCTCAAGCCACCTCTCCTGTGGAGAGAAAAATGTGACTTTGGCTCAAGGATGAGACTGGTACCCTGCTTCATTCAAATCTGTTATTTCCACGTTTTTGCAATAGAAAATATCCAAGTCGACTATCCTAGCTAGCTTTACTAATTTGCAGAGCAATTATTGAATCTCTTTTTGCCTCAATGGGAAATTTATATTGCCTAGAAATTGAAATTCTGGCAGAAGGGTTGGGGAGGAGGCAAGATATATTAGTAAAGCTAGGCAGAACTTGAGCTATTTTTGCTTTGCTTTTTTATTGTGGAAAGATAATGGTTTTCATATTAAAAATATCATAAATATAGTGTGCTGTTTACGAATTCTTACATCTATCACTAAAACAATAAATTACCTAAACTGAGCATAAAAGTTCTCATTCACTTGGAAAAGCACTGTATGCACTCACCAATATTTTCTTATTTGATTATGTGTGTGTGTAACCACACTGTCCGGGCATAGCACATCCCAGCCTAAGAGACGGAGTTTGACAGAGGCATCTGCTATGCTTCATTTTGCTTTGTTTCACCTCTCTTTCCAGGTAGGTGGCAGGGTAGTTAGGAAGGTAAAATAAGTGAGAAATAGAGAGTGTGTATGTTTTGCAGTGACAAAGAAAATTTTTAAAGCTGGGACTACAAAATGACAGAAAGATTTGTTTAAGACAGTGGTTCTTAACCTTTTTTGAAGTACCAAACCCACCAGTTTCATATGAGCATTCACCAAACCCTTCTTTAGTGATAAATAAAATATGATTTTTTCCCCAAATTCAAGACATAGGTATATGTATTTTTACTGATGCACAAAATGAGCCATGCATGAACATCACCTTGCTCAAAGAACAAAACCAACAAAGTGCATGAACTCACAACAAATTACGGTATTACTTTATTCTGGCCTCTGCGGTGGAGTCATCTCCAAACCCATGAGACTGACTCATCGAACCCCTAGGGTTAGATAGAACCCAGGTGAAGAACTACTGGTTTAAGAAGATAGGACCCACACTCTGGAATGGGAATTCAGTTTATTTCTAGCAAACTAAAGGGATATATAGTAGGTTCTGCTGTCACCTCTAGTTCTTCCACATTTCTCAACCTTGTGAAAATAAATGCCATAATATCTTTAGAATGCCTAATACAGAGTAGATGCTCAAAATATAGTAATTATTATTATTTTAAAATATTATTACCTTTCTCTCACAACATGCCATACTTTCTTATAATTTATTTATTTATTTATTTTTATTTTATTCATTTTAGAGAGGAGACACAGAGTGAGAGAAAGAGAGAAAGAGAGAAAGGAGGGAGGAGCTGGAAGCATCAACTTCCACATGTGCCTTGACCAGACCAGTGCAGGGTTTTGAACTGGCAACCTCAGTGTTCCCAGGTCGACGCTTTATCCACTGCGCCACCACAGGTCAGGCACCATACTTTCTTGATCAAGGCACTCATCTTACTACATTATAATGGCTCATTTACCTCTTTTTCTAGACTGTATACTATAAGAGAGTGGGAACAGTGGTACATAGTAATAACTTCATATGTATCTAATGAATTAATTTATTCTTATTGGGTCATTATTAAAGGATTTCTACAGACTATTCTGTTTCCCACCTATATTCTTTATACTTGTTGGCTGTGGCTTGAAATACTACAGCTCTTTTTATCTTTGAAGTCAGTGTTGGAAATGTAGCATGAGACAATGCCATGTGTTCATTAAACCGTTGAAATCTCCTCCTTGGCACACAAGATAACCACATTTGCAGCCCTCTTCCAATTTGATGAGAACACGCAAATGAAATATGGATGAAAGTAATGTTCCTCACTTCAAGTCCTGGCCATACATTACACATCTTCCCTGCCCTCTCTGTCCCCATTATGAAACCTTGTAAAGAAAGAGTTGAAGATGGTGGAGCCACAAGATGGAGCTTAGCTCCCCAAAACATAGCTTACAGGAACAATTAGAACTGGCTGTGACAATGAAACAAGAAGTCCCTGTGGCTGATCTCTATAGCTACACTAATTTTGGTCTGTCTGTCACTGTCACCTTTTCCTGTCAGCAATAGGCTTTTAGCATTAGGGATTATTTCCATGGAAACAAAATCTATTTTCTTAAGGAGTTTTTGAGTTACTTTTCAGAAAATGGCTCTGTGAGGCATGGCTTTTGTGAGCTTTTCTTTTTTCTCCATGGTGACAATAAATCTGGCTGAGAATAAAGTAAAATTTACCCTATTTTCCCCATTTTTATTGCTCTGTAAGACCACTTTGAGTCCAACACAGCTATTTGGAAAGGATTAATTTAATTTTCACTGATTTATTCTTCACATTTTTTAAAATTCTGTGTGTGATCATAGTGGACAAAGCTTCATAAAATCAGTGTAGCTAGAGTCTAGAAACACCCTTGGTGGATTTTGCCCTGGTTACGGCGATGGTCACCACAGACAGGATATGCCATTCAGAGCAATTTCTTTTCAGCATCAACTTCAGATTACTCCATACATCTCGCAGCATGAATGCCCTTCCATCACCACCACAGAAACTCAACTGTTGCCATGGAAATTTTCTGCTAAGCTGGAACTGTTTTATTGAAGCACTGAAGTGAAGACAGCAGAAGGAGGTAAATAGGAACACAGATGTGAAAATTAGATGACATCAATTCAAATCTCAGTTTGACACTTGCTGGCTAGTTGACTTTGGGCAAGTTCATCTCTCTGAGCCTCACTTTCCTTCTCTGCAAAATGGATATAACAATGTTTACACAATGAGGATGCCGAGAAACTAGGGAAATGCAAAAAAGAAAGCATAATAAATAGTGGCCATTTGTGGCAGGCAGAAAAATGGCTCCCCAGATATATATCTATAGCCAAATACCTGGAATTTGTGACTCTGTTACCTCACATGGAACATCACTGGATGGGCCTGCATCCTGTTAAGGCAGAGCAAGAGAAAAAGCTGCTGGGGGTGGGGGTGGGGCTGGAGCTGCCTGGAAGGTTTACACTATGGAAATTATTCACTGCTACAACAGGGATTTTTTATCCTCTGGAGAGCCTGTTGTTAAGCATTTACCAGCACACCTTTAGCTGACTTGCAACTAGTCAAGTAGCTTGCCTCTACCCAAGGCTATCAAGGTTAAGGACTGTGGCTATTACACTAATTCCTTCTTAGGGCAAAGCACTCTTATTTTAATGATCTCTTCTCATCCTTACAGCTGGCATGGAAAGCAGACAGTAGCATTGACTTGATATAAATAAGGTGAGATTCAGAAAGCTAAGATGATTGCTGAAGACAACCATGTGATGAGCAAGGGCGCCCTGCTGCCGAAGCTCTTGTTTTTTTATATGACAGAGACACCTGGCATGTGTGTGGCATATCACTGTGCTAAATAAATGTTTCAAATAAATAAAAAGATTACACATGCCCCCCAGTTTTGGAGCAGGAGAAATAGAAAACAATTTTCCTTAGCTAGTTTATCTTTTTGAAGAAACAGCCTAACTATAAAATTAGACTAAGATACTCAGCTCAAAACTAACCCCATGAATGGGAAAAAAGAAATGTCTTCTCATGGATGCCCTTGTGCTAGGCAGTAAGCTAAGTGTAATGAAATCATATTCTTTTTCTCCCTTAAAGTAAATAAAAACCAAGCAGGTTTGCAGTGACTACCCTTTTTGTACATGAAAATGAGAATCTGGGGGGCTAAACAACTTTCCAAGTTTTTGTAGTCAGTGACTTATTTGAGATTCAAATCCAGGTATGCCTTACTCCAAAGTCCACCTGATCCACTATGCTAACCCAAGAAAAAGCTGGGAGGCTTCATTCATTGCTCTGGGCTCTCTTGCCTTCTCCTTTCCTTAGTGGTCAAGCAGGAATTGGTTATTTTTAACTTGCCACAAACTGACTAGTACTTGTCATGTGCTCTGTAGAGTACTGTACCTCTGGAATGATGTGCAGAAAGTAGCTGTAAAGTTGAATACCAAGATTGATTAGTAGGAAAATTCTAGGATAAAATCCTGTCTTCTCCTAGTGGTATGAACTTGAGCAATTTATTTGATCTAAGCCTCATTTTCTCTTCTGTAAAATCAGAAAAATAATTATTTCACAAGATTGTTGTTGGGATTAAAAGATATAATATACACTATAACACACTACTTCAAATTAAGACCTCAAAAACATACATGGTGACTAGTCTTGTCATGGCAAGATCTTGCTCTTTGGAATTCACATTTGGCTGACAGAGACACCAAATTCAGAAATGGAGTCCAGGCTTATATGGGGCAATCTGGACACAGATTTTGATCATAAATCAATCTTACATAATAAGAAAATATAAGCAAAAAACATAATCTAAACAAAACCAATTTGGCTATTCTGTACAACTTGGTCTAAGAATCTTCTAGTTGGTCCCTTTCTCCATCCAGGGCAATAGTGATTCAGTATTTCTGAAAAGTGCTCTAATATTTTCTTTGAGATTTTCTCCCAAGCCCCAGACTCTCATTCTAATAGTGGTGATTTCTTGATTTTACCAAATATAAAAGGAAAGATTTTAGAAAACATCTAGGACTCTTATTCCTTCTTCAAATGTTCCTTACTGGTAGTGAAAACATCTAATAATGTCAGTTACCAAATCATGCCTCGGAGAGTAACAGCCCAGTTTGGGCATACACACACATGAGCAATGACAAATAGTTACAATTATTTCTTGCTATAACACACTATGCATTCCCTTTTCAAATATGTTCATAGTGTGTGAGAAAATAATGTGTCTTGG
Organism: Rhynchonycteris naso; assembly: GCA_037038555.1. NCBI lineage: Eukaryota > Metazoa > Chordata > Mammalia > Chiroptera > Emballonuridae > Rhynchonycteris > Rhynchonycteris naso. Next base: position 304,577,134 of record CM072995.1, on the reverse strand, counting down.
AATTGATGAAACCCAGTAACTTGCAAATAGCCAGGAAAAAGGAAGATCACTGTGATAATGAAAGTAACACCAGCTTTGCATTAGACAGACTTAGCTTTAGACCCCAGACCCACCATTGTGTGTGTGACCTTGGACATATTACTAAATCTCACTAAGCCTCAGTTCCCTCATTGTAGAATGAGGATAATAATGTAAACTTCGAAGAAAAGTTGGGAGGAGAGAATCAGATTATATATGTAAAAGCATCATTCATACACTATTCTTTACCTTTTCTTCTTCCTCAATTGCCCATTTGGTAAACCTTCCAGGTCAAGGTGTTTAGAAGAGAACTCCCTACCTGCTTCTTCCTCACTCCTGGCATCATGTAAGGAACCAGGCTTAGTGCTGCTATGACAGAAGGAGAAAGAGTGAGGTGAAGTACATCGAGGATTATTTTATCCTTAATGTGATATATTAGAATCAACTATTTTTAATTCTTTTTTAATTTTTAATTACAGTTGACATACATTATATTAGTTTCAAGTGTACACCCCAGTGATTGGACATTACAGAACTTATTAAGTGATCATCCTGATAAATCTTGCACCCATGTGACACAATATATAGTTATTAGAATATTATTGGCCCTGGCTGGTTGGCACAGCAGTAGAGCATCCATCTGGTGTGTGTAAGGTCCCAGGTTCAATTCCTGGTCAGGGCACACAGGAGAAGCAACCATTTGCTTCTCCACCCCTCCTCCTTCTTTCTCTCTCACTCTCCCTTCTCCTCCTGCAGCCATGGCTCAAGTGGTTTGAGCGAGCTGCCCTGGGCACTGGGGATGGCTCCATGGCCTCTGCCTCAGGTGTTAAAAGGGCTTGGTTGCAAGCAACAGAGCATCGCCTCCTTGAGGGTTTGCTGAGTGGATCCTGGTTGGGGCACATGCAGGATTCTGTCTCTGCCTCCCCACATCTCACATAAAAAAATATATATATATATATTATTGACTACATTCCCTTTGCTGTGCTTTACATCCCCATGACTATTCTGTAACAAACAATTTGTATTTCTTAATCTCTTCACCTTTTTCACCCATCCCCCAACTCCCCTCCTATCGCACAACCATCAAAACATTATCTGTATCTTTGAGTCTGTAGAACCAAATGCTCATACATTTAGTCCAATGTAATGGTTTCCAGAAAGGTGGCATTAAGTACTACACTATCAGACTGGTATAGAAAACAAAAGGACAATGGCGATATCGGGTACTTCCAAGGAAAAATCACTGGCAATTAGTGCTGTCTGCAAGTTGAGGGTTGCAATGCTTAGACAAAGCAGACAATACCACTTCAAGGAAAAGAATTTTCCCTAATTAGCTCTCGATAAACTCTAAAGGGAAAACACACAGAACAGAAGACTCAGTAATAGCTTTGTTTTCTCTTATCAGTAACAGTTCTCAAAGTTTGAAAATACTGGTGTGAAAAAGGATATGACCTGTTTTTCTCAAATGAAAGTGTGGTTGGTTATTAGGTCAGGAAACCACTGATGTGCCCTCTGCCCAGTGTGTGCAGAAGGAAGAAAAAGGCACAGGCAGAAGAGCCCCTTGGCTCTTTCCCTCCTCCACCTGCCTACAGAAACTCCAGCAGCTAGACTTTACTTTGCTGGAGCCAAACAAAACTATTTGCTGTGAAAACCTATGACCTCCCAAAGCACATATGCTGTTCCTTATGCCCAGGACAAATTATCTACTTTTTCCTGGCTAACTTATTCTCATCCTTCAAAATTCAGTTCAAGATCAACCAGCTGTTCCTAACTGTTTAAGCTAGTCTACTTTTCCCCACCCATGTGTACATCAATAAACACATTAATAATGATAGTTACAATTTTTTTTGTATTTTTCGGAAGTGAGAAGCGGGGAGGAAGAGAGACAGACTCCCACATGAGCCCGAATGAGATCCACCCAGCAAGACCATCTGGGGCATTGCTCGACTACAATTGGAGCCATTCTAGTGCCTGAGGCGGTGGCCATGGAGCCATTCTCAGTGCCCTAGCCAACTTTGCTCCAATGGAGCCTTGGCTGTGGGAGGGGAAGAGTGAGATAAAGAGGAATGAGAGGGAGAAGGGTGGAGAAGCAGGTGGGTACTTCTCCTGTATGCCCTGGCCAGGAATCAAACCCAGGACTCCCACACGCCAGGCCAATGCCCTACCACTGAGCCAGCCAACCAGGGCCTAGTTACAATTCTTGAATAAGCCTGCAATGTGTGAGGTTGTTTGCATGAATTATGTGATACAGTCTTCATAACTTTTCTGAAACAAAGGTATTATCTCCTATTTAAAAAAAAAAAATTACACAAGCCAAGTAAGCTTTCCAAGCTGACAAGAGATGCTAAGTAGTAAGGTATAGAATTGAACTCAGGTTTTTCTGACTCCAAAGCTAATGCTTTCTCAGACATCATACTTGCCATCATACATGACACTTCCTATTCCAATGTGTGTGTGTGTGTGTGTGTGTGTGTGTGTTAGCATATTTGTCTTTCTGGTTTTGTTTGTTTTCTGCTGGGGATAGAATATTTGCTTATTAAGAACAGCTATCATAACTTCCCCTATATTCACAGTTACCTAATATACCTAATAGAACCTCACCATATTAGAGATATGAGTGTTTGTTGGTCATATTAATTATATAAAATTATATAAACTATGTTAGACTATTACATTTTTAATTTACTTTAACAAGTATTTGTTAAAGACCAATGTACAAACATTAGACTTATAGAAGAAAAGTACCTGACTTCTAGAAGCTCATGATGTAGTGCAATTATAGAGAGAGTTACCTCCATATATTTTTACATAACAACATAATATGAGGAACTGTAGAATCATGGACTCTCAAGGCTAGAAAAGACTTCAGAGATCAGGTAGTTCATGCTGCTTATGACACATATAAGGAAGCAGTACTGGGAAATTAAATATGCTGCCTAAGATTAAATATATTTTATTTAAAAGTCACAAATTTGCTATTCATTTCAACATTCCACCTTCCATCTCACTGCTGCATACAACTTAAGTTCAGGGCTGTGAAGGGAATAGTAAGTCTGTCCTTGGCCAGCCTTTTTGGATTGGAAGACATGGCAGATGAGGATAAACATTTATCAGTTGAGATGAAATTAAAATGATAGTATAGATAATGGTGCATTGACAGATGAAATAATTCAACAAATTTATGAATGGGGTAAGACAGAAGGGAGTGTTGAGAGCAAACTGGGTAAAGAGCAAAATGCAGTTTGGAGACATGCCAAGGACTATAGTCCTGGAGTAGTGTCCAGAAGAAACCTTGAGTATTTCCCAGCCCAGGGACGTCAGGGTGACAGGAGGACTGGAGTGAGGAATGACACACATATGAAGAGTCCCCCAAATCTTTATACATATGAGCCCACAGATGGGCACTTTTTCTTAATTCTCCAAAAAATCTGAAGATTCCTTTATAAAACATTTTGCTGTCTACATGCAATTATTAATATTTCTAGTTTTATTTCTTCTGATGACTGTTTTTATATATAAGAACACTGCATTTACTATTTACTTTTCTCTAGTCTGACTTTATATTATCTTAATAAGGTAGCATATTATGTGCCACAGTTTTTCCTAGTAGTGATTCCAACATATTATGGACTAAGGTGAAACTACTGCATTAAATATAGTATGTTGCTTCCTAGAGGGATCACTTTGAGACAGATGTACCACAATCATCTGAGCACATAAAATCTATTGTGTTGATTAAAGAAACACCCTTGGCACCCATTGTCCTGCCTGGTAGTGATAATATTCATTTTAAATTCAATTTTGGAGCAACAGTATTAAAATAACGAGTATGTCTCCTATTATATGGAAAGTATGCTGGATGACTCATATATGTAGTATATTTTTTCACATATGAATATATATTATAAATACACACATATCATTTACACACACTTTTTTTTTTACTCACCATAATGTCTCTATGAAGTTAGAAGATAATACAGGTCCTGGCCAGCTGGCTCAGCCATAGAGCTTTGACCCAGCATGTAAAAGTCCCAGGTTTGATTCCCAGTCAGGGCACACAGGAGAAGCGACCATGTTCTCCACTCCTTTTTCTTCTCTCTCCCTCCCTCTCTCTCTCTCTCTCTCTTTCTCTCTCTCTCCCTCTTCTCCTCCTGCAGCCATGGCTCATTTAAACAAGTTGGCCTCAGGCACTGAGGATGGCTCCATTGCCTCACCTCAGATGCTAAAATAGCTCAGTTACCAAGCAACAGAGCAACAGACCCAGATGGAGAAAGCATCTCCCGGTAGGGAGCTTGCCAGGTGGATCCCAGTTGGGGCACATGATTGGAGTCTGTCTTTCTGCCTTCCTGTCTCTCAATTTAAAAAAAAAACATAAAAATAAAAGAAAGAAAAAGAAGATAATATAAAATGTTTAGTATTCTGAAGGAGCTAGAACTATAAATATATTAAATTTCTTTTCTTTTGAAAGAAGAAAGGATCAAGTAACTCCTGTTAAAAATGAGCCTCTTGGAGCAGCCACCAGTCATCAATCTGCTAAATCATCTCAATTTCATTAAAAGAAATCTGCTGTTTGTCCAGCACCCTCTGGCCCTATTTTCTAGAGTTGATGAAGCTCAACAGAAACAGTTACTCAAAAAAAAAAAAAAAAAAAAAGATTGAGTTTGTTAAAAGAAAAAAAAAGCATGCCCAGGTGTGAACTGGGATGAATTTCTCTAGCACTGACTCTGGAGAAAGAAAGCAGCTGGTTTGTCTTATGAGGTGTAAGTTGCTGCTTGAAGGCATGAAACATTCTTATCCATATCAACTGAGAGTCAAGCACTGCACAGATGATGGGGTTGAGGGGTGAAGGTAGAATAAACACATAATAGCTCTTTCTTGGTGTCAAATACAGTATACAGTTGACAGATGAACAGAAGTTGCAGGAAACTGTAGAGCAGTGGGTTTCCACCTGCATTTGAAACCCACTGCTGTAGAGCATACAGACTTGTGCTCCTTGTCTGGGGTGTTGAGGAAGGACAATTTGGTTCACTAATAACAAGCCTCTTTAGACCTTTGCTTTGTGGAACAAAAGAAGAGGGGTTGGCAGGGTCCCTGAAATTTGTTTCATTTTCAGGTATATGCCGGCAACTTAACTAAGTTTTTTTATTAGTTCTCCTAGCTTCTGAGCGAGAAATGTATTATTAGCCCCATTTTACAAGTGAACAACTAAGGTACACAGCCAAACAATTGAGAATCTCTCAGATTCCAAAAGTGCATAGTCCTTTTACCAGCTTTGAGAGAGGAGAATGTGCATGGCCTCTGCTTTCGCACAGCTTTATAATTCCAATCCATCATTAGGCATAATGTGTAGCCACTGGGCCACACAGACATGAAACACAGAGCTTACTGATAACCTAGTTGAGAAGGTAGACTCATACTTATTATTCTAATGATGGTGATGAGTTCTATAAATGAGGGTATACATCAAGTATGCACACTACTCCCTTATACATATCTGTGCCTGTACATGTTACTTTCTTCCCCCATTCCTTCTAAATGATTTAAGCCTGCTTATTATTTTGAATCAGTAATTCATATGCTGTTTCTTAAATATTATTTTTTACATAAATACCATGTAATCAAACCTGTACCAGATGATGAGGAAGACACAGCAAAGACTAAGACTGAATCCTACTTATTAGGAATTGGTAAAAGAGAATGAGAGATTTAAGTCAGACAAACCTGAATTAAAATCCTGGTTCACCCACTAGCTAGCTGTGTGACCACTGTTGAGTCACATGTCCCCTGGCCATCCCCTTCCACCTAGACATTTAGAAGAAGACCATGCCAAGGAACCATTATGTCCTTCTCCAGACACTGTTTGTAAGAGTCCCGAATCTAGACCACAAGATGTCTATACCAAAAGGGGTCCATCACAAGGAGGCAAAAATCTGATTTGAGATCAGGAGAGAGACAGTGCTTGCTAGAATTTGGGTCAATGCACCCAGGCGAAAGAAAACCTTTTCAAGTTGGGTGCACACTCATTTCATCAAACACACTGCTCTCTGCTGAGAGTTATCACAGAGGAGTGTCAGATCCTCCAATTCTGTTAGTTTTAAAAAAAAAACCAGTTGCTAAAAAGTATCCAAAGCAGAAGTCTCCTGTGGGTGTGGGGAAAGTAGAGAAAATTAGCTGTCCTTTATACCAGTACTTCCAGGCTGTGAAAACAGAAGAGGCATCTCTAAGTCAGACAGACAGAGGTTCAAGTCCTACATGTGTGTGTCATGCAAATGACTGATCCTATTGACACTCTCTTGCCTCCTTTGTAATCTAGGCTGGAATTACCGGTGTTAAGTGTCTTTGTGAACACTGAAAAGCCTAATATGTATAAGGTAAGCAGCAAAGATGCCAGCACATATTTGGCTCTCAGAAGACCTAACATATTCCTCTGCTCTGTGTTCACACTGGTTTCATTCCTACTTTAATTGTTCAGGCACTGGAGAGATTCATTAATAGTTTTCTTGCTTGTGAAAAGCCTTTATATACAGTAAATCTTTCATCAGGAACCAATCTTACTGATCTTTCTTTTACCTTTTAAGTTCAGACATTTGAGGAACTCTATTGCTTAAAAGCTTAAAAGAGTATATTTTTGTCACCAATGGAAAAGTTCAATACTTTTAAAGTCAATAGGGTGAACATACATAAAAATACACTTAAAATAATTCTTTAAACTTGTCCAAAGACTAAGGTGAACCATAAATAAAAATATGCATCCTTCTTGGTAACCTCTCCCGTATATAGTATTTAAACTGATGGAGCAGCCAATGTGCCCACACATCTGGCCTTGCTGGCTCTACTTCATGATATTTTTATTACTGTCCCACTTGGGAATATTGGAAATACCTTGCTATCATAGTTTTTTTTTCCAAATATGCTATGTTTTTATGCCTCAGGCAATATCCAGTTTCTAAATATTTCATCTTTGGGGTAGCATGCAATATATAAAATGAGATTCTGCTGCCAGATTCCCCAGATCTCAAAAACCTAAAGAGCTTGAATTTAATATTGAATAATGTTGAGACAGGTATTTATTAATTGCCTCTGTATGTTTGTTGTTGTTCTCTTCTAATGAAACTACAAAGCAGCAGAAATGTTGAAAAATGGAAGGACTGACCCCAAATTTTCTGAAACAAATACATACATTTGCATAAATTTTACATGTGTTTGCAAAGCACCAGTCCATTTGGGTTTGTTTTTAGGAGCTGAGAAAGAAGGAATAGCTCTAGAATTCATTCAGAGGCAAAACCTCTTTGCCAGAGTAAATGCCATGGTGTCCTCTTCCATTTTTAATGCCCAAAGGGAAAGAATATCTCAAAGTACTTTTCAGCACCAGTAGAAAGTAGCCTTTCTTGTTTTCTAAGACAAAAGCAGGAAAGTAGGGTGACCAGAACACTAGAATAAAGTTAGGGACCAACCACAAGAGAAAGGGAATAGGAGATTTGAGAAAGACATGACTCAGGATTCCAGTAATGATAAGACAGACTACAGACAGCCACCATTAGTCTGTAAGGACTAGCACTAAAAATAATATCAATTTGCCATCTCAGGATTGAATGATCTTTTTAATATTTTGCTTGTGGATCTATGCTATATTCCCCAGAGAAAAGTTAAGGAAAAATATTCCAACTATTCAACTGGAGCTACCAACTCAGTAGAGATAAAAGTTGGGATGTGCTGATATGAACATCTAACCTTACCAGGCACTATGATGCCACTCAGTTTCTGTTTTTCAAATGCACTGGCCTTTCACTTCCCAAGTGTACTATGCTCCTGTCAACACTGGCCCTTTGCACATACTGATACCATTATGAGCAAAACGTTTTTTTGTTTTTTTTTTTTAATCACCCCTTGACTCTACTTTTTCCCTATTATATACTTCTTATTCTTCTCAGATCTCAGACTAGTCAACTCCAGATTTCCCTGAACCTATTCAATATACAAAACTACTTACTAAGAGTGCAAATCTTGGGCACATTTCACATTTTCTTTTAATTTTGAACATAAATGTCTTCCTGCCTTCTAAACTGTGGACTCTACAACAGGAGAGGCATGTCTCGTTTAGCTCATCATTATATCCTCAGCACTGTGCTTAACACCTGGCACAATCTAAGTGTTTAATAAATATTTTTTTGAAATACTATATCAACAAATTAAATATATGTATTTTTCAGCACTCATTTTTTACCCAGGGCTCTAACAAGGTGTATTGTTATAGTTTTGCTGCTCATTTATTTTTAATTTAGTGGGGTAGAGAATATCAGTATTTCACTAGTTCCCTACTATGCTGCCCGGTTTTTTAAGAGTTCCTTACCTTAAAAAGTATAGTAATGATTTCTATTAGTATATTCCACCAGTGAAAGCATAACTAAAATAGTATGGCAGGAGAAGGTGTCAAGGATGTGGCCACCAGCCAGACTAGGACTTCTTTAAGTGTAAGGGCCAAGAGGACCCAATGTGTAGCATCACCCCAATATAACCCTATTGATGCCTGCTTTCACACTTTTAGAAATTTATTGCTGCCTGTTAAGATATTTTGTCTGCTGTGGGCTTTTTAAACTTGTATTTATTGATTTTTAGAGACAGAGAGACAGAAACATTGACCTGTTTCTGCATGTGCGCTGACCATTGATCAAACCAGCAAACTTTGCATATCCGGACTATGCTCTAACCAACCAAGCTATACGACCAGGGATGAAGGTCTTTTATATATATACACACACAGATACTCTCAGGAATGATATCACTGCCATCAACACTGAGACAGGAATTAGGTTATCAGTGCACATTTGCTGATAAGAGACATTCATATGGAGGTAGATAATAATTAGAACCTTTGAACAGCGAAATGGCTGCCTGAGGAAAGGACACAGTGGCCATTGCTGTGGATATTTGAATTAAGCTGGATGTCTACTTGTGAAGAATGCTGTGGAGGGGCTGCCCCTAAAATCCCTTCTGACTGTAAGGCGTGGTGAGCTCGTGGGGCTCTGTTTCTGGTGAACTGTAAAGCACAGATGAAAGGCACTGGAAAAGGCCCTATCTGGTACAAGTCTGGAAAATGACATTTGTGCCCTAAATGACTTTGGCAAAAATTTAACTTTTCTGAACTTGTTTCCATTTCTTTTATTCTTTTCTTTCTTCTTTTTTTTTTTTTTTTTTTTTTTTTTTTTTTACAGGGACAGAGAGAGAGTCAGAGAGAGGGATAGATAGGGACAGACAGGAGAGAGAGGTGAGAAGCATCAATCATTAGTTTTTCGTTGCCGTCGCAACACCTTAGTTGTTCATTGATTGCTTTCTCACATGTGCCTTGACCGTGGGCCTTCAGTAGACCGAGCAACCCCTTGCTGGAGCCAGCGACCTTGGGTCCAAGCTGACGAGCTTTTTGCTCAAGCCAGATGAGCCCGTGCTCAAGCTGGTGAGCTCGGGGTCTTGAACCTAAGTCTTCCACATACCAGTCTGATGCTCTATCCACTGCGCCATCGCCTGGTCTGGCTCCATTTCTTAATAATGGTGATTTGAAGGGTTTTGGAATAATCAGAAAGAGAAAGCTGTTCAAATTTTATATAAACTTTTTAACACTATGCACATCATTGTTTGCTATTATTATAGCCAGAAATACTTCTTATAACTTCATTTATGTATATAGTTTCCATGAGTCGGAAGGAAAGTTTCAGGACAAATACCATCAGGGAAGAGGCACTTCTATTTCTTCCATCCCCATGTCCTAAAGGTAGGCATAGGATGGATTCATCCAGGGTGCTTGGATTCCCCTATGAGTTCAGATATAACTTCTTTATTGGGACACCAGAGTATAACCTTTCCATACCAACCGCTCACAATGAAAAAAAGTTTATATAGGAAATAACTGCCAAAAGTCATGAAGTTAACTGCATGGTTTGCTCAGGCTTCCTTCTTGTAAACAACAATTATTTGAAAACAGTTGTCAAAGTAAAACTCTCTTTATCTCCAGTAAATTCTCAGTTACCCTACACCTGCAACTGCCCTACCTCTCTTTTTTTTTTTAATTTTTTTTAATTTTATTCACTTTAGAGAGGGGAGAGAGAGAGAGAGAGAGAGAGAGAGAGAGAGAGAGAGAAAGGGGAGAGGAGCTGGAAGCATCAACTCCCATATGTGCCTTGACCAGACCAGTGCAGGGTTTTGAACTGGCGACCTCAGTGTTCCCAGGTCGACACTTTATCCACTGCGCCACCACAGGTCAGGCCCCTACCTCTCTTTTTCTACTCAGCTGTTTCCCTCATAATCATCCCACTATTCAATCATTCAACAAATATTTATTGAGCTCTTACTCAATAGATGTAACCACATGTAGAAATATGTGAGCAAATCATAAGTTGTCACTCTGCTATAAAGCTTATATCCTATGCAATAACAACAAAAAACTTTCTTAAAAATAAAAGTAAAATGAAAATGGTGCTAGAGATAAGGAGAGGTGTATAGGAGACTTACACTGAGAAACAGAAAAATTGACCTGGTCTGGTGAGCCATGGATAGTCTACATGTCGACAGAAACATTGGGATAAATTATGAAAGAAACTAAGTGGAGTTACCTAAGGAAGAAGGGGGCCATGAGATGGGAGTAGACTATAATGTTCTAGAGAAAGAAAACTTCATGTGCTAGGGTCCCAAATCCTATCCTCATCTTCAGCTACCACTCTCATGATGTAGAAATTGACAGAGATGAGGTGAGAATCCACAGGCTTTCTAAGAATTCCCATACTCTGCCCAGTCAAGATCATGAAGAAAATTTAAGAGCATTCATTTTCTTTGTAAGGTCGTAGTGCATGAAAGCCATAGCTTGCTCAGAAAACACCTTTCAAGCAAGTGTCAAAAGATGCTGCTGTTTTTGGATATTTGTCTTTACCAACATAGAAACTTGTTCTAAAGTTACCTTTTGTTTGGTACATCAGCTAGAATTCACTGTTTACAATATTCATCTAATTTAAATCTTTCCTATGTCCTCTGTTACTAAGAAAAAAGAAAAGAAAAAAAGAGAGTGTGGGAAAATCTTCTGGTGTTTTCCCCATTCTCATCCCTTTATCTTCTTCACTCTTGTGTGTTTCACTCCTATGTTTTTCATTTACTGATTCCCATTCAAATTCTTTGTTATGCTCTCTGGAACTCTCATCTCATTTTTAACTAATCCCTCTGAATCCTCAAAATTTATGCAGATCTCTTCTCTACATTCAATATCAAGTAAGTCACAGCTTTCAAGTTCTGCTTCCTCTGACCCATTTGTGCTTCCCTCCTCAGTAAATCTGTCTGCACACTAGACTTAACAGAGGTGCTTTTAAAATAGCAAATGTATGAATCTCACTCTCAGAGATGAAAAGTTAATTGGCCTGGTGTGAGTCCCATTGATAAAAACACACAGCTCACAAAAATTAGGGGGTGTTTCAAAATGAATATGAAGTGATAAAAAAAGGAAGCACTTGATTTTTTTTTATTATACAAGAACATCAGAAAAGCAGTCAAAGAAAATTGTTTGATTATGCAAATGAGATACAAACCAACTTTTGTTTCATTGGTGAAAATGCACTATAGAAAAGGCTAAAAGTACTGGAGTATCTGCACGTTCCAGGATCTTGAAAGTGCACATCCTGCAATTCCCAGCCCTTGCAATGCCCTGCAACACAATTTGCTCGAATGCAAAGCCTGGAGAGCCATAGGACGTCTTGAAGCTGCTCCAACACAGATGACAGTGGAAACAGCACTTGGAACATCCCAACGCGTGATTTACAGACTGTGGAATTGCTTTCAAGAGACTGGCACAGTACAAAGAAGATGAGGGCAGGGTAGCCCATATGCCACAACAGCAAGACATGACTGCTACTTGATCTTATTGGCAAGAAGGAACAGGTGTGGCAATGCAACAGATCTGCAGAGACAGTGTCTTGCTGCCTAGATGACGGGTATGCACCCACACCATACAAAATCAGCTTCATAGTTTTGGACTGCATGCCCAGCGACCAATGGTATGCATTCCATTAACAGCTGAATACCATAGAACCCGTAGAAGGTGGGCTGATGAGCATTGTCACCGGACCCGTGATGAGTGGTCAACTGTCCTCTTCTCTGATGAGTCACGGTTCAGTCTGCAGCCTGACAATCATTGTGTCCTGATCTGGCGTGAAGGACGAACATGGGAGAATCCATGTTTCATGTGAGAAAGGGACTCCTTCAGCAGTGGTGGAATCATGGTGTGGGCTGGCATCAGCACTGGTGGTCATGCCCACCTCTACTTCATCAGAAACGGATTGCTGACTGCTGTCAGATATCGAGATAAGGTCCTGCACCTTATAGTGGTGTCCTATGCTGGAGCAGTTGGAAACAACTTTGTTTTCATGGACAATAATACCCCATCGTGCACAACATGCTTCAGGAGGCAGAATTCAAATGCATGGACTGGCCTTCCCGCTCTCCAGACCTGAATCCCAACGAACATGCTTGGGATGCACTGGGAAGACGTCTGACAAACCGTCCAATGCCTCCCATAGCAGTTCTTGAGCTGGAAGTTGCCATGGAACAAGAGTGGCAGATGACCCTACAAGAACTCCTGGACATCTGATCCTGCCCTTGCCCCATCACTTTCAGTGTATTTTGGCAGTTTTGGGTGACTCTACACCCTACTGAGCAGTCAATGTGTGGCACTCTCATCCAGTTTGACACGCTTCTGTTCACCCCCACTAATATGTCACTTGCTACTCAATCACAATAATTGAGTTTACATCTCATTTACATAATCAAACAACTTTCTTTGACTTGTTTGCTTTTCTGATATTCTTGTTTAATAAAAAAAAAAAATCAAATGCTTCTTTCTGTTACTGCTTCATATTCATTTTGAAATATCCCTTAACTTTTGTGAGCAGTGTACTTACTAAAAAGTTTCCTGGGTGATTAACGTACACCAAGGCCTGAAAACCACTGCATATTAAATGATTCCTCAACAAGGTTCTCATCTAATGTACAGTATATGTTTTTCTGGTCTTCGCACAGGGCTGACACATAATATAGCCTCAATACATGCAATGGCAAGCCTATTTTGTTCTGTGACTCCCCCAAAGTCCATGGGTTCTTGTTTTCTTTTCCAGGATTGTTTTGAAAAATTAAAAGTTGAAATGCAATTTTATTTCTACCCCTAGTGTGCTGAGTCTTTTTAGAAATGAATATAGAATTTTTCCTTTTTTTTTTTTTGCTTCTTTTGAAATATTATTTTTCTTATTTTGTCCTAAGTTAAATTACACTGATACAAAATTATAATCTGTGGAAAAATTAACTTGTTCTTGAGGTAATATCTTTTTATATAGTTCTGCATTTAATTCCTATTCTGTAAAGTATTCTTGAACCTATTTAGGACTATTGCTCTGTGATAGGCTTTGTTCTTATAAATTCTGTATTTGATTTTGGTATTAGACAATGCAGCTTCATAAAAAATATAAAAAGCATTCTCTCATTTTTTATTTTCTGAAAGATTTTGTTTAGGATTGCTTAATTTATTTCTTAATTATTTGTTAGAATTCACCAGTGAATTCCTCTGAGCCTGTAAAATTCTTTATAGAAAATTTATTTATAACTCTGAAATTGATTTCTTTCATAGGTGTTATTCACATTTTCTTTTCCTTTTTCAGACAAATTTAAGTGTTTTTTTTAAGAACTTGTATTTATTTTATCTGTGTCATCAAATTTACTGACATTAACTGGTTAGTAAATTCTGTTATATTCCTTTTAATGTCTGTAGCATATATAGTGATATACTTTGTCCATTCCTTGTATTAGTAATACAGTTTATCTTTTCTTTCTTGATTTGTCTTTCTAAGGGTTTATTATTTCCTTAATATTTTCAAAGAACCAACTTTGGCTTTGTTAGTATTCTCTATTTTTTGTTTTCTATTTTATATATGTCTGCTGTCATTTTTACTATTTCCTTCCTTCTTGTTATTCTTAAGACTTTTTCTTCATCCTTGGTTTGCAACATTTTGACTATGATGTGAATTTCTGTCAATGTATTTATTTCATGTGGGGCTTGCTGAACTTCCTGGATCCATGGATTTATATTTTTCTTGAAAGCTGAAAATTTTTAAACACCATTATTTTACATGTTTCCCATACATCCCTGCTACCCCAAGCATCTTAATGGCTTCTTCTAGGACTCCAATTGCACATGTTTTACTCATTGATAATATTCCACAGTGCACTGAGGTTCTTTTTCTTCCCCTTTTTCAATTTGAACAGTTTTCATTTCCTTGTCTTCAAAGTCACTGATTTTTTTTCTGAAGTTTATAATTTACTGATAAACCTACCTGAGGAATATTTTTATGTCAGATTTCACATTTTTCAATAAAAAATGTTTATATGTTATTTTTATAGTTACCATTTTTCTACCTAAATTCTTTATCCATTCCCTTCTTGTGCTCACTGATTCTTTTAAGTCCTTGAAATACCTGTTGTATGCATGCTCTGACCAGTTAATCCATCATCTCTGTCATTTCTTCATCTCCTTACATTTGATTAATTTTTCCTCTGATTATGGGTCACATTTGCCTGTGTTGTTACATGTCTAGTAACATTTTACTTAATCCTACACATTGCAGATGATGTATTCTTTTGTCTTCAAGAGTTGAGTTTTTTACTGCATGCTGTTAACGTACTCATTATCAGCTTGAACTTGAGACTTGTTTATAAAGTTTGTTAGGGTTGTGCTAAAATAGCTCTAATCCTAAATATGGCCTTTCAGAAGTTTCTGTTAGCTGAGTTTTCAATGAAATCTCCCTACTGTGAAAAATTGGAACTCAAATGTCTCCAATTCATGTACAAATTTTGCAATCTCCAGGGATTTCTTAGCTTCCTGTTAACTGTTCTTTGCCTGGCCTTTCAGAGTGTCACCTACATAGTTTAGCATTCAGCCAGTGGATTCACACCAGTTCAGAAGAATCAATACCTAGTTTTTTGTTGAGTTTGGCAAACCAGTTGTTAAATTCGCACTTGTAACCAGTGTTCTCTCCAAGGTGGGCAACTGGGCAGCTGCCCAATGTGAAAATCAGAAATTGACATTCCTTACTCTTTTTTAACGTTCATCTGTGCAACAGCATATTCTAAGTGCCTGTAGTAATGTTCATTCCATCCATAGGTGAAAAAAAATTGAAAGAATTATGCTTGCAATATTTATTTAATCATTTCATAAAACTTATGTTGGGCAATTAAGTGTGTTAGGCTTGACTGCTTTTACTTTGCCTGATTGGTGCATGACCACAGGGCAGCACCGTGTATGTATACTTTATGGAAGGCTGCAGGTGCTAGTCCTCAGGGCAGCAGACTATAAATTGCAGATTACCTGCTGTCATTGGTAGGGGCCATTGTTTGCTCTGTTTGCCAGTGAAGGGGTTTTTCCCTCCACCCTGACAGAGAAGCAGTTTTCCCTGCATGCTTGCTCGTCTGCCATTGTAAGACTCTAATAAATAGAATGGCCTACCATCCTCCAGCTCCACAGTTCCCTTACCACCTGCCCAAATCCAATGTGAATTTACCTGGCCTCGGCCACCAGGATTACATCTGGCATAGTGGGCAGAATTTGGAGCAGATTGGTATGGAGCCGCCAACACCCTTGAAGGGTGTGAGAGAGAGGTTGTCATTGTTCTCCAGTGTATGGTTCCCCTTGGCTGTCCTTTTGTAGGCCATGGGTTGGCTGTTTATTATAGCCCTACAAGAAAAAAAACCAATGATGACATGAACTAGAATAAGTGCTGGAGAAGGAGGCTGAACGGGTTCGAGAGCAGCAGTGTGAGATGCAGGCTAAGCACCAACAGCACCTGGAACTGAAACAGTCTTTGGAGGAGGAATTGCAGGCTCAAGAGTTACACTTTTCCCTGGAAGCTGAACGTTGGCAGCAACAGCTGTTGGAGAAATAACTGAGGGTTCAAGAACTCAGCTCTCAGCTTTGGGCCAAGAGTCAGAAGCCACTAGAGTCAAAATGGTCACCAAAGAAGGAGTATCCATGCTGGCAGAATCACTCTGAGCCATCAGGAGTAGACGTTTCTGACTCTTCTGAGGAAGAGGAAGATCGGGCTGAAGCTGTCATCTGCAGACTCAAGAGCTCAGCCAGTGGTCACCCAGAAGGTAAAAACCCAGCAGCCAAGAGTCTCTCAGGGGAAGACACAGCCCCCTTCGCAGGTAGTGGAGCACTCTGTAGTCCAGTCCTACACTCAAGCAGAGTTGATGGAGTTGGTGACACAAATTAGGCAGAAGCCCACTGAGCCCCTGGCAGCCTGGTTGCTATGGTTATGGGACATAAGGGATGGATGGCATCATACTCTCTGGAATAGAGATGGAGAAATTGACTGCCATTACCACTCACTTCTCCTTAAGGCAGTGTCCTCAGAACTGCCATGACAACCTAGGAAACCATACCCTATTAAAATGGGTGATGGCTGCCATTCGTACATTCTGGCAGAATGTCAGAGACTAGCCAGGCGCAGTGAGTCGGTGGCAGTGCTACAGTGAGCTAGTAAAGATCCTTCAGGAACTGGGTATGAAGAATGCTTCTTTCAACCCGAGGTCCTATGGGCCAGATGAGGAAGTGTTTATGGCAGAGATGAGGGACCTTATCCTCTGTAGTGCTCTGCCAGCAGTTTTTGGGTCACTAGTGGCTATCTTGGGCTACTATGTGAGGCAGCCCATCAATGTGGTTATGGAGATGGTAGCATATTTGGGGGAGCTGGAAGCAGCATGGGATCATAAAACAGTGAGGGCTGCTGCCCATGATGCTCCCACTCCAACTAACAAGGGAAACGGGCCTGTAAATGCTACCCAAACACAGATGTGGGTAGATTTTATTGTAGCCAATGCAGAGAGAGAGAAATTAGATGGCAGGTCTATTAGAATAGTGTTAGAGCTTTGGTGGCAGCCTGAACCAGAGCCGAGGTTCTAGCTGCTGAAAAAGCATGGAAAGTGGGCAGCCCCAGCAGATGCCAAGAAAATGGCTGATGTTTTGGTTACACAGTTATGTTTTGGTCCAGAAGATTACTTGCTGGAGACAGCTGTGGAAGAGGAAGATCCTCTTCAAGACCCACTGTTCCTGTTTGAATATGGGGAAGGCCTAGAGACCCACCTCACAGGGATGAGCAGGGAGGCCTGAAGCCCATGTGAAGTTGACAATCCATTTATCACCTTCTAATATGCAGCACATCTTCACATTAGGTGCTTTTTTTGTGACAACAACAGGAACAGATAAGAGAACTATCAAGGCTGCACAGTCCTTGAATGTGTTTGACCCCACTAGGCCCTGTAAGCTTACTGAGGAGTTTGGAAGGGGCTTGCGGCAATAGACAGAGTACCTATGGAAAGGTGCTGAGGTCTGTTAATAAAGAGCTGTGCTTACAATGCACCTTCTCCTTGGTGAATGCACAGACAGCTAGCTATCTATTGTGAACTAATCATTGAATGGTGTAATGAACTCTTGGACTGCAACCAGAAGGGGGCAATGGCTCCCTTGTTGGATGAACATGCCACTTTTGGACAGTATCAGAGACCCTAATGTGGGGGCCTAGCTCCATTGGTGGTCCTCCTGCACTGTGAAGCTGCCCTTATCCAGTTGCAAATATGCACCAAGGACATTTTACTCAAGCCAGCCTTTGGATGGCAGGGCAATGTGTTCTGCTTGCCCCAACAGCCCTCCTTAAAGGCCAATGGCTTCAGTGGACATGGCCCTGAATTATACCGGCCCTCCCACCTACTGTGGGGTTGGGGGTTAGAGATGGGCCTCCAGTTAGCACCTTGGGCAGAGTGCTCAGGGAGACAATGTGAAGGGTACCTTTGTAATCATTGTAATTGTATCATTTGTGCTGTTGCTGTAGTCCGTTTATGTAATGCACTTCATTTCTCCCACAGGGACTATTGCAGGTACCTGTAGTGTAGATTGTGAAGCGAGCAACCCTAAAGAAGTAGAATGTTGGGCAATTAACTGTGTTAGGCTTGCCCGCTTGTACTTTGCCTGATTGGTGCACGAGCACCGGGTGGTACCATGTGTGTACAGTCTATGTAAGGCTGCAGGTACTTGTCCTCAGGGCAGCAAATTTTAGATTGCAAATTGCCTGCCACAACAGGGAGGGGCTAATATTTTGCTACTGCTTGCCAGAGAAGGGTATTTTTTCCCACAGCCTGTTGACTTGTCATTCCAGAGAGAGGGAAGTGGTTTTCCCTGCCTGCTTGCTTGTCAACCATAGCGAGAGTCTAATAAACAGAATGGCCCACCAACCTCTAGCTTCACAGTTCCTTTACTGTCTGTCTGAATCCAATGTGAACCTGCATGGCCACAGCCACCAGCCTTGCAACTTATTATACCTTTGATGAAATACTGCATTTTAGGCCCTTGCTGGTTGGCTCAGCAGTAGAGTGTCAGGTTAGCATGTGGATGTCCCAGGTTCAATTCCCAGTCAAGGCACACAGGAAAAGCAACCATCTGCTTCTCTAACCCTCACCCTATCGCTTCTTTTTCTCTTTCTCTCTCCCTTTCCCACAGTCATGGCTTGATTGGAGCAAGTTGGTCCTGGGAGCTAAGGATGACTCCATGGCCTCCACCTCAGGCACTAAGAAGAGCTAGGTTGTTTAGCAACAAAGCAATGGGCCCAGATGGGCATAGCATCACCCCCAGTGGGCTTGCTGCATGGATCCCAGTCAGGGTACATGCAGGAGTCTGTCTCTATGTCCCCTCCTTTCACTGAATAAAAAAGAACAAAACTACATTTTAATTTCCTCGCATCTGTTACTTCAGTAAACACACATAGTATAAAGAGAAAAAGTGTCAAACAACCAGAGGTTGACAAGCTGTCTGTCATTGGATATATTGTAAATAACAGTTTTATTGTCTTTTGTCAGGTATTATTTAATGTTTTTCATTAACTTTTTAAAACTCTTTCTTATAACATAACCTAGTTTGTGTACCTCTTTTATTGTTCTTATTTAAGTATTAAATGCATGAAATAATAAACTAACTTTTAGAATATCATTTTATTAGACTTAAAATGGTCATTAGGGCGGCAGAGAACTGGTTATTAAATTATTTGAATCCCACCACTGCATTCAGCCAAGACTAACTGGGAGTCTGTCAGCTTAGCTCCTCTCTGCTTTCAAATTCCTATCCCCCTTAGTATCTCCAAATTTAGATCACCTGTCTCCTTAGCTCAGCCAGATACCTGTGCTCTTCTTGGACTCTAGCTCCAACTGCTGTGGACAAGTTTATGTCTCTGAGCAGAAAGCTGGGCCAATAATGAGGCCCACCTCATTTGCTTTCCTTATTTGGGGGTCATGGTTCTGTTCTGCCTGTTGTACAATATCTGAAAACATTTTTACATATGTTTCAATAAAGTTTATAATTGTTTATGACACGAATGCCAGACCATTGCCAGCGAGGGTATCATATCAGAGTTAAGAGTCTTCTTCCTCCCAAGAACATTTTACAAATCAAATGAACCAATAAAGCTTTAAGATAGCAAATTGCTCCCATTTTCACAAGTGTGCTGGATCATAACATTGTTCCTTAAGAACCCAAACTTTTAATGCATTTGGTTAATGAGATATTTTTGGATGTAGTAAATGTAGCATTTCTCAGTTATGTAAATATTTTTTCATTTAATGATTTCTGATCTTTTATTCACTCACATTTAAAATGAAGATAGCCTGACCTGTGGTGGCACAGTGGATAAAGCGTTGACCTGGAATGCTGAGGTCACTGAATTGAAACCCTGGATTTGCCTGATCAAGGCACTTATGGGAGTTGATGCTTTCTGTTCCTCCCCCACCTCTTCTCTCCCTCTCCTTTCTAAAATGAATAAATAAAATCTTTAAAATATAAATAAATAAAATGAAAATAAAAGTAACTATTACCTCCTAGTTGTTATAAGGTTTAGAAATACTGTTTATAGAAAACATGACAGTGTCTGACACATGATAAGCAAGCACTTATGAATGAATATCACTATTCTGACATCAAAAGTTAAAATCTTCAGTATGGTAATATTTTTAAAATATTTTTATTATTACTAAATAAGATATATATATATATATAAATGTTCCAAGTAGTATAAAAAGTTACGCAATAAGAACTACCTCCCTGCCACCCCAGAGCTCCAATCTTACTTCTGACAGTATGTATTTCTCTCAAATTTTTGCCATGGCTATATAGACATGAGTGTTTATAGCTGCTTCATATTTATGCAAATATAAGTTTTTATATACACTTTTCTTTGCTTTAATTTATTCAATGATATGTCTTGAGTTCTGTTCATTTTAACACATACAAATATACTTCATTCTTTAATAGCTGCATCATATTCTGTAACATAATTCATGTAAAAACTCCATATTGACAGAATCAAGATTATTTGAAGATTTTTGCTTTTTAAAATAGAGCTCTAAAAGTCATTTTTGTACATGTATTTTTGTGTATAGGTGCATTAGACTAGGTAAATTTCTAAAATGAAGGTTGCTAGGTTACACAGTTATGTACAAAGAGTTTCTCAACTTATACATACTTCTAGTACTTCTACAAACAGTGCTTCTTTCTCCACAATCATCCCAACACTGTGTATTATGTATATTTTTTTCATTTAATATGTGAAACACAAAATCTTAATATTTTAATATGCATTTCTTTTACTTTGACTAAACATTTTCATTTGTTTATAAATTATATTTTTCCTATCAAAACTGCCTATTCTTAATTTTTCACCCTTTCCTATTCCTCTAAAAATGGTTTGCCTTTCTCTTACTGATTTGGAAGATTTTTAAATTAGAATCAAGAGGCTAGCGTTTTTGACATGTTACAAATATTACTGAGTTTTTCATACAGAGGTTTAATTTATTTTTGTTCACTCTGTTGTTTTATTTGACTTTCTCTTGGACATTTTCCTCCCCTCAGAGGTTTAAAATGTTTAGATAGATAATGTTTTCAACCATTTCCATAACTGGTTTCAGGTTTTTTATTCTTTTCTTCTCTACTCCATGATTATTTAAAAATTATTCTATGGGCATTTTTGACAGGTCTACTTTTCAGATTTCCAATATTTAAATTTTTACACACAGGCAACAGGTTCTTGTATAATATCTGAAGTAATGATCTTTTTAGTCTTTAACATTCTCTTTAGTCAGTTGTCTCAATGTCATTCTTTGAATAATTCCATTTCCTTGGTGACTTATTGGAAATCCAATTCAATTATATATTTCTACTTTCCATTTTAAATGTTGTGTTTCTATTCTACTATAATTCTGGAAGCTTCTATAAATCTAATATAGTGGATTAAGTTTGCTATCACTTGCTTTCTAGTGAAAATTCTAATATATATATGTACACAAATATGTAGCATAAATATGCTGTTAGAAAATGATGTCTGATTTACTGATTCAGTCTATCTGAATTATACACAATATTTACAATAGTTACATTTTTTCTCCCTTTAAAACTAAAATGTATTCTCTAACAGTAAGTCCAAGTCATGCGACTTAACATCAATTCCTTCCTGGCCATATAGCAGTTCAGAGGGAGGCCTTGCTCATCAGAGGGAATAAGATCTGCGTGCTCAACTGCAAGTGTGATTGGATTTGCAGATTAACAAAATGAGAAAGATCAAAGCCCTGTTCAAGCAGACCTACAAGCCTAGAGCTTGCTCTTGTAAGAAAAATTCTTCTGTACCCGTAATCATTCTAATCTTGACTTCACAGAGGAGTTTTGCACTTAAGACAATGTCATCAGGGTACAAACTTCAATTTCAGACTACATTACATTCTCTTTTGACACAGGTGAACACTCTCTTGGTGACTAAATTGCCAATTCTATGGAAATTTCAGTCTTCAAAGAGCATTTCTAATTCCATTAAATTGGTGTTCAGCAGAGCACATTGAGTTTTGTGGTTACTAAAGAGAAGACTGGGTCCACATACTTGCTCTTAATTAATCAGTTTCTTTTTCCCCAAATTTTTTCTTCTCACATTTATGACTTTATCACCTAACACTACGAGTGTCGAATAAATACACAGCAATTTTCCAGGTAATTTTTTTTAGACTCAAAGGAAAGTTTGAAGTTTGTGTAATTTTAAAATCCTAAACCATAAACCTATATTGATTTGGCTAAAGGGAATGTTTAGGAAGTTTGAAATTGACATTATGTAGGCAGATAAAGAGGATCTTATTCTAAGTGACTCATGTTATTTAGGAACAACCTGACCTTAATTAAGGATGGTGACCTCTTTCTTATCTTGAAAATTAAGAAGACTAGAGCATTTGATACATTTGTTTTATTACAGAATTTACTATGTACGGATTGCCACCTTGGAAGGTCTTGGAATGCTCACAATGATAAACGAAACTATTTAACCTTATTGAAGCAGGGCATGCTTCAGTGTATTACAATTCCTCAGGGTTAACATAATTCCAAAATAGACCTTTCTATTCATATCCCCTAGTCTCTACTATTATTCTATTTAAGAATCATTTACAGTATCTCACCTTCCTGAAATTAATCACTCTCCTATTTACCTCTTTGCTTATGCAAGATTCCCTATCAGGAAAACGTCAAGCCCTTCTTTTCTTCATCCTTTAGCTACTCCTACTAGCATTTAAGATGAACCTACATACAATTTCTCTGAGATGATATCTTGACTTCCCAAAGCTTGGGTACATCTCTTCCTATGGGTGCCCACATGACCTACATTTACTTCTCACAACTGGCAGAAGTTAAAATATATGTCCTGAATCTGTTTCACTTTTTTTTTTTTTTGTAAACTATTTTATCAAGGTATACCTGATGTGTGTGTGTGTACTCAAACTGTACATTTGATTCCTTTTTACATATGTGTACTCCCATGAAACCACCACTAGAATCAAAATAATATATCTATCAAACCCAATGTCTCCACATACCCCTGTAGTCTTTCGCTCCACTGCCTCCCTATCCTATTCTCCACCTTGGAATCATACATACATAGTCTTTTTATCCTGTGGCTTCAATCACTCAGCATAATTATTTTTAAGATTCACACATATTGTTGTGTGTAACCAACTGCTTATTACTTTTTAATTTGCAAATCACATAGCTGATAAGGATTTCATCAAGAACACATATAATGAATTTTAATTTAATGTCTTCATCTGGTTTTGGTGTCAGATTAAGGCTTGCCTCATTGACCATTTTAAGGGATAAGCTTTTGGTTTCACGAATTTTCTCTATTGCTTTTCTGTTTTCTATTTGATACCTGTGTTAATATTTATTATTTTCTTTCTTCTACTTATTTTGGGGTTAAATTTCTCTTCTTTTTCTAGTTCCTTGACATAGAAGGAAAGGGTAGTGATTTGAGACCTTTCTTTTACTCTGCCATAGGCATTCAGTGCTGTAACATTTCCCTCAACTACAGCTTTAAAGGTACCACCCAATTTTGATATGTTGCCTCTTTGTTTTCACTTATAGTACTTTAGAACCTTGCTTTACATTTCTTATTTAACTCACTTCACTTAGAAGTACGTTATTTACTTTCAAAATATTTATGGATTTTCTATACTGTCTTTGATTCCAAATTTAATTCTTTCAGTGTTAATGAAAATACTTTGAATGACATGACTCTCAGAAATTTATTGAGACTTGCTTTATGGTGAGAATAAACTATTTTGGTAAATCATTTGTACTTAAATATAGTATAATGCATAATATACTGTTTTGGGGTCAAGTGTTCTATAAATATCAAGTAGTTCGAGCTGATTTTATAGTATTTTTCAAGTCATCTAGATCCTTACTGATTTTCTGTCTAGTTGTCTTATTAATTAGTCACGGAGCAGTGTTGAAATCTCTAGTTTTAATTGTGCATTTGTTTATTTTTCCTGGCTGTTTTCTCAGTTTTTCCAAATAATTTGAAGTACTGTTATTAGGTACATTAAGGATTATTATACACCATTAAATTAACTGACTCCCATTATATTATAAAATGACCCTGTGTATCCCTAGAAAAATGTTTTGCTATGAATAGTTTAATATTAATATAGTCATTTTAGCTTTCTCTGATGAGGGGTAGCCTGATACATCTTTGCCTCCTTTTTACTTTTAATCTATTTTCGTCTATATATTTAAAGTGGGTTTCTTATAGGCAATATATAATTTAATCTTGTTTGGTTTGTTTGTTTGTTTGTTATATAATCCAGTCTGTTGACTGCTGACTTTTTAGCTGAGGTGTTTGCACCACCTATATCTGATGTGATTGGTGATATGGTTGGGCACACAAGTGTGTGAGGCTTGCTCACTTGTACTTTGCCTGATTGGTGCGTGAGCAAGGACAGCACCTCGTGTGTATGGTCTATGTAAGGTTGCCGGCGCTTGCC
This sequence comes from Rhynchonycteris naso, assembly GCA_037038555.1. Lineage (NCBI taxonomy): Eukaryota > Metazoa > Chordata > Mammalia > Chiroptera > Emballonuridae > Rhynchonycteris > Rhynchonycteris naso. The sequence continues at coordinate 304,552,705 of CM072995.1, read as the reverse complement.
CTCAGGGCGGCAGACTGTAGATTGCAGATTGGCTGGCACAATTGAGACGGTCCATTTTTTGCTATTGTCCGCCAGAGAAGGGGTTCCCCCTCACTCGGCCTGTTTGCTCTTCAGCCCTGAAAGAGAAAAGTGGTTTTCCTTGCCTGATTGCTTGTCCACCATTGCAAGACCCTAATAAATCGAATGGCCCACCATTTTCTAGCTCTTCAGTTTCTCTACTGTCTGCCATAATCCTATTTGGGCCTCCCTGGCCACAGCCACAGGCCTTACAGTTTCAATTATTCCTTTTCCTTTGTTACTGTTTTTGTTGTTGTTGTCTGGGGGGGCGTTAATCCAGTTTTGTTTAGTTTTTTATAATTTGTGTTTTTCAGACATTGCTTTAGAATGTGTAGTAAACATCTTCAACTTACCATTGTCCTTTTTCTTAGAAATTTTTAATAATATTTTATTTACCATTGTCTTTCTTTAATATTATACTACTTCACCTGCAGCAAATTTATAATCGTATATTTCCAGTTTTTCTTCCCAGCCCCTGTAAAACACTGCCACACATTTTACTTTTGCATATGCTGTAACCCTCCCAATATGTGTCGTAATGGCAGACAACCAAACAGGCAGGAAAGACCCCTTCCCTGTTTCTCTCAGGGTTGCTAAGCCATGACTTGGTCTCCAGTTCCACAACCCGGACTCATTCTTCAGACTCACCCTCTAGACTCACAGGCCCCTATCAGCCTCAGCAGGGCTGCCCAACCCTTCAGCACTCTGCAACAAACCGCCAGAAATACCCCTTCTCTTGCAAACAATAGCAAACAATCGCCCTTCCCCATGGTGGTAGGCAGTCCACAGTTTGCAATCCGCCACCCTGAGGGCAAGCACCCGCAGCCTTCCACAGACCACACACACAGGGCGCTGCCCTGTGCCAATGCAAAATACAAGCAAGCAAACCTAAACACACTTGTTTCACAATTGAAACACATTAGATTGCCCAACACTGTTATTTGGGGTATCATCTTTATTTCACATTTATTATTCTTATTTTTAAGAAGCTACCAGGTACCATAACTCCTAGGGAGCAAAGAGTTTCTTGGAATATTTTTAAATTTATAATTTCCCTACTTACTTCTTTTCACCCTTTGATAAAGTACAAATCCTAACTTCCTTGTCATATTCTTATTAGACATGTCATTCAGGTTTTCTGAGTTTCAATTTTCTCATCTGGAAAACGATAATTCTGTCTACCTTACATAATATATTTTTTAATGAGAGGAGGGGGTAAAGTGAGACAGACTCCTGTATGTACCCTGACTGGGATCCACCTGGCAACCGCCATCTGGGGAGATGTTCGAATCAACTGAGCTATTTTTAGCTTCTGAGGCTGAAGCACTTGGACCAACCAAGCTATCATCAGTGCATGGGAATGACACTCGAACCAACTGAACCACTGGCTGTGAGAGGAGAAGAGAGAGAAAAGTGGGAGAGGGAGGAGGAAAGAAGCAGATGGTTGCTTCTCTTGAGTGCCCTTGACCAGAAATCAAACCCACGATGTCCATATGCCAGGCTGACACTCTATTCACTGAACCAACCAGCCAGGGCCAAAGAGCTTGTCTACTCTTAAAATGAAGAAACAAAAATTCTTTATACACTACAAAGCACTGGGAAAATTTTCACTATAACGTTTGTGGTATAAGAAAATTGGTGTTTATTCATCTTATTATCCCAATAATCTTATATAGTGGCTGAAAAATGGTCACATGCTGAGCCACTAGGGCAGACATTGGCCACTGTCAGCAACAGAGGATATGTCCTTTCTCATCCATACCATTCCTTATACCTGCATGGGGCTAGATCTACTATTCCTTGTGAGAATCTACAGCAAACTTTGTACAGGACTCATGTACTTGAAATAAATATGCCCAACAGAAAAAAGGCATGTCCATAGAGTTTCAAAATAACAAAATATCATCAACTCCTGCGTCCTCTGGGACAATTTTCTTAGCCTTTGGGGAAATCAAAACATCAATTCCCACTCATAAAAATACACACAAGATGAGTTGTATGGAATGGACACAGGAGAAAAGAAAAGAAAGATGGAGAAGAGAAGGAAGGAAGGAAGGAAGGAAGGAAGGAAGGAAGGAAGGAAGGAAGGAAAGAAGGAAGGAAGGAAGGGGTAAGGGGAGACAAGAAGGGAGGGAGGGAGGGCAGGAAGGAGAAAAAAATAAAGGAGGCTGTAGAAACAGAAATGAAAAAAGAAAGGAAAAGAGAGTCATGACTATTATGTGTTTGTTGATTAATGTTGACTTTGACCTGTACATGATATCAACAAATCATGGCTGAAGCTGTTTCCCTCCTGCATAACATAATAAACAAAAAAAAAATGTGACTAATCTTACATGAACTTTAGACATGGTGGCCTAATGCTGGGGTGATAGAAGTAGTAATAGTTCCTATTTTATGAATATTAGTGTTAACATTACTGCCTTTGAGGATGCAACCAAAAGGAGAGGATGATATTTCCACCTGTTTTGAGTAAACTAAAACCCTAGAGAAAGATTAATTCATCAAGGCGATTGCCTTTTTTTTTATCTTCCAGAGTATTTATTCAGGAAACAGTGATTTACTTTTTAAATCTTCTTAGATTCTGATACTCGAGTTAGAGATCATTTTTTCATTTATTTTGCCCTTAAGCATAAACTTAACTCATTAGTGAAGTCACATAAACAATCAGCACAAGAGAATAAAAGGTATTTGGATATTGCTCTAATAAGCAGAAATTAATTAATTCTCTGTGTGGGGGTTGAGGAAATTTGGGCAGCCCAAGGCAGTTTTTTAAAGATGATACTATTATTTTTCATGCAAATCAGTCATTGTGGAGCTGTACCAGAAAACAGGTGACTTGATGTCATAGATGCATTTAATGATAGCTTTAATAATCATCACTATCATTAATTATCTGCTCTGAGCAGGTCACTGCACAGATGCCACCTCATTTAATCCTCATGGCAACACTGAAGTTAGTGTTTGTATCACAGCTTTGGAATTGAGGAATCAAAGCCTCAGAGAAAATAGTTGCCTTTTCTAAAGACTCCAGCTGGTGCCTATTCTCATTATGTTCACCTCCCCATGTCAAACATGACTGAAAACCAGAAAGATCCAAAAGAAAAAACCAAAACATCTCAGAGACAAAACAAAAATGAACTAAGGGTAAATACACACACAGTAATACACATTCTTCTAAATGAGGTGCCTGGCATTACTGTAAAGTCCTTACTAATGTATTTTAATTAATTCTCTATCAATGACACACTTGTGAGGAGGATACTACTACTTTCCTTATTCGACTGATGAGACAAGGAAAATTTGGGAGGTAAAACTGTCCAGTTCCCTGGTAAGTGTCAGATTATGTACTTGAATTCAAAGTGCACATGGCTGTGCCCCTTTCCTATGTCACACTGCCCTTCACCGCTCCACAAACACAGAGCACCTGCTGAGTGACAACACCTTGCAAGTCCAAGGCACTTGAAGGGATACAAAGTTAAATGAGACATAGCCTTGAATACAAAGAACAAACTCCAATCTCTAAGAAAATTCCTGAGCTGGAGTAACATTTATAAGGAAATGTGAAGTGGTTTGCTAAACAGCTCTTTGAGGTCATAAACTGGAACCTTCACTGGTGGCTTTTTTACTATTGGGTAAACCTCTTATACAAAGTGGGCCTTGGTCAGTTAGTTCAGTCAGTTAAGAGCATTGTCCCGAAACGACAAGATTGCAGTTCAATCCCTGGTCAGGGCACACACAGTAAACAACCAAGGAATGCACTCCTAAGTGGAACATAAAATGATTGCTTCCCTTCCCCCCTCCCCTCTCTCCCTCTTTCTGTCTCTCTAAAAATCAATAAATAAATACATTAAGACCCGAGGATAGCTTCGTTGACTATAGTGTCGTTCCAGAGCGCGGAGTTTGCTGATTACATTCCCTGGTCAGGGCTCATAAAGGAGCAGCTTGATGCTCCTGTCTCTCTCTGCCTGCCTCTCTCAAAAACAAACAAACAAACAAACAAAAATAAAACAAAATAAAAAAAACAGTGAGCCTTGGTAACAGTGCAAACATGGAAGAGGACATAGTGTATCAACAATAAAAGGGACATTCCCTCTACTCCACAAGGCAACAGATTTTGAGAAGTGAAGGGAAGTCTTCTTACATGAGCTCAAATAATCCTTATCCCAGATCTGTGGGTGGGAATTTACTCCACTTATTCAAAGAAGGAAACCAAGTCTTATAAAGGTAAAGGGGTCACTTTGGGTCACAGAGGTAGTAAGTGCTGGAGGCAGAGTTCCTCTACCATAGGCCACAGACCTAACTTACCCACTGCACCACACTTTCCTTGTTAGGATTACAAATGCGTATGTGCATGTGTGTGTGTGTACATGTGTGTACATACCTATATTATGTGCATGTAAGACAAATGAACATTTCTTGTTGATTCTGAAACCTGATTTTTCAAAATTTCTTTCAACTTGCATAATTAACAAATAAAATTATAAGATATTTAAAATGTATAACATGATGATTCGATATGTATGCACTGTGAAAGTATTTGCCCCATTGAGTAACACATCCATCACCTCACATATTTACCTTTTTTTGGTGTAAAAAACATTTAAGTTCTATTCTCCCAGCAAATTTCAGTTATACAATACACTGTTATCAACTATAGTCAGGCTTTATATTTGTCTTTCTTGTTTCCTGGTTGTCTCCCCAGGATCTTATTTTGAGCCTGTAGTGACAGAGAAAGTGTGGGAGAGAGGGGCTGAGTATCTTAGGTGACACCCAGGATCAGTGCTGTGGGCGGCTCCAGAGCTCCACCTTTCCAAGGAAGGATGCTGCTCTTTCCTCCCAGCACGTGTGCACAGGGTGGATGGAGGAGTGGACTGGGGGTGGCAGGTGTGCTAGAAAGGTAGGGATGGTGAAGTCCTGATCTAAGGAGAGCCAGCACAGTGGCCCTTAGAGACAGCTCATCTCTCCCACTGGGAACACTGGAATACTGGAAGGGGATGTGGCTCCTGCCTTAAAAATTCACCAAACCTGGCTTCATGATATCCAAGACCCCCAATACAGGTGAAATTGAATTCAGCTTAATTGATATAGTACTTACATAAGTACTTTGCTTTCAAAGGCTTAATTCAAATGCCAACTCATCCACCAAAATTCTCTGATGACCTACTCCTCGTCACTGATAACACCAGGAATTTATTTTTTTCTACATATATTTATTGAGCAGCTGCCATGCTTATTCCTTTATCTGTATTTCCACATTATAATGCTTATCACTGATCATGTTGTACTATAATTATTTCTCTAAACATCTGTATCACAAACTAACAAGGGCAATCTCTTATCTGCTCAGTGTTCTTAGCTTTTAGCACAGTCTGGGCATAGAGTATATGTATAGTAAATGTTTGCTTAATGAATGCATTCAAAGGACCGATAATTTTAAGTGGATATGATCGTGGTTACGCGCAGGGCAAAGGGAACCAAAGGTTGAGTTGATCAGTCTATGAGTCCCATACTGCCGCTAGAGGGAATCAGTAAGTTAGTATCACAGAAGGCAATGGCTGTACTAATGAAAGCAGTACTTTCTTCCTATTAAGTTATTCAATTGTGGAATAGCCTGTGTCTGGAAGTAATTCAATCTGTTTAAGCAAAGTTTAATGCATTTATATATCTGGAGTGATCTAGCAGAATTTTACAGTTATTTGACATGAACTTATCTCTTTTAGCATTGATATCTGCCATCCTACGATCAGGAAGGCTTTATGAAAGGAATAGCAATGGTTAAGCCTTAGCTGAAGCAAGAGAGGAGAGTTCATGTCAGGTGAATGCTCTAGATCAGTGGTTCTTAACCTTTTTTGAGGTACCGAACCCACCAGTTTCATATGCGCATTCACCGAACCCTTCTTTAGTGATAAATAAAATATGATTTTTTTTCCAAATGCAAGACATAGATATATGTTTTTTTTTACTGGTGCACAAAATGAGCCATGCATGAACGTCACCTTGCTCAAAGAACAAAACCAACAAAGTGCATGAACTCACAACAAATTACGGTATTACTTTCTTCTGGCCTCCGCGGCAGAGGTTTCTCCGAACCCCTAGGACCGACTCATCAAACCCCTAGGGTTTGACAGAACCAGGTTAAAAACCACTGTACTAGATAGACCTTCACTCATCCAGGCTCTACTCACATATGCTTAATGCAGTGCTGAGAGGGGGCCACTGTTGATCTATGGCCTACACTCACTCCCAGTAGACAGACAGTTCATCATCCATGAATATTAACAGAAAGATTCTATCAACAAAAGAACCTCCATGAGCCCCTTTTGCTGTCATGATCGCCAGCTCGTGTTTCTAGCCTCAGGTCCTTCTCAGCCTAATTTCTCTCATGCCTGTTTCTAAAGCGCTAATCTATGTTCCTGGTTGAAATTTTGTTATTGCATTTCCTAAAATTAAAAAAAATATGCTAAATATTACTAAATTATTATCAATTAAAGTGAAGTGGGAAAGTGCTGGCTCTTAAGCTGAAACAGAGATCACGTGACTAGTGCCAGCTCAGCCACCAATAAGCCGTGTGACTGATTTCAGAAAAGTTAGTTCACCTTTCTGGGTCTCATCTGTAAAATGATAAGACTGACCTACACAATGTCTCAAGAATTTTTCAATTTTAAATCTAAATAAATTAAGTAGTATGAATTCTCCTGTAGCCTCAGTGCCAAAGAACAGTAAGCTTGCCAGTTGAAATAATAAAGGGATGCCAAAGTACCCACGGGAGTTGCTAAATTACTGTGGGTAAGTAAGGATTAAGAGAAGCAGTAAGCTGGCACGTGGCAGCGTGGCAGGGGATGCTGAGGAGCTGGGCTTTATTACAGGGGATGAGCAGAGGGTGGGCATCCTCACAGGCCCCAGCATCCAACCCGTAGAGGAGCACACAGGCATCAAGGCTAGGCGACTGCAGCACTGAGCTACAGGTCTGTCTTCCCCACAGTCTTCCTTTACACACATCATCCTTTTCCCCTGGGAGTCCTGTCTGGCACTGTTGGATCCATTCTAGAACAGCAGCAGTGGGATTAGCTGCAGAGGACATGGCTCCAACAGTGCAGAGAGTTTGCTCAGAAGAAAGGAGGTGACATGAAGACATGTGCACTTGTGTCTGAATGACAAGGTACAAACAGATTTTATTTTAGAGATAGACAGGGAGAGAGAGACAGAAACATCAAGCTGTTTCTGTACGTGCCCTGACCACTGATCGAACAGGTAACCTCTGTGCTTTGAAATGATGCTCCAACCAACCAAACTATCCAGCCAGGACTTAACTCGATATTTTTTGTTTTTAGAGAGACAGAGAGAGGAAGGGAGAAAGAAAGGAAGGGGAAAGGACACATTCATTTGATGTTCCATTAAGTCATGCATTCATTGGTTGCTTCCCATGTATGCCGTGATTGGGGATCGAACCCACAATCTTTTCACTTCAGGACAACACTCAACTAAATGAGCTGGTCGGCTAGTGCCAACAGATTTTGACTACACTCTCTCAGCTGTTATTCTGCATGTGTCCTACCTATCTCAGGAGGCTTATAAAGAACAACTTTATTGTTCAGAAAGAGGTTTTTCACAGAAAATACAACTTTGATATGAATATATAACTTTTCTATGATTATATAATATTGACGTAGTATTCCCAACTGTCTGTCCCTAAGACTGCAAGCTACTTGCAGGTGGGGATTTTGTGGAATACATGACTATACCTCAGCACCCACAAGACAATACTAACAGCTGGTCTTCAATAGAGACTCGAGATACAAAAGAAAAGTTGAGAGTCATTTTTTTTAAGGCTCCTGGATTACAAATAATATTCTCACTTTTCAAAAGTACCCATAATACAGTATTTTGGTTTTTATTTAGAACTGGGTTGCCTAAAGTACCTATCTTCTTGCACTTGAGCTCTATAAATGGAATCTCCTCCTTTGCCAGCAAAGCTCTTGCATTTGCTCACCTCTTAACCACATAGCATACAAGGTACAACACAGCATCTAATCTGAGAAGCTTTCCTGATTTCCCGGAGGTGGTCACTCTCTCCCTTCCTCAGTTTTAGAAGATCATGATTCATAAATCTATGAATGACCTCATATATTCTTAAACCCCTTTCTGAATGATCTCATATATTCTTAAACCCCTTTCTGATACTTCCTGCTGTGCTGTCCATCCTTGATCAAGTTATTTAACTTACTGTTTTCAGATCTGCATTACAGGAATAATAACAGAAACTATCACAGTTTTTTAATGGGGTTTAAATGAACAAATTTATATACTCTAAACAGAACCTGACAAATGATGTGTTCAATAAGTTTTAACTATTAAAATTAGTAGTACTCCTTCTGCCTCTTACGTAAAATTTTTTATAAAGCCATTTTGATAAAATTAGCTTATTTTAAAAAACATTTATACATGGATATATGGGAAATCTCTGTACTTTTCTCTCAATTTTTTGATAAACTTAAAATTCCTCTAAAAATTTTATTAATCTCTAAAAACTTTTAAAATTGATCCCTCTGAGACTGGTTTATAGAAAATGAAAACCCTTGTGGAAAATCACTTTATCGGATCACATGTTCAAAAAATAAGTTACATATTAGAAATTTCTGAATCCAGTATGCCCAGTGATACATAGTTCTGATAACCTGGTGAAGGAAGTTCAGCTTTATGGTGCTGAAGTGGGGAGGAGGTTTATAGAGTTTGCCTTTAAAAAATCTAAAATTTATAAGAATAGGATCACAAAGAATTGAAAACACATTAATTTCTTAGCATGAAAATAAAAACAAATGAAGAGTAACAAAACATTATTCATTTCTCTACCATTTTTTGAATTCTCTAAGATAAAAATTAAAAGCTTCTATCTCTGTCCATCCAGCTTCTCCTACAGAGGTAACCACTGTTAATGTGGTGGGCTTCCTTCCAGACTTCTTTTCTACACTGGTGTAAATTTATCTTTACTTTTGTAGATAGGTAGTTTAAGAGATAATGCCATAAGCACTATATTTTGTAAACTGTCCTTTTAACAAAAATGTGCATGGTCATATTTTCACATACATATGTGTAGTATCTCATTCTTATTAAAGTTCCTACTCTTTTCCCTGGTGTGGATACATCACAATTACTTAAGCCAGTCTAAATGGCAGATGAATTTTAGGTAACCTTATCTTTCCTTGATCCTCATTTTGCTATTCTTTTGCTGCACTGTGCAGCCTTGGACAAGTTACTTAATTATTTCAAATAGTTATTCAAATAATTATTTCAAATCATCCTTTGGAAAATTGTTTTAGGTATAACTTTAATTAATTTTCATCCTTAGGAAAATTGTTCTAGGTATAATTTTAATTAATTTTCATTTTAAAACATCAAATTGATAATAAACTCAATAAAATTTAGAGACAAGGATCATATTCTAAGAATTCTTGAAACACATGCCCCCAAAGAGAATTTAAGGGAAAGAATTTCAAGGAAAGAGAGGGAAGTGTTATATGGTTTGGCTTTTCTCTTTTCATTTGAGTCCCTCTCAGTCTCTCTGTGTCTGTCCTATAAATTCGAGGAGAGAGAGCTCTACGTAAGATGAGAGGGTGTAGACAGGTTCGCACAGGCCAGTGCTGTGCACTGCAGTGGAGGGCCTGTCTGCTCATCCCTGAGAGGGGATCCAGAGCAACGAGACATTTAGCAGGAGATGAGATTAAGAAATCACTTGTTTTTTCAGAGGTTTCTGGCCACCAGGTGCCACATGGCTGGTGTGAATGCCCTGAATTCCAGGCAAACCAGTACATCTTCAAATGTCAGAACAGAAATACTTTCAAAGCCAAACAATTTATATTTGGAAGAGCCATAGTATCAGTCCCTTCAGTTAGCTTTGATGATTCAGGGGGAATGCCTGTGTTAAATTATCATGTTTCCCCATGTATAAGATGCTCCCATGTATAAGACACACCTTAATTAATTTGGTGGCCTGAAATCTGAAAAAAAAATGTATTATATAAAGTTATTGAATTCAAGTTTTATTCATCATAAAATCCATACAATTCCTTATTCGTGCAAAAAAAAAAAAGCAGGAAATGCAAGTTAAAAATCTACAACCACAATATAAAATGCACCCAGTTTTTACACCCCAAATTTTTTGAAAAAATAGTGCATCTTATACATGGGGAAATATGGTAAGAAGTGCATTAAAAACTTTGGATATCTGTAACCTTTTCTTTAACTAGTACCCAAAACATCTCTACAATTCTTATTTTGTTTTTCAACTCTTGAGTGAGAATAAAAATGAAGCTTAAATGTGTTCTCTGATTAAAGAAGTCCATTTGCTGTAAGCAAGAGGGTCAGCGAAATGAGGAAAGGAGAGGCATTTAAACACTGTGCAGAAGTCATGGAAGAGAGAGCAGCAAGGAAGAATATCAGCATTGTGCCCTATTATATACCTAACTGAACCATCAAGAAAATCTGAACAAGAAATCCTGCATCTATATGACCTTATAGTTCTGCTTCTCAAGGCTACACTGTTTCACTCTCTCCATGTCCCAATTCCAGGTTTTTAATGACCACCCTGGACCTATCAGGTATGACCATAAACAGGGAAAATCTGTTCAGAGATTCAGACTGGGTGGTAATAGTTGAAATCTCTTCAGGTCATGAATTGATGCCATCAGAAGAAAGCAAGAAACTTGGAATGTGGCAGGAAGGCATCTTGTGAGAGGTTTGTGCAACAAACTTGGAATGTGGCAGGAAGGCATCTTGGAGAGAGGTTTGTGCAGGAAGTTTCTATCCTGCCTGGGTAGGGTGGTCTAGCAGGTGAAGCTGCTCTACTAGCATGACCAAACTGTCTCTATAGGCCCCTCCACCATCTCAAGCTTCATTTAGTTCCTTTCATGGGCTTTGGCCCAGAAAAAGAAGATACACCTCACTTGGATCCTAGTATCATGAGCCTATTGTGAAAACTCCAGCAAACCAATTTCTCCAGAGACTGCTTTCCCACGTATTAGATAAGCATTCAGATCCCATCTTCTTTCTGTGTAAACAAAGCTATAGCTAATTGTCCAGTGTGTAGGCAAAAACTGCCTGACTCATCTAGTTGCACCTTTAGGACAGCTGAACCTCAGCCTTCAAACTGTAATAGTTGTTCAGATCTTCTAAATTGGACATTTCTAATTCTGAATTCAGCAGCAAGGGGAGCTAGGGACAGGTCATATCACTGTATTTTTGTTTTCTTAATTTAGAGTCAAAGCATGTTGGTTGCAATTATGAGAACACAGACTCCACTGTCTGCTAAATTGTATTTACTCAAGAGCCACATCGAGGTCCTTAAAAAGGCAACAGTCCAGCCTGCTACGCACCATTCAAAATATCACATGTGGAGGTGCATCTCAGAACAGACACAAATCCTCCACAATTACAGCAGGAAAGAAGTGGATGCAAGATTCAGATTAGCCATGCACTTGGTGGGCAGTCTGAAAACAGAGAAGCAGGAGCAGAGATGTAACAAACTAATTAGTACTCAGATGGAGATACTCCAGTATGACTCTGTCCTGGAAATAAAATACAGTGGTATTTGTTGTCGACCGAAATCCATTCCTCCTCTTCTATGGCACTGGTACCTCTGTTTTCCTTTGGGAGAGCCACTGCTTCCATACTTCCATTTCATTTTTCAGGTAAAGCTAATTGCATGCAGGGGACACAAGAGTGGAACAAGCAGTCCAGACTAGCCTAGACACCTCATTCCATCCTGCTTGTCACAGTATCATTTCAACATCGGCAAATACCCCAAGGCAGGTCCCCCAGAGCCAAAAAGACACAAACTGAAGACTTCTATTTAAGCTCTCCAAATAGCAAGTCTCCTAACTGCTGGCTAGGTCTGAGATGATGTAAATATGAACCTTCTTTGGTGTGTTTGTGCAGAACCAAGAACCAAACCAACTCCAACAAGCAGTCAGGAGATGGTTCCAAGTAACATTATTTGATCCCTGAATCAAGCTGTACTTAGAGAAGATCTAACCATGGATTTTTCCACTTATATCAACCAATACATTTTTCCTAAGCATAAGCTAATACACCAATGGCAGGTGAGGAAGTCTTACCAAGATTGGCATTTTTCACCCCAGCCAGTTAGGTCAGTCAGTTAGAGTGTTGTCCTGAAACACCAATGTTTTGGGTTTGATTCCTGGTCAGGGCACATACGGGAAGTAACCAATGAATGGACAACTAAGTGGAACAACAAAATGAATGCCTCTCTCTCCTTTTCTCTCTCTCCTTATTCCTCCCTCCCTTCCCCTCTCTTTCTCTTTAAAATAAAAATTTAAAAACCTGAAAAACAAGATTGGCATTTATATTTTTTCTTTATTTATTGATTGATTGACTTTAGAGAGAGAGGAAGGAAAAGAGAAAGAAAGAGGAGAGAGAGATAGAGAGAAACATTGATTTGTTGTTCCACTTATTCATACATTCACTGGTTGATTTTTGTATGTGCCTTGACCAGGGATTGAACCTACAGACTAGTCATATCAGAATGACGCTCTAACAGACTGAGCTACCTGGCCAAGGTAAGATTGGCATTTTTCAATTCAGGTACCTGAAACACCTTCCCTACCAAAGCTTCTCTGTTTCCCACCTAATCCATTCTTAGATAGCCAATACCTTTCGACACCTCCAGAAACCAATCTGTCATTTCCCCAGGCCACCTAATGAAGCATTTGAATATATTCAGTGTTTGTATAAGGTCTTTCAAATTAAACTGAAATCTGGATATAGGGCCTCAATTACAACTAGCATGTATATGGCTTGGAACAAACACTGTCATGGCTGAGGGGAAAATCCATGAAATGAGCATCAACTGTTTATTAGCTACACATACACCTTTTAGGAGAATGTTGAAGCCTCAAGTTTAGTCTTCCCACCCCTCATTCCATTTTCTAACAAACTGGATTAGAAGACAAGTGAGTTAGATGCCAACTTGATATGTGGACTGATGGGAAATCCAACCAGTAGTGTGATTTCATAACTAGTGGCAAAAGCTGACTCAATTAAATCAATCCTTTGAAAAACATAAATACTACCAAAGCATAAAAGACTACTAATTTGAAATGGTTCTACCAAGCATTACTACACTGTTTTCCAACTTCTGCCTATTGTCCATCTCAGTCTCAATAGAAGTGAGCCATTTAGTCTGTACATCTTCCAAATTTACTATTTGCTCACATGTATTCTTATAAAAATCTTTCATCTATGGATATAATTTATGAGTGTAGTATCAGAGTTTGGTCAGAAAAAAATAAACCATAGAAAAATTTTCAACTGAAAAAAAATCAATATAAGAGTTAAAACATATGAGATAACACAGAAAGTGGAAAGGAAATGCTGAGGTAGCACGAAGATTGTTTCTCAGGAGATAGCTACCTCCTCTTAGGATGGGGCAAAAATGGGGAAGATTGGAGCTATCAGGACTTAGAAGCTTGAGGGAAGAAACAATGTGGAGTTGGGGTCCAGATCTGAGAAGGGGTTGCAACCTGGCTAGTCCCATTACCTTTGAGATTACACAATGAACTTGTTCTGAGAATGGTGGGGGGAAATTCTGGAGACTATAAAAAGCAGCCTCCTGCTGGCAAGGTGATGAGCCATTTCTAAGGCAAGTCTGACAGAAAGAGCAAACAGGTGGGAAAGAGCAAGTGCTTTCTCTTCCTTCTGACTTCCGGTTTTCTTCTAAGGTTCCCTATTAATGGAACCCAGAAAGGAGCTAGCTGGTAAAGGATGAATATGGTGTGCAAAATCCCAGATCCTACATCACAAAAAGGAGCACAGAATACAGGGCTAGGAGCTGAGAGGCCAAAGCTTCATATTTTGCACACACACGATCATCCTTGTAACTCTAAAAAACTTGACCAATGTTAACACTCAAATTCAGAATATTAGTGTGTAACCCAGGGGTCTGTCACTAGAGAATCCACTGGTTCCTCGGTCATACAGGGATACTTGTTCTTTAACAATTTTTATAAAATGGTAGGGGTGGAAAGTGAAGTCACAATGCCTGTATTACACTATACAGTTGGTATCCAGAGACTTTTTGTATATTCTGCACAACTCAGGTGCTTGCATGACTGATTGCATCAAACCCTAGTTTTCTATTTTTACTGCCATTCCAGATAAGAAATGGGGCTGCTGTCCTTTAACATTCCTAAGGCACACTAACAAAAAGCAGCAATTATCAAAGGTTTAGAGAAAAGAAGTGTTGTTGTGTTAAATAACTAAAGGGAATATTTAGATACATTTTTTTGTGACAGGTCCTCACTCAGTTTGACCAGGTGGAATTCCACTCTGAACTTATTTCCTTTGTGGGGCTCACAACACACTTCCAGTCCTCTGCTTCCTTCCCCCTCTTCTTTATTTCCCGATTTCTTTACTGATTCTCTCCTGGGAGTTCCCTGAAATTCAAAATTCTTTATTATTTTCAATAAGTCAACTCTACTCTGACTGTCATTTCTCATTCTAGACCATGGTCTTAGGAAGACTTCACTTTTTACATTCAATCTCTATAGAAGTTTGTCATTCTGCCCTGCAATTAATTTTGTTATTTCTTAGAAGGAAGAAACAACTGTAGTTTTCATTCTCTTTATTTCTTTTTTGTTGTTGTTTATTTTCTTCCTTTTTTATTCTTTCTTTTCTATTAATCATTTTGTTTAGAAATACGTGTAGATGCATATACAGTTGTAAGATCTGATACAGATTGATACTAGGTAGCTTTTATTCAGTTTTCCCCTGTGGTATTCTTTTGCAACTACAGTACCCTAGCATAACCAGGATATTAACATGGATATAGGCAAAGATAAAAAATGCTTCTATTGCCTGGCCTATGGTGGTGCAGTGGACAAAGCATCAACCTGGAATGCTGAGGTTGCTAGTTTGAAACCCTGGGCTTGCCGGATCAAGGCACATATGGGAGCTGATGCTTCCTGCTTCTCCCCCTGTTCTTTCTCTCTCTCTCCTCCCTCTCTAAAATGAATAAACAAAATCTTAAAGAAAAGGAATGCTTCTATTACTTCAAGGATCCCTACTGTTGCTTTTTTATGACCACACCTACTCCCCCCCTTCACCAACTTCCTCTATACTCCTGACAAGCACTAACCAATTCTTCAGTTCTGTAATTTTTTAATTTGAAGAATGTCATATATAAACAGATTCAAAAAGGTTGTAGCCATTCAGGATTGACTTTTGTCACTCAGAATGATTTTAAGTTGCATTTCTTTCTTGGCTAATGATGAACTTCTTTTCATGTGCTTACCGGTCATCTGTATATCTTATTTGGTGAAATGTTTCTTCATATCTTTTGCTCATGTTCTAATGACATTATTTATTTTTTGTTTTATTGACTGTTGAATTTTGAGAGTGCTTTATATAATCTACATACTAGTCATTTGTGGAACTATATATGAGTTGCAAATATATTCTCCTTCTCTCCAGTTTGTCTTTTTATTTTTTTTTAATCGACTGATTTGAGGGGGGGTGGGATAAAGGGAGAGAGAAAAGAAGAGAAGAAAAGAGGGAGGGGGGGAAGGAAAGAGAAAGAGAAGGAAAAAGAAATATTTGTTGTTCCACTTGTTTATTCATTCATTGGTTGATTCTTTTATGTGTCTTGACCAGGAATAGAATCCATAACCTTGTGTATCGAGACAACCCTCTAACCAACTGAGCTACCCAGCCAGGGTCGTTTCATCTTCTTAAAATATCTTTTGCAAAGTAAATTTTTAAATTTTTGATAAGCCCAATTTATCAGTCGTTTATTTTATAGATTATGCTTTTAATGTTCAGTCTAAACACTATTTCCTAGACCCTCAAGATTTTCTCCTGTTTTCATTTTAAAAGTTTTGTTTTACATTTAAGGTCATGATCCATTTTGAGTTAATTTTTATAGAAGGTGTAAGATGTAGGTCAAAGTTTATTTATTGATTCTTTTGCCTGAGCATGTCCCATTGCTTCTTAGTTGGCTCCCTGTCAGGTATACATAATGCAAACTACCCCAGGAACTCTCCATTGTGCGTCTGCTCTAGTGCTGAGGTCCCTACAAGGCCTGTCTTCTTGTTACCTTCAGAGTATACTTTACAGGTATAAATTACTTTTCATGTATAAATTACAGGATTTTTAGTTGTACTTAGTTGGATTAATAGAAAAAAGTACATTTATTTACTGCATGTTTTCAGAAGTAGAAGTCCCTCATTATTTTTAATTGCATTTTATTTTACCTTATGAGTTAATTTTTAGTACCTGCCAGAAACCAAATACTATCCCTTGTAGTGAATTTAGCAATGTGATTAAGTATGTTGTGATCACTCAGCTCCCAGCCAAACCCAGCTCAAGATTCATAATTTTAAATTAGCTGTCATGGTGAACCTAGCGCTAAAGACAGATTCTTGCCCTCAGAAGATTCTGAAGTTTGGATGTGGAGATATATTTGACACCAATTAATTATGTATTAGAAATAGCTCCTGGTGACACTCTTTACCATGTTTCTTTCCAGTAATTTCTGTGTCCTCTTTCCAATCATAGAAACCCTCATGGCTCAAACTGGCCCAGAGTGTCTCACCCCTGGCAACCATGATCGGTTCATAGATGAGAGTGAGGCTGAAATTCAGCACAGTTTTGTCTGGGTTTTATCTGGTTGGAGCTAACTAGACCATTTATTTTTCTCTTTGGTCAGAAGATGCAAAGTTTGAGTTCTTTGAAAAATAAGTAGATGCATCCCCACAGAAGGTGAAATGAAATTAAGATGGTGCTATTTTCTGAAATAATCCTTCTATGCGTACTTGATTTTCTTTCTCACTGTATCATAAGGCAAGAATCTATATCTTTCATGTTTATATTCTAAGCACTGAGCATCTAATGAGTGCTTAGCAAATGAGGATGAATGAATAAAAAAAGGAACAGTGACTTCTAACTCCAATTATTTCCTAAAGGTAAAGCTAAAAGGAAAAGGTATGAGAACAACAAAAAAATTTCAAATGTTCTTTTTTTAAAAAAAAATAACTGGTTAATTACTGTTGGGTAATGCTATGTTCCCGATTTTGCCTTGATCTTCTCCCTTTCTATTTCACTGAGGAACTAAAGCTCAAGGTCAGACCGAGAGACACACAGTTCCTCTTGTATGTCATCAGAAAGAAACCTGCTGTCAGAGTCATCCCCACAGAAAATACGTTCTTACCTCTGTCTCTCAGTTACTCCTTGTCTGGATGTCTGATGGCGAGGCTGCTGACAGCCCTGACTCCCTGACTTATGACTCGTAGCTTTTTTAAAAATGGTGAACAACCTCATTTTGTTAACTTACTGGCTGTGATGATATTCTTCCTTATAAATGATCTCTTCATTTTCTGAATAATTTTGCTCCTATAAGCTGTACCTGATGTTAGAGCTTGGGGAAAATCATATAACTGAGAGCTTCTCACACTTTGAGGACAGCCTGACCTATGGTGGTGCAGTGGATAAAGCATTGACCTGGAACGCTGAAGTCCCTGGTTCGAAACTCTGGGCTTGCTTGGTCAAGGCATATGTGGTAGTTGATGCTTCCTGCTCTTCCCCCCTTCTCTCTCTCTCCTCACTAAAATGAATAAATAAAATCTTTAAAAAAAAAAACTTCAAGGAGAATTACCCAGGGATCTTACTAAATTTCAGATTTTTTTCCAATAGGTCAGTGGGCCTGAAATACCATATTTCTAACAAATTCCAAACTGATGTGACTGGTTTACTAAACTTTGAGTAGGAAAGACATGGCCATTTTGAGCCTCAGTATTCTTAATTGTAAACCCAGGTAATAATCTATACCCTGATGACTTCCCAGGGCTGTAAAAATCGAGGCATTTAATGTAAATAGAAGGTGTTACGGATTTGCAACTCACTATATAAATCTAAAGTTTATGCTTATTTTGCCTGCCCTTGAATCACCTGAGCCAAGCCATCCTCAACATGAAGAGTTACTCCCAAGTGGAAATATAAATGTTAAGCCTAGAGGGGCAATGGAAAATCCACTGGCTCAAAATAAACTTTTCTGCTGGTGTTTACACCTGAAATTCTCAACTGTACTGTCTTTCATAAAGTAATATTTAGACTGGAAGGAACATTGGGATATGTCTACAGGAGTGGATTTCAAAACCAGCTGAGAGTCAGATCATATGAAGACTGATAAGACTGATGTACAAAGACCTAGCCTGGACCCATGCACAAACTCTGACTTAGATGTCCATGAGTCTGTGTCAGGCATGTCCTCCAGGGGGTTCTGATGCAGCCATTCTCAGACTCAATTTTATATCCATTTAGCTCTGACACTGTCTTTCACAAATGAGAGGACTAAGACCTGCTGAACTGGCTGTGTCTTTCTCCTATTTTTTAAAGACAGGGCATCTAGGGACTGGTACCACAGTGGACTCTAGGAAACCAGAAAATGAGAAAGGGGAATTTTCACCTAAAACAAAAGAAAGTCCTCAAGTCAACAAACTGAGCAAAGCCAAATCTTTGACAGCAGCCAAGATGTAAGAAATCAGGAGAATGAGGCATTCAATTTACCAAATAGGGAAAGAATCAGGGATAGTGATACCAGTCAGTACCCAATATCTTTCCCATTTGGGGGAATGGTGGGAGGGTCCTGATTCAAATTATGGAAATTGCACATCCAGATACTGTCTTTTCCCTGAAAACTAAGGTGCAGGCAATGGTCTATGTTGAACAAATTAGACACTCCTGCCCAAGATATCAAATCTTGAGTGAGTACAGGCTAAAGTAGCATCTTGGCCACACTATTCTTTATCTAAAATGAGCTTCCTTAGAAGTGCACCAGTTTGTAGTCTCATCAACAGGGCACAAGGGTTCCCTTTTCTCCACATTCTTGCCAACACATGCTATTTGCTGACTTTCTGATAAGAGCCATTCTGACTGGTGTGAAGTGGTATCTCATTATTGTTTTGATTTGCATTCCCCTGATGATTAGTGATATTGAGCATCTTTTCATAAGCCTATTGGGTATCTGTATATCTTTTTTTGAGAAATAAAAGCAGTATAAAGATTTCCCCAAAAAACTAAAAATAAATATACCATACAACTCAACAATTCCACTTCTGGGTTTTTATCTAAAGAAAATTAGAACACTAATTCAAAATGGTATATGCTATATTCCTATATTCACTGTAGCATTATTGATAATAGCCAAGGTAGGGAAGTAACCCAGGTGTTTATCCATAGATGAAAGGATAAAGAAGATGTGGTATATATATATTCAATGGAATATTATGCAGCAATGAAAAGAATGGAATCTTGACATTTGTGACAACATGGACGGACCTAGAGGATATTATGCTCAATGAAATAAGTCAGGCAAAGACAAACACCATATGGTATCACTTATATGTAAAATCTAAAAAAAAATATTCAGACTCATAGAACAGAGAGACCAAAGAGATGGTCATGAATTGTGGGGAGATAAGTGAAAAGAGGAAGAAGAATAGAGTCACTAATACTGTGATTACTAGAATTAATGAGGTGATCACACTGTAAGGTATAAAAAGGTCAAATCTCTATATTGTACACCTGAGACTAATGTAACCACTTATATAAATTGTATACCAACTATACTTAATTTTTTTTAAAAATGATCTTCCTGTTTATGAATTCTGTAGAGCTGCTCCAGTTATTTTTGGCTTGCCTAGTCTAGTCCTTCAGCCACTTAGCAAGTCTGTAAGTCCCCAACATGCTTTGAATAAATTCTTGTGTACTTAAGAAATTAGGGTCAACTTCTATAGCTCACAACTGAATACATTGTAATGGATTAATCAGATATTAAACCCTAGCATAAAACAGGAATCCACTACCATGTAGATTAAAATAAGTTCAATATTTTAGAAACAAATGGAGATGTGAGTGAGGTACCGGTTCTTACTACTAACATGATAACTGCTGGTGCTATAGCTGGATTAATGATTGTATGTGGCTAGGTTATTTTTCTTTTAAAAGGCGAGGAGATTCGCACTATAAACATCTTCCTGCCCATCCATGTCTCTTAGATTGTCCTCTTTTTGGTATTATGTCAGGTCACCATCATCTTAATCATTTACTCAACAAACATACATCGAGGTTCTAAATGTGCCAAGGCTTTGTGCTAAGCTCTGAAAAATAAGGAGAGGAGACAAAGTCTAGTCTTCTCACAAGCTCTCAGTCCAGTGAAATAGACATATAAATAACCACAGTAATGGAAACAAGTGCTGCATTTAATTTGTTCAATGTAAGAGGACTCACCGTGCCTGGGGTGAGAGAAGGTAAGCCACTTATTTAGTCTTGAAGAAGTAAATATTTTTAAAGTGGAGAATATATAGGATGAGGCAACTGAATGTACCCAACATTAAAGGCATTAGCATTCTGAGGAGAAATATGTTTAAGGGCAAAAAGGAAGTTCTATAAAGTAGTGAATAGTACATGAAAATCAGTCAAGTAAATTATATATTTTGCTTACAAACTCAAGTAAGCAAAATATATAATTTATTTTTCTAAGTATAAATTCATATTCTATTTTGATTTCTCATTTGGCCAATTGGTAGAAATGAAATCTCACTCAATTCAAAGTCTTCCCAGGATGTACTCTGGTTAGATATAAGTTTTGTAAGATTTGTACAATGCCAACCCATCGCAGGGAGAGAGGTACATGGTTTTATTTCTATGTGCTCTTCTAGTTTTGGTCCCTAGAAGTCACGGCAGTCAGCGTCCTCTTCCTCCCCAAAGGCATCTGCGAGGTGTTTTGTCTCTTCTCTCAGCTGTTTCTACTCCATCTCCAGTACACAGGAAATGAGTGGTCACCTCAGATCACTTGGGAGCCCAAGGAACCACAGACAGACTCTATAAAGGCCCCTGTCTGGATATCTTTCATCCCCTTTTCTATCTGTTCTTCCTACAAATTGGAAGGTGATGGAAATTTAGGGTGTTTGTGGTTTCCATGTTCTGTTTCAGGGATGGGAGACACAGATCCCCTTGCACCTAGAAAGCCAAACCCATTTGAGCATCCTATTATCCCTTATGCCTTGGAAGTTGAATCCTGGTGGCAGAGATGAAATCAGACTGAGTCTTCTGCATCTAAACATAAAATATATTCTACTAACCATGGCATCTTCCCTGACATAACAAACACAACTGAATAGAGACAGTAGGCTAATTTTTCTTGACAATCTTTGATGTGGCAGGCACTATGCCAGGCTCTTTATATTTATTATTTCTAATTCTCATAACTACCCTGCATTGTGCCTAGGATAATCTCCACTTCACAGATAGAAAAATTGAGGCCCAGAGAGATTAAATAATGTGCCCAAGTTTACACAGGTTGTATATAGGTAAAACCTGAATTTAAACCCTGTCCAATTTCATAGATATTTGCAGTTAGCATTAGGTGGTACATACAAAATGCCAAATAATCTTAGAAGACTGGATCACCCCCTCCAAGACTTCGGCATTGCCTACCTACCAGCTGGAGTCAGCTGGTAGAATGTTTTGGTGCTCCTCAAAGCCACGGTCAGTTTTGTTGCTCTTTGATGATACACTGTTCCCTCCAAGCCAATGTTCTTCCTTGATGTAGGAGAGCACTTGGAATTCAGTCCCTAATTTGAAGTCCAGAGCTCTTTCCACAGAGAGCCCCAACCCCCTTACTGACATACGTTTGTAAGCTCATACATGAAGATCCACAGAAGTGTGCACTTCTGTACATGTACCCACACACAGCAACACATGCATATGTTCTCAGATTGGAGTTCAGACTAAGTCCTGAGCTACAGAAGAAACAGAAGAATCCTCAAGTAAAATCTCTCTCTCCTCAATTGAAATTTCTGCCTCCCAAATAAATATCAATTTCACACTTTTTCAATAAAACTAGGGGAGCATCACTGCTATAAGACACTGACCCTCACTTATCTGAGGCAGGTAAAGCCACCCACCTTGGCTTTGCTTGACTGTTTTTAGAGTCTGAGAGACATGTTCATGTTTAGTCACCTTGGCACCTGTGTTCTAAGAAACCCTGCCCACAGCCATGTTTAGGGTCTGTCCACCTGGAGGGGGGATTTCTTGTGTCTATCACTCCACATTCCAGGTTGCAGACCAGTGCTGGTCCCTAATACAACTCTCACCAGTCCTTGACTACATGAGAAAAGCAAAACAAATACAAGTACCTCATTTTTCAAAATATATTCAATTTAGAGGCTACATTTTCCTCCTAGGATTATATCCTTTTTACTTTTTGTGGCTAAAAGATCTTTTCCTTTGTGAAAGATGGTGATAGTAGATGGCATTAATTTTTTCAAAATATATTTACATTTCAAAGGAAATAGTCAATCCTCTCTAAGTCCTTCATTAAAATGATATTATTGTTCTATAAAATACAAAAATCCGAGAACCAGAGTCTCACCTCCCACAGGAGGAGGAGTAAGAAGAGGAAGAGCAGGAGGCATTAGTGACCCTGCATTATGTCAGCAAGGCTGTCTGCTGAAATACTAGAAAGGAAAATGGAGAAGGGTCAGACCGTGACTGAGAGGGTACCACGTTCTCAGCACAGTGACAGCACCTGTATATTCATCTTAGTTCATTTTTACAGAAGCTTCTGAGAAAGGTAGTGTTATCTTTTATTTTTTTTCAGACAAGTAAATTAATATTCAAAAGTTAAAATGAGTTGACTAAGGTGACACAGCTGACAGTGACAAAGCCATAACTTGTCCCCAAAACCAGAGTTTTGATTTTTCTCCCCTGAACTTTGTGACACTGTCAATGAACTAAGTTTCAACAGTCTGACTGAATGCCATGCCACCGACTTTGTGCATTGCTGCAATGTGTCAAGAACACTATGATATAACCCCTTACAGATGCTTTTTATTTATTCATATTGGACTCACTCTGGGTTGAGGACATGGAACACTCTGTAAAATTCCATCAACTATAATTTACCTTGCCTTTTGACACCAGTGTTGCTAGTTGTTTTTTAATTCCAAGAATGAGTCCTTAATTGGATCTGTCTTCGCCACTGCCAGAGTCAATTAAAGGGAATGTTTCAGAGAAAAAAGTCACAAATTAGAAAGCCCAGGAACACAGAATATTTCTAGGTCAGCGGTTCTTAACCTGGGTTCTATCGAACTCTAGGGGTTCGATGAGTCGGTCTCAGGGGTTCAGAGAAGCCTTTGCAGTGGAGGCCAGAATAAAGTAATACAGTAATTTGTTGTGAGTTTATGCACTTTGTTGGTTTTGATTTTTGAGCAAGGTGATGTTCATGCATGGCTCATTTTGTGCACCAGTAAAAAAACATATACCTATGTCTTGAATTTGGAAAATAAATCATATTTTATTTATCACTGAAGAAGGATTCGGTGAATGTGCATATGAAACTGGTGGGTTCGGTACCTCAAAAAAGGTTAAGAACCACTGTTCTAGGTATTACATGCCACAAAAAAATTTCATTCTAATTGTTCATAATAATAGTTTAGCAACCTCCAGAGGATGAGATCTCTGAGCATTTAGAATCCTTAAATATAGGGTAGGAGATTTGTGTCTTTGACATCAATTGTCGTTTAATGAAATGACTGCATATGCATAATGTTGTTTTGCTAAGAAGAGAATAGTGGCATTATGAAGTAAAATTTATTTTGCATATTGAAAGAAAGAGAAAAGGTTAAATTTCCTAAGAGATATATAGAGAGTAGCTCTAATACTAAATGCAAGGGGATTTATACAACCAAATATGCACTCATTCACTTATTATTTGTTCAGTAAACTTATGATAAATAAAATAGAGAGATTGTGCTATCATGTTATTTGAAAGCCCAGACAGGGGACAACTGATTCAATCTGGATTTGTGGGATTGTCATGGGAAGTTGCCGGGAAAGGTAACACCTAATCTGAACAAGAAAGAATAAAAGGAGCCCAATAAAATGGGGAAGGCATTCCCAGCAAAAGGGATAGAATGGACAATTGCAGAGAGGTGAGGAACACCATTGTGTGGAAACTCCACCCAAATAGACAAGCTGGTAACGTGAAGCCGGTCCCTTCATTAGAATATGCTCCTCACTTATTTAATAGTGACAAAGAGGAAATGATTTTTAATTAATAAACCATTTATATCTTTCTTTATATTAAAATAAGTTATATAGGCACCTGGCCGGTTGACTTGGTGGTAGAGCGTCAGCCCAGCATGTGGAAGCCCCGGGTTCGATTCCCAGCCAGAGTACACAAGAGAAGTGCCTATCTGCTTCTCTATCCTTCCCCCTGTCTTTCCCCATCCCGCAGCCAAGGCTCTGCTGGAGCAAAGTTGGCCCGGGCGCTGAGGATGGCTCCATGGTCTCCGCCTCAGGCACTAGAATGGCTCCAGTTGCAACAGAGAAATGCCCCAGATGGGCAGAGCATCCCCCCCTAATGGCATGCCAGTGGGTCCTGATTGTGCGCATGTGTGAGTCTGTCTCTTTGCCTCCCTGCTTCTCACTTCAGCAAAACACACACATACAAAAAGAATAATAAATAAAAGTTATATACATATAAGGATGCAATAAAATATTTTCATTGATATGGTCTTGATAGTAGAGACATTTTTGTTTCCATTAAAGATATTATTTAATTTGATGAAAGCAATATTAATAGTTATCTTTCCAGTTAGATAAAGAATAATATGAATGTGAATTAACTAGTAGCGTTGTTTTTCATTTATCCCAGTTAAGTTTAAAAACTCTTTTATATATTGGCAATATATCCAAGAATCCAGGTGTTTTTATCCTCCTGGCTATGGTACAGACATTCCCCTCCCTTGGAGAGATGTCTTTGTTGCCTTTTATCAGAACTATTATAGATTCTCTTTTAGGACTCAACTTCAAGCATCGAGATGCAATAAAAAGATAACAACTTTGAAGTCCAGCTCTGTCATTTATCTGTGAGGCTTTCAGCAAGTTACTCAACTTTCTGAAGTTTTAGCCTTTACATTTGTAAAACAGAGAAAATGATGTTTTCCTCATGAGGTTCTTTGTGGTTAGCTAGGAGGACTTCTGTAAAAACATCTAATATTGTGGAAAGTGAATTTTGGCTCTCTTCCTTCTTTATTCACTTAACAAAACATCCAGTCTTCTTAATTTCCTCTTTTTATGTCAAGAGTAATTAGTCTCAGCCTAACCAGGTGGTGGTGCAGGGGATAGAGCTTCAACCTGGGACACTGAGAACCCAGGTTTGAAACCCCAGAGTTGCCAGCTTGAGTGCATGCTCATCCAGCTTGGTAAGGGTCTCCCCAGCTTCAGTGCAGGATTGCCAGCTTAAGTGTGGAATCACAGATATGACCCCATGATCACTGGCTTGAGCCCAAAAGATTGCTGGCTTACAGCCCAAGGTCGCTGGCTTGAGCAAGGGGTCATTGGCTCAGTTGGAGTCCCCTGGTCAAGGCATGTATGAGCAAGCAATCAGTGAACAAGTAAAGTGCCGGCACTACAAGTTGATGCTTGTCATCTCTCTCCCTTCCTCTCTGTCTCTGTCTGTCTGCTTGTTTTTCTCTCGCAAAAGAAAAAAAAAAAAGTTAATTAGGTTCAATTACATTCATCAAAGATGGTTTCAAATGATTGTTTGCCTTTCAAAAAATTAAATACAAACACAAAAGAAGATACTGACTCTAGGCTTTGAGAAAGATCCCAGAGAAAAGTCAGTCAAGGTACCTTCATGCAGGCTGTTATGTCTCTTCTCGAGTTCCACTGAAGTTGCATTTCACAGAGGTCAGAGGGAAGTGCCAAGTGAATACATGTAAGAGGGTTAACTGGCCCATCTGGTAAGTAAAGTCTTAATTCCATGTTTCTAATATGATTATTTATCTTTTTCTCCTTTACCTACCTAAGTTTTTTTGTAGCATACAAG
This sequence comes from Rhynchonycteris naso, assembly GCA_037038555.1. NCBI lineage: Eukaryota > Metazoa > Chordata > Mammalia > Chiroptera > Emballonuridae > Rhynchonycteris > Rhynchonycteris naso. The sequence goes on along the minus strand of CM072995.1, from coordinate 304,526,745 downwards.
AGGCATCTTTGGTACCTCTGAAGCTCTTGAACTGGTAATTCATGTGACCGATGTAAAATGGGTATCAATTACCTCAAATGTAACCAGCAGGAAATTCCAGATTTCTTTGATGCTAAAGATAGCATGTTGTTTCTTTTAGTGAGAGGAGGGGAGGCAGAGAGAGACTACCGCAAGTGCTTCAACCAGGATCCACCCAGCAAGCGCACTATGGGGTAATGCTCTACCCTTGCTCCATTGCAACCGGAGCCATTTTTTAGTGCCTGAGGTGGAGGCCATGAAGCCATCCTCAGCGTTGGGGGCCAATTCACTGTAATCAAACCTTGGCTGCAGGAAGGGAGGAGAAGAGAGAGAGAGAGAAAGAGAGAGAGAGAAGTGAGAGGGGGAGGGGTGGAGAAGCAGATGGGCACTTCTGTGAACCCGGAACATTCACATGCTGGGCTGTCACTCTACCACTGAGCCAACTAGCCAGGGCCAAGGTAGCATGTTTAAAGTGCAAAAACCTTCTTAGAATTGTTTATGGGAACCAAGCTGGACTTTGTTTCTGATTTTCTGCTGATTTCTCTGATGTCTTCGTATCACTACATTCTCCTGCTCTCCTCCTCCCTATTCATCTTCCTATCCCTCCACCTTCATCAGAATGCTGTGTTCCTCTACCAGCCCTATGCAAGACCCTGGCGGCAGAGCATGCTGGTCCAAGGGAAATACAAATAAATAAGACAAATGTGCTACACACGCAAATCAGAAACCACAGGTGAGTGCCACAGGCACTGTGTCCTGGGGAACGCAGAGGCCAATGTCACCAATATTGGAGAGCTCAGGAAACAGAACAGATTATATTTGAGCTGGACCTCCAGGAAATTTTTCTCTTTTACATAACATTTGTCTAAGTATAAAAATAGCACATGCTCATTGATAAATATCGGGAAAATACAAATGAATTTTAAAAAGAAAGAAAATTATCATAAACTCATAGTTTTGAGATATCCACTATATTTCTGTGTCCTTTGTTATGTAGATGTATTATTACAAACTTAATCAGAATCCCCAATGATTAATTCATTTATTCATCCAACAAATATTACATGTGAATACTATGTATCAGACATTGTTTTAAAGATTGTAGATGTAGTGAATAAGACAAGTAAGTGTCTGGCCTTTTGGAGCTATCATTCTCCCAGGAGGACAACAATAACCAAATAAAGGTGTGTGTGTGTGTGCATGTGTGTGTGTGTGTGTGTGTGTGTGTGTGTGAGAGAGAGAGAGTTGATGGTGAATTTATAAAAAGCAGAGTAGGGATTAGAGAGTGATGGGAGATAATTAGTCTCTGATTTTTCAATATTTCTCCAATTTAAAAAGGCTGCAGTGTCCATCTTTATACATGCAGTTTTGAGCACATCTACTATATATTGCCATAAATTAAATATCTGGATGTAGAATGTCTAGTCCTACCAATAGTCAATCAAAACACCTGCAGCATGCTTTTCTAAGCAACACTAATTGCATGCTTCTTTTTAAGTCATTTTCTATTTTTTAGGCCTCAAATAGAATCTTTGTTTAATTCTGTATTTATCTTATTTGTGAGGTTGAATAGTTTTATTAACTATTTGTATTTCCTTGTTTTAAATTCCCTATTCACATTCTCATATAAATCTATAGAATTTCAATAGGTAAATATACTGGAAAGATATTTAAGAGGAAATAATATCAGCAGACATGGCAATGGGACCTCATAAGGGTATTGGGAATGCTGACTGAACTTGAATACACGTGAGTGGATAGACTGATGTATATGTTCACAGAGCTGAGATGCACAGGAGCACTCTTGATTTTGATCTGAGATGTCTGAGATGCAGTGCCTGTGTCTAGTGGTAGGCAGGCAGCATTACTGATTGCTAAATTCAGTATTCTGAATTCCTTTTCTTTGATGGCCCACCCTGTGAAAGGATTATTCATCCACTTTGTTGAACTCATAAGCAAACACGTTAACTCTGGCCAACAGCATAAGGATGGAAGCAATGACCAGAGCTTAAGACCCATCATATGATTAAAATCTCCTCTTTGTCTCTGCCTTGAGTTTAGGAATGTTTTAAATAAAGGTCATTCTTTCAGTTCATGTGTCTTAATAAAGGTGACCCAGTAATTGGTCTTTAAGGCGTTTATGTGCTGTGCAGTTACAGAATGATAGAAAACAATCTCAAATATATTTAAATCTCAAGAAATATATGTTGATTAAAAGACTGGATAAGTGTATACCTGAGAAGCAACAGCCTTGTGGAGAAGGTCCCGTGCCTTTATCTGAAAATGCTCCCTCAGTTTACTGTGGGCACTTAGGGTCATCTCTAGGTTTCAGAAAGTAGCCACTGGCCATAAAAAATGAGTCACTTCTCAAGAAGACTGGGCCATACTGAGGCAGGAGAATAAGAAACTAAGAAAATTCCTTGGCAAGTAGAATGGGGAAACTGAGACAGAGAGCTGAACAAACTGGCTGAGCAATTTACAGCCAAATACAGAAGGTCACCTCCATAGAGATAACGTCTTGGCCTCAGTTATATTTCATCTCCAGGCCCAAAAAAGTAGTGATATTCAGTGGCTGCTCTCAGGACCAGTCTGAGACTCCCTGTCCTGGGGTCAATCAATCAGTAGAAACCATGACCCTAAACTGGCACACCTGGTAAAGCTAGTGAATATTCTGAGATTCTCCCCTAAAACCTGCACTAAACTTCCAGCCTTTAAAACCCGCAAGACAAAGGATCCAGTATGAGCTCTCCTTCCCAGGAGCATGTCCTTACCTTTCCCTCTTTTCTTCCCCTAAACTGTAAGAGTCCCCACCTGACCTACAGCCAAGGGTGCAAATGGGCAGCGGCAGCTAGTCCCGGGCCGAACCAAGGGGAGGGGCTTAAAGAGAAACAATATATATATTGGGTGACAGAAGATGATTTGACTTTGGTTAATGGGTTGGGTATACAACATAATCTACTGTCCAAACAATGCGGAGATGTTTTCTCTAAATCTATGTACTCTGATTGACCAATATCATCCTGTTAAATTAAATTATCTAAATAAAAAATATATAAATAATACAAAGTTATAATAAATGAATGTTACAGGGAATAAAATGAGAACATGTTTGAAAAGGGCCTAGAATAGCATGTGGCAAACAGCAGATAAATGATAGCTATTATTATTATAAAATCACACAGAGCAGATAAAAATAACCAGTAAGCTACAAGAACTGATAAATGAATTCAGTAAAGTAGCAGGATACAAAATAAATATCCAGAAATCAGTTGCATTTTTATCCATCAATAATGAGCTATCAGAAAGGGAAGCTAAGAAAACAATACCATTCACAGTTACTTCCAAAAGAATAAAATACATAGAAATAAATTTAACCAAGATGTAAAAGATCTGTACTCAAAATATTATAGGACACTGTAGAAAGAAATTGAAGAAGATACAAATAAGCGGAAACATATACTGTGTTCTTAGACAGGAAGAATTGGCATTATTAAAATGTCCTTATCACCCAAAGCATACTATAGATTCAACGTAATTCTTATGAAGATACCAATGGTATATTACACAGTATTAGAACAAATAGTCCAAAAACTTATCTGGAACCACAAAAGATCCAAAAGAACCACAGCAATCTTAAGAAAGAAGGACAAAGTTGGAGGAAGCACACTACCTGATATCAAGCTATATTACACAGCCATAATAATCAAAAAAGCATGGTACTGGTATAAAAACATATAAATCAACAGAACAGAATAGATAGCCTAGAAATCAACCTACACCTATATGGTCAATTAATGTTAGACAACGGAGGCAAGAACATATAATGGGGTAAAGACAGTTTATTCAATAAATGTTGTTGGGAAAATTGGACAAATACAGGCCAAAAACATGGAAATAGACCACCTTCTTATACTATATGAAAGAATAAAGTCTAAATGGATTACACATTTAAATATTAAGACTCAAAACCATAAAAATTCTAGAAGAAAACATAGGCAGTAAAATCTCAGACATTTCTTGTAGTAATATTTTTTTCTGACATATTTTCTCAGGCAAGGGAAACAAAAAAGTAAATAAATAAAGTCAACACATGGGACTACATCAAACTTAAAAGTTTTTGCACAGCAAAGGAAACCATTAACAAAATGAAAAGACAACCCACTGAATGGGAGAACATATTTGTCAACATATCTGATAAGGGGTTAATATCCAAAATTTATAAAGAACTTATACAACTTAACACCAAAAACAAACAATTCAATTAAAAAATGGGAAAGGATCTGAATAGACACTTCTTCAAAAAGAACATACAGATGACCAATAAACATATGAAAAGATGCTCAACATTACTAATCATGAGAGAAATGCAAATTAAAATCACAATGACATATCAGCTCACACCTGTCAGAATGGCTATCATCAATAAACCAACAAATGATAAGTGCTAGGAAGGGTGTGGAGAAAAGAGAACTTTTGTGCCCTGTTGGTAGGAATGCAGATTGGTCCACCCACTATGAAAAGCAGCATGGAGTTACATACTACATGGTCATAAAAAATTTTTTTAAAGAAGGAAATCTTACCTTTTGCAGCAGTATGGATGGACCTGGAGATTATTATCCTAAGTGAAATAAGACAGCCAGAGAAAGACAAGTACCATATGATTTCACTCATATGTGGAATCTAATGAACAAAATGAACTAACAAGCAAAATAGAGACAGACTCATATATGGAGAGCAGGCTGACAGTTGTGGGGGGAGCAGGGGAGAGGACTAGAGGGACTGAGCAAAAAAGGACAAAAAGAAGAAAAAGAAAAATCTAATGAACATAAATAACAGCGTGGTGATTGCCATGGGTGGGGGAGGTGGGAGAGGGTAGAGGGGGGACAAATGGTGATGAGCGAAATTTGACTTGGGGTGGGTGAACACACAGAATGGTGCACAGAGATGTCTTGTAGAACTGGGCACCTGAAACCAGTATAATTATGTTAACCAGTATCATTCCAATAAATTCAATTAAAAATTTGTGACAGAGAAAAGTAATGTCTTTAGGCACTTGTATCAAAGACCCCTTGTGTACCACCTTCAATCCATTCGGCCCCCACTGCATTCACATCAGCTGCAGGGACCAGTTCCAAGCAGATTTGTACCAGCTCCTCTACGGGTCACAGTCTCTGCCGTGTGGTCTCAGATGCCACAGTGTGAAATGTGTGTGGAGACCAAAGAGCAGGAGAATGAACCCTGATGGGTCCAACCTTGACCAAGGAGTCTGAGAACTGATCATGTAATTTAATTTCTTCCCCTTCTTATTCCTCAGTCAGACAGTTCCAAGATTCATGTCATGTTTCCTCAGAAGTTCCCACATACCTGCAGCAGGAGACTACTCAAACACACACCTGTGTATTGATGTAGTTCCCCTCTTTTCTGTTTCTCTCTCCCTGACTTGCATTCCTCTTTCCTAGAATGACCCCCCAAATAAAGTAGCTATATGAAAGCCTTTGTCTCAGACTCCACTTTGGGGAATATTCAGGCTAGGAAAGCCTCCTCCAATCTTCCTCTTTAATCTCCATGCCTCTCCTCCCCTACTAGAGACTTTCCTTAGTGATTAGGGAAAATGAATTCCAAGAAGCCAAGTCTCAGCAAAGCAGTGATCAACCCAGAACACTGCATTCTCATATTCCCAGACTCTAATGCAGGGGTCGGGAACCTATGGCTTGCGAGCCAGATGTGGCTGTTTTGATGGCTGCATCTGGCTTGCAGACAAATCTTTAATTAAAAAAAAATAATAATGTTAAAAATATAAAACATTCTCATGTATTACAATCCACTCATTTTCTACCACTCATGTTCATGGTTGCAGGTGACTGGAGCCAATCACATCTGTCTTCTGGGACAACACCAAATTTTTATTGAATAATGCATGTAATGTACATGTGTCATTGTGAGGTCAGAAAGTAAACTTCTCTCCTTTTAATCAAGTAGTCAGCTAGCTAATTGCAAAAACCTATTGATGAAGAAGATGGCTAAAGGAAAAAAAGATGAGGAGTATTATACTTTTAAGCAGAAATGGACAGAGGAATTCACCTTTGTGGAGCGAGCAGGTTCTGCAGTGTGTCTAATATGCAATAATAAAATTGCATTGATGAAACGGTAAAATATAAAGTGGCACTTCAACACACACCATACTACATTTGCATCAAAATATCCAGCGGGGGACAGCAGGAAAAAAGCATGTCAAGAGCTACTGTGCACAGTGCAAGCTAGTCAGCAGCAACTCTGTGTTTGGACCCAACAAGGTAACTGGAATTCGGCTAGCTTTGCAGGTGCTTTAGCAATTGTCAGAAATGGCAAGCCATTCACATATGGGTAGTATGCCAAAAAATTCATGCTTGATGTTGCCAATGAACTTTTGATGACTTTGGATAAAGACAAGATAATCAAACAAATAAAAGACATGCTTCTGTCAGCAAGAACTGTTCACAATCGTACCATCATGATGGTAAATCAAATTGAGGCAATACAAATGAAGAACATAAATGCAGCACCATTCTTTTCTCTTGCTTTGGATGAGTCAGTTGTAAGCCATTTATCCCAGTTCAGTGTGATTGCAAGGTATGCTGTCGGTGACACACTACGTGAGGAAAGTCTTGCTATTTTGCCTATGAAAGAGACAACAAGAGAGGAGGATTTATTCAAGTCTTTCACTGAAAAGAGGTCGCTAAAGAAAAAAAATCTACCAATGGATAAACTTATTTCGGTGTGTACTGATGGTGCTATGTGCATGGTGGAGAAAAACAGAGGATTCGTAGCACTTCTTTGTGAACATGAAAAGAAAACCATCCTAAGTTTTCACTGCATCCTACATCAGGTGGTGCTTTGTGCTTAGATGTGTGGCGAGCAGCTTGGTGAGGTAATGTCACTGGTCATTCGGGTGGTCAACTTTATTGTTGCCTGAGCTTTTAAATGATCGCCAGTTTAAAACACTGCTGGATGAAGTTGGGAATAATTATCCTGGTCTGCTTCTGCACAGCAATGTGCGTTGGTTGTCAAGAGGGAAGGTGCTCAGCCGTTTTGTGGCTTGTCTGAGCGACATCCGAACTTTTCTTGAAATAAAAAGCATCAAGCATCCTGAGTTAGCTAACACTGAGTGGCTCCTGAAGTTCTACTATCTCCTGGACATGACTGAACATCTGAACCAGCTCAATGTGAAAATGCAAGGCATTGGAAATACAGTCTTATCCCTTCAACAAGCAGTGTTTGCATTTGAAAACAAGCTGGAACTCTTCATCGTTGATATTGAAACAGGACATTTAATACACTTTGAAAAACTGGGAGAGTTTTAAAGATGCATGCATAGCAAGTGACCCTGCTCAATATCTTGAGCTCCAGCAGCTAGTGGGCTTCACATCTAATCTCCTGCAGTCATTCAAAGCATGCTTTGGAGAATTTCGTGAGTGCACTTGTCTTTTTAAGTTCATCACCCATCCACATGAGTGTGCAGTGGACAGTGCCGACCTGAGTTACATCCCCGGTGTCTCCGTCAGAGATGTTGAGCTACAAGCTGCTGATCTGAAGGCTTCAGATATGTGGGTGAGTAAGTTCAAGTCACTGAATGAAGATTTGGAAAGACTTGCACGAGAGCACGCAGAGTTGGCGAGCAAACACAAGTGTAGAGAAATGAAAAAACTTCAACCTGCGTGACCAGCTGATTGTCAAAACTTGGAACGCGCTTCCCGTCACGTACCACACACTGCAGTGTATGAGTATTGCTGTACTGACAATGTTTGGCTCTACATATGCATGTGAGCAGTCTTTCTCACATCTAAAGAACATTAAGACCAACCTATGATTACGTTTAACGGATGGAAGTCTCAACACCTCCATGAAGCTTAACCTCACCACGTATCAACCAGACTACAAAGCCATCAGCAAAACCATGAAGCACCAGAAGTCGCATTATTGGTAAGAAGTACTTTACTCATTATTGTTTAGCAACAGCATAACAACGTTATTAAAAAGAATTCGGAGACTTATTGTAATTTAAAAGTGTTGGTCTTACATAAAATGCACACATTTACTTGTATTTAGTGTTAAACATATTGTATGGCTCTCACGGAATTACATTTTAAAATATGTGGCATTCATGGCTCTCTCAGCCAAAAAGGTTCCCGACCTATGCTCTAATGTGTCATGTGACGGACATAAGTAGAGATCAGAGAGAGTAGAAATATCTTTGACCTGATTCATTTAGATTATACAGAAACATTGTTCTTACAAAAGATGGAAAACTGATGGCAGAAATATAGGTTCCAAAGGATTTTTGATGTCAAGACAGATAGAACTAGCTTAATGAAGGGCATTATTCTTCAACAGGGTTTGTTTTTGCCTTGTCTGTAAAATAAAGCTACAGTTCTGCTCTGCCAGAATAGATGGCATATGCAAATCCTATTTTATGTTCCTTTTTAAGAAAGTCTGTTTATTTGCTTTTTATAGTTTTATTTCTGTAAACTGATTAGGCAAGAACTTGTTTGTTTATACCTCAAATAAGACAGTCAAGAATTGTAATTATATTTTGTCACTGGTCCATGATTTCTGCCATAGACTTTATAATAAAAGGATGGAAACACCCCCTCCTCCTTTGGAACCTAGAGCTGTGCTTTGGGCTGCCTGCAAGATTCCTGTTATGCATGCCCCACCAACCATCAAATGGGCCTTAGGATTAAGATTCTTATTTTCAGGCTGAGGGCCAAAAGCTGTACAATAATTGCAACATGTTGCTTGAAGTTGCCTTTGATGAGGAATTAATGATGTGAAACATTCTAAGTAATTTTGGATATCACCTGTCTCACTGTGATTAAAAGAATCAAAAGACATTCTGACCCAGGATTGGAAGTAACCTAAATTGGGCAAGACAGCAAGGTAAGGCACTATAATTTCTATTTTAGAAAATCACAAAATTGAATCTTAAAGCAGAAATAATCTCCCTAAGGTCACACACATACTTTGTAGGTAGCAGAACATGCATTCATGCTCATGTCTGCTTGATTAATTAACACCATGCTACTCTATTTAACATGAGCTTTGTGGAGTGCTTACTATGTGCTGGGTGTTTTGTTATGTGTTTCCATGATTATATATTTATAATCAGAACACCCACTGCTTCCGAATTTGTCCAGGGTACCTGGTAACCCAGTTCACAGACACATTCCCAAACTTGCCACTAGTGTGGCCAAATGTCTTGTTTCTCACCCAGGGAACATGAGCAGTAGTAATATATGCAACTTTTGTATCCTTTCTTTGAAAGAGCACTGGCAATCCTCTACTCTTTCCCTTTTCCCTGAGGCAAGAAACCTGACACAGTCACTGAGTCCAAGTCAACCATACAGACAAAATGAGGTGGCAGGAGGGGGCAGAAAATCAAGACAGAAGGATCCTAAATCCTTACATGGCCTTGTCAAAAAGAGGCGCCAACTCCCTCTGGACCAGCCTTCTGCCTCTGGGTTATTATGCAGACAGAAATCCATGAATCTTTCATACAAACCGCTGTAGCTATAGAGGTCTCTTCATTGACGTATTTTAGCCTGTAACCCAAATAATAAAACTCCAAACAATTTCTACACATTATCAAAAATTTTGCCAAAGTTCACATAGCTAGTAATTAGCAGACCCAGGATTCAAACCCAAACCTTATATACATTTCCAGGGATCTTTCATCTAACTGTATAACTGACTTAGAGAAGTGATTCTCATAATTTAGCAGGAATTAGAACCTCCTGGATGGCTCTTTACAATGCAGATTCCTCTCCCAGACTTTTGGATCAGGCTAAGAACATGTAACTTAGCTCTGGCCAGTGGTTCAGTGGATAGAGCATTGTCCCAGTGTATAGACATCCTAGGTTCGATTCTCAGTCAGGGAATACAGAAGAATTGATCATCTGCTTCTTCCTCTCCCTCCATTCCCCCTTCTCCCTCTTCCTCTCTCACATCTAGTGGCTCTACTGGTTCAAGCATTGGCCCCAGGCACTGAAGATAGCCTGGTTGGAGCATATCATCTTCAGGTGCTAAAAATAGCTTGGTACACGAGCATTTGCCCTAGATGGGGTCCCTGGGTAGATTCCAGTTGGGGCACATGTAGGAGTCTGCCTCACTATCTCCCCTTCCCTCCCCTTAAAAAAAAAAAAGACCTGTAATTTTACCAAGCTCACATATAATGCTGAGTTTATCAATCTAGAGACTATAGTCTGAGTAGCACTGACAGTCTACTTCTTCAACAGAGAAGGTAATCAGTAAAATTTAACTTTGTTTAGAATATTTAGTTATTTATGTTCAAAAGGCAGAAGCCTTGGATATGATTGAAAGCAAAGGAAAAAAGAATTGGATAATGATGGTGACAACCATGGTAATAAAAACCAGAATTTATTGTGTGCCAAGCACTGTTTTAGCTGTTAACATCCATATCAGATTTAATCCCCACACGTCCTCTATGAGGTAATTTAGAAACTGCCTCTCATATATGAGGAAATTGAGGTGTAAAAATATTAGTTCCTGTGGTCATTGAGTTATTATGTGTTCAAATTGGGAGTATGAACTTATATCTGCTTGACCTCCAAGAAGTGGTTCTGCTTAACCTCTGGATTTAACTACTTCCCTTTTTGTCATGGCACCTAATCTCAGAATCATGGCTAGTTTTTATAGTTGTTTGGTTAACTTTTACCTGTTTTAACCAGGGCAGATGGCATTTAGGCCTTAGGCAATTCCAAGTAGGCTTTTGTGAATTATGGGATACTACCCCTTAAGGCAGCTTTGTCCTCAAGCAAGTGGCTTATTTTTAATAAAGGCAAATGAGTGTGCTCTGCCTGAAGGAAATAAGTGTCAGCCTGCTTATAAAGCAAGTACTCAGCAAAGGCAAAAGTTGCAGTCCTCAGCAAAGAGCTCAAACTGCTTAGGAAATAGGTACACCTCAGGTGTAGAAGAGCTACACAGTTCCACAAAATAAAAAAAAAAAAGGTTTCAGGACTTAGGTTCAACAAAGACCTGGGGTGAGGCATTGGGGTTTCCACAAAGGTACCAGCCACAACACCATGATCAGCAAAGAGACAGACTACAGGAATTTCAACGAGATTATTGGGTCTCGGAAAATACGGATCAAGATTGGTTCATTGCATTTGTAAGAGAAGCTCTCTCCTCTCTAGGAGAAGGGTGTTTAGGCCTAAGCAATTTCATACCATGAGGCCACAGTGGGCCAGTTCAAAAACTATTTGCATATAAGGGTGTACTGACTTATTGACTTGACATCACTACATACAGCCCATACTTATTTCAGCACCACAGAGACAGAAACATGGTGATCAAAGAGGAAATGGCAGTGGGACGTTTTCCAATGCACCAGATGGAAATGGAAGGCACCTCCTATATGACAGGGCAGCCATGAATATATTTTTCTAAATTTGCAAGAAAGCAACAATGTTTCAAATGCCACGTGTAAGAGAAGAGATGGTTTGACTCATTGCTTTTCAATCCTCTCATATAGTAAATTAGTAATGTCAAGATTAACCTCCAGTTAAATTTATAAGACATAGGTCATAGATGCTGGACAAGACACCCAATGACTGGCATTATTATCTCTAGACCAAAACAAATAATGCTTTTCTCCATCTTCCTGCCTCCAAATAACTCCTGCCAAGTCCCTGCTATAATTATTGGCAACAGTGAAGCACATAATTTTGTGTGGGGATTTCTCTAGGGGTTGGGATTGGATCATTTTCAAAATTTCTTGGGTGTTAGCCAGTGCTGTGATGATCATCTATGTCCTATTATCTCTGAATTTCTCAAAAGGGAGGTTCATAAGAGATAATATATTGAACAAATTCAGCTTCTAAGATCCTGAAGGACCCATAGTCATTCCAGTGGAAGACCATCTGGGCTTGAGCTATTGAAGGAATCCTAGCTTCAGCCAGGCATGGGTTATCCCTCTGGCTGAGATTAAGCTGAATATAAACTTGGAGAAGAAATGATGAAGGCCAAAAACTGTATTTCTAAATTTAATTCTTTTGAACTCTAAAATCATTGAAATTTCACCTGCAAAGATATTTAGGCTTTAAATTTTATCTTCTACTTGGCATTAAGAAACATTTGTATACAAATTTGTGGTACTTCTAGCTCAGCATTTTATTTTTAGAATTTTGTAATATGGTTATGGGATCTCTTTGAAGAACCTGTGATTGACTATGCTGGACAAAAGGGCTACAAATATTGAAGTGGGAAATAATGGCCTTGAAATGAAACCAATGTGCTATCTGGATCAATTTCAGAACTTTATGGGGTCAAAAGCTGCACTGCTCATTATTGGTTTCATATCCAAAGAATTAGTGGTCATTAATTTGAAAATGTCCTTATGATAGTGCAAATAAGACTATCCTGAGACATGGCGGATCCACATGCATGAGGAAGATAGTCACCCCATAGGCTGGTCATCAGTTTAACTGTTAAATCCAATGTAAGAGAACAAAAGCCAGGGACTATGGGCGGGGAGGATTGTGTCTTCTCCATTTCTGATGTTTCTTTCCAGGTGGAGGGGGCTCTGTCAGTGTAATCTACTGATCTCCTCCCTGCCTGTAAGGCAACCCTCCCCAGAGAAGAGAAGGTGAGTCATTTCATTAGAAAACTTGGGAAGAATAAAACTAATGAGCTCAGTTTGGTTTCTTTCATTTTTTTGGAAATACCCTTATCCAGAGAGATCATGCTCACTTCATTGCTCTCCATCTTTAATAGGCATGATAGGAAAAAGTCCTGCCAATGTTGGTGGTGGAAGTATGGGATGCCATTTTTAGTAGTCTAGCAGCACCTTTTACTGAATGGGTAACTCTTTTACTCCTGAGGTTTTTTACTGAAAGCACATTTCCTGTAAATGTAAGCCACATTCTCTAGTAATAAAGTTGAGCCCTGGCCAGATAGCTTGGTTGGTTAGAGCATCATCCCAAAGTGCAGGGGTTGCTGGTTTGAACCCTGGTCAGAGTATATATCTTCTTCTCTCTCTCTCTCTCTGCAAAATCAATAAATATAAACATTTAAAAAAATAAAGTTGATATATTTGTCTCCTGTTTACTTTGATTTACGTTACTTTTTAAATAGTTAAGAACTCAGAAGAGTACAGATGGGTAATATTTATTGGACCTTCTCAATCTCCCAAAAACTGATAAATGTTTTTTTATTATTATTATGCCTTGTATTTTTTCTTTTATGTTATAATTTTGACTGCCAAATCCTTACTGGTGTAGGCATTCGGTGCCTCAACAGTAAGGGTGTAAAATGTGTTATGTCAAACTGTCCATTTCCCCTTTTTCCTTGTAGTACTAAAACTCTTAAGCTTCAGCTGGGCAAGTAATGCCCAGCTAATGACTACACTTTCCATCTTCCTTCTAATGTACAGCCAAAGAGATGTAATCAGAGGTAAACTGGACACACCTAAGGTATGTCCTTAGAAAAAAGATGTTTGTCCTATCCATTTCCTTTCCTCTTTTCCAGAGAATAGGACACAGAAATAATGGCTGCGAGACAGCTTCAACCAGGAGGACACAGACAACAATACATTCCATCAGTGTGACTCGAAGTTGCAGTGCACGAGGAAATAAGAAACTTGCACCAAAGTGTATTTTTAAAACATTGTTTTCTTTATTAAGAAAGTCTGGCTAAAAGAAAATAAAATTAGCTGAACAAAGTAGTATGCTTTGTTATACAGTTGTTTTGCATACTGGTACAAGCTTCTTATATCTTTGCAAACCAGAAACAAATCAGGTGATGGACCATACTTTAAGTAGAACTGCCTAAGAAGATGGTATAGCAATATAACTGAAGAAATATGGCTCCCTGGAGGATCATGGGAAACAGAGCCACCCTACCCTGGAAAATACAGGTGATTCTTTTTACGTGGAGCAAAAACAACTACCTTATTAAGCCTTTGTCTGTTATTTAGTCTCCATTAAAGTAGCCGAACTATTACCCTAGCCAGTACTTTCTGGCAACTACTCTTCTCCCATTAGTCTTGTACTTTATACTTTGTCCCTAGACAGGCTCCAATACTGGCCCTGTTTCATCTGTATCTTAAAGAAATTTGTAGAACAGGGTTTTTTTTACCCTTCTTTTCCTTTTTCTTAGAGCCTTTGACATATGTCCTTCAGTAGAAAGGAAAAGAATAAAATTTGATTCAAATCACATGAACAGTACAAAAGCCTTTTCCTACTTGCCATTACGCAATTGCAATTGAAGGTCCTCATTTCACTGGCATAGTTGGTCACTCTCAACAGATAAACACACACACACACACACACAAATATGCATAGTGTGTGAAAAATGACTATCATACATAAAAGGTGTTATGAATTCCTAAGATTTGTTAAAATAGAAATTATCACAATGAAGTCAGGCACTGGTTAATCACTTTAAAACCTGAGTCTTCAAATGCTGCATGGCAGACAGATATATGATCTAAAGTAATGCCAGGCATAAAGAAAAGTCTAGGGCCTTGAGCAAAAATGATTTCATATATTCTTTAATTTATAACTTATTATTCCATCATCAAAATTTTGGAACAACCAGAAAAGCAAGTCAAAATAATGCAACCTACAGAGCAAAGAGCCTAGAGATAGACCTCAGATCTACAACTGATCATATCTTTGCTGGGAATTTTTATTTATCCCAAATAGACTAGAATTTTACTGTATAACAGATGCATCTCTAGCACACATTACTTTCCATGTTTAGTAGGAAGATCACTGCTTTTAGTATTGGCAATTTTATTTCTTTTCTTGTGGTGACACTACTATGGAATCTGGAGATCCCAAGATCATATACAGCCATGACCAGAGAATCAGAAAGCAAAGTCCATACAAGCAAGTAACTCAGCATTCAGTGTAAATAATGAAAGTTGCCAGACTAAGGAAGGCAGAAGCAAAAGATTTAAAGGAGGAATGATGTCAGCAAGATGGCCAAAGAAGATGTCGATCGCTGTATCCCCCCCCCCCTCAACATACACACACAAGAATTTGGCACTCATCTAGAGACAAAAATGTTTTGTAGGATCTATGGGATCCAGCACCATATGCAAGGGACCTGAGGGAAGTCTAGCCCATCCGTGTGTCAGGTAAGCAGATAGACTTGGTCCTGGCTGTGGACCCTGAACTGCTTCCAGGCTCTATTGGCCATGGTCTGGGAGGCACTGAAAAACCCTGACTTAGACAATCACCCATAGATGAGAGAGTTTTTGTGGAAGCCCATAAACTTAGCAAAAATGTTCCAGAACCACTGGAGAAAAAATTTGATATTGGATACCTTGAAGATAATAAGAGAGATAGTTTAACTTTACTTTGGTTACTTCTCACCCATGGCAGCCCAGCTTAGCCTGTAATTTATCCTTCAGAGGAAAGTGGAAGCCTATGAGTGAGCACCTGGCACCCCCAACTGGGCAGGATGCTATCAAAGAGGCCCATTTCTATCTTGCCCCATCCAGAGTACTGAGTTGTGAGCTGCATGCCTGGGGGACAGTGAACAACTAAAAAAGCCAGGGCTAGGAATGTATAAAAGGGACATGGATCCTACCTACTATCCCCATCATAGATCACTGAGAGGCTCACCCATGCACTACTGGAATGCCTTAACCATAGACCTCCTCCCTAATGGCTCACAGTCACCCCCAGGGCTCTCAATGCTCCCCACACACCCCACCCCATGGCTGGCTTCCTACATGTGCTTCCATTGGCACTGAAATCTGTGAGCCTAGTAGAGACAAACAAACAAGTATTAGGCAACATTCTTGGGAAAGCAAAATGGAGGCTGTAGGCACCCAGCATGGTGTGGTACAGGATTAAGAGAAGGCATGTCATAGATCAGGGGTCTCCAAACTACGGCCCGCAGGCCACATGTGGCCCCTTGAGGCCATTTATCCAGCCCCCGCTGCACTTCCGGAAGGAGCACCTCTTTCATTGGTGGTCAGTGAGAGGAACACTGGAGTACTGTATGTGGCAGCGCTGCAAAGCGCAGCATCGCTCACATATAGTACTACTTCCAGTGACGCAGGACACACATGTCACGGCTCCGGAAGCGCGTCATATGACACGTGTGCATATGTGCAGTGTGCATAAAGATTTGTTCATAGTTATTTTTCTAGTCCAGCCCTCCAACGGTCTGAGGGACAGTGAACTAGCCCCCTGTGTAAAAAGTTTGGAGACCCCTGTCATAGATTTATGAAAAGACACTCAACATCATTAATTACCAGGAAAATGCAAATTCAAAAAATCACAATGCTATATCACCTTACACCTGTTAGAATGGCTATTATAAAAATAAACAAGAGATAACTTTTTGCAAGGATATGGAAAAAAAGGAAAATGGTAGGAATGTAACTTGGTACAACCATTATGAAAAACAGTATGGCAGTTCCTTAAAAAAGTGAAAATAAAATACCATATGTTGAGGGTGAAGTCAGAGAAATGGCGCCATGAGGAGCACTTCCGATACTTCTCCCCCCAAAATTCAACAAGTTCTACAATCAGAGACAGAAAAATTGATCCCTGGAGCATCTGTGGGTTCCACACACTGAGAAAAAAGGTATGAAGTGTCGAAAAACTGACTAAATTTATAAGCAACCCTGAAAGAAATAAGACAGAGAACAGAACACTCCACCTCCCTCACTAACCTGAATACCATATGATCCAGCAATTCCATTATTGGGTATATATCCAAAGGAAATGAAGTAAAATTAGGATCTCAAAGACCTATCTGTCATCCACAAGATGGATGACATTTGAGGGTATTATGCTATGTGAAATAAGTCAGTGAGAGAAAGATAAATATGTACTGTATTATATGTGGAATCTAAAAAGTTGACTCCAGAAAACAGTAGAATGGTCGTTACCGGGGACTTGGGGTGAGAAAATGGGAACATGTTGGTGAAAGGGTACACACTTCCAGTTATAAGATGAGTTAATTCTGGGTATCTAACATACAGCATGGGGACTATAGTTAACAATTCTGTATTATATTCTTGAAAGTTTCTAAGAGAGTAAATCTTAAATGTTCTCAACACACACACACACACACACACACACACACACAAAAGGTATTTATGTGAGGTGATAGAGGTGTTAACAGCATTGTGGTAACCATTTCACAATATATAAATAAACTTACACAATGTTATCTGTCAATTATATCTTAATAAAGATGGAAAAAAGAATTCCAAGTGAGAAGGTTGACAGGATGGGGCAGGCAAAATGGGCTCATACAGGGAACAGCTTTGTGAATCAGAACAGAGCTAGGACTAGAGTGGGGCAATTAACTTGAGAGCAAAATTTAAGAGAACACCAAAAATTTCAATAATCTAAATAAGTCACATTCCAATGTAATATTTTAAAAATCAAAATGCAAAAAAACAAAATAAAATAAAAAAATCATGATGAACAAAATACAAATAAAGACAGGGTCCAGCACTCACATGCCTCATCCTAATTCTGCCCTTGTTAGATCCCATCTTTATTTAAAATTCTAATATTTTGTTCATCATAAATTCTTTTTGCATTTACTTTGATTCTTTAAAATATTGGTTTAAGGCCCTGGCCCATTGGCTCGGTGGTAGAGTATCGGCCCATCTCCTGGATGTCCTGGGTTCAATTTCCAGTCAGTGCACACAGGAGAAGCAACCATCTGCTTCTCCACCCCTTGTCCCTCTCCTTCTCTATCTCTCTCCCTCTTTTTCTTCTTCAGCGATGGCTCCAACTTGGCCCCAGGCTCTGAGCAAGCACCTCAGGTGCTAAATATAGCTTGTTTGCCAAGCAATGGCCCTAGATGGGCACAGCATCGCTGCTAAGGGGCTTGCAGGGTGAATCCCAGTCAAGGTGCATGTGGGAGTCTGTCTCTCTGTCTCCCCTCTTCTCATTTAAGAAGAAAAATATTGCATTAAAACATAAGTTCTCTTGATGATGAATTTATTGGTGTCCTCCTCAAATTTTACACCTGAGGTGAGTGCCTCACTCACTTCATCCAAGTCCATCCCTGGACTAGGGGTCCAAATTCCTCCTTTAGTCAGAGCTTAAACTCCTGTTATGCTACAAAAGTCATTTCTTGCTTATTTAATTCTGTAAAGTAGAAACTCTGACATTTTCCAGGTGGTCTGGGAAGGAACCCTAGAGGAGGGGCCTTAGGCAGCCAGGATATTATATGTGCATGTATGTATAATCAAGTTGAGGTTTGGAGAAGCAGCAGAACTGAAGGGTGAGGTGGTAGGGGGTCGAAAGCTGACAGCTGACTCCCGGTGTCTTTGCTGAGTTCCCTACATTTACAGCTTTGATTTTTCCTTTGCTTCTTGGATACTGTGACAAACATTTAAACAATGCTGGCATGAGACTGCAAGGGACAGAATGAGTCCCTGAGCAGCAGCTAAATGTCACTCTTGAGTCCTGGTATTTGAAACAGAAACAGAGCACCCAAGTGTGGGAAATCACAATTGCTCTCAAGGGGGTGCTACAAAGGCTCATTTCACATCTAGGGCCACTTCCAAAGGGGCAGTCTTCAGTGCTGCACAGTTCTTCAATCATTTCTCACTCCGGTGACGGTTCCTGCCTGGTTATCAGTTTCCTTTTTCAGCTGAATAGATTTCAAGCTATTGAAAAACAATAAGGGAGCAAGGACTAGGTTTCAGTGCTGAGCTGTAGTGAATTTAATTGGCAATGAGATGCTCTGGCTGAGAAGGGGGACAGGCAGGGCAGTCCCAGATGCTGATGCGTTGATGTTGCTGTAATGAGGCAGTAAGAACACTGCTTCAAGGGTGTTCCCAAATGGGTTTATTTGTTGAGATAAAGCCCTGGCCAAATCCCTGAAAGCTGTGTTTTTGTGTT
The DNA here is from genome assembly GCA_037038555.1 of Rhynchonycteris naso. Lineage (NCBI taxonomy): Eukaryota > Metazoa > Chordata > Mammalia > Chiroptera > Emballonuridae > Rhynchonycteris > Rhynchonycteris naso. The sequence goes on along the minus strand of CM072995.1, from coordinate 304,507,843 downwards.
TGGAAATGATAGGGTTACCACAAATATGTCTGAGAATCAGAGGGAGCCCAGACGATGTGCAACTCAGAATGTGCAAGAAAAGTGACCTCAGTTCCAAACAAAGAACAGCAACAAAAAAAGCACAGATCCAGTGGAGACAGACAACAGACTGGTGGTTACCAGAGGGCTGGGGAATGGCAGAATGGATAAAGGATGTCAAATACATGGTAAGAAAAGAAAACAAGACTTGTGCTGGTGGGCACACTGCAGTGCATACAGATATCAAATTATGAAATTTATAGTATATTCTTATCATCTAATGTTATCTTGATTAACTAAACAAACATCACATTGGACACCTTAAACTTACACAATGCTATAAGTCGATTATATCTCAATGATAACAGAATAAAAAAGAATCTTAACAATAAAAAAGTGACCTCGTTTCCTATCATAGCTATTCAATTTCTCTCACTTGCTGCTTCCCCTCTTGCCTGTATGACTATGTAACACAGACATTAAGTGTCTGTCTGAGGAAGGTCATTGGAAGCTAATGGTTTCTTCTTGCTTCAGTTCTATAGACCTAGAATGAAACATAAGAGACACTGGAGCAAGACAGAGGGATGATCCGGTTCTATTATGTAGAGGAGTGAGTGTGGGAATCCCTCTTCTATTTTTGGATGACTGAGCTTAAATAAAATTTTAAAGGGTCAGTCTTTAATTATACCCTCTTTGTCTATTCTTCACAGTAGTTTCACTGTACTAAAAAATAATAATATTGTTTTTTGAACATGGTAGATTAAATATATATGTTCACTGCCACTCTCTCTTGAAATCTCTATAAAATATCTATAGGAGGTTCTAAAATTATATTTTTTAAAGATGCAGCAGCCCACTTGAATTGATCACACAATTTTGGAAGAAGGAATGGAGACCCTTGGATTGTTATTAACGTAGCAGCACACAGAAGACAGAAGTTTCCCTCTGTAGGAAGTACAGTAAGAAAGATAGTCACATCTCAGCACTACACAGTGTATTACCTCTGATGACTGGGCAAGATGGGAGAGCTGAAAGTAAAGGAATAGTTTGAAAATACTGATAAGATGATCCTCTCTCCAGTCCTCCTTCCTTAGCCCATAGAGCCGGTGACTATTTCTCCTCTACGTGTGCTTCAATATGGTGGAAGCTCATGTTTCCTTTCACAATAACAGATTTGAGAACATTCTCTCTGATGTAACTAGCCAGCTTACAAAAATAGACCCAAATTTACTGACACCTGGTGCTCTGCAAGAAAGCAGCCAATTCCTTCAGTCAATCATTTTCTGATGAGTTATCTCATTCAACAACTTTCAGTTTTGCAAAGGAGTTTGCAAACAGCTTTTTCAATGACTCTAACCTATATATTTGATGTAACCTCTAATATGAGTCAGAAGTCAAATAAATGTGAGAAAAGAAAAGAAAGGAAAAAAGAAATACCAAAGAAAATATAGGAACTAAATAAACAAGCAGCTTGGCCTGTGGTGGTACAGTGGATAAAGTGTCAGCCTAGAATGCTGAGATCACCGGTTCAAAACCCTGGGCTTGCTCAGTCAAGACACATATGGAAGTTAATACTTCCTGCTCCTCTGAACCCCCTTCTCTCTCTCTCTCTCTCTCTCTCTCTCTCTCTTTCTCTCTCTCTGTCCCCCCCTCTTCTCTCTAAAATGAATAAATTTTAAAAAAATCTTAAAGAAACAAACACACAAGTAATCATTAATTCCCCCAGATAAGTGAGATAAGACACTTCATCCATTAAATAACAGGATACTACAATAATTATCAGAGAAAAAGAAAGAACATTAGTTCTCCAGCATCTGGCCATGAAAGAGTCACTGTATACAATTGGCTCTCCTGCTAGAAATAGCTATAATACAAGAAAAATGTATGAAACTGCTGTTCTCAGGAACTGGACCAATGGCAGTTCAGTACTGTGATCTTTGAAGTAAGAGTACATAGGAGTGCCCGCGTGGGCCCAGGGTCTCAGTCTTGATGTGCAGTCCTGTCCATGGTGCTGGAAAGTGGAAAGCAGGCAGACTGTGGCAGTCTCGCTGAGCTGAGGAATCAGTCATGGGAGGAGAGGGTTTCTGAAATGTTGGAATTTGGGGCAGACTGCTGAGTGGAGGAAGCTGTAGAGTAGAGGGCATGCAGAAGCCTGTGACATTGTTCCACACAGACTTTATCACAGACTGGCCATGAGTCCAGAGGAAAGGAGGTGGTGCAGGGCTGAGGCCTGAATAAAAATACCAGAGGTCAGAAATGCTGCAGTATATTCAAGTACCAATCCAAGCTACACTGACGAAGCCTTGGTGAACACCTTGATCCTTCATCTGAGACCTCAGAAATGCTCTGCCTTAGGAGTGAGGACCATATCTCATATGAAGGGGAGTGTCCCAGCACTAATAAAACTTAAAAGATGCCCCCATATGAAGAGTAACTCAAATCTAATATGATTAATAAAACCCAACATTACTTAGCTGTGCCAAAAGAAAACAACTGACACTTCTTAAAGGCAGACCACATACCGTATTTCCCCATGTATAAGACACACCTTTTTTCAAAAAGTTTGGAGTCTAAAAACTGGGTGCAATATATATAGTGGTTGTAGTTTTTTACTTGCATTTCCTGCTTTTTTGTGCTTATTGTTGAAGACAGTGATTCGTCATGAGACACAGATTAGGACAAGCTAATAGATAGGAGTTTTGACAATAAGGAGTTGTATTAATTTTATGATGAATAAAACTTGAGTTCAATAACTATATAATATATTTTTTTTCAAATTTTGGGCTGCAAAATTAAGGTGCTTCTTATACATGGGGAAATATGGTACTTCAGTATGCCTACAATGTATCATCAAGGATGTTCTCCATGATATAAAAATTGATGAATTTTTAAAGAAGCAGGAAAATTAATCCATAATCAACTAAAAAAGACATAAACAGAAACAGATATCAAGATGTCCAGTTAATAGGATTATCAGAAAAGAACTTTAAAATAAGGTGCTGTAGATATGTAGCTGTAGATATGTAGAACATAAAGATGTAAGTAATGAGAAAGCATATAGAAACACTTAGCAGAAAAAACAAAAGCTTAAAAAAAGAATCAAACAGAAATTTTAGAGCTGAAAAACCATTGATCAAAAAGAAAAAAATCATAGGTTGGGTTTAACAGCATATTTGATATTGCAAAATAAACTTAAATACAGACTGGCAGAATTATTCAATCTTAAAACAGAAAGAAAAAAAAGACTTAAAAATATGAATCAGGCCCTGGCCAGTTTGCTCAGTAGTAGAGGATCGGCCCAGTATGTGGATGTCCCGGGTTCAATTCCCATCAGGGCACAAAGGAGAAGTGCCCATTGGCTTCTCCACCCCTTCCCCTCCCCTTCTCGTTTTTCTCTCTCTCTCTCTCTCCTCCTCCCCTCCTGCAGCCATGGCTCAATTAGAGAGAGTTGGCCCCTGGTGCTAAGGATGGCTCCATGGCCTCTACCTCAGGTGCTAAAAAATGTCCCTGGTTGTAACAAAGCAACGCCCCAGATGGGCACAGCATCACCCCCTAATGGGATTTCCAGGTGGATTCCAGTTGGGGGCGCATGCAGAAGTCTGTCTCTGCCTCCCCTCCTCTCAGTAAAATTAGACAAACAAACAAATAAAATGAACCAAATCTCAGTGGAGAAAACAGAACTCTATTTTCAAGGACAACTCCTTACTATGGTTCAGTGTCTTACTAATCACTTTTATACCCACATAATCACATTTAATCCTCATAATAATCCCATAAAGTACATTAATTCGTATTTTATAAGTGGGGAAATTGAGACCACTGATGTGACTTGACCAAGTTCCAAGGCAGGATTTATGGCCAGGTAGTCAGAACCTCATCCCTTTACCTTCCTCACAGTAACTTCTCAGGTGCCAGACTTCCATCCTGAAGCACTTTTTCCATCCCATTTGCACACCTACATTCCCAAACATTGGAACCTACTGTTCCTGTTGGTTTCTACACGTGCCCAGGACCTTGTCTATCTCCATCTTATCTTCCTGGCATGTATTTACTAAGAATAAAGTTGTCATAACCACTTAGGCAGACATCCGGGTAATCTGATAGATTTCAGATTGATTTCTATCACCAGACAGTATTACATGGCCTTGCAATTGTTTCACCTTCATATATTTTAACTGGTGTAAGACAGATGTAGCTCCCACTTAATATGTATAAGACTCTGTATTAAGAGCTTATATTGCATACATTAATAATTTTTCATTTGAACACTAATTATATGGCAGGCACATTGCCAGATGCAAGGAACATGACCCTGTACAAGATAGGGTCTGTCTTTCATAAAAACTTATAGTCTCATTCAGTCCAATTTAATATTCTAAATAGGCTGAACTTTATCAGATATATATATATTTTCAACTTTATACGTTCAAAATCTAAGCCTTGCAGAAGTAGACTGACCTGCTAAAAGTAATATTATATAAGTAATAAATGATTGTTGTAGCCCATATTCAAAGCCAGCTATATATGGTACAAAATCATGCGCTTTAAAAAGATAATTCATTGTTAATTATTTCAAAAAGATGGCTGAAGTGGCAGAATTGCTTGAAAATTAAATAGGATAAATAAGAATAAGAATCCTACAAGGCTAGTCTTGATATTAATAATTACCACCTTGGCTTGTGCCTATTAGATACTCTTCTAAGTCTCTTATATACATTGTTATTTAGCCCTTTGATTAACCTAATGGTGTAGGTATTATAGTTCTCATCTATAAATCAGAAAACCTTGGCTCAGAGGTTCAGCAAATTTTTCTCAAAGTCAGATCATAGGTACCTGTCAAGCACAGGCCTGTCACACTCCACCTCTTTTGTTCTTAACTACGAAGATGCATTGTCTCTTGAATAAGAGATTCTGCTTGAAAAACTCTGTCCCGTCCGTGCTCAGTCCTGCTTGTCCATCCAGGTCAGAAGTGCCACAGGGCACACTCTCTTCCTCCACTATGTTTCCACACTGCCTTTCCTTGCGGTGCCTCAAACAGAGTGAAACCCACCCGCCAGACGGGACAGCGCTGGCTCTGGAATCGGATTCCCACCCTAATCCTAGCCCTGCCACGAGTAGGTCAAGTGCTGTTCTTTCTCGGCGCCCCATCACCTTGCCAGCCTGGATCCAATCGCCGAGACACATGGAGCAGATGAGGAGAAACCTTAGACTGGGACCTACTGAATGATAAAGCTGATGATCAGCTAGGAGCCTCTCACTGCTCAGATGGGGCAGGAACAGCAAGGACCACCATGTTGTTCAGATCTTTGAAAGGACACTGAGGGGCACCTTTCAGCACCTGTCAGGAGATGAAACCAGCAGCAGAAGAGGCCACCACCCAGGAAAGGAAGAGTCTGCAACCAGGACTGTGGGTAACTAGCAGTGAGGAAAATGGTGGTAGCCAAGCATGGTAAAGAGCCTTTGGGTTTTATTGGGTTGCTCTCCCTGCTAAGGTTTCCGTTAAAAAATCTTTTAAAACTAGCATGTCTGGCAGCATATTTTTCTGGCTTCCATTTGGGAACTTGAGGAAAGAAAAATTAATAGGTCCCTCAAAGTAATCTTGGTCCTTTATCATTTGGACCTAGACCCCTGACATAGGAATTACATGGATAGCAAATCCCAACCAGCCAGGTAGGAAGCAAACAGGTTCTGAAAGGTGTTTGAGGTCAAGGAGAGAGGATTATTTCTCATTTGTATTTAGCATGACTCTTCCACTCTACTTTCTGCCCTTCTCTGCCTCAGGGGGTGTTGGAAGAAGCAAGTTGAATTTGATTAAGGTTATGTTTCTCTACTATGCTACTGAAAGAATCTGATACTTTAAACTCAGAGGGGAGCCTCTTATTCAATCTGCACAATTTAGAAATAATTTCAACGGACCAAATGCACAGAGAAACAAATACTGTGTTACACGGAAGATCCCCTTTGGACTCCCAAAGCCCACACATTCCAAGGTTCTTGGGGGTCTCACTTTCCTCAGCTGTAAAGTGAGGTGGTTGCCCCAGAAAAATCAAATATCTAAGATTCTTTCTAGTTCTGACATTCTGTAAATCTATTAATATGTTGGAGTTCATTTACTTCAGAACGCCTGTGGGTAATAAACTTTCACTAAGCACCAAAAATAATCCAGAAGGGAGTCTTAAATAGTTATCTAATCTCATATACCTTTGAGACTATCAATTAGATATTCTTGAGGATAGAAAATTGGAACAAAGAAGCCACAGACTTAATATTAATTGTCCTTGCTTATCTGTCTAAAGCAGAGCTGAGGAAAGCATACTTTATTTGCTTTAGTTCATCATATCTTTTGTTTAGAGTAAATGTTCAGCAGAACAAAAATGGATATGGTTTTATTTTCTAATAAAATAATAACATCCAAGGATGTGGCTTTATGATTGCTTTTATATTTCTGTTGTTTTCTGGAATTTAGAGACTGAAACAAAAGAAAAGGAGCCGCTTAAGAATAACTAACAGCATGAAAAGCAGTGCTGAGATTTCATTCTCCCTGACTCAAATCCTGAAGATTTGGAGATTTATGCTTGCCTGCAAAATGCTGCAGTAAAACACAAAGAAAAGAGCCCTGAACAGTGAGGATAGCGAGCTGTGAAACCTGTCAAAGAAGGACTCATCAGAAGGCGCTGGGCTGAGATGGATGAAAAGAAAAGATGCAAGACCATGTCCTATTCTCCAAGAGCCTCTGGACCTTACTACTTCCTAACAAGGGCTCATGTGTTAACCCTGCCCTGCAAACACCCTGGTTTGGAATGCAATAGTTAAATTTCAAGGTCATGCTATAAAAACTTGGTAAAAAGCAGGCATGTTGAGATTCAAATCAATGATGCAGTAAAGTGCTTCACATAGTACCCTTTACAGATGATACTAAGTTAGTGCTCAATAAATAATACCAGAATAGCAGCAGCAGTAGCACTAGTAATAAAAATAGTCATATTGGAAGTGGTAATTGTAGCAGTAGTTGCTATTCTTATGCTGTTATTATGTGGGAGGTAGCAGACAAGTGCATATCTGGGGGCATTCTCCTCCCAACTTGTGCTCTCTGGTACCAAGTGGTCAAAGATAATGGGAGTGCTAGTAGGAGAAATGAAGTAATGTAGAATATGTATGCCAGGCTTTACAGAAGCTGCTTCTGTACATGTCTTATTTCTGTACTCCACATTGGTGGGGTGGGGGTGGGGCAGCTTCAACTTGATGCTACAGTTGAGAAAACTGTGGGGCAGTGTTAGGCAAATAAGTTTGTAACAAGTGTTTTTAGGTTTGTTTGCTTTTATTGGGCAGCACCATATGTATATAGTCTATGGAAGGCTGTGGGTGCTTGTCCTCAGGGTGGCAGATTGCAAATTGTGGGTTGTCTTCCTGCTAGGGAAGGGCCATTGTTTTGCTAATGTTTGCTGCAGGAGGGTTTTTTTTCCCCAGACTGTTTTTTGCTGGAGAGTGCTGAGGTTGGTGGGCGGCCTGTGAGTCTGAAGGGTGAGTCTGGAGAATGAGTCTAAGGTTGTGGAACCAGAGACCGAGTCGGGACTTGGGAGCCCTGATTTACTCCTGGCTTGTTTGGTTGAGGAGTGCTGAGACTGGTGGGGACCTGAGATGAGGGGAAGGGAAGTGGTCTTCCCTGCTTGTTCACTCGTCCACCATTACGAGACTTCAATAACCAGGATGGTCCACCATTTTGTGGCTCCACAGTTCCTTTACCATCTACCCGAATCCAGTGTGAAGCTGCATGGCCATGGCTACTGGCCTCACAGTGGCAAAGGGGAAGCTTCAGCTGTTCTTTCTTCTGGGGTCTCTGATGTGCCAGTAAAGTAAGAAAGCAGTCCTATAGGTGGGGACTCAGTCCTTCCCATGCTCAGGATCATCTATATCTGTTTAGTCCTCAGGCAGTGTAGTGTAAGGTAAAGTTGTTTGCTTTCAATCCCAGCTCTACCAACTACTCACTCTGACCGTGGACAAGTCAACTAAACAATGGAGCCTTTCTTGGTCCATACAATATAGTTTGCTGTGAGGATTAAATGAGATAATAGTGCTGGTAAAGCACTTAGCACATATGAGTGATCAATAGGTGTTAGCTATTATTTTGATCATTGCCTTCAGGATATGGAAATGTGTTAATCGTGCTATTGTGGTGATTTGGATGTTAGAGAAAAGGGGGACAGTAGGTTATCAAAGCATCCATCAAATCAAAACTCCTAATGCTTCTTCCAGTAAAGAGAGGGTCCAGTCCTTCTAAAAAGTTCCTTATGGCTGCTGCATGTCCCCAAGCTGTTAGCTTGAATAAAAGAATGTCTTGAATCTTATAGAAGAAAAATGTTTCTGGCTATTGTGGAGCCTTTGTCTGAGGTAGCCTGAAGATTTGTTCCTCTCTTCTCTGACTTCTGTTCAATGTAAAATGTGAGCACCATCACTGGATGCTTGTGCAATCTGAGCTTGTGGATCAGGGAACGAAATCCATCTACTTACCAGACATCCTCCCTCCACCCCTACAGGAGTCCCTATCTTCACATAACGTGTTGATCACTTGAAGTCTTAGTATAGAAAACAAACAAATGACAAAAAAACAGCAGAAAAATGGAATTTGATTTCTACACTTAACTGTAAGCCAAAAATCAGCTTCTTAAGCCTACTTTGTAGCTAACATAATTCTGGCAATAAGGATGGATAAGTAGTTTTGTAGCTACCCAAATTTTTACTGCCCACATAGACAGCAGAGAGTGGTGGAAAGTGCATTATGTAGAAGAGGACAGAGACCAGTGTTCCAGGCTATGCACCATTAAGGTAATTGTTTTAACTTTTCTAGACTTCTGTGGCTGAAGAAAACCTTCCTCGCCTGTGGTGCAGTGAATAGAGCACTGACCTGGAACATTGAGGTCACCAGTTTAAAACCCTGTCCTTGCCTGGTCTAGGCACATATGACAAGCAATCAATGAACAACTAAAATGAAGCAACTTCTCATTCCCTACCACTCCCTCTTCTTCTGTAAAATCAATAAGTAAATCTTTAAAAAAAAAAAAAAAAGAAAACTTGCTTTGACAGTCATAGGGAGAACTTAGGTTAGATAATAGTAGATGAGAGTATCTGCCTGTGAAATTTAATGAAAAGTGATTGAAAATTGATATGAAGATATTATTTGATCATGGTAAAAGGAAACATCTCATTGACATCCTTCTGGAAGAATGCATGCCAAGGGTACAATTTTTCACTCCCAGCAATCATGAAGAGTGCTTCATGAAATCAATGGTCCTTTTCACCTCCACCTCCCAGAAATGCCACTAGGGGGAGCATTTATCCTTTTGGATGTACGTTGCAGCTCCATACCCACCCTACCACCATTTCCTGTTATAAAATGTTTTTTGTTTCCTAAAAACAGATAGATGTCAGAAGAATAAAGAAAGACCTAAACTGCGCAAGAAAAACACCATGGTCAGCCTTGTACTGACTTCCACTAACTTCCTTGAGTAAGTCACCTACCCTCTTCTAGATCTCATTTTTTCTCATGTGTAAAATTCATTCAAAACTTGCCAGGCACTAATCTAGGTAATGATGAATCACAAAAAAAAAGACTTGTCTGCCCTCAAAAAAACTACATACAGTGTCATGGGCTAAACCACTAGCAAACCAACAATTACAAAGCGAAGTGATTAATGCTACTTTGGAATAATCAGAAGCTTAGAGGAAGCTTAGGAATTGGTAGCCTTGGGTCTGTTAAGAATCAGGAAAAAGTGCACAGCCAAGGCAAAGCTAAATTTTTAATCTGAAGGAAAAGCAGCAGTTTAATAGGCAAGAAAATAAAGATGGGACTTACAGGCAGAGAGGATAAAATACACAAAGACATGAGAGAGGGAAGGTCAGACAGCTAGATATATTGTAGTATCAGGATTCTTAACCTTTGGTCCACAAATACTTCTGTATGTATGATATTATATATATATATATGCTTATTTCCATTTTTCTATAGAGGAAATCCATTCATTGATATAGTCATATTTTCAAATTGGTTGGTAATAAGGAAAAATATATATCTATATAAGTATATATAAGCACATATATACATATCACAAGGGAATTATACAGTCTGTAAATTCATATAACCAGCTACATCATTTTATATATTTATTTACAATATAGAAAAAGTGCATGATAAAACTATGCCTGTGTCTAAAAGCCACAGATTTCCAATTTTTTTACTTATTATACAGTGATTCTTAATCTATTGATTAACTACTACATATTCTGATCATACATTGGCTTCTTTGCAACCTTCTCAGAAATCTGAATTTGTTCAGGACCCCTATTTTCAATAGCTTTGGACTATTTCAAACCTTGTCTCTCTACATGTTACCCAGACCATTTTTCTCTTTCATTTTTTTTCCTCTCTATTAAAACTAAACTGGTATTCATAGAATATATTCCTAAAAGTAGGATAGCTGGGTCAAAGGGCAGTTCCATTTTGAATGTTTTGAGGAATCTCCATACTGTTTTCCACAGTGGCTGCACCAGTCTGCATTCCCACCAGCAGTGCAGGAGGGTGCCTTTTTCTCCACATCCTCGCCAGCACTTATGATGTGTTGTTCTGCTGATGAGTGCCATTCTGACAGGTGTGAGGTGGTATCTCATTGTGGTTTTAATTTGCATTTCTCTAATGATTAGTGATGTTCAACATTTTTTCATATGCCTATTGGCCATCTGTCTGTTCTCTTTGGAGAAGTGCCTATTCATTTATTTTGCCCATTTTTTGATTGGATTGTTTACCTTCCTGGTGTTGAGTTTTATAAATTCTTTATAAATTTAAGTTACTTAACCCTTATCAGACGTATTGGCGAATATATCCTACCATTTTGTGGGTTGTCCTTTTATTTTGTTAATGGTGTGTTTTGCTGTGCAAAAGCTTTTTAGTTTCATATAGTCCCATTTGTTCAGCCTGTCTTTTATTTCACTTACCCGTGGAGATAAATCAGCAAAAATATTGCTATGAGAGATATCGAAGAGTTTACTGCCTATGTTTTCTTCCAAGATGCTTATGGTTTCACGACTTACATTTAAGTCTTTTATCCATTTTGAATACCAAATCACTGATTCAAAAGAAGAAATGCACTCCCATGTTTATTGCAGCATTGTTTACAATAGCCAAGATCTGGAAACAGCCCAAGTGTCCACTGACGAGTGGATTAAAAAGCTGTGGTACATATACATGATGGAATACTACACAGTCGTGAGGAAGAAGGAAATCTTAGCTTTCGCGACAACATGGATGGACCTAGAAACTATCATGCTAAGTGAAATAAGCCAGGCAGAGAAAGAAAAATATCATATGACCTCACTTATTTGAGGAATCCAATGAACAACGAGAACTGAGCAACGGAATAGAGGCAGAGGCAGGATCAAAGGGACCAGAGGAAGAGCAGTCAGAAGGAAAGTAGAAGAGAAGATGGGATCAGAGAAGGGAAAGAGATTAATGAAATTATATATACATAACACAGCATTAGAGAGAATAGGACAGCAAATCTTGGAGGGAAAAAGAAAAGGCATTGGGGGGGGAGGGGGCATAGGGGGGCTGAGGGGAATAAGGGGTTATGGGGAGATATATTTGGTGGGACACTTGAATCTATGTAAACACAAATTAAAATCATAAATTAAAAAAACTAAATTGAAGGGATTAAGAAAATTAAAAAACAAACAAACAGAAGAAAAGACATACATAGACACAGACAACAGCAGGGTGCAGGCCAGAGAAAAAGGGGGTTGGCGAAGGGGGAGGAGGACAAAGGGGGATAAATGGGGACAGAAAGGTACTTTCCTTTGGGCAATGGGAGCATGATGCTGTGTGCAGATAATGTTTTGTTAAGTTGAAACCTGTGTGGTTTTGTTAACTAATGTTACCCCAATAGAATCAATAAAAAATAATAATTAAATTAAATTTATAAAAACTAAATTAACCAATGATTTTTAAAAATATAAACAGTGAAGAGGAAGATAACAACAACCCCACATGATTTCTTCTTTCTCAAAATGTCACCATCCCCTAACATTTCCTCTCTCTTAGCCAATTGCCCTGTTATTTATGTCACTGAGAGAGCGGAGGGAACTCCCCTACCCTCTCACCCTATCCCCAATCCCCCTGTATCTGTAGAGCTTACCCCACTAGCCCTCATTACTATGTAAAGTCAACCCTCCACTCTAGAATTGAATCTTCTGCTCATTTAAGGCTATTCCTCTAGCATTATCCATTCTTCTTCCTGCATCATCACCTTTTTCCCTCTTCCTCCTGCATTTTCTCCACTAAAATTCAAACATACAGTGCTCTCTTGTCTATTGCTGAGGTTAGGTTCCATAACCCACCATGATAGGTAAAAATCCGCCAAGTAGCAAACTTATATTTATTATTTATATATATTTTAAAACTTTACTTCAATTTAATATTATTTAATATGTCTTAATTAATATTTTTATACTTTTTCCAATTTTTTTGGCTAGAAAATGCTTATTTTACCACAAAAATAATTGAAATAATAAATTTATAAAAATACCTATATACCACAAAATCCCGCAATATAGTGAAAAATCCACAATACAAAATTAGATATGTACAATTTAAAAATCCACAATACAGTGAGACCGTAAAAAGTGAACTGTGATATGGCACAACTGTAGTGAAATAGCTCTAATCATAAAAGAATATTCTCCCTTTAACCTCATATTTCTCTTCCACAATCACCCAATTTGTTTCTCTTTAGAGTAAAACTCCCCAAAACATTTGTTGGTACTGTCTCCATTTTCTCATGTCTTTTCTCTCTTGAACTTACTCCAGACGAGTCTCTGTCCCTCAAAGACAACAGGTATATTCACAAATTCTCAACCTTCAAATTAGTGATTAAACAGCAACATTATCACAATCACTCCCACTTCTTGAAACACTTTTTTCATTTTGATGGGGACACTACAATTTCTAGCTTCCCTCCTGCCTCACTGGCCACTCCTTTTCTGTTTGCTGCTGGACTGATTTTATCCTCTCTACCTCTAAAATATGGAGTGCTTCATATTTCATGCCTTTTTCCTCTCTCTAACCACATACTCACTCTTTGTGTGATTTCCATATAATTGGAACACGTTCTAATCAGTAATATTTCCAAATATATCAATATATCAGTAGCTTAGACTTTTGCCTTAGATTTCAAAATTGTATGTTCAACTGCTTTTTGATACCTTGCTTAGATGACTACTACTTTTAATTTTGTACCTACACGACCACCCACAAACCTCCGTTATGCCCAGTTTTCCCCATCTTTGTAAATGGAACCACAATTTCCAACACACCATAGAGTCATCCACAGTTCTCTTTTTCTTTCACAGAAATATACTTCCAATCTGCCAGCACATCTCAGCGTTCCCTATGAACTATGCCCAGAATCCAATCTTTCATCTCCATCTCTACTACTACCCTATGCAATTCCTATCAAGATACCAATAATGTACTTCACAGAACTAGAACAAATATTCCAAAAATGTATAGAGAACCTCAAAAGACCCCAAATAACCACAGAAATCATAAGAAAAAAAAGACCAAAGTTGGAAGAATCATACTGACTGATATCAAACTATACTACAAGATCATTATAATCAAAACAACATGGTACTGGCATGAAAACAGACATACAGATCAATGGAACAGAATAGATAGCCCAGAAACAACCTTCACCTATATGGTCAATTAATATTTGACAAAGGAGGCAAAAAATGTAGACAGTTTTTTCAATAAGTGGTATTGAGAAGAATTGGACAGACACACATAAAAAAAGTGAAACTAGACCACTTTCTTTCACCATATACAACAAGACTCAAAATGGTTTAAAAACTTAAATGTAAGATTAAAAACCTAAATGTAAGACTTGAAACCATAAAAGTTCTAGAGGATTACATAAGCAATAAAATTTCATAGTTCCTTAGTAATATTTTTTCTGATAGGTCTCCTTAGGCAAGAAAAACAAACAAAAGAAATAAACAAATGGGACTACATCAAACTAAAAAGTTTTTTCACATCAAAGGAAACTACCAACAATATGAAAAGACAACCAACTGAATGGGAGAATATATTTGCTAATGCATCTGATAAGGGTTTAATATTCAACATTTATAAAGAATTCATATAACTCAACAGCAAAATAGGACATACAGTCCAATTGAAAAACAGGCAAAAGACCTGAATAGACACTTCTCCAAAGAGGTCAATAGATATATGAAATAATGCTCAACATCACTAATCAACAGAGAAATGCAAATTAAAATGACAGTGAGAGGCCCTGGCTGGGTAGCTCAGTGCATAAAGCTTTAATCCAGCATGCCAGAGGTCGGGAGTTCAACCCCTGATCAGGGCACACACAAGAAGCAATCAATGAGTACACAACTAAATGGAACAACTAAGTAAAAGAATGAATTGTTACTTCTCTTGTTCTCCCTTCCCCCCTTTCCTCTTTCCCTCTCTCAAATCAATGGAAAAACAATTTTAAAACACAGTGAGATATTTCCTTACACATGTCAAATGGCTATCTTCAATAAATCAATATACAACAAGTGTTGACAAGGATGTGGAGAAAAGGAAACTCCGTGCACTGTTGGTGGGAATGCAGATTGGTGCAGACAGTACGGAAAACAGTACAGAGGGTTCTTAAAAAATTAAAAATGGAGCCTGACCTGTGGTGGCACAGTGAGCAAAGTATCAACCTAGAACACTAAGGTCGCAGGTTCAAAACCCTGGCTTGCTAGGTCAAGGCACATATGGGAGTTAATGCTTCCTGCTCCTCCCTACCTTCTCTCTTTAAAAAAAAAAAAAGAAAAAAATTAAAAATGGAATTGCCTTATAATCCAGAGCTTCCACTTCTGGATGCATATCTGAAGAAATACAAAACACTAACTTGAAAGAGTATATGCACTCCTAAGTTCCTTGTAGCATTATTTACAATAGCCAAGCTATGGAAGCAACCCAAGTGTCCATCAATAGATAAGTAATAAAAACAGTGGTATGTATATACAATGTGGCAAAAGTAGTTTACCATTGTTCACATGGGAAATAATACACTAATTACTAAATAATAATACAAGAATAAACTGTTTCACATACATACAACTGTAAACCTACTTTTGTTCCACCCTGTAAAATGGAATATTCCTCAGCCACAAAAAAAGAATGGAGTCTTACCATTTGTGATAGCATGCAGGGACTTAAAAGGTATTATACTAAGTGAAGTAAGCCAGTCAGAAAGAGACAAATACCTTACGATTTCACTTATATAAGAACAATATAAATGAGCAAACAAAACAGAAGCTCATAGATGTAGAGGACAGATGTTTGCTAGAGGGGAGGGGTGTTGGGGGACTGTGTCAAAAAGGTGAAGGGATTGAGAAGTACAGATTGGTAGTTGCAAAAGAGTTATGGGGTTGTAAAGTACAGCTAGTGCTCAACCACGATTGGTTCCAACAGACTGGTTGTAACATGATTTGGTCATAAGTTGAGTCAGCTATATATACAGTACTGTGAAATGATGTCATAAAAATCTTTAAGTCATATTTTACTATAATTTTCTTTCATTATTGTTATATATCATAATTTTCTTTGTTCATTTTATGCCATTTGTATCATCTCTACACCATTCTGTTTCTTATTTATACATTCATCAAGTTTAAGTAAAACACTGCATTACCAGTACAACTGGTTTAATATTTGCAAAACATACAAAACTACAAAATACAGGTGCATACAAAAACTGCTCCAGACGCGGAGCAGTCGTGGCTAGCAATTATGGTCGTAAAGTCAAATGGTCTTAAATTACGTAGGTCGTAAGTCGATCAATACCTGTATAGCATTGGGAATATAGTCAATTATATTGTGATAACTACATTTGGGGCCCGTTGGTTACTAAAAATATCAGGGGGCGCATGTTGTAAAGTATGTGATTGTCTAAACACCATGTTGTATACCTGAAACTAATACAAAATAATGTTGAATGTTAACTTTAGTTGAAAAAAATTAATAAAAAATGTAAATTATATAATGCCATTCTCTAATAACACTCAAAAGGCTTCCCATGTAAAGTCCTTGTAAGGGTCTACGGGAAAAATTTAGCCACTATATACTCCTCTGTACTCATTCAACCACCCTCTCTATCACTCACTCCTGTGCCTTAAATACTCCCAAATGCACTCCTGCTTCCATTTCTTTTTGTTACAGCATTCTCGGCCAGGAACATTTTTCATCAAATATTTATAACACTTTTCTTCATTTGGTCACTACCCAGTGGTAACCTTCTCTGAGAGTCTTTTGTGACCTGTCTAAAATAGCAACCCAGTTTTCTTGTTTTTCCCTCCTAGAACTATCCCTACCTGATACCATAGTACCTAATGCATTTTTATGTCTGTAGGCTCTCTCTCTTCCACACAGCTCTGAGAGCAGAGACTTCCTTCTGATGCACCAGTGTATGTTCATTCCTGGTATGGGCCCTGGTGCAGAGTTAGCATTTAGTAAGTATACAAGCAATAAGCAAGAGAAAGCAGATGTAAATGACTCTTTGCAACAACCAGCACATGGCTCTTGTTCAAAAAGGGTCTCCAACTGAAGCTACTAAGAAGTACCATCTAATTTGGGGGGGGGGGCACTTGTATCCAGGGTATGTAAGAATTTATGTAGGGTATGTAAAATTTTACATAGATGGAATAACAAATTGGGCAGAAAATCAGTCTTTAAGCTTGGTAAAAGCAACAAATCAATAAAAGCAGACACTTTGGTATAGGGTTTTCACAACCATATTAATATTGGTAATAGCTAATATTTATTGAATACTTGTGTGTAAGATGCATTTTAAGTGATTCACATGTATGAATTTAGGTAATCCTCATAATGTCACTATAAGGGAATTACTTTTAATTTCCCTATTTTACAGGTGAAGAATTAGAGAGCATGATATATTATCACAGAACTAGTAAGTGACAAAAACAGGTTTGGAGTCTAGGGATTTGTTTCCTAATTACTCTGTGATTCTTTCTCTGCTACATGATTAAAACAAAATCTTAGAGTAAGACTCATTATTTAAGCTGTTTCATCAATCATAATGAATCTGTCATCATTCACCTAATACTACTTATAAATTCTTTTAATTAAAAAATTATTTTACTCACTAGATTACCAGTTTATTAAAAAAGGATCTAACTCAGGAAAAGCCAGAATGAAGAGACGCATGGAGCACGGTGTAAGGAAAGGTTAAGGAGCACCAGTGCCTTCTCTGAGTGCACCATTCTCCCAATCTTCAAATGTCCACCAACCCAGAAGCTCTCCTAACCTTGTCCTTTTAAGTTTTCTGAAGGCTTTATTACAAAAGTGTGATTGATTAAATCATTGACCATTGGTAACTGAACTCAATATCAATTTATTATTTTTGAAGCCAAAGATAAAGACATAAATTTAAATAGTTAACCAGCTAAGAAATTCAGAAGTACCCTGCTATGTGTCCAGCTCAACATTCTTTTTCAGACCTATAAAAGGCCATGGTTTACTAAATCATTTTGTTATAATATATAATTTATAAATTATTTTACAGATATATGTTAATTCTCATAATTATATCAAAAGGAAACTTATGCTTATTGAGCATATAATCTATTCTAAGAATCATGCCAGGTACTTTATAATAATTATTATTATTATTATTTTTTACAGGGACAGAGAGAGAGACAGAGAGAGGGATAGATAGAAACAGACAGACAGGAACAGAAAGAGATGAGAAGCATCAATAATCAGTTTTTCGTTGCGACACCCTAGTTGTTCATTGATTGCTTTCTCATATGTTCCTTGACCGCGGGCCTTCAGCAGACCGAGTGAGTAACCCCTTGCTGGAGCCAGTGACCTTGGGTCCAAGCTGACGAGCTTTTGCTCAAGCCAGATGGGCCCGTGTTCAAGCTGGCAACCTCGGAGTCTTGAACCTGGGTTCTCCGCATCCCAGTCCAATGCTCTATCCACTGCACCACCGCCTGGTCAGGCTTATTATTCTTATTTGTTCCAGCAAGCCCCCTACTGTTAAATATATTTAAATTTTTTATACAGGACACAAGAATCATGATTTATAAAAGCAAAAATTGATATTCACTAAAATAAAGATTTTTTCTGTGAAAGACCCTGCTAAGAGGATGAAAAGATTAGCTACACACTAGGAGAAAATATTTGAAAACCACACATATAACAAAGGAATTGTATCTAGAATATAAGTAAATAACTCAAAACTCAACAGCAAAAAATTAAAAATCCAATTAGAAAATAAGCAAAAGATGTGAACAGAGACATTCTGCCCAAGAGAATATACAAATGATAAATAATCATTAGCTATTAGTGAAATACAAAATAAAACCACAATATAGAATATAACTACAGGCTGACCAGGAGGTCGCACAGTGGATAGAGCATCAGACTGGGATGTGGAGGACCCAGGTTCGAGACCCCAAATCCATTAGCTTGAGCATGGGCTCATCTGGTTTGAGCAAAGCTCACCAGCTTGAGCCCAAGGTCACTGGCTCGAGCAAGGGATCATTCAGACTGCTGTAGCCCCCCAGTCAAGGCACATATGGGAAATCAATCAATGAACAACTAAGGAACCTCAACGAAGAATTGATGTTTCTCATCTCTCTCCCTTCCTGTCTATCTGTCCCTATCTGTCCCTCTCTCTGGTTCTCTCTGTCTCTGCCACACACACGAAAAAGAGAGAGATATAACTACATACCTATCATAATGTTAAAATTTTTTTAATGAAAACACTAAATATTAACAAGTATATGGGAAAATTGAATTTTTCAAACTTTGAAGTTGGGAATATAAATTGATAGAGTCACTCTTGAAAACAATTTGGCAGTTTAATAAATATAATTAAGTACGTACTTATTATATTACCCTGTAATTATGTCCTTGGACATTATCTTACAAAATTAAAATGTATTGCCCCACAAAAACCTATAAATAAATGTTCATAAAAGCTATGTGTGATAGCAAAGATCTGGAAACAACCCAATAATCATCAAAAGATGAAATGTCCAAAGGTACCATAAAATATTACTCAGCAATAAGAAAGAAGAATCTAAAGGAGAATGTGTTGACTGTAAAAAGACAATTTCAAAAGGATACATACTGTATTATTCCACTTATATAACGTTACAGAAAAGACAAAATTATAGAAATAAAGTACACATCAATTCTTGCCCAGAATTAGGTGATGGTGGAGATAGGTGTGGTAATAAAAAAGCAACACTGTGCTACAGTCTGGATATTTCCTACTGAACTATTTTCCCATTTAAAAATCCTCTCGTTTTACATCTAATCTATTTTTTGCATTCTCAATTTCAAACATTATAATTCTCAATTTTAGAATTTTCATTTGATTATTTTTCATAGGTTTGAGAAATCTGGTGATAAGTTTTAATATTTTCAACTATTTTTTCATGAGTATATTAATCATAAATTTTAAAGTGTTTTCTGGGAACTCTGATATTTGAGTCACTGCTGAATTTGTTTCCATAATTTATGTTTATTCCTGGGTTTGATATTTTGGTTCTGTTCCCTGGCATGCCGGGTAGCTTTTGATTGAATGTCATAGATTGCTTTAAAAAAATTTAAGAGATTCTGGATGATATTATTTTTCCTCAGGGAAAATGTAAATTACTTGTGGTAAACAATTAGAGTATATCAGAGATTAAAATATTATGTTTTAGGCTTTGTTTTTGTTGGTCTATTTCTAGTTTGTGCTTATACCTAGAGCATGCATTTTAGGGCTCTCAAATAAAAGTTGGGTATTTTTCAGGATTTCTCATCCTTGGTGAGCTCCGAGCTCCAATTTTTCTTTTCTGAACTGTTAGACTGTAGAAATTTCTGCTTAGCATTTTAGGCCTTTAGTATTTGCTTTTTGCTTGACTTCTTGGTCTTTTGCCTTGTACACAGAGGAGGGCTCGGAAAATTCCTCTAAATGAAATGAAACAATTTGCTGTGTTACTTTCTGCTATTTTCTTTTCTCTAGAAACAATAACTGAACCCTTGTGAAGACAGATAAATGAACTTCTTGTCTGTTTGGAAATTTTGGATCCCTAGCAAAACTGCTGCAAGCTCTGCTCCTGCTTTATGCCCTTTGAGGTCAACTGACAACTTTCAGAAGAGGAAACAGTCATAATGGTCTAGGACTGATCTCAACTCATTTCTTTCTTTGCTGGGATTATGGCTCCTCAAAACCTATTTGCCTTGATATCTCTTCAATGATCTCAAACCTGTATTATTTTTAATCCAGGTTTTGTAGTTGCTCTCATTTGGAACATCAGTCAGATACAAAGAGAAACATGTATGATTATTTGCCTCAGAACTATCAATATAATAATTTATATTAATAGATTTCCTAATATTGAGGCATTCTTTGGTTCCCAGAATAAATATAATGTAGTCATGAAGACATGTTTTCTTAATATGTTGTTAGAAGTTTGTATACAAATACTTTTTTAGGATCTCTGAATCAATATTCATGAGAGAAGGTTTTTCTAGTGTTCTTTTTTAAGTCATCTTTATAAGATTTAATCATAAATGTTTTATTTGTTTCAGATAAATATATAAAGGTTTTTCTTCTTTTGTTTCTGTACCCTGTAACAATTTAAGTAGAAACAGTCTTGAAAGGATTGACAGAATTCCCTGTGTAACTGTTGAGTTCAGGTGATTTTGATGAGGTTGTTTTTTAATTCTTTACCTTATTTATATGATAATCAATCTGTTTAAGCTTTATATCACAATTAGGCTTAATTATAATTAATTGTATTTTTGCTTAGGATTCTAAATTTATTCCCATAGATTATGTGAAAATCTCTCATATTCTCTTAATCTTTTTAATGTTATTTTTCTCCATCGTTTTGTTTTTATTAGGTATTTTTATTTATTATTATTATATTTTTTTACAGGGACAGAGAGAGAGTCAGAGAGAGGGATAGATAGGGACAGACAGACAGGAACGGAGAGAGATGAGAAGCATCAATCATTAGTTTTTCACTGCCGTTAAGACACCTTAGTTGTTCATTGATTGCTTCTCACATGTGCCTTGACCGTGGGCCTTCAGCAGACCAAGCAACCCCTTGCTGGAGCCAGCGACCGTGGATCCAAGTTGGCGAGCTTTTGCTCAAGCCAAATGGGCCCACGCTCAAGCTGGTGAGCTCGGGGTCTCGAACCTGGGTTTTCCGCATCCCAGTTCAACGCTCTATCCACTGAGCCACCGCCTAGTCAGGCTTATTAGGTATTTTTAATAGTTAATCATAGTAGTTTGGTTATTTGGTGCTTTGCCCAAAAAATATCCCCATAATTTTACTTTTACTTTTTTTTTTTTTTAGCATGAGAGAGACAGACAGACAGAAAGAGAAAGAGATGAGAAGCATCAACATATGGTTGTGGCTACTTAGTTGTTCATTGATCACTTTCTCATATATGCTTTGACCAGGGGGGGCTTAAGGCAAACCTTGACACTTTGTTCAAGCCAGCAAACTTTGGCTCAATCCAGAGAGACCATGGGGCCATGGAGTAATGCCTATGATCCCACACTCAAGCCAGCAACATTAAGCTTAAGCTGGTGAGCCCACAATCAAGCCGGCGACCTCAGGGTTTCAAACCTGGGTCCTCAGCATCCTAGGAGAAAGCTCCATCCACTGCACCACACCGCCTGGTCAGGGTACTTTGGCTTTTTAATATTACTGTTGATCAGAGCAGATTTAACAGTGAGCACACCAGGCATGCACCCTGGGCCTTGACTTCTGAAGGGCCCCGCAAAACCCCAATGTTACACTTTTTTCTAATGACACCAAGTTTGGTTTCATATGTGCAATTTTAACATTAATAGTACATAATATTTGTTATTTATTTAAAAATATGGTTAACATGTATTTTTATTTTCCCTCTCTCTCTCTTTTTTATTAAGGGACCCAATATTTCCTTCTGCGCCTGGGGCCTCCACCGACCTTAATTCACCTCTACTGTTGACTTATAATTTGTGCACAGTAAATATACTTAGAATATGCTCATTCTACGTATTCAGTTTGAGCAGTTTTGAATTGCACTTCTATAACTATATACAAATATGCATATAAATATAACTGCAATCAAAATTAAGTCTTCTGATCATCACAAAAACTCATACACATTTGCAGCAAATCATCACCATCACCCCTCTCCCCAGGATATCACCGATCAGGATATTACTATAGGTTAGTTTTGTCTGTCCTAGAATGTCATCTAAATAAAATTACACAATATTAGCCTTTTGTCTGCCTTCTTTCACATATTTTTTGAGTATCATCAAAGTTGCTGCATGTATCATATCAGTAATTCATTTCTTGTTACTGTTCAACATCCTAGTGTATCAATATAACAATTTATAAATGCTTTTAACACACTATAATGTGCTTGTACTGAATTTGGTTCTGAGATGGTTACAGTGAACAAGAAGGCATCCTCGCATACAGGGACCCAGGATGGGCTCCTCAGTTCCCATCAACCAGATGCTTCAACACAGAGTGGACAGTGATGTAATCCGAAAGCCAGGTATGGCTCACTGCCAGCACTGGCTGAGGGCTTTGAAGAAGGGCCAGTGGGCACTGTGTGTGCACCTGTTAGGCCCCTCACTGGCCTGGGCCCTGAGTCTCTGGCTGCTCACTGTCTCCTTTGGAGATGCTAGCCTCACTGTAAACATCTTGGTAAAAGTAAGCCTTTGTGATTCTATGAAATCAATTACACAAACATTCAATTGTGTGTACACTTACTGAGCTCAGGAAATGAGTGGAATCGACATCTTCTGTATTCCTGCTTGGCATGCTTCAGTTTCTCTTAAAGTGTCTCTGTTTGGGAGGCAAAGACAAAAGTAGTTTAAAGCAGCACAAACAGAAGAAGGCTCAGTATTTGCTTTCCTTCTCTCTCTGTAAGCACAATTTTTATCAGGACAGTCTACTTTTGGTCTCCAGAGAACAACCAGATCCCTGGCTTGTATTAAGATCCAAGGATCCTAGGTCTTATTAAGACAGAAATCCCTGCTCTCATCTCTCTCTCTAGGTCTAGATTCTATAACCTTTTGTCAGACAGAATTTTGGGAGTGCAAGGTTAGTTCATATTTGAGTACCTTCTATGGATCAAACACTGAACTAAATGCCTTACAATTATTATTTTATTTAGTTCCTCAAATAATACCTTTATTGTATATAGGTGGAAACCAAGATGCAGAGAAGTAAAAAAACTTTCCCAATGGCCCCTGCTGGTTGGCTCAGTGGCAGAGCATGTGGATGTCATGGGTGTGATTCCCAGTAATAGCACAGAGAAAAAGCAACCATCTGCTTTTCCACCCCTCCCCTCTTCCCTTCTCTCTCTCTTTCTCTATTCCTCCTGCAGCTAGGGCTTAATGGTTTGGGCAAAGTAGGCCCTGGGTGCTGTGAATGGATCCATGGCCTCTGCCTCAGGCACTAAAATTACTTGGTTGTTGAGCAATGGAGCAATGCCCCAGATGGAAAGAGCATTACCCAGTGGGGGGTTTCCTGGATGGACTCTGGCCAGGGTGAATGAGGGAGTCTGTATTGCTATCTCCCCACTTCTCACTTAAGAAAAAAAATGTCCCAAGATTACAAAGCATATGAACAACTCAGGATGGGAGCCTGAGCAGGCAGTGGCTCAGTGGATAGAGCATTGAACTGGGATGCAGAGGACCCAGATTTGAAACCCTGATGTCAACAGCTTGAGCATGGGCTCATCCGGCTTGAGTGAAGGGTCACTGGCTTGAGTGTGGGATCATAGACATGACCCCATAGTCACTGGCTTAAAGCCAAAGGTTGCTGGCTTGAGCCCAAGGTCACTGGCTTGAACAAGGGGTCACACACTTTGCTGCAGCCCCCAAGTCAAGGCACATATGAGAAAGCAATAAATGAACTAAGGTGCTACAACAAAGAGTTAATGTTTCTCATCTTTATCCCTGTCTCTATCTGTCCCTCTCTCTATCTCTATCTCTCCTTCTCTGTCTCTGTCATACACACACACACACATACACACACACACACACACACACACACACACACACGCACACACACACTTAGGATGGGAACCTAGATCTGACTCCAAAGCTGTATTTTCCACTATAATAGGGTTTCTCAGCCTTAGTACTATTAATATTCTGCACTAGACAATTCTTTGTTTGTATGTCCTACGTATTTTAGGATGTTTAGCAGCATCCTGGACCTATACCAACTAGCTGCCAATAGTACTCTCCATTTGTGACAGCAGAATTTCTCCTGACTTGGCTGAATGTCCCTCCATTAAAAACTACTGCCTTTTAATAGAGTAACCATTTATCCGACCTAAGTGACCTGTCTTCCTGAAAAAATCACTGAAATATCAAATTACATACGACAATGTGTTAGGGACTGTGAGAATGTAAAGGTGCATAAAATCTCTTTAAGGAACTCAATACAAAGGCTTTGGAATCAAGGAAAGGAAGTTGGGCTGATGTGTGGGGACAATAATTTACTGTACTGTTCACTAACCAGAACAGCATTCTCAATACCCTATAAAGATATGATAATGTGGATGGGAATTAGCACCGTTATGACAATGAATCTGTGATATTGATTTTATAAATGAGGATATTGAGGCTGAGAGAAATGAAGTAGCCTGCTTCAGATTGGGCACCTGTGAGGAGGAAAGGTCAAGATGGGCATCCATGTTTGTCTGGTTCCAGAAGCCATGACCAATGATAAACAATCACAGATGGGAGAAGCTTCAGAAGTGAAGTGCAAATAGCAAATTTGGAATGAGAATTTGCTATTTTGTGGCAGTGCTGAACAATATGAGAATATTCGTCATACATATTTGGAAAAGATATCTCAGATGTCTATAGACATTAGACTGTTTATATACCATAAATGAAGATATCCCTTTATTTAACATCATTAAGAATCAAATTGCAATATGTATTCACCTCAAAAAAAGGGATGATTCCAACTGGTAACATATTACACAAAAGCAAATTAGGAACATTGTGGCAATGGAAAGAAACTTTTTTGACATAATCCTTATTGCCTGTAGGAAAGAAAACTCTAATGAGAATATTTTATCTTACTGTGTTCGTAGATGCAATCCATTTGGGAGATGTTGCCCGTGTGTATATGAGAAATTTCCCTACACTCTAGAGCACTGCTCAGTGTGGTTCAGCACAGGTGTGAGGCCTCATTTCCTCTCAGGTGATGACTTGCAGCACACCAGGGAGCCCAGCTGGCCCCTTGCAGAGGTGTCATAATGAGAGTCAACCAGTCACACTCACATTGTTGTCCTCTTCATATGGTGTCAAGTCTTCCCTTCAGGAAGTCTGGATTCAGTCCCCTCTCCAACAGGGTCATTACTTTAATTGAAATTTTTTATATTGTTGCTGGCAAAAACATCTTTTGTTTATCATTTAAACATATGTCATACAAAGTGTTTAAAGTACTAAAAAAATGCCATGAAATGTATGTATAACAAATTTGAGAAAGATTTCTAACACATATGATAGAAAAGGGTCCAAGGTTTTCAACATATAAAACACTTTCATAAATGTGGAAGACAAGAAAGAATAATTCAATAGAAACAAGATGAAGTATACAAGAAAGAATTTTACATAAAGAATGCACTTGTTCAGCCCTGGCCAGCTGCTCAGTAGATAGAACGTCTACAGGGGGTATGGACATCCCTGGTTCGATCCCCATTGAAGGCACACAGGAGAAGTAACCATCCACTTCTTTCCCCTTTCCTCTGTCCATTCTCTCCTTCTCCCGCACCCCCCCCCCCCCGGCAATAGCCAGTAGCTCGATTGGTTCTAGTGTGGGCCCTGGGTGCTGATGATTGCTTGGTTGGTTCCAGCATTGACCCCCAGATGGTGGCACCACATGGATCCCCGTCCATGTGCACGCTACAGTCTGCCTCACTATCTCCCTTCTTCTCATTTGAAAATAAATAAATAAATGCAATTGTTCAAACAATATAAGAAAAACCAGTTCACCATCAACTTTAAAAATTAAAGCAAGGCACACTTTTTTTACTAATTAGCATGATACACATTTTGTATATAAAATCTGATTCTCTTTAATGTCCTCTTAAATTTTGTTATTCTAGATTTCTTTTTCATTTGAAGTTCCTACTTCCTTGGAATTGTCAAATATATATAACCATATTTTTCCATTACTAAATGTAATTTTAAAAAAAAGGAGGCCATGGCCAGTTTGCTCAGTGGTAGAGCATCAGCCAGGCGTCCAGATGTCTCGGGTTCAATTCTGGGTCAGGACACACAAAAGAAGTGACCATCCGCTTCCCTAATGCTCCCTCTACCCCTTCTTTATCCCTCTTGCTCTTCCTCTCCCGCAACCATGGCTCAACTGATTCCAGGGTATCTGCTAGGGATCTGAGGATGGCTCCTCTGGAGCCTCTGCCTCAGGTGCTAAAAATAGCTTGGTTGTGAGCACAGTCCCCTGAATGGGCAGAGCATCAGCCCCAGATGGGAGTTGCTGGGTGGCTTCTGGTGGGGCACATGCGGAAGTCTGTTTTTATCTTCTGCCCTCTTGCTTGGAAAAAGAAAAAAAATTTTTCAATAAAAAAAAGAAAAAAATTTTTTCAATAAAAAAAGAAAATTAAAAATATTTAAGGAAAAAGATTTTGGCAGCTAAATACTAACTTTATAGTGCTATGATGTAGTCTGTTTAGTTAGTTACTGTCTACTTTATTTGTCTTGTAAATCTCTTCTCTTCTGAAGGATCTCTAAGTGTCTTAGGAAAGGTAGAACTTGTTTCCCTAAAAAGTGATTAACACACATTAGCTGCTTAACCGAATGACCCTTAATCAACCTGAGCAGGGAGAGGAAGACCGAGACTCGGCTCCAGTGGCCGCGAAGTGGCCTCAAGCAACTCACAGGCAGGTGTGACGACAGGGTCACTAAGCCCGTCTACCACACATTCCTCCCACAGGAGGGACTGGGTTGACCAGGCCTCTCAGCATCGAATGACCAATTTTCGACACACAGTTGGCAAGGGAACAATGAAGCATCACCACAAAGTTGTGAACAGGAAACCCAAACTACAGAAAAAGGTTCACCGACCTTGCCTGCATGCCTGGCACCAGCCATTGGTTCTCCACGCAGTTATGCCCTCTGTGTCCCACTAGAGCGGACATGCGCAGAGCGCTGGCAGTTGGCTCCGCCCAGGGCTGCTGCTGGCACGGCTCCTACCCATGCAAGTTACACCCACAGTAACCTCTCTCATGATATCTCGTTTGCCTTAAGTCCAGCGAAAGCCACCACCAAGGAAAGTGGTGGTGCTCTGCCATCAACATGTAAGCTCATTCTCTCTTCCATAGCTTGAATGTTAAAAAGACTCTGGCCAACAGCCATCTATACTGGGAAGGTAAGTAGCTTCTAAATTCAAGCTAATAGTAGGGCTGGGATTCAAGCCTCTACTTGACTCGACCTGCACTCCTTTTAACAGTCACGATGATCCTGTAGTAAAAGACGTATAAGGAGAAAGAAAAATAACATCTTAAAATGGTAACATGTTGAGCTTAGTGCTTTCCACACAGATTCTTATCTAATTCTCAGAGAGGTTATTTTTTCTCCCAACTTTACTTTTGGGAGTTCATACTTAAAATTTTAGTCTAACTTCAAATAACATCTTCCTACTATCTATCAAAAAGAAAGAATACTTGGATGAAATCAGGCCACAAAGATTAAAATCTCCCAAAACACTCCATAAAAGGGCCAATTGAAATCTCAGTATTTGGATTTGAGGTTTAAAAAGTGATCAAAGGACCTGGCTGGTGATGTAATAGAGTCTAGTCCCAGAACATTAAGGTCCCTAGTTCAATCCTCAGGGCAATGCTCAACCCCAAGTCCAAAGGTTTAAGCTCAGAGCAGGGCATAAGAAGCAATCAATGGGTACACAACTAAGTGGAGCAGTGAGTTGACGCCTCTTTCTCTCTCTGTTCCTCCTGCCCACCATCCTTCCTCTCTCTCAAATCAATGGGAAAAAAATGTGATCAAAATCTATAGTTTGAAATGTGGCATGATGTTAGATCTAGGTATATCCTTATTCATTACATACACATTTTAAAGCATAGATGGGTTTGCATAAACTATCTGGATATTACTAATTGAGTCATATTTATTCTAGATAATATATCATTTATACTCTAAATTTTTTAAGCTATTTTAAAATGTATTTTTTTTCTTTTATATATAAAGGTGTACTCTGATCTTGAAATCTAGAAACAAAGCAATTTATATAACCTTAAAAAACCTCATTTTAAAACAGTAAATTTTAAAATTGGGATGCAAACTGGGATTGACAGACAATTTGGAATTTTCAGACTCTATGACAGGCCATTTTATTTCAGTCATACATTTCTTCCTTTTCATTCAATTAGTATTTGACTAAAACTAAATAAAGTGACAATATTTTTTGGTAAAGCTATTACAGAAATATATTGACTCAATCAGCATTTTATATTATTACAAGTTTATATTTTCCCTAAAAGGGAAAGCCAGCACTTCCAATCAGGCTGCATTAAAAAATATATTACCATCTATAGCAACACATTATAAAATCAAGAAATTTGGGGGACCAGTTTAAGTAAAAGGACCTTTACACCTGGCTCCAATCCATTTTAATTTAATGGAAATATATATATATATAGTGAGGGAAATTTCTCAGTTCATACAGTTCTATACTGAGTAGGGTACTAGAAAGCAATACGGGATTGACCTAGTTTAAGAACTTTCCCAGAAATTAGAATTATGAATGCCCTCTATATGGCAGGCAATATTTTCTTGAGAGAGAGAGTGTGTGTGTGTCTGGAGAGAGAGAGAGAAAGAACCTGAAGACTGAGAGAGAAAACCTGAATTTGAGGTGAGTCTCTAGTTACAAGACATCAGAATATCAAAATGGAAGAAATTTCCATTTTTACTCTAAATGGTGAAAGCTGAAAGATAATGTTATTCCCACCAAAACAACAACAAAACAAGAAAAAAAAAGCAATCTACAAAATTATATCTTTTCTGGAGTCCATCAGCTGAAACTATAAGACAGCAAGACCTGGAATGAATTTCATTGAGTGATAAGTTTCTTCCAGGAGAGGTAAACATTTCAACTATGTCACCCTTTATAGGACATGGGAGGGAAAAGTATCTGCCATAAAATTGTTAAGAATAGCTGAGAGCCCTAATAACTTGGGAGGAGTTCAAGGTACACTCAAAAGCTCTCTTACATGGGTCTTCACTAGATGCTCACAAGAAAGATAAGCGGAGGGGCAGGAGATTGGAGAAAGCCCTTGGGATATATTCCTATAAGTGGGATGGCTGGGTCAAAGGGCAGTTCCAAGTAAGTTTTTGAGGAATCTCCATACTGTTTTCCACAGTGGCTGCACCAGTCTGCATTCCTACCAGCAGTGCAGGAGGGTTCCCGTTTCTCCACATCCTCGTCAGCACTTACCTTGTGTTGTTTTGCTGATGAGCGCCATTCTGACTGGTGTGAGGTGGCATCTCATTGTGGTTTTAATTTGCATTTCTCTAATGATTAGTGATGTTGAACATTTTTTCATCTGTCTATTGGCCATCTGTATGTCCTCTTTGAAGAAGTGTCTATTCATTTCTTGTGCCAAGGAACAATGAGTACTGAGGAACAGAATTGAGACAGAGGATGGATCAAAGGGACCAGAGGAAAAGAGGACAGAGGGAAAGGGGATGATAGGATGGGATAAACCTGAAGGGAAGGGGGGAGGGTGGTATAGGGAGAGGCGCAAGGGAGATGCATTCGGGGTGACCCTAGAATCTATATAAACACAATTAATTAAATTAAAAAATTTTTAAAAAGAAAGAAATAGTCCTCCCAGGTGGTACAAGCATGCAGGCCTGATTGCTGCCACTGGAGGATAAGCACAGACTCTTCCCTGCCTTCCGGGGCACTTCCCTCATAGAAGTCCCACACTCAGTACAATGGGAAAGGGGCAGAAAAGCTTTTCACCCAAAAAACACCCACCTGGACTTAGTCATAAAGATAGTGTGTGGCAAAAGTAGATTTAGAATTGTGAGCACAGAAAAACAGAGTTTATTCTTTTATTATTATTTATTGATCGTAATATTTTCCATATGCACACTTGTGAACCTGCTTTTGACCCACCCAGTATACTACTTTGGGAGGAGAGAGAGAAAAAAACCATTTGCCTGTGGTAGAAGGATAAAAAAATGTTCACATGCACAAGGGCTAGTAAGATCTGTTGTTTGTAGAAGGGGAAAAGCAAAAGCCACATAACCTTGGGGAAGGAGCAGGGACTCTTCTAGGGTTTAGGATCCTGCACCAATCCAAAGCAGCACTCTGCTACCACTGCGGTGCAGCCTAAAACCTTTGCCATCTAAGACAAACTACAATTAAAGGCAGTGTTTGCCATTTTGAAATACCGAGAAAGCAGGAATATCGAGAAAGATCCATATCCCCACCTTGAGGTTCACAAGGGTACCCTAAAACTGAGGTTGGACAAGAAGATTTAAATTTCACCCTCCAACTTTTTCATGAGTAACAAGCAATAGCAACCTACTGCTGAAAGGAACCAGAGCATGGAGAAATTGTCCCCAGGTGCTGGGCAAATTCAGGGACTCCTAAAAGCTGAGGACAGATCAAAAACACTAGGAAAAAAACCCTCTGATACTCCAGCCCGTAAGGATTGGAAGGCTTTGGTTCACTGAGACTAATGGTAGCGACAGCAAAACCCAAAACAGCTCAGTTTCTGATTAGAGTCACTCAATGTCTCACATTACAATCTAAGAGTGGAGACATGTCTATTGCAGGGCATAGATATAATAATTTACCTATACTTCTACCTTCCAATATTCAATAAAAAATTACAACATATACAAACACAGTGATAAAATATCCATTTATCTAAGAGATAAACAATCTGTATTATGAGAATCAGATATAATTTATATGTTTGAACGACCAAACAAAAACTTCAAAATAGTCTGATAACTGTTAAAGAAGCTATGGGGAAATATTAGAAGAAAGATGAAACTTATTATAAGAGTGGAATGGAATTGCTGGAAATAATATACATAATATCATGAATTCCTCACCATGTTCATTAGTAGACAGGACACAGCTGACAAAATAATCAATATTATTGAAGACAGGGCAGTAGAGTGGGAATAAACAAAAACAAAAAGAGGATAAAGCATCACAGAGCTGAAAGAAAATATCAATGGTCTTACCTACATGTAATTGAAGGGCCAAAGCAACAAGAGAGAAAAACTGAACCATAAAAACAAATGTTTAAGATTTAATGGCTAAGAATTTTCAAAATGAGTTACAAGCAGCCAAAGTTCCAGGAACCTCTAAGAACCCTAAACAGATTAACTAAATTTTAAATGAGAATAATCTCTATCAAATAAATGTACATAGGGCCATCATATTCAAACTTTGGACAAAAAAAAAAAGAGAGAAATCAGAAATCTTGAAGGCAGCCACAGGAAACAAAGAAACACAATATTTCCCTCTCCATAAATGCAGCTCAATGAAGTCTAGGCACACCTTTTCATGGCTAGAGAAGCAGAGGGGTTTGGTACAGCGGCAACATCTTCCCATTTACATACACCCAGAACTGACCTAATGCTCAATAGCTCTGCGACCTCGGCAAATTGCCCAATTTACCTGAGACTCTAGTTACTCTCATGAAATGGGCCTATACATATTTCATAGATTTCTGTAGGATTAAATGCTTATCTCATTCCTTGGAATGTCCTATTTCTTCTTATTCAGCGGGCTGTCTTCTCTTTCATAACTTTGCCTTAGTTGCCCATCAGAGAATCTTTTTTTGAATCCTAGGTGTGTCTTTTGCTTAAGTCTGTCTAGTCTAAAAGTTTAGCAATATGATATTCATAGGTTACAAATTCAGGTCTGAAAATAATGTAACCTATTTTTCTACACTGACATACTTTCTCTACCAACTTCCGATCTATCTTCCTACACATTCCTCACAACACAATCCTAATCTCTGAGAATTGTTTCAGTAAAATCACCATTTGTCATCCACCATCCCCCAGGGTTTATCTAATGCCACTGTGTGTGTGTGTGTGTGTGTGTGTGTGCGCGCGCGCACGCACGCGCATGCACGCGCATGTGCTTGGGACCCTAGTATAGACACCTTCTGGACATGTGGTAAAATACTCACTAGTCTCAGGTCTGAGATTCTGTCTACGTCCCCTCTGCCTAGATTGTTCCACAACTGCTTCTGCTCTACTGTGCCTGCACCACGAGAGTTTCGGGAAAAACTAAGAATTCACTCAGAATACTTTGTTATAGAAACACAGGGGCCCGAGACCTAGGACCATCCATGAGGCAGTCAACAGTCAGAGCCCATCTTCCTGGAATTGCTCATCTTTGATGGATGAATTCCAGGAAAATGTGATCAACACCCATCCTTAGGGGCCTGCATGTTGAGTTTCATAATAGAGCTTTCAGTCAATGTGACCAATAAACACAAATGCCCTGAGGACTATAACTTCAAGAGTGATTTTACATTACAGCATATGAATGAGTCCTAGGAAGTTCACTCCGTCATTGGGAGAGCAATTGTGACTCACATAACAGGCAGTTCATTGTAAAAGTGGTGCACATGTGAGATCGTCTGCCTTAGTGGTTGATAGAAGATTCAGTCTCAAAGCTCTGCTTTCCTT
Source organism: Rhynchonycteris naso (assembly GCA_037038555.1). Lineage (NCBI taxonomy): Eukaryota > Metazoa > Chordata > Mammalia > Chiroptera > Emballonuridae > Rhynchonycteris > Rhynchonycteris naso. The sequence continues at coordinate 304,475,015 of CM072995.1, read as the reverse complement.
CTCACTAGCTGTGTGACCTTTCTGTGTCTCAATAACCTCTTTGAAAAATGGTAATAATTGGCCCACATCATGGTATTGATGAGAAGATTAAAAGAGATTAGGTACAAAAAGTTCTTGGAACACTGCCTGGTACATAATAAATGTCAACAAAATGATAAATATTATTACCATATAGATAAAAACAAAATATTCATTTGTGGAAAAAAATGAGAAGTCACTAGATTTAACTTTTAAATCCTGAATCTCAGGCTCAGTTTTCTCCAGGTTTATTAGTTGTTGACATTTTTCTTGTTGAACTTTTAACTTCACTGGATTAGACTTACATTTTTGGGTACAATGGATAGGTGATGGCAGGGCAATGCTCCTAACAAGAGAAAACAGAAGAAGAAAAAACAGTAATATATAGAAAAGATCTGTTAGAAAGTAGCAGAAAGTTTCTGATGTCACTAGAAGTAAAGGGACAGAAATTCTGCAAAGAGCTTCAATCTCATGGAGTGAACGTTTGTTACTCCCTTTACCCTGGGGGACATCTGTCCATTCTGAGCATGGACAAAAAGGCTGATAATTCAGGTTTTGAACCTAGAGAGGGGGTGAGCAGAAAAACTGACAGAGTATTAGGAGAAGACTTGAGGGGTTTCAAATGCACTGCCAGCTTTCTCCTCCAGACCTGTGCCGAATACTGAGCTACAAGGGTCAGGAAGCTAAAACGCAAGTGAAAAACCTCTAAAGAGCTGAGCAAGGGATTTCAGTAGTCTCAGAAACAGAGGAGATTTCTGCACTCATAAGGAAGAGAAGTAAGGAATACGTTAGGTTCCCAGTTGAATACCTTAAAACACTGATGGGCAATCTTTTGAGCTTTGTGTGTCAAAATTCGCCAAAAAACCGAGCATGACTCAGGTGGTGTGTCACTTTGAGAAAAACGGCCTAAACGGAAGTCCCAGAACTAGATGCTCTGTGCCAGAGTTCTGTTGTTTTGGCCTACAGACCTCAGGCACAGAGTGTCTACACTACAGCAAATGTTTTATCCTTGGCTACAGCACCTGGCTGCACAGGAGCCGAGGATGAAACGTCCTTCTCAGCATGTGGCCCCAAACTTCTCTGGTTATGCGGCCGCATGTGGCCGCATGTCATCAAAAATGGCTACGCGTGTCAGTGCTGACACATGTGTCATAGGTTTGCCATCACGGCCTTAGGAGGATAGGGCAAACCAGGAATAAATGGAATCTTATTGAGTTGCAATTTAGCCCTTACTTAGAACTGCCGACGATTGGATTAAGGCCTCCACTCTAACTGCCTTAAAAGAAAAGAGAGTAAGGATCACATCATCTGGAGTCCCCCAGTTTTAAGAGACAATCAAAAATTTAAAAAATTAATTAGACCAATAACATACGGACCACCTACCCCAAAAACAATAGAAAATTAAAAGAGACAGCAAAAGCAGATCCACAGGGCATCTGCCTGCTGGGGATAAGTAATAGGGACTTTAACTATAATTAGCATGACTCAAGTGAGGGACAAAGTTAAGAAATGACAAAAAGATGAAAAGTTTAGCTAGAATTTTTATAAAAGACAAGTAAATGAAAATTCTAGAATTGAAATATACAATATCTGAAATTAAATTAATTGAATTAAATTTAAAATTTTAAAATAGAACTAAGACTCCTTCCTTTTCATTTATATGCAGTGAAATTGTGGTACTAGGATACTAGATACATAATGATGAGATGCACCGATCTTTTTCCCTTTAAGTGTTCTTTCTCCCAGCTCTGTCTCTCAAGCTCCAATAGTCATTCAACAGTTTCTACAGCAAAGTGCCATACACAAGAGGCCCAAGATGAGTGACTGCATGTAGAAAGAGCAGCTGAGAGTTCATGAGGAAAGACTGATACAGCACGATCAGTCCCTAACAAGAATGAAGAACCCTAGAATACACATTCAAAATTCAGGAGAGTGGCTTCTAGCCCAAGCAATAGAAGACATCCTTAGCATGTTTTCAACCCATGTTCCAGCCCCAGAGTGACAGCTTCTATATTATAGTAGTCACTTGTAATCCACAGGGGATACATTCCAAGATCCCACAGTGGATGTCTGAAACTGCAGATACTACTAATCCTTATATATACTATGTTTTATCCTACACATACAGAACTATGATAAAGTTTAATTTATGAATTAGGCACTGTAGGAGATTAACAATAACTAATAATAAGAGAACAATGATAAGAATATACTGTAATAAAAGTTATGTGAATGTGGTCTCTCTCAAAATTTCCTATTGTACTGTACTCACCCTTCTTGTGCTGATGTTAGACAAGACAATGCCTACGTGATGAGATGAAGTGAGGCCAATGATGTGGGCATGGTGACGAGGTGTTAGGTAGCTAATTTGTAGGAGGAATGTGAGCCATGACAGTGTCATATCTTTTACCCACAAATTCAAAGCCTTTTCCATCTTAATTAAGCCTTATCACACACTGTGCTCATAACTCTTGCAGTTTGAGATGTGAAAGTAAAACCAGCACAAATTTATTTTTTTTCCTTCTTCACAATTTCATAGGTAGAAGATTTTTTCTTACTGTAGATCTTAGCAATCTGAGCATAGGTTTGTTTTTTTTTCCTTTCCGTATTGAGAACTTTCTCCTTTTCACTTAATGAAAGCACTTTACTGTTTCTTTTTGACATATCCGAATTGCCAGCATCACTGCTTTTGTGCTTTGGGGTCATTATTAATTGAAATAAAGGTTACTTAAACACGAGCAACAGTCTTTCTGATAAACAAGATGGCTACTAAGTGACTAACAGGTAGGGAGCGAATACAGCATGTAGATTGCAGACGCTGGAAAAGAGTCATGTAGGGGCAGAGCAGGATGTCCTGAGATTTCATCACATCCTCACAGTGGGAAAGGGAAACTTATGAATTGTTTATTTCTAGAGTTTTCCATTTGCTATTTTCAGACCACCATTGACCAAGAGTAACTGACACTCTGGAAGGGAAAACTGCAATGAGGGGAGACTGCTATACTTACACAGGAAGCACCCTGATGCATCTGCCAATTAATTCTTCCCTTGTTTTTCACTTTATTTTCATACATTTTCTGTCTCCACGAGATGGCTTACCCTCTGGGTCTATCTTGAAAGCTATATTAGCTTTCAAAGGGCCCCTTGCTGTCATACCTGGGAAGGTTTCTCCAACTACCAAACACAAGAGCCACTCCTATATTATGCTTCCATGGTAGTTGATGACATAAGACATAGCTCTAATAATCTATTGTCTGTCTTCCACTAGCCAGAAGCCCTGGGGAAGTAGAATCTGTATTTTATATACTTGGATATCTCCACTCCTTGACACATTGGAAGACTTAATAAAGACTGAGTGATGAGTGAACAAATGAAGCCAGGTTTAGTGCGTTTTCCAATATACCAATATTCGCTCTCATTCCAGGATATACACAGAACCGGAATATTACCAAGCCATAAGAAGTGATAAAATTCTCATCTGCAACATGCATAGACCTAGAGGGTATTATGCTAAGTGAAGTAAGTCAGACAAAGACAAATACCATATGATTTCACTTATATTTGGGAATCTATAAAAACAAAACCCCCCACCAAACTCACAGAAAAGGACATCAGATTTGTGGTTACCAGATGTTGAGGAGGGTGAATTACAGGACCATGATAAAAAATCAAAAACTAATTTCCAGTTATAAGATAAATAAGTACTATGGATGTAAGGTACAACATGATGGGAGCATGTGTTAAGGTATTCCGGTGAGTCCCTCCCACATTTATAGTGCTTGGTGTTCTCTTAGGACAGAACTGGGGATCTAATCTCTCAGATCTAAATACATGGCTGCTGCAGAACAGACTGTTGGTACATAGGGGACTTTTGCCTTGTGATCATTTGAATTTTAATTCATTTCAGAATAATAGTTAACATTTCCTCAATTCATGATTCTAGGGACTCCACTAATACTTTAAAATTTATTATCTCATTTACTCCATTCAGCAATTCCATAATTTAGAATTTTATTCTTACAGTTTTATCAAAGTATTTAATTATGGGTGACTTCTGATGATTTCCATAATTTAGAATTTTATTCTTACAGTTTTATCAAAGTATTTAATTATGGGTGACTTCTGATGATTTCCATTAACAATAAATAAAACACACCACACACACATACACTACATAATAAAAAGGAAAAGTAAAAAACTACCTCATCCTCTAACCCAATTCCCAACAATTCCCAAGAATGAGGATAGTACAATATTGACAGGTGTCATAAACTCTGATTCAAGATTAGTTAAAGTAAATTAAAAAGGATTTATGATATGACCCTTTATATGAGCCTAACAATTTTTCTGAAGGAACAAACAAAGAAACAAAAAATGAAAAGGAATGGTGAGATGGTGTATAACCTTAAAACAAGGAAATAGTATTACAAAGTATTTTATAATAGAATGTTAAAGTTATAATCTAATAGTCCTTGATATTTTATATTCTACCAATCCAATCTATAAAAGAACCTGGTTCCCTTTCTAATTAAAAATTGAACACAGTATTTCTGGGAAAAAAATATCATGTCTGTATTTATTCTGTTATTAGAATTCTAGTTTATTCAAAGTTAAGGTATAAACAACCTCAGTATATATTTTCTTGCCATGAATTTAAAACTAAGATAATTCCATTAGTAGTCAAATTGTAATGACATTTTTGGTGTAACAGACATACTATCAATAGAACACTAACTATAAAACAGAAAAACTTGATTAGTTTTAGTGATATTATGAGTAACCAAGAGCATGAAGATTTCATCTTTCAAATAAACAAAATAAGTCTTAGGAAATCCTGTTTCTCTTAAATTTATTTTTTACTTACTGCCATAGCACTTCTTTCAAAGGCAGAGAGCAAACTGGCCTTTTCCAAGGGTACGACAGAGGAGGGAGAGAGGAGAGAATAAAATCGAAATTTAATCCCATCTCTAATTGGAAGTGACATTGCTGTATTCTGACATCATGTTTATGGTGTCTGCAAAGCTTTCTCTTTTCGTATATTAACCACTGACTTCCCCCAGAACACATACATTGAAAAGCCTCTGCAGGGGATCTGCCAGTTTTGAGTCTATGTAGGAGAGATGTTCATAAATTGCTCTATTCTTTAGATGTTTTCAGATATCAATCATAAGAACAGAAGGTACAAACTTTCTAAAAGTATCTTTCAGATTGCCTTAAAATTCTGTGTAAAGTTTGATTCAATAACTTCACTACTAGGAAGTTATTCTAAAGGATTAATCATAGATGTACATAAAAATTTATTTTTGTAGCACTAGTTAAAGGAAAACCATTGGCAATAACTTAAATGTCCAGCATTTGTAGTTGAAGATAGAAACATGGTATATAATAATAAAACAAAATTTCTATTCACCCTTAAATTTTATGCTATATAAAAGATTTAGTGAATTAGGAAGGTTTTCATTATCAATTATTTAGAGGAAAAAAAATAGGTCCCAAGACACCATGTTCAAAACTTCAGCCTGACCAGGCAGTGGCGCAGTGGATAGAGCACTGGACTGGGATGCAGAGGACTTGAGCAAGGAGTCAATCAGTCTGCTGTACCCTTTCCCACTCCTCCGTCAAGGCACATATGAGAAAGCAATCAATGGACAACTAAGGTGCCGGCAACAAAGAATTGGTACTTTTCATCTCTCTCCCTTCCTGTCTGTCTCTATCTGTCCTTCTCTCTGTCTCTGTCAAAAAACAAAAACAAAACTTCAGAAAGAAAGAAGCTGGTTAGTTTATATAGTGGAATCATGCATGACTTTGGTATTAATTTTATTTTCATGTAAGAGGAAATATAAAGACATTGCTACTCTTTCATACCACAAACAATATTGTTTTGACTCCCATTGACACAAACTTGCTAATATTTTCAACAGCTAGTTATCAGCTGACCAACAAAGAAATTTAATAATATACATAATTATATTATTTAAATTATATGGTTTATATTCAGATTTATAATTATATTAATGTATTTATATACTGGTTATATAGTTATTTGCTCATATAAAAATAACTAGACACTACATTATAGTTTCTATAAATTCAGACAGAGAAGATAAAATAAAATATAAAGTGAGATAGTTATCCTGGAAATCATGAAGAAAATAAGAAAATAACAAGAGCAAACATCTGTTCTTACTATGTGACAGACATGTTTTTCTACAAGTAGAGCACTCAGAATTGTGTTATATAAACACCTGATATTGCTACTCTTGCCTATTTATTTTTAGGATATTTACTGCCTAGTTATTATTAGCATAAATCACCTGTTCTTCCATCAGCCATATCTTCACATATTTCCCTACTAGTAGAATATTTGATGTAAAGCCTACACTGTATATAAAAATTTTCCTTTGACCAGTTAAGTATAAGCTATTGTTGTAAATAAACATTATGGTCAGGACCATGGATCTTGAGGAACTTGTATACAGATACACTGCGTGCAAGTCTAACTGCATCAATGACTGTGTGGACATATTAGTCTGGAGAGTCCGAGTTACAAGTGGCAGAAAATCACCTTAATATACCGTAAACAGATGAACAAAGAACCCAAAGAGGAATTTTGTGCCTCATGTGACTGAGAAATTAAAGTTTAAATCAGGACTCATACACAGGCACACTAAGGGATTCAGAGAGTTATTTTTCCTTGCCCTTCTTTATCTTGCTGCTAAATTCTTCATCTCCCTGTGTATTGGTATATGCTCACCTAACTGTCACATTTCACATGGAGAAAATGATGGCCATGTCCTATGACCCTCTTTCTTTTCTTTTCTTCCTTTCTTTCTCTCTTTCTCTCTCCTCTCTCTCTCTATCTCTCTCTCTCTTTTGTTCTTTTCTTTTTTAATTCAGTGAGAAGAGGGAAGGCAAAGAGACAGACTCCTGCATGTGCCTTGACCAGGATCCACCCAGCAAGCCCACTAAGACAATACTCTGCCTATCTGGGGCATTGCTTCATTGCTTAGCAACCAAGCTCTTCTTAGGGCCTGAGGCAGAGGCCACGGAGCCATCCTCAGTGCCCAGGCCATCTCACTCCAATCAAGCCATGACTGCAGGAGGGGTAGTGAGAGAGAGAGTGAAGTGAAAGGGAGAGCGTGGAGAAGCAGATGGGCACTTCTCCTGTGTGCCCTGACCAGGAATCAAATTCAAGACATCCACACACCAGGCCTATGCTCTACCACTGAGCCAACCAGCCAGGGCCCTCATGACCCCCTTTTTTAAAGCTTTGGTGGGAGCAGGGAAGGCAAAGGAGAAAAACTTTTAATGGTTTAGTTGGATCACAAGCACAACCCTACATCTGTCACTTTACGAGGAATGAGGTCCTCTGATGAGCCAGCTGTGGCCAAAAGAACAGCTTCACTGTCTAGAAGTCCTGCCAGAATCACAGGATGCATTTGGACACTATTTTCTATCATCCTGTTTTCTTATCCATAAATGTGAAATCAACCCCTCAATAAAGTGGTAGTGATGATGAAATGGCATTATATTTGGAAAAGATACAATATAGGACCCAAGCAAAAAATAACTATTAACATTAATTATAATAATAAAATAAAAATGAAGAATATTATATAGTAGAAACAGAAACAACCTTCATTTCTTGATCCATAATGCTATCTTTTGCCTGTCTTGTTAACCCACCCCATTTCCTCAAGGAAATAGCAAACTTAAAGAGCAGGGACTTATTCCTGACCTGTGGTGGTACAGTGAATAAAGCTTCAACTTGGAATGCTGAGGTTGCTGGTTTGAAACCTCAGGCTTCCCCAGGCAAGGAACATACAAGAAAAAACTGCTTCAAGTTGATGCTTCTTGCTCCTCCCTCCCTTTTTGTTCCCCCCTAAAATCAAATAAAATGAAGAAGAAGAAGAAAGAAGAAGAAGAAGAAGAAGAAAGGAGGAAGAGGAGGAGGAGGGGGGGAGGAGGAGGGGGAGGGGGAGGAGAAGAAGAAGGAGAAGAAGAAGAAGAAGAAGAAGAAGAAGAAGAAGAAGAAGAAGAAAAAGAAGAAGAGGAGGAGGAAGAGGAGGAGGAGGAAGAAGAGGAGGAGGAAGAAGAAGAAGAAGGGGTGACTCTGGCTGGTTGGCTCAATGGTAGAGTGTCAGTCGAGCATGTAGATGCCCTGGATTCAATTCCCAGTCATGGAACACAGAAGAAACGCCCATCTGCTTCCCCACCCCTCCCTCTTTCACTTCTCTCTCTCTCTCTCTCTTTCTCTCTCTCTCTCTCTCTTTTTGGCTCCTGCAGCCATGGTTCGATTGAAGCAAATTGGCCCTGGGCACTGACGATGGCTCCATGGCCTCAGCCTCAGGCACTAAGAGAAGAGCTTGGCTGCTGAACAATGGAGCAACACCCCAGATGGGTAGAGCATTGCCCCCAAGTGGGCTTGTCTGGTGGATCCCAGTTGGGATGCATGTGGAAGTCTGTCTCTGCCTCCCCTCCTCTCACTGAATAATAATAATAATAAAAAGGCAGGAACCCATGACTTTTATTCTTCATGTTTCCATGACAACAGCTATCACAGAGAAAGAAAAGAAACTAACATAGATTAAACATTATGCTTTTCAGTAGAAACCTTGACATGTAATCCATTTAATGCACCAAACACAGCATTTTGCTCAGAGCAGTCACTTGAGAACTGTTTAAAAAGTTCAGTGAATACAAATTGATGTTACATATTTGACATAAGGTAACTTCTTAAAAGTTTAGTTCAAGACAAAATAGAAAACACTGTATTGTATTGCAAGTAATAGCAACTCTTTGATATTTCACATTTGGAACAAAAACACTTTTCATAAGGTTTCTTTTTTTAAAAAAAAAAAAATCTTTTTATTTATTTATTTTAGAGAGGATACACAAAGTGAGAGAGAGAGAGAGAGAGAGAGAGAGAGAGAAAGGGGGGAGGAGCTAGAAGCATCAACTCCCATATGTGCCTTGACCAGACCAGTGCAGGGTTTTGAACTGGCAACCTCAGTGTTCCCAGGTCGATGCTTTATCCACTGCGCCACCACAGGTCAGGCTCATAAGGTTTCTTAAAGCTTTTGTGGAAACAGATTTTTTGTTGTTCTAATAGGAAATATAATCTGAGCCAGTGGGATTTCAAATTTTAGTTTTATATTTACTATTACTGTTTCGGTGAGTACATTGCACTTTATTATAAACTAAGGCCTCTGCCAGGTATTAATGCCAATAATATTAATTTTGATTTTGAAAATAAATCAAATTTAACAAAATAAGTTGCTTGGTTGCAATAGAAAATTCCAGACTTATCACTAGTGAAAGTGTATACATATTCCCAGAGGCACTTTGTTTTCATCTTTTAGAGGTTTAGTCCATCAGTGCTCCTGGCGCTTTTACTGGGGTTTCTCCGGCACTTTTCTCTTCAAATATAAGGAAATTTTCTGGTGCTTGGGGCAACCATAAGTCCAAGGATATTTTCATACAGAATCAGCACAGATAAAGATGTATTTAAACATATGCATTATTTTAGTTCTAATATGTAATAGCAAGTCATGAATTCAGAAGTAATGACTAAATAGGCAGATGGCAGTAGTGGTAAAAAGGTGCCTCCTAAGACTCCTTCCTATGGAATAACGACCATAATCAATAGCGGCTAAAATAATGCATTGGGCAAAACAAACAAAACAAAACTCATACTGATTTTTCCTGTGGCTCCATTTTTTTTGTCACAGCTTTATTATTATTTATTTGCATACCATACATTTCACCCATTAAAAATATACCATTCAGTAGATTTTAGTAGATTTACAGTGTTGTGCAACCATCACTACAATCAATATTGGAACATTTTCATCATCCTCCAAAAGAAACTCATACCTTTTATAAGGCATCCTCAATCACCTTAAGCTTAAATAACTACTCATCTCGGCGGAGCTCAGTGAGGCAGCTCACATGCTTGTGGGGGCAGAGCCCATCAAGGTGAGGAGTCCCCTGCACCAGTGGGGGGCAGAGTCCAGTGTGGCGTCCTGTGCACCCACGGGGCAGCCAGAGCTGTGGCCCATGAGCCCATCCCCAGCAGTGCCAGTGCCTGAGTACCAGAGGAGGCAGTGGTGGCCAGGAGCTGGTGGAAAGACCACACCTCGGGAATAGGGAGGCCACACACACTAGCCAAGAGTAGACAAAAGCCAGCCTAGGAGTGCAGCTGATATCTACAATGGCATCAGGGCCCAGCAGAGGCAGCCACAAATTCTAGATTGCCTGTAGCTCCAAGAAGTTTGCTAAAGCCCAGTCATAGGCAGTGACCCCCACTCATCAGTGCCAGTTTAAGGCCAGGGAGGTCCAGGGATGGTACATCCAGTGGCCAGATACAAAGATCATCAGCTCAGGATCTAACAACCCTAGTTACAGTGGTATCTTAAGGAAAGGCTCCTCACAACTGAACCAGCTAAGGCACAGATAACACTGACACAAATAGCAAAAAGAGCAGTAGCAGCAGACAAGTAACCCACAACAGATAACAAACAACAGCTGATGCCAACCAAGAAGATCAAGAAACAATACAAGTGGAAGCTGGTGGCAGACAAACCAACCCTATACTCAGCTAGCTACACAGGCAGCACATCAAAAGGAGCAGTCAAAACAGAGACAAAATGGGGAGACAGAGAAAAGCAATTCAAATGAATCAATAAGAGAAATCTCCAGAAAAAGAACTGAATGATATGTAAATAACCAAGATACTGGATGCAGAGTTTAGAATAATGATTGTTAGGATGCTCAAGGATCTTAGAGCAACAATAGGTAAACATAATAAGCAATTAAACAAAGAGCAAGCATCAAAAAGGACATTGAAATCATAAAATAGAATCAGACAGAAATGACAAACACAATATCAGAAATGAAGGCTACACTAGAAGGAATTAAAAGCAGGCTGGATGAAGCAGAGGATCGAATCAGCGATTTAGAGGGCAAGATAAATGAAAGCACGGAAGAAGAACAAAAAGAAAAGAGGATCAAAAAGTCTGAGGAAATTCTAAGAGAGCTTTGTGACAACAAGAAGAGAAACAACATCTGCATAATATGGGTACCTGAAGAAGAAGAGAAAGAACAAGGAATAGAGAACCTGATTTAAGAAATCATGGATGAAAACTTCCCCAAATTGATGAAGGAAAAAGTCACACAAGTTCAAGAAGCACAGAGAATGCCATTAAAGAGAAACCCAAAGAGACCTACACCAAGACACATCATAATTAAAATACCAAAGTTAAGAGATAAAGAAAGAATACTAAAAGCTGCAAGAGAAAAGCAGTCAATCACCTACAAAGGAGCTGCCAGAAGGATGACATCTGATTTTTCAACAGAAAACACTTGAGACCCGAAGAGAATGGCAAGAAATATTCAAAGTAATGCAAAACAAGAGCCTACAACCAAGACTTCTCTATTCAGCAAGACTATCATTTAAAATTAAAGGAGAAATAAAAAGCTTCCCAGACAAAAAAAAAAAAAAAATCTCAAGGAATTCATTACAACCAAACCAATGCTACAAGAAATGTTAAGCAGCCTATTGTAAACAGAACAGAGTGGAAATAAATCTAGTAAAAGAGGAATGTAGATATAAAGAATAAAATGGCAATAAACAACTACATATCAATAATAACCTTAAATACTCCAATCAAAAGACATGGGGTAGCTGCGTGGATAAGAAAACAGGACCCGTACATATGCTATCTACAAGAGAACCACCTCAAAACAAAAGATACACACACACTAAAAGTAAAAGGATGGAAAAAAATGCTTCATGCAAATGGAAATGAAAAAAAAAGCTGGGGTAGCAATACTTACATCTGACAAAATAGACTTTAAAACAAAGACTATAGTAAGAAATAAAGAAGGTCACTACATAATAATAAAGAGAGCAATTCAATAGGAAAATAGAACCATTATAAATATCTATGCACCCAATACAGGAGCACCTAAATATATAAAGCAGATTTTGATGGACATAAAGGGCAAAATCAACAGTAATGCTATAATAGTAGGCGATTTCAATACCTCACTAACATAAATGGATAGATCCTCAAGAAAGAAAATTAACAAAGAAATAGCAGACTTGAAGGAAACACTAGATCAACTGGATTTAATAGATATCTTCAGAACTTTTCACCCTAAAGCAGCAGAATATACATTCTTTTCAAGTGCTTACACTAAATTCTCTAGGATATACCACATGGTAAGACACAAAATGAGTCTCAATAAATTTAAGAAGATTGAAATCATATCAACCATTTTCTCTGATCACAATGGCATGAAATTAGAAATCAACTATAATAGAAAAATTGAAAAACACTCAAACACTTAGAAACTAAATAGCATGTTATTAAATAACAACTGGGTTAACAATGAGATCAAGAAAGAAATCAAAAAATGTCCTTGAAACAAATGAAAATGAACATACAACAACTCAAAATTTATGGGACACAGCAAAAGCAGTACTGAGAGGGAAGTTCATAGAATTACAGGCATATCTTAAAAAGCAAGACAAAGCTCAAATAACAACTTAACCCTACATCTAAAAGAACTAGTAAAAGAGCAGCAAGTAAAGTCCAGAGGAAGTAGAAGAAAGAAAATAATAAAGAGCAGAGCAAAAATAAATGACATAGAGGCTAAAAAACAATACAGAGGATCAATGAAACCAAGAGCTGGTTCTTTGAAAAGGTAAACAAGATTGATGAATCTTTAACAAGACTCATCAAGAAAAAAGGAGAGAGGACTCAAATAAATAAAATTAGAAATGAGAGTGGAGAAGTAACAACTGACACAGCAGAAATACAAAGGATTGTAAAAAAAAAATACTATTTAGAACTGTATGCCAAAAAATTAGATTACCTAGGTGAAATGGACAAATTCCTTGAAACATATACTCTTTCAAAAATCAATCTGGAAGAATCAGAAAACCTTAACAGATCAATTACAACAAATGAGATAGAAACTGTTATCAAAAACTCCCAACAAAAGAAAGTTCTGGGCCAGATGGCTTTACAGGCAAATTCTACCAAATATTTAAAGAAGAATTAACTCTCTCAAGATATTTCAAATAATTCAAGAGGAGGGAAGACTTTAGCTCCTAGGAGGCAAGCATTATCTTCATTCCAAAACCAGGCAAAGACAATACAAAGAAAGAAAACTAGAGGACAATATCCCTGATGAATTTAGATGCTAAAATTCTCAACAAAATATTAGCAAACCTGATCCAGCAATATATGAAAAATATTATACATTATGATCAAGTGGGATTTATTCTGGAGAGGCAAGGCTGGTACAATATTTGCAAATCAAGAAATGTGATTCATCATATAAACAAAAGGAAGGAGAAAAATCACATGATAATATCAATAAATGCAGAAAAAGCATTTGATAAAATCCAGCCCAATTTATGATCAAAAGTCTCAGCAAAGTGGGAATACAGGGAACATACCTCAACATGGTAAAGGCCATCTATGACAAATCCACAGCCAACATCATAATCAATGGACAAAAATTAAAAGCAATCCCTTGAAGATCAGGAACAAGTCAGTGGTGCCCCCTTTCACCACTCTAATTCAACATAGTTCTGAAAGTTTTAGCCACACCAATCAGACAAGAAGAAAAAAATAAAAGGCATCCAAATTGGAAAAGAAGAAGAAAAACTATCATTATTTGATGATGATATGATACTGCACATAGAAAACCCTAAAGTCTCAGTCAAAAAACTGCTGGACCTGATAAACGAATTCAGCAAGGTGGCAGGATATAAAATTTATATTCAGAAATCAGAGGCATTTTTATTTACCAAGAATGAACTGTCTGAAAGAGAAATTAAGGAAACAATCCCCTTCACTACTGCAATAAAAAATAAAGTGCCTAGGAATAAATTTAACCAAAGAGGTTAAAGAGTTGTGCTTGGAAAATTATGAAACATTGATAAAAGAAATCAAGGAAGATACAAACAAGTGGAAGCATATACCATGCTCATAGTTAGAAAGAATAAACATATTAAACTGTCTATATTACCCAAATCAATTCATAAATTCAATGCAATTCCCATTAAAATACCAATGACATACTTTAAAAGTATAGAACAAATATTCCAAAAATTCATATGGAACCAAAAAAGAACACAAAGAGCCTCAGCAATGTTGAAAAATAAGAATAAAGTGGGTGGTATTACACTTTCTGATATCAAGTTATACTACAAGGCCACTGTACTCAGAACAGCTTGGTACTGCCATAAGAACATGCATATAGATCAATGGAACAGAACAGATAACTCAGAAATAAACCCACACCTTTATGGACAATTGATATTTAACAAAGCAGGTAAGAGCAAACAATGGAGTAAAGACAGTCTCTTTAATAAATGGTACTGGGAAAATTGGACAGCTACCTGCAAAAAAATGAAACTAGACCACTAACACCATTTACAGAAATAAACTCAAACTGGATAAAAGATTTAAATGTAAGTCATGAAACCATAATCATTTTAGAAGAAAACATAGGCAGTAAGCTCTCTGACATCCCTTCTGCAATATATTTGCTGATTCATCTCCACGGGCAAGTGAAATAAAGGACAGGATGAACAAATGGGACTATATCAAACTAAAAAGCTTTTGCATACCTAAAGACAATATGAACAAAATAAAAAGGCAAAGCACACAATGGGAGAACATATTCAACAATAAGTCTGATAAGGGGTTAATAACCAAAGTTTATAAAGAACTTGTAAAATTCAACACCAGGAAGATATACAATCCAATCAAAAAATGGGCAGAAGAAATGAATAGACACTTTGCCAAAGAGGACATACAGATGGCCAATAGACAGATGAAAAAATTTTCAACATCACTAATTATTAGAGAAATGCAAATTAAAACCACAATGAGATATCACCTCACATCAGTCAGAATGGCGCTCATTAACAAAACAACACATAATAAGTACTGGCGAGGATGTGGAGAAAAGGGAACCCTCCTGCACTGCTGGTGGGGTGCAGCCACTGTGGAAAACAGTATAGAGATTCCTCAAAAAATTAAAAATGGAACTGCCTTTTGTCCCAGACATCCCACTTTTAGGAATATATCCTAAGAATACCAAATTACTGACTCAAAAGAAGAAATACACCATTGTTTACTGCAGCATTGTTTACAATAGGCAAGATCTGGAAACAGCCCAAGTGTCCGTCAGTGGACGACTGGATTAAAAAGCAGTGATACATGTACAAAATGCAATACTATGCGGCCATGAGAAAGAAGGAAATCTTACCTTTTGTGGCAACATGGATGGACCTGGAAACTATCATGCTAAGTGAAATAAGCCAGGCAAAGAAAGAAAAATATATGACCTCACTCATTTGAGGAATTCAATGAACAATGTGAACTGAGGAATGTAATAGAGGCAGAGGCAGGATCAAAGGGATCAGCGGGAAAGTAGACAGAGGGAAAGGGGATGAGAGGATGGGATCAGAGAAGGAAAAGAAATTAGTGAAATTATATATACATAACACAGTGTTATAGAGAGCAGGAAAGCAAATTCTGGAGAAGGGGGGAGGGCGTTGGGGGAATGGGGGCAAGGGGGATGTTGAGGGAAACACGGGGGTGGGAGAGATGTATTCGGTGGGATACTTGCATCATCTACGTAAACACAATAAATTAAAATCAATTAAAAATAAAAATAAATAACTATTCATCTCTGTCTATAGATCCTTCCTTTGACACATCTAAAAATTGCTACCATTTTATTCTGATAATGTTGTTTGCATTACTTCAATTTAATAAATAAGCGAACAGAACAATATCTCAATAACCACATTTATTAATTACTTGGTATGTGTTTGCACTATGCTGTCTTTTATGGTACTTTCATTTTTCCCCCCCCACAGGGACAGAGAGAGAGTCAGACAGAGGGATAGATAGGGACAGACAGACAGGAAGAGAGGGATGAGAAGCATCAATCATTAGTTTATTGTTGTCGTTGCGACACCTTAGTTGTTCATTGATTGCTTTCTCACATGTGCCTTGACCGTGGGCCTTCAGCAGACCAAGCAACCCCTTGCTGGAGCCAGCGATCTTGGGTCCAAGCTGACGAGCTTTTTGCTCAAGCCAGATGAGCCCACGCTCAAGCTGGTGACCTTGGAGTCTCGAACCTGGGTCTTCCACATCCCAGTCCGATGCTCCATCCACTGCGCCACCGCCTGGTCAGGCTATGGTACTTTCATGACAGTAACACCTCTCACAGTAGTTAAGAGAATTGCTTAGCAGTGTATGTCAAATTCTATCATTTCCTGGGCTTAGTATTCTGCCCTGCAGTCAGAATATTCTCCCATCCAGACATTAAAAAGGAGGTAGTTTAGCATAATGGTTAGGAGTTCAGAGATTGGAATTATGCTGGCTGGGTCTAAATTCTTTACCAGCTGAATGTGTGAGCTTTCGTGATAATTTGCTCCATATCTCAGTACTTAATTTTTTTTTTCATATATAAAATGAGGACATAAGTACTTTCATGCAGGGTTGTGGGGATTAAGTGATATAATAAATGTTAAGTTATATATCACTGACTGTCACATAGTATGTGTTCTATAAATAACTGATTTATCACTAGAATGCAGAATTAAGTGTTTGATGATAGAGTCAATCAAGAGCTGTACATATATTTTGGTGAATAAGTGTTTTCAGAATTTTGCCTGCCCTGGTCAAAGAGCTTAGTTGATTAGAGTGTCATTCCAATGTGCCAGGGTTGTGGGTTCAAACTCTGGTCAGGGCAAATACAAGAATCTACCAATGCATGCATAAATAAATTCAGCAACAAATCAATGTTTTCTCTCCCCCATCCTTTCTGTTTCTACAAACAAAACTACACACACACAATCACACACACACACACGTACCTTGAGATACAAACAGACCTTTTTTAAGATACGAGCTGCGACTCAGTCTGTATTTTTGTTTGAGATCCGAGCAAAATTCCAGGATACGAGTCATGATTCAGGAAGCTGTCGCTAGTTGGCACATTGGTGCACAGGTCCAGTATCAGCAGTTTAATATATGAGTTGGCTGACTTACAAGCTTGGTTACAGAGCAAATGAAATTCATATCTCAAGGTATCACTGTATAATATACATATATTACATTTGTTTCAGACAAATATATAGAAGTTTTTCTTTTGTTTCTGTGCTCTGTAACAATTTAAGTAGGAATGGTCTTGAAAGGATTGGCAGAATTCTCTATGTAACTGTTGAGTTTGTGTGATTTTAAGGAGGTTGTTTTTTAATTACCTTTTCTAAGGATAATCAGTCTGTTTAAGCTTTATTAAGCTTTCAAATTTATTTCTAAAGATTTATGTGAAATTAATCTTATATTCTCTTAATTTCATCTTTTTAAATGTTTTTCTCTGTTATTTTGTTTCTAGTAGGTATTTTTTAATATACTGCTCACAAAATTAGAGAATATTTAAAAATGAGTATGAAGCTATAAAATATCTCCTAATTTTTGTGAGCAATATAGTTAGTTGGCTATTTGGTGCTTTTCCCCAAGAATTATAATTGTACTTTGACTTTTTAATATTACTGTTGGTTGATAATTTTTGTACAGTAAATATACTTAGTATATTCTCATTCTAAGTATTCAGTTTGAGCAGTTTTGAAAGGCATTTCTGTAACCACATACAAATATACATGAAAATATAACCACAATCAAAATTAAGTATTCTGATCATCACAAAAATTCTCACACATTTGCAACTAATCATCACCATCAGCCCTGTCCCCAGCAAACCACTGATCGTTCTATCACTATAGGTTAGTTTTTCTGTCCTAGAATGTCATCTAAATAAAATTACACAGTAGGTAGTCTTTTGTCTGCCTTCTTTCACTTAACATAGTTTTGAAGTTTTATCAAAGTTGCTGCATGTATGATATCAGTAATTTATTTCTTGTTACTACTCTACATGCTACTGTATGAATATAACAATTTTTATATAAGATATACAAATATCTCCTCTATGAAGTGTGTTTCAGTCTTTTGCTCTTTATACTGAGTTGTTTGCTTTCCTATTAATAAGCTATAAGAATATTCATTTATACAGACATAAAAAATGCAAAGCTATATAAAATATATGGTGAAAGTATATATATACACATATATATGTTCTGTAGATATATTATATTCACAGAATAGAATAGTGTATATGTACCTATATAGAAAGATTATAAAATATTTTCTGTCAATCTGTGATTTGCTATTTTATTTTAATAATATATTTTTAAAGCCTTGCCTGAAATTCTATCTCTGAAATCTATTCCTATCCCACTATTTTTGGTCTTTTTAGTTACATGACCCAAGAAATTTCTCTCTATGCAAAAGCTAGTGTGAGCTGGGTTTTTGCCAAGCAGAAGCACACTGAATAATGCCTATTGAGCTCAAGGCTATCTATCAACAGCTTTTCTTGTTGATTTGACATCTTGTGTCAAGATGTCAAATCAACAAAAATATGTATTGCCATTTCAGAACCCTAGCCAAGAGTAGTGAAACAGTTCATTACAGATCACACGATGACATTGATGTTTTCTCTGCTTTTGGAATTAGATGGTATACTTTTTCCCATAATATTTACTTCCCATTGTTTATATATTTGATACTTTTTTCTAAGCCGTTTTACAGTTTTCTTTATTAAGTTAAATGTATGTCTTGACTCCCAATTAGATTGTGTGTTCTTTCATTCCAAAACATACTTCTCTACACTAAGTACTTAGAAAAAAATTCTGAGCACCGTGAACTTGTTCTTTTCCTGGTGTTCTATCAGATAAAGTAAACAGTTCTTACTTAATTTTTCCTGTCATTTTCTTGGCAATAATTTCCTTCCCCTTACACCTTTTAACCAAGTAAACACCAAGCTATGCTAATACTTTATCTCTGAAATCTGTTTTCTCCATCCCTACTACTGCTTAGTTGTTCCAGACACATTATTTTTTGTTTAACTGATGTATAATTTTCATTTTGGTTTCCTGATGTTAGTAGGTGAAACTTTAAAGGCACATCTAAGATATACTCTACTCTGCAATAGGAATACTTTCCAAAAATCTATTTTATTCATTTATTTATATGCAGTCACTCTGCTATGCTCTGTAGTTGTTCAGATGTAAAAGGAAGAACCTTTGGCTTTACTTTTATAAGTAGGGTAGACAAACTTAAGAAAAAATAACAAATAGTCAAAGAAACAAACATGAATCAATTTATTTGAGAGCACATAAGTTGAACCTTAAAGGAAGAGGAGTAACTTGTTTATTTTTTCTGTGTTCCTTCATTTTTTAGTTGGAGCCAGGTTAAAGATTAATTTGTATTATGTCCTGTGAAAATGGGGGGTAGGGTTGGGAGATAGGGAAGATTATCCAATATTTTATTTTTAGAAGACAACGTTAGTGACTATCTCAGGTCTGTCAAGACTAGGAAATTTTACTTTTTCTTCCCTTTTGGTATTGTGACTATAGTGACTATTTGGGATTTAAGCAACAAAACTTACCATTTTTTAAAATTCAGCTTATTTTTCATGGTAGAGCAGAAAAGCACTACAAATCAAATTTATTCGTTCTACAGAGACTTAGTTAACAGGTTCCTTAGGCAAATATTAACCAAATGGGCACCTAACACCCTAAATAAGCAGAACTGTAGTGTGGGAAGAATGCAGAAAGATGGGCACAGGGATTTAAGAGACTACTGAAAGGAAGGGCTTAAGATACTGATTTGCTTGCTTGCTTATCTATTTATTTATTTAGGTTCAGTGCTATCTCATTTTACTCCTGAATTGATTGGGCCCCACAGAAGGCCCACTAACATAGGAAAGGACTTGAAGAGGATAGTTTTAAGAGAAAAGGGAGAGCCTGTCTGGACACCTAAGCTCAGCAGTCAGGCCTACAGGAAGGTGAAAACTGCAGTGGGGCTGATCACAGAAACCCCTTCCTATCCCAGAGGAAACTTTAAACACAATGACAGAGCCTTCAAAGTAAGCTAAAGAACTCTGACCTTGTATGTCCTACCTTAAGCAACTCTGGATGAAGGGAATACTCATGGGAGTAGGATCTACAGCAGCAGAGAAGTAGTGGTGCCATGACTCCTTAGTAGTAGTGCAGCACCCATCTCAGCTGCACCCCTCGGCAGCAAAAGAAACCAGGCATAAAGAAACAGTCTCTGCCTGTGGCCACGTATGGTTCTTCAGTTATCTTTTAGCCTAGAGGAGGGACTGACTGCTATGGGCTAAGTCAGGGTTCAGGCATCTATGGCTTATGAGCCAGATTTGGGTTTTTTGATGGCTGCATTTGGCTCGCAGACAAATCTTTAATAATAATAAAAAAATAACATTAAAAATATAAAACATTCTCATGTATTACAATCCATTCATTACCTACTGCTCATATTCATGGTTGCGGGTGACTGGAGCCAATCACAAGTGTCCTCTGGGACAACGCCAAATTTTTATTGGATAATGCATAACATACAAGGGTCATTGTGAGGTTAGGAAGTAAACTTCCCTCCTTTTAATCAAGTAGTCAGCTAGCTAATTACAGAAACCCTTTTGATGAAGAAGATGCCTAAAAGAAAAAAAGAGGAGTAGCATCATACTTTTCAGCAGGAATGGACAGAGAAATTCACCTTTGTGGAGAGAGCAGATTCTGCAGCGTGTCTAATATGCAATGATAAAATTGCATTGATGAAACAGTCAAATATAAAGCGGCACTTCGACACACACCATACTACATTTGCATCGAAATGTCCAGTGGGGGACAGCAGGAAGAAAGCATGTCAAGAGCTACTGTGCAGAGTTCAAGCTAGTCAGCAGCAACTCCGTGTTTGGACCCAACAAGGTGACTGGAATTCAGCTAGCTTTGCTGGTGCTTTAGCAATTGTGAGAAATGGAAAGCCATTCACAGATGAGGAATATGCCAAAACATTCATGCTTGATGTTGCCAGTGAACTTTTTGACGACTTTTCAGATAAAGCCAAGATAATCAAACAAATAAAAGACATGCTTCTGTCGGCAAGAACTGTTCACAATCGTTCCATCATGACAGCAAATCAAATTGAGGCAACACAAGTGAAGGACATAAATGCAGCACCATTCTTTTCTCTCGCTTTGGATAAGTCAACAGACATAAGCCATTTATCCCAGTTCAGCATGATTGCAAGGTATGCTGTCAGTGACACACTCCGTGAGGAAAGTCTTGCTGTTTTGCCTATGAAAGAGACAACAAGCGGGGAGGATTTATTCAAGTCTTTCACTGAAAAGAGTTCGCTAAAGAAAATAATCTACCAATGGATAAACTTATTTCAGTGTGTACTGATGGTGCTCCATGCATGGTGGGGAAAAACAGAGGATTCATAGTGCTTCTTCATGAACATGAAAAGAGACCCATCCTAAGTTTTAACTGCATCGTACATCAGGAGGTGCTTTGTGCTTAGATGTGTGGCGAGCAACTTGATGAGATAATGTCGCTGGCCACTCGGTGGTCAACTTTATTGTTACCCAAGCTTTAAATGATTGCCAGTTTAAAACACTGCTGGATGAAGTTGGGAATAAATATCCTGGTCTGCTTCTGCACAGCAATGTGCGTTGGTTGTCAAGAGGGAAGGTGCTCAGCCGTTTTGCGGCTTGTCTGAGTGAAATCCGGACTTTTCTTGAAATGGAAAACATCGAGCATCCTGAGTTAGCTAACACTGAGAGGCTTCTGAAGTTTTACTATCTCATGGACATGACTGAACATCTGAACCAGCTCAATGTGAAAATGTAAGGCGTTGGAAATACAGTCTTATCCCTTCAACAAACAGTGTTTGCATTTAAAAACAAGCTGGAATTCTTTATTGCCCACATAGAAACAGGTCATTTACTACACTTTGAAAAACTGGGAGAGTTTAAAGATGCATGCATAGCAAGTGACCCTGCTCAACATCTTGATCTCCAGCAGCTAGCTGGTTTCACATCTAATCTCCTGCAGTCATTCAAAGCATGCATTGGAGAATTTTGTGAGCGCACTCGTCTTTTTAATTTCATCACCCATCCACACGAGTGTGCAGTGGACAGCACTGACCTGAGTTACATTCCCAGTGTCTTTGTCAGAGATTTTGAGCTACAAGCTGCTGATCTGAAGGCCTCAGACATGTGGGTGAATAAGTTCAAGTCACTGAATAAAGATTTGGAAAGACTTGTACAACAACAAGCAGAGTTGGTGAGCTAACACAAGTGGAGAGAAATGAAAAAACTTCAACTTGTGGACCAGCTGATTGTCAAAACTTGGAACATGCTTCCCGTCACATACCACACACTGCAGCTGTGAGTATTGCTGTACTGACAATGTTTGGCTCTACGTATGCATGTGAGCAGTCTTTCTCACATCTGAAGAACGTTAAGACTAACCTACGATCACGTTTACCGAATGGAAGTCTCAATGCCTGCATGAAGCTTAACCTCACCACGTATCAACCAGACTACAAAGCCATCAGCAAAATCATTCAGCACCATATGTCGCATTAATGATAAGGAGTACTTTATTCATCATTGGTTAGCAACAGCATAACAATGTTATTAAAAAGAATTCGGAGACTTATTGTACTTTGAAAGTGTTGGTCTTACATAAAATGCACACATTTACTTGTATTTAGTGTTAAACGTATTGTATGGCTCTCACAGAATTACATTTTAAAATATGTGGTGTTCATGGCTCTGTCAGCCAAAAAGGTTCCCGACTCTTGGGCTAAGTAATTCCCCAGGAGTTCCTACTGGGTAGTGAGAAAACCCTAGGAGACATATTCTAAAATCTTTGCTATATTAGTTTACTTGGACTGCCATAACAGGGTTCCACTGGATGACTTAAATAGCAGGGATTTAATTTCTCACAGTTCTGGAGGCTCGAAGTCTGATTCCAGCTGGTTTATCTGAGGCCGTCTCCTTACCTTGCAGATGACCATCTTCTGTGTGTATTCACATGGTCTTCCCTCAGAGTGGTCCTGTGTCCTATCTCCTTTTCTTAAAAGGACACCAGTCACATGGGTTTAGGGCCAATCCTAAAGACATCATTTTAACTTAATAACCTCCTTAAAGATTCTATTATCACATGCAGTCATATTCTGAGGTGCTCAGGATTAGAACTTCAACACGTAAATTGGGGGGGGGGGACACAATTCAGTTTATAATACTTGCCAAGTTGCACAAATGGAGATTTGAGTGTACCTGAATGTTGAAAAGATATCCTTAGTATATTTAAAAGTTATTTTATTGTCAAAAGATTACATATTACCAATATTATCATATCTAATGCTGTGCTAACTTGCTTCAGAACTTTTTTGTTAAAATAAGTAAATTAATAGGGAAGTTACGATTGGGGCTTCCTGAGAGGCCTTCACCATTTCCCATTCATAGCTGTCCCTTCACAGAAGTTATCAGTATTTATCCTAAATATATCTCTATGAGTGTTTTCATTTTTCCATTGTACTTTACCTGTATCCTAAGCTGGTAAAGTAGATCTTACCAGTTACATCTGCTTTTAATATTCTTATGTAAATGTCAACTTCAGAATAAAATCCATAGCATGGCAGAGTCTTTAAATACCTGTCCTTCCCTATCTTTCCAGCCCCACTCCCTGCCTGGTCCCTACACCATGTGAGATGACCTAGTCACCTGTCCTCATCTGTCTCCTGTTCCTTGACACATGTTCTTCTTTTTGCCTAGAATGACCTGGTCTCCTTCCATTTGGTTTCCCGTCCCTCATTTATACCCTTATGTCACCAAATAATGTCTTCTAATGCATACTATAACCTTTCCTAATTCAATGTCTAGAGCTTGGCACATATAATTTTATTAACTGAACTAAGATTTTTTAAAAACAAATGATGAATTGAATGAGTTAATTGGTTGTTGATGATAGTGATAATAATACTTCATTGCACATGCTTGTCCCAAGAAATTGAGAAGAAACTTGGTTATTGAATACATCTGAAAATGATGTTTCTAGAGTCCATGTTCCAACAACAGAAACACCTAGATAAGGAAAAATAAATAAAAAGCTGGCCCCAGCCAGTTTGCTCAGTCAGTTGGAATGTTGTCCCAAAACAAAAAGGTTATGGGTTTGATCCCCAGTTAGGGTACACACGGGAAGCAACTAGTGAGTACACAACTAAATGGAATAACAAAGGAATGCTTCTGTTCCCCATTCCCCTCTCTCCCTTCCCCTCTCTGTCTCTCTAAATCTCAATTAATAAATTAAAAATTAAGCCCTGGCCAGATAGCTCTGTCGGTTGGAGCATTGTTTTGAAGTACAGAGGTTGCCAGTTTGATACCTGGTCAGGGCACATACAGGAACAGTATGTTCCTGTCTCTTTATCTCTCCCTGCCTGGGGGGGGGGGCAAATTTATTTTCTAAAAATTGTTTCTCCTACTGAGTGAGACTTTCACAGTGCTCCTGTTTCCTGTCTGTGGTTTCCACACGGCACGTGTGGCTGACAACTCCCAGGAGCCTGAGCAGCCTTCAGTTGACAACTGACAGCATAGTCTGTCCTGATCCTGCTGGGAGCTGTTACACACTGTTCAGTGGTGGGGACTTTTATTCCTGCCTAATTAAATGGAGATCCAGATCCTGGAAACTAAAAGCCACCAACACTCATAACTCAAAGAAGGGAGTGGGATTTAGGGAGACATATAATAGACCCCTTCAAACTAATTGAAAAGCTAGTCCAGATTCTAAAATTGTAAAGGCCTTTTCATCACATCTGTATCAGACCCGAGGTCATAGGCTCCCCAGGAAAAGGCAGACGTCGGCTCCCCCTCCCCCACCCGGCATCACGCTCTCCCAGCTCAGCCCCTCTGTGTGGGAGACACCCGACCCGCTTTCACTAAACGCTTTCACTAAACGGAGCAGCCATTCCTCCTGCTCACATCCTGGCGCCACCGACTCCCAGTGTTAATTGCTTCCCTAGGCCATGCTGAGAAGCTAGGGTGGGAGAAGTCTGGCAGTATCCTAATGTAATTCCTTAGGGCTCACTTCCTGCCTGAGCTCATTATCCCTCTCTGACACTATCAGCCTCCGGGTTTCCTCAGAACACCCCAAGTCAATCATGCCAGGGGATGGTGTCATGGGACTCCCTCCCTCCTAGATGATATAGCAAGAGGTGAATTTCCAGGCACAGTGCCTGCAGAAGCCAGAGAGTGTGCAAGGCAGGCTGGGGATTCCCAGGTAGATCTGTGTCAGCCGGGTCACCCTAATTACTGGGAGCAGGCAGAAGCTGTTTGGGTTAGCACACCTGAGGGGGTGCTGGCTGCCTACAGCACCATCACCAGGAGAGAGCCAGAGGAGAATCAGGATCTCATGGGCCTCTGCCTGGAATGAAGCAAGAGCTCAGCAAAATAGCACACTCAGATGGTCTTCTCTTGTGGCCCTGAAGATGCCTTACCCAGATATCAGGACTTGCTAAACAATGAGTTGTCTCCTGACTTGTCTCAGAGGCTATGAACAGAAATGTCTCCACAGAGGGGAACATAAGAAAATTCAACTTCATAAAGAGCTAAGTTTGGGGTAGCAATAAGCTTTGAAACACAAGTAACATACACATTTTTTATGCAAGATCTCTCACTACACACCCTCACATCCTGAGCAATAAATAAATTTGTCTTATTTTTTTTTTTTTGAAAAGAGGAAACATGTATAAAAGTAAATCTCAGAGACATTAAGTCTAAAGAGATCAGAAATATCTAGAAGGACCATTTCTCTGAGACATTGCTATACCTGAATGTGTATCATTCCAGAATTATTTCAGCTCTTTCACGTGCCCATGCCTGTTTTTTCTACTAGATGATAATACTCCTAGCTAGATCAGTGTCTACCTCACGCTTTTGTATCATCTATAGTGTCTAGTAAAGTGACAGGCATAGAGAAGGTGCCAGGTCAGGGTTTCTGGAAAGGAAGGAGTAAGAAGGAGGAAGGAGCAATGTCAGGATGGAGGCAGGAGAGGAGATAGGGAAAAGTAGATGGGGGATGTTTTAGGGTTTTCCAGAATTACAGAGAATCACTCTCTGGGCACAGATGTACATTAAAAAATTTTTTTCCATTGCAATGAGTATTAAATGTCCAGAGGCCATGAAGTTAAGCAGCAGTGGACAGTTTTTATATATAGCTCTTATTCTCCAAATTCAATGATCCAACAATATTTATATACATCTTACACTGTTTTTTATAAATATTCTGCCTGAAGTTGGTCATATTCAATAAACAAAACAGTCCTGGACCTAAGAGCAAGCAAGCAGAAATCTTAACCAAAGACTTCAAACAAGGCATTTGAATATGTTTCCCCTTCTTTTCCAAAGTACTGTATAGCACCATTAAGCTTGACCCACCTTGCTTAAAATCAATGGTTGTAAAGCCAGTAGCCGAGGCCACAATCACAGCCACCTGGCCAATGCAGGTTCGCATTGGATTTGAACAGTCGGTAACGAAACACAGGAGCCAAAAACTGGTGAGCCATCAGCTTTAATTCTAGCTTGCACCCGGCGGGCAAGCAAAAACACACACTGGGCTCCAAAACCCACACATTCAGTGCTCACAAAGCTACTGACTTATACGAGTTTCCTAGAATCAAAGGTTTCTAGCTCACCAGGCTTATTCACCTCTGTTTCCCATCTCCTCCAGCACAAACTCTTAACAAACTGGCTTCTTCATCAGCACTCTGCCATCTTGGCTGCCTCCTCTCCTCCACATGGCCTTACTCTGCTCTCTTCTCTAACACTAACTCCAGGAACCAAGAGAGAGAGATCAAGCTACTGGTCCGTCCCACTTTATATTGTGAAAATCCAAACCCTTAATCCAATTTACAAACAAGGAAGTCTCTGATACAAAGTCACCCATCTGAGGCATAATGGGATTCCTCAGGAGAGTGCACCACCCTACATCATCCAATCAGTCAAGGGTGTGGAGAAGAGCTTAGTCTTAAAACTAAGCCTTAGGCTATAATGACCCGGCCTGCCCACAGCCTGTTCCAGAACACACATTAATATCAACGAACTTCCATGTGGGCAGCGCCATCTTTAACAAAGTGAGCATAATATATTTTATCTGCCCAACAATGGTCTACCCTGTATGTTGAGTATCTTTTTTATTCTTATACACAGGACAAACATGGTCACTACTAGCAGATACTGTACCCATGACAAAAGTTTATCCCCTGGTAATTTCCCAAAAACTAGATGAGAGGAAGAAATCAAAGCAAGGACTCCAAAGTTCTTAATCTTAACATTATCCCTTTCACTAATTTGAAGGGGAACATGGGGGAACCTCTATTTATCTAAATATGCAGCATCCTTATCTATGTTGCCTCTATCTCTTTCTGAGGCATGAACATATACATGCATACTCATGCGTTCACATATGTGCATGCATGTGCACACACATATGCATGTCAGTCCTTTCCCCTGGAGGATGAAGGAACTGAAGGGAGCACATTGGGTAATTCCTAAAAAGTCTGCAAAGTTAATTTTCTTTTCAAGGACACAAAGATATACAAGAAAGAATAATGTGGCAGTTTTTTTTTTCTAAACTTTTTACTGTTGTTGTTGTTCTTTTTCCCTGGGATGTACTTTCTTTGCCCATCTTTTGCTTCTCACCTAGGCCATTATAGCAATTTAGGAATACTCTGCCCTGGCTTTGCTTCTAGTTAAGATGGAGTAAGAATCAATCACCTTTCAACCTGCCTCTCCCACTAAGTACCACTGTAAAACCTGGACAGAATGCACAGGGCTGCTGATTTAGGACTCCAAAAAACAAATTGTAGCTGGCAAGTTGAGGAAGAAGACCAGAATTCAAAGTGCCATCAAACGCCTGGTGTTTATCATATTTTCCCTCCTGCCTTCCTGCCACTTGACACGAGGTAGGGGCACGGTTGTAGAAGTACACCGCACAGCAGAACTGGAACTAGGATGAGATTAATCAGGCAGGGTGGTAAAGTGTAGAGCCACCTTCTGTCTTTATTTAAAGTTATGATATTTTGTTCATAATGGGTTGTTACATCAATTTTGATTTTATGTGGTATATTAAAATTTTAACTTGTTGATTATTGCTTTCTTTTGGTGCACCCTTGATTTTTGCACTGTGGTATGTGCCTCACTTATAGAGTAACTAAAACCTCAGCTTTTATATTGGAGAAAAAAAAGTGAGCCCCAGGGAACTATAAATTACCCAAGAGATTAAGGATAGAGAGTAATTTATGAAATCAACCCCATGAAAACTGTATATAAACTCCTGGGCTAAACCCAAAGTTGAGCAGGCACAGTCCTGATTCTAAGGATCAAAATATTTGAGAACTGAACCAACAAACATCATTACTCAGGACACAGATTGGCCACTGGGTGGAGCACACACAGGACAGATAGAGAAGCAAAGGCTTTGAAAACTCAACTGACATCTGACATTAGAACCACAGAGGGACAGTCCCCCAAAAGGCAGGATTGACTTGCAGCCTGAACTTATGTGAAACAAAATATAAAAACTCTCTATAATATTTAATAGGATACAATTCAAAATTAGGCAGAATATAAAAAGCAAAAAAATTGCAAAAATCAGCAGATGCCAAGGCTGAGGTAACAGAGATGGTGGGATTATCTGACAAAGTCTTTAAAATAAAGTATTTAGAACAAATGAAAATATTGAAAGTTTCATCAAAGAATTAAAAGATGTATGGAAGAACCAAATGAACATCTTAGTGCTAAAAAATAAAGCAACAGAAATAATTAGACTCACTAATTAGACTCAACAGCAAAATTAACATGAATGGAAAAGAACAGGAAAAAGTCAGAAAACTTAAAAGATGAATAGAAATTATACACTTTGAATAATAGTGAGAAAAGAGATTTTAAAAGTCTCAGAGACCTGTAGGACAATAGAAAAGTTCTGATATTTGCATTCTCTGAGTCCCAGAAAGTGATGAGAAAGAGTTTGATGCTAAAGAAAATAATCCAAGAAATAACAGCTGAAAACTTTGCAAATATCTTGGTATACATTTCTATGACTTTTAATGCATATATTGAATCATATACCCACTAAAACAGGTAATGGTAGAACTGGATTTCAAACCTATGTCTCTTCTACTCAAAAGCTGATTTGAGATCCTGTTTATACGCTTCCATAGATCTGCATTTCAATTCTCTCAAACAGATAGTCTCTTTTTTAAAAAATTTGACGAGAAGGGTGCTATTTGGCTGATTTCCTCCAGCTTCAAAAGTTTCTGACACTGGACCCTAGCCAGTTGGCTCAGTGGTAGAGCATCAGGCCAGCATGTGGATGTCCCAGTTTCGATTCCCAGTCAGGGCATATAGGAGAAGCAACTATCTGCTTCTCCACCCCTCCCCTGCCCCTTCTTTCTTTTTCTCTCTTCCCCTCCTGCAGCCAGGTCTTGATTGGTTTGAGTGCATCAGCCACAGGCACTGAGGAGCCTTAGCCTCAGGCACTAAAAATAGCTCATTTGGGAGCATGGTCCCTATGGGCAGAGCATGGACTACAGACAGGGTTTTGGGTGGGTCCTGGTTGGGGTGGATGCAGGAGTCTGTCTCTCTAGCTCTCCTCCTCTGACTTGGAAAAGAAAAAAAAAGTTCCTGACACTGAACTATCAATGCCACATTAACAACTATGCTCTTGGCAGTTTTCCTCAAAGCTGGTTTTTTGTGTTTTTTTTTTTATAGATGAAACTCTCCAGTGGCCTAAAAGAAACGAAGCCACTCCTGAAATCAGCATGGCATGCTTTCAGTGCATGAAGCTCTTTACTGGCTGGACCTCTGGCTGACAAAATAAGGAGTGGGGGATTAATGTGAATTATATATACCTTCCACCACTGCCCCTGAGAAAACTATCAAACAAACATGAAAGTCACCAGACTGCAGTTTTCAGTGAAAAAGGTGCATTTATAAAAAACCAGGACTTCATCCACATTGGTAAAGAAAAGCAAAGTTAAAACCATATGAGATCAGGAGTTTGGGGCCATGAGACCAAGCCAGAAAATGAAAATGAGTTTTATCAAAAGCCTTAATTTCATAGAGGTCTGCCAAGGACTAATAGCCACTATAGTTCTCAACCAGGAGCCTTGCTAGAGAAAAGGGTTTGATCATTTTCTTCCAATAGCAAAGCCACAGGCCAAGAGAAAAAAAATCAAAATCAATAACTGAGATGAGGAAGGCACTCCTACTTAAGTCATTGCTGCATATGCAGCAAGAAAAGGCCATTGGGATAGTATAAAACAGTGGTTCTTAACCTGGGTTCTATTGAACCCTAGGGGTTCAATAAATTGGTCTCAGAGGTTCAGAGAAGCCTCTGCCACGGAGGCCAGAATAAAGTAATACTGTAATTTGTTGTGAGTTCACGCACTTTGCTGGTTTTGTTCTTTGAGCAAGGTGATGTTCATGCACGGCTCATTTTGTGCACCAGTAAAAAAACATATACCTATGTCTTGAATTTGGAAAAAAATATCATATTTTATTTATCACTATAAAGGGTTCGGTGAATGTGCATATGAAACTGGTGGGTTTGGTACCTCAAAAATGGTTAAGAACCACTGGTATAAAAGCAGACCCACTTTGGAATCAGAACTCCTTGTAAATCTCATATTTGCCATTGTATGTGAACTTGGATAAGTCATTATACCTCTGTGTTAACCTAACTTTCATAAACTATGAAAACAGCTGCCTCCCATGACTATTTAGAATCAATGCAGGGAAAGCATCTGGCACATACCAGGCTACACATCTAAAAGCTTGTGTATTCCAAAGCACTTTTCTTGTATATGGAACAACAGTCACTCTCATTTGAAAGACTTCCATTTTCATCTTGTTCTCTGAGGCTTGAAGAACTGAGACCAGGATGAACAAACGTCTCCCGTGTGGTTTTCTGCATTCCATCAGCCTCAAGCTTTATATATCAGAGAAATAAAACACACAATACTTCATCTACATGGCTTTGAAACATCTCAGTGGAGCAAGTAGGCCACCTGGAATATCAGTATGAATTTAAGAAGAAAGCAAAATGGAAATATTACCCAGGAATTCTTCAAATATGGTTTCAATGCTAAGAACCCTACTGATAGTTCAGCTCAAATGGTATTAACCGAGCAATTACTGGATATGGCATGATCTTTGCTGGCTAGCTGCCTGAAGCATCCTTGGGGAGACAGAAATGACAGTCCAGGCTGATAAACCTGGTAATGGACATATACAAGGAACTGAAGGAACATAAAGGAGGCACTAACTCCATTTAGAAGAACAGGTGTGCTTAACTGAGAGCATGGTGTCTGAACACAAAGATATGCAGGGTTTCTCTGGCTGGAGGTAGGAACAGGTTTTCCAAGCAGGAGGAACAGTTAGTTCAAAAGGCACAGAACAAATTAATGGCAGGGCATTATCAAGAGACCTCCTTCAGTCCACCATACTCTCAGAACAAAATGGGTAGAAGAATCCCTTTTCCCAAAATCAGGATTGTTGGTTCTAAATTTCACCTGAGTGGTAGATTGTAAGAAATAATATATAGATAAAAGACCTAGGCAGGATATTAAACAAATCACTCTAAGCATTAGCCTCCTCTTCTATAAAATGGATTAAAGATAATCCCTACTTAGGAAAGTACTTTTTAAATTGTAAATCTATACAGATGGTTAATGCTATATATATATTTTTAGCTAAGGTCATTTATAAATAACCCATATTATATTCATCTTAAACAGTCATATTTATAAAGTAACAGATAAACAATACTGTGAATAATATTAATATATAATAGATAGGTACCACTAAAATGTTCTAGGAATTGAGATAGGTATAAAAGATGTAGATATTTTCAAAACACTTTTAAAATGGTTAGTGACTAGGAAGAGAATGATCAGTCATTTATGACTTCCCATCAGGAAAGTGTAGGGGAAATATTTTACCATGAAAGAGATATCACGATAAAAAAAGTAAAATAATGCAGGACAGTAAAAAGATGCTTGCATATGTGGAAGTTGAGAAAACTTGGCTAAAGAATTATCAGGAAGAAGAGGTAAAAACCATGCAACTTCCTGGGGAGGATGAGGGAAAATAGAGGATGAACAAAACAGAAAACCTCCCGAGTGAAAAATCTGATCTTCAGACCACAGCAACTTGGAAGAGGAAGTACCAGAAATTTTAAGAGAAGGAACTCCAGAAAGGAGAGGAAAATGACCTAATAATGAATAGTAACCTGCTTGGTTTTTTGTTTTGCTTTGCTTTGCTTTTGAAAGCCTTCATGATGCTTCTTAGGTGCCATTTCAGAATTTACAATTTTTTTTTCTCTATGTTTGTGGATGGGGAGAGCAGCATATTTGTAAAAATTTTCTTTAATAGCATTGGAAACTATCTTTTTAACTTTTGTCTGGACTGTGACTCCCCTTGAAAAAGCTTGTAAATCATCTGATATAATGAAAAAAGAAATTATTAATTTTTTTTATTCTCTAAACCACCAACCCCACTTTGTGCCAGGCACTTGGCTGGGTGCTATGGATATTAGGGTGACTAAGGGATCCACGCCTCTGCCTTCAAGGATGCTTCCAGAGGAACCAGAAAGATGGCCAGCTGAGTGGACGGCCCATAGCTGCTCTCATAGGAGATGTACAATATTGCAGTAATTGCCTGGTAGAAATTTCATGTTTGTGTGGGAGTGGGGAGAGTTGCAGTTAGGATTGTCAAAAAGTCTTCTTGATTAAATGCAGTTCTAAATAGTGAGGGGTTTTTCCTTATTCAAAATATTTAATGAGTACCTAAAATTTTTATGCTGATTTGTGGGACATAAAACTACTAAACCCAATACATTTCTTCAGTGATTCCTGTGTTCACCCATTGAATATTTAATGAATATAGTTGCATTTTTTTTTACCCAGGCGCTGGGTATACAGGAAGAACAAGACTGACTTGATCCCTTCTCTCACTGAGCTTCAGTATAGTTGATCTAAAGTCTTCAGTGTACAGCTGAGAGACATTTCAACCAACAGGAACACTGCTCACAGGTCCTGTCCCTAGGACGAGCATGCTCAGAAAGTGAACTTGGAAACAACCTGAGAACTCATTCTTCTGTCTGCACAAAGGACACAAACATTCACCTGTATTCCTAGGTGGTACCTGCTGTCTTCCCCAAAACAAACACAGAGCATGCATTCTCAGTTTGAGGGCCTCATTGGAGCAGTATAGCCCTAATGTATAAGGGAGAGATCATATTTAAAGATGGTTCTAGGTTGAAATCTCAGCCTCAGAGCATTGCACCCATGAGGCCCTGAGTACATGCCTAACTTCCCGGAGCCTCACTTTCATCATCTTTCTAAAAAGAGAGGGAAAGTGTAGCTGCCTTTTAAAGTTGTGGTGAGGATTTAGCGAACTAACCTAACTAAAGAGCACAGCATGCAGTGTTCAATAAGTGTTGTTTCCTTGGGCTTCAAGTTCCTGTCCAATTGTCAACTCCGGTAGTAAAATTTTTTTAATTTCCCTTGGCAGAATATGGAGTGCTCCTTCATGTTCCCAACGTAACTTGAATGCAGCTTTTACATTTTAAATGTGTGTTTTCCCACAAAGCCATGAACTTCCTGAGGGTAGATAGAGAATGTGCCTGTATCTGTGTAGCAGTGCCGGAATCCACTGCCTAGAGCCTATTAACTGCTAACTGCTCTTCACTTCCAGCCCCTGCTTGAGGACCATGGCCTTTCCCGTGAAGAGGATGTAGAAACAACAGGAGGCCAGGAAATTCCTTGAAGCATCCTCTCAAGTGGAAAATACTGCTTGGCAAATCTCTGCCTCACTATATACCTGCAGTGTAGGATCCTATAAATTTCCAGGTGACTGACCATACACGTTTGGCAGCCAAAACAAAGAAGGAAATGTATTTTCATGACTTGATGTGAAAAGAGGAAGACAAACTAGAGCCATAAGGAAAAGCACAATTTTCTCTGGTATTAAAAAACAAAACCAAAGAATCATTTCTCTGGGGCTCACACAGAGGACACTTTAATTAACAATGCCCACAAGAGGCCCTGGCTGGGTAACCCAATGGATAGAGTGTTGTCCTACTAACCTGAGGTCATGGGTTCAATCCCTGGTCAGGGCACATACAGAAAACAACCAGAGTGCACAACTAAGTAGAACAACTAAGTGGAACAACAAGTTGATGCTTCTTTCTCTTTCTCTCTCTCTCTCACTCTCAAATTGATGGAAAAAAAGTTTTTTCATGAAAAAGGAAAAGCCAATGCCCATAGGCATTCTTACAGCACGCAACAGAAAGGTCCTAACCATAAAATCTAGAAATATTCTATGGGTCATTTGCTATCTAGAGAAAGGTTTTATAGTCCCTAGAGGAAGAAGTGGACAGCAAAATCTTCAGACAATCCTGCAGAAACATTGCTTTCTCGGACCCAATTTGATATTCATGAAGCATCTGTGACCTTGAGTATAGCAGCAGCACTGCATAGTGGTTAAGAAAGCACGCTCTGGATTCATACTGACTTAACTACTTATATTAATTCTGTGACCTTGGAAAATATCTAAACATCTCTGAGCCTCAATTTTCTCATCTGCAGAATGGGAATAACAGGATCTATATCATAGGGTTGCTGTGAGGTTAAAATAAAATGTGCGAAAAGTACTTAGCTTGGTATGTAGGACATGGTAAGCATTTAACCATTGTTAGTTATTAACATATGCTTTGAAGGGAAAAATCATTAACTCTTCTAACTAGTTGTTTTATCCAACTGAGTTTGGTTATGCTTCACTCAGACTTGTAATTTCTATTCCTCCCTAGTAGGGGTTGTCTTCAGTACCTGGGCTAATGTGAGAAATAGAATTCACTTGATTTGGCAGTTATCTCTTTTATGTGACACTTATGCCTCACTTCCTGGAGGAGGTACTACCCTTCAGCAAGTCATGGGTCATGCAGCTCCAAAGCCTCCACATACCACTGCCCCTTCTGGAGGTGACCTTAGTCTCTTCCCAGAGTGTTTCCCTCAGGGTTCTGTGTCAAATGTTACCAGACTCACTCAGAAATATTCTGTTTTGGAGTTTTTGTGAGGTGTTTTCAGTAATCATTTATTAAACACCTACCATGTGCCAGGTACTGTGTTTGGTCCTGACTGTTACAGTGAAGAAGATGGCATCCTTGTTCACAGGGCCCCACGATGGGCTCCTCAGCTCCTACCCACCACATGCTCCAACACAGAGTGGACAGTGATGTAACCCAAAAGCCAGGTATGGCTCACTGCCAGCACTGGCTGAGGGTCTTGAAGAAAGGCCAGTGGGCACTGTGTGCGCACCTGTGTGGCCCCTCACCGGGCTGGGCCCTGAGTCTCTGGCTGCTCACTGTCTCCTTTGGAGATGCTAGCCTCGCTATAAGCATCTTGGTAAAAGTAAGCCTTTGTGATTCTATGAAATCAATTACACAAACATTCAATTCTGTGTACACTTACTGATTTAAAGGAAATGAGTGGAACCGACATCTTCTGTATTCCTGCTTGGCATGCTTCAGTTTCTCTTAAAGTGTCTCTGGTTGGGAGGTAAAGACAAAAGAGTTTAGAGCAGCACAAAGAGAAGGCTCAGTATTTGTTTCCCTTCTCTCTGTAAGTACACTTTTGATCAGGACTGTCCCTTTTGTGTCTCCAGAGAACAACCAGATCCATGGCTTGTATTAAGATCCAAAGATCCTAGGTCTTATTAAGACAAGAATCCCTGGTTTCATCTCCCTCTCTAGGTCTAGATTCTGTAACATTTTATGTCAGAAAGAATTTTGAGAGTACAAAGCAAGTTCATATTTTGAGAACCTTCTATGGCTCAAGCACTGAAGTGAATACTTTACTATTATTTTATTCAGTTCCCCAAATAAAAGAAAATAATACCTTTATCTTATAGAGGTGGAAACTAAGATGCAGAAAAGTCAAATAAACTTTCCCAAGATCACAAAGCATGCAAACAACTAAATTAGGGCTGGAACCTTAGATCTGACTCCAAAACCATATTCCACTATAACAGGGTTTTTCAGGCTTAGTGCTTTAACATTCTGACTAGACAATTCTTTGTTTGTATGTCCTCCTACGTATTTTAGGATGTTTAGCAGCATCCTGGACCTATACCAACTAGCTGCCAATAGTACTCTCCATTTGTGACAGCAGAATTTCTCCTAACTTGGCTGAATGTCCCTCCATTAAAAACTACTGCCTTTTAGTAGACTAACCATTTATCCAACTAAGTGATCTGTCTTCCTGAAAAATCACTGAAATATCAAATTACATAAGGCAATGTGTTAGGGACTGTGAGAATGCAAAGGTGCATAAAATCTATTTAAGGAACTCAATACAAAGGCTTTGGAATCAAGGAAAGGAAGTTGGGTTGGTGTGTGAGGACAGTAATTCACTGTACTGTTCACTAACCAGAGCTGCATTCTCAATACCCTATAAAGATATGATAATATGGATGGGAATTAGCACCGTTATGACAGTAAATCTGTGATATTGATTTTATAAATGAGAATTTTGAGGCTGAGAGAAATGAAGTAGCCTGCCTCAGATTGGGCACCTGTGAGGAGGAAAGGCCGAGATGAGCATCCATGTCTGTCTGGTTCCGACCAGCATTCAAGAGGATCACCAGCAGTGGATCATCACACAAGCCATGACAAACCGCACTCACAGGTGTTGACACAAGAGACCCAAGTACAAGTAGTTGGGAGAAGCTTCGGAAGTGAACTGCAAATAGCAAATTTGGCATGAAAATTTCTATTTTGTGGCGGTGCTGAACAAAATACGAATATTCGTCATACATATTTGGAAAAGATATCTCAGATTCTAGAGACATTTATTTAATATTATTAAGAATCATACTGCTCAATGAACAACTAAGGTGTCGCAACAAGAAACTGATATATGATGCTTCTCATCTCTCTCCGTTCCTATCTATTCCTGTCTGTCCCTATCTATTCCTCTCTCTGATTCTCTCTCTGTCCCTGTAAAAAAAAAAAAAATCATATTGCAATATGTATGTGCCTCAAAAAGAGGGGTAATTCCAACTAGTAACATTTTATACTAGAGCAAATTAGGAACATTGAGGCAAAAAAAAAAAACCTTTTTTTTTAAACATAACCTTTATTAGGAAAGGAAACTCTAACGAGAATATTTTATCTTGGCATGTTCGTAGATGGAATCCATTTAGGAGATGTCCGCCCGTGTGTATATGAGAAATTTCCCTACACTCTAAGCACTGCTCAGTGTGGTTCAGCACAGGTGTGAGGCCTCATTTCCTCTCAGGTGATGACTTGCAGCACACCAGGGAGCCCAGCTGGCCCCTTGCAGAGGTGTCATAATGAGAGTCAACCAGTCACTCACATTGTTGTCCTCTTTATATGGTGTCAAGTCTTCCCTTCAGGAAGTCTGGATTTGGTCCCCTCTCCAACAAGGTCATTTTTTTTTCCTTTTTCTTTTAAGAGAGAGGAGGGAGATAGAAAGAGAGACTCCCACATGTGCACCAACTTGGATCCACCCGGCAACCCTTACCTGGAGCTAACGCTTGAATCAGTTGAGCTATCCTCAGCAACAGGGTCATTTCTTTAATTGAAATTTTATAGTTTTGGTGGGGGAAAATCTTTTTTATCATTTAAACAGATAACATAAAAAGTGTTTAAAGTACTGGGCAAATGCCATGAAAAGTATATATAACAATTTTGAGAAATTTTTCTAACACATAAGATAAAAAAGAGTCCAAGGTTTTTAACATATAAAAAGCTTTCATAAATCTAGAAGACAAAAAAGAATGAATAATTCAAGAGAAACAAGATAAAGTATAGGAGGAAGAATTTCACATGAAGAAATATAATTGTTCAAACAATATAAGTAAAGCCAGTTCTCACCATCATAACCTTTAAAGATTAGGATGAGGTACATATTTTTACAAAGTAGTTTGGTACAAATTTTATATATAAAATTTTGTTCTCTTTAATGTCCTCTTAAAATTTGTTATTCTAGAATTTTTTTTCAAGTTCCTACTCTCTTCTAATTGTCAGATAGATAGATCCTAATATTTTTCCACTACTAAATATAATAGAAAAAAAGAAAATTTCAATAAATAAAAAAAGAAAATTAAAAATATTTAAGGAAAAAGATTTTGGCAGCTAAATACTAACTTTATAGTGCTATGATGTAGTCTGTTTAGTTAGTTACTGTCTACTTTATTTGTCTTGTAAATCTCTTCTCTCCTGAAGGATCTCTAAGTGTCTTAGGAAAGGTAGAACTTGTTTTCCCTAAAAAGTGATAAACACACATTAGCTGCTTAACCGAATGGCCCTTAACCAACCTGAGCAGTGAGAGGAGGACCGAGACTCGGCTACACTGGCCACCAGCAACTTACAGGTGTGAGGACAGGGTCACCCTAGGCCCATCTACCACACATTCCTCCCACAGGAGGGACTGGGCTGACCAGGCCTCTTAGCATCGAATGACCAATTTTCGACACACAGTTGGCAAGGGAACAATGAAGCGTCACCACGAAGTTGTGAACAGGAAACCCAAACTAGAGAAAAAGGTTCACGGACCTCACCTGCACGCCTGGCGCCAGCCATTGGTTCTCCACGAAGCTCTGCCCTCTGTGTCCCACTGGAGCGGACATGCGCAGAGCGCTGGCAGCTGGCTCCGCCCAGGGCTGCTGCCCGCTCAGCTCCTACCTACGCAGGTTACAAAAGGGGATTTGGTGGGATGAGCTACCATCTCCACTGCTGCACTTAATGTTGAGACCATAAGTCATCATTTCCTTTACCACTTCCATTCCCTTGACCAACCTGCCTCTATCTAGTTGAGTTTTATCACATGGTGCAATAACGCAGACTTTTATCCTGGGAGTGTGAATCTCATGTTACCTGTCCTGGTAACCCAGATACTTACATTCATAGGTGTTGTTGCCGAAATTGTCCTTTCAGTTCTCATCAGGCATAGACGCATCAAGAGGCACCCCGCTAAGTCCCATGATTTCCCAACATACTCCTCCTCCCTCCTGTATTTAGCAGCAACCCTATGTCCTCTTGGTAATGAGAATGAATTGCTGTTACCTGCAGAGTCACTGCCTTCTCTAACTTCTCGCCTGTGGGCAGGAGAAACCAAAAATAATCTGGAGGCCATTGGAGCTGTAGATTTAGTGGGACTCTCACTGTGTTCCCTGGTAGAAGTTTCTAAACTTCGAACTATAGATCCGGAAATTGTAAAAGAGGGAAGCTCACTTTTTTTTTTACAAAGACAGAAGGAGTCAGAGAGAGGGACAGACAGGAACAGAAAGAGGTGAGAAGCATCAATCATTAGTTTCTCATTGCCATTCCAACACCATAGTTGTTCATTGACTGCTTTCTCACGTGTGCCTTGACCGCGGGCCTTCAGCAGACCCAGCAACCCCTTGCTGGAGCCAGCGACCTTGGGTCCAAGCTGGCGAGCTTTTGCTCAAGCCAGATGGGGCCACGCTTAAGCTGGCGACCTCGGGGTCTCGAACCTAGGTCTTCTGGCATCCCAGTTCGACGCTCTATCCACTGCGCCACCGCCTGGTCAGGCGGGAAGCTCACTTTCTTAAATGGATTATTAAGTGATAGTGGAAGCTTCACTCCTACTTTCCACCTTTTGAAGTTTGCTGGACACAAAACTAAATATGCATAACAGCATTCAATAGTAGTACCACATCTGAAGACTTAACTACATTTGGTTTCATTCCAAGTGAAAAAGAGCAATATAGTTGTGATCTGACACTTGGTCTACAGAGAATAGCCACCACTGGGATTCTCAGTGATGCTGTTGTCCCTCTTTTGGGGACACTCCTTAATGATTATTGAAGGGAGTGCCTTTTGAGCTCTCCTGGGGACATAATTAGCTGGTAGTTTCTCTGGCATAACAAAATAAATACATTGTAACCTGTCCACCTTTCTGAGACCTTGGAGCCTTCTCCAATACTTTATAATAGTTTTGGCATCTCTACATCATTTATTTTAAGCCAAAATTGTTTCCAAGCTTTAAATAGCTATTCCAGTAGCAAGTTAGGATCAGCTCCAGGTGTACTTGCCAGAATGTTAAAAATTAACTCATGAAAGAGCACTTTCATAGAAACAGATCAGCTATTATTTGGTCTTACATTCTTTCCTCCCTGATCCAGCATCTCAAGTTAGAATGTTTTCAGAGTCCTACTAGTACTTACTGGCCAGGTTCTATAGTTCATTTGATTAACAATTCATTTCATACTGCAATATAGGTTGTACCTTTCTCCTCAGGTTATACTGAGAATTGACTCTAGTTATTTGTCCAGAAGCAATGAGGAGAGATGAAAGCAGAACTTAGAAAGGTAAAGCACCACCTTATAAAACACTCTATTGTGGTGGGTGGGGCTCTTATAAGTCACTTGACTGTCCTCCTACTGTGGAGGGTAAGGGCTCTTTTTCTGGGCCAGAGTTTCAGAAGAATCTCTGGGTTCAAGACTCCTAAGAGTATCTGCCTGACCAGGTGCTGGTGGTGGAGTGGAGAGTGTCAACTTGGGACACTGAGGACTGAGGATCAAAACCCCGAGGTCACTGGCTTGAGCACGGAGTCACCCGCTTGAGCATGGGATCATAGACATAAGCCTCTTGTCACTGGCTTGAGTAAGGGGTCACTGGCTTAGTTGGAGGCCCCTGGCCAAGGCACATATGAGAAAGCAATCAATGAACAACAACTAAAGTGCCGCAATGATGAGTTGATACTTCTCATCTCTCTCTCTTCCAATCTGTCTGTCCCTGTATGTCTCTCTAACCAAAAAAAAAAAAAAAAAAAAGAAAAACAAAAGGCATCTACTCAAATAGTTCCTCCTACATTTCAGTGTCCAACTCTCTATAAGAATTGATCTTAGTGGCGAGACTTGCTGGCTTTGTGAACTCAGCTTTCTTTACAACTCTGCTTCTCCTGGAACCAAATCTTAGGCTAGATTTTCAGCAGGTCTATCCTGTAGCGTAGGAAAGGAAGATTATTTGGATTATTGGTTGGATGTCTTCAAGTTTTCATATCAAATCCTGAATTAAATGTTGGCTTACCAAGTCTGTAATTTTTTTTTTTCCTACAGAATTTCTATGGAGGTTAACTAACTCCACAATTCATGTCTTTCAAACAGAAAAACAGTACAATTTCCTCCCATTGTATTCTATCCCAATAAACCTAAGAGAAGTCTTAGTAATTATGGTGCTACATTTTGCCAGGGATTAGCACCATGTTATGCACCAGTTTAGGGGTACTTGCTTCCACCTGGGTGCTGAGTGATTCATTGCAAGAAGCTGGTATTGAGGAACTGCTTCCTAGGTCATTTCTTTCTTTCTTTCTTTCTTTCTTTCTTTCTTTCTTTCTTTCTTTTTTTGCATTCAAGAGATAGAGAGTGGGCAGGGGGACATACAGGGACAGACAGACAGGAAGGGAGAGAGATGAGAAGCATCAACTCTTCATTGCAGCACCTTAGTTGTTCATTGATTGCTTTGTCATATGTGCCTTGACTGGCATGTTCCAGTGAAGCCAGTGACCCCTTGCTCAAGCCAGTGACCTTAGGCTTCAAGCCAGTGACCTTTGGGTTCGAGCCAGTGACCATGGGACCATGCCGATGATCCCATAGTTAAGCCAGTGACCCTGTGTTCAAGCTGGCAAGCCCATACTCAAGCCAGCAACCTCAGGGCATTGAACCTGGGTCCCCAGCATCCCAGGTTGACACTCTATCCACTGCACCACCGCCTGGTCGGGCCTAGGCCATTTCTATTTCAACTAACTCTTACTGGGCTTGGTTTTCCCCATAAGACCCTGAACCAAGGATTTGAGAGAAGGTAAATTTATTTTGAAAATAAACTCAGAAGTACCAGTAGATGAGTGGGGAAGTGGAAATAGAAGGAAAAGAAGCTAATAAAAGATGAGTTGAATGGAAGGTTCCCCTGTGAGAACCAGGAACTTAATACCACTGGGAAGTTCTGAGAGGGTGCATAGTGCATGCCTCAGAATTGTCTTTCCTGAGGGACAAAGAACCTAAGGTATTTATCCCACAATTCCGGCTATCGTTGGTTGAGAACTGCTTCTTGACATATTATCTCCCTGGCACTTCTGGTTTGCCTGCCTCAGGGGTTATATGCTCTAGAGATCAAGGGTCACAAGCACTGATAATAGAAAGTTGTGTGGTTAGTGCTTATGGAAATCATGGGTGCCAAAATAATATGGGTAGGACACAGCCAAACATCTGTTACAAATGATAAAGCTCTTATGATTACATTATGAACATCAAATGGAAAACAATGCCACCAAAAAGGAGCAGCTACTTATAGCATATCTGCACTATAGCTATTTTGTAAAGCAAGATATCACCATGCACAATTTAGATGTGCTTTTTTTAAAATGTTAATTGGTTTGGCACCTTTCTTGATCAGACTAGATGAGGATATAATTCTC
Source organism: Rhynchonycteris naso (assembly GCA_037038555.1). Taxonomy (NCBI): domain Eukaryota; kingdom Metazoa; phylum Chordata; class Mammalia; order Chiroptera; family Emballonuridae; genus Rhynchonycteris; species Rhynchonycteris naso. The sequence continues at coordinate 304,432,512 of CM072995.1, read as the reverse complement.
TGCTTAACCGAAGAAATCTATATACACTACTTACTTACTTGGCCTAAAGCTCTCTCTATGTGAACAGTAGCTATAGATGGAATAGACTCATTTCAGTTTTAATAATGCTCAGAAGTTCCTTTAAATGCACATTTCTCATCTCCTGTCTGAAACAGAATTTTAGAAATGAGTCTTAAGAACCATGGATACAGTAAAAAAAAATTTACAATACCAAGAAACTTGAAACACTTTCAGAAATAAGGAGACAGCATCTGCTAATGTTTTATTTTTCACTTGTGAAAATATATACAATATATATTACATGTACAAGTTCCACAGCTGAGTCAGAGGAAGCTGACAAAGGCACATACAATGGGGCAGATCTTTTTATACATTTTTCAGTTGGACCAACAGTCCAGGCATGGCAAGTGTCAACAAACACAACAAAAATAAGGAAGCCTGTGCACATGACTCTGAAGAACTAAATCAGAGATAACTCTTCAGTGTGTTGAGAATAGAGGTCATCACTGCAGAAAATAGCACTTATACTTAGAGGAGGCCTGTCAGAGCCACAGAGAATGCATTAAAATCTGGACAAAGAAACCAGAGGCAAAGCAAAAGCCAAGGCTTCACGTGCCAGCCAGTTTGCTCTCCTAACCTTTTTCTTTAAAACCCAAAGCCTTGGCTGATTCAACGAAGCAAATAACAGGGCCCACTTTGGTCCTGTAGAATTGTGGTCAGCTACAAGACGGGATTTTTTAAAAAAATTTTTAACACGCTAAATATTTTAAAAGCTTGTAAACACTGTGCTGATGCTGGGGAAAACATAAAAAGAACATTTGCTCTTTCTCTCTTATAGGAAAGGTATAGGCACATATCTTTGGCTTGCCACGCATGGACCCTTTCATGGCCTTTACCCAAAATGGTAAAAATTGAGGCACAATTTATGAGATGATGGGATTATTTCCACAATATGCCAGCAAAGGAGCCCACTAAGATTTGGCACAGCCGGAACAGCTGACAACCTTGGGTGACGTGAGGTGTGGCTTCACGATGTCCGGCTCAATGGATTCCATTAGGTCGCACTCATTTGCCAGTATATGTTTCACCAGGCATCTGGAGGCTTCATCAATGTTTATATTTTCCTGAAGAAAAAAACAAACAAACAAAACAAAATAGCTTATCATATTCAATTTTCTACATAATGCTGGTACAGAGACCTTTATGTGACAGAAGGGTGGTATTTTTGGCAATTCATTTAAATATCTCTTCCTATAACCCAGTGGTTCTTAACCTGGGTTCTATCGAACCCTAGGAGTTTGATGAGTCGGTCTCAGGGGTTCGGAGAAACCTCTGCCACGGAGGCCAGAATAAAGTAATACCGTAATTTGTTGTGAGTTCATGCACTTTGTTGGTTTTGTTCTTTGAGCAAGGTGATGTTCATGCATGGCTCATTTTGTGCACCAGTAAAAAAACATATACCTATGTCTTGAATTTGGAAAAAAAAAGTCAAATTTTATTTATCACTAAAGAAGGGTTCGGTGAATGCGCATATGAAACTGGTGGGTTCGGTACCTCAAAAAAGGTTAAGAACCACTGCTATAACCTATTCATGAATCATGAATCCTTTCTCTTCTCAGTTTTACTGATTCTTTCAAAGAACTTTACTTTTTATTCCTTCACACAGTTAAAAATATTTATTTTGTTTTGTAACAGAGGAGGAAGAGTGTTTTGTAAGTTCACTTAGTAGGTTGAATTAAAGTTATAGGGCAATTTTCTTATTTTTCACTTACTCTTGCAAAATATTTACCTGCAGTGCACTAAATACAAAGTCTTGATCTCCAATAAAATCAATTTTGACTGTTTTTATCACAATTTGTAGAACTTCCCTGATATGTTTACTCACATTCAATGTAAAGAGATAAGGACATCCTTGTCAAATTGTATGAGTACAAACCTTGTTGTCCAATCTGAAGTGTAACTACTTATCCCTATTTTTTGTTTGTATGTCAGAGTTGTTGATATATTTTGAAATCAATGCATGACATCATATTACACAGAAAATGGAAGAAACAGTAATGGTTGGCAAATGGTATTTATCCTAAATGGCATTAGAAGTGAATAAACATTAGCCTGTTCCCTGTTCTTCAAGCTCAACCCTGAGTTCACCTGCTATGAAAACTTAAGGTAACTTTGCTAGTTCAGACAACAGCCTGGTTACTTTTTCCCATATGCAGAATGAATGGTTCTGGGGGTTACTAAAACTAAAACAAGTTCAAGTGTTGCTTGCTTTTGTTCTTGTTTGTGATGTTTTTATTGGTTTATATAGGAGACCAGAATTCATGTCTCTGAGCCTCCCCTTTCCTCATTTTTACAATGATCTTCATGATGATAGTATCTAATAAAAATTGCTTCCCTTCACCAGTGTAATGATCATTGGTGCTTTCACAGTGTGAACATGCTAGGTACTTTATATACATAATCTTTTTTAATCCAAGGATTTTTATTTCTGTTCTTACAGATTTGCTGTTATTGTTGGGGGGGGGGGGAGGTCCTGTCTACCTTTAGCTCAAGTATCTGCCTCATGCTATGGAAGCTAGTCTATAGAAAATAGCTTACTTCTGTCCTCTTCTCTGCTGTGCAAGTTACTATGCCTTCAAGTCACCGCCCATGCTTGGCATGCCTTCTGTCACTCCTCTTCTTCCTAATGTCATACCCAGGGGTCATACTTGAACTACTTGCTCTCAGTCAGTATCCTGACCAAGGTAGGGACACATCCAGCTCAATGCTTTGCTTTGGAGTCCAGCCACTTGTTTATGTGACCATTTGGAAGCCAGGTCCAGGTCCTCTAATGTCTCAGATTCAAGGAAGGTGGGGATATGTATTTAGCCTTACTTAGTCTTCCTGGCCTTGGCCTCCTGGGCCAGCACATTTCACTAAATATGCCCCATATTTGGGTGGTTATGGAGTGTTTGCCCAGCCATTACTAAACCAATACTTTGGTTCCCACTTGGATACTGCTTGTGTGTTAGAGAAGTAGGCAACAAAATCCTTTTTCAGACACCAAACATGGTATTTCATCATATCTGTTTGCAGAAAATAAAACTGAAGTTTAGAGAGATTAAGAGACTTCCCCAAGATCACACTGTGGGTGGGACTGGAGTGCCAGAACTCAGACTCGGTCTTTCTGACATCAAAGCCTGGCTCTTAAAGAGCTATATTCCATTTCATGATTGTTCTGAAGATCAAGTGCAATAACAAATAGGTTTTCTTACCACCACATTAGGCCCAATAGATGCTAAATAAATCTTAGTCCTTTTTTCCTTCAGACATTAGAAGAAAAACATGTTTCTATGACAGGAAAATCTAGTTATAAGCGTTAAAAAGGACCTTTTTTATGTACAATATAAGTTAGATTTGCCAGTCACATTTTTAAAAGTCCACTCATATATTAACATGCCAGTTAAATGGAGTTTTGTTTCATTAATATGCAAGTTGCAAAATCTAATAATGAGGAAAGTGAAATGCTGGTTGGACAAATCAATAAAAATCCATTATCATTATGAGAAAAACAACTAGAAACTCAGCCCAGTTAGGGGCACCTAGACAGATCATTTCAGTAAAAGGTAAGAGGAAACTGATGCAATGGTTTGTGAAGTTCAACACACTTGAATAAAGGTTAGTTGGTGTCAGCACTAGGACATGAGACCATGTCTAGTCCATCGGAGCCTAGGAGTAGCAGTGCCTGCTTTTAGACTGGATATAGGAACAAAGTGGCCCTTCATGATGACTGAGCCCTATTCATTCATTCAATTTAACATATTTTAGATTCCCACTAAGTACTAGACATACAAAGATAAACACAATAAGTCCTGTCCTTGACTGAGCTTATATACTAGCAAGGTTTATGTAAATAGCAAGGGCATAATAGGACGTTATTTATTGTTATTTATTCCAAGGTTGGAAATGGCATTCTGAGCCATATCACCGGAGAGGCGTGAATGCTAAATTGGTGAAGTAGAGTCATTGAGGTTAATTTGTGGGTAAAGTGTCTATATACAAAATACAATACAATTCTAGTACTAGAGAAAACTATGCAGATGCTCAGCACTCTGTTTTTGTTTCTTTTATTAATTTTAATTTTAATGGGGTGACATTGATAAATCAGGGTACATATGTTCAGAGAAAGCATCTCCAGGTTATTTTGACATTTGATTATAATGCTTACCCATCACCCAAAGTCAAATTGTCTTCCATCACCTTCTATCTGGTTTTATTTTTGCCCGTCCCCTTCTTCTACCCCCTCGCTCTACTCCTTCTTACCCCCAACCCCGTAACCACCACACTCTTGTCCATGTCTCTGAGTCTCATTTTTATGTCTCATCTATGTATGGAATCATTTATTCTTAGTTTTTTCTGAATTACTTATTTTACTCAGTATAATGTTATCAAGGTACATCCATATTGTTGTAAATGCTCTGATGCCATCATTTCTTATGGCTGAGTAGTATTCCATTGTATATATGTACCAAAGCTTTTTAATCCACTCGTCTTCTGATGGACACTCGGGCTGTTTCCAGATCTTTGCTATTGTGAACAATGCTGCCACGATCATGGGGGTGCATTTCTTCTTTTCGAACAGTGCTATGGTGTTCTTAGGGTATATTCCTAAAAGTAGGATAGCTGGGTCAAAAGGCACTCCGTTTTATCACTTAATCTATAGGTAAGTATTTAGTAAACACTTGCTTACCTCGGTGCCACAGTGGTGAAGGCTGTGGCACACCTATTTCAGATTAGAAATTTCTAGAGAAAGCCAGAAAGAAGAGCAAGCCCATTGTGTACCACTGTGTTTACCACATACAGACTACCGGAAGGTGTGGTGGGTAGTGTTGAGCTTAGACCTGAAGCCAAACTCTTGTCTCAGCTCCCCCACTTTTTGGTTGTTTGACCTTGGAAAAATACCTTTGCCATTTCTTGCCTCTGTTTCCTTATCTGTAAAATGGAAACCAAGAAATCTACTTTACAGGTAATTATAAATTAAGAATGTTAATAGTTAGCACATGTAAAATGCTTAGACCAGTGGTTCTCAAAGTGTGTGCCAGGGCGCACTGGTGTACCCTAGAAGATTTCCAGGTGCACCCTATGGTATTCCAGAGAAATATGTGCCTGTTGGGGACCAAAAACCAAACAGAGTTTTGGGGAGTTTAGATTTTTGAGGGACAGAGGTGCATGGAATTGGCTGTAAACTGACAGCCCAACCCTCCACCTCACTTGCCTGATTAGGTTGCAAAAGGCTGTTAAGCTGTGGTGCTGGATTGTTTACACTACCCCCCATATTCCCCAGAAAGACTGGAGGCAAGTTTCTACTATCCTTTGTTCGGTGAAAAGTTAAGATGATATGTATAGTGAGGGTTTTTGATAGATGATTAAACATAAGAAATTGTCTCTTGAAGCCTTTTGGATTTCTATAAAAGAAGAATATGTGACAATATCTAAAAAAGCTTTGAACATTTTACTACAATTTTCAACATCCTATTTATGTGAATTAGAATTTTCTAACCTCAACACAATTAAGAGTAAAAAGAGAGAAATTCTTCAATGTATTGACAAGGAAATGGGAGTTTGCCTTTCAAATATATGCCCAAACATTGAAGAAATCACTAGGACACATCAGGCTCATGTTTCTCATAAACACAAGAATGAAAAAACTTAACACATTCACTCTGGGACCTGCTGAGTTTACTAAATCTTACTAAGAATGTATCTATATATATATAAAAAGATAAATATTTTGTCATTTTATTTTTAACCCCTTTCTTACAAATTCTAAAAAGCATAACAAAGTTGTACAATAAAAATGTTTTTTAATGTCAGAATAAATTTAATTTTGTCATATTTATTTTGTTTAATTGCTATAAAAGCACGCTTGGACTTTATATTTTTCTTTAATATTTGACTTAATTATTATAACATATTTGTCAGGAATTTGTATATAGTGCGCCTATAATCATTCATAGGATTTTAAATGCGCCCACTGGCTTAGACTGATACTTAAACAAGGACATAGAGTAGACATTAATCAATGTTGTCTATATATTCTTCGCCTGTAATCACCAGAAGAACATGATAATGTGTGTATTCTAGTCTCCCATTTTGCAGCGGAGGATGCTGACATTGAGAAGGGGTAAGTGGCTTGCCCCAAGACACTCAATGGGAAGTGGCAGGGCCAGGTGTGAGCCCAGTGAGAAAAGTAAACACTACTATTTACTATATGCTTACTACAAATGCAAGGTGTTTAGTGTTTAAAGCACAGGCTTTAGCCAGATGCTGTTTCAGCTCCCCTAAGAAAATATTTCCCCAAATAAATAAAGGGACAGCATGGGAAGGGTGCATGATTCCCGCACAAACAGGGTAGGAGCACGCAGTCAGGGCCTCAGGCAAGGCTGGTTTCTACTACTGGACCATCTATCCACCACTGAAGTCACAGCCAGGATCTAGACAAGGAGAAGAAATAGCAAAAAGGAGCAAACTTCTCACTCCCCTTCTGTCCACGGCCAGCATGGTTCAGCAAACCGTGCCTGATGGAACCACAGGTTCTGACCTTTTGGGAAATTATATTGCAATATAATTAATTGAGCTACGGGGCACTCAAGTAGACACAGCCAAGTGCACAATTTCTAGGTGATTGCGAAGAAGCAGAACTGCTGACTTGAGTGCAAAATGCTACCTGGGAATTTTTATTTGCATTTATTCAGGAAAGTAGTAACATCTCCAGGAGCATCTATTGCTAAAAAGGAAATCCATCCATTCTATTACTTCCAAGAGAGGTACACTTAGACCAATTCTGACTGATTTATTTACATATTTGCAATATGACAAAATAGTCTGTTGTGCCAGCTGCTTTAGGTTGATGTGTGCTCTCAGCTTTCTGCCTCTGCTCAGAATCTTTTCATTTATTTCAATAAGCATGCCTGATAAACAGGCTTTGAAATTACAAAGAGAGCATTTTAGTAAAAACAAATGATAGTAACCACTGGTTATTATTTAATGTCTATGTGGAGCATAGAGCAGGTGCTTTACTTATGAAATTACATTCACATTCAACTTTCTCAAAAATCGGTTAAAGAGTTAATAGCCAGATCTTGGTCAATCTGTCATTCCAACCAAACCTGGCCTAACTCCACTTCCTATCCGGCTCTCATACATAGTTTACAGTGTCTCCCAGGATTAAAACAGATACAAAATAAATTTTATTTGTAAAGCATTAGGTCTCAGTCCTGGCTGCATATTCAATTCACTTGGAGAGTTTAAAAAGATTGTTACTGGAGCTCTCCTCCCAGATATTGTTATAATTTATCTGGGATGGAGCCCATACTTTTTAAAAAAGATTCTCCACTCTTAAAATGTGCATCCAGATTTGAGACACACTTGTATAATTAAGAATATCTTTGAAGGCAATAGTGAGCTCTCTGGAAATAGCATTTAATACAGTGATTTTTAAGCTGCACTGATTCTGCTCTTCCTGTTGATAAAGGCATATACATCTAAACTATCTGAGGTCTTGGGTACTTTTTCAGTTTTTTAATTGGCTCTTTAGAACATCTGTCTGGTGGCAAATTATTTAATATCTGATCTGCGGTGCCAGAGAGCAAAAATATTCTAGCAGAAACCCTTCACTTCTGCCTAGTTAGAGGCTGGCAAAGAATCCATCCTCCCCTAATCTTTCCAAATACATCAACCTCAAGCAAAATACCAAGTGCATCAGAAGCTTCGAGGTAAGGGCACTAAATTCCTTAGCCCCATGAAATTTTAATTAGAACAGATGGCCTGCTGGATAATAACACCACTGTAAGAAATTTTACACAGAGCAGGGGTTTTCAAATCTTGACTCTAAGATTCAGTGCTTGTTTACCGAGCACATAAGTGCCAAACTCTACTAATTTCATTCATTTTAGTTCCTATCTAATATGGGGTGAATGTATGTAGCATTTTTGTCTGCTTAGCACTTCTCCCTCATCCTAACACCACTCCGCATTTCCTTCGGGTAACTGTCTCCTCCCAGTGCAATCATGAGCTTCTATTGTGGCTCCTCCTAACTGAGCCTCGTGTCTCAGTAATTGTTTCCTGAAGTGGCATCTAATTTCATATTCACGATTAAGCTGAGGTGAGAGGTGCTGCTCTCATCTTACAGATGAAAAGAGAAGTGAGGTTCAGAGAGGTTAAATGATACACACAAAGTCTCAGGAAGGGGCAGAATTTGACTTCCAACTTCAATCCCCAAAGCTTCCATATATTTTCCTTTTCTCCTCCTTGCTGACTTTTTGGAGTCTAAGGCCAATAATTTGTTAGTGCCCAAGGGAAGGTCTGCCCGACTTAATTCCAGTTAAAGTCCTATTTATTGAGTGCTAACTATGAGAAGAAATTATGTTTTATTAACTTATTTCTATCGTGATTAAATGCTTTCACTATGACACCTGTATGTGCCAGGTCTGAGAATCGACATAAGAACCCTGCTGTCTCAGACAGCAGTAGGATGGAAGGGAAAGAGAATGAGCTTTGAGTCAGGCTTTAGAATTTGGTTTAGCCACTTACTGTGGGGCCAATGGCAAGTCCAAATCCTGGGCCTCACCAGCATAATCTGTAAAATAAGGCTAATTATAACTCTACCTTGTAGGATTCTTGTTAGAACTTTAGAATTAAATAATATACAGAGATGAAGCACCTAGACATTATACAGGTCCTCAGATGAATACAAGCTCATATCTCATGTCTGCTTCCCTTCGTCTTCCCCCTTCAGGTCATTCTTCAGTGATCATCTTTCATAAGAAGTTGCCTCTGACTCGCCCAGGCTGGGAAAAGCACCCCTCAATTCTAGCACCTATCACTGGGCAATATGTAATGGCCTGTTTTCTTGGCCTGTATCCTCCACTGCTGTATCTTAGTGCCCAGCTTACTACTGCCTGCAGACAGTAGGCTCTAGGAAGACAATGGGTACATGGATGAATGAAAGAAAAATGAATGAACACATACATGTACAAGGCCCTCAGAAGAGTAACAAGTTCAGGTTTCAACCTGGAAATAATTTTAGATGTGGGTGATTTCTACAAAGAACGAAAAAGAAAACACATTCACTACAGACTATTTCACAAGTCAAACTGCCTGTCCTTATCTTGTTTTCCAGTTATGATATGACACCATTCTTTTCAGGTGAAATGAAAGGAAGCCTGCCTGAACCATTTTATAAAAATTGAGCTGAATGACTAAAGCCTTTGCAGTTCCACAGACCCATACTGGAACACTGATTCTGCTCTTTCAAAAATAATTCTTTATACCCTGTTGTTCCAACAACTATTCCAATAACAAGATAAATTTAGGCAAAATACTTTTCTTGCAACTCACCTATAATATAAAAAGAACAGCAGCCCCCAGACAGAAGTAGGAGGATTAGAAATATTATATTTGGGACAAAAGCAGAACTTGGATAACATTATATATTTTATAATTATATATTATGAACAATTATTTTAATATCCTTTCCTTTTAAGAATGTTCATAAAACTTAATGGTTCATTCTAGCTTAGCAATTTCTTTTCAGAACTTTAGTTTATCTTTTCTTTATATACAACTCTTTTGTTCACTTAACTAATTCTTCAGTACAGAGTTTAAAGCCCTTATTTTTCCAGACAACATAAGTTAAACTGTCACTGTTATTTTTTAAAAAAATATAGGAAAGTGGACATGTTGATAAGACTAAAAAATCCATTTTTAATCACCTTTTCGTATTTGGAATGGCATGATTCTAGCTAACTACGGGAACTCTATCCTCAACCCTAGAACCTAAGCCTGTCTCTCCCGCCAAATCCCTGATGTTGAACTCTGAAATGACAGTCAGATACCAAGTCATTCTTAGCCTGAGCAACCTCACTTAGCATGTGCTATATATAATTTACTTCTTCGTGGTGTGCAATAATACAAAGCTATCCTTTTTTTCATCCTACAAACTTTAATAGCAAAGAAAGAGGTGATGGATCAAGTTGGCCTTATTGTATAATATTAAAATATCATGTAACTAAATGAAATAATTTGTTACTTAACAAATAACCATTGAGCACTTTCCATGGACCAGGCACTATTCATCAGTCCTCATACTCTTTGCTTTAAAAGGCTATGGAGTCAGCTCTTAGGTGATGATTTTATTAGTTCCAGCTTCTACTGGCCTCTGCTGGCCTCTGCTTAGAGGTAATCACTATGACTCTTGATCCTAGGTCAGATCTTCTATAGTCTCTTCTCTAATCATATGCCTCCATTTTCATCCTATGGCAATCATCTTACCTATTCCTTCTAGACTGTCTCCTGACTACTCTAATTTTAGTGTAGCCACACTCTTACCTCATCCCTAATTCCCAGTTCAGAAAGACTTTGTTGGCTCACATTGCCGACTCAGAATCAGGCCAGACCACTAAACTGAGGGCCAGCCATATGGCCACAACTTACTGTGCTGCCTCATCTCCACTGGTTTCCAACTGAACTAAACCACAGGCCACTCCCACAAGGTGTTTGGCTTGGGATATTCTTCCTTCATGTCTATCTGGAGATCTCCTGCCTATCCAGAGCAAACATATCTTGTCTGGGTTTGTCTATATGCACACACACACACACACATGCACATGTGTGTGTGTGTGTGTGTGTGTGTGTATCTTAAAGAGTTTTTTTAAAAAGTTATTTTTCAATTAGAGTTGACATTCAGTATTATTTTGAATTAGTTTCAGGTATACTGCATAATGGTTATCAATTCCATAATTAATGAAGTGATTTTCCCAATGATTCAGGTACCTACCTCATCTGGGAGTATTTAACTACTGACATCTAACTGACTCACAAGGGTTTCATTTTATTCTGCTTTTAACTTTCAGATGTCATTCAAGTATATTTCCCAATTTCAGAATCTTTTGGTCATCTTGAATTTCTATTATTTGTACATTTGGTTATGTAAGAGGAAAATAGAAGGACTCAGAACTGTCCTAGCTCTTCTAACTGCTAGTTGTGTGACCTCGGGGAAGTCACCATATCCTCTCTCCCAACCTCAGATTCTTTACCAATAATCTGTGATAAAAATAATGCCCACTTCATCAAGTTGTTGAGGATGTGCATAAAATGAGACGAGATATGTGAAAGAACTCAGCAATAGTGTCAGCATACAATAGGCCTGAAAAAAAAGCATAACTCTTGGGAAGCAATACAACATTGCATTAATATTAGTAAGTTATATATAAAAATGTTTGAAGGGACAGACATACTCTTTGTTAGAGTAACATATGTCAAAGTGGGCTCTGAAATTTCATAAAATAATACAGGATAAAAAGGCATCTTATGGTTAAACCATTTTATGAAATGTTAAGTTAAAAATAATTCCAAAATGTTTTTTTATTGCAAAATTCCTCAAAGTCCTAAATGCTTACAGAATGTGGCATGCAATGGAAATTCTTGCATTAAGTGGAGAAAAGATTTAGCATCTGGGTGACAGGAACCATAGGGAACAAAAGCACAGGAAACTTGGATCCGAGGGTAAAGATCTGCAACAGTAATGTGGATCAAGAAAAGGCAGATTCAACCTGACCAGGTGGTGGTGCAGTGGAGAGAGCATTGCACTGGGACAAAGTGGGATGCCAAGGACCCTAGTTTGAAACCCTGAGTTTGCCCGCTTGAGTGTGGGCTCAACAGCTTGAGCGCGGGCTCATCCGGCCCAAGTGTGGCATGACCCCATGGTCACTGGCTTGAGCCCAAAGGTTGCAGCTTGAGCAAGGGGTCACTCACTCTGCTGCAGCCCCCTGATCAAGGCACATATGAGAAAGCAATCAATGAACAACTAAGGTATGGCAACGAAAAACTGATCATTGATGCTTCTCATCTCTCTCCGTTCCTGTCTGTCTGTGCCTATCTGTCCCTCTCTCTGTCAAAAAAAGAAAGAAGGGAGGGAGGGAGTGAGGGAGGGAGAAAAGGAAAAGGGAGATTCAGGTTGACATCTAAAGGTTGGAGGAAAGCAAGCAGTTCCCCTTTCCCCACTGTCATCTCCAAGCACAGAATAAATTTTATAAACTTCTCTGATCACAGAACTCTTATCTCATGTTCTGTCTTGCAGGGCTAGTATTCCTTTTTGCAAAATTTGGCAACTACTGATAAAGGGTATTGGTGGTACATATGGGGGTGTTTATGGTGTTTTTTTCTGTGTAACAGAGACAGAGAGAGGGACAGATAGGGACAGACAGACAGGAAGGGAGAGAGATGAGAAGCATAAATTCTTCATTGTGGCACCTTAGTTGTTCATGATTGCTTTCTCATATGTGCCTCGACCGGGGGGCTACAGCAGACCAAGTGACACTTTGCTTAAGCCAGCGACGTTGGGCTCAAGCTGGTGAGCCTCGCTCAAACCAAATGAGCCCACACTCAAGCCGACAACCTCGGGGTTTCAAAACTGGGTCCTCTGCATCCCAGTCTGATGCTCTATCCACTGTACCAATGCATGATCAGGCTTTGTGGTGTTTATGAAGTGATTTTGTATTGTCCTTGTGGTTACCTTGGGGGTGTTACCCCTAATTTTACCTTTCTCCATTTTTCTGAGCCTAGCCCAAAATGAAGCGCATGTGTTTCTTTTCATATGATTTCAACAGAGTAGAGTGAGATAATGCTAATAGTAAAGTTGGAAAAAGGGGCCTGACTGGTGAAGACAAAGTCCTGATATTATCCACCTGAATGCACCTTCTCTGACCATTGCCCTACCTCCAACCTGAGTTGGTTGGGCTTGATTTCTCTCAAGTGCATCAATAGCTATTATCACGTACAACTGCAAAGACTTTTAGAAGTTTACCTTCTCACTAGATAGTAAATTTCTTGAGAGCAGAAGTGGCACTTTTATGTACTTAGAGTGTTGCCAGCATCGTATACTGGCCTGTTGGCATGTATGTGCTCAAGTAATTTATGAATAAATTGACCTATAAATATAAAAAGGAAAGAGAAAAGGACCAATACCAATTAAAAATCACAATGAAATATTATGGGCTGTTCCATGTTGAAATCTATTACACTGAAGTTTCTTTAAACTCAGGTAAACTTTAGACCAGTGGTAGTCAACCTGATCCCTACCGCTCACTAGTGGGTGTTCCAGCTTTCATGGTGGGCGGTAGAGGAGCAACCAAAGTATAAATAAAAAGATAGATTTAACTATAGTAGGTTGTTTTATAAAGATTTATTCTGCCAAACTTAGCGAAAATCTGACATAAAGTACTTGGTAATTATTATTTTATGCTTTAACTTGCTGTAACTCTGCTATATAAATCTTTTAAAGTTACTTCCCTACTTTATAAATCACCATTACTGTGGAACCGGTGGGAAGTTAGAAAATTTTACTACTAACAGAGATACAAAAGTAGGCAGTAGGTATAAAAAGGTTGACTACCCCTGCTTTAGACAGAGAATTAACAGATGTGGGTCCTAGCCCTGATGTTGCTACAAACTAGCTTAGTCACTGGAAACAGATCAGGTCTTCTCTTGGGCATCAGTTTCAACAGCTGTGAAAGGAGAGAATTTACATTCTGACTTTATCCAAACAGAACTAAAGGTGACTCTTGAGACTATCTCCAGCCCTTGGCTAATATAGTTAAACTTGTAGGAATCCTAAGAATAATGCTTCCTTAATGGTAAAGATTTCTCACATTGTGAGTTTAAGTATAAGATGCTTATTCAAGCATTCATTTACTACTGCAAGTGTACTCTATCAACATGATTAGCCCTAAGTCACTGGTTGCAAAAATCAGAACACATTGAATTGCCCAGGTCATCTGGAGGGTAGCTCTCAGGAGTGATGGAATGGCTGAAAGATTCAGGTCACTCCAAGAACCTTAGGAAATAAAATTAAACTCTGAAACACTATCAGGTCAGCTTCCATTTCACTATCTGCCCAGCAGCTTTTTGGACACAAAGAGGGAGAAAGATGCCAGCAGCCTCTGGGCTTCTATTCTCATGGCTTTGCCACCCAAGCACAAAGGCCTCAGACTCCAAAACTGAGTTGGAGAAATCCTGGGGAATGACTCTGGCTTCAGTCACATGTTCACAGTGGAGAGAAAAGCAACACTGAATCCAGAAGAGAATGATACCAGGAGGGGGCCTCACTTAAGTTATGTGGGCATTATTGACCAATCACGATGACTTGAGAGAGAGAGTACATGGGAGATGGTATGTTCCATTTGGACAACCTGTGGGTGGAGCTGCACGGGGATGGCAGGGGTAAGAGCACAGAACTGGCCATGGAGAAATCATGGCATAATAAAGAAACTGTCAGTTTTACTTACTATATTGCTTCATGGACATTTGCTATCATCTACACTAGTTTGGATGTATGTACTTACATTTTAGACATACATAAATAATTTATGCTTTTAAAAGGAAATAGGAAAATATATTTTTCATAAAATGTTACATTACAAATAGATACATATCTAGTGGCATCTGATAATTTTAGCATATGCAGAATCAGGGAACAGTGGAGGCTCTTACATTCAACATGCAAAAAGAGGAAAGTTGAGTCAAAACACAAATGATCTGAAAAATAAGTACCTCTTCAGAAAAGCATAAAGTAGTTGCTTCATCAATTTTTCTGGGGGAAAAGAAAACAACAAGAGATAGAAGAGGCTTCATAGAGCTTAACAAAAACCTCAGTTCTGATTTTTATACAAATCCACCTAATTAAATAGATTTAAAAGGACAATAACTTTGCTAGATAAAGGATGTTTCTGCTTCAAATGTAAGCTTTAAAAATCCTGATTTTGTTCCTGAGAACCATTTAGGATGTATTCATGCTTTGTTGCATTATAAAATATTATTTAGAAGACAACTTAGCTTTTCTTGCTTATCCTGGGTACCTCTTACTTTTTCTCTCTTCCTCCTTCTGCTAGTATCATGTATTTATAGCTACAGGTGTATAACTAATCAACTAATTCATGAGTTCTCACTATAAGGATAAATATGACTTAAAAGAGAAAGAATGCAGTTCTTTTAAATATACACATATTCCTAGTTAGAAACAGGTTAAAATGTTAGTGAAATCAACTGGTGATTTGATTACAGATAATTCTAATCTTCTCGTTTATAATTCTGGTTATTTTCTGAATTATTCATAAACCATATATACTATGTAAATATTCACAAAGTGTGAATCAAAGAGAATAAGAGCAATTAATTTTAAACCATAAATAGTTTACCAAGTCCTAACATCTTTTTCTTATCCTTCAAGCCCAGACAACAGAAAAGAGACAGCATACCTATAAATATTTCATGAACTTTAAAACAGAAATATATAAGAATGAATGGAAAATTATGTAAGTTTTTCTCACAAAGAAAAAAAGAAATCTGTAAGATTGAGTCTGGAGAAAAATAAGGACAGGAAGCTCAGAAACAGAAACTCTAACTATGCAATCATTTGTTATCCAACAAAGAAGAAAGAGGAAAGATATCTAAGAGAATGCAGTTGGACACAGGAATATCTCAGGAAAGATTCGGTTTAAAAATAACAAACACAAAAGATAGAAGGAGAAGGGGAGGAGAAGTGAACTCAAAACAGATTCAAGGGTGGTCTGGACTCATTTAAATAGAGTCAGGAAGCTCAAACCAAGTATAAAGATATGTCTAGAGAAAATACTACATGCAGAAAATGATATATTGACACTATTCAGAGCAGAACTCTTATCACAGAGGGACAGACTAAAGCTTGAAAAATAGGGTGCAAGGTTAACGGATGACATAGTAAAGCAGAGCTAACACAACAAACTTACTTCATTTACTCTTATAATAAAGATGTCAGACTGAGCAAGCAGGAGACTACCTTTCCCACCTTATCTTTTAGTAAAATGTTCCTCATACTGTCCTGTGGACAGGGTGGCCATGGGTTGGCTTCAAAGTAAAATGGGTCAATTTAAATGGCTCAAATGGTGGCTGAGGACTACTAATTATTTAATTACATTAAACAAGAGAAGTAATTTCCAAGGTAGTGGCACAAAGCTTAAACTTCTGATGGGAACTAACCTCATTTTTATCAGAAGTTTGGAAAAGTCAAAATACCGGCACCCTCTACTACCTCCCTTCTCTGTGGCCTCATTTTCTTATCTAAATGTGGGAGTGCCCAGGGCTTAGTTATTGATCTGCTCCTGAAGCTGGACTTTTCTCCTGAACTCCAGAAGCACAATCAACTACCTTTTCTAGATTCTAACAAAATGGGAGTTCCCCCACTTTCTGCTTAATCCATGGTTTCAGTGACTTACAGTTAATCACAGCCCAAAAACATTAAAGAAAAATTACAGAAATAAACAATTCATAAGTTTTAATTTGTGAGCCATTTTGAGTATTATGAAGAAATGTCCCACTGTCCCACTCCACAGTCCAGGATTTGACTCATCTCTTTGTTCAGTGTATCTGTGGTATATATGGTACCCAACCCAACCATCAGACATTGAGTAGCTGTCTTGGTTATCAGACTACTGTCATGGGATCATAGTGTTTGTGTTCAAGTAACATCTGCAGTAGCCTAACACTCCATCACAATACCTACATCACTGCCCTCACTTCAGCTCATCAAGTAAGCATAACATCAATCTCACATCATCACAAGAAAAGTCAGTACAGCATAAGACATTTGAGAGAGATGGGCTACATTCACTTAACTTTTATTACAGTATATTGTTAATATTGTTCTATTTTATCATTAGTTACTGTTATTAATATCTTACTATGCCTGATTTATACATTAAACTATCATAGGTATGTATTATAGGAAAAAGATCATATATATATATATATATATATATATATATATATATATATATATATATATATATATATAAGCTTCAGTACTATCTTCAGTTTTAGTATTCAATGGAAGTCTTGAAATACAATATATCCCCTGTTGATAGGAGAGGACCACTGTATGCAAAACTGAGTCCTGGATATCTCTCTGTTGATTCCATCATATCTTGGAACCCCTATATCAGAGAACGTCAGCTCTATTCTAGTTGTGTAGCCATCACCAAATTCTACCTTTCTCTCATTATCTTCATTCAAATAGTCAGGAAACCCTCTCTGAAGTATGTTAAAAAATACATGTAGAGTTTGACGACTTCCCACAGTTCCTCTTAGATAGTGCAACAGAATCCTAGCCAATCTGTTTCCAACCTTTCCCAATATAATTCAGGCTCAACAAAACTGCCAGTATGATGGTTTAAATCAAACTGTATCACATCTTTGATCGGACCCAATGTCTTCCCACCTCACCCAGGGAAAAACTTTAAGTTGGTACAATGCTCTAGGATTCAACATGACCCTATCACCTCCCTGACCTCATCTTTATCATTCTATTGAAGCCCAGTAGTCATTTCCTACCACGGTGCCTCTACACTCTCTTCCTGGACCATTCTGCTCCCAGGAATATATATGGCTCAAAAATGGCCCTCCTTCAAATCTTTAATTTAAAAAATAAAAACACCTTCACAGTGAAATTTTCCCTGAATACTTGTCTAAAATTGCTTTCCTCCTTCTGAACTGCCCTCTACATCCCACCCATATATATGCCATACACACTCTAGACTTCTTATCTCAATTTTCTTAGCACTTAGCTCATCTGAAAAAAATACATATTACATGTATTTATCTTTTTATTGGTTGTCTCATCCACTACAATGTAAGCTCCAAGAAGCCGGCATTTTATCTGTTTTGTCAACTGGTATAGCCCTGGTGCCTTAAACAGTGCCTGGCACACAGAAGTGAGGCACTCAATGCTTAATAAAGAAAGAACAAATGAAACTATAAAATAAGTAGTTAGATCATAAGTTGATTTTGAAGTACTATTCAGATATAATCTTCCTGTGTTTCTATGCAGTGGTAGAAGAAGACATGATAACATGATAATTTGGAAATTAGATATGGGTTTCTTTCACTATGTAACACTAGACCTTTTCCAACTTTGACAATTTGACTTTCTCCTCATGTGTGCTGTTCTTTACAAAAATATGAAACACAAAACCTTAAACTTTCTCTTCCCAAAGGAACTCTTCCTTTTCAAAGAGACTCAGTTGCTATAATGAGCTCCTTGAGATAGCATTTTAAAAATGGGATTTATTACCTGCCCAGGTAGTGGCGCAGCAGATAGAGCATCAACCTGGGATGGTGAGGACCCAGGTTCAAAACCCTGAGGTTACTGGCTTAAGTGTAGGCTCATCTGGCTTGTAAATTGGATCATAGACATTGACCCCATGGTTCCTGGTTTGAGCCCAAAGGTCACTGGCTTGAGCAAAGGGTCATTGGCTTGGCTGGAGCCCCATGGTCACGGCATGTGTAAGAAGCTGCAACTACGAGTTGATGCTGCTCATCTCTCTCCCTTCCTTTCTATCTTTCCCTGCCTCTTTCTCTTCCTCTCATGCTAAAAAAAGGGGGGGAGTTGCTATTTTCACACAAGGTTTCAGAAACATATTATATGGGTAATGCTAGGCACCTCATTGCTGTCAACCTCTCTTTATTTGGGAATGCTGGAGAACATGAAAGATAAAAGATTTGCCCTGTGGTTCTCAAAGATTGTGCCTGCACTAGAAAAAGCCAAGTGACCAAGAATTAAACATGTTCTCAACAGAGAAGGTCCTCTGGAGCAAACTTTGACAGGCAACATTATTCTCAAAAGATGACTTTACTTCATTTAGTTCAAGAAAATGGATTTACAACTCTTGATTTTTCGGTCTTTGGCTTTTCTAACATATTCCTAGGACAATGCAATCACTTTAGAATACCGCTGGACAGGTCAGGCTAACCTAGTTTTTAAACAGCGCCCCGACATGTCAGGTCAATGAACAGACTGCTGAAGAGGGGCTGCCGCCACTCATAACTTCTGTCTAATGGGATATTGATTTCCCCCAATCCCGGCAGGCGGTCCCAGGGAATCAATACCTCACTGGTCAGTGAAGCAGACAGAGATGAAACATAAGACCTTGGGAGAGCAGGGCTGTCACCCACAAATCTAAGGGTGCTTCAAAGATGGCAAACAAGACACATTAAAGAAGGTAAAGGACCACAAAACCAAGGAAAAACAAAATCAATATTGAAAAATATGAAGCAGTACAGAGAGGGAGAAGTCAAGCATGCCTCAGCAAAAAAACTCTTCCTGGGGCTCTGGCCAATTAGCTTGGTTAAGAGTGTCATTCGAAACGACAAGGTTGTGGGTTCGATCCCACACGGGACACACACAGGAATCAAACAATGAATGTATGACTGAGTGGAACAACAAATGAACGCCTCCTTTCCTCATCATCTCTCTCTCCCTTCCCCTCTTTATTTCTCTAAAAATCAATAAAAATTAAACCCTGGCAGGTAGCTCAGTTGGTTGGAGCATCATCCTGAAACAAGGTTGCCAGTTAAATTCCCTGGTCAAGGCAGCTCCATATTCCTGTCTGTCTCTCTGCCTCTTTTAAAAGAAAAAAAAAAAAAAAGTACCCCTCCTGAATGTGGAAGCAGTCCTGACAGAGACTCAGCCTTGCCTATTATTTTTTTCTTTTAAAAGTAGAAGCTGAGATAGAAAGCACCAGGTACATCCAGACTCAATCAGACTGGAGTTTAAAATCTCCAGTTCTGACACTCACCAGTTTTGACTTTGAGTAAGTCACTTATACCCTGCTGTATTTGAGGATAAAATAACCCTACTTTTAAAAATAATTGCAATAGATTAAATTATATAATAACTAAGATTGGGTCAGAAATAGACAACCAACAAAAGGACCAAGGGCATGGGTACCTTCTAGTCAAGCCTGGCAGACTAAGGGAACACATTTCCTTTTCTTACCAAAACTCAAAAAATAAATAAATAAATAAATAAAAAGATTTCAAAGAAACTTAATGTTTCAAATAGAATCTCAAGAGGTAAAGTAATGAGAAAATGTGCACCAAGAGATTTGGACGTATTTTTAGAAATCTGAAAATAATGCAGAATAGTAGCAGATTTACTAGTACATACATGACATAATCTAAAGGGAATGGAAAGGGAGATATGGATAGTAAGAGAGCTCAGTAATTCCCACAGACTCCAGGACTCATGCATGGAGAATGACTGAAGTCAGGGGCACTGGTTCAAGGTCAGAATGGAGAATGATAACCGCACCCTTTCCCCATTTTTCCATGTAGAATAACAGCAGCTAGACACCTACAGCCCTAGGCAAATACTGGTTTATCCTCTGAATAAACCAAAGAAAAGAAACTTGAGATTCAAGAGACAGCAAGAAAAATATATCAAAGAAAAGCCTGTCCATATGGCAGCTGGACTCCTACTTCCCCCTCACAGAACTCTGGCATCTTTATCCCTACCAGGAGAGAAGATTTCTGTAGAAAATAAAAGACCTCCAATAGATGATATTTGGGAGTCTCCAGTAACTATCAACCTAAAGTGAAATCCGTTAGTCAAGAATCAACACAGTCACTAATCAAAAAGCATACTAACACACACAGTGGTTAGTATTTGCTTTTGATGGTCAAGTTCCTAAAAATAAATTTTCCACCAGAGATCATCAGATGTCTAAGGAAAACAATCTATATAAAATAGAACAAAATAAACTATAAAAATAATTCTACTAAAATATCTAATGCAAGAGACAAAAAATAATTCAGAAAACTAATTAGTATTCTCAAAAATACAAGTGATTATATTTCTAACTAAGAACAGGAGGCTATGAAAAAGAATCACTGGAATAGGGAAGCTCTTCAAAATAAAAACTATGATTGCTGAAATTAAAAATTATAATAAAAGATTGAAAAGTAACTCAAAGAAATGTGAAAAATGAAATAAAAATTACAAAGTGCTGAAAATATGAGGAAAAGAAAGCATCATGATAGGTGCACAGACCAGATCCAGGAGGTAACACCAAACCAGTAGTTTGATAAAGAACAAAGAAAATAAAGGAAAGAAAACTACCAAAAGATAACATGCCTCAGAATACAAACTAGAAGAGCTCACAGAGGGCCCAGCACAATAAATGAACAAAGGTTCATGTAGAGCATAGGATGGTGGAATTACAGATAACCAGGGGAAAAGAGATGATCAAACATCAAGCTGCCTTACTCTCAGGTAGAGGAAACACCTTCTCCTTTGAGTACAATCACAGTTCCCACAGAGGCCAGCAGGTTTTATGGAACTTCATACTGTATTATAATTACTCATCTGTATGGGTTCTCTTCCAGGAGACTGAGAACTTCTTTTTAAAATTTATTTATTGTATTTCAAGAGAGGAGAGACAGACAGACAGAAACATCAATCTGTTCCTATATGTGTCCTGACCAGGGTGCTGCTTCTCTCTCTCTCTATTCCATTCTATCTCTTCCTCACTCTCACTCTTTCCTTCTCCCTCTTCATCTCCTTCTCTCTCTCTCTGTCTCTCCGCCCCCCAAATAAACAAAAATAGGCACCTAACAGCATGCTCTGAACTCAGAAAGGGCTCAATATACATTGTTAAGAGCACAGACCTGGATGGTCAGTCAATATAATCTGTGCTATATCAGTGAATATACCAAAGACTGTAAAAATGGAAATAATTAGAGATAGTTACTATCCAACTTAAAAATAAAGAATTTTTTTTTGCCTGACCAGGCAGTGGTGCAATGGATAGAGAGTTGACCTAGGACACTGATGTCCCAGGTTTGAAACTGAGGTCGCTACCTTGAGCTAAGCTTACCAGCTTGAATTCAGAGTCACTGGCTTGAGCGTGAGACCATAGACATGAATCCATGGTCACTGACTTGAGACCAAGGTCGCTGGCTTGAGCAAGGGGTCACTTGCTCTACTGCAGCCCCCTTATCAAAGCACATATGAGAATGCAATCAATGAACAACTAAAGTGCTGTAACAACAAGTTTATGCTTCTCATCTTTCCCCCTTCCTCTCTGTCTCTCACTAATAATAATAATAATATAAAAAATAAAGGGATTTTTAAAAAATGATGTTCTATACTTAATCCATTAAAAAATGAATTAGAATAACCAGTTACTCATACCCAAGCGTAATTATCAATGTGTTTCTAGTTTGTATAAATACACTGTTTTTAAGTGCATATTTTCTAGAAGTCTATAAAAAGAAATGATGTGTGATACTTCTCTTCAAGCAGCTTCCGGAAAACTAGCCACTTCTTAACTGCTGCATATTTTAGCTTTGCAGAGCAATTAAAAACTAATAATAATAATAAAAGCTCACTAAACTCAATAAAACATAGAAAACGTTCCCTCCACATGAAAATTCTAGGCCAGCATTTCCTAAATGTGTTTCACTGTTCTGTTAAATGTTCTACATGGCAAAAACATTTAGGATCTGCTGCATGGTGTGGTTGCTTTAAGACGAGAGAATAAAACAGCCATTAAGTGTACAATACACCACTGTTTTAGAAATCCACACTGACATAGGACATGTCTTGATTTTAAAATGTTAACGTATAAAGGAGCAAAAGGGTTTTTTTGTTGTTTTTGTTTTGTTTTGAGTGAGAGGAGGGGAGGCAGAGACAGACTCCTGCATATGCTCTGACCGGGATCCACCCAGCAAGTCCACTATGGGGCAGTGCTCTGCCCATCTGGGGCCCTCTTGCTCCGTTGTAACTAGAGCCATTTTATTTTCAGTGCCTGAGGCGGAGGCCATGGAGCCATCCTCAGTGCCCGGGGTCAACTTGCTCTAATCAAGCCATGGCTGCAGGAGAGGAGGAGAAGAGAGAGAGAGAGAAGTGAGGGGGGAGGGATGGAGAAGCAGATGCTCACTTCTCCTGTGTGCCCTGCCCAGGAATTGAACCTGGAACATCCATGTGCCAGGCCGACACTCTATCACTAAACCAACTGGACAGGGCCCAAAAAAAGTATATCTTAAGTCATAAAAATAGGTAGTAACCTAACATAGCTTTAGAGATTCACCTAAATAACGCCTACTTTATAAGATCATGCTAAGGATTGAATAAGTTCATACACATAAAAACCTTTGCATAAGGCTAACTTATAGCAAGCAGCAAGAAACATAGCTATTGCCTGACCAGATGGCACAGTGAATAGAGCATCAGCCTGGGATGCTAAGTGACCCAGGTTCAAAATCCAAGGTTGCCAGCTTGAGCGTGGGCTCCTCCGGCTTGAGCACAGGTTCACCGGCGTGAGTGCAGGTTAGCAGCTTAAACGTGTGATCATAGACATGACCCCATGGTGACTGGCTTGAGCCCAAAGGTCACTGTCTTGAAGCCCAAGGTCACTGGCTTGAACAAGGGGTCACTGGCTCAGCTGGAGTCCCATCCCCAACCAGACCACCCCATCAAGGCATGTATGAGAAAGCAATGAATGAACAACTAAGGTGCCACAACTGTAAGTTGATGCTTCTCATCTCTTTCCCTTCCTGTCTGTTCCTGTCTGTCTGCCTCTAATTAAAAAAAGAAAGAAAGAAAGAAAGAAAGAAAGAAAGAAAGAAAGAAAGAAAGAAAGAAAGGAAGGAAGAAAGAAAGAAAGAAAAAGAAACATAGCTATTGTTACTACTGGAGATTTGGATTGCCCAATAGATTACCACCACCCTGAGAAGTCCTGCAGCAAGGGAAGCATTTGTTTAAATTAATATACATGGTATATTTGACCATGTATATTAATCCAGTTTTTCAGTTATAAGATACAGAAGCTGATGATGACAACATAGTTTATTCAAGGATATGGTGTAGCTTGCAGAATTATTTGGTAGTGTAGACAAACAAGGGGCCAACCCTAAGCCTCTCAAAACTCAAACCCCACACAGAATAGGCCTGGTGAGAGCACAGCTGCAGTCACCAAAAAGCATGACTAAGTCCTGTAATCTGCAAGCCTCTGAAAAACTCACTTGAATACAAATAATTCATAGGTTGAGCAGTGATTCTGTTTCTGTGTCAAGCAGACCCTGAAAACTCTGCTGTCTATCAAGGATGGAGAACGGTTCTGCTACCATCCTGCCCAGAAAGAAAAAGAATTCTGCATTGCACCTTCTTTCTTCAGTCACTCACTTCTGAGTCAGTACGAGTTGTGAAATCTAGGTCACATGCCTGTGCCCTAGATGCAAAGAAGGCAAAGGAAGAAAGTTTTTATGGGTTCCTCCTGAGAATTGAACCTCGCATGGCTATAAGGTCTCCAAAGACAGCAAATGTGTTTAATAGTTGCTGGAAAGCGAGAATACATGAAAGATACCCACTACACTGTGAAACACCTACTCTTCCCCCTGAAAAGCTAACTTCCTACAGAGAACACTATTGGATATATTCCTTCTGTCTGCGGGACACACATCAACATTCTTTTTTAGCTTCAGAGAAGAGACCCAAACCAAATGGAGTTTAGTGTAAGAAAGCTTCTTCCTAGGACAGTCATTGATCTTAGAACATTCTGAGAAGAGGGTGGGCCTAAAAAGTCACTTTAGGAAAGAAACATCCAAGGAATTGTGCCAGGTGGTGGGCAGAGATGAAGAAACCAGGAGAAAAGACACTACAGTTCTTTCTGGGAGTTTGGCTCCTGTCATCACTAGTGGACAGATAACACTTGCTCCATTATTTCCCATTTACAATGGTGTTTTCCTGGTATCCTGTTTCTGAACACGGCCCCACCTGAATCACTGCACCGTAAGAGCAGGATGGAGCAATTTGGAAAGGGTTGAGATACAGATACAGACCATGTGCCAAGTGCAGCCGCTGTGTGTCTCAGAGCCATTCACAGATGGTGACACCCAGACCTGCCATGGGCCGTGGGAACAGATAATAGGAATGATAACGATGATGACGGTGTGTGTGTGTGTGTGTGTGTGTGTGTCCAGACCTAACTCATCCAGGGACCCCATGATTATGTCACTATTTTCTCATAACAACCCTATAAGGTGAGTAGCTATGGTCACAGAGTGAATCTATAAGAAGCAACTGGTAGAGATTCCAGCAATGGGCACCAAACAATGCACCAGGTAAATGAGTCAGCAGGTAGCAGAATCCCCTCAGCCACTAAACGTAGGCCCACAAGACAGGAATTGCAACTTTGGGGTGCACTAACAACAGGAAACCAGGGCCTGTATTCTAAAGAGACAAATCTACCAAAGCATATTATAAGATTGGGCTGGGGCACAGGAATGCAGAAAAGACCCATTAGTAGAGCTCAGGTGTGGTGTGGACAGTGTAATATATTGGTGCTCCTGATCTGTAGGTTGATCATGTACATTCTACTTACAAACCAGGAATGAAAATCTTATTAATAATGATGCGAGGGCAGCAAGCCTAAACCAAGAATGTTTCAGGAAAATGGGACATCCGATCCCCTCAGTTAAACATTACCTAGCCCAAGTGAATCCACAGGTAGAATACGATTAGACACAACAGACAAGGGTAAATAATGCATGGTTGAAGAAAAAGAGAACTTGACTTAGGAGAGGCTGTATTTCTACTCTTTCCTTTGGCTTTAACATTCAGAGAGATGATGTAAAAAATCAGAGATGCTAGTGTATCTTTAATTTTCTTTTTTTTCTCTATTAATTTAGTCAGGAGCTACAATGATTATTCCAGCAACAGCATGAGGCATGAAACCTCTCATGAAGTTACTCCAGAAGTTGGAAGAGCAATAGGTTCAATTTGCCTTGGGCGGTGGGGTCCGGTGCAAGGTGGAGGCTGGTCTCAGTGACAAACTTCTCTAACACCCTGCCGGTTCCTGCTCCAGAGATGGCCAAGCTGATGGTGATATCCACAGGAGTTCTGTCTTTGACGCATTAGAAATTTCGGACACGGGAAAAAGGAAATCAGATGTTTATCAGCAGACTGATTATGACATTACTCAAGAGCACTCTAATTGTTAGCAGATTCACTTTCTGAGAGAAGGATCTCTATGGGAAATGTTCCTGATCACAAATGTAATCAAAGAATGAATCAGTGGCTGTCTCCAAATACTGCCCTTGTAGCGTCAGGCTGACAGTTGGATCTGGGCCTCTGCTTTGTAAATGCAGTAATCCTATCCTCAGAACGTAAGCAGAGCTTCATCAGATGCTTTAAATAAAAAAAGGACTTTTTCAACAGTTTGACACTCCAGCAAGGCCGTACTGCAGTATTATTCCCAAGCTTCTAGGTGTGGACTTTGCATAATAACCTGGCACTGGGAGTCCATTTTCATTAGTAAGATATTAAGAAGGGCAATTTCAATAGCAATATTTCTGGTGGAAAGAAAAAAGGTAAATGCAGGTTCTACCTTTTACAATGAGGCCTTGTATCCTCCTGGTTATATTTACAGTTGAGTGCACTTTAGGCTTGTGAAATTCCCTTCACCCTCTCTCTGTAAAAAGCTTCTCATCGAAGTTTACATTTGCAGGGATTAGAGGATTGTTGAAATCTAGTATGTAAGGTCAGCTAGGCCTTAAGTTAATGAACATCATGCCCCAGAGCAGAGCTCAGGCGGCAACAGTGAAGCAGGAATGTCAGATAGGCAGTAACCTGTCCAGAAAGTCCTCTGTCCCACAAGTGATTTCAACCCTTTCCACAAATTCAGGCTTCTTCCTTTTTTCCTTTTTCAATCTTGCTAGCACTTGTTCACTATCCAACACCCCATATATTTTCCTTATGTTTTGTTGTTGTTTTTATAAGTTTTCTCCATGGCTTTTCATGACTTGATAACATTTCTTTATATTTTTTAATTTAATTTTTTTATTGATGAGAGGGAAAAAGAGAAGAAGAGAGACGGAGAAGGAGAGAGATGAGAAGCATCAACTAGTAGTTGCTTCACTTTAATTGTTCACTGATTGCTTCTAATATGTACCTTGACCAAGAAGCTTAAGCTGAGCCAGTGATCCCTTGCTCAAGTGACCTTGGGCTTCAAATCAGCAAAACCTTTGAGCTCAAACCAGTGACCTTGGAACCCTGTCTATGATCCCATGCTCAGGCTGGTGACCCGGTGCTCAAACCAGTGAGCCCATGCTCAAGCCGGTGAGCCCACACTCCAGCTGGCAACCTCAGAGTTTCAAACTGGGAACCTCAGTGTCCTGGGTCAATGCTCTATTTACTGTGACACCACCAGTCAGACTTTTATTGTTGTTATTGTTATACATGAAGTCAGGATTCTGTCTGTTTTGTGTGTTAAGTAAAAAAAAAAGTATCCTAAGAAACAGAGAAGAGGTTTTAACAGGAAGGAAAGGGGGTGGGGGAGGAGGAAAGTACACAGTGACTCCAAGAAAGAAGGCAAGGAACTGAGAAATAACAGCTTCTGAACATAAAGCCAGCTTAGAGACAGCACAGAGAGTAGGTAGGAATTGAGGTTCGCCATGAAATGGTGCAAACAAAAACAATCCCAGCTATCAAAATAATCCCAGCTATAACATGAAGTGTCAACACCCTCCTCCTCTCTCCCTCTCCATCTTCTCCCAATCCAAGCAGTTCCTTAATCCTGCTGGTGTTTCCACTTTAATAATAGTGTCAAATCAGGTTTTCCTTTCAATACCTGAAGCCAGTATCTCAGTTCAAAGGCTTGTCATTTTTCCATAAGAATGTAAGAATTGGCCTGACCTCTGGTGGCGCAGTGGATAAAGCGTCAACCTGGGAACACTGAGGTTGCCAGTTCAAAACCCTGCACTGGTCTGGTCGAGGCACACATGGTAGTTGATGCTTCCAGCTCCTCCCCCCTTTCTCTCTCTCTCTCTCTCTCTCTCTCTCTCTCTCTCTCTCCCTGTGTCTCCTCTCTAAAATGAATAAAATAAAAAAACAAACAAAAAAAACCCTAATTTTTTTAAAGAAAAAGAATGTAAGAATTACCATGTTACTTACCTGGAATCTGTCTTTCTCTTGTCCCCAGGGCAAATCAGACCATTCTACCCTCCAGCTTTGTAAAACCAGTCAGAGGTTTCCCCTCAGCCTATTAGAATGATGTCCACTCAAGTTATATTTTCAACACATTCTCTAATGATGTGCACAAATGTTTACAATAAGGCCTAAGTGTAAATTCCACAATTAGAAATTGTACAAAGACAATGCCTGTCCTACTGACAGCTGAACCTCAAACAACTAGCACAGTACCTGTGCCCCACAAGTATTTACTCGTGTTCCACAAATAAATAAAAGAAGAAAAATTATAACATAACACTGTACAATGTAGTCCTGGTAATGTAACACACACACACATGCCCTAGCCTGGTGGCTCGCTGGATAGAGCATCATCCTGGTACAGCAAGGTCGCAGGTTAAATCGTGGTCAGTGCACACGTGAGAAGCAACCAATGAGTGCACAACTAAATGGAACAACTGAGTGGAACAACAACTTGATGCTTCTTTCTCTCTCTCTCAGATCAATGGAAAATTAAAACACACACTCAAATATGCACACAGAAAATATCAGAAAAATACAACAAAACATTTATTTCTATATTATTAATGCATTTTTTAACTTTCAAAATTACCATTAAAATTTTCTTTTTGCACTGATACTGAGATACAAAAATACATACAAAAACAAAAGGAAGTAGAGCAAAAACTATGTAGCTGGCATATCAGCAGCGCAGGATATAATAGGAGGTATGGCACCC
Organism: Rhynchonycteris naso; assembly: GCA_037038555.1. Taxonomy (NCBI): domain Eukaryota; kingdom Metazoa; phylum Chordata; class Mammalia; order Chiroptera; family Emballonuridae; genus Rhynchonycteris; species Rhynchonycteris naso. Next base: position 304,403,956 of record CM072995.1, on the reverse strand, counting down.
TCATCAAATTCTTCCTCTTCCAGCCCTGACTCTGCCACACTTCCTGCTACCCCTCAGCCACCCAGGAAAGTGAGCAGTGCCAAGCCACGCTATGGTTTTCACACTTCTACTTGCCCGCTAACTATCTCTCTCCACTCTCCTAGTACTCCCAATGCCACAGCCTGTATTCTTGCCACCTTTTCATTTCTAGAGCAAAGCGCAATTCCTGGTACAGAAGAACATATTATATGTTGAAGGAGTAAATTAATTAATGCATGAATAAGGCAGAGACACTGAATGTGTGGCCCATTTTTTTCATTTATTTTAAAATCATGCTTACCTACTAGGGTTGTTGTGAGGACTGAGAAAATTTGTGTAAAACTTGCCTGACACATAAGCACTCAATAAACAAAAATGTTTATGAATTATTATCAACAGGATGATGTACACAATGCTTTGGTATTAGCCACAATCATCTTCAATTGTGGATAATAGTTCCTGCCCTACCCATCTCACCCCTTGAGGTAAGAAAGAGCTTAAAGCAGTTTGGGAGTATAAACCACTAGACAAACACATATTATTATTATTATTGCTATGATTATGGTGATGATGATTACATGCCATTTTTGTTGTGAATCTTGCCTAGAATAAGTTTACCATTTAAGGTCACATTACCTTTGCTGATGTTTCAAACCATCCTACAAAACCGTGCTCCTTGCAGAACTGATCCATCTTGAGGCCATTGTTCATGAGCATATCCTTTCCCTGGTCACATTTGTTGGCCAACAAAACCACTGAAACTGGTTTGCCATTAGGGAGACTTAACTTTGAGTCCAAATCATTTTTCCACTTTGTCACTGCTTCAAATGTAGCTGGCCTGGTGACATCAAAGACAATAAATGCACCCATGGCTTCTCGGTAATAGACCCTTGTCATGTTTCCAAATCTTTCTTGACCTATCACCAAAAAGAAAGAGAAATCAAAAACTTATTGCAATTATAAACCAAATATATTGCAACCTTACAAGGCATCCAGTATGAGCTGATCAGTCAATAAAGTGCTTCACTGATTAAGGAATGACTAAATATACAATCATGCAGCTTTGTGCTTGATCTTTGGGTCTGGAGGGAATTCCTTCATTTAACAAGTATTTACTGAAACTTCTGTGTACCATGTAATGTTCTAGAACTGCACTAATACAGTATCCCACTAGCCACATATGGCTACTTATGTTGAAATGAGTTAAAACTAATTAAAATTTAAAATCCAGTTCCTCATTCATACTATACGGCTACATTTTTAAGTGTTCAATAACCACATGTGGCCAGTGGCTACAGTGTTACAGAACTCCAATAGAGAACATTTCTATCAGAGCAGAATGTTCTACTGGACAACACTGTTCTCAGTACATGGTATATAATGATTAAAACAAGAAAATGCCCGCTGTCACGAAAATTAAATTTTAGTGTGATATGTTAAATGAGAAATATAATAAGTTAAATAATGTAGTATGTTAAAAAGACATCCACAGTCAACTCTAATTAAGGATAATGTTTAATAACCATCAGAAATGTGATTATAACTTACATAAATGATTGTGAAGGTACAATTATTATCTCCATTTTAAAGTGAGAAAATTGAGACAGTGAGGCTAAGTAACTTGTTCAAATTATACAGATTAATAAGCCTTGGAAGTCAAAATTCAAATCTGAGCTTTTTGAATCCAGAGTCCATAATCATTTACTGACACTGAATTTTCTCAATAAACCAGTCTTGAACTAGCTGCCCTCCAGGTTATGTACCAGGAGTGTCCTGTTCAACTCAGTAGAACAAATAACATATTTATGTGTGGATGCCAGCCTCTAGGCCACATGCTAGGAATGTAGCAGTGAGCTGAATAACCTTTACCCTCAAGTAGTCTACAACCTATTGGATAAGAAAAGCCCTCTGACAGAGAGGGGGGCGGGGAGGGATGGGGAAAGGAAGAGAGTAAGAAGGAAGGAAGGAGGGAAAAGAAAGAAAGGAGGGAAAAGAAAGAAAGGAGGGAAAAGAAAGGATGGGTAAGTAGGAAGGAAGGCAGAAGGGAGAGAGGAAGGGAGGGAGGGAGGGAGGGAGGGAGGAAGGAAGAAGGGAGGGAGAAAATAAATAAGAAAGTGGGTTGATCATTTTTTTAGACCAATCAGCTAGAATCAATTTTGCCTTACTTCTTAATTTTATTTTCTCCCTGTTTTTTTTTTTTAATCAAGTGAGAGACAGGGAGGCAGAGAGATAGACTCCCATATGTGCCCCAACTGGGATCCACCCGGCAACACCCATCTGGGGTTGATGTTCTGCCCATCTGGAGCTGCTGCTCTGTTGTTCAGCAACCGAGCTATTCTAGTGCCAGGGCCAGGCCATTGAACCATCCTCAGTGTCCAGGGCCAACTTGCTCTTTCAAGTCATGAATACAGGAGGAGAAGAGACAGAGAGAGAGAGAGGGAAAGAGAGAGAGAGAGAGAGAGAGAGAGAGAGAGAGAGAGAGAAGGGGGAAAGGAAAGGGGATAAGCAGAGCAGATGGTTGCTTCTCCTGTGTGCCCTGACCGGAAATTGAACCTGGGACTTCTATATGCCAGGCCAAAAAACTCTAGGAGTACCTGATCAAACAAAGGCCTTTTATTCTGACCTAAAAGTTTATGTTCAGAATTTATAAAGTTAAATTAAAACAAAGTTAGTTAAATATATGTTAGAAACATGTATCTGAGAACATACAGTTCAACATACCTCTAAGAACACTTTACCCTTAACTTGGTGCTCAAGGTTTTGTGATGATGAGTTGTTGTTGTTTTTTACTTTATCTATTTATTTATTTTTATTTTTCTGAAGTGAGAAGCGGGAAGGCAAAGAGACAGACTCCTGCATGCACCCGACCGCAATCCACCTGGCATGCCCACCAGGGGGTGATGCTCTGCTCATCTGGGCCGTTGCTCTGTTACAACCGAAGCCATTCTAGCATGTGAGGTGAAGGCCATAGAGCCATCCTCAGCACCTGGGCCAACTTTACTCTAATGGAGCCTTGGCTGTGGGAGGGGAAGAGAGAGACAGAGAGAAAGGAGAGGGGGAAGAGTGGAGAAGCAGATGGGCGCTTCTCCTGTGTGTCCTGGCCGGGAATCGAACCTGGGGCTTCCACACACTGGGCCAACACTCTACTACTGAGTGAACCAGTCAGGGCCTTTAGATTTTTTATTTATTCATATTTTTTGGGGGGTAGGGGGGGAGAAAGAGAAGGAGAGAGAGATGGCAGGAAGAGCAGGAAGCATCAACTCCCATACATGCCTTGACCAGGCAAGCCCAGGGTTTCAAACCAGCAACCTCAGTGTTCCAGGTCAACACTTTATCCACTGTACCACCACAGGCCAGGCATGATGATGAGGTTTAATTCAAGTTACCAAACTCTTTTGTCAGTTATGTTCGCATTGGCATTAGTGTTGAGGATTGTAGGAGAAAATGATCCCTAAACCACAAGCACTTGGTGATCACGATGACCATCAATAGTTCCCATCCTCACAGTTAAGCCTGTGTGCTCAGATATCACTGGAGAGAGCACTTTGTCAGAACCAGCTTGTGACGATCCTAAAGCATTTCTTACATAGGTTATTCCACAGAAGCATTTTTATTTTCATAGTCATGCAGTCAATGAAAGAAAGGAATACTCTTCACATGACACACAACCCACAGGTAAACTTTCCTTTCCCCCAAATGAGTTTTAAACTTTTTTTCTTTTAGTTACTGATGCAAAACAGTGATCTCCTTTGATACCACTCAGGGTGGCCATGACATTTCAGGAGTATGGGGAGAAAGGCCTCTGTGATCATTCGGGCTCGGAAGGCCTCTAGGCTCTGCAAGGATGTCTTATGATTCCTTTCAGGGAACTAATCAGATGGAGGACCAAGTCATGGGTTATTTAATAATCTACTTGTCTAGAGGTTGGCATCACAGAGTAAGGCAGCCCTCAAAAGGAAAGATTTTACATTTCAAGTACATGGCAAAGGGTCATTTTCAAGACTGCAAAAAAGTACCTATAGGTCTAACACATTCACAGGAATTAAAAAAAGAAAATGTGTATGTTTGAGTTTGTGAGAGTATGTGTGTCAGATGAGAAAAAAGGAAAAAAGAAAGTGTGTTTCTAGAAAGAAAAGACCTTTGTTTATTGAGGTCACTGGGCCAACGGACTTGGAACGTTTGTATTGTTGGCGCTCCAGCGAGAGGTCACATTCAGACCAGAGCATTTCTAGCACTCCCGTTTTAGCCTTCCTATCCTGTCAGCTGACAGCCTGTTCTGCTGTTTCTCATTAAAAGAACGAGAACCATGTGATTTTCAGTGAGTGCCTACAAAGTAGAGACCTGATGAATTTATCATAGGTAATTTACTGTTTAAAAAAATGAAATGAAAAAATAAAAAGACCATAGTTCAAAAATCACCCCTGAGGCTGTATCATTCAATTAACACACCTTTACTGAAAAGCGCAGATGGTCCGGGCCCTGTGTTTTGTGCTGCGAATACACAGTCTATTGTCCTCAAGGTACTTCTGAACTAAGACGTTCATGCCAGATGCAGGCACTGAAAATGCTCCCATTTGCCAAGTAGGTGTCTGTTTCACTTGGTCTCTAAATACACAGCGTGTGGATGAGGCTCCTAAGTCAGCTTCCAGCTTCCAGGGATATTAAATGGCAGTCAACTGACTCACAAAAAACACAATGGCTGCAATAACAGTTTGGATAACCTCACTGCAGAAGGCACTAACTTGGAGGGTCAGAAAACACAGATCTTAATTTTAATCACTGGTCAGCCTAAAACAAAGGTATTTCTTTCTCTGAGACTCAGTTTCCTCATCTGTAAAATGAAATTGTCTGGCCTACCTCTAAGGTCCTTTCTTGCTTTTATGCCTTCTATCCTGATGATATCACCATTATATAAACACTTGGCCCTCTCTTTCAACTGCCTGAGTCATTTGGTGTAATGGACTTAACTAAAAGTATACACAAGCAACATCGCCATAGTGTGTATATAATGATATATATTTTCACTTGGTAATTAGTACTATATAAACGCTCTCAGTGCATGCAGCCAAGCAGCAAATCTCAACAAGCATAAAAACAACAAGAGGATGTATGCTCAGTTTTCTACTAAACAACTAGCTTTGTAAACTCGGATTAGTCACTTTACCATTCTGAGCCTCAGTTTCCTCATTGGTAAAATAGAAAAATTGGATTGAATACCCTAAATTCATTATTGCCTCTGGCAGACCCCTCTAATCAACCTTCTCAATATACAGGTATCCAAATCTCCACCTCCTACCCTCCTGTGTTCCCCACTCTGGTTCACAACATCACCATTAACACTGCCACCCAGAGTGGAACCTTCAAGTCATCTTCAGACTGCTTCATCACCCCCATTCCCAAAGGGTCTTCAACATCATACCACCATTTCTATTTTAGATGTGGCTCTTGACCTGACCCGTCTTCTCCATCCATATTGCTACTGCTGCAGTTCAGGCCCTCACAGCTTCTTCTCTGGGCCCTGACAGTTCCCTAATGGGGGCTCAGCGCATCTCTGTTCTCATCACTCCCACTCTCCCTTAAAATAACTATAAATACAAACACAGGTTTCAGACAGTTGCCATTCAGGCAGCAGAGGAAGTCACCTGTGGTATACATCCAAAGGAAATGAAATGAAGTCACTACTTTAAAGAGCTATCTGGACAGCCATGTTCACTGTAACATTACTAACAACAGCAAAGGCATGGAAACAACCTAAGTGTCCATGAACAGATGACTGGATAAAAAACATTTGAACACACACACACACCAGAATATTAGTCGTAAAAAAAATGTTGTCTTTTGTAATAACATGGGCAAATGCTATGAGAGCATTATGCAGGAAAATAAGTCAGACAGAGAAAGAAAAATACTGCATAATCTTTTATGTGTGGAACCTAAAAAAAAAAGCTGAACTCATAGAAACAGAACCTAGCATGGTGGTGGCCAGGTTCTAGGGTGGGGGAAATATGGAGATGTTGGTCAAATGGTATAAACTTCCAGCTATAAGATGACTGAGTTCTGGGCATTTAATGTACAGCACAGTAACTATAGTTAAGAATATTGTATTTTATTCTGAAAACTGGTAAGAGGGTAGATCTTAAATGTTCTCACCATACACAAAAATGGTAATTATGTGAGGTGATGGAGGTATTTACCCTATTGTGGTCATTTCACAATATATAATTATAGCAAACCATCACATTGTAGACCCTAAATTCACACAATGTTATATGTCAATTATACCTCAATAAAGCTGGAAAAATAGGAAATCATTTGAGGTACCTCTATAATACCCATTCCTGGGCCATGCTCCTCAAAGAATCCTATTGTGTGAGCTTTGCGTGCAGCCCAGAATTCTGTTTAAGCACTACCTACGTGAAGTCTTAAAACTCTATTTCTATCAGAATCTACTTTCAAAATACATATAAATATCATCATTTTGCTTTGCTGTTATAGCCCTTTACATGCTTAAAAACCAGACACCTTTATTGACACTACACATGAGGGGTCTTTGGCTCCAACCACTTGTCCAAAGTCTTCCCCTGCCACTTCCTTCAAAGTGCTCCATGGTCAAAGCACACTGGACTACATGTGTTTCTGAAAACGTATCCTGTATTACTCCCTGGATTTCTTGGTTGTTTTTTTTTTTTCTTGTACCTCTGTTCCCAAAGCCCAAATTCCCTGCTGATCTCTGCTCTTGCTCTGTCCAATGAAATCTTATGCATCCTCTCGGTGTGCCCTGAAATGTCACACATTTCTGCAACCTTCCCTGTCCAGCCAGCTGGAACCAGTGGCTCCCTTTCTCACACCCCCACGCATTTTTTTTATCCTTTACCATTCACACTCATCATGCTCTGTAATCATGCCTCTGTCACCATCATTCAAAAACCTGAAGAGCAGGTTGATTGGGTTTTAATGTTGTAAAAACAATACTCATTTCTCCACGTTTTGGATACAGTAAGAGCTCAAGATACTGTAGTAGAAATAAACAGAAATTAAGATTCCTTCTTCCTATTACATACAGCATTTATCATGTATTCATAAACTAGAGCTGCATATAAACGCGGTTACTCTGTAGTCTACTCGAATTTCTGGTAAATAATCAAAACATGTTCAATGACGAAGAAAAGTAACATTATTTTTACTGAGTTGTGTGCACATCTGCTGCAACAAGTTTCAGACTGGAATGACCAGTACCAAACACCCAATTAAAAAAAAATAATAATTCCTGAGATGCTATTCCTTTCACCTTGTTATATACCACAAAAACGCTGTCTTAAATTTGTGTTTATCTCAACGTTATAATAATAAGTCTAACAAACACATTTAGAATTTGATGAAATGTATGTAGTTTTAAAAGAAACTGTTGCTATTGATTTGGTTTTATTATAAGGCCCTTATAAATGGTTACCTAGATTTCCGTGTTTCTTTGCATGAAATCGCCCTTTAACATTTTGGCCTTGTTCCAGAACATCCATCTAGCTGTACATGGGGTTTTGTGGAGAAACAAAATGTGAGCCAGGATTATGGGGAAGCTCTGTTCCCATTTCCTAGGGAAAGAGGGAACAAAAGCTTGGGTGGTCTACTGTTGAAAACAGAAGCTTTTGAAAGATGAACAAGTAAGTGTTTGCTAAGTAGAGAAAGAGTTCATTTATTTTACCCTCTTGGGTCCTATGGGATTTTCAAGGTTACACACCTTGATCAACAAGGCAAAGAAGTGATTTTCAACCTTCTTCATCTCATGGCACACATAAACTAATTACTAAAATTCTGTGGCACATCAAAAAATGTAACTTTTGCTGATCTGACCAAAAAAAATCCGTGGGTATAATTTTGATTCATTCACACCAGACGGCTCTTGCTGTGTTGGCTGTCGTCATTTTTTAATTCGACAATCTAAGAAAAAAGAGGCCAGTGACCCTGACTAAATAGCCAGGTACTGCATATTTTAAACATTCTTGTGGCACACCGGTTGAACACCACTGAGGTAAGGGATAATTCTCAGACTGCGGGCAGGACCCTGCCCAGAACTCCACCTTGCTAGGCTTGGCCGTCCTGCTTCTTGCTTTCCTTCACACTCCTTCCATAGCACCCCAACTACCAATGGAACATACCCTCTTCCATACTCTCTACCTAACAAATTCTACCTCTTCTTCAAGGTTGTACTAAACCCTACCTTCCTGGAGCCTCTTCTGCCTACTTGGCTCCACAATCAACTATCCTCTATACACACACAGCTCTAACACTGAGTCACTTGCTTACTGTGCCTTGTGCTGCAAACCTCTGCAGCCCATGTCCCCAGTTACACTGCAGACTTCTTGGGCCCACACTGAATTACTCAATTACTGTCTCTTTATGTCTCCATAGCATACACACTAGGAGAGGTTCTTTGTCTATGCCCCGATGGACTTGTGAAATAGAATGGAACTGGTAATACAAGTCCTCTTTACATAAGGAAGGCATAATTAATATTGGTTTATTATTTGCAAGAGGGAACCACAGTAGAGAGAGGAGTGAACTGAATAAAGCAAGAACTCTGAACCAACTTAATTCACTTTCTATACCTCACTTGCTCATTCCTAACTCTTTGAGTAGTACGAACGTCCTCACGCCTCCTGACCATCCAGAGTACAATCATACATTTGTAAGGCAACATTAAAATAAGGCAAATGTATGTTCTTCTTGTTTCCATAAATTGGTTATCAAACAAACATGATTTTAAGTTAATAAAACTGGAACTGGAACTAATTTCATTTTTTGAAAAAAAACTCACTCCCAGGGGCCAGCAAGCATGGAAAAAACTCTCTAGTCAAAGGTTTAAGATCCACTCTGAAAAATATAAAAATAAAAATATGGCCCTGGCTGGTTGGCTCAGTGGTAGAGCATTGCCAAGCATGTGGATGTCCTGGATTCAAGTCTCAGTCAGGGTACACATGAGAAGTGATCATCTGCTTCTCTTCCCCTCCCTCTCCCCCTTCTCTCTTTCACTATCGCAGCCAGTGGCTCCAATGGCTTGAGTGTTAGGCCCGGGCACTGAGGATAGCTTGGTTGGTCTGAGTGACAGCCCCAGAAGGGGGTTGCCGAGTGGTTCCTGATCAGGGTGCATGTGAGAGTCTTTCTATCTCACCTTCTCTCATTTAAAAAAAAGAAAAAGAAAAAGGTAGGCTTACAGTTGTTCATATGGAAAATAATACAATAGTCAGTACGTTAATAATACAAGAATAAACTGTTTCACATACTCAATACTGTAAACTTACTTTTGCCACACCCTGTATTTCCATTAAATTCTTAATTTGCATTTAAATTAAAGACATAGTGTGTTTGTGTGTGTGAAAATGAGACTCTCAGTATCCCAGGAGATTTTTGTCAGAATTTACTTTGACTGCGGTTCAACATTACTCAGTGTAAATGAAATAACTCACTTAGATAGAGAAACAAGATCATATAGTAATGTATGTGCAATATTAGATGGAGGGGAATGAATCCAAGTCACAGAAGAGAGGTTGGCATCAATCAAGATAAAACGGGCCTGACCAGGCAGTGGTGCAGCAGATAGAGTGTCGGACTGGGATGCGGAAGACCCAGGTTCAAGACCCCGAGCTCGCCAGCTTGAGCATGGGCCCATCTGGCTTAAGCAAAAGCTCGTCAGCTTGGACCCAAGGTCACTGGCTCCAGCAAGGGGTTGCTCGGTCTGCTGAAGGCCCACGGTCAAGGCACATGTGAGAAAGCAATCAATGAACAACTAAGGTGTCGCAACAGCAACGAAAAACTAATGATTAATGCTTCTCACTTCTCTCTGTTCCTGTCTGTCTGTCCCTATCTATCCCTCTCTCTGTCCCTGTTTAAAAAAAAAAAAGATAAAACGATCAGCATCTTGAGTTTTTAATTAAACTAATTACAACCTAAACAAAAATCTACGAAACTACCTAAAAATACTTCCACTGAAATGTAAGCCCAAATATATTGGGTAAAAATGCTATTTCTGAATTACTTAGCATTTTAGACATCACATCTAAGTAACCATTAATGGTATTTTTATAAGCAACTCACAAGAGACTCTTAAGGGTTTTACTCTTAAAGAATTTCCCATCAGTTCCGTATATCCATGCCTCTGTTTCTATTTTGTCCATCACTTTATTTTGTTCACTTGTTTCCACATGTAAGTGGCTGACAGCTGTCAGAGGGAGGGGGCTGGGAGGACTAGATGAAAGAAGGTGAAGGAATTAGCCAAATATATATATGAAACACAGAACTCAGGGTAAGGTAGAGGTGGGCAAAGGAGGTGGAAATCAAGATGGAAAGAGACGTCGCTTAGTGGATGCAAGGTGCAGTGGTGTTTTATTGAGTTGTACACTTGGTCTACAGTCATACTACCCTGAGCATGCCCGATCTTGTCTGGTCTCAGAAGGTAAGCAGGGTTAAGCCAGTTAGTACTTGGATGAGAGTTGTATACTTGAAACCTGTATGGTTTTGTGAACCATGCCACCCCAATAAATTCAAATAATTTCTTTTAAAAAAAAGAATTTTTAGATTCCTCTAGAGCAAATACAGTATTCTCGAAATGTGTGCCAACATACTCTGGGGTGTCTTAGTGAACTCAAAGGTGAGCAACAGGATATTATAAAACTTCAAGGCAAACACAGTGGTGCTCAAGGTCAACCAGACACCTCAGGAACTACTAGCTTGAGGTAACTCACAATATTAACATTAGGGCAAGCTACATTCCTTTTGATATAATCATATTGTCTTGAAACTAGGATTTTCACAGTTTGTGTAATAAAAAGCAAGTCATGTGAAAATAAATGTAAATCGGGAAATGAGAGTGGCATTGTCAATTTTAAAGTATTTTTTCATTAATTTTAAAAGAAACACAAACACCATGCTCCCCCATATAAGACAATTTTTATTCCAATATCATCAAGCATCATACTATTCTTATCTTTAATACTCAAACTAGAGACTTGTGTCCTTCAGTCACCATCGATTTCCTACCTATAAGTTCTATGTAGAATGCTTGTTAGTAAGCCAAACCAATTACAAGTCCATAGCAGTGTGTGCAAAGAATATAGCTAATTCTCAGTTCTATTCAAAAGTATAAAAGTTCAAAAACATAATAAATTATTGCTACAGTATAAATAATATGTATCATCTAAATGCAACTTAAAAACATAATAAATTATTGCTATAATATAAATAATATGTATCATCTTAATGCAACTTAAACAATTTATCACATGTAAAAACTATTGCATTGTTATATCACCCATTAGAAAATAATATGGTTAGAAAATAGGTTTTATAAATAAACAAGTCTCAGTTATATCTCAGCATGAGCCCTTATTAACTGTGACTTTGAAGCATTTTATGGGTCCTGGCTAGTTGGCTCAGTAGTAGAGCATTGGCCTTATGTGTGGATGTCCTGGGTTCGATTCCCAGTCGGGGCACACAGGAGAAGTGACCATCTGCTTCTCCACCCCTCCCCTTTCTCTCTCCCTCTCTCTCTTCCCCTCCGGCAACCATGGTTTGATTGGATCAAGTTCTTTGGCGTCAGGCACTGAAGATGGCTCTGTGGAGCCTTCACCTCAGATAATAAAAATAACTCTGTTTTAAACATGGCCCTAGATGGCCAGAGCATCGGCCCCAGATGAGGGTTGCCAGGTGGATCCCAGTTCGGGAGTATTCGGGAATGTATCTCTATCTTCCCTCCTCTCACTTGGAAAAAGAAGAAAAAAGAAAAAAATAAGAGTTTTATTGGGTTTATTTTTACTTGTTTATGTGTTTTCTAGTCTGTTTAAGTACAGTTCTCATCTCTATGATAAGCTCATTGCGCACAATAAATGAAATGATACGTAAAATACATAGCACCATGCCTAATAGTCAATAAATGGTAGCTATTAATGACACAAGTAATTTAAATAAATTTGTTCTAAACTTCACCCTATAAATTAGACTGAAATTTGTTTGAATCCCTCACAGTGTAGATAATTTCTTTGTTGACATTAAACTGAGGAGGTAATGTAGACATTTTCAGAAAGTGAAGCTGGGCTTCTACATGACACAAGAAGCTAAGTTTTGCACCACTCGTCTTGAGAGAGCTGATTCATGCAAAGCTGATGAGGAAAAAAGGTTAAATAATGGATCAGGATAACAAAGACTACAAAAGGTGGAGACACATAGGAGAAAGGAATAGTTCTAATTTCCTTCCGATGTTGAAATGATTGACTATCCCCTCCTTAAACTCTCTTCCCTTCGCTTTCAAAACCTGCCCTTGCTTGTTCTCTTCCTTCGTGGTGTTTTCTCCTCCTCCTCTTTGCTGACTCCACAGTCATTTCATTTTATTGTGTAACAAATAGCATGTGGTGAGGTCTGCTAAAAATCATGAAGGCTATTTGGAGAAGTACAGAATAATTAACATATTGATTGCTAAAGGGAGAAGTGCTAAAAGAAAATTTTAAGTAAGTTCCATGTGTCTCGAGTGAGGAAGGAGTTACCACTGGAATGAGAATATTGGGAAAGTCTCTGTAGAGGAGCAGCCCTTTCAGATGGGTCTTAAACATCAGATAGGATGCAGACATGTGGAAATAAAGGGACGGGCACACATGTGGCTCAGCAAGAAGAGCAGGAGCAAAGGCACAGAGGCAATAAACATGGGGTGTGAATAAGGAATGGCAAGGGGTTCAAATGGCCACATTTCAAGGCTCAGAATGGAGGGTGGAGGGAAATGATAACAGGAATGTTGTTTGAAGCAGACTGTGTGGAAGACTCTGGGTGCACTCAGCACCATGCCATCCCTCTCTCTTCTTCATTGCAGGAACTGCCATTGGGCTGGGTGCCTACCACACTGAATTATTTTTGTGCCCCGGTACTTAAAATAGCAAAATATCTAATGGTTAAAAAAAAAGGTTTTAATTATTCAAATCTCATCAGTAATAAACCAGAGGAGCCTGCATTCTGGTTCCAGTTCTACCATTAACTTCCTATGGACCTGGGAAACTCATGTGACGCATCACCCCGCCCTTCAAATCATAGCTTCCTCATCTGTAAGATAAAGGATTTGGTTTGATGAGCCCTCCAGGTTTTAACTCTGTGAAAATGATCTTTCAAAAAGTTATTCATCTATTGTATTCAAAAATCATAAAAAAGATAGTTTTGTCATTTGACCTCCAAATGACTCACATTTCACTCCAAATTATAAAGCCTTTGCTAAAGAAATAAACACAGTTTTTAAGAATGGTCTTTAAGGTCACTCCCCAGTTTTTACTGTGAAAAAATAAAATAGAATGCTGCTTTAAGAAAATTATTTACCATATTTATTGATTCTAAAATGTATGCATTTTTATTGTTAATGTTCAGAAAACTAAGAAGTCTTTCAAACATGAGCAAAATTAAATTTGTTAATTTCATTTTATCAAAGAAATGTTTACATCAGTGATATACCTTAGAATTAAAGCAATGATGAAATAATTGACCAGAAAACTTTTTATTGAATGAATACTCATTGAGCACCAACTTTAGTACCAAGTACTATGCTATGTCCTAGATTAGAGTTTAGAGGAAAATGACATTCCAGTGCAGCAGTGGAAGACTTCTAATCTGGAGTAAGCAAGGGATATTACATATTGGAGCAGAGAAACATGTCTCCCTCAGTTACATGAACTCAACAGAGATGTCCTGAAGGAGGTGGGAATCTGAAGGTGATGGGGATCTGAAGGGATGCCACATGGAGAATATCTAACTGGGGAATGACACCATACTGAAAAGTCTCATCTCTCTGAATTATTAACTGATGGTATTAGGAAGCTGCTACAGTACATCAGATAACTTGTGAAGAAGACATGGCTACTGAAAGGAGGAATAAGATAGGTGGAAAAGGGCCCTTGCCAGTCGCTCAGTGGATAGAGACTCTCCCTCACCTTTTTTTTCTCTCTCTCTCTCTCTCTCTTCTCCTCAGGCAGCCATGACTCTACTGGTTCTAGTGCATGGGCCCGGGTACTGAGGATTGCTCTGTAGAACCTCTGCCTCAGACACTAAAAATACCTCCACTATGAGCATGGCCCCAGACAGAGTTTGCCAGGTGGATCCCAGTCAGGGTGCATGCAGGAGTCTGCCTCTCTATCTCCTCTCCTCTCACTTGGAAAATAAGAAGAAAAAAAGAAAATAACATAGATATCCCCAGCTGGTTGGCTCAGTGATAGAGTGTAGACCCGGCATGTAGAAGTCTCAGGTCTAATTCTTGGTCAGGGAACGCAGGAGAAGCGACCATCTGCTTTTCCTCCCCTCCCTTCCCCCCCCCCTTCTCTCTCTCCTCTCTCTTCCTCTCCTGCAGCCATGGCTCAATTGATTTGAGCACCTTGGCCCAGAGCACTGAGAATGGCTCCATGGAGCCTCTGCCTCAGAACCTAAAAATAGCTTGATTACAAGCATCAATCCCAGATGGGCAGAGCATCAGCCCCAGATGGGAGTCACGAGGTGGATCCAGGTTGAGGTGTATGTGGGAGCCAGTCTCTTTATCTCCCTTCCTCTCACTTAATTAACAAAAGAAAAGAACTCAAGTTTTACCTTCCCCCATTTCCCACTCCTTTTAGTTTCCCACTCTCAGATATTAATCAAATCCTATCTTTTTCATATTTATATTTTAAGTAAGAGGGAGAATTATAGGCAGACTCCCTCATGGCCTCCAACTGGGATCTATGTGGCAACCCCACCCACCTGGGCCAATGCTCAAGTACTGAGCTATTTTTAGCACCTGAGGCTGATGCTGGAACCAACCAGCATGGGAGCTCCATTGAACCACTAGCTGTCTGACAGGAAGAAGGAGAGAAGGGAGAGAGGGAAGGGGCAAGAAGTACATGGTCTCTCCTCCTGTGCACCCTGATTGGGAATCGAACCCAGGACATCCACACACTGGGCTGATGCCCTACCACTGAACAAGCCAGCCAGGGCCTAGTTATTTTCAATGAGTAATTTATAATCATGTAATTTCTTAACCAAATTCTCAAATGGCTGAATAAAACTAGTGGAACTTATTCATTTGGAACTCCAAGGCTAGAGTCGCAGACATGACCCTGTCAAGTTGAAAAAGATGATTTTAGTATACCAACCTAAAAGATGAGAACCCTCTCTTGACACAATAAACCCAATTTCAACCCCAGGAGCACTAGGGCCACCATATTCTCTGAGAATGCCCATCTCAGAATCAAAAAGAGTGAAAGAAACAAAAAGGGATCTCCATGGTTTGAAAGCTTTGTGGTGTCCCCTAAGCTAATCATCAGCAAAAGGGGAGAAAGGGTTCTGTGCCTACCAGACAACTATTCTCAAAAAATGGTTTCAGGTGAGTGATGACTCTGAAGTCAAACCCCATGACTACTTAATACCAAACCACTTTTATTGAGTACCCACTTACACTTGGCTCAGTTTCCTCACCAAAAACCTGGAAATAGGAAGACCTAGTTCCCAACATTATTCTGGTTTTAAAACTGCAAAGACTGCTATGGCAAATTGATAAATGTAGGGAACTGTCACTCTCAGCCTATAAATTCTTTCCTAATCTGCTGCGCCCATCTCACCACCTTCCTGCTCACACGCTGCAATCTCTAGCTATGCCAGCCTACTGGCTGTCCTCACCGTGTCCCTGCACCCCACCACCATGGCTAGGGGAAGCCCTATTTTTTACCTTTTATTAGCACCTAATACTTCCCATTCTGAGCACTTATCAAAACAGTGATTTAATAATTATCTCCATGATTATCTTTTAATATCTTTATGCTCCACTCGACTATCAGATTCCATAAGAGCAAAGACTGATCCATTTCGTCCCTCTCCAAGTTCTTCTGCTTATCAAGTGAATGAATCAATTTTCTCAGGCAAGGCCTTATATCTCTCAAATGCTCAAGTTTTAAAACTACTATTTTAATAAAATGCAGTAAAACAACAACAAAAAATTGCTGGAGTGCCACTTTGTCCCTCCTGATAGTAAATGTGTTCCTGACAACAAGGCCCCAATGAGACAGATCCTGGGCTTCCTTTCATTGTGGCCCAGCCTCAAAGGCTCCAATCACTTCATACCAGCATCTCACAATCTCCTCCCTCTGTGGCTCTGTGACTGCGAATCTGTCCTCCCGCTGGTCTTCAGCCCTTCTATCACCACATCCCCACCATTTTAATTCTTCTCATCATGATGCATTTAATCCACAGGCAATGCAGAGCCACCAAAATGATGTCCTGGGAAGAGTAACCTAAGCTTGGTTCATATAAGAACTGCAGGAAAAGGAGACAAGAAGGAGCCAAGAGGCTATGAGAGCAGAACAGTTAAGTAATTAATAGTGCTGTTCCTGGTCCAGGGCAGTGAGTGACAGGAGAGGCATAATCACTATCTGACTTGGAAACTAATGGCACGTGCAGGTCAAAGAAGGAGAAAAGATGGCAAAGATTTCACGTCTAGTGACTGAGAGAAAGAGTATAATTAACACAAACTAGAAAGTCCAGTGTTTATATAAAGATGTCTAGTTTAGACTTACAAATAGCATCTTTTACTACTTATCACAAAGAGGGATGATTGTAGATACGGTCTGTTTTTATTCCTTTGTTGTTGTTTTCTTTTGTACTTTCCAATTTTGCTACATTATGCATATATTACTTTATTAATAGAAAATAATTCCTGTTTTTCATGCAAATTTACTATTGACATATTGATCTTGCATGATAAATAAGACCATAAGGGATGCGCCCAGCAGGAAGACAGAACTGTAGGTCTGAAGCTCATGAGAAGCCAAGGTTATGTGCACAGTTTTGGAGTTGTCAGCATAGAGTTTAACCCTTTGAGTAGTGAGTTTTTTTTCATGCTCGCTGACCCCCAGGAGTGAGGTGTTTTCTTTTTCAAAAAATAAAACTAGTTCCACTTCCAGTTTTATTAACTTAAAATCATGTTTGTTTGATAACCAATTTATGGAAACAAGAAGAACATACATTTGCCTTTTTTTAATGTTGTCTTACACATGTACGATCATACTCTGGATGGTCAGGAGGCACAAGGACGTACGTAAACGTTCATACTACTCAAAGGGCTAAAGACCTGAGAATGCATGAAACCCTCAAGAGAAGAAGAATTAAAGAAGGCCAGAGAATGAACTTCTGTCTCAAGTTGTCCAGGCCTGAAATTACTCACAGGGCATAACTGGTGCTAGGTACAAGCACAGGAAATAACACTAGCTAGAAGCTTTGTCCTGCCTGTTCAGGTTTCATCTCAGAGACTGGATGGATGGATGGGTGTAGTGTGGCCAGAACCCTCGCTGCTGCACCACAGCATTTTGGAGTTTCCAATGTCCATACCCCACTCACAATTATAGTGATTTGCTTTTGTGCTATCATGCCCACTAAACTATGAATTCTTGAAATCAGGAATCAAGTCTTGTTCAATTCTTTATTCTACTTTGTTATCCCCTCACCCAGCACAGTGCTTAACACATACCAGGCATTTAATATACCTATCTGCTGAAGAAACCAACCACACACAGGAGAGCTGCTTCTCCCCATCCCTTCCTTCCCCCACATGACCTGGCTCTCCTTGGTCAGTCTGCTCTGTGTTCTCCTGTCTGAACTAATGCTCTGAAGTCTAGATGAGGGGACATATCCCGCATGCCTAATGCTCACATTTCTGTGACAGATGGAGATCTAATGACTGTCCTGCAAGAAGCCCTGCTGTGCTTTCCACACACATCCCTCATCCCGCTGTGAAAGTTCGCCTTTTGCTTAGTGTACATATTATTCACCTGTCAGCTCACAGCATTTAGTCCACATGGTATTTAGAAAATCTACAATTAGACAGGCAGTAAACTGCCCAGCAGAGAACAGTCCCAATTAGATATGCTGTTTTGTTTTGTTTTGTTTTACATGGTAGTGGCCAAATTTAGCTCTTTCTACATTTCTGGATCTATTATATTGATACTTAAAATCCTTCTAAAACTACTTGGAGAATTACAGTATTTTGAAATAGAAACTAAAGAGATGGATGGTCAAGTCCAAACCTACAGAAGCACTTTATAACCTCTGAAACAACACACCACTCTGACCCAGATGAATATCACAGCCACTGGTGTGTGGACTCAGTGTCCCGGGACTCCTGATTCTGGGTCCTGTCTGCCTCCCTCTTTCACTTTGCCCGTTGGATAGTTAATGTCCTCCAATGCCTCTCTGTCACATGGCTTAGGCTGGGAAAGTTATTAGTATGGATATGCCCTGCAGGAAAATATTTTTCTTGTAAGTTGGATCTTGTTTTAAATATTTAGAGGCACTGATTATTCAATAGAGCCTTGCAGTGAAGCTTTTACATAGTGAAGAAGTGCTCTCTAAATTATCTGTCAACTTAATTTATTTTCTACTATATTGGTGAAATCTAGAACTGGGTTTTCTGCTGTGCCTATTCTTCTTGGCCACTTGCTAGCTCTTGTGACCTTGGGCAAGTTCTTTCTCTTTCTGACTCTTAATCTTCTCTAACATAAAATAGATTTAATACCACTTGCTCTGTGTATACCCTTGGCGATGCTGGAAGATCAGGCTGGAAAACGTATGGCAAAGTAGTTTGTAATAATTAAAACAAGAGTACTAGCTAACATTTATTCACCTTATATTATGTGTCAGGCACAGTTGTACATGAATTAATTCATTTCATTGTTTTAACAACTCTAAGATGTAGATTTTGCTATTGTCCCCTGTTTACAGACAAGAAACTAAGATATAGAAGCTAAGTAACTTGCACAGGTTACTTGGAATAAGAAATTGGAATAAACGACCACATACTACCTGAACACAGTAGAATATATTAAAACTGACAGAGATGGCAAGAGATAGCAGAGTACAAATATGATATCATAATAAAATCTAACAATTGCCATTTTATAGATGTGGCAACTGAGGCCCAGCAAGGTTTCGTGTTTTACCCAATGTCAAGTAACATATGTTCAGAATATCTATAATTTAGAATGTATTTAGACTATGTCTAAAGTATTTCATTTTTAAGTTCAGGGAAATAGAGCAGAGCTGTTAGGAACCAGGGTGCTGAATTCAATGGCCAACTTTTAAGTGCTAGCACTACCACGTAAACAGCTATCTTACTGAAAAAGTAAAAGTTAAACACATGTGGATAATTGTGAAGAATAAATGCTTAAGAAATGTTAGCTACTATTACTCTGTCCCAATTTGTGCAACTAGGTCCCAAAGCACATCAAGAGCTTTAGAGAAAATTGTACAGTTCTCTTCAAATGTGCTAATAGCATTAGGTTTTAGAGAGGAGTAAGACCAAAAAAGAGTCTCAAATGTGAACTTTCTGTTTACTGTTTTTCTGATAAATCTATAAAAAGAATAAAACCTATAACCAAGAATCAAATTTTCCGAAACATATTTTCATTCCATTTCCTTCCACTGTCTGCACAGGCATAGTGAATAATATCCGAAATCTTATTAGAAATAGGAAGGAAAAGGCAGAGACAACCCATCTACTTAAGAAACAAGGGCTTTAAAGGGGAAGAGGGCATGACCCCCATGGGCCACCTGTGCACCAGGCATTCACAGGCCTACGACCATAAATCTCATGGCTTGATTCCAAGCCAGACAGAACTGGGTCAGCTCCAGCTCTTCCACTTATTTGCTGGGTGGTCTTAGGCAAAGTGACTCAATTTTTCTCATTCTATCAAGAGCTTCAGAACCCACAGCTGGCCCAGCTGCTCCTCTAGGGTGGAATTACTAGGACTCAGGGTGATGGCTATCTTCTATGGGGTCTGTGGGATTTATTGACTTGGTTTCAAAGACAAGGTCACAAGCCCTGAAACATACTTTCTGGAGCCTTTCAGGATCATACTTGCCAGTCTAAGTGGCTATGAGAGATGCATCATGGGAATTCACTGGACAAATAGGGCCATACTTGGCATTGAACCAAAGGAATTTCAAAAGTGTAACTGAGCAAAAATTCCCTCTATAGCAGGTTGATCTGATATCCCATCAGGACTGAGCAGGTTGCCATCCCATCCATACCCCAAACCCTCTCAAAGCGAGGACCACCAGGCTTCACTACCTGTTCTTTCCAGACAAACACCAGAGTTGAGCACAACGGTGAGAAAGAAGCATTTCTAGGTTTGAAGAGTCAGGCTGTGGTATGAAGGTACTATAAGGTACACTAAGCTAACTGGAGTCTGGGTGGGCAGCTGAGGTGGGATTCATGAGTTCACTCCTCAGAGGGCTACCTGTGTAGCCTGAAATATCTGAGCGCTGTACTACAGATGGCTGTTCCCACAATGGCCTAACTTTGCCTGACCATCTTGGCTGCTGCCCAAGTTCTAACTCAGCCTATAGGGCCTTTGGGGATCAGGCTGACAAAGACAAGTTACTACAGAATATCAGAGCTCTGGGACAAAGAAGCGCCCCTACTGAGATGCTGCCCACTAAAATATCTGTAGAACTGACTTGACAAAGTTCTTCAGATTTCATATCTACCCAAGCTTCTGTGACTACAATCTATAGTGCTCTTAGTCCAGAACCATGACTCAGTAGGCATTTGCAGTTAAACTGCTCGTGACAGTATGTTGTAATATGGGTAATGCTGAAAAGTGGTACTGGGTATAATATAGGAATCATAATTAATTAGAATTTAATAAACTTATTTATATCATATTCTTCTTTTTATTATTATTGAGAGGCAGGGAGGCAGAGAGACAGATTCCTACATGCGCCCCAACCAGGATCCACCTGGCAAGCCCCCTATGGGGCAATGCTCTGCCCATCTGGGGGGGTGCTCTGTTGCTTGGTAACCGAGCTATTTTATTTTAGCACCTGAGGGGAGGCCATGGTGCCATCTTCAGTGACCGAGGCCAACTTGCTCAAAAGAGCCATGGCTGTGGGAGGGTAGGGAGGGAGGGAGAGAGAAGAAAGAGGGGGAGCGGTAGAGAAGCAGATGGTTGCTTCTCTTGTGTGCCCTGACTGGAATTGAACCCGGGACAGCCACACACATGGCTGACACTCTACTGCTGAGCCAATAGGCCAGGGTCCATATCCTTCTTACCTAGCATTTATACATGCTAAAAAAAAAAAATGGTAGCTACTATAACAATAATCCTTGTAGATCTCCTGGATAGTAGATACTACCTGTCACTTTTAGCTAGCATTCATTCATTGCTCATCTATCATTTGTTGGGAGAAAGCCTTTTACCTATTTACAGATAAGGCAACTGAGACCAGAAGGTTAAGTTTCCTCATCACTGTGACCATCTTTCTTCCATGTTAGGTGAGGACACTGAGGCCCATGGTCACATTATTACTTACATTTGACACAAAAGTCTAAATTAAGGCTACGTTCACTTTCAAACAGTAAGCTAATTCTAAACCCAAGTTCTGAAGAAGTCAAACTCATCCAAAAGAGTTTTCCGACACTAAAATGCAACAAAGTACACAGACTCATAGTGGATTTTTTAAAAGGAAAGCCCAATCAGATAGTGGCGGTTGACATCTTCTGGTCTCTGATAACCCCTGTTCCATTAAAGCTATTGAAGATGACTCTAAGGCATGAATCTGTTTACATGCCAAAAGTTTTATCATGAGACCTGGCAACTAATAATTAAAAAAGCACTGGAGTCCCCAGAATCAGAAATGCCCTTTCCAAATTTTTCCACACTTGTTCCCAAGTCAAGCCATGATAAAGTGTTTCTAGTCAAATGCACCAGCTAAAATGAACCTATTTTCTGAAAGAGAAGCAGCTAGTTTGGGTCCAGCACTTCAAAAGGTTTTTGGTGTCACAGACCATGAAACAATCTGAGGTGAAGTGGGATTGTTGGAAGTGATTCATCACAGAATCCCAGAGAACCTTAAAACTGCTGAGCAGGAAGATTCCTGAGCTGTCTGTCGTCCAACCCCTCTGGTTTAACAGGGTTACCAAGCTGAAGGGACTCTTCTGAAGCCACTAAGCAGGTTAGTGAGTGGCAGCGCCAGGATCTGTAATGAGGAGCTGTACATCACCAAGTTGCAAACAGCTTTAGTCCAGGTATCATTCTTGGGGTGGACACCTTGCATCCTCCGGTTCAACTGTGCTTAACTCTTGGTACAAACTCTTGAAATCAAATTCTGATTTCAAACATTGTAAAGAAGCTTCTCATTTTCCAGGTTTCTCAATGAAAACTTTAAGACCAACTCAAGAAATCTTATGGTTGATGTCATAAACCCTTAGACAAAAGTGCCCCTAAAAATATATATGCAAATTTCTTTTGAGAGATGACAGAGAGTCAGAGAGAGAATGTGTGTGGGCACAGGGGAGAGAAATAATACTTTGGCCCCATACGTACACAGAAAGGTGTTTGCTCTCACAAAGCAAAAAGCCTAAAACGTGCTTGACTGAAGGTACAAAATAGGGTAAAGAAAGTTGAAATAAAGTGAGAGACTCAAGACAGGAAATTGGTAAACTCTAGCCTAGGTCTCTCCCGGTTCCTGCTGTGAACGGATCTAGAGGCTTCCCCTTGGTCCGACTGGGCACGGAAGGGCGGGCATGACACTCAGGGTCGCGTCACCAGCAGGGCTGCCGAGCCCGGAAAATGAGCTGGAGGCCGAAGGCTGAATGCAATTCCCCGCTAAGTCTCCCTGTGCGTCCCGTCCCGGCGAGGCTGGCGCTGGCAGAAGGATCCCAGGAGGTGCAGGAGGTAGGTAACGCACCGGCCCCACGCGCCAGAAAACGTGCTGCAAGTTTCACCGAGAGCGAGAAACTTTTCTTTGAAACCAAGTTTCCAACCCACCATCGGAAGAGTCTCTTTCGGCGCAGCGCCCGGGAGACTTGGCCTCGACCCTTCTGCCCCAGACGGGGAGCCGGCTGCGAGGCGCTCCCGCCCGCGGTCCTTTCTTCCCCAGTTCTCACCTGCGATGTCCCAGAGCTGCAGGCGCACCACTGTCTCCGGGTCCCAGTGAAGCACCTTGAGCGCGAAGTCCACGCCGATGGTGGCCCGGTAGTGCGAGGAGAAGTTCTGGTGCACGTAGCGCTTAATGATGCTGGTCTTGCCCACGCCCAGGTCGCCGATTACCAGCAGCTTGTACAGGTGCTCCTTGTTGGCCGCCTGCATCCTGGCTGTCCGCCCGCCGCGCTGTGCCGAGCCTGCCGGGCCGGGAAGCGCAGCCGGGCCTGGGCGGGAGGGACTCGGCAGCGCGAGCGCTGCGCCGGGAGAGGCGGTGGCGGGCGAGGACTGGGGGCGGGGCTCCTCCCCGCCTCCGGGAGGAACGCCCAGACGGCCGCGCAGGGGGTAATCCTCCTCTCCGCGCGCGTGAGGCCTTTGGGAGGAGTGCAGACCCGGCGACTCCTAGAACTGGGAAGTTGGGATTTCACGTGTTAATGGCAGTTGCAGAGGTGATGCATACAGCGCTTCACAGTTTCTAGAGTTTTCCTTGCCTGCGATCCTGGCCATAAAGCTGTGAGGGGTGCTGTGTTGTTGTTTTTTCCTTCAAGTGTGCGGAGGCAACGGATACATGGAACAGGCTGACAGCTATCAGAGGGGAGGGGGTTAGAAGGCTGGAGGAAAACACAGACAGGATGTGTGGTGATAGCCAGAGGTAAAGGGGTTGGGGCAGGTAGATAGAGGGCTAAGAGGGGATAAATGGGGACAGAAAGAGACTTTGGGCGATTGGCTCAGTATGCAGAGTGTAGATGATGTTTTATTGAGTTGTACATTTGAAACCTGTAGGGTTTTGTGAACCAGCATCACCCCAATAAATTCTATTTTTAAAAAAGTTACATGAGCCTGACCTGTGGTGGCGCAGTGGATAAAGTGTCGACCTGGGAACACTGAGGTCACCAGTTCAAAACCCTGCACTGGTCTGGTCAAGGCACATATGGGAGTTGAGCTTCCTGCTCCTCCCCCCTTTCTCTCTTTCTCTCTCTCTCTCTCTCTCTCTCTCTCTCTCTCTCACTCTGTGTCTCCTCTCTAAAATGAATAAAATAAAAAAAATTTAAAAAAAAAAAAAAAAGTTACATGAATTGCAAGAGATACAATAGTCCGTGACAAGCCTGGCTGAAGACTGAGCTCTTGAAGCCACATGTTTTGCCCCCATCCCACACTGTAGAGAGAACCTCGAGGAAGACACATCATATAATACAATTTCAAGAGGCAGGACACGCGTGCGCGCGCGCGCGCGCGCGCGTGTGTGTGTGTGTGTGTGTGTGTGTGTGTGTGTGTGTGTGTAAGTCCTGCATGACCTGAATTTTGAGGCAGTGACCTTGGACAAGTCCTTTGAGCTGCCCCAGCCTCCTTCTGCCACTGCAGAAGAGGTAATGGTAATACAGACCTATCAGCAGCGTTGGGTTGTGAACACCTAGCAATTTCACACCTATTCAATTGTTTCTAGTCCAACAAAGAGGATAATGGGGCTGAAACGTTGAGGGCATCCACAGTTTTTAGCCTCCTCCTCTCCTATCATACAGATTTGAGTTTCACTGAAAAGTTAAATAATTTATCAGATTATTTTTTTCTTTTTCTTTTTTCTTCTTTTTTCAAGTGAGAAGAGAGGAGATAGACTCCTGCATGTGCCCCACCCCCTTGGATCCACTGGGCAACCCCCATCTGAAGCCATTCTTGCAACTGAGCTATTTTTAGCACCTGATGGGGACACTTGGTGGGGCCATCCTTGGTGCCCAAGGCCTATGTGCTCAAACCAATTGAGCCATGGCTGCAGGAAGGGAAGAGAAAGAGTGAAAGAAAGAAGGGGGAGGAGGAGAGGTGGAGAAGCAGATGGTCGCTTTTCCTGTCTGCCTTGACCTGGAATTGAACCTGGGACATCCACATGCTGAGCTGATGCTCTACCACTCAGCTAACCAGCCAAGGTCTTGTCAGATTATTTTAAGTTATAATAGCGAGCATTTATCCAACACTTGTTATGTGCCAGTTTTTATACATGTTGCTTAATCATCTCAGCAGTTTTAAAAATAAAAAACATTATTCTTCACATTTTACAAATGAGGAAATCAAGGTCTAGATGTTTCAAGTAATGTACCCAGAGTCAAACAAGTAGTGAGGAAAATACCAAATTCAAACCTGTCTTTTGGTGCCAAAATGGGCATTTTTGTTTTGTTTTTATTCATTCATTTTACCTATATATATTTGTGCTGGGAAGATACAAAAATAACACAAAGATTCCTAGTCTCAAAAACTTTTCCTTCTGGTGGGAGAAGCCAGACAAAGCGAACAAAAATAAATGCAATATTTTTATACATTAGTTGGCAAAAATGTAGGGAGAGGGATAAAAAGAGTCGGAATGGGTGACCAGGGAAGGTCTCATTAAGAAGATAACAGTTCAGCAAAAACCCAAAGTTGGTGAGGAAGTAGCAAGTAAATCTAGAGGATGAGCATTCTTTACCAAAATGAGTCATTTTGTGCCTGAACATACTGGGGAAATGAGCAATGTCCACGTTATCTCATTTTATCTTTCCATTTTCTTATGATGTGGAGTGTTTTGTTCAATCCACAAGTGAGGGCAATGACTGAGAGCAGCTTCCCAAGACTGCACAAGTGTTAACTGGGATTTAAACCCAGGCCTGTGTGAAATCGGGAATGGAAGGCTTGGCACGCTCTTGCTTTCTGCCTTTCTCTGACATCCAGCCTCTGCAAGCAGAGGGCTGCTCTAGGTGCCTAACCTGGACAGGTCACATATCACTCTGAGCCTCAGTTTCCACATCAACAAAATGAGAGTAATATCTGCCTTATAGAGTTGTTGAAAAGACTAGAGAAAATATAGTGAAGTGCAGAGCTTATAGTAGGTGCTGAATACATGGTAGTCATTAATATCAAATGAAGAACAAGCCTCTGATACCATGTTCTCTGATATAAATACTGTAGACCAGCATTATAATTTTACCAACTTTTTGTCCTCTCAGAGGGTAACTCAAACCTTTGTTCATAACGGCACTAAGTGAAGGTGTATAGAATTGCACTGGTTGATGTTTATTGAGTACTGAAATAGGTAGTCAACCTTCCTTGGTTACCACCCACACAAGAACACACAAGGCAGATTATATCTAATAAGTGAGCCAATATATATTTTTTTTACCTGCTTAATGTATTGGCCAACACTGGGGCTCTGCATTACGGGGAGGGGAATTCACAAACCTGGGCTGCTTAAGCCATTCGCAGAACCTACAAAATTAAGACAAAAAATCCTGGCTGTGTAGATCTGAAAGACAAGTCTGGTCTGGGCAAGAAGCTAATGGTGATAGAAACAAGGAGTGGGGTGGAAGTTTGAGACATAGGATGAGCCAGCCCTCAATGTTACACGTGTCCCAGTGTACCCACAGGCCCCAACCTGTTTCCCCAATGGGCCCAGCTGAGTCATCCTCGGCCTCACCTGACTCTTCTTTTGATCAGGAGTGTTGGAGCATCAGATGTTTAGATTTATTACGTGGGGAAGGCAGGCAGGCCAAGGTTCAGGTTTACTGGGACATGAAATTTATAAAATTAGGAGGAAGAGGATTGTTTAAACAAAAGAATAAAAAATTAAGAAATAGATTTTGAAGTTTTAGCTTGCTGCTTTTCTAGGATCAGAAGATCCCCTCCAGGGACAGGGGCAGCCCTGGTGAGCAAGCTCGCTGGCTAGGCAGGAAGCCTGTGCGATTTATTTCCAGTCATTCATTTAGGTCTCATGACAATTATTCACACTGGGAAGAAATTATTTGTGGTGTTTTGTGTGTTTTTTTTTTTAATCTTTTAGACTTCCATGGCTTGGTGAGCACACCAGGTTGGCCATTCAGTGAAATCCTTGTAAAGGTCACTCAGGGTCTCTGAATCTGCAAGTCCTCTGGATAAAATAAGGGAGTTGAGTCAAAAGATCTTCAGGGAGTATTTTCAACTGATATCAGAATGAATTCTGGCTCTTCTAGACATCTTCTAGAAGGCACCTCAGCTGGTTCTAATCACCCCCACCATGGCACTGTCACCCAACATGTGAAGTTTTCTATCCTGAACTCCATCTGCCCCCCTCTAAGGGGTCTGGGAGAAAGGCTGTGCAAGGGCCCTTGCAAAGCAATCATGGCTCTGTTGTCTCCTTAGCTGTTGCACATTTTCCCCCAAGAGAATGGCTCTCCAAGCACATTCTTTATCCAGAGGGCAAATCTCTCTGTGCTCCCTTGCCTTGCTTTGAACTTCTTTCCTTCTCTCAGACTTAGACTGCAAATAGAAAGCCAGGCAGCTGTGGACAGAATATAAATTAGATTCAGGCTAGAGCTGTGAAAATGTTAGCAAACAGGTAGACCGCCTTTCCTCCTTTCTACCTCTACCCCCACATTATAAGGTTCCATGAGAACCCATCTGTCCCAACCTGTGAATCCATCTGACTCTTCAGAAGGATGCCTGGCATTGTCCTGAGAAGATGGCTCTCCCTCCTTCCAGAGGGAATGGCTGGGGTTTTGCTACATGCCTATTCCTCCCAGCAGCCGCACTGCTGTTACCACAGTAACTCAGAGCATCTCTGGTGATGTTTTGACAATTGACTGCCTTCAAATTGCTAAGTCACAGCACTCCCTTTCCTGAAGAACAGGTATGCAGGTGACTTGAGTCTGCCAAAGTATATAAGACCATGAAGTGCTCAGATCTCAAGTGTGGAATGACATTCCAAAAGGTGCAGAGTCAGATTTCTCTAAGTCTTCATTCCTTGCTGTCCCATGTGGGTACATATCTGTGCACTTATAATTGCAAATTGCTTTGTAAACATAGAGTTTGATTCTTCTGTTTCCTTCCCAGAGCTGCTGCATTAGATGACTCCCTATGACGTTACCCTATTTGCTTTCACCAATAAGAGAGCTATAGAGATCAAGTGATTAGCTTATGTGCCTCTTAATTATTGCTCTGAAGACATACTTAAATGACTATAAGATAGGGTGCCAAAGAGTCTGTTGTAGGAAATGAATGTCATTTTTTCTAAGATTAATGCAAAGAATGTATCTTCAAAGAGACGGCTTTGCTCTGAAAAGGGCCTGTAAGGAATGACCATAGAATTTATCATACAAACAGGGACCCCTGAAAGTGAAGGGGGAACTATTAATAATTACACCAAACCACAGGAACAAGCCAGGGCTGTTCTAAAGAATATTCATTCCTGAAGCAGACAGTTGGAGTTCTCAAACAAGATCTACAACTAAGAGTGGCACTTGAAAAATCTCCTAAATCACCGTTTTAATAAACAGTTCTGCCAAGTTAAGGCCGCAGCTCATTTCTCTGTTGTCTTCAAAGAGTTCCCCATTTTATCTACTAGGCTTGTCTGAAGCCTGTGCTAACTTGCAATGGGAGTTACATTCATTGACTCAGGGCTGTAGCAGTTGTCTGGAAGTAGGCAAAGGTTATTTGGAGAGAGACCATGGTGGAGCCTGTACGGGAAGTACTTGAAATGAACATATTTCAGTTCATGAAAATTTTCATGTTGGGTTTTTTTCCTCCAGAAATTAAAACTATAATAGCATATTTACTAATTATCATCAGAAACTGTTTACAGGTGAGTTTCTGAACCCACTGTTAGTCTGGTCAAAGAAAATCAGATTATGCCCTAAACCATTTCTGCAGATTTGTTCAGTCAAACTGTGTGCCATAGCTGCACACATCAGACTTGCATTAGACAAACATGGGTGAGTTTGGACTCATTTTCCTCCTAACCCACCCAAGAGGGATGAGTGCAAATGAGCTATGGGATGGTCAAAAAGCAAGCACCTGAGAAGAACATTGAAGCGAAATGATTCTATATGAACTCAGAGTTTCACCTTCCTTGTACTGGGTGCCTATGATGGGCCAAGCCCTTTATCCTGGTTAATTTATTTAACACTCACAAATACCCTGTTAGTTGACACCCCCTTTTATAAGGAGGGAAATGGGGCTCAAAAAATTTACATAATTTGCCCAAAGAGACAGAACGAAAACTGTAACTCCTAATTCCTAAATGCACGCTTTTCCTACTATACCACGTGCCTCTAGCATGGTAACGCAGGTCCAGGTTTATTTCTACTACACTACTCCATACTCAGGCTGTCAAAGTGAAGGGCTGATTCTGATTTTATTTTATGAAGTCCTAAGTATGTAGCGAAACATCCAACAAAGGAGGAAAGGAATCTGTGATGCAAAGCTAAAAGGGTGTATATCACACTCACCCAACAACTCAGGCAAAAAGGCAACACAATAAAAAACAGTGCACAATTTGTCTGTGGGAGGGATCTTACCCAACATGCAGAGAGCATAAACCAGTGGTTCTTAACCTTTTTTGAGGTACCGAACCCACCAGTTTCATATGCGCATTCACCGAACCCTTCTTTAGTGATAAATAAAATATGATTTTTTCCCCCAAATTCAAGACATAGGTATATGTTTTTTTACTGGTGCACAAAATGAGCCATGCATGAACATCACCTTGCTCAAAGAACAAAACCAACAAAGTGCATGAACTCACAACAAATTATGGTATTACTTTATTCTGGCCTCCATGGCAGAGGTTTCTCCGAACCCCTGAGACCGACTCATCGAACTCCTAGGGTTCGATAGAACCCAGGTTAAGAACCACTGTCATAAACCAAAGAGTCTACCTCTAATGCTCTCAGAGAAGGCACTAGCATAATAATACTGAGGTGTTCCTGTGAATGAGCCCCTAATCTAACAAATGGGGACACAGGGACTAGTGTAGTCTAGCTCAGAGGATAACTCAAGAAAATCACTGACAGATCATTGGGCACCAATCAAGAAAGATTTATGTTCAAAGCATTGTGACAGAATTTTCTTTTAGGAGCAGGGTCAGGAGTGAGGTCTCAGATTTATGTATAAGAATGTACAAGATTTAAACCTCTACCAGTGGCAGTCAGCATGTACACACATAGCCCTCTACTGCCCACCCTCTCTCTTTCCTCTGAAATCCCTTCCCTGGCCCCTTCCTTTCTTTCCTACCCACTGCTGAAATGTGCGGGTTTCCATCCAGAGGACTCTGGCTCTCCCTGCCTGGGGTCATCTACTCCTGTGGCAATAGAGCAGACAGGGCCAGAGTTAGTTCTGCAATCAGGCAGACTTACTTGATTCCACATTTAAGTTTCACCTCTAACCAGACATAAGTAATTTAACTTCTGAAAGCTTGTCTACTCATGTGTAAAATGAGGATAATCATTTCTACCTCTTAAAGTTGTCAGGAAGCCTAAATGAGGTAATGCAGTGAAGTGCTTCTTAGCTAGCATAGTATTTGGCCCAGAATTTGCACTGAAAAGAGAATGTTCAACTATCAAATGTCTGCTGAATATTTTTATATCTGTATTAAAACCCCAACCTTGTTCCTGTATTCCAGACCTTTGTTCCAACTGCCTTTTGGGCATTTCTTCCAGACTTTCTGGCAGACATTTTAAATGAA
The DNA here is from genome assembly GCA_037038555.1 of Rhynchonycteris naso. Classification (NCBI taxonomy): domain Eukaryota; kingdom Metazoa; phylum Chordata; class Mammalia; order Chiroptera; family Emballonuridae; genus Rhynchonycteris; species Rhynchonycteris naso. The sequence continues at coordinate 304,373,524 of CM072995.1, read as the reverse complement.
AAGTGTGCAAAACCAAACTCATTATCTACCCTAACAGACTTGTTCCTTTTCCTGTATTCCTAGTTTTAGTCAGTGGTTTCACCCTCACCAAAGGCGACCAAGCCTAAAAACTCAGTCACACTTGACTCCTCCCTTTTTCTCATCCACATGTCCCACCAGCCTGAGTCCTCTGATTCTATCTCAGATAAATTCCTGAGTGTGTTTCCTCTACTCTATAAAAGTACTCCTAGACCACAGAGGTGAATATCTATCTACTCAATATTATTGTGGACAAAGAATTTGCAAGCATTCTGAAAAGGAAAAAGTCATAAAAGAAAAACATTTTTAATATGTGTGTATGTGTGTATTTAAAATCACCAGAAACAAAACAAATGGTAAATGTAAAATGGGAAAAAATTCGCCACATTTAAGAGAGGCAAAAAGGGAACATATTTACATATAAAAAGCTCTTACAAATTATTTTAAAACATCCAAATAGATAAAGAGACAGGGATATAAATGAACAATTGACCACACAGAAAACAAAATAAGCCAATAATAATGTGAAAAAAAATGGTTTTCACTAGTAATAAAAGGAAAATTAAACATAAACAAGATACCATTTTTCAAACTGACAAATAAGTTTTAATAAGAAAAATACCCAATATTGACAAAGATTCAAAGAAATAGATATTATCATAGGATCCTGGCGAGATTATAATTTAAAAAAGAGCTGTCAGAGGGAAATTTGGTTACATGGTTAAAAATGTGCCTTTGACCTAACAATTACATTTGTAGGATTTACAATAATGAAGTAATTAGTGAGAGAGGTTTGTATACATTTAACTTCAGTAATGTATATAATAGTGCTGCTTATAGAAAAAGTTAGAACTTCCTAAATATGTTAAATATCATTATGCTATAAATATGTAATAGCACAATATACAACCTTTATAAATGATGTTAAAGAAAAATATAGAATGACCTGCAAAGATGTTCACAATGTTTTTTTCTAATATTAAAATGTTGGAAAAAATTACAAAATATCATAATACCCAGTTTGACATAATTATATAATGTATATAATTACATATTATATATAATTTTCATTTTTATATGTATACATATCTATGTATACCCACACAAAGGTATAGAAAATTATATAACAATGTTATCAGAGATTATCTCTACATAATGAGGTTACTGCTTTGCTGTATTATATTTTTTCTACTTTTATCATTTTCCCTCATTTATTGTATTGGGAATATTATTGATTTAAAGTTTTTTTTCTTTTTATTTTATTCATTTTAGAGAGGAGACACAGAGCGAGAGAGAGAGAGAGAAAGAGAGAAAGGGGGGAGGAGCTGGAAGCTCAACTCCCATATGCGCCTTGACCAGACCAGTACAGGGTTCCGAACTGGCGACCTCAGTGTTCCCAGGTCGACGCTCCATCCACTGCGCCACCACAGGTCAGGCGGGAATATTATTGATTTAAAAAGAAGAAAACAATTTTCTTTTGAAACAATGAATATACATTTAATAGTTCCTGGGGGAGGGTTCCAAGCAGTTCTGGTTGCAGGTTTCAGTGATGCTCTCTGAAATGGCTTTCCTAGGCCTCTCCACCACGTGCTCCAGTATCACTGTTTCAGCTTTCAGTATTTTTCAGCCAACTGTTCTGTCCTGATTCCACTGATCTTATCAGTGCTGAGATGTTTGCCCTCCCGAGGGAATAAATACACCTTTCCTAGGTGACAATCAGGCTGACACTTCAGAACTCCATACAAAGTCTATACACTGTCCTGGGGTGACTGTCACGACAGCCCATGTTTAGTTCACAGGGCACTGATGGGAGCCTTCCCACCAGTTCTATGTGCGTGAGAAGAAAGTTACTGTCCTTCCTCCATAGATGTGTCCTTCCTCCAAAGAGGAGGCCCTCCCATACCGTGTCTCCCTCCTACTTGTGCCCTACTTTCCCACTCTGACCCCAATTCATGATTTGTCCCTCCCATGTCCTTCCCACTCGTCCTGTCCTTCCTTTCATTTCAGGCCTTTTGACATTCTCTTCAGGAGCTGCATCCTCGGGAACTCTCCCTGACTCCATGGCCCTGCTTAGAGCTATGTTACCACTCCCAGGTCAATAATCTTCCAAAATAAATGACTTATTAGGACCTTGCTGTACTCAGAATCTCAGCTTATTTTATGTGTAGGGGGAATAAATTCTTATTTAACCCTTCACTGAGTTGTGTTTTCTGTTTTATGTGGCCAGACCAAATCCTAAATGATAAACCTCCTTAAATCAGATGGGAAGAGGTCCTCGTCTCCCTCCCTAGTACACCTAGGGAGGTGTAATAGCAATTTATACACATGACATTTCATCAGTCTGGGTCCTAGCAGCATTTTCTTTGTGGATTTCCTACCAATCATTTATCCTACTAGCATCTGGCACAGTATTGGCCATGTCATATCTGTGTGCTTAAAATACGTTCTGTCTTCATTCATGCCAGGCTGACTTGCACAGACACTCAGTAAATGTTTAAAATCACAACAGAAAATATGAACCATGTGAAACCGTGTCTCATGTTACTGGCAACCACTTTGAGCCCTGGATGCAAATAAGTTAGTTTTTTTGTTTTTGTTGTTTTCAGTGCAAGTAACTTGAGCATTGTTGCAGGCTTCCACAGAAAGCAAAGAGAAGGGAGAGCAAAGACTGCTGGACTGGAAGTTTTAAGGGCTGTGTTCCTTTTCTGACTGTACCACTAACTCACTTTACCTCACACCCTCCAACCTGCTTTGAATAGCTTCTCTACATTGATAAGACTTTCTCAAAGATAATCTGACCACTGGCATTGAGTCTTACACATAGACATAATTACCTGACAACTAGAAAATGCTCTTTAACCAGATATTCCTATTTTAAGAATTCATCCTGGCCCTGGCTGGTTGACTCAGTGGATAGAGTGTCACAGACTGGCATGCAGATGTCCCAGGTTTGATCCCCAGTCAGAGTACACATGAGAGGCGACCATCTGCTTTTTTACCTTTCTTTTTGCCCCTTCTTTCCTTCTTCCCCTCCCGTAGCCAATGGCTCCATTTGCTCACGCATTGACCCAAGGCACTGTGGATAGGTTGGCTGGTCTGAGTGTTAGCTTCCGGTGCTAAAAAATAGCTCAGTTTATTTGAGGATTGGCTCCAGATGGGGTTGCCATGTGGATGCCGGTCAGGGTGCATGTGGGAGTCTGTCTATCCACCCTCCTCTCACTTAAAAAAAAAAAGAATTCATCCTAAAGAAATAATTATTTTACAAAAAATGGAAACATTTCATCAAAAAAATAATAATAAAAGTTCTTTTTTCTTTTTTCTTTTAAGTGAGAAGTCGGGAGGCAGAGAGACAGTCTCCCACATGCACCCCAACTGGGATCCACCTGGCAAGCCCCCTACCAGGTGGTGCTCTTCCCATCTGGGGCCATTGCTCTGTTGCTTGGCAACTGAGCTATTTTAGCACCTAAGGCAAGACCATGGAGCTATCTTCAGTGCCTGGGACTCCAACCAAACCATGGCTGTGGGAGGGAAAGAGAGAGAGAGAGAGAAAGAAGGGAGAGGGGAAGGGTGGAGAAGCCAATGGTTGCTGCTCTTGTGTGCCCTGACCTGAATTGAACCTGGAACATCCACACATCAGGCTGATGCTCTACCACTGGGCCAACAGGCTAGGGCTCAAAGCACATCTTACAAAGATTTATATACAAGATAATAAATAATGTGGCACAATTTTTAATAGCAGCCTGAATACCTTTGAGGAAAGATTCACACCTGGGATCATCTTCCCCAGGTAAAGCAGACTGTTGTACAAATTGGCCGTTACTGGGAATAGAGACCCAAAGAGGACCAGAGGTACCCCAGACATGTTTACTGGACTTCCTGAGGCTAATTATCTCATTATAAATTCCAAAAAAGGGCACCAGCCCCTCGAGGTTGTTGAATACCATAAGGCTTAGGAATATCAGCACTCCAGGAATCCAAAACTCCAGAAGCCCTAAAGCAGTGGTTCTTAACCTGGGTTCTATCCAACCCTAGGGGTTCGATGAGTCGGTCTCAGGGGTTCGGAGAAGCCTCTGCCTCGGAGGCCAGAATAAAGTAATACCGTAATTTGTTGTGAGTTCATGCACTTTGTTGGTTTTGTTCTTTGAGCAAGGTGATGTTCATGCACGGCTCATTTTGTGCACCAGTAAAAAAACATATACCTATGTCTTGAATTTGGGGAAAAAAATCATATTTCATTTATCATTAAAGAAGGGTTTGGTGAATGTGCATGTGAAACTGGTGGGTTCGGTACCTCAAAAAAGGTTAAGAACCACTGCCCTAAAGTGTTCACAACAGTTTAGGTAAGAGGGCCTCTTCCTCCACAGAAGCAGTCTTGCAAAGTGCTCCTGAGGGCAGCCATTGCTGAGATTTCACTGATACTGCCTCCATTTGTTGAAACAATTCTTCAGCCAAACATTTGCTATTGACTCGTTAAAGATGAGGTCCTTTGGTAATCCAGTCGGGACCTGTAGTTTTGATGAACACATCTTTCAACACTCTCAGCTGTTCTGGGATACAGTCTGTGCATCTCCGGTGAGCACACCTTTGTTTTGCTGACATGAGCTTTTTCGAGAGTGAAATAGTTGAACAGGCTGAATCACTCCTGAGTTGTCTGGAGTACCTCAGTTTACTTTATGTTATATATTCTTTTACATAAAAGGTTTTAGGGTTTGTTGATTCTTCTCCAATTGGGAAAATTTTATACTGCTGGGAACTTTTCTTGAATCATTTTTAAAGCAGCTCCCTGGGAGAATAACCATCAGACAAAAAAGTTCCTGGAGATTCCTCATCGGGGTTGTGGCCTCTCAAATCCATGGCCCAGTCTTCCAGCTCCTGGAATGCAAGGCTGGCATTCTTTGCTCCTGATACAGACTCCTGAGGCTCAGCCTGGGGGATTAGACACCTCCTCCCCCTCCAGAGAAATGGGCCAAATAAATAATAATTGAAGATGAAAAGGATTTTCACAGTTTCAGCTAAGGCTAAGAAGATTACTGTATTCTAACCCTTATCGCAGAGGTAGTTTTATTGCCACCAGGGTTCACAGTGAGGTCACAAGTCACTGGCTGTAAATAGAGGCCTTGGAAAAGTAAGAGTTCTGTATCAGCATGCATTGTCTCCTGTTTTCTAATTAGCTAGTGCTGCCTGGCATTTATTATACATAGAAGTTAGCAAAACTAGGAAAAAAAGATTTGAAACACTGGGCTGACAAGCTTTCCTAAAAAGTCTATAATTAAGGGTCCCAGCAAGGCAAGGAGTGGTTGTCCTGGCTGAAGGAAGGAAACATGTAGTAGCTCTCTGTGATTCACAAATGTAGGAATCTAGTAATTCTTTAATTTTCTATTCATAGCTCTTCAAATTCTACCTAGATAGCCAAATTACGTTTCTGATCAAGATGGTGGTGTAGGTAAGTGTGGTATTCAGAATTACACGACTATTACAACTAAACTACAGAAAAAGTACCCTTCAGAACTACCTGAAATCTAATTGGACATAAGACCTATAACTAAGAATATAAGGCAGAAGCCCCATACATACTGGTAAGAGTGGTGCAGACAAGGAACTGGCTAGTCCTCACACCAACATGTGATGGCTAAAAATCGGGAGGAATATCTCGGCTACACAGGATCCCCCTGAGGAGCAAGGGGTCTCAGACCCACACCAAAACCCCAAGCCCAGGGATTCAGTGCCAGGAAGAGAAGTCCCCATAACTTCTGGCTGTAAAAGCCAACTGGGGTTGTAGCTGAGTGAGATGGAGGTCTGCTGAAGTCCCAGGCATTCCTCTTAAAGGGCTCATGCATGGACTTACTTGGACTCACTCCCTCTGAGTTCCGTCACAGGGGCAGCAGGTCATAATGCACCAGGGATATACTGGGAGGAACTAAGCTGTCCGGCATCAGAATGATAGCTGGGGGTGGGGGTGGGGTGGGGAGGTGGGGGGGGGGGACTTTCTTTCAGACAAAAGTGCTGGCAGAGGCCATTGTTCCTTTTCTGAAACACCCCCACCCCACCAGCACCACCACAAAGCTGGCAGGCAGGCACCCTATCTGAGTTTCCATAAACCAGGCTAATACTGTTCACTCTACCCTGGTGATTCCTTGAGATCCTGCCTCACCCATTTTGTGAGTCCAAACCCAAGCCATTTCCAGTGGCTCTTCCCCACAAATGGTCTCTCTTGGCTCATACTTCAGACTTTCTTAATATCTCTCAAAAAAGCAGCATCTGGCTTCTGTATACCTTATACCTCTCGCTAAGTGGCCCTAGACCTGGCACTAATAGCAGCTGCCTTGGTTTGCAGCTTGGTCTTTCCTGAGTATCTCCAAGCTCAGAACAAGTAGCAGCCATCTGCAGATTGCTTTGTAGCTCATGTCAGGAGGCTCTAGGCAAAGCACAGGTGGTGCCTGAGCTTGTCCTGCAAGTCCTAGGAGGCACAGAGCCAGCCCAGCCAGCCCATGCAGTGGACAGCTTTATACCATGACAGAGTACCACACCGCCTCCACAAGCAACACATTCAAGGTGCAGACTTAGTGGACACCTGATCCCCACTAAAGTGAGTTCTGCTCTGTGGGGTCAGCCCCTGCACAGCAGATTCTCTACAGTGGTCTCAGACAGTCCTCACATTTGATTACCTGTGGGTAAATCCCTCTCACTGATGTATCAACAACAATCAAGGCTCAACTACAGCAGGAGGATGCACAGCCCACACGGGGACACACCTGAAACTCAGACTGGGGAGGCTGTGATGTTGGGCCCTACAGGACATTTATTACATAAGACCACTCTACCAAGACTGGGAGACAAAGACACAAACACAGGGAGGTAGCCAAAATGAAGAGACAAGGAAACATGTCCTGGCTCTCGCCAGTTGGCTTAGTGGTAGAGCGTCAGCCTGGCATGTGGATGTTCCAGGTTCTATTCCAGGTCTGGGGACACAGTAGAAGCACCTTCTGATTCTCTACCCCTCCCCCCTCACTTCTCTCTCTCTCTCTCTCTCTCTCTCTCTCTCTCTCTCTCTCTCTCTCTCCTGCTACTGCAGCCATAGCTTGATGGGAGCGAGTTGGCCCCAGGTGCTGAGGATGGCTTCATGGCCTCTGCCTCAGGAGCTAAGAAGAGTTTGGTTGCTGAATAATGGATCAATGCCCCAGATGAGCAGAATATCACCCTCAACTGGGCTTGCTAGGTGGATCCCAGTTGGGGCACATGCAGGAGTCTGTCTCTGCCTCCTCTCTTCTCACTGAATAAATGAAAGGAAAAGAAACATGTCTCAAATAAAAGAATAGGAGAAATCTCCAGAAAACGAACTGGAAAAAATAGAGACAAGCAATCTACCAAGTGCAGAGTTCAAAACACTGGTTATAAGGAAGCTCAATGAACTTAGGAAAATAGTAGAGGAAATTGGTGAGAACTTTATCAAAGTGACCGGAAACATATAAATGGATATGGTAAACACAAAGAGAATCAGTTAGAAATGAAGAGTACACTAGGAAGAAAACAGAACACACTCAATAAATAGAAAAAAGAATCCAAAAAAGTAAAAATCGTGACATAAGGAGCCTAAAGGACAACTTCAAAAGTACCAAAATTCACATCATGGGAATGTCAGAAAAAGGAGAGAGAGAACAAGAAATTGAAAACCTATTTGAAAAAATTCATGGACAACATCCCTCACCTGGTGAAAGAAATAGACATACAAATCCAAAAAGTGCTTTGAGTCCCAAACAAGATGAACCCAAGAGACCCACACCAAGACACATAATTAAAATGCCAAACGTTAAAGAAAAAAACAATCTTAGCAGCAAGAAGAAAGCGGTTAGTTACCTATAAGGAAGCTCCCATAAGACTGTCAGCTGATTTCTTAATAAACTTTGCAGTCCAGAAAGGATTGGCAAAAAAAATTCAAAGCTATGAAAAGCAAGGACTTACAACCGAGATTACTCTACCCAGCAAAGCTATCATTTAGAATCAAGGGCATGTAAAGAGCTTCCCAGACAAGGAAAGGCTAACAGAGTTCATCACCACCAAACCAGTATTACAAGAAATATTAAAAGGCCATCTTTAAGAAGATTATCGTATGAATAATAAAATAGCAATAAATACATGTCTATCAATAATTACTTTAAATACAAATGGATTAAATGTTCTAATTAAAAGATATATTGTGGCTGAATGGCTAACAAAATAAGACCCTTACATATGATGTCTACAAGAGACTCACTTTAGATAAAAAGGCACAGGTCCTGGCCAGTTGGCTCAGTGGTAGAGCATCAGCCTGGCCTGTGAAAGTCCTGGATTCAATTCCCGGTCAGGGCACACAGGAAAAGTGCCCATCTGCTTCTCCACCCTTACACCTCTCCTTCTACTCTCTCTCTTCTCCTCCTGCAGCCAAGGCTCCATTGAAGCAAAGTTGGCCCAGGCGCTGAGGATGGCTCCATGGCCTCTGTCTTAGTGCTAAAATGGCTCTGATTGCAGGGGCTGAACATCGCCCCCTGGTGGTCATGCTGGGTGGATCCCAGTCAGGTGCATGCTGGAGTCTGTCTGTCTGCCCCCGCCCATCCCACTTCTCACTTCGGAAAAATAGTAAAAAATAATAATAAAAAAGCACACAGAGACTGAAAGAAAAGGGATGGAAAAAGATATTCCATGAAAATGGAAACAACAACAACAAAAATACTGGGGTAGCATACTTATACCAGACAAAATAGACTTTATAACAAAGGCTATAACAAGAGTATAACAAGAGACAAAGTCAGAGCCAGCAACTTCATTTCTGGGTATTTATCCAAAGAAACCCAAAACAATAAATTGAAAAGACATAGACAACATGTGTTTATTGCAGCATTATTTACAATACCCAAGAATGGAAGCAACCTAGGTGCCATCAATAGATTAATGGAGCCTGACCAGGCGGTGGCACAGTGGATAGAGTGTTGGACTGGGATGCAGAAGACACAGGTTCGAGACCCCGAACTCACCAGCTTGAGCGTGGGCCCATCTGGCTTGAGCAAAAAGCTCATCAGCTTGGACCCAAGGTTGCTGGCTCCAGCAAGGGGTTGCTTGGTTTGCTGAAGGCCTGCAGTCAAGGCACATGTGAGAAACCAATCAATGAACAACTATGGTGTCGCAATGGCAATGAAAAACTAATAATTGATGCTTCTCACCTCTCTCTCCGTTCCTGTCTGTCTGTCCCTATCTATCCCTCTCTCTGACTCTCTCTCTGTCCCTGTTAAAAAAAAAAAAAAAAGATTAATGGATAGGTCTGGGCAAGGTGGTTCATTGGGTAAAATGTCCACCTTTTGTGCCAGAGATTGCAGGTTTAACCACTGATTGAGGCTTATATGAGAAGCAATCAATGAGCGTACAATCAAATGGAACACTAAGCAAAACAATGAGTTGATGCTTCTCTCTCTCTTTCTTCCCCTTCCTCCTTTTCTCTCTCTCTTTCAAATCAACGGAAAATTTTATTTAAAAAATAGATGATTGGGACCTGACTTGTGGTAACTCAGTGGATAAAGCATCAACCTGGAATGCTGAGGTCACTGATTCGAAATACCAGGCTTGCCTGGTCAAGGCACATATGGGAGTTGATCCTTCCTGTTCCTTCCCCTTCTTCTCTCTCTCTAAAAGTGAATAAATAAAATCTAATATATATATATATATATATATATATATATATATATATATATGTATATATATATATATATATATATATATATATATATATATATATATATATGAATGAATAAAGAAGTGACACATATATACAAAGGAATATGATTCAGGCATACAAAAGATTTAAGTCTTGCCATCTGCAATGAGGATGAACCTAGAGGGTATTGTGCTGAGTGAAATATCTGGCAGATATGGAATCTAAAAAACAAAATAAACTAACAAGTAGAACCGAAACAAATTCACAGAAACAGAAAATTTGTTGGCAGTTGCCAGATGGGAGGTGGGTTGGAGGAATAGGTGAAAACAGTGAAGGGATTTAGAAGTACAAATTGGTAGTTACAGAATAATCATGAGATGTAAAGTACAGCATGGAAAATGTAGTCAATAATATCATAATAATTATGTATAATATTAAATGAGTACTAGACTTATCAGGGTGATGATTTCATTATATAACTGTCTAATGATGGGGCTTAATACCTGAAACTAATTTAAAAATTAAAAATAATTTTAATGGGCAGAGGACTTGAATAGACATTTCTCCAAAATTATATTTGAATGGCCAATAAGCACATGAAATATGCTCAACACCACTAATCACTAGGTAAATGCAAATCATAACTTTAATGAGATACCACATCACACTTATTAGGATGGCTACTATTAAAAAATTGAAAACAATTGTTGGCAAGGATGTGAAAATTTGGTGCACTTGTATACTGCTGGTGGGAATGTAAAATGGTACATCTGCTATGGAAAACAGTATGGCAGTTTCTCAAAAAAGTAAACATAAGTTAATATACCCTAATAAATCCAATTAAAGAATAAATAAATAAATACGAAACAGCCTTATAAAACAAATAGAATGAAAAACTTTTTTTGTAGAATATAAACTCAATCTCGTTAATATATTTCAGTCATACATACACACATGTATTTATGCATATATAAAAAATGGCTCAAAAGCTATTCATATATTCCTTCATTTAGCAAATATTTATTGAACTCTTACTATACAGCCCTGGCATGATTTTAGGTCTTTGAAATATAACAGTTAGAAAGATAAAAATCCCTGCTATATGGAGCTTACTTTCTAGTGGCATTCACCAAATTAGTAATAACAGATACCTCTGAGTGCTTGAATTTTTTTGTGTGTGACAGAGACAGAGAGAGGCAGAGAGACAAACAGATAGAGACAGACAGGAAGGGGGAGAGAGATGGAAAGCATCAATTCTTCATTGTGGCACCTTAGTTGTTCATAGATTGCTTTCTCGTATGTGCCTTGACAGGGGCGATGGGGGGGCGCCACAGTAGACCGAGCGACCCCTTGCTCAAGCCAGCAACCTTGGGCTCAAGCTGGTAAACCTTGTACAAACAATATGAGCTCGCTCTCAAGCGGCGACTTTGGGGTTTCAAACCTGGGTCATTTGTGTCCCAGTCCGAAGCTCTAGCCACTGCACCACCACCTGTTCAGGCTGAGTGCTTGAATTCTTAATGTTCATAATTATTTTCTTTCTACTTGTCGACATTATCTAAAATTTTAATAAAGAGCATATATTATTTTTATAATAAAAAAACAGAATTAGTATATGATCCAGAAATTCTACTTCTGGGTATATGAACAAAAGAGAGTAGGGTCTAAAAGAAATATTTGTACACTTAAGTTCATAGCACCAGTGTTCACAATAACTAAAATGTGGAAGCAATCCACTTGTTCATTGATAGATGAATGACTAAGCAAATGTGGTATATACATACAGTGGAATATTATTCAGCTTGGAAAGGGAAGAAAATTTGGTAATATGCAACATGGTTGGAACTTGAGGACATTATTTCCAGTTACAAAAAGACAAATACCATATGATTTTACTTACATGAGGTAATTAAAATAGTTGAAATCATGAGAGAACAAGATGGCGATGGAGTAGGCGGACGTACCAACTTCCAACTCCCAGAACCAAAGTAGATTATAACTCAATTTTAAGAACCCTCATCTGGATAAACCAACTTTGAATTAAACTAAGTGGACTCTTCAAACAAGGAACACAGAAGAAGACACATTGAGACTGGTAGGGATAGCGAAAATGCAGAGGGCTGCCAAGCTCCCCAGAGCAAATGGCAGCCCTGAGAGACCCACATGGCGGGAGGAGAGTTTGGCAGAGAGGGAGGGACCTGGGTCCCAGGAACAAAGTCCCAGCCTGCAGTCCCAGAGCCTAGAAGAGGCATTTGGACAGTATTGAGCTATGAAACAAGTGAGGATACTGTTAGTGACAGACAGTTTTCTCAGACCCAAGATTCTTAAAGGGAAAGCGCAGAAAACCTCTCTCACAGCCACTCACCCGGGGCTCCGGGTAATGGGGTCAGAGGAGAGGGCCAGAGCAGTGGGAAGAGAGAGTAAACTGGAAGCCACAGAGAGAAAAACTCTGAGGGAGAGCCACCCTAGCCCCTGGGCTAAGTCACTTTCCTAATCAAAAACGAATATTTCCCCTGGAACTAGCAATACCAGCAAAGGGAGACAGGACACCAGCCAAACAAGCTCTCCCGCGGCACTTAGAGCAGAGCTGCTTAGATGGAGGGAGCTTCCAGGTCTACATTATGGAGTGCTAGGATCTGAACTGTGGGGCCCCTTCCTACTCTGCTGAGGGTTGCTGGAGGGACAGTGGTGGCAGGATGCTGAAACGCAGTTCTGTCAGCAGGGGCGGAGGCCCAGCTGGTGTGAGCTTGGTCTAGCCCAGCAGGGGCGGAGGGGACGTGCAAAAGCAGTCTGGCAGCTGTGGGCCCACCTGTAACCCTACCTGCGGGGGATAAGCAGGAGGCCAGGAACGGGCAGAAATCTGCTCTGCAACCCTGCGCAAGCCGGCCTTGACTGCGGGGATGGGGCTAGGACCAGGGACTGGCGGTGGCTCGTGGTTGAGCTCACGCCAGCAACCCCAACCGGCCAGAGAAACCGCGGTTTGCCATCCTGCCTGGGTGAGTTGGCTCTGAACGCGGGGGCGGGGCTAGAACCCCAGATGAGCAGAAGTTCGCAGCTGAGCACATGCCAGCAGCCCCAATCGCCCGAGAAACCGCAGTTTGCCATCCTGAATGCGTGAGTTGGCTCTGAACATGGGGGCAGGGCTAGAACCTAGGAGGAGTGGAAGTTCACAGGTGAGCACATGCCAGCAGCCACACCTGGCCCAATAAACCATGGTTTGCGATCCTGCGCAGGAGGGCCCTGGCCTCGAGGGTGGGGCTAAAGCTCCAGACAGGCAAAGGCTCACAGCTGAGAGAATGTCAGGAGCCCAGTCTAACCCGAGAAACTGTGGGGAACAGGCTCTGACCACGGGGGCTGGGCGGAAGCCCGAAACAGGCTGAGCAAAGGTGCTCACATCTACTCTTGGTGCTGAGGCTTATGGCTTGAGTGACAGCCCCTCCCGCAGAGGAGAGGCGGAAATCACAGCAACAGCCACAGTGGGCCAGCGCTGGCAACACCCATACCCAACTGCCCTAGGCAGCGGCAGAGGGGGTGGCAGGCCTGCAGACAGACCACAACTAGAGAACACAAAGGCAACACCTGGGGGACTCCAGTGGCCACAACTTGCTTATACACAGACAAAATGGGCAGGCAGAGGAATGCAAACCAAATGAATCAAGAGAAATCCCTAAGAAGGACCTGAATGAACTAGATATAACCAAATTACCAGAAGCAGAATTTAGAATAATGATAGGATGTTCAAAGAACTTAGACCAGCAATAGTCACTATGAACACCTAAATAAAGAGATAACAAGTATAAAAAACAAAATTGAAAAAATAAAAAAGAATCAGACAGAAATTACAAATACAGTATCAGAACTGAAGACTACAATGGAAGGAATTAAAAGCAGGATGAATGATGCTAAGGATTGAATCAGCGAGTTAGAGAACACAATAAAACAAGGCACAGAAGCAGAGTAGAAAAAGGAAAAGAGACTCAAAAAATGTGAGGAAACTTTAAGGGAGCTCTGTGACAACATGAAGAGAAACAACATTCACATCATAGGGGTTCCTGAAGAAGAGTAGAGAGAACAAGAAATAGAAACTTTGTTCAATCAAATCATAGCAGAAAACTTTTCTAAATTAAGGCTGGGAAATATTCCACACGTTCAAGAAGCAAACAGAACTTCATTAAAGAGAAACCCAAAGAAATCTACACCAAGACACATCATAGTTAAAATACTAAAGCTAAGAGATAAAAAGAAAAATTTAAAAGCTGCTAGAGAAAAAAAGGCTATCACCTACAAAGGAGCCCCCATAAGGATGACATCGGACTTCTCAACAGAAACACTTGAGGCCAGAAGGGAATGGCAAGATATATTCAAAGTAATGCAGAACAAGAACCTACAACCAAGACTACTCTATCCAGCAAGGCTAACATTTAAAATAGAAGGAGAAATAAAGAGTTTCCCAGAGAAAGAAAGCCTCAAGGAATTCATTAAAACCAAACCAATTCTGCAAGACATACTAAGGGGCCTGTTGTGAACAGTTTAAAGGGAGGAAAGAATATAGCAAAGGAAGAATACAGCTTTAAAGAATAAAATGGCAATAAACAACTACATATCAATAATAACCTAAAATGTAAATAAATTAAATAATCCAATCAAAAGATAGGGTAGCTGCGTGGTTAAAGAAAGAGGACCCATACATATGCTGTCTACAACAGACACACCTTAAAACAAAAGATGCACATAGACTGAAGGTAAAAGGATGGAGAAATATATTTCATGCAAATGGAAATGAAAGAAAAGCAGGGGTAGCAATACTTATATCTGACAAAATGGACTTTAAAACAAAGGCTATAGTAAGAGATAAAGAAGGACACTACATAATGATAAAGGGAACAATTCAACAGGAAGATATAACTATTATAAATATCTACACACCAAATATAGGAGCACTGACATACATAAAGCAGACTTTGATGGATATAAAGGGCGAGATTAACGGCAATACTATTATAGTAGGGGATTTCAATACCCCACTAACAACACTGGATAGATCCTCAAGAAAGAAAATTAATAAAGAAACAGCAGACTTAAAAGATACACTAAATCAACTCGATTTAATAGATATCTTCAGAACTTTTCACCCTAAAGCAGTAGAATATACATTCTTCTCAAGCGCTCATGGTACGTTTTCTAGGATAGACCACATGTTAGGACACAAAAATGGTCTCAATAAATTTAAAAAGATTGAAATCATATCAAGCATTTTCTCTGATCACAATGAAATGAAACTAGAAATTAACCACAAAAGAAAAACTGAAAAATACTCAAACACTTGGAAACTAAATAGCATGATATTAAATAATGAATAGGCTAACAATGAGATCAAAAAAGAAATAAAAAAGTTTCTAGAAACAAATGATAATGAGCATACATCAACTCAAAATTTATGGGACACAGCAAAAGCAGTACTGAGAGGGAAGTTCATTGCACTAAAGGTATACCAAAAGAAGCTAGAAAAAGCTCAAATAACCTGACCCTGCATCTAAAAGAACTAGAAAAACAACAGCAAATAAAGCCAGGACCAGTAGAAGGAAGGAAATAATAAAGATCAGAGCAGAAATAAATGACATAGAGGCTAAGGAAACAATATAGAGGATCAATGAAACCAGGAGCTAGTTCTTGGAAAAGGTAAACAAGATTGATGAACCTTTAACTAGACTCACCAAGAAAAAAAGAGAGAGTATCCAGATAAATAAAATTAGAAATGAGAGTGAAGAAATAACAACTGACACAACAGAAATACAAAGTATTGTAAGAAAATACTATGAAGAACTCTATGCCAAAAAATTAGACAATCTAAGTGAAATGGACAAATATCTTGAATCATATAATCTTCCAAAAATCAATCTGGAAGAATCAGAACACCAAAACAGACCAATTACAACAAATGAGATCAAAACAGTTATCAAAATACTCCCAAAAAAGAAAAGTCCGGGCCTGATGGCTTCACAAGTGAATTCTATCAAAAATTCAAAGGAGAACTAACTCCTATCGTCTCAAGCAATTTCAAAAAATTCAAGAGGAAGGAAGACTTCCAAACTCCTTTTATGAGGCAAGCATAATTCTGATCTCAAAACCGGGCAAAGACAACACAAAGAAAGAAAATTATAGGCCTATATCCCTGATGAATTTAGATGATAAAATTTTCAAAATATTAGCCAACCGGATCCAGCAATATATGAAAAAAATCATACACCATGATCAAGTGAGATTGTTTCTGGAGAGGCAAGGCTGGTTCAATATTTGCAAATCAATCAATGTGATTCATCACATAAACAAAAGGAAGGACAAAAATCACATGATAATTTCAATAGATGCAGAAAAGGCATTTGATAAAATCCAGCACCCATTCATTCTCAAAAGTCTCAGTAAAGTGGGAATACAAGGCACATCCCTTAACATGATAAAGGCCATCTACGACAAACCCACAGCAAACATCATACTAAATGAGCAAAAATTAAAAGTAATCCCCTTAAGATCAGGAACCAGGCAGGGGTGCCCCCTTTCATCACTCTTATTCAACATAGTTCTGGAGGTCCTAGCTACAGCAATCAGACAAGAAAAAGAAATAAAAGGCATCCAAATTGGAAAAGAAGAAGTAAAACTGTCATTATTTGCAGATGATATGATATTGTACATAGAAAACCCTAAAGTCTCAGTCAGAAAACTACTGGACCTTATAAATGAATTCAGCAAGGTGGCAGGGTATAAAGTTAATACTCGGAAATCAGAGGCATTTCTATATACAAACAATGAACTGTCCGCAAAAGAAATTAAGGAAACAATCCCCTCCACTATTGCAGCCAAAAAAAATAAAGTACCTAGAAGTAAATTTAACCAAGGAGGTTAAGGACTTGTACTCGGAAAATTATAAAACATTGATAAAAGAAATCAATGAAGATACAAACAAGTGGAAGCATATACCGTGCTCATGGCTAGGAAGAATAAACATCATTCAAATGTCTATATTACCCAAAGCAATTTATAAATTCAATGCAATACCAATAAAATACCAATGACATACTTCAAAGATATAGAACACATATTCCAAAAATTTATATGGAACCAAAAAAGAACACGAATAGCCTCAGCAATCTTAAAAAGAAAAAATAAAGCAGGAGGTATCACTCTTCCAGATATCAAGGTTTACTACAAGGCCATTATACTCAAGACAGCCTGGTACGGGCATAAGAACAGGCACATAGATCAATGGAACAGAACAGAGAACCCAGAAATAAACCCATACCTTTATGGACAACTGATATTTGACAAAGGAGGAAAGCACATACAATGGAGTAAAGACAGCCTCTTTAACAAATGGTGTTGGGAAAATTGGACATCTACCTGCAAAAAAATGAAACTAGACCATCAACTTATACCATTCACAAAAACAAACTCAAAATGGATAAAAGACTTAAATGTAAGCCGTGAAACCATAAGCATCTTAGAAGAAAACATAGGCAGCAAGCTCTCCGGCATTTGTGGGAGCAATATATTTGCCAATTTATCTCCACGGGCAAATGAAATAAAAGGCAAGATAAACAAATGGGACTATATCAAACTAAACCGTTTTTGCACAGCTAAAGACAATAAGAACAGAATAAAAAGACAAACCTCACAATGGGAGAACATATTCGACAGCACGTCTGATAAGGGGTTAATAACCAAAATTTATAAAGAACTTATAAAACTCAACACCAGGAAGACAAACAATCCAATCAAAAAATGGGCAAAAGAAATGAATAGAAATTTCTCCAAAGAGGACATACAGATGGCCAATAGGCATATGAAAAAATGCTCAACATCACTAACCATTAGAGAAATGCAAATTAAAACCACAATGAGATATCACCTCAAACCAGTCAGAATGGCGCTCATCTGCAAAACAACACAGAACAAGTGCTGGCGAGGATGTGGAGAAAAGGGAACCCTCCTGCACTGCTGGTGGGAATGCAGACTGGTGCAGCCACTGTGGAAAACAGTATGGAGATTCCTGAAAAGATTAAAAATCAAACTGCCTTTTGACCCAGCTATCCCACTTATAGGAATATACCATAAGTACACGATAGCACTGTTTGAAAAGAAGAAATGCGCCCCATGTTCGTGGCAGCATTGTTCACAATAGCGAAGATCTGGAAACAGCCCAAGTGTCTGTCAGAGGATGAGTGGATTAAAAAGCTTTGGTACATATATACTATGAAATACTACTCAGCCATAAGAAATGATGACATTGGATCATTTATTATTATTTATTTCATTATTATTATTTATCATTATTACTTATTTCACTCCATATAATGTTATCAAGGTCCAAATGGATGGACCTTGATAACATTATATGGAGTGAAATAAGTAAATCAGAATAAAACTGAGAACAGCATGATTTCATACATAGGTAGGACATCAAAGTGAGACTATGAGACATGGACTAAGTGTGGTGGTTACAGGTTGGGGGAAGGGAGGAGAGGGAGGGACACAGGGAAAACCAGATAGAAGGTGACAGAGGACAATATGACTTTGGTGATGGGTATGCAACATAATTGAATGATAAGATAACCTGGAGATGTTTTCTTTGAACATATGTACCCTCATTTATTGGTGTCACCCCATTAACATTAATACAAAAAAATAGTTGAAATCATAAAGACAGAAAGTATAACAGTGGTTGCCAGAGCCTGGGTGTAGGAGAAAATGGGGAGTTATTGTTTAATGGGTATAGAGTTTTCATTTTACAAGATAAAAGAGTTATTGAGAAGGCTGCTGATGATGTTTGTACAACAATGTGAATATATTTAATACTACATAACTGCCCATTTACAATGGTTCAGACAGTAAATATTATGTGTATTTTATCACAATTAAAAATAAATGAAAAAATTTTTAAAATACAAATTATTGAGTTTAGTCTCGGCTCTACTACTTAATTGCAGTGAGACTTCAGTCATTGGTTCTCTCTGTGTGAAATCTGCCTCAGATTCTTTATCAGTGAAATGTAATAAATAGTATCCACCCTCCCTACTTATAAAAATCAAATCAGATAAATGACTGAGCAATTTTTTATTGCAGTTAAAGAGATCAGTATGCCAGTCCTGGCCAGTTTGCTCAGTGGTAGAGCGTCATCCCAGTGTGTGGATGACTTGGGTTCAATTTTCGGCCAGGCACATAGAAGTGCCCATCTGCTTTTCCCCTCCCCCACACTCTCTATCTCTTTCTTTCCCTCCCTATCTACAGCCATGGCTTGGTTGGCCCCAGGCACTGAGGATGGCTCCATGGTTTCCACCTGAGGAGCTAAAAAATGGCGCTGGTTGCAACAGGGCAAGGGCTCCAGATGGGCAAAGCATCACGCTTTAGTCGGCTTGCCAGGTGAATCCTTGTTTGGGCACACGTGGGAGTCTATCTTTGCCTCCCCTCCTCTCACTAAAATAAAATTTTTAAAAATTAAAAAAAGATCACTATGCAGAAGTTAAGTTATAATTTCTTACTACTGCCATTGTCCCCACTGTAAAACTAAAGGAACTCTTGTAAGACAATACTAATATTCACTATAAGACTAAACATAAGATTTACAATGCAGGGCTAAAAGTACTTTATTGCCGATACAATAAATCTAAGACTAAAAGAATTCAACCTTCTCCAAGAAAGCATCACCAAACATTACCAACTAGAAGTGACTTTCTAACCCCTTTGAAAGTCTATAACTTTCACTACAAACATTTTATTGCATTTTATTTTATTATTTACTTCTATGTTTATTTCTTTGGGATGTGTATAGGTAGATATGTAAATACAGTTATAACAATACTATATACGTACCTTGGTTTCTTAATTCTACTTGTTTCCACAATGAGGATTTCCTTTTTTTCAAACATTAAAACATGTATTTTTTTCCAGTCAGTCCATTGTCTCTTAACTCTGTATTTAAGTTAAAGCTCAGCAAATCATCACCTTTGAAACCAAATAGAGCTTCTTATGTATAATATCACTAGAGTCCTATGAGTTATTTCCTTTTTTTAACACATTATGAAGTGATATATCACTGAAAATGCCGTGTTAAGAAAATATCATTTCCTTTTACAAAAGATAATAAAACATATGTCTTTTCCCCCCAAAATGAAATAGGAAGTAATAAAAATAGTCTTCCTGAGCTATATAAATTATCTTCCATATATTTTGGGAGTTCATCCAAAATGCAAATATCATAAAAAAATATCAATGTGGTATTTGAATATAATTTTTAGCACATGTGAAACTTCTACATCTAATTATACTTACCACTTAGCACTTCATATCTTGAATACATCAAATCATTTCACACATCTTAACTCAAAGGGTTTTTATAAATTAAAGATTTAATTTGGAGTGATATTCAATAAAGAATTTCTGCAAAAATAACTTTTATATGATGTCACATGTAATATATGGCTACAGACTCAATCCCTAGAGCACTAAAATAAATGCTCTATTTCAAGATAAACAACCCCATTTATTTTCATTTTTAACTATTATTAGTTGTTAAAATGAAATAAATACAGATAGTAATGTTTAGCAAGTATAGTCAATTAGATAAATAGCTTTAAAAACTGTATATGTCCTCATGATTTTCTGTCTTTAATTTAAAATATTTTCTATGTCATTTTTTTGGTTTTCAGTCTTCTGTATTATTATTTTGGATGAATAATTGCTCTTTATCAGTAACACCTGCTAGAAATGTCTGGGACGCAATGGACATCACCTAACTGAACAGGGATGTGTTACTTTTTGAGTCAGCAGAAGAAATGTCCTTGCAGTAGTCAAGCTGAGAAGAAGAAAAGTGGAGAACTCATAAAGAATACTTTTATTTATATTCTCGGTTATTCAAAAGGCATATAGCATTTATGCTAAGGATGGAATTTCAATGTAATTGTGGCATCTTGGACAGAAGTTTAGCCATTAACATGTTTACCTGGAAAATGATGTTATGAAATTAGCAATTTGGAAAAGAAGGAAGGCAAACAGAAATAAGGGAGGAAAAAAGACAAGGTAAAAGATAGTAAAGGGAAGATGAGAAAGAAAAGAGAGGGAAAGAGGGAGCATCTGTATTTCTACTCTATGCCAAGCATTTTCTCTAGTATTGTATCATTTAGCTATTAGTCTAACCTTGAAATAATATTATCTACATTTTTACAATGAAGTGGTTGAAGCTCAGAGAAAGACAGCTTAATTTTATAATTAATGCAACCTGAAAGCAATGCAGAGCGGCATTATCCTTTTGCTGGTGGAGGGTCTTGCCTTCAATTTGTAAAACATGCAACATCTATAAACCGGACTAAAACAAAGTATCCCTATAGCATCTAACTTCAAATCATATACTGTATATATATTTACATAATATCACACTAACATTCTAGAAATTCCCTGAATGCTCTATGAGCTTCTCTCCTACCTGATTTACAGAAATTACTCAGTCTGGCTATTTTCTAGCATACTGCAAGTAACTATACTCAGTAGACACTCAATGAGTGATTCCCAAAAGCAGAAGAAATGGGAAAATGAGTCTCTGTCCTTATATTAGAAACAAAGAGAGGCAGACACCAGCAGATGAGAACTAGGTTCAGCTCTATTTGGCTTATAGTGAAACCTTGCTTGAATTAAGTTTAAGATATACATTTAGGTTAGGTATCACCAAGAAGTGTGATCTAGATTGAGATGCTCTCTAAGCTGGAAAAAGAAAAAAAAAAAGGAGTGGATTTAAATTAGTAACTAATCTGTGAATTTTCTTCTGCTCTAGAGAAGTTCAAAAGTGTGGTCATAGAGTTTGAGGCCTTGGTGGATCATAGATGACATTTCTACTATAAGATTAACCCCCAAACACACATGAATCCCAAAGGCTCCTTTGGACCTGGAATTAGCCTGCCCCCAAATGCCTATCTTAAGTATTTTGAAGCCTCCTCAAAATGCTTTACTGGGAACTCAAGCATTAAACATTCAGACTGTGCTTTACACAAGTAGAATAACAGGAAGGCAGCAGCAGATGTCTGATTTGTTGAAGTTAATGGAAAATTAACTTGGCAACCATATTAATTACAATGTTTGGCATGGCAAGGAGCAGAAAGTCCAACTAAAACAAGCTTAAACAATGAAAGGAAAGTCAACTCACTGGCTGAAAAAAAGTTTAGTTATATGATGAAACTTGACTTAGTAGCTCAAAAGTATCTAGTAGGATTCAGCTTTTTCAATCTTTCTACTCTCTACTTTCCACAATATTGGCTTCTGTGCAGAAACTAGTTACATAGGTATGCACCAAAGTTTTTAGCTCATTCTGTTGACACAACCAGGCTACATGTATTCCCTAGCCTTCCTTACAGTCAGGGCAAGCAGAGAGCAAAACCCAAGTGTCTACTTCCATCTATAACCCCTTCATCATCCCCAGGCCTTCTCCTTCTCCTTGCTGATGGAGAAAAGCATCACAATTTAGGAACCATATGCAGACGATGACAAGTCTGGTGTAATGCCAGTGGCCAAGACCAGGCAGGTCCACATTGAATTCAGGCAGACGTTAGAAAAACTGCAGAGCCAGAAAGTGTTGGGCCATTCCATTTAATGAAGGCTCACAACAGCAGACAAACAAACAGGCAGGGAAAAACCTCTTCTCCCCACACAAACAGTAAGAATGGCCCCTCACAGTGGCAAGCAAGTAACCCGCCATCCACAATCCCCCATCTCTCTCGAGCACAAGCACCCATAGCCTTATATAGGCCATGCACACGTGACTCTGCCGTATGCTCACACACTTATCAAGCACAGTGCTTGCAGCTGGCACACCAGCGAGCAAGCCTAACACAGCTGCCCCACACCTGGGTTGGCACGAGCTGAAGGAAAGCCATCTACCCATGAAGGACACCCATTTTAGACTTCATATAGAAGGAAAATAGATTACACTGTTTGGGTCATTGCAGTTCTTTATTGACTTACTTTATAATATTGATACCAGAAGCAGAATGATGCCCCAGGGACAATCTAAACTTTATAAAATTGGTTTAGTTGCTTAGTGGTAATTGGTTTAGTTACAGA
Organism: Rhynchonycteris naso; assembly: GCA_037038555.1. Taxonomy (NCBI): domain Eukaryota; kingdom Metazoa; phylum Chordata; class Mammalia; order Chiroptera; family Emballonuridae; genus Rhynchonycteris; species Rhynchonycteris naso. Next base: position 304,350,726 of record CM072995.1, on the reverse strand, counting down.
TAGAACATGCTGGAAATCTGGTGATTTATATTATACAATAGAAAAATATTTCACAAAATGAAAGCTTCAGTTATTTGGAAGGTAATTATGAGCCTGTAGCACAGAGGAAGTGGTTGAAAAAGATCTAGAATCATATTATGTATTGCTACTATTTTACCAACTTACTGCAAGAAAGAGAAGAGCTTAGGTAATATTTCTCAATCAGAACTAAAAGGCAATAAACAGATTCCACAACTAAGGTTATCAAAGAATTGAAAAACATGACTTATTCTGGGCCTCAAACAGTAAAAAGTAAAGTTGAAAAAAAGCTTTATACAATAGTAACTTAATAATGTGTGGCATTCCCACAGGTTCCTTCTGATGGTTTCCAGGTAGCCATCATCAAGAATGAGAGATATGTGGATGAGAAAGCAAAAATAAAGACAAACCTGGTTTCAGATTTATGTCCAGAAAAAAATATTAGTGTATTTTTAAGTCAGATGAAACTGCCTGGAAGCAAAATAGTTCTAATTTTTGAGCAAAATGAAAGATAATGGAGAGTAATTAATAGGGAAGTACTTCTCAGAGGAAAAAGGACCTGTAAAAAACAAGATAAAAAAGTTTTGTTCAGAAAGTCCAATAAAATCGAATCAAAGAATCTCCTGCATTTGTTAGTGGCAAGAGACCTCCCAAGGCCTGCCTGGCAGTGTGTTCGTTGCTGTTATGGACCAGACAACAGTAGAATCCCACTCTTCTTTGTCTGAGTGGAAGTTTTAATTGCAGTGATTGCATTCTTGCTCCAATGCTTTTCATATGGGCATGGAAGAGTAAATAATTTGTTTTGCTTTATATGCTGCAAAATCATGATAGGCAGCATCAGACTTGATGGAGAGGAAAGAACATCATCTGAAGATCACAAATACTTAGATGTGGTCTCCTTTGACGTGGAGTGACGTATCTTCTGTTATGTGGGAGGAAGAGAAAACTAGGTATTTGGTGCCCATAAAGGTACCATGTGGCAGAAACCAGCCAACCATTTACCAAAAACTATTTCCAATATTTTTACTGGGATTACAGTTTGACTATAATTTCCCATTGGCCTTTAGGTCAGAAGTGGCCATCTGACTGATGTCTTTCTAGTCAGGGCAGTGTCACAGACATGAGCAACAACTATCAGACTCTATTCATAAAATTATCCACACATGATCTTTCATGCACTTTCTCTTTCCATGGCTTTATGGAAAAGAGATCATGCACACTGTGTGCTGAGAATGGAGTAGCTGCAAGATGTACAGAGCTTGGGCACTTCTGCTTCTAACAGTGATGGAGTAAAGAGATTAAATTCACCCTCCTTCCTGAAACAACCAATAAATTGGATAAAACATTTTTAAACAATGATTTTCAAGGCACTAGACATAGCCATGAGGTAATGAAGGACAGCGATCACTGAGAGATAGCAAAAAGGATAAGCCCCTACATTTTGCAGGCCATGGCTCAGGGAGAGGGAACTCAGGCAGAGCCCAGCACCCTGTCTAAACTGAGAAGTCATAGCTAGGAGTCTGGGGCATCAAGGCAGCTAGAGTTCACAGGATACAATATTATTTTCCAAATTTGCAGATCCACCTTTGTGGGGGCTAACATATGTTACATACGGGTTTTTCACTACATGGCAAGTCAGCACCTCTAATTCCATGTTAGTCAAAAGTCAACTGTGGCTCTGGCCAGTTGGCTCAACGAATAAAGCGTGTGCCTGGCATATGAAACTTCTGGGTTTGATTCCACCATTTGCTTCTCTCTCCCTCTCTTCCCCCCTTCTCTCCTTCTTCCCCTCTCATAGCCAGTGGCTCAGTTGGTCCAAGAATCAGCCTCGGGTGCTAAGTGTAGCTTGGCTGATTTGAGCATCAGCCCCAGATGGGGATTGCTGGATGGATCCTGTTCAGGGTGCATGTGGGGGATCTCTCTCACTATCTCCCCTCCTCTCACTTAAAAAAAGAAAAGTCAGCTATAAAAGAAAGAGCTGCCTAGAGGGAAAACTGGAAGACATTTCCTATTGCATGACAGGAAACCAATATCCCTAAGTCACCACTTAAAAGTTCACACCACCCCAGAACCATGAGCAAATCTCCTGACCTTATGCAAACAGTAACAGGAGCAAATATAAACTTTTATTTTTTTAATCCACTATATTTGAGTTTGTTTTCCTCAGCAGCTAGAGTTAGTTACCCTAATGAATACATAGCCTAACCCTCTTTCCATAAAATTCTGACAATATTAGCAATTATATGCAGATTCACACAACTGATTCTGATTAATCAGTGAGTGTTAACATTAAGTAGAGAATAATCTCCTTGAAGAACTAAGTATCCAAGGATCTCTCTCTAAAAACCAGATGAGAATCACAGGTCACCCAAATCTGTCCTTTAGTAAATGGGGGGTTAGAACTATGTCATAATGCTGTTGTGTGGAGGGAAGAGAATGGTATTTCTATCTAAGGTCCACAGGAGTGGATAAGACAAGCTGAGAATGTAAACCCTATCCAATCCTTCAACAAGATCAACTCTTGGTTTCTCAGTAGGAAGAAGAAATGATGACTTCTGGTTGGATTAACCACAGAATTTGGTTAAGTACAAACTTGAGCTTTCCTGGGGAGGGTTATTCCTGGAGGAAAGTACAGTTCAAAAAGAGGGATGCAGATATAGGAATGAGTATGTTTCAAGCATACAGAATAGACCAGTCATTCACCATGATGGATTTCCAAATTTGGTCCATGAACATTAAGACTGAAAAGGTCAAAAGGGATATATGAAATAGTTTTAAATAAAGGATTGACAAGACAGCGAAACTTGACTATTAGATGATTCCCAGCAAAAATACAGTGTGTCTGTAAAGGCATGGTGCCATGCCTTTATGGACACACTGTATATTGAGTTATTACCATGTGCTAGTTACTGTACTAGATGCTTTATATTTCATTTAGTTCTTATAATCCAGTGATTATAAGAAAGCAGAGGGAAATAAGGTAACGATCTTAGTTCATAAGCATAGCAAATGTAATAAGCAGAATTCAGAATCAAGTAGTCTGACTACGCTAATTCTAAAATTCACAGAGGCATGTAAAGGAAATTATCTTAACCATTATTCTATATTTTAAGAATAAGGGATTGAAGGTTGGAGGCAGCAAGAAGTAGTGAAAAGAGCTTTAACTTTGAAATTATAATAATATTGGCTTGAATCTTTTCTATTTTGAAATCTTGGCCACATGAAACTTTCTGAGTCTGAAAAGAAATAGTAATAAAGATAATACCACCTACCTCTATTTATTTTTAATTAAAAAGCTCTCTTGTATAAAAGGTAACTTGTAAGATATATAGAGCACAATAGGTGGCTCAAACATAGTAATCCTTATAATAGTGCAACATTGTATGTGGGATGGGGAGATTATATGATTACAATTTAGGTATATTTATTTTGTAATTAGATGACAGAGATGGGCATGGCCTGAAAGTGTCATGCAGATACTTAGTATTTAAAATCAGTTTAATCTGATTCTGATTTGGGGATAATGATGGGTCATTCAAGTGGCACTGCCTAGTGACATCTACAGACGTGAGTAGAGCTTGGGATAAAAGTAAGTGTTGAAACAACAGCCACCGATCTGTGCTAATTGAGTTCTTAACAGTGGATGAGATTTGTGAAGAAGATGTATAATGTGGGAACAGTGTTCTTATAGCTGTTAGGTTGTGGGAGATGAAATGAATTCGGAAAAGAATGGTCGGAGAAATAGCAACTGCATTTTGTTAAGCTCAAATAAAAATAAGTTTGCACTTTCTAAAGGTAAATGGGCTAATGAAATTATCTCTTACCAGGTATACTGGTGTCATTAATAAAAAGATGGTGAGAGATAAAATACTTGTCACAAACAATGCACAATGTGGATTTACATGTGGATATTTGTAATTGTATTTTCTTTTCTTTTTTTTTTTTTACAGGGACAGAAAGAGAGTCAGAGAGAGGGACAGATAGGAACAGAGAGACAGGAACAGAGAGAGATGAGAAGCATCAATCATCAGTTTTTCGTTGCGACACCTTAGTTGTTCATTGATTGTTTTCTCATATGTGCCTTGACCGTGGGCTTTCAGCAGACTGAGTAACCCCTTGCTGGAACCAGCGACCTTGGGTCCAAGCTGGTAAGCTTTTTGCTCAAACCAGATGAGCCCGCGCTCAAGCTGGTGAGCTTGGAGTCTCGAACCTGGGTCCTACACATCCCAGTCCGATGCTCTATCCACTGCGCCACCGCCTGGTCAGGCTGTAATTGTATTTTTAAATAAAAAGTTGCCTTTCCCATTCCTTGAAAATAACTGGCGAACTGGAAGTGTTGTTTATTTCTACATTTTATCATACATCTCTTAAATGGCTTCTTCTATTTCTATTGAATTTGTTTTTCAGAATTGCAAAACAACACAACAACAAAAACCCAGTCCTTTTCCATAAAGAACTTAAGAATACTTTGTCTTTTCAATTTCTAATTTCTATTGCATTTTTTCCCCAAAGTAGTTTTCTGTTATTTATTCAACAACCAAACATTTATTGAGCACTTACTACGTGAAAGGCACTGTGTTAGACTTCTTAGGGATTACAAAAATAAAATTAAAAGCAATCACTGTCTTTGATACCTTTATATTTCAGCAAGAAAGATATTTATTCACAAAATATGCACACAAATCACCATAAAATAAGCCTTAATATCCAAGTCATGGAAAAGATGTTCACTGCCTAGTCCTAAGGAGGCAGAGCTAAGCAGTGAAAATATACAGGATAAGCACAGGTAGAAATAATGATGGAGATGGAACATTGCCTGAAAATTTGAGTAATTATAAAGAATTAAAGCTGAAGATTTTGTTGTTCTTGTCTGAACAAAGCTAATGTATAATTTTGATGTGTTGTATTACCAAAAACAACTTACATCTTCCCTCTTCCTTTTGATTTTTTATTAATTCCTACTCTGGCGTATATAAAAATTTTAAGACAAGGTATAACCAGTGGTGGGATTCAAATAATTTAACAGCTGGTTCTCTGCCCTAATGATCATTTTTAAGTATAAAAAAATTATATACCAAAAAGTAGTTTATTATCTCATGCATTTAATACTTAAATGAGAACAATAAAAGAGGTGCACAAACTAGATTATGTTATAAGAGTTTTAAAATATTAATGAAAAATATTAAATAATACCTGACAAAAAACAATAAAACTGTTATTTAAGACATTTCCATACCGCTTCTGAAAGGCAGAAACCACGGGCCAAATGGAAAACACGAGGCTAGTGTGTTCAAAGAGGAAAATTTATTTTAAAAGTGCCTGGGTGCAAGCAGGCTGGACCAACAAGGGAGGGACAGGGGAAGGGTTATATAGAATAACCAAAGGGCCTGGGGCAAAAGCGGCTGACTTTATCTGCTGGTGCGAGACGGTTTCCTCTGTTTGTGGATTGGAGTGTTGCCACTGCTCCTCAAAATGGTACCCTGACTCAACCGTCCCCTATCAGCATCTGGCTGCAAGGGGGGGATTTGGGGTGGTTACTGAGCAAGCCAGCCCTTCTTCCTCCTCCAGGCCTGCATTGTTCTTGAGATGGCAGCTGAGTAGTCATTTTATCTATCAGCTTCTTTATGGGCATCCTCACAACTTTTTTCACCTATGGACAGAATGAACATTACTGCGGGTGCTTAGAATACGCTGTTGCGCAGATGAATGTTAAAAAAGAGTAAGGAATGTAAATTTGTGATTTCCATGTTGGGCAGCTGCCCAGGTGCCCACCTTAGAGAGAACCTTGATTACAAATGCCATTTAAACAACCAATTTGCCAAACTCAACAAAAATTAGGGAACAGTTCTGTCGAACTGGTGTGAACCGGCTGAATCCCACCACTTGGTGTAACTTTCCATCATCATCCTACTGTTCAGAATATACCTATTCAGGTGTAATTCTAAAATTCACAGAGGCATGTAAAGGAAATTATCTTTGCTCTGGCCAATTTGTCACCCACTCACAAGGCAGGAAAAGATCCCTTCCCTGCAGATTCATTGACCACATGAATCTAACCCAATCAAGGTGAAAGAATGAATTCAGTTACTAGTATTTTATTTACGGTGCTTTTGAGATTACTACCTATCAAATAAATTTAGGCTTTATTAGATGACTAATACATTACAGAACTAAACCAGTCCTCCGAGTTTTAAGGTAAAACTTTCTACTCCTTTGAAGAGTATCACAAGTTTTTTAAGGGTTTGTTACCATAGGAATATACCAGAGGGAAAAAAAGCCCACTGTACAAAATATGTTCATTGATTTGAGTGTCAACTTACTATCATAACCATCACTTCTTGAAAGTAAAACTTAGATAAATCTAACTCTATCATGTTTTGCATTATGAATCCTATAGTTTTTCACAATATGGAGGAGCTATCATTTACTGGATAAGAGATTCGGGCTCTGCTTCTTTAAACTAAATAAAGAGAAAGGGCCTTTCCATAAGACTCAGTCATATTTTAATACTAGTTGTAGGGTGGTTGGCAATGGGGTGGTCAAGTGGGAAATCAGAGCCCCAGTCTTTGTCTGGGACTGCCCACATGGCCAGGTACGCGGAAACTACACTTCCCACAAAGCTTTGGGAAAAAAGCTACTGTCCATCAGCCAGTGAGATTTCACTATGTCATATTAGCTAGACAACCCTGGAAGGGCCCCTTTTAAAAATGTGGCACCATGGGGTCCCCAGCGCGAGAGAGATTCATGGCATTCATCACCCATGCCAGTGAGTCCTGACCGAATAACGCTCTGTACCAAATAAAGCCTCAATAATTAAGACTTAATAACTATGCTGATTTTATTCTTTCTCGGTGGGGAAAATACCTTACACTAATAATAACAACAACAATAATAAAAATTTGCTTAATACTAATGTTGTATCAGACACTGAGCTAAACAGTTTATCAAGTACCATTAGCACAGTCATTGTGGCATAATGAAAACAGCTCATGTTTTAGAATCAGGTAGGTTTGTGCTCAAAACTGACTCTTTACTCTTGCACATTTTCTTTGAGTCTCATTTCTTTATTTTGAAGAAATATGTAACACACATAAAACTCTTCTATAGCACTTGGCACAGTAGTGCTCAATAAATTCACAAGCCCAACAGTGGAGCCTGAAAATTTATCCATGCTTTAAATAATACTTTCCTGATGTTTCTTACCACATGGTTTTTGTTCCACCAATAAATCCTGTTAGGCAGAACACAAAGTGTAAATGATTTCTAGTATACAGAAAGCCAGTTTTATGAGTCAACATTAATTGAAGACATACATTATTGTTAAAATAAATCTTTGCTTATAGCTGGGAAACTAAATCAGGTGACCTGCTGCTTGTCTTTGAAACCTTATGGAAGCTTTATATGTATTAATTAATGTGTTTTGCCAGCCCTCTCCATTTTCCTCAATCTCCCTCATCTGTAGTTTAAAGATCACTATTAACATTATTTTCTTTAGTTTCTTTGATGTTCCAGACACTTAAAAGTCATACCACAACCTTTCCTGCCAGACATGATCAAAGCTTTGAAGTCATCGACAGTTTTCCTGGAAGTTTTTTGAAAACCATCCTATGATGAGCAATTAAAAGGTTGTCTCTTACTGGGTCTTACGTGCAATTAGTGCTAACATTTAATGGGTATCTTTGAATGTTTTGTTTTTTATCTGGATTCCATCCAAATATGTTTAAAATCTCTCAATGATGTTTAATAGCATTCTGCATAGAGGAAGACCTTGTACACTATTCATTAATCATGTGTTTTCCAAATCTATCACCAAGTTCTTAATAAACAATGACAGTCATTTCTTCCTTTGCAACATTCTGCCATTTGTTCTCACCAGGATCTCCAGTATAATGTCACATAAAAGAGGTGATAGTAGGCACCTTAAAATCCTTCCTGATCACAGGGGTGCAAACTTCATATATTTTATCACTAATTATAAGGCATAGAGTGAGGGTTTGGTAGATGTTCTTTAACAGATTAAATTAGTTTCTTCCCATTTCTAGTGTGCTAAGAGTTTATAATGGGAATAGATGTTGAGAAATATCAATGTTTTTTCTACAACTACGAAAATGTTCATATACTTTTCTCCTTTATTTTCATACCATCGAGGATTATGTATATTTTTGAAGATTGGAACAACCTCACATAAACCCACCTTGAACTCACTGATTCAGTTTTCAGCTAATAAAATTTGGGATTTCGCCTGACCAGGTGGTGGTGCAGTGGATAGAGTGTAGGACTTGTATGGTGAAGGACCCAGGTTGGAGACCCCAAGGTTGCCAGCTTGAGCGTGGGCCCATCTGGCTTGAGCAAAATCTCGCCAGCTTGGACCCAAGGTGGCTGGCTCGAGCAAGGGGTTACTCGGTCTGCTGAAGGCCCATGGCCAAGGCACATATGAGAAAGCAATCAGTGAACAACTAAGGTGTTGCAATGAAAAACTGATGACTGATGCTTCTCATCTCTCTTCGTTCCTGTCTGTCTGTCCCTATCTATCCCTCTCTCTGACTCTCTCTCTCTGTCTTTGTTAAAAAAAAAAAAAAGGGATTTCTGTATCTGTGTCTATGAGAAATTTAACCTGTATTTCTTTCTTAGAGTGTTCTTATTTGGTTTTATGAAGATTATGCTGGCCTAGTAAAATTGGAAGTGTTACCTTTTTTATTTTTTATTCTTTGACGAAGTCTAGATGAGATTGGAGTTCTTTTTCTCTTATATTTTATAATTTTTCATCACTGAACTTATCTGCACCTAAAGTTTCCTTTGTGGGGAGGTTTTAATTTTCAGACACATATCTTTACTGAACATAGGCTCATTCAATTTTATAATACATTTTGTATATGTTTTTAATAAATTGCTTCTTAAAGTAACTTAATCGTTTTACCAAAATTTTGTAATTTAATAATTGTTTTTCATTATTTGTAACTATATTTTTAATTGAATTATTATAATTTCTCTAGAATCTAATAGCAATGTCCTCATTTTCATCCTAGATATTATTTGTGCTCACATTTAATGTTTATAACAGCTCTTTGTAGTAGTAAGCATTATTTTTTTCACTTTTATAAATGAGGAATTAAACCTCAATGTTGCCCAGGTGTACGCAGCTAGTAAGCTCAGAGCCAGGACTCAAAGCAAGGGCAGTAGCCTCAAAGGCCCATACTCTTTATAATCATATCATACTCACCTCACACACACCGTAGTCCTGGCTGTGCTGATTTTAGTCCTTTCAAAAAACAAAATGCAGGGCTTTTTTCCAATGAAAAGGGAAAATGGAATAGAAAAAGATAAATATACTTTTTTTCAGTCCCTAAACACTTATACATTTGACCTCAGTACAATTTAAATTATTTTCCACTTAACATAAAGTTGTTTTGTTTTTATTTTTTAGTGAGAGGAGGGGAGGCAGAGACAGACTCCTGTATGTGCCCCGACTGGGACCTACCTGACAAGCCCACTAGAGGGCGATGCTCTGCTCATCTGGGGCCCTTGCTCCACTGCAACCGGAGCCATTTTTCAGTACCTGAGTGGGAGGTCATGGAACCATCCTTAGTGCCCCAAGTGGTAGCCAGGTGAATCTGGGTCAGAATGCATGTGAAAATCTATCTTTCCTCTCACTTAACAAAAAGTGTGTATATATATGGCATTGTAATTATGCTTATAAACATACTCCTCTCCTACTGAGTTATCCGTCTCTTGAAAATATTGGAACCATGTCTCCTGCATCTTTTCTATCGCTGGTGATTAACATAACCACAGAAGAGGTGCACAGTGAAAACATGATCATTATGCTATAGGACTAATTATTTTTACATGCTTTTCTTATCTCCTCTATGAGCCTTTCCCCCACGGGATTTACCACATCGGAACTTTGCTTAGCATACACTGTGTTCTCTATATAAGAATTTTTTCCAAAGAAAGTTGCTTCCGTCATTGGAGGCTCCAACTCTACTTTAAATAAAGAAATACACATGGCTACAAAAATTGAAGCATATTATGTGTTCACATTTAACTAGTTAATGCTTCAATGCATATGTTCGCAGACCAAATAGCTGCCTGTTATTATCTCATTAGAGATAATATCAAAGTCTAAATTCAATCTAAATTTGAGGCTTTACTAAATGGGAGGTTCAAATATTTGTCCTGTTTCACTGCTCACCCACCTTCTCCATTCTCCTCCATTCTGTTGATTATGACTGTAATGTATAACACACAAACCAAAAATTTTGGTGAGTGATTATGACTGTAATGTATAACACACAAACCAAAAATTTTGGTGAGGGACACCTAACCACAGGTCTAGGAAAACCATGCAGAACTTAGAGCTGCAATATGGGCAAAGCCACAAGGTGGAGCCCCATAAAATCTGTGGTTGCTTCAAGCCCATTATTAATAACTTCAGCCCTTAGGATGCAGATGCTAGAAAGGACGAAGGAAAGTAAGAAATCAACCCCTTCATTTTCACAGAGGAGGAATCGGAAGGTCAGTCAAGGAACAGAGTAGTTAGGTCACACATTCAATTAGTAGTTAACACAAAATCAGCACTGAGAGTCTGTATTACCTTAGGCCTTTGCATGTGTCACAGTAACTGTTTTGCCCCCCCAGGGTTGTGAATGGAAATGGTGTACAGCATAAATAAAAACAGGAGACAAGCCTGATCCATCTCCTCTATGATGAAACAAAGCGGTATTGGCTTAATGTTAATTAGTTTGCATCCTGGAGTCACATACTTTCAGCCCGAGGAAGTAGGCTTCAAGGACAGTGCCTGAAACAGTGACCATAAGAAGGTATCCAGGCTTCTTAGTAGATCATTGAAGAGGTTTGAGCAGATTGAGTGGGATGGACTTTCTTTAGCTTTTCTACTAACCAATTATGTGGTCTCAGAGGCAAGTTTCCAGGCCACTGTTCCCATGTGGTAAAATGGGGCACTCTGCTTGGTCTTAATGGGCACAATCAGAACAAGGAGTTATGGGGATTTGGTTTCAGACAATTGTAGGACAAGACTGATTGTGACAGGTTATCATTGGTAGCCTCTCTGCCCCTTCAGTTCTGTCAAGTCCCCTTTCCCATGGTGTCCTCATTCTATCGTGCCTCTGTCCTAGAAGGGAATGTGGCAAGTAAACCACAATGACGTAAAGTGATCTGAAAAGTAGGATAATACAACAGGTAGCAGTGGTTGTAATATTAGGAATAATATGTGCAATTATTACACAATCTTTGGCATATATACAGCAGTGTTCAAAAAATATTGCTCTTTCTATGCCTCTCCATTCCTCCCAGATATATTTACATTGAAAAATATCTGAAGTGAAAGCATCTCTTTATCTCTATAGCTGAAGTGATCTGGTCTTCTGATAGAGTCTCTATTTATATATAAGGTATAGCAGCCACTATAAATAGAGGTGCTCCATACATAAGGATTAATTAGGCTAGGCTTCAGGTATCTTCATTTATCAAATTTGTAAACTGAAAGTAAAACGTAAATCGGTTTTAAAGAAAAGGAGAGAAAAGAAATGATAACACAGAAAGAATAACATTCACAGCAGGTTTGTGCTCTCCCACGCTGTTAGCGTCATTCCATATTGTTAAAAACGTTTGAGAAACTCTTTCATAATCTAGTCCTGTTAAAGTGGAGGCAACTAACAAAGCACTTATTTATTCCAGGTACCATTTAAAACACCATATATAATGATTATTTTATTTATTTATTACAACCAAGTCTATGAGTTAGGTAACATTACCACAATGTTTCAGAAGAAAATGCCAAAAACAAATTGTGTCACAGGTAAATGTCAGAGTTGGAATTTTATATTTGGTCTTTTGACTTTAAAACCTGTACTCATAACCACTACATATTTAGGTTTATTATTTGTTTCCTTGGACTCAAAGCCAAGAAAATAAACTATGAATAAAACTACTTGCACATAGAGGTTTATTTATCATAGTGAAATATTGAAAGCCAAATAAAGGTCACAGAGTGGTAGAGTAAATTATGAAACAATATATAGTCATCTAAAAGAAAATATTTATATAGACACAAATATAAATATATACATATAGTACATAAACCATGAAAAATGTTTATGATGCAATAACTTTTTTAAAGCATAATATATATCTATACCAATTCTCTCTGAAATTGTGTGTGTGTGTGTGTGTGTGTGTGTGTGTGTGTGAATGCTTCCCTTTGGGGAGATAAAGAATACAGAACAAATGTCAAGTTATTTTATGCATAGCATATATTAGAATAAAAGAGCAAACCTAATATATTCATTCTGGTTACCACATTCTGAATATGAGAATGTTTTAGTTCCTAGTGTTACTAAACTTTGTAGCAGCAAGCAAGATCAAGCATTTGAGACAGTAATCATGTCCCTGTTTTTGATAAGTAGGTTTTAGAAGTAAAGAAACTAGTAGCCTGACCAAGCGGTGGCGCAGTGGGTAGAGCATCAGACTGGGATGCGGAAGATCCAGATTCGAGACCCCGAGCTCGCCAGCTTGAGTGCGGGCCCATCTGGCTTGAGCAAAAGCTCGCCAGCTTGGACCCAAAGTCGCTGGCTCCAGCAAGGGGTGGCTTGGTCTGCTGAAGGTCCGCGGTCAAGGCACATGTGAGAAAGCAATCAATGAACAACTATGGTGTTGCAATGGCAATGAAAAACTAATGATTGATGCTTCTCACTTCTCTCTGTTCCTGTCTGTCTGTCCCTATCTATCCCTCTCTCTGACTCTCTCTGTCCCTGTAAAAAAAATAAATAAATAAAAAAAGAAAGAAACTAGTAAATGTAAAAGCTTGGGCCCTGGCCAGTTAGCTCAGTGGATGGAGTGTTGGCTCAGTATATGGATGTCCTGGGTTCAATCCTCAGTCAGGGCACACATGAGAAGCTACTATCTGCTTCTCTACCTCTACCCCTTCTCTCTCTTTTCTTCTCACAGCCAGTGGCTGGTTGGTTTGAGCATCAGTCTCAGGCACTGAGGATAGCTTGGTTGATTCTAGCATCGGCCCCAGATGGGGTTGCTGGGTGGATCCCAGTTGGGGCACAGGCAGGAGTCTGTCTATCTCCCCTCCTCTCACTTAAAGGAAAAAAATAAAAGCTGGCCTGTGATGGTGCAGTGGATGAAGCATCGACTTGGAATGCTAAGGTCCCAGGTTTGGAGCCCCAGGTTTGCCAGACTTCTGCACGCTGGGCCGATGCTATATCCACTGAGCCAACCAGCCAGCACCGTAATTACATATTTAATTCTTCCCTTGGACTGTGACATCCTTAAAAGCAGAAACTTGTCTTATTTGACTTTATAACTTGATATCCTAGCAGAGTACCCTCACAAACTAGCTTATCTACAGTAATAGTGATGATGTGGATGATGATGATAAAGAAAAGGTATGGTAATAACAATAACAACAACAATAATAATAGTAATAGATGAGCGGATCAGTAAATAAAAGGGCATACACTAACAATAGGTAAGATGTTGAAATTCTGCTAACCCAAAACCTACCATGGGAACTAATATAGCTTGTGTGCAAACCCCGTGTTACTCTTCTTGGTTGTAGAGTCTGTCTGGCATGGCTGCTCCTACAGGGTCTGCAGCCCAGCCTTCGATTCAAGTACAAACTGCCTGGTGGTTGCTCAGTGAATAGGAAGGATGCTCTGTCAGAAACCAGGAATCTTGGATTCTGCTTCTCAGAAGAATCCTACCTTAAATTCTTAAAGAGAATTCTGCCATAAATTAGCCTATGACTTTGGGCAACTCTCTGTCATTTTCGTGAGAAAATTCTGTTTTTTCATCTACAATGAAACAGTGTCCCTGGTCTGTATTTCCACATCATGTAACTGTGTTACGATGATGCTGTATGTGACATGGCCCTTAAACAATGAAGTATGATGCAGATTTAAAAGTCTTACTAAATGTTCTTTCTATTCTTACATATCCAGCCCTGGGTTTTTTCTCAAGTCCATTTTTTTTTTCTCACTTCAGTTATAGCTTTTCAATCTGTAAATCCTAGGAATTTCACACTATTAGTTAGTGGGGAGGCATGGTGTTGTGGAAAGAACTTGGACATTTGATTCAGATTTGTGTAGAAATCTCAGCTTCATTATTTATTAGCTATATGACCTTGAAAACTTTATATAACATTTTTGCTCCTCAATTTTCCCATCACCAGAAAGGAAATACCAATGCCTGTCTTATAGGTTCAGTGTGAAAATGAAATATGATAATCTAACAATACAGCATATAAACTCCTTGAACATACATAGTAGTTACTTAATAGGTGGGGAAGAGATGGTAAAGGGTTGCACAGACCCAAATCCAATTGATGAAAACCAGTTGCCTAAGGTTAAAAATAAATAAATAAACAAACAAACAAATTTCTTGGACTCTTTGCAAAAAGTTAACTGGAATCAACTAGGAAAGGTCAGATTTACAGTGACTGTTCCCTAATATTCATGTATGACATCCATAATCTTTGCTGTATCAGAGTTTACCTGTGCTCCTATTTTCTTAATTGATTAAGTTGGTTGTTATTTAGCTACATCACCCATAAAGTTACAAAAATAAAATATTTGTCTAAAACACCTATACAGATTTTTAAAAACAGAACCACCACAACAAAAATACAAAAAGGTGTGTGCACCCTAAATGCTTTTGAGTATTCTGCATTGCACTTATTCTGGTAAACACTGGTGCCCTCAGGCCTTGCTCAAAACTCTCTCACCAACTGGATTTAAAATAACCACAGGGAGTGACATAATCTTATGGCTTGAAATGTTTAAGATCCATTTTAAAATCTGCATTATACAAAGAGTAAATTTTTGCTTGCTTAGAATTTCCAAATTCTGCTTTATAGGAGTGTTTCCACTTCAAGCAAAGACCTCACAGATAACTCAGATATATAGGAATTGAATAGAGTAGGTGCCTAGGGGATAGAAATTTCTTACGTTTATGTACAAAAACCACCAACACTCTCTCATGTTAATCTCTAATTCACCAACCAGTCAATTAAACCAAAGTTTAAATTCAATCTGAAAAGTGAGATAACACAGTAACAGGAGGCACTAAAAAAAGGAATCCTACCCATCTGGTAAAGGGGAACATTTGGTGAAAGAAAGAAACCTTATTTAATTTCTCCATAATTCATTCTTTGATCTTTGTAATCTCTATTTCTAGAACCTTAGTTCAAACCCTCAGCAATTTAGGAAATGAGAGTTTCTTCACTGATTTCCCTACCTGTAGTTTACTTCATTTCAACCCTCCCCCCACTACTACATGATCATCATTTAGTGTTCTGTTTGTTCATTCAGTAAACATATACTGAGTTTCTGCTAAGTGCCAGGCACTGTTCTAGAGCTCTGATCATGTTATAATACCATGTAACTCCCTCCCCATGGCTTTCCCATTGGAGTCCATATCCCTAAGTGTAATACCAGTGGCTGAGGCCAGGCCGGTTCACATTGGATTCGGGCAGGCAATAGAAAAACTGCAGAGCTAGAAAGGGTTGGCCAGTCTATCTAATAAAGTCTCACAATGGTGGACAAGCACACAGGCAGGGGAAACTGCCTCTCAGGCAAACAAACAGAAAGAATGGCCCCTCACAGTGCCCGGAAGACAATCTGCATGTCCTGAATCCCCCTGCTCTCCAGTGCAAGCACCCATAGATTTATAAAGGCCATTTACACATGGCGCTCACCCACGCACCAATCAGGCAAAGTGCTTGCAGCTGGTAACCCCACAAGCAAGCCTAACACAGCTGCCCCACATTTAGCTTGGCATTCAGGGCTCACATTTATCTGGGCCCTGCTCACCTCCTGACTATTCCCTTCCCAGTGTTTCATACTCCAGCCCTAATGCATTGCTTGCTTTTTCCTGGTACGCTGTGTTCTCACTCTTCACAGCCTTTGTGTGATGCTTGTTTTTATTCACCTGGCTGTTTCCTCCTGACCTAACTCCCCTCTTCTGGGAAAAGGAGACTGAAATAGGCAGACTCCCCCAAAGGCCCAAAGGGCATCTACTCTTAAAATGTTTAAAAGAAACAAACAAAAATCAGTTTCTGCTCATATATGTACACATATACACATACTGTAGTCATTTCTAAATAGCAAAAATTTGATATTTTTTAATCTTCCTATTTTTCTGTAGTCTCAAAAACTCTTTGAATAAATGTTTTTAAATTAAGAAAAGTGGAAGAGGAAGAGAGAAAGCAAGCAAGAAAGAATGAGAAAAAGAAAGATACAGTAGCACTGAATAAATTTCAGGATGCTACATAAGTTACCCATTAGCTTACTGAGCCTGACTTTCTTCTTGAGAAGTAAAAATCACCTACATGCTTCCCCTTTATAGCCAAACTCAGTTAATTACAGCATATTTGTTGTTGCTTCTGGGCAGGGTCAATAAAGGTAATTAGATCTTTTACAATCTTTACAAAGTTACTTTCATTCTTTGTGAAACATCAATATCAGATACATTGTGCATCAGTAAAGAGACTTGATAAGGAACAGGAATGATCAACGGGATCCTAAGGTCAGTGAAATAAAAGACTGAGACAATTATAAAGTTAACTCAGACACAGTTTTTTGTCCCTGAATAACCAAGAGCAGTTATTTTGTCAGAATTATTTAGTAAAATGTCTTCATTCTGAGGTTTAACAAAGACAGGTGCATTAAAAAGTCATACACTCTTAGAGCTAGATGGACTCTTAGGAGTTGTCATACTCTGTTTTATTAGTGAAAGGTTCTCTTTAAATCAAATCTTTTAAACAGAAGCTTGGTTCCATTCATAACCTTTGGGTAGCATGACAAAGAAGAAAGAGCAGGAGTTATAACCTGAGACAAGCCTGGGCTTGAATTCCAGTTCCGTCATTGGACAATAACTTGTCTTGCCTGAATCTCTGTTTTTCTATGAGTAAACTAAGAATGATAGCATCTACTTCAAAGACTGGCTGTGAAAACAAATGAAACGCACCCTGGATAGGTAAGTGGTATTAGTAAGTGGATGGCGTAGTTTATTAGCCTTCCAAAACTGAAAACTAGGGAAATGAGTTTGTCCATTGAAAATGAAAATTAAGACTGACATGCAAAATCATTGAAGAAGTTTGAATAATTTACGGTTCATAAGAACTGAATTGAGTCTGACTGAATTTATTAACATTCAAAGAAAGAATGTGAGGCTGCGAAGGAAGGAGTAGGACTCTCAGAAGCTTTTCGCATGCAAGCATTTGCACAGTTAGCCAATAATCTCCATGTCTTATTCATGAGAGGATCCCAGGTGTGGAAGGTTGGAGGGAGTTCCTGCCAAGGAATGTTAGCTTTCTTTTTTTGTAGGCACTATTATTGCCCTTACTTACAGATGTGGGTATCAGGGTGTTTAAGACTAATGCCTTGGGTGCCTCTGGTTTCCCCTGTAGCAATTAGATGCTACTCATGCCACCTTCACTGCTTATTTGAAATTTCATGTAGGTCTGTCTCCAGCAACAGTACACAGTGGTCACTTGGAGGCACAGTATTTCATTCTCTGTGGTCAGTGCTTGTTACAGTAAATTCATAAGCTGGCATTTGAGTTTTGTATCTCAGTTCTGTGAGCTTTGTAGATATGACCCTGTCCAAGGAATAAATCTGCTCTTTGTGCTGACAAGATCAGTAAGGCCTCAGATTGGGGAAAACTCAGTAAGACAATAGATGTCCTCTGGCGAAGGTCCCCTTGGAAGAAAGCCATAGTCAGTGGTGGGATTCAGCTGGTTCACACCTGTTCAGCAGAACAGATACCTGATTTTGTTGAGTTTGGCAAACAGGTTGTTAAAATGGCACTTGTAATCAGGGTTCTCTCTAAGGTGGGCACCTGGGTAGCCACCCAATGTGGAAATCACAAATGTACATTCCTTACTCTTTCTTAACATTCATCTGCGCAACAGCGTATTCTAAGCACCCGCAGTAATGTTCATTCTGTCCATAGGTGAAAAAAATTGCAAGTAAGGATGCAAATCAAGAAGCAATATGGAAATGTCTTAAATAACAGTTTTGTTGTTTTTTGTCAGGTATTATGTAATATTTATGTTAATATTTTAAAACTCTTATAATCTAGTTTTAAATAGCTTTTTTATTATTCTTTTTTGTGACAGAGAGAGAGATAGACAGAGAAAGGGACAAGTAGGGACAGATAGGCAGAAAGGGAGAAAGATGAGATGCATCAATTCTTCGTTGCAGCACCTTAGCTGTTCATTGATTGTTTTCTCATATGTGCCTTGACTGGGGCGGGTGGGGGGCTACAGCAAACCAAGTAACTTCTTGCTCAAGCTAGCAACCTTGGGCTTCAAGCCAGTGACCTTCGGGCTCAAGCTGGTGATCCTGCACTCAAGCCAGTGACTGTGAGATTTTAAACCTGGGTCCTCTGCATCCCAGTCTGATACTCTATCAACTGCACCACTGCCTGGTCAGGCTTTATTTGTTCTTATTTAACTATTAAATGCAAGAGATAATAAACTACCTTTTGGGATATCTTTTTTTGTGCATAAAATGATCATTAAGGCAGAGAAGTAGTTGTTAAATTATTTGAATCCCATCACTGGCTGCAACCTCCTTTGGCGGGACAACCCAACATCATCACCTTATGGCTACATTAAATCTTTTTAAATTTCCATCCTAGTCATAACTATTTCCTATTCCAAGGTGTCTTGGGTTGGACATTCCCTGAAGATGCCACTGAGATAAATTATTTGTGTGCAAATAGGATATTTGAGAGGCGATCCCAGGAATCACTAGAAAAAGTGAAGCTAGGAAACAGGAAATGGAAAAAAGCCAGTAAAATTTACAATATCAAGCAAGTTGATAATGAGGTCAATTGGGGCTCAATCCCAATGGAAACTCAAAGAGACAATGTAGAATGCAGCACGGAGTTACTTACCTCCCATCCCCAAAGATAAGGAAAGTGTATGTTGATCCACCCATTCCCATTTCTTTTTGGCTTAGGGATGCTTCCTATTGCATCAACTCCAGGCACTTCTAGTCTGTCTGGAGCCTAGTGAGAATCTCAGGGGCTTTTGGTAGAACTACAGAGACAGGGGAGTGTTAGAGAGGGGTGAGAACAAAGAATGGGGCAATCAATAGCATCTTCTCCAGGAGGTAGGTCATGAATGAATAAAGCACAATTGATATTCTCAAATGCTCATAATGACAGGACACAATTCTAAATGAAAACCCAGTTTACTCTGGTGAAAGCAATGGAAGACTTTTCTGCAGTTTCACATTTGGCTCCCAAAATATCACCAAAGAGAAAAAGTCAAGGCAAATCTAAACCCAGTCCCTACTTTCTACATTCTCTGGGACTGGAGAAGTAATGGCTGTAGTAACTTACTCCCCCAAGTGATGCTAAGTCTTGCCTTATATTTGCATAGTAACTCCTCAGTTAAAGTTTTGGATAGGTTATGAGATTTTAAGGAAAACAATGTAGCATGAAAGCAATTTTGCCATAGGCTAACTGATATAAATAAGAGTAAAGTTCCTATGCATATGACCAATGTTATAACAAAACAACCTTGAATGAACCAACATTATCCTAGGACCTGTTGTGTCCTGCCTCAGTGTGTGGCCGAAATCAGCACATGGGAATCTACCAGTTTAGCCTCATGTGAAGAGACTGGAACACAGACCCAAACTGCTCTTCGATATTCCCAGTGCAAGTGATATCACATTTATTGAAATTTCTTAGGTTCATTTAATATTCACTGAATATTCCTCACCCACCCAAATTTGTGGAAAATTCAATATTAGTTATTGGAGGACAGTTGCTGTGAGTTCCTTTTTTCTTCCCTTGTATATAAGAACACTGGCAGGCCAGGAGGGAGGTGGTGCTCACACAGACCTGAAACGGGGTCTGTGGACATCACAATCCTGAACAGGAAGAAGCATGATCACTGTGAGCATGCCTCTGCTGTCCTTGCTCCTCGAAGCTGTGTGATGCCTTAAAGGACTAGTGGCCCCCTGACCCCTTCTGTGCCAAGATATGATGAAGTGTTTTTGTCTAGCTCTCTGTCCAAAGAGTGGCTCTTAGGGGACTCCAGGCCCTCAAAGCTAAACTGAGTCCCATTACTTCTTCAGTGCCCAGTTCTGACATGCATGCCCCCATACCCTTTTCTCTAAGATCCTAGTGGATATGGGGGTGGGAGGTTTCTATCACAAAACTGAAAGTCAAAAGTGCTCTTTACTGAAGAAGTAAAGGTTTCACTTTTTGCAGATGATATGATCCTATACATTGAAAACCCCAAAGACTCCACAGAAAGACTATTAGAAACAATAAACCAATACAGTAAGGTCGCAGGATACAAAATTATTATACAAAAGTCCATTGCCTTCCTATATGCCAACCATGAAACATCAAACAACGAGTTCAAAAAACAATCCCCTTTATGGTTGCAACAAAAGAAATGAAATATCTAGGAATAAACAGAACAAAGAATGTAAAGGACCTATATAATGAAAACTACAAAGCATTGTTAAGGGAAATTGAAAAAGATACAATGAAATGGAAAAATATTCCTTGTTCTTGGATAGGAAGAATAAATATAGTCAGAATGACCATATTACCCAAAGCAATATACAAATTTAATGCAATTCTCATCAAAATCCCAATGTCATTTTTCAAAGAAATTGAACAAAAACCCATCAGGTTTATATGGAACTATAAAAAACGCCGAATAGCCAGAGCAATCCTAAGGAAAAAGAACAAAGCTGGGGGCATTACAATACCTGACTTCAAATTATATTATAGAGCCATGATAATCAAAACAGCATGGTATTGGCAGAAAAATACACACTCAGACCAATGGAACTGAATAGAGAGCCCAGAAATAAAACCACATATATATGGTCAAATCATCGTTGATACACACAATGGGGAAAAAAAGCCTCTTCAATAAATGGTGCTGGGAAAACTGGAAAGCCACATGCAAAAGAATGAAACTTGACTACAGTTTGTCCCCTTGTACCAAAATTAATTCAAAATGAATCAAAGACCTAAATATAAGACCTGAAACAATAAATTACATAGAAGAAAACATAGGTACTAAATTCATGGACCTTGGCCATAAAGAACATTTTATGAATTTGACTCCAAAGGTAAGGGAAGTGAAGGCAAAGATAAATGAATGGAACTACATCAGACTAAGAAGCTTCTGCACAGCAAAAGAAACTGACAACAAAACAGAGAGCCAACTAAATGGGAGGTGATATTTTCAAACAACAGCTCAGATAAGTTCCTAATGTCCAAAATATATAAAGCACTCACAGACTCAACAACAAACAAGCAAACAATTCAATAAAAAAATGGGAAGAGGACATGAACAGGCACTTCTCCCAGGAAGACACACAAATTTCCAATAGATATATAAAAAGATGCTCATCTTTACTAGCTATTAGAGAAATGCAAATCAAAACTACAATGAGATATCACCTCACACCTGTTAGATTAGCTATTGTCAACAAGACAGGTAATAACAAGTGTTGGAGAGGCTGTGGAGAAAAAGGAACCCTCATCCACTGTTGGTGGGAATGTAAAGTAGTACAACCATTATGGAAGAAAGTATGCTGGTTCCTCAAAAAACTAGAATAGAACTAGCATATAACCCAGCAATCCCTCTACTGGGTATATACCCCCAAAACTCAAAAACACTGGTACATAAAGACACATGTACCCCCATGTTCATTGCAGCATTGT
This sequence comes from Rhynchonycteris naso, assembly GCA_037038555.1. NCBI lineage: Eukaryota > Metazoa > Chordata > Mammalia > Chiroptera > Emballonuridae > Rhynchonycteris > Rhynchonycteris naso. The sequence goes on along the minus strand of CM072995.1, from coordinate 304,328,973 downwards.
TCACAGTGGCCAAGACATGGAAACAACCAAAAAACCCTTCAATAGATGATTAAATAAAGAAGATGTGGTACATATATACTATGGAATACTACTCAGCCATAAGAAATTATGACATCGGATCATTTATGACAACATGGATGGATCTTGATAACATTATACGGAGTGAAATAAATAAATCAGAAAAAAACTAAGAACTGTATGATTCCATACATAGGTGGGACACAAAATTGAGACTCATGGACATGGACAAGAGTGTGGTGGTTACCAGGAGGAGGGGAAGGGAGGAGAGGGAAATGTTGAGGGAAGGGGAGGGCCACAAAGAAAACCAAATAAAAGGTGACAGAGGACAAAAGAAAAAAGTGCTCTTTACTTTCCTGTTTTTGAAAAAGAAAGCCTAATTGCTCCACTTGAAATAGAATCAGTTTCTCCTTACTTAGTTGTTTTCAACTTAACCTTTTTTGTGTGTTTTTTTTTTTTTGCCTACAAATTCATAGGCATACGTAAACACAAATTCAGGAAGAAAGGAAGAATAGGAAACACTGGTAAGGGGGTTGGGAGAGTAACACAAAGCTCCAAAGTTACTCAGCACTACTAAAGAGCGCCGCAGGCATTGTCAAAGGCATCTCTGTTGCATAAAGCATCAAAAATTAAAAGATATGGTCTAGAATTCCACCAGAAAATTTTAGGAGTGTTAATTGTTGACTCATGTAAGTTTCTGATAGAAGTCTCCAGGCTCTGATTTGGCCATCACTCTGGTGTCACAGGCCTCTGATTTCGGCCAGTCTTTGGGTCCCAGATGATCCCCGGCGCCTGCCCCAGTGCTCATCAGCTAAGATCACCATGTCAGACTGTATTGTTCCTCCTGTGATGCTCAGAGACACGAAGACTTCACAGGTTTTCTCTTAGATGCTGGTGCTTTGAGGTGAGCATTCCCCACACCCTCAGATGAGCTCACTTTGGTGCCCCTACAATGCCCTTGGGGACACTTCTGTTGGTCATTTTAAGGTCATTTCAAGAATCTCACTGAAGGCTTTTTGGCTATTTGTACCACAAACACACACACGTGCACACACATATACATGACATAAATATTTAACATTTGTTTAGTACAATAGGTTTCAAATCTCAGCAAAAAATTACTAAGGGAGTTTGTTAAAAAATGTAGCTCACTCCCTGAGATTCTAATTCAATAGGTCTGGTATGGGCTTCAGAGATCTGTATTTCTAACAACGACTTTCAGATCCATGGGGTTAGAGGGTCACTTTCTGTAAAACACTTATTTGGTTTCATCTAGGTGTCAAGCAATTTGCTAAAAAGCTTTGCAGACTTTGCTTTATCAATGCTATAACAAAATTATTACTGGCCTCATTTCACAGACAAATAAATGGGGACTAAGAAAGAGAAATCAAAACCCAAGGACATTAAACAAGTATGCTAGATTGCACAGTCAAATTCAATTACCGTAATTTTTGCTCCATAAGACGCACCACCCCCCAAAAAAAAGTGAAGGGGGAAATTAAATGCCCATGTGTCTTATGGAGAAAAATATATGGTATTTTATTAAATATTTTAACACATCATTTGGTTCAGAATATTTTTTTTCTTATTTTCCTCCTTAAAACCCTACGTGTCTCTTATAGTCAGGTGCGTCTTATGGAGCGAAAAATACCGTACATCTACAGAGTTGCAAACCCAAAATTCTTTCAATGATATTACATTATAAAATAAATTCTAGTGTTAAGGACATTTCAGTTCTAGCAAAAATGACAATTCTCTACCAATATCTCTTAGTGTAAAAAAAATAACCTGTTCCTCAGTCATAATTTACTTATTAACCATGTTAGATTATGCAGGGATGACAGACAACCTTGGAGAGCAGCGGCTTAAAACCATTCAGTTTCGGTTTTACTCTCCCTTCATGCCCATCCTGAGTTGCACTAGAGGTTCAGTGCCACATTGTCTTCAGTCAGGGACACAAACTGGCAGAGCCACTACAACCTGGCACGTCTCTGCTCCCTGTGGCAGGGGAGGGAAGTAAAGCAGAAAGTTATCAGCTCTTCTGCTTCCATCTCATTAACAAAACAAAGAGGCGTGACCATGCTTAATATCCAGGGGGGAGGGAGGTTCTGCCATGTGCTCAGAAGATGGAGACTTGGAAATATTTGTGAACCACTCAAATGTTCACAACCTATTAAAACAGGAGAAAGGGGACCTGGGTTCAAATTCTTACTTTAAAACATAACTACTAACATTATCACATTAACCAAGTGAATAAATCTCAATTTTTTTCATTTCTTAACCATGTCTAATCATACCATGTTGTTGTTGTGAAAGTCAAATAGACTAAATATATAAATTCAAATAGCTTAGTACAGTGGTTCTTAACCTAGGGGGTTGATGAGTAGGTCTCAGCGGTTCGGAGAAGCCTCTGCTGCGGAGGCCAGAATAAAGTACTACCGTAAGTTGTTGTGAGTTCATGAACTTTGTTGGTTTTGTTCTTTGAACAAGGTGATGTTCATGCATGGCTCATTTTGTGCACCAGTAAAAAAACATATACCTATGTCTTGAATTTGGAAAAGAAATCATATTTTATTTATCACTAAAGAAGAGTTTGGTGAATGCGCATATGAAACTGGTGGGTTCGGTACCTCAAAAAAGGTTAAGAACCACTGGCTTAGTAACTGAATCACACTAGATGTTCTCACTAAAACTAATTGAATTAGAAATAAACACTTTGCTGACCACAGCTACCTATGCAGATGTTTCAGATTCACAGAGTTGTTATTTCATTTTCACATTAAAAACAATGTTAATTGAATGTATTGGAGAGATACTGGTTAAGATAATTATACAGGCTTCAGGTGCACAATTCTACAAAACATCTCTGTACACCATATTGTGTGTTCACCCTCCAAGTCAGGTCTTCATCCATCACCATTTATCTCCCGATACCCTCCCCTATCTCACCCCCCCCCCCAGTCCAGCAATCACCACACTGTTGCTGTGTCCATGAGTTTTTTTATTTTTCTTTATTTTTTCCCTCAATCCTTCCACCCCTCTTACCCAACATTGCCCCCACCCACAACTGTCATTCTACTATCTATGAGTCTGTCCCTATTTTGCTTGTTAGTTCATTTTGTTCGTTAGATTTCACATAGGAGTGAAATCATATGGTACTTAAATTCAGAGATGGTATCTAATGAAACTTGGGAAATCGCTGTGTAGAGAGAATTGAAGGCATTCACTTGCCGGTGTGAGAAATTATCAGAGGCTGGGTTCCCCAGTAAACAGACTCAAAGGTACACATTTGTTTGCAGGAACAGCACCTGCAAAGGGATAAGGAAAGTTGGACTGCCTAAGAAGAAAATCTGATTTGTGATGGAGTAATAACAGAACTAGTCTCTCTGGGGGCTCTGGAGCTGGAATGGCCCTTCACAGATGTTCTGGATTGGGGCAAGGGAGGCAGGCCTATACTTGCGCCAGGTGTTGCCCTTGGAGGGTAATTTCTGGACAGGGATTTAGCTGAGAGCCCTAGCCAGACCACACTCAGTGTGGCTGGGGAAACTGGGGGACTGAGAGCTTTGGGTCTGAATCAAAGGACCTGAGCAGTGTATCCCGGGATCTACGTTAAAAGCAAACCTGAAAATGGAATGGACTATAAAACTGGGAGATCCTAGACTATGATGTGACATTATGTCTCATGAAATCTTGCTTCCATTTGAATAATAAGTTAACTCAGGTATTTGCTGTTTAAGATTTTAATATATAAACAGCGACATACACAGAAAAATGCTTAGTTAGTGCAGAATGTAAATTATTTTTCTCTTGCCTCTCTGTCATCCTCATCTAGAAATCATTGGCCTCCTAAGGACCACTATCAGAATGTTAGGTCTGATGCGAAAAAGGAACTTATTTTCATTACAATCACCTCAGAAATAATTTCAAGATGGCAAAAATTATTTGGCTTATTTCTAACTTGGTTGAAATACTTTCTAAACATGTAATTCTCAGGCTGGAATATCAGTTTCCCCAGAAGTTCTCAGGGACAGGGCCGTGAGTTGTGAGGACACACCAATGGAAGAAGGCACATCCTCTGGAGCATGGGTGGGGGCTTTTAATGATTGTCAGTTACAACGCATACATACTAAAAATTACACTGTTATAAACACTGCATTATTTTAGAGATAAAAAATTATACACTTTATAGATGTAAAGGAGCATTTCAAACCACGTGGAGACACAAGTTTATTCTGCTGTGCCTTTAAGGGGGCTTCAAGGGAAAGTGTGAGCACTCCAAACTGTTACAGCTTTCCCATTATTGCATAGCCATTGCTTCTTTCACATTTTACAATTTTTATACTGAAGAGACACACCTCTAGCAACTGTTCCCTTGGGAAAGAGAACAAATAAAGGAGGCTTATATTTCTGTAGTGCACTAACGGGGAATGACAATACATCTTACCCTTCAAAAGGCCTTTGTGTTAGCAAGCCCAGTGACACTCCAAAGAGATATGAAGAAGCCTCCATCTCAAAGTGTCTTCCAAATAAGGTCATGGTGGAGGATAAGTAAAAACAGGATGTGAAATAGTATTTATCAAGCATTTCCCACAAGCCAAAATCTTTTTGCAAAGTTTATCTCCTGTAATCCAGTTTTCAAGAAGTAGTTATTATCCTGATCTGATGAATGAAGAAACTGAGGCTTAGAGAAGTTACACTGTGGGAAAAGGCTTAAATTCAAGTTTGTTGGTCTTCAAGCTTCAAGGCTTCATTTATCCATTTTAACAAATTATTGACCAAACTATTAAATTCTTATAACTAATATAAGTCCAACAGTATAGACAAAGGTGTCTGGGCTTCGGGGCCTGACTGAAGTTTAAATCCTGGTCTATCATGTACTCTATGACATATGAAAAGGGCTTAATATTTTTCAGCCTCCGATATTTTATCTAAAAGATACTGTAAAGCCAGTAGTCGCGGCCACTATCACAGCTGCCGGACCCGTGCAGGTTCGCATTGGATTCGAACAGTCGGTAATGAAACACAGGAGCCAAAAACTGGTGAGCCATCAGCTTTAATTCTAGCTTGCACCCGGCGGGCAAGCAAAAACACACACTGGGCTCCAAAACCCACACATTCAGTGCTCACAAAGCTACTGACTTATCCGAGTTTCCTAGAATCAAAGGTTTCTAGCTCACCAGACTTATTCACCTCTGTTTCCCATCTCCTCCTGCACAAACTCTTAACAAACTGGCTTCTTCATCAGCACTCTGCCATCTTGGCTGCTTCTCCTGGCCTTCACGTGGCCTTACTCTGCTCTCCTCTCTAATACTAATCATAGGAACCCAGGAACCGAGAGAGAGATCAAGCTACTGTTCTCTCCCACTTCATAGCAGACTCAAAACCTTTAATCCAATTATACATACAAGAAAGTCTCTGATACAAAGCTACCCATTTGAGGCATAATGAGATTCCTCCCTACATCACCACCCTACATCATCCAATCAGTCAAGGGTGTGGAGAAGAGCTTATTCTTAAACTAAGCCTTAGGCTATACTGACCCGGCCTGCCCACAGCCTGTTCCAGAACACACATTAATACCAACAAACTTCCATGTGGGCAGCGCCATCTTTAACAAAGTGAGCATACTATATTTTATTTGCCCAACAATCCACCCTTATGCTCACTTTACTACCCACAATTTACACCACTGGCATTCTTCCTGTACAAAGAAATTAGGCACATTACACAAATTACAACAACATGACAAATCATACAATTTCAACAATTACAAAGGTACATTTCACCAGTCTCTGAGCACTTTGCCAAAAGCGCAAAATGTCCTCAACCTTCTTCCTTGCCGTCAGAAAGGCTTCCTGGGGCAGGAATCAAAGCCGCCCCCGACCCCCATCAGGATATTTCACATTGTCCAAAATCCATAAGTCCATTCAACAAAGGAGCTTGTGCCCATCCGGTCATAGTCCAGGAAATCAGTCCACACACATAGGGCTTTAGCCTCCCCCCTCATTCCTGCCATCATGGCAAGTCTCACACTGTCCTAAAGAGAAGCACGTGGTAATGGCAGCCAGCATTTCCATCTCTGCTCTGGGGAGCATGATGGCTTCCACCCCTGTATCCCAAAATCGCAGACCTACCAGCGTTGTAGTAGAAGCTCCTTGCTGGTGGGCTCTCACCTTCTGGAGACTGCAGATTGCAACTCCAGCTTGATTCTCCTCGTCCTCCAAAGAGGAACTGAAAACACCAGCTCCTGCTGCTGGGCTTGATCTCCGGGCCACCACTGACTTCTGCTCAGCAGGCCATTCAGCTCCAACCCCGGCCTCAGCCCCAGTCCTGGTTTCAGCTCCGGCCCTGGCCTCAGGCCACTGCTGGCTCTCCACAACATCCAGGGCAATCTCCAACTCACGAACCTGTGATTCCTTCTCCAGCGTCTGCTCCATTTCCAGGTGAATCTCGCAAACCTGGTCAGCCTCCTCCTCCAGCACTTCCTTCAGCTCCAGGGTCAGCATCTGTTTCTCCCACGTTTCCTCCAGCTCCTTCCGCTGCTCGGCCTGCAGGTCCTGGGCAGCCTCTTCCATAGAGCTCTCGGTTTCCTCACGCATGGCTGTAAAAGTCAGCCAGCCTACAGTGCCCCAAAAAACAGCTATGGGAAACCAAAACAGCAACCAGTCCTCTACTCCACCACTCAAAGGTGGTGGTGGCTCCATGCCGAACTGTATCGAATCCTGCCAAAGACTACGCCAAATGTAAAGCCAGTAGTCGCGGCCACTATCACAGCTGCCGGACCCGTGCAGGTTCGCATTGGATTCGAACAGTCGGTAATGAAACACAGGAGCCAAAAACTGGTGAGCCATCAGCTTTAATTCTAGCTTGCACCCGGCGGGCAAGCAAAAACACACACTGGGCTCCAAAACCCACACATTCAGTGCTCACAAAGCTACTGACTTATCCGAGTTTCCTAGAATCAAAGGTTTCTAGCTCACCAGACTTATTCACCTCTGTTTCCCATCTCCTCCTGCACAAACTCTTAACAAACTGGCTTCTTCATCAGCACTCTGCCATCTTGGCTGCTTCTCCTGGCCTTCACGTGGCCTTACTCTGCTCTCCTCTCTAATACTAATCATAGGAACCCAGGAACCGAGAGAGAGATCAAGCTACTGTTCTCTCCCACTTCATAGCAGACTCAAAACCTTTAATCCAATTATACATACAAGAAAGTCTCTGATACAAAGCTACCCATTTGAGGCATAATGAGATTCCTCCCTACATCACCACCCTACATCATCCAATCAGTCAAGGGTGTGGAGAAGAGCTTACTCTTAAACTAAGCCTTAGGCTATACTGACCCGGCCTGCCCACAGCCTGTTCCAGAACACACATTAATACCAACAAACTTCCATGTGGGCAGCGCCATCTTTAACAAAGTGAGCATACTATATTTTATTTGCCCAACAGATACAAAATACATAAAAAGTATAGCAAAAATTGGAAAAGTAATGGTAATTTTGTTAATTAAATATTGTATTCGAGATGCATAAAATAACCTTCTAAGGGCTTCCAGATCTAGTGTTATATAATTCCGTAAATGGTGAATTCAATTGATATGTCTAGATGAATGTGTTGCTCCTCTCTCTCAGTCTACTTGGAATGAAACCTAGTGGAGCCTGGACAGCGGTGGGAAACGGCCTGCCCCAGGTGCCCCTGTCTGTACAATTCAGCCTGGCCCCGAAATGCCTCTGCTTCTCTCTCACATGGTGCAGACAATCCGATCATAAACATCCTCCTTTAGTTTTCCCAAAGAAGCCTTGGTCATATTTCCAGTATGCTTCTTCTTTTTTTATCTTCCTCTTTTACTTGACCCATTTTTTTTTTTTCTGCATGGGATATTTTCTCTGGCAATTGAACAAGTTTTAATTAAAGCTGATAATTCTGGGGTGTCTTCCACATGCTCCCTGATTAGAGGGATATGAATGGACGCCATAAACAGACCATCTAATATTGTAGAGTCTACAGCTGCATCTGCTAATTAGAGCCAATAAAGGCTTTGGGGCAGGAGTTCCTAAGTGACATTTGTTTAAATAAAGCCTTTCTCTGCTCTCCTCAGAAGGGTGAAAAATGTTCCACTTAAAATGTACTGAAAACAAACATAGCCTTTAGAATGCAAACCTTCCATGCTCATTTCTCTTGGGCTCCCAGAAGGAAATGTTTAGGCCAAAATAATATTTTTCCTTGATAATACATATAGTGTTGTTTTCACTTTAATTAACCCAGATAATTTATTCTGTTTCCCAATCCACATGTCTTCATAAAGTAGGTCTGACCAGCAAGCGTTAAGGAGGGGATAGGTTGAGAGACAAGGTCGGGAGGATTGGGGCAGAATGGAGCTCTCATATATCAATTACCCTATGGATGATAAGCTCATTTTAACCAACTATATAAATTGTTTGCTTTCAATAACAGGTTGAGTTACTTACTGTTGGTTTTTAGTCATCTGTTATGATATATATAGCAAAGTGGCTTTTAACTCACTATGGAGAATTTAAATTATCAGCTCTGGCTGGTTGTCTCAGTGGACAGAGCATAGTCCCGGCACAAGGATTTCCTGGGTTTGATCCCCGGTCAGGGCACACAAGAGAAGCAACTATCTGCTTCTCTTCCCCTTCTTTCTCTCTTCCCCTCTTACAACCAGTGGCTCAGTTAGTTCAAGTGTCAGCCCCGGTGCTGAGGATAGCTTAACTGGTCAGAGCATCAGCCTCGGGCGCTAAGGATAGCTCAGTTGATTCGTGCATCAGACAAGGGTTGTTGGGTGGATCCTGGTTGCGGTGGATGTGGGAGTCTGTCTCTCTATCTCTCCTCCTCTCACTTAAAAAACTATTTTTTTAATTATCAATAAATTATAGATACAGGGAATGAATAGAAAGTATCCGCTATTAGAACATCAAGATACTTCTCAAAATAAAGCCAAATGGGGCTAACCTAAATTATCTACAGGCATGCAAATTTAGCTCTGTGTGTGTATGTGTGCTTGTCAAGATAACTTTTTATCTGACACTCACCTTTTAAGTTTAATTACCAGGGGTTAAACTTTAAATTTTAACCTTAGAAACTTAATTGTTACTAAATATGCCTTCCATATTACAGTAGGAAGCAATATTAAAAAAAAGAGTTATTCTAAATGTTGACACTTTCTTGTCATACATAAGTCAATAAATAAAAAACAGTAAATTTCTCAACTCTCTCAGGGCAGGTCATGAAACAGTCAAAGTGAGGTGATTGCTCTGATTAGGTCATGGGTATGAGGAACTGTGACTTCAGAACCAGAATTCTATCTTTCTAAACTTCTTCTTTCTTTCCTTCATTCCTTTCTATTCCTCCCCTTCTTTCTTGCCTCCCTCTCTTCTTTTATTTTTAAATAATTGACTATTGTTAATATATTCACATTATTAAAAATCCAATGCAAATATAAAATTACAAAGAAGGAAGTATAATCACACACATATCTCATCACCCCAAAATAATGATTAGTTATATCAGGAATATATCATTCCAGAATTATCTACATACATATGGACAGATAAAGAGATGGACAGATATCATCAGCATGCCTTGGCAATATTGTGGGTTTAGTTCCAGACCACAACAATGAGGCAAGTATCACAACAAAGTGAATCTTAATGATTTTGCAGGTGGAGGGTCATGCCTTCAATTTGTAAGAAACACAGCATCTGTGAAGCACAATAAGATGAGGTGTGACTGTAGATAGCTAGGTAGATAGATAAACAGAACATGTTGAGTAAGATATGTGGGTTGATTTATGCATATTTTCTCAATGTATGCAATTAATTTTTACTTTAACAAATAAAATTAATTTTAGCAAATGACTTAGAAGACACACAGATATGTCCTTGCCCTGCCAGCTGAGAAGGCCTAGAAGAAATGACATTCTAGTTGCAACGAGCACAGCTGGCACCCAGAGCTCAATTTCTAATACCATGCTCTGATAAAAGGAACCAGGGCCCCTTAGAGTGACAGCTGATTCTGGGCCTGGAGCAGCAAATACAGAGACGATCCTGGAGCATTCTGGAGGGCCAAAAGGTAAGAAAGTGCTAAAAAAAAACAACAACAAAAAAAACAAAACCAAAAATACCTCTCCACAATGACAGGGAGAAATGAAAAAGACACAGGTGCCAACTGAAGGTGTGCCAATGACAAAGGCTGAAATGACTTGAGCAACAAACTAAGTAATATTGGATTATAACACAAATTATAAAATAAATAACCATCAACCATCCTGATAATAAATAAATGACAGAACAGACAAATCTCTGCAGAAGTATTCCAAATAATTTAGGTAGATACTTTACCATCAAAAAAGTGAAGGACAACTCCCGATGCCTTAAGTGCAGACAGTGTATAGTGACTTTGCTCCAAGGAGTAAAGTATAAACAGTGGGAAAGAGAATAAAGTGGGAAAACCTGACACACAACCATTACCTCAGCAGGTGATTAAGGCTAATAGTGATAAATCATGCTGACGGCGTGGACTCGTGATATAATGTGATGAAAATGGTACTTTACCTTTGTGATCTGCCTCCCCCAAACCCATAACCCCAGTCTAAGCCATGAAAACACATCAAATAAACCCCACTTGGTGGACATTCTATCAAACACCTAACCTGTACTCGTCAAAACTGCCCAGGTGATCAATACCAAGGAAAGTGGGAGAAGTGGTCAGAGCCAAAGGGAGCCCAGGAGACATGTTCAGTAAATGTAAGGTGACACCCTGGATGGCATCATGGAATAGAAAGAGGTTAGGTAAAAAATTAAGAAACTGTAAGAAACTGAAGTATGAACTTCAGTTAATAAGATTGTATTAATATTGACAAATGTACCAATCTAGTGTAAGATGTTAATAATGAGAAACTAGTGGTGAGGGTAGTTGAAACTCTGTACTATTTTCATTATTTTTCTATAAATCTAAACTTATTTTAAAGGAAAAAAAAAGGTTATCTTTAAATATAAAGTATCCCAAGAAAATGATTGTGTTTTAAAGTTCTTTTTTACGTCACAGAAGGTATTTTTAAAGATATATTTCTATTTATTACATTGCATTTAAAGTTGAGATGTTAGTCATATTTTTAAAAGTATTTTTTCAATTTCAGAATTTCTGTTTACCACCATCTGTGATAGCTGAGAAATTAGTACAATTATATTTTAGTCCCTCCTCCTCTTTTATCCCATTTTTTTGATATTTCTATCATTATATTTAAAAGGTTGCATATTTATAACATAAATTCTGTCCAATAACTATAGCTCCTAGAGAAGATAAACTTTAGTTCCATATTTAAACAAGTCAGTGCTAGCATTTTTCACCTTTTTATCCATTTCTGGAGTTTCTGTTTAAAACACAACTGTTGATCCTCTCAGACGTCTTCAAACTTTTTATAAAAACGACCCACTTTTGCAGTGCTGTTCAACCTGGTCCGTACCTCCCACTAGTAGGCGGTCCAGCTTTCATGGTGGGCCAATCGCGGTGCCATTTGGTTGCTCCACTACTGCCCATCATGAAAGCTGGACCGCCTACTAGTGGGAGGTACGACCAGGTTGACCAGCACTGCAAAAGTGGGCCGTTTTTATAAAAGTTTGAAGACGTCTGCATCTCATTACCAGGAAATGTTTTTGTTTTACAAGAAATATAGCTGGGATAAAGTTGGTGTGTCACATCTTTTATCTATGCATGGTTTTGTTTCTTGTGTTTTTTGTGGCAGAGACAGAGAGTCAGAGAGAGGAACAGATAGGGACAGACAGACAAGAAGGGAGAGAGATGAGAAATATCAATTTTTGTTGCAGCTCCTTTGTTGTTCATTGATTGATTTCTCATATGTGCCTTTACTGGGGGGATACCGCAGACCGAGTGACCCCTTGCTTGAGCCAGTGACCTGGGCTCAAGCTGGTGAGCTTTGCTCAAACCAGGTAATAATTGGTGTTGGCTCAAAACTAAGCCATACTTTTTTGTCCCTTCCCTTTTCCTCAGATGAGTCCACACTCAAGCTGGCGACCTCGGGGTCTTGAACCTGGGTCCTCCACATCCCAGTCCAATGCTCTATCCACTGCGCCACCACCTGGTCAGACTATGCATGGTTTGTTTTTAAAAATAAGAAACTTAACAATAAATGTTTTCTTTTTTCCTCTTTCTTCCTTCCTTCTCTTCCCTCCTCCTCCTTCTTCTTTCCTAAGTGAGAGGAGGAGGGGCGATAGAGAGACAGACTCCCACACGTGCCCTGACCCAGATCCACCAGGCAACCCCTGTCTGGGGTCCATTGGGGCCATGCTGGCAACTGAGCTATTTTTAGCACCTAAAGCAGAGGCTTCATGGAGCCATTTTTAGCACCTGGAGCCCATGTGCTCAAACCAATCATGGCTATGGAAGCGGAAGAGAGAGAGAGAAAGAGAGAGAAGGGGAGGGGAGAGAAGCAAATGGGCACTTCTCCTATATGCCATGACCAGGAATCAAACCTGGGACATCCACACATAGGACTGATGCTCTACCACTGATCCAACCAGCCAGGGCAATAAATGTTTTCTTAATTGACTCTGGTAGCCTGTTTGTATCTATATAATTAAATAGCCCCATCATTCTGGTATCACACAGTTTAAGGTTTTTCACATTTAGAATTAAACAATTATATTGAATACATTTTTCTCATTTGAGTTTTAGGACTATATGTATCCATTCATATATATATATATATATATATATAGATCCAGAAGCTAGAATAATGGACAAGATTAAATTAAATAAAATGGGAGACATGAGAGAAAGGGAAGGGACAAAAAAGTATGGCTTAGTTTTGAGCCAACACCAATTATTTAAGAAACTAGTATCCAGTTTAGAACACAGCTTTCCATATCAAAGTTTAGATCTATAACTCTTTTCCTACAAAATTTGAGTACACTGTATAGGACCAAGCAGAACAAAGGGTTTGTAATGTGAATTTGTGGGGGAGGAATGTGAGTTTGGCATTACCAAAAAAAGCTACAAAGATCATTATCCCTGACAACCTTAAGAACAGCTTCCGTGCCCAGGTACCCTGGGCTTGTGCTAACATTATGACGATTCTCTCTGAGACCTTGTCAATTGTGTGTATTTGTCTCAACTTTTATTTCCTCGGTAGCATGCTTTCCACAAATTAGGCATGTGACTTGATCATGTAGCAAAATGACCAGGGAGACAGAAAGTCATGTCTAGAAGTGGAGGTCACAGGTCCACTTTGAGTAAATTTTCAGTAGTGGGGTAGAATCCTTTGGGTAGCAACTTTTAGATGTTTAAATATAAAGGGATCAAGCCCCTACTGAAATGAGAGAAAGATGTAAGATCTCTTGAGGTTCAAAATAGTCTGTCATTCTAGCCTTTGGTAACAGAGCTGGTGTCTTTGTCTCTTGTCCTCCCCACCACAAACTCAACTCTTTGTTAAAAGACCACCCACTACACCTCTGAGACTTAAATCCTCTGTATCTTCCCATTCTGTAGCAGCTAGAACTTTTCAATTTACAAAGAAAAAGTAGTTTTAGGCAAAATAGGCATTGCATTATAATGAAAGAGGGAAAATTCAGAACAATTTCAGTGCTGTTCTGTCTCAAGAAGATATGAAGCTAGAAGTAGAAAGCTGAATGGCCTGTTTCCTCTCTCTGCTCCTATTAACAAGTCTCTCTTTCTCTTCCCAGACTGATATCCTTCATTTGAATTATTCAATTCTATATGAAGAGATTACTTTCTCTATGAAATTGGAATGACAACACATGATGGAAAAAATATGATTATGAGGATTATGATGATGGTGGTGATGGTGAAGTAACTACTTGATATGCCTGAAAACAAAGGTAATATCTAGCCAATCAAGTTGTTGTAAATATTGGACAAAATCATGTATGAAGAAATTTAGCCAAGTCTCTGACATGTAATAAATTAAACGTTGAGCAGGTCACAAAGGGCCTTGCATTCTGTGTTAAAAGAAATATTAGTTAGCATTCATCAAACACTTACTGTGTACCAGGCAACTTTTGAATTTAAGGCTGTAGGTAAAGCACCTTCATTAATACTCTTGACAACTGTAGGGGCGGGGGGTGATCTCATTATTCTCGTTTTCCAGATGAGAAGACTGAAATACAGACAGGTGGGAACGATTTAGGACCCGGAAATGAAGCTTGCTAGTCTGATTGAAAGGCTGTACTCTTAAACTCTCAGTTTAAATTTTAACCCAAAGACAGTGGCGATCTTGAAAAGGGTTTATTTAACCAATGCAGTTTTAGAAATAGTATAAGACAGACTTGTTTTTCATAAAGGTCACTCACATGGTAAAATAGAAAATACTTCAGGATACAAAGGTTAGCTCTCAGTCTTGTTAGTAAAAATCAGGATAAAAATAATTGTGTGCAAAGAAATTGGAAATATACATGACTCAAAAAAACCCAGATAAATATATCGCAGCCCTGAATCCATTTGATGACACTAAAGTGTTAAGGCCAAGGTTACCCTTCATGCTGGTATTTCAGAAAGCATAGTTCTTCCTCTTTCCTCTAGTGAAGCAAAAACCTAGCTTCCCAGCAGGACTCAAGACTTCTCAGTTACTGACAGCATGCCAAGTCTTGGGATAAAACAGCCTCAGATTCATGAAGAAATGAGTCAGGAAGTCAGCATTTCCAGGATCAACCTGGGAGGGAGCTCCAGAGTGATACCTGAGGCTTGAGTTTAAATATCTCTAAAGCGCAGGCACCCACAGGAAGTATCTCTGTGCTGCAAATTCTCACCCTAACAATTGCAACTGGAAGAAAGCCTAATCAAGTCAAAATGCTTCGTCTTCATTTCCAGGCACAGCTCCAGTTTCCGTTTGGAAGTTGATGATAAAAACTTCAGATTTCACTTCTCAATTTCTCTTCTCTCTTTTTCATACACACACAAATATATATATACTGCTCACAAAAATTAGGGGATATTTCAAAATGAATATGAAGTGATAAAAAAAGAAGCATTTAATGTTTTTTATTAAATAAGAACATCAGACAAGCAAATGACAAGACAAAGAAAGTTATCTGATTATGCAAATGAGATGCAAAACCAACTTTTATTTCACTGTTGAAAATGCACTGTACAAAAGACTGAATGTAATGGAGTATCTGCATGTTCCCTGATCCTTTAATTTTTGTGAGCAGTATATATATATATAGATGTGTGCATATATAAATCCATATACATACACACACATATGCCTGCATACATTGTGATTGATTTTCTCTTGATATATTGTGTTTAAGCAAAGTCAGTTCCTGACAACATGCATATTCTTTTGTTCCCTTTCATATAACTCAGAATTTTCTTTAGTTCCTTGTATTTTTTAGTAGTTTATTTTTGTATTCTAGATTCCTTCAACTTCTGCTCAGGGCCCACCTCTATTAAGTAAGCAATAGATTCAGAACAACAAGAGATGGCCTTTTCATTTTTAGTATATCCCAGGTCTGTTTCATGATATTTCAGTCTTTCTTTGCTTTTATAGGAATCAAAGGTCTTGTTGTTCTGCTCACAAGAAGAAAGAAGCCCATCTCTTCCATCTTTGGCAACCAGCCTATTATTCAGAGGTGAGGCTATTGACCTAGATACACTACACAGTGATTTGGTCACTTCCCTTCCAGATGTTATTATGTGGGTGTCATTAATCCATTACACTGCGGAAGAAAATTTTGTTGCATCCACCAAAACACTTGTTCTTACTTAATTCGAGTGTTCTGATCTCAAATCTGACACTAGTTTTTCTCTGTAAGTTACAGTTTCTTTTTGCAATTCAAGATTTTAGGTTTTCATCTTAATGTAAAATTTCCACATTTAGTTTAACATATTGAAGTAGAATGTCTTCTTGGGCATCATCTTTGTGAAAATATAATCATTTATATAATGCAGTAAATACACTAATATACTAAAAGTTATGACTGCATCAGAATTTGTCTACAATTTCAAAATAGAACATATTAAAACACTTATTTTAATCATAAAATTTGCGCAAAACTTATTTAAATTTTATTCAGGTAGAAATGTGTGTTTGTAGCTCTTGCGTTTGTGTACTTGTTGAGGACAATCTCATTTGATGCTCCAGCAGGAGTCTGTTCATCACTAACAGCTCCAAGATTTTCAGGAAACTTATCAAGGTGACTGTTCAGGAACTGAATCTTAATGCTCATGTTACATCTAATGTCGTGGAAAGCCAACAGCATCCTTTGAACCAGCAGTTCACAGTTTTCTGCTTTTATGTTGCCAAGGCAATACTTTGTAATTGCCACAAAAGACTGCCATGCTGCTTTCTCCTTTTTATTCATCTTCCCGGGAAATTCTTCATCACGTATGAGGGTTCGAATTTGAGATCGATCGAAAACAACATCTGCTTTTATCTTCTCAAAAGACAAGGCAGGAAAATCAGAAATAATATGTTGAAAGCATTCACTTTCTCTATTCAAAGCCTGAACAAACTGCTTCATGAAGCCAAGTTTGATATGAAGTGGGGGAAAAATGATCCTGTCTCGATTAACTACAGGTTCATTCACAATATTTTGCATCCAGACTTCCAGAGCTTCACATTTCGACCACTCCTTCTGTGTCCAGTGTTTCTCCCGAGCTCAGCTGTCCCACAAACACCAAAAGCAAGGATACTTTGTGAAACCTCTCTGTTGTCCTAGCAGGAAATTTACCATTTTAAGATCCACACAAATGATCCAGTTATGCTCCTCATACTTCAGAAAGTTGAGGACAATTTTTATGTCATTGTAATCTTCTCATAGATGAGTTGAATAACCAATTGGAACCGCTACATAAACATTACCATTTTGTAGGAGAACATATTACAGACTCTGTTTAGAGCTGTCAAGAAATAGCCACCATTCTGTTGGACTGTAAGTGGTAACACCTAGCTGGCTGAGAAAACTACTGATATCATGACAGTAAACAAAGTGTTTGTCTTTGGAAAAAAAGTCCACAAAAATTTGTTTACGCTTCCTGAAATGGGATACTTTAGCTGACTGGTGAAATATATACTTTTCTTGGAGCCTGGAGGCTAATAACTCAGCTTCTTTCTTTGATAGGCCCAAATCCCTTACTAAGTCATTTAATTTGGGTTGGCTAAACTGCTGAGAGGTTAATGACTGCTTGGCATCAGAAGAAGACCCTTCAGATTCTACAACCATTTCTTCATGCATCTTATCAAAATACACTTGATCAGCATGTTCACTTTCTTCATCCTTAGAAGAAATAAAACCATTGAAAACTGGAACCGGGAGTGTCTCAGAGTGTGGGATAGGTCATATTGCTGAAGGAATATTAGGATATGCAATCATATGCCATTTTTTCTTGCCGATGCCCTTTGTATGGATCAGACAGAAAAAACAGTCACTGCTGTGGCTTTCAGGTTCACACCAAACCACAGGAATACTAAAAGACATTCCTTTGCGGTTTCCTTTTGTCCAGTCATGAAGCATTTCCTCAGAATTATGACACACAATATGAGGAGCCCAATTCTTGTCTTGACCAAGGGAACTTAAAAATAGGCAATATATGCATGTGTCACAAATGATGAACTATTGTGCCTTTGACATTGAAGTGTGTAACAGCCACATATATAACAGAGGGTGTCAGGACTAGTCTTACATTTACGCCTACTCGAAGAAGCCATGATTCAATCTTAAAACAAAATAAGAGGGTGTTTTTGTCAGATAATAATTTTTTACATTTAAAAACAACTACCATTATGTAAAAGTAATGTTTGTAAAACATTAATTGCCTTGTGGTTGTCAATCCAAGAGTCGTTGCCCTTTAACTCCAATTTAAAAACCAATGCATGCCATTACCTGTAACAAAAAGAAATTAAAATTGCATAAAAACTAGAGCATACACCAAAAAATGGATTTTAGACTTGAAATCAGTGATGAAGAAATATATAGAAACAGTTCTAAAACTCATGCAACAGAAAATGAAAAAAATAAATTGTTCCCCAATGTTATATAACCACTGAATGACCTCTAAATATATCCCCATCCTTCCCATTTCAGAATGTGTGTGTGGTTATCAAAGATCAGTATGAGGTTTACAGAGCAATTATTCCCCACAGATTCCTACCCAGACCGAGAAACACAGCATGGCTGGGTATGGGTCTGTGTGTGCATGAGGCACAGATCTCTGTGCCTGTGGTTAATTAATTACCCATGATGAAGGAATTAGTGTAGATACTAGCATTTTTTCTGTGTATTAGGCTTTATAGTCATATTTAGATTAGGTTATCCCAGAGTACCTTTTACTGCCACAAAGACCTACTTTGTAGAAGACATGCTCCTTTTTTGCCTTTATTTATTTATTATTAATTTTAATGGGGTGACATTGATAAATCAGAGTACATATGTTTAGAGAAAACACTTGCAGGTTATTTTGACATTTGATTATAATGCATACCCATCACCCAAAGTCAAATTGTCTTCTGTCACCTTCTATCTGGTTTTATTTGTGCCCCTCCCCTCCCCCCACCTTCTTCCTCTCTTCCCCCCCCCCATAGCCAGCACACTCTTGTCCATGTCTCTGAGTCTCATTTTAATGTCCCATCTGTATATGGAATCATTTATTCTTATTTTTTTTCTGATTTACTTACTTCACTCAGTATGTTATCAAGGTCCATCCATGTTGTTGTAAATGCTCCGATGTCATCATTTCTTATGGGTGAGTAGTATTCTATAGTATATATGTACCAAAGCTTTTTAATCCACATGTCCACTGAAGGGCACTTTTTTGCCTTTATTTACCAGCACTCAGAACAACAATAGACTTCTCTTTTCCCTCTTCATCTACATGTCTAAATACATGACATGAGGAATTGATTTTTTTTTTAGAGTTTATGTCATTGCTTGTCTCCAAAACAATATCTAAATATAAGCACAGACCAGGTGGTGGTGCAGTGGATAGAGTGTCGGACTGGGATGCGGAAGACCCAGGTTCGAGACCCTGGGGTCGCCGCTTGAGTGCGGGGCCCATCTGGCTTGAGCAAAAGCTCGTCAGCTTGGACCCAAGGTCGCTGGCCCCAGCAAGGGGTTGCTCGGTCTGCTGAAGGCCCGCGGTCAAGGCACATGTGAGAAAGCAATCAATGAACAACTATGGTGTCGCAAGGGCAATAGAAAACTGATTGATGCTTCTCACCTCTCTCCGTTTCTGTCTGTCTGTCCCTATCTATCCCTCTTTCTGTCTCTCTCTACCCCTGGGGGGGGGGGGAAGAAAGAAAGAAAGAAAAAATAAATATAAGCACAGATGAAATCAAACAATAATTTAAAGATGTACAATTAGTAGATGAGGCTTTTCATATTATTAAACTAACAAATACTTTCTGAGCACCAATTATGTGCCAGCAGTTATGTTAAGTATAGAAAATGTGCCATTTTAGTTCTACATTTTCTTAAGATGCATAAAGTTAAAGGAGAATGTTGTTTCCACTCTCTAATAATGAGAACAAGCTGGATAATATACAAAACCATAAAAAGGTTTTTAGTCTGTTAAAAGATCTGAGGGCACAAGGTAACCTAATGACTTGAAATGCAAAAGGCAATACGCCTCTCTGATGAGAGAGAGGGCTCCCCTTTGGCCAAGCAGTGAGAGGCGGAGGAAGCTGCACATGGGGAAGACGAAAGTAGAGGAAATTTTAATTGATTTTTAAACACTGAGGCACCAAGATCTCCATATCATCCAGCCAGTTCTTCCCATGGGCCTTCACTGAGAGCTCACAAGGAAGACTGGGGACAATAAAAGAGACTCTTTCTATGGTGTAATTGCTCATGGACTAGGTCTGATGGTGAAGAAAGGTAAAGAGAGAAGCTTTCCGCATTCCAGACACTGAGATCTAGGAGATAGCACTCTATGGCTGAAAGGGCAGGAGCGCTACAAGAGTTCACTTTTACCAAGACATAGGTGTAAGCTTAGGTATACTCCTAAGCCTACAAGAGAACTGCATAAACCCCTCCAGCACTCCAGGACTAATACTAATTATGAAGAAGCATCACTCTACCCCTGGGGATTTGAAGGTTGTAGTGCAGAATATATAACTAAAGTAATAATAAGCTGAGATCAGTCAAAGCAGGCAAGAAAAACGCAACAGGGGGATACAGAATGGATGGGAAAAATAGAAGTTAAAAACTGAGATGGTAGACTAAAACCCAAAACCCAAACACCTCATTAACTACTATATATCAAGTGTGAATGGATTCAGTCTGACCTGTGGTGGTGCAGTGGATAAAGCATCGACCTGGAATGCTGAGGTCACTGGTTCAAAATCCTGAGTTTGCCTGGTCAAAGTACACATGGGAGTTGATGCTTCCTGCTCCTCTCTCCCTTCTCCTCCTCCTCTCCTCTCTCTCCTCTTTCTAAAACGAATAAATAAATTTTAAAAAGTGTGAATGAATCACAAGTGAATTCTACCAAAAATTCAAAGAACTAATTCCTATCCTCCTCAAGCTATTTCAAAAAATTCAAGAGGAAGGAAGACTTCCAAACTCCTTTTATGAGGTGAGCATAATTCTGATCCCAAAACCGGGCAAAGACAACACAAAGAAAGAAAATTATAGGCCTATATCCCTGATGAATTTAGACGCTAAAATTCTCAACAAAATATTAGCCAACCGGATCCAGCAATATATGAAAAAAATCATACACCATGATCAAGTGGGATTTATTCTGGAGAGGCAGCGCTGGTTCAATATTTGCAAATCAATCAATGTGGTTCATCACATAAACAAAAGGAAGGACAAAAATCACATGATAATTTCAATAGATGCAGAAAAGGCATTTGATAAAATCCAGCACCTATTCATGCTCAAAACTCTCAGTAAAGTGGGAATACAGGGAACATTCCTTAACATGATAAAGGCCATCTACGACAAACCCACAGCAAACATCATACTAAATGGACAAAAATTAAAAGTAATTCCCTTAAGATCAGGAACCAGGCAGGGTTGCCCCGTTTCACCACTTTTATTCAACATAGTTCTGGAAGTCCTAGCTACAGCAATCAGACAAGAAGAAGAAATAAAAGGCATCCAAATTGGAAAAGAAGAAGTAAAACTGTCATTATTTGCAGATGATATGATATTGTATATAGAAAACCCTAAAGTCTCAGTCAAAAAACTACTGGACCTTATAAATGAATTCAGCAAGGTGGCAGGATATAAAATTAATACTCAGAAATCAGAGGCATTTTTATATACAAACAATGAACTATCAGCAAAAGAAATTAAGGAAACAATCCCCTTCACTATTGCAGCCAAAGAAATAAAGTACCTAGGAGTAAATTTAACCAAGGAGGTTAAGGACTTGTACTTGGAAAATTATACAACATTGATAAAAGAAATCAATGAAGATACAAACAAGTGGAAGCATGTACCGTGCTCATAACTAGGAAGAATAAACATCATTAAAATGTCTATATTACCCAAAGCAATTTATAAATTCAATGGAATACCAATTAAAATACCAATGACATACTTCAAAGATATAGAACACATATTCCAAAAATTTATATGGAACCAATAAAGAACACAAATAGCCTCAGCAATCTTAAAAAGAAAAAATAAAGCAGGAGGTATCACTCTTCTGGATATCAAGGTTTACTACAAGGCCATTATACTCAAGACAGCCTGGTACTGGCATAAGAACAGGCACATAGATCAATGGAACAGAACAGAGAACCCAGAAATAAACCCACATCTTTATAGACAACTGATATTTGACAAAGGAGGAAAGAACATACAATGGAGTAAAGACAGCCTCTTTAACAAATGGTGTTGGGAAAATTGGACATCTACCTGCAAAAAAATGAAACTAGACCATCAACTTACACCATTCACAAAAACAAACTCAAAATGGATAAAAGACTTAAATGTAAGCCGTGAAACCATAAGCATCTTAGAAGAAAACATAGGCAGCAAGCTCTCCGACATCTGTACCAGCAATATATTTGCTGATTTATCTTCACGGGCAAATGAAATAAAAGGCAAGATAAACAAATGGGACTATATCAAACTAAAACGTTTTTGCACAGCTAAAGACAATAAGAACAGAATAAAAAGACAAACCACACAATGGGAGAACATATTCGACAGCACGTCTGATAAGGGGTTAATAACCAAAGTTTATAAAGAACTTATAAAACTCAACACCAGGAAGACAAACAATCCAATCAAAAAATGGGCAAAAGAAATGAATAGAAATTTCTCCAAAGAGGACATACAGATGGTCAATAGACATATGAAAAAATGCTCAACATCACTAATCATTAGAGAAATGCAAATTAAAACCACAATGAGATATCACCTCACACCAGTCAGAATGGCACTGATCAGCAAAACAACAAAGAACAAGTGCTGGCGAGGATGTGGAGAAAAAGGAACCCTCCTGCACTGCTGGTGGGAATGCAGACTGGTGCAGCCACTGTGGAAAACAGTTTGGAGATTCCTCAAAAAATTAAAAATCAAACTGCCTTTTGACCCAGCTATTCCACTTTTAGGAATATACCCTAAGAACACCATAGCACTGTTCGAAAAGAAGAAATGCGCCCCCATGATCATGGCAGCATTGTTCACAATAGCGAAGATCTGGAAGCAGCCCAAGTGTCCGTCAGGGGACGAGTGGATTAAAAAGCTTTGGTACATATATACTATGGAATACTACTCAGCCATAAGAAATGATGACATCGGATCATTTACAACAAAATGGATGGACCTTGATAACATTATATGGAGTGAAATAAGTAAATCAGAAAAAAACTGAGAACAGCATCATTTCATACATAGGTGGGACATAAAAGTGAGACTATGAGACATGGACAAGAATGTGGTGGTTACGGGGTGGGGGGAGGGAGGAGAGGGTGGGATAGGGAGGAGGGGAGGAGCACAGGTAAAACCAGACAGAAGGTGACAGAGGACAATTTGACTTTGGGTGATGGGTATGGGACATAATTGAATGATTAGATAACCTGGAGATGCTTTCATTGTACATATGTACCCTTATTTATTGGTGTCACCCCATTAAAATTAATTTAAAAAATGAATATAAAAAATTTAAAATAAAAGGAAAACCATTAAAAAAAGTGTGAATGAATTCAACACACTATATACTGTTTACAAGTAACACATGAAATGCAAACAAGTTAAATGATAGGGATATAAAATAATACACAGGGTGGGGATAAAGTAGGTTTATAGTTTTGATTATCTGAAACACAGTTTAATCTTCTGTCATTATTTATTAATTATTGAATTATTTTCCATACAAAGAACTTTAAACTTACTTTTGCCCCACCCTGTTGTTTTCAAACACTAAACATAAATTTGTGTGACTTGCAATTCAAAAAGTTGCCCACCTGATAATAATACCTTGCTACAGGAATCAATCCGCCTCCATTTTTTACATATCTATACCCTATAAAGTATCTCATACCTCCATTTCTCTGCTCAGTCTTTAATTGCCACACTTTCTATTCTTTGCCAAACAGTACCCATGTATTTTTCTGGTTTG
Organism: Rhynchonycteris naso; assembly: GCA_037038555.1. NCBI lineage: Eukaryota > Metazoa > Chordata > Mammalia > Chiroptera > Emballonuridae > Rhynchonycteris > Rhynchonycteris naso. Next base: position 304,305,378 of record CM072995.1, on the reverse strand, counting down.
TTGTTGTCCTAATGCTATGAAACAATTACATTAGCCAAATTCCTCAAAGTTGACACTCTCAGTAGGGAAGCATGCCACAGAAACAGATTGGTAAAGGTTGTCCATTTACAAATATTAGGGGAAAAAAGTCTGACAGGGATGAAGAAGAGACAGACAATGCTTTGAATATATCGACAGCCTTCTAATAACACTTTCCTAGATTGCACTCCAGCCCCCGTTACACAAACCCCAGAGCCCTGCCCGCTTTTCTGTACCCAGATACCGTGCTTCCCACTTATATTATTGCATCCTGACACTATGCCTACCTACTTCACCTGAGCACTACCTACCTGGTGATCTTTAGCCAAACTTTAGAACCATGTTATGCTACCATTTGTACCCAGTGGGCTTCTGCTGCCATGTTCCGTCAACTGTAGAATATCTCCCCTTAAATACCAATACTGCCTTGATCATCACATTGAAATGCATATATAAACTGGACTCTTGTTTCCCTTTATTCCATACCGGCCCACCTCTGAGGTCCTGGACTGCTTCACAAGTAGAGATTTGTAACACTATTTCATTGGACTCTTCCCTTGGCAACTTCTAACCTTTCTCCACAAAAAAGAACAAAAGATAGGAAGCACAGGATTGAAACAAGCAAGAATTATTTTCAAATTGAAAGACAGTGAGTTAATGGTATTGGCTTTTAATAGAGAGGAGATAGGCTATGTCATTGTCTCACAACAAAGACCCCATTTGAAGGTCCCAAAGCGTTAAATGATATGAGGGTGATGAATATACAGAGGTAGGAGTCCTAGTTAAAATAGATGTTCTAAACCCCCCAAAACATGGGTGATTCTAATTTATGGCACTGAGACATCTTTACTCATGGGCATGTTGGTAGACAACCAAGCCCACACCTGTTTTATAATAATAGATTAGTCACAGCTGAGATAATTACGTTCAAGAGTAGTGTTAAAGTACTAATGCAGTGGTTCTTAACCTTTTTTGAGGTACCGAACCCACCAGTTTCATATGCGCATTCACGGAACCCTTCTTTAGTGATAAATAAAATATGATTATTTTTTCCAAATTCAAGACATAGGTATATGTTTTTTTACTGGTGCACAAATGTGCTGTGCATGAACATCACCTTGCTCAAAGAACAAAACCAACAAAGTGCATGAACTCACAACAAATTACGGTATTACTTTATTCTGGCCTCCGCGGCAGAGGCTTCTCCGAACCCCTGAGACCGACTCATCGAACCCCTAGGGTTCAATAGAACCCAGATTAAGAACCACTGTACTAATGCTAAGGAAGGCATACATAATTCTCCAAGTCATTATTGCCTAAGAGTGGTATATAATTTTCTGTCAGGTACAGTTAAAGGGAGAATTACTAACTCAATACCTACTACATCATTACATAGAATAAACATTGAAAAGAATGTGGCAAAAATGGAAAAAGAACTGGCTTAGGTTTAAGCTGTGGGATCAAGTACTGGTTCTTCCATATACCTGGAGCCAGGCTTTGGTCTTGCTGAAACTCAGTTTTTATATCTGTAAAATGGGTTACTAAAATTTGTCCTATCTATTGCAGGTTATTGTGAAGAACAATATAACCAATACAATATAATTCATAAGTAGCTATTTTGTCTATTATTATGGTTATTTCTCACAAGTACAATGTCTCGTAATCAGGTTAATATATTGTCTTATTTTAGACATGCAAATAGTTAAGTGTTTTAAACTCTTCTTTAGCACAGGATATTTGAAGATCAGCTTTTGAGGCCAGAGTCCTTGGCAGAGACCAGGATAATTCAGTTGCCAGCTACTAAGTACTACCACAAGCTCCAGAAGCACTACTCATGTTTAATGGGAAAATATCTCTGGCAAACCAAATTTTAGGGGACTTGTAGTTCTTTCTCATATGGCCGGCCCTGTGAAAACAGTATTTTTCAAATATTTATTTATTTATTTATTTATTTATTTATTTATTTATTTATTTGAGAGAGAGAGAGAGAGAGAGAGGCAGGGAGAGAGAAACAGGAGCATCAAGCTGTTCCTGCATGTGCCCTGACCAGGGAATCTACCCGGCAACCTTCGCGCTCCGGGACGCCACTCCAATCAACCAAGCTATCCAGCCAGGGCTTAATTTTTTTTTACATATAGATACAGAGAAAGAAAGAGAGAGAGGGCAGAGGGAAGGGAGAGAAAGGGGTGAGGTAAGGGAAGCGTTCATTTGCTATTCCACTCAATCATACATTCATTGGTTGTTTCCCATGTGTGCCCTGACCAGAGATCAAAGCTACAACCTTGATATTTCAGGATGTCACTCTTAACCGACTGAGCTAACTGGCTAGGGCCCAAATCTCATTTTTATTGGGGCTGTCAGGATAACAACTATCATCTATTTTCCAGCCCTGGGAACTTGATCCAGTTAAACTGAATTTAAGGATGAGGAGTATTTTAGGGAATTCAGTAACTTACACCTTGAAGGCAGGGACAGCACCGACTGAAATAAGCACAGGTGTCTGGCCTCCAGCTTATCCTTGGCACACTGGCACACATAGACAGCTCCCAAACAAGTATCTCAGAACTGGCATCAACACCTTCAGGGGACAACTACTACAGCAATGCCCGACAACCAATCATGTTACAACTGATTAGGAAATGCCATTTTCACTCTTCATCATCCCCACCCTATGGCCAGATAAGAATAAAAAGGAGAAGCTTTGTTAAAAGCAGACCACATGTCTACATTCTTAGCATCTAGGATCAAATATGGTCTTGCTCTGCTCTGAGTGGGGCCGGTCCCTCCCTGCCTCTGCCAGGACCTGCACAGGAGTGTTTTCCTGTCTCACCTTGTCATTCTGTGGGCTAACTGTCTCTGAGAGGCTATAATGTTAAAATAAATAGGTCAGAGATTCTTAGAACTGGTATGAAATTTTTAATAGATAAAAATGCCTGTAAAGTTATATACCAGGACTGAAATATCTTCAAGGGATTCAGGCTTCCAAAAAGATAACATTTCAAAGGACAATTGATAACAGTTACTACAACAACTGTTTACACTTGACATCCCCTGTGCTTGAGACATCACACCAAAGCACTTAACACCTATTAAAGAGTTTGGACATTACTCAGACAAAAAGATAATCCCCACATAATATTTGTCATTCAGCTTCCATGTATCCCTACCAACAAGGAAGACTTTGCTAAATTTAACTTTTCATAGCCTGCAATATGTAGACCACAGGTTTTATTGAATGTGAATTTTCATATTACTAGCCTGTTCACCTTGGATTATTACAGACCTATGGGGATTTATTTTAGAATTTAGAATAATAGAGGTGTGACATCTGTCACCACTGCTGTGGTGAGGATTGGAAGAAGACAAGGCAGGAAGTAGAAAGGTATATTAGGGCCCTGGCTGGCTAGCTCAGCAGTAGAGCATAGGCCTGGCGTGTGGAAGTCCCGGGTTTGATTCTGGACCAGGGCACAAAGGAGAAGTGCCCATTTACTTCTCCACCCTTCCTGCTCTACTTCTTCTTTGTCTCTCTCTTCCCCTCCTGCAGCCAAGGATCCAATGGAGCAAAGTTGGCCCCGGTCACTGAGGATGCCTCCACAGCCTCCGTCTCAGGTGCTAGAATGGCTCCAGTAGCAACATTCCAGATGAGCCCCTTGTGGGCATGCCAGGTGGATCCCAGTCAGGAGCATATGGGAGTTTGTCTCTCCACCTCCCTGTTTCTTACTTCATAAAAATACCCCTTGCCCCTCCAAAAGGTATATTAGGGGGCTACAGCAATCACACAAGTTACAGATCATGATAGCTTAAGACAGACATGTGCAGAAAGACAGATTTAACTGACAGAAATAAGAATTGTCAGGAGTTCATGACTAATTGAATGTTGTGGTTGGGGAGAATAAAACAAATCCATGTGACAACACCTACATTTCTGATTTTGGAAACTGGGTGTGTAGCAATGCCATTAACTAAAATGATGAAAATGAGCTTGCTTTAGGGATGGGGAAAAGATAATATATTCAGATTAGTGCACTTTACACTTGCTAATGGGATTTGTAAATCTATGTATAAATTGGAAGTGAGATATCTGGCTTAGAGTGATGATAGGCATCTTTTGAGTAATGATGTCCCCAGTGATCCCCATTTCCTCACATTCAGTCTTTCTGTAACACTCTATCCTTGAGTAATTTGCTTCTGACAACTAAAATATGGAACCTCTGAGGATATATTTATCTTTTTCATGATTAGGTTACAAAGATTATGAATATATCTTGCACACTTAGATGAAGCAAGCTGTCATACTTGGGAGGTCCATATGGCAAGGCACTGAGGGTTGCCTCTGACCCACAGTGAGCAGGAAAGTTTAATCCAACAACCTGCAAGGACCGAATACTGCCTAAAATGTGTGAGTGACCTGCCCTACTTGAGCTGTCAGATGAGACTGCAGACCATGGCCAGATACCTTGTTTGCAGGCTTTTGAGAGGTCATGGAGCAAAGAATCCAGTAAAATTATGCTCAGATTTCTGACCTACAGCAACTGTAAGATAATAAATGTGTGTGGTTTAAATCACTAAATTTTGGGGTAATCGGCTATGTCATGCTAGATAACTAATATATGAGCCCTGGAAATGAAGGCTAGACTTGGGATTCACCAGCACATAGACAATATGTACTAACTGTGAAAAATTTCAAAAAGAGACAATGTGTAGTATGGGGGAAGGAGGATTGGTATAGAAGCTTGAAGAATAGAAAAATTAAGGAATAGGTAGAGGACCTGGAACCTGAAAAGAGAACTATACAGAAACAGAGATCTGAAAGCTGGGAATTGCAAGATATAGAAGGCATGACCAAATAGCAAATGCTACAATAAAGACTGGAAACTGTTATTAGCAGCAAGGTGAATTTTGCTTACCTTAGTGTGTACAATTTCAATGAAGTGATTTGGCACAGGCTGATTTCAACAGATTAAGGGAAAACAAAGCAAGGAGGTAAAAGAAACTTCTTTGTAGAAGCTTAACTGTTGAGAGAAGGAAAGAATAATGTGATATTTACATCAGGATGAAAAGTTGGTGGCTTTTTATGAGAGAAGAGAGACTTGAGCATATTTATGTGATGAGGGCTTATTGGTTATGCAAATTTTGATTACATTTTCTGTTATTTATAAGAGAGCTGTTATAATGAAAACAATGAAGGAAATAACTTTAGCTATTCATAATTTTCCCGCCCCTTTGAAGGTGCTTACACGCCCATTTGCTTATTGCATAAGAAAACATAGCATCATTTTTGTATATAACATCAACATTTCTAATGTAGTTATGTTGGCAGCATAGTTATGTTTAATATTGCATAATATATTGTCAAGCTTGTGTACTATAAATAATCTATTTCCTAGTTGTTGGACTTCTAGGTTGTTTCCAACATTTTATAACTGTAAATAATGTTGTGATTAATTGCACAGATTTGCTCCAAAACAAAAACAGAAGGCTCCCCCTAAGAGATGTTTCCTGGATGCTTACCAAAGCTGTGCTCTGCATGCTGAAGGTCTCTGAGATGAAGTCCATAAAAATTCATACAAATACTACAGAACTCTCTTCTTTCTTTTTTTTCTTTTTCTTTCTTTCTTTTTTTCCCTTTCTTCTCTTCCTTTCCTTTCCTTTCTCTCTCTCTTTCTTTCTTTCTTATTATTATGATTTGTGACAGAGACAAATAGACAGAGAGAGGGACAGACAGACAGGAAAGGAGAGAGATGAGAAGCATCAATTCTTCATTGCAGCACCTTAGTTGCTCATTGATTGCTTTCTCATATGTGCCTTGACTGGGGGCTACAGAAAAGTGAGTGACCCCTTGTTCAAGCCAGTGACCTTTGAGCTCAAGCCAGTGACCATGCAATCATGTCTATGTGCCCACACTCAAACCAGCGACCCCACCTTCAAGCTGGTGAGCACATGCTCAAGCCGGCAACATCGGGTTTTGACCCTGTATACCAGTCCAATGCTCTATCCACTGCATCACCGCCTGGTCAGGCTCTTTCTTTTTTTTTTATTATTCCAAACTTCAAAAGCTCAACAGGTAGTAAGTTCAAATATTCAGAAAAAGAGCACTGAGTGCCCAGATTGACTTTAAACTTTCTGTGAACCCAACTGTGTTCTGTCTGGGTTGATGGTTTTCTATCAGCACACTGAAGTATAAGTACATGAACTATGGCTTCAATCATCTTTCTTCTTTTGTTTATTTATATATTTTTTATATTGGAAGGAAGGTTGTTATCCTTAATACCTTCCTTTTTATTGCATACCAAGTAAAATAATATTCTCCCAGGTGGGGTGTGTATGTGTGTGTGTGTGTGTGGGGGGTGGCAGCAATGCATTATCAGAAAGTATCTTTTCTTTGGGTTTATAGCAATTGTTGAAAACATTAGGTTTTCCAAATCCTTCGTAAGAATCCTATCACATTTTTGGTGAGACGCTTGTTGAAAGAAGCTTTTACTGTATTTGCATGGTCAGCTAAAACACAACATACATATTTAAAATAGACTATGTTATCACCCGTCTCTCACCATTACCCTTCTGACATAACCTGTCTCTGAGACCACCCTTCTTTTAGTCATCTGATTTAAATGGTAAAGGCACCTTCTTATCTCCAGAGATTATGCAAAGTCTGATAGTTACCTATGAAAAGATAGGAAGAACAAAAGGGGCCATGCCCTGAACAATCAACATACCACTGGCGAAGACACAGGAAATAAAACTTGAGAAAGTACAGAGTGGTTAAGAGCTGTGATTCTAGAAAAGAGACCCACCTGGGTTCATATCCCAAGGAAAAGGATTTGGGGCAAGTTACTTAAGGGCTCTGACTCCTTATCTACACGACAGGATCATTATAAGGAACTGAAAGAGACATTGTATGAAAAGGGCTTACCACACCACCTAGCACAAAGTTAAGACCTTGATAAATCGGCAGCTATCACTTTAACCAGTAAAAATAAAACTGAATGCAAAAATAAAATATAATTTGTCAGTTAGAGATACCCGCTGGGTGAAACTGCTGCAGTGAGCAGTCAAGGGAGAAGGCAGCAGGAGGTTCAAGGGGAGGATGAACCAATAGTGTTGCTCCAATGGATGGCAGGAGCATAGCGATGGGGAACCCAGGAGCGCACAAAATGAACAGTTCCTGAAGGCAGGCAGAGGGCAGCAGAGCAGTCTCTCCTTCTCTCTCCTTTGGTGGAGGGACTGTAATGGTGGAATTTTACTGGTCAGAGTTCTGTTCTAGAGATGGTGGTAGCAGGGGTGAGATGAGGTCCTAATCCCAGAGAAACCAAAATAAGTGGCTGGGCACTGAAAGCCACTAAGGCCCAGAGAACAAATGGGTACCGGTTTCGAAATAGGGTCTGGCCAAGAGTGAGATTATGACTGAAAGCAGAGTTAACTACCTGGAACAGACTCCCTGCATCCCACCTACCAAGACTTTTCAATGGTTCCCCCAGCCTGTAGCTAAAAGAACACAGTGAAAATATTTGCAGTTTGGAATAGCTACGTCACTGGGAGAAAAAATGCCACACACACAAAAAAAGCATGCTTTTCTGTGCTGGGGGCTTGTAACTCTCCAAGAACATGCTGAAATTTTATGCAAATTTAGGATGAGCATGTGCATTTTTTTTTTCTGGGAAAGACTCCAGAGTACTTATCAATCTCAAGAGCATCCACGGGCCTGACTTGTTGTGGCACAGTGGATAAAGTATCAACCTGGAACACTGAGGTCCCTGGTTCGAAACCTGGAGCTTGCCCAGTCAAGGCACAGATGGGAGTTGATGCTTCCTGTTCCTCCCCCCTTCTCTCTCTCTCTCCTCTCTAAAAATGAATAAAATCCTTTAAAAAAAAGGATCCATGGTTTATGACTTAGCAAAGGTAAAAGATCAACACTTTAAACCAGGGCTAGTCAACCTTTTTATACCTACCGCCCACTTTTGTATCTCTGTTAGTAGTAAATTTTTCTAACCACCCACTGGTTCCACAGTAATGGTGATTTATAAAGTAGGAAAGTAACTTTACTTTATAAAATTTATAAAGCAGAGTTACAGCAAGTGAAAACATATAATAATTACTTACCAAGTACTTTATGTCGGATTTTCGCTGTTTGGCAGAATAAATCTTTATAAAACAACTTACTATAGTTAAATCTATCTTCTTATTTATACTTTGGTTGCTCTGGTACCACCCACCATGAAAACTGGAACGACCACTAGTGGACGGTAGGGACCAGGTTGACTACCACTGCTTAAACAAATGTTCTTTTTCAGCAAAAACCCTGCGATCTACCCCATTTCTTCTTATCCTTATCTTGACTAAATTTTGGTGAGTTGAGATGATGTGTTTGTCTCTTATGACAGAATTTTCTCACACACGTGGGTCTCCAATTATCATTCTATCTTCCCATTTGCTCCTCTCCTCCTTTGTTAAAATAATGCTTCATCCAATGTCAGGTCCACTAATGAGCACAATTCTTGAGATTAATTATGGCCCTGTATTTAATAAATTTTATATCTTTAAAAAGCATATCAGTGATTCCTAATGGTTGAAGGCTACTCTGAAAGGGCTCGATCTGCCATGTTGAAATGAGGGGGACTGCCCTCATCTGCTCTCATTACTTCAGTCTTCACCCACTCCCTCGGCCTCAATGGCTTTTACTTCTCCTCTTGATTCTTCACAACACAAGCTTTGTATACATTCTGGAAGCTTCTGGAAAAACTCTGGTCCTCAGAATTCTCTTCCTCTTCCAAAGTCTATAACATTCATTCATTGCCAGGTGCAAAAAAAGTACGGGAGTTAGCATGTTTTTGGGCAGGCTTTCTCATCCTTGGTCCTCATGACACTTGGGCCAGGTAATGTTTCACAATGGGTTGTGTCTTCTCCGCTAGTGTGATGACTCAAATGTCTATACATATTGACAAATGTCCCAACAGACAAAATCACCTCTGGTTTTGAAGTGTTGTTCAAGCATAATTCTACCATATTATCAGCTAATGTGCTGTACTCTCTGTACAGACTTTGTTGACAGTAGTAACCTACTTTTATCTTCTATTATTTCGGTTCACGTATTTTTAACTTATTTTGTAATGCATCTTTACCTTTGTAAAGCACTTTAAACATATTTATAAAAACAAGAACAGTAATATATAAACACTCATTTCTTCTTTTAAATCTTATCAAAACCCTTGATAGCATTAGCATCACCTTTAAACAGGCAAAGACACTGAAGACTAAAGATCTCTCTGTTCAATAACTGGACTCAGGTCCAAACAACAAACATTGGAGGAGCAAAGACTCAAAATCAAGACTGATTCCAAAGCCCATTACATTTTTACGGCACAATGCTATTTCGTTAACTTTCTCTCCAGATTCCTCCTGTTATGCAATTGAATCAGCCTGCTGCTGAACTGGGACTGTGTCTCTTGGGAACACTGTGCATTTCTTATGACAGCACAGGAATAGTTATCTGAAGGAGAAATGGGCTTTTCTCTTAGCTCTTCGGATATCTCATGAGAGAATATGGATACAAAAATCTGATACTAAAAGCATTAATTTTCTATCATTTATCTTACACTACAGTGAAATCTTCAATACTTCTGAAGGTTAAGAAAATATATTACAGGAAAAGTAATAAATTATCTCAATGATTACTTTAATGCACAACTTTAGCTTCATAGCATTTCCCTCATTTCCTCAGGGAAGGCTATTTCTCCAACTTACTTCTTTTCAATTGATTGCTAGGATTTCACTCGTTAGACCTTTTGCATCAGGGAAGAAATGACTCAGCTTTTTCTTTTCTCAACTTAGAGAGTTTGGAGTTTATCACAATTTCCCTATTTTACTACCTACAGAATTGAATTTCAAATAAACAAATTGCCTTTTAGGACAGAAAGTTCAAAATCAAAGTATTGCATCAGTATCATAGTCTCAAAATTAGAAAAGGAGAGGTAACATTTTTTCACTTTTGTTAACTCTTAAAAAGCACTTGAGAAAATGGATCTCAATAAATGGACTTCTGAAAGGAAAAAGAGACCAATAAAGGCACGTGTTACATTTTCTGTCCAAAGGCTAGTTCACCTTCTGCAATTTTCGTACACTATCCCCATGAGAACATTGGGTAACACGCCAGGTCTGCTGAGGTTTCACTTATTTTACTGCCCATGCAGTGGCAGGCAAATTGACCGTTTCAGTCAGAACTACGGTTCAATGAGGTCAATATTTTACAGCTAATGAAACTACGGTTCAATGGCTAACAGACCTACAACCAATACACAATTTCAAGTCCACGTACTTCCCATCAGATCAGAAGAATTTGATATATCTAAAAACTCTATCTTGGTCAGGAAGTTTCTATTTATCTTTAAATCAAAAACAAACCTATACTACAATTAAGAAACATAAATATTAATATCACTATATTTAGGAGAAAACTGTTAAACTTTCCAAACCACATGGAGAGGAGCTTAGAGCATTTCCTCCCAAGGAACCAGAAAAAGATTTGGGGACTGGAAAGGATCTTAGAAATAATTTTAACAGAGTAAGGTGAAGTCATCTGTCTCACATTTAGCTTTCTCCATTTTTCTTAATTAGGAGGCAGTGGGCACAGTAGAAAGTTCTAGACACACCAGGGTCTAGATTTATCTTTATTAGCTGGAAGCTCAGGCATGTTCTCTCACCTGCAAGAGCCATTTTTATTTTAATGACAGGGGTGGACTGGTTGACCTTCCAGCACTATTGTGTGAATCTCTTATACTTACCTTATCCTAATAGAAAAATTACAAATAGGAAAATTACAAATAGGAAATCCAATTGTTTCCACTTTGGACTAGCCTTAGTCGCTTCCTGCATCAAGGTCAGTGACTTTCCTTTCAGCCGCAGCCCAACTTTTAGCTCTGCTGTTGCCATCTAAACTTGTCCACCTCACACTTGTTCTCTCCACACAGGCGGCAGCAGCAGCAGCAGCAGCAGCAGCGGAAGCTGGGGGATATAAGAACACTAGACCCGAAAATCAAAATCACCTCCCTAATTCAGCTTTTGAAGTTTTTTCTCTGCAGGATTCTCTGTACCAGTGTTCCTGTTAGTTTACTCCCTCCAGAAAGGAAATCTCCCAAGCCCCCCGACTCCCAGGAGGGTAGATTTTGCTCATTAATGGAATATGTCTTAGCTGCTTCCCACAGCAAAAGAAAATTTACAATTTGAGGTCAGAAGACGCAGACTTATGTTCTAAGCGCACCTTCTGCATACTTCGCATATCTGAAGGCATTTAATTCTCGAGGACTGTGTGAAGTAAGTACACTGATCCCTTCCTACGCAAATCTATTTACTTCCTGAGTACAGCGGTGACAGGTCCGAGTTCCTTGAGCAAGTCTGGATGACCAGGGAAACCATGATCTGAATTCAATTTAGTTCAACTACTTGGGTTGGTGAAAGGCCTGACCTGAAATAAAGCAAATGATGTCACCCCAAACTGCAAATCCATGTGGTTCCCTTGTTGTAATAGCCAGGGTTTAGAAAGAAAGAGTTCAGTGAGACATATCTATTCCATAATCTCCATTTATAAATGAGGAAAATGAAGCACATGTAGTTTAAGGAAACTGCCCAAGGTTTTATGGGAATAAGTGATAGAGCCAGAAATCTTACCCAGACACAAAGGCACAAAGTCAGTGCTGCGGCTGTGCTAAACAGCCTGATTACACTTAGCTGCTTTTTGTGGCCAGAAGCGTCATCCATGAATATTTTCACTGTAGTCTTTCTGGGGATATCTTTCGGGAGGTTAGCCAGAGTTGCCATCCCATTTTTTCCAGAGATTAATTTGTCAACAGACTTTGATTATATGTTCTAGTAACACCAACAAAAACAAATCTTAGAATGTAACTTGCTGCTTTTTGTACCGCTTAAAGCTTAATCACATTTAACCACAGTGTTTCATTTACTCATTGTAATTCCTCCACTGTGGATGAAACATATGATCTACTGTCAAAGAGATATAGGAAAAGCAGACTCCCACAGCAAATAAATGCAGGAGGAAGCTCACTGTAACTTAAGCTCTCGTTGTGGGCTACCCCATTCATAATCTCTGAAGACTTAGGGTCTTTTCAAACCCTTGCTCATCCTCAACTAGCCAAATTGTAAGAGCTGCTTCCCATTGGCAGTTAGGTTCATGCCTATATTTAGTTTTCCAATATATATATTTTTTATTATTCAGTGAGAGGAGGAGAGGCAGAGAGACAGACTCCCACATGCACCGTGATTGGGATCCACCTGGCAAGCCCACTAGGGGCGATGTTCTGCCCAACTGGGGTGCTGTTCAGCAACCAAGCTCTTCTTAGTGCTTGAGGTGGAGGCCATGGAGCCATCCTCAACACCCAAGGTCAACTGGCTCCAATTGAGCCATGGCTGCAGGAGGGTAAGAGAGAGAGAGAGAGAGAGAGAGAGAGAGAGAGAGAGAGAGAGAGGAGGGAGAGAGAGAGAGAGGAGTGAGAGGGGGAGGGGTAGAGAAGCAGATGGGCAACTCTCCTGTATGCCCTGACCAGGAATCAAACCTGGAACATCCACATCCTGGGCCAACATTTTACCACTGAGCCAATCAGCCAGGGCCCTCCAATATATATATTTTAAAGATTTTATTTATTGATTCTAGAGAGAGGAAAGAAAGAGAAGGGGGGAGGAGTGGGAAGCTTCAACTCTTAGTACCATATTTTTCGCTCTATAAGATGCACTCCCCCCCCCCCCTAAGGTGGAAGGGAAAATGCCCATGCATCTTATGGAGCAAAAAATATAGTATTTTATTAAATATTTTAACACATCATTTGATTCAGAATATTTTTTTTCTTATTTTCCTTCTTAAAATACTAGGTATGTCTTATGGTCAGGAGTATCTTATGTAGCAAAAAATATGGTAGTTGCTTCTCATATGTGCTTTGACTGGCAAGCCCAAGGTTTCTAACCAGCAACCTCAGCATTCCAGGTCAATACTTTATCCACTATGCCACCACAGAGCAGACTCAATAATTTCCAAAGTATTTAATAAATGATAACAGCAATGATCTCCCGATAGAGCTCAGCCAGGGCCTTCAGAAAATTGTTCAAAACCATGGATACTCTGCATCTTCATGACTTGCTCTTATAAAGCGTGTCCATAAAGTCATGGTGCACTTTTGACCCATGACCGGTCAAAAGTGCACCATGACTTTATGGACACACTGTATGTGCCTACTAACTGCTGTCCAGTAGAAAACCAGAAGATAAGCTCACATGTACATGTTAATAAAATTGTATTCGAGCCTGATCAGCTGGTGGCACAGTGGATAAAGTTGACCTGGGACACTGAGGAACCAGGTTTGAAACCCTGAGGTTCCTGGCTTGAGTGTGGGCTTACCAGCTTGAGCATGGATCACAGACATGATCCCATGGTTGCTAGCTTGAGCACGGGGTCACTGGTTCAGCTGGAGTTTCCCCTCATTTCTCACTCTGGTCAAGGCACATATGAGAAAGCAATCAATGAACAGCTAAAAGTGCTTCAACTATGAGTTGATGCTTTTCATCTCTCTCCCTTCCTGTCTGTCCCCTCTTCTCTCTCTGAAAACTAACTAACTAAATAATTAAATAAAATTGTATCTGTTAAACTGACAGGTTTATAAATTTTAGTGAAGAAAAATTCATGCTTGATTTCACACTCTTTTATACACTTTCACATAGCAACAAGGCTGGGCATAAAGTAGAACTAAAATTGCATTCAATCAGTAACAGTAACAAAGAAACTATACCTCCTGGAGGCCTTCCATGTATTGAAAAGGTCAAAGGTATGTCTCAGTGTGCAAGGAAGCCTAAGAAGACACACCTTAAACATGAGGCAAGCTCCTGGAATGCCACTTCAGTTCAAGTAGAATAAAAATGTCATCGTAGTGAATCGCAATCCAAAAAATACATGAGGTTCAAGACAGAACTTTGAGATGTAACACATTAAGGTGAAATTTCCAAGTGTGCACCTAGTATCCCTGAGGATTTGGGATACTCTGGTGGAAGCGCTGAGATTTGTGTCTCGGTTGCTCAAGGAGAACAGGACTTAGAAGATCTAGGTGCTATTCAGGACACCACATGTACCCTCTGTGTGACCTTAGATGAATCACTTGTCCTCTTTCTAAGCCGTAGTCTCTTTTTCTGCTCAGAGGTTAGATTGTGTGATCTCTGTCTACGGTCTCTTCCATGTCTTGTGGTTCTTGCTTCTGTTTTAGAGCTCTGACTGCCTAATTTTGCTTAATCCATCATTGCTAATACATAGATACCATTTGTTTACTGAGCATAGAGGTTTCATACCACTGTAAAATATATCGTGAAGACCCAAAGATCTGTCCAAGTCTATACTGCTAATATTCTACTAATTAAGCTATTACTGTTCACCCAATGAAGGCTAATCAATACTTTCAAACTGAGGAGAGACCATAAGAAAGTTTAACCAATATCAAGATTTTTATGAAAACTCCTATTTCTTTTCTCTACGATTTTTGGTTTGTCAAATATCCAGGGTTGATTTTAGCATTCACTAGTCATTATTTGATCATATTCCACTATCATAAAGCTTCATAGTTTTTGTTTGTTTGTTTTTAATTGAAACACCCTCAAATGCTTTTCCTTCTTTAAGTACTTCTAATCATGTGTCACTACACAGTGAATCTAAGCATAAGTGAAGGAGTCAGTGGTGGAACTTCTCTTATGTACACAATGTGAATTCTTTAACACATATCACTTGATCCTTTACAAAATAAACTTTAAAAAAGTTTAATAGTCATTGCCACATTGTCTTGGGATTTTCATACTGTTTAAAAAATATAGCATGTTTCAATTAGAAAATTAGTAAGTCCATTAGTGCATAGCTCACCATCATCCATAAAAACTTCATTTAATTGAGTACTAAGAAACAATTAGGCCAATGCTTAATGAGAAGTATATTAAAATCAAAGACAGTTTTAATTTTGAAGGCAAAAATCTTCATAGGAAGCTATTTGTAATCTTCTGAGATCACTGTGGTAAACGTCTCCAGTCTGTGAATAAGCCATCACCTTTCATAACGGATGGTGGTTACTGTGAAATGCTGAGAGGTACACTTTACAACTTTGGAACTGGGGTGGCCGCCATTGCTATGCTTTCAATTGCACACTCATCGGTTCCTCTGAGGATCCGGAAGTAACCATCCTCACCCCAGCTGGTGCCCCAGCTGTTTTTAACAATCCAGTAATCTAGCCCAGAATCTGGTTCAGTGCCATAGCCCACTAGCAGTACAGCATGATTAGTGAGCTCAAAGGGATTGAAGGGGTCTTTCAGACCAGTGTGGTGGTAGACCCCCTTGTGGTAGTGAAGAAAGTCATCATAGACTTCAAAAGCAACTGCCATGGGCCCATGATGGACCAGCTCAAGCTTCATCAGGGCTTCATTGCACCCCCCATAGAAACCTCCCACATAGTGGTACTCAGATGTGTAGTAGCGAAAGCAGTCCTCCTTCAGTTTGCATGGTGAATCAGTGCCTATGTATGGAAAGCACTCCTCTTCCACCAGCCCAAAATCTTGGGCATACTTTCCTGCGATGAGGTATGGGAAGCCACCTTCACAGCCTGAGGATGAATAACACAAAATTATTACCTCCTCATTAGAAAGGGGCACAAGGAGAAATTGTCCCGTTTCCGATTCTTTCTTTTCTACTCCATTCATTTTCGGTTACCCTGGCAGTAGTTCCTAGTTTTAATGTCACTTTTCATCCAGTTATTGGACATCTAGCTCACTATCCTCTCACCCCTATCTATTTAGTAGACATGTATGCAGCACCTGATGGTAGCTGTAGCTTAGTGGTTACGTGGGAGGCTCTGAAGCCTGACTATGTAGGTTCAAATCCAAAACCGTGTGAAGAATTTCTCTGTACCTCTGGTTACTTATCTATAAAATATATACAGCAATAGTACCTTTCTTGTATGTTTAAACTACTCACTTCATGTAAAAGCAACAAAATTCACTATTACTGTCATTAAATATCCAGACACCACACCCTGGCTCTTCATAAGGGGAAGGGCTGTCTTGAAACATCAGAGTTCCCAGAGTTTAGAGGTCACAATGTCAGGGTTTGATAAGAATTACAGAAAGAATAAAAGGTCACTGACCAATCAGCATTCACCAGCAGTTTCACTGGGGAACTGAGAAACTTTTGATTGGTCAAATCTGGGGTTGACAGAGCAAACTTTAAAATGGGAATGTTTCTTTCTGAATCAACGGCAACTGGAGTTTCTGTATACATTATATATGCCCTGTTTTGAAAATGTACATACAAAACTGAAAAATTACTTGACAGAGAAACCAGTATCAGTTTGGTTTTAATAAGAATTAGGCTTTAGTAGGCAGACCTTAATAGGAACTGAAACTCTAAGGTTTAGAATCTGTGTGGCCTTCAAAATATAGAACAACTTCATGTCTGTTCTCTGTCAACAAATTAGAGGTTATATCTACTCTTTCAGGGCTTTGAGGATTGTTGGGTAATATATATAAGAGGCTCCTAAGAGGCAGTATTCATTCAATATAGTAACTGTTGACATTATGCTCGATGGTGCAGTAAATTCATAAGAAACCACTTTAATAAGTGATAGGGCCAGAATCTGTACCCGGGTTTTCTGACTATAGACACTGTTGCTCTCTTTCCTACACCATCCTTTTGCCTTTGCCAACAATGGCCAACCACACACAGGTAAACAGTGCCTGAAATACAACACTTACCTTGCGCATACTCACTGCAAGACACAACCTCCTGAGGACTCAAGATTGGTGTCTGAGTATTGTTGGTTAGTATACGTATTCTTGCTTCCAGCATACCCATAGAAGCAAATGAATAGCAGCTTCCACAAGATGCTGGTGATGGGGAAGAAAAAAAAAAAACATAACCCAAGAGTCCTTTGAAGCACTCACAAAGAAACATAGGAAAAGCTGAGTGGATAAGATATATTAACATATTTATACTGAGCGTTGCTGTTGTTCATAAAGAGGAGCACAATAAAGAAGAGTCAATCAAAAAGTGATTGACCTTACAGGCAAACATTAAGACTTCAGCTTTTTCATCAAAGGCAAATGTTACTATATGGGGCTTTCCTTGAGAATATTTTAAGAGAGAAAAAAATAAAAAGAACAAAAAGTCCTAACTTCTGCAAAGCATTTGAGAATATCCTTGATCATGAAGAAGTATTTTATATTGCAACATTCTGAGCCATTGAGAGAACACTATTGAGGGATACGAGATACGTGTAAACTGAGCTTGTAAGTATCTCTAGAGCAGCATTTTCTAAAGCAACTTGCTGGGTAGAATTAACCCTATTGTTAGTATATTGTAACAATGGCTCAGGTATGGGTGTATTGTAGAGAGCTAGATTTAGCCAGGATCAAAGATGCAAAATACAGCAAAGTCCAAGAAAAGTAAGAGTAATTATAATGATGGATATGCTGTTGAAGGTGGCCAATAAGGAAATAAGGATATAAGGCAGACACAGGTAGTAAAACTGAAAGGGTGAGAGGGTCCCAGCAGTAGAGCCATGGTACCTAAAGGGGACCAACAGGTCAGAAGAACATGATGAGAGTGGCTGCATAGAGGGAAAGAGAAGGGAAGACAGCTTTATTTAACACCAGGATGCTCGGGCAAAGACAAAATCAATTTACCTAGGAAATATATGCAAGAAATAGAATTGCCATTTCAAGAAAAGAAAAAAATGTTGTATTATGAGGTAATTTATGTGAACAATATTATTTTTCTATGTTTCTTCAAGATGTGTAGTTAAGAAATAAATAGGTGTGACCAGGCGGTGGTGCAGTGGATAGAGCATCGGAGTGGGATGCAGAAGACCCACGTTCGAGACCCTGAGCTCGCCAGCCTGAGCACGGGCCCATCTGGCTTAAGCAAAAAGCTCGTCAACTTGGACCCAAGGTCGCTGGCTCCAGCAAGGGGTTTCTCTGTCTGCTGAATACCTGCGGTCAAGGCACATGTGAGAAAGCAATCAATGAACAACTAAGGTGTTGCAATGACAATGAAAAACTAATGATTGATGCTTCTCACCTCTCTCTCCATTCCTGTCTGTCTGTCCCTATCTATCCCTCTCTCTGACTCTCTCTCTGTCCCTGTAAAAAAAAAAAAAAGAAAGAAAGAAAGAAATAGAAAATATGGCACATATATAACAAAACTGGGGTTTCTACTTGTTATAATTCCAGAAAGAAATCAACATAATTTTAATGTTTCTTTTATTACATAGCCTCTTTCACTCTGCCACTGATACAAATTCTACATGGTGATATGTTTGTACCCAATCTAAGACATTGGTATTAAATGCAGTTACACACAACTGGTATGTTGTTCACTTAACTAATATTAGTTACAAATTATCTGAATGGTGAGCATTCCCTTACATACATAACATAAGATCAGTGAACAGCCAACATTACAATTCAAAAAACATCATTCTACACAAAGAGAATGTTGGTTTTGTTCTCTTTAATAAATCTGAATTTAGTAATTTAGTAACTGACTTTGTCAGAGGAAAATATTCAAAAGAAATTATGTTCAAAATATCTTACCCGGAGAAGGTAACTGTTGAGTCATACTCTTCCCCGAATGCAAAGAAGATCAAGGATACTCTATGTCCAGTCTCCAATGCCCTAACCTCTACTTGAATCACTAATGGGTGTTTTCCATCACAAATTATACTATAAATTTCCTGGAGTGTTCACAGGAAATTCATTTTCTTCATTTTGGTGCCTGATGCAATGAGGGAACTCAATGCAAGGTGGTAGGAAGAAGAATCAAGTTATCAACAATAGATACATTGGGGGGGAGGGGGAATGACTTTGATGGAAATAATCAACCTGGACTCACTTCTGAGCTAGAAGGGAGACTAAACCCTAGACCCTGATATGAGTCCTGTGTAAGTGATTCAGTGATACCATGGTTCCAAAACCTAAAATGTGTTAGAGCCCCACTACCCTTTAACTGCTAACATTTCTGATGTTCCCCAAAATTCTCCTGATAAACATCCCAGATTTCTATATATCATATCTTATACTGCTTTTGCTGCAGATGGATCACCTAAATTATAAACATTAGAATACAACACTTGGAAGGGAGCCTTAGAATTCATGTAGTGTACAACCCAGTCACTTGATAATATGTACCCTGAGACTCAGAAAGAAGCAATAAGGACCTATTCAAAGTCACAAAGCTAATAGATGGCAGGTACTAGGGCCTCAGTGTTTCCAAATGTAGGCCTAGTATCCTTTTCAGTTTATGGGTCTATATCTATCTTAATGAATCTCCAAATTTTCTTTCTCTGTCATCTAGTTACTAAATAGACAAAAATTAACTTATACATTTTGTTTAAGCCATCCAAAAAATACTATCCTTAGGAACGCCCCTGTCACCTTTCAAGTCATAGAATGTCAAAGAACTACATGAATGACAGTAAATAGCCAAAGCCAATGTTCCTATCATAAAACTCCAAGGTTTTTATTTTTTAAAAAGAATTATTTTATTTATTGCCTGACCAAGTAATGATGCAGTGGATAGAGCATCAGCCTGGGATACTGAGGAACTAGGCTCAAAACCCTGAGGTCACCGGTTTGAGCGTGGGCTCATCTTGCTTGAGCAAGGGATCATAGACATGACCCCATGGTTGCTGGCTTGAGCCCAAGGTCGCTGGCTTGAGCAAGGGGTCACTGGCTCTGCTGGAGCCCTCTGGTCAAGGCACATATAAGAAAGCAATCAATGAACAACTAAAATGCTGCAACAATGAGTTGATGTGTCTCATCTCTCTCCCTATTTGTCTGTCCCTCCCTGTCTGTCTCTCTCTCTGTCTCACAAAAAAAAATTATTTTAAGTATGTTGATTGATTTTAGAGAGGAGAGAAAGAAAGAAAAAGGGCAAGGGCAGGAAGCATAAACTCATAGTAGTTGTTTCTCATGTGTGCCTAGACTGGGCAAGCTTGGGGCTTTGAACTGGCGACCTCAGCATTCCAGCTGATGCTTTCACAGGTCAGGCAAACACCAGGTTTCTTAATTTTGTTTTTAAAATAATAACATCCCACAAGAGTCTGGACATGGCCCCATTTTGGCAACTCAGCATTCTTGGCTCATGGCAGCCACAGAAATAACCTCTCTTGGTTACTTCTGACCATCCAGCACTGTGGGAAGGACAAGCCATATGTACATTCAAGAGCTGAAAATGTGCTCTGTTCACAGAGAAATCATAGGAATGAGAAAAGGAAATAGATAACCTACATTAAGCCCCTGTAGTTCCCAGAAGAATGTGTCAGCTGTCAAAGTAATTAATGACTTTTCAAAAGTTAAGGCCAGAGGTTAGATTCTAAAAGAATCACTACTCCTTAAGAAGCCTGGGGGATATCTGGCCTAGACAAAACTCTGTAATGATCAAATTTCCATATCTCAAGCAGATAATGGGATTTTCACACAATTTAACTATGTTCAGCTGCAACTTCCAATGGCAGAAAACATACTAAACTAGGAGTAAGGAGTCAGCATTTCCTTCTATCCCTCCCTCCCCGCTTTCCCCTCTCCCTCCTGCTTTCTCACTCAGCTGTGTGACTCTGGGTAAGTCACTTGACTTTTCTGGCATTTCCCAATAGCTTGTGTGTAAAATTAATAGGGTGAAGCAGACAGTTTATGGTCCCTGCCTTCCAGCTCTAATAGTATAAATAGTATCTAAAACAAGACTGAAATGAACTGCATTTTAAACATTAGAAAATGACTCTGTACTTCCTAATTAACATGTTCTGAGAGATGCCACTCTTCTCTCTTGAAGACATAATAAAGACAGCAAAGCCAGAAGAAAAACTAAGGAAGTTCATCTTTTCCAATTTCCTAGCTCTCTTTCCTCTCTCACTTTAAAGTCAACCTAGCTATAAGTCTGGTGCTCAAACCTGCTTTCAAGTGTAAGATGAAATCTCACTTGTCCTACCAATATGTCTTTTTTTCATTACTTTTGATTTGCTTTCTGCATAAGTCGTGAATTCCCTTGACTATGGCTAATTCTGATTCTGGGTTATATAGAACACCAGTGTTCTTAAAGTTAGTGGAAATTTCCAAGTGGCCCAATTAGCAGGAAAAGAAATTATTTTTTTCCCAACTGAAAGTACAGAAAACCAAAAGAAACTCAAAGAGGAACCTCTAAGTACATTATTTTCTCAAGTATTGAAAAAGATACAACGATTATGGATTAATTCAAAAGCAATTAATCTATCAAATTCCTCTGTTTTTAAATTACCCATGTCAGTACAACTCATATTTATAACTCTCAAGACATATGGGACTTGGAGACTATTAGCTTTTCCAAGCTACAAGAAAACCAATGTCAGAGAATCTGGCTATAGAAAGTCTAATTTCCTTCCCTTGAATTATTGTTATCACTGATTATACATACATATATTGTCATCATACCTTTTGGGAAGGGAGTGGAACTAAACTTTTCTTTCCACCTTCTCCTACTCTTCCAATGAATTTTAAAATTTAAAAACACATTCTCAAATCATTTATCACATTGTATTTAAATGTTTTGCTTAGAAGTTTCTAAGACAAGGACCATGTCATATTAGTTTTTACATCCTCAGCCATTAAAAGAGAAAAATTCCTAACACCTAATAGACACTTTATAAACTTGCAACACAGTGGAAGTTACCATGTACCAGGTCCTCATAATCAACACCGACAAGCAGAATTTACTTAATTCTTTCAAATAAGTATAGGAAATCTATTTGATGACAGAAAATTTTAATCTTCTCTAACATAAATCCTTTAATTTCACTTTCCAATCATTTCTCAATTACCTTCAAATTCCTCTCATTTTCAATCCACCATTTCCAAATAAGTCCTCCCCAGAGAAAGAGAAGGCAGGGAAAGATTTCTACACTCTCTCTAGAGCCCAAGAGTACTAAAAATAACTGGAACCAAGACAGAGAGGTGAGTCCTCTGGTGTAGGCTGAAGGACAGAAACTTTGCTGACTGGCTGCTATGAGATGTGCTCAGAGCCTTTTACATTTAGAACACTTTGCAAGAATTCAATAAGGATGGACTGGAAGGGTCAGTGGTAGATGCTGAGACGTGGGAGAGGCTAATTATCACTGAATTTTTAGGAAAAGGTAAGAACAATTTATCTTTAGGTGTTATTAACTCATAATCCTTATCACTGAATTTTTAGGAAAGGGGAAGAACAATTTATCTTTGGGTGTTATTAACTCATAATCCTCTCAGGAGACACTAATCAGAATGTTTCCAGAAAGCAAGCGCTACGCCTATTTTATGATGGCAAATCAGTCATGTGTACTGTAATTATCTTCAAAATGAACTAGAAGTAATAAACCTGAGTATTATATAAATGATTCTCCAAGTCACTTTTGGCTAAAATTTAGGATAACAAGATAATTTGCTATCAAGTGCTATTATAAAAAGAGTTCTTATATCTACTCATATTGTATCCAATTTCTGGAAATAACTAATAAAATAAAATTATAGTGATACTTTTAGTAAACCTGGGCTCTGTTCCCAGGTCACCATTTTGGAAGCCAGGTTAATATTCTGACATAAAGTGAATGCAAAGGTCACAGATCAAAACGCCTACCAGAAAAAAAAACCTGGGGCTTCTATAGTAATTAAAAACTAAATAATGGGCTCAGGGCAAAGAATGGGAAGACAGATAGCAAAGTAGAATTCCAGCAAACCACCTATGGAAGGAAGACCAATTTTAGTTGTATGCATTATTTGTGTCTACTTGAGTCTCTCCTACTTGGACAGCAAATGGGTTTGACATACATATGACTCTGATTAATTTCATTAGCTACATGGAACCTATATTGAGAAGGATAATTAAGAAATTCTGAGCTCAGTTGGAGAGATTATGTAGTATCACAGTTTGTCAAAGATACGAAATGATGATGTGAGTATTCATTTGCTATGTCATTTCCACTTCTTACTCAGGTGAATCATGCCCATTTCATCTCTGTATCCCAGAATCTACGCCAGAGTTTGGCACATAGAAAATGTTCAATAAAGGGTTCATAATAAATGGATGAAAAATTAGACTTTTTTTTTACCTTGATTTCGAACAGGGCTAACAAAATTGGTACCATGAACATCTCTCCAGTCCCAAGATGCTGGCAAATTTAAAACCTTTTTATGTATTTCAGCAGTCAGTGGTGCAGGTTTGGACCTGGAATGAAAATGTATATTTGATATCAATATATAGTCTTTCCTTTAAGGATGATTTCCTAACCTCTAATTTCATGATTTCAACTTCCTGGCTGGCTAAGATCTGGAATCAGACCAAAAGAACACTTGTCCCATAAATGTTTCAATGAGTCTATTGCACAGTAATGTGACAATCTATATAATGTATCTTTTATACAACTAAGTTGTACAAACGACTTTCTTATTCACTTCTTTTTCATGATTTAGCAATATTTCCCTGTGAAATGACACTGGTTTTACACATCACTGCAATGCTATTTTTAGTATTCTTCAAAAGCTGCATTCTCTTACTTTAAACAAATTTTGACCAAGAAAGTAAACATGGGAGGTTAAAGGTAGCCCAAAGGCTATAAACAGATTGAAGAATTAGTAAATTACCAATGTCTGGCTCAGGAAATGGGTGGTAGTGATAGTGAGGTGGTAAAAGAAGTGAAGTAGACCCAGAAACAAAAGGTCTAAGTGTAAAGGAGGGAGACTAGCTCCATAAACAAGACAAACTGCTTCATCACTATAGAACTACACCTTATATGATATACCTGGAAAGTAAGATACAGAGAGTTGCCCCGGATGATGAAATGATTGATAGACATTTTTTGGAAATGAGAAAATTGTTCTACAAGCTTCTCTGTATTAGAGATTTAAAACACACAAACAAAGCATTCTACCTCTAGTCACAGTTGACTTCTTAACGTTTGCCCAAGTCTGCAGAATGCTCTGGGTTCTATGTCTTCATATTGCTGCGCCTTTTATCTAAAATGCCTACTGCCCACTGCTTAGAAGAAATCCCCTTAGTTTTTCCCCTGACTTCTAATTTTAAAGACTTCTCATACAACAGCCTCCATCCACCAACCCAACAAAAACTCACTTCTCTCTAGCCCAACAACTCTTGTGTTAGGGCACTACTGTTATATTGTGGTAACATTTATTTTTCCATTATTATAAATTACTTCAATTTCTTACTCAACCTGGTATTATCATACCACAGTGGTCTAACTTTCCAGTGGTTATCAATTTGGTTTTCACCAGGTTCCAATTTAGTCACTGGCAAAGATGATTTCTGAACTTTATGTCCTCTGCAGCTAATCCCAAGTAGTTCCTTCTCTCATACACATCCCTTAGAGAGGATATTGGTTAATGCTGGGCAAGAGAAATGTGAGATAAAAGAGAGGAGAAAAAATCACTTATGACTAGCAATCATAACCTTGAGAATTGTGAAGAATAGAGAGCATATTCCATATAGCAGTGGTTCTCAAACTTTTTAAAGTTGGGGATTATTTAAAATCCTATAAATAATTAATTGTAGGTGCACTATATACAAGTTTCTGAGAAATATGTTATAATAATTAAGTCAAATATTAAGAAAAATATATAAAGTCCAAGCGTGCTTTTATGGTAATTAAATGAAATAAATATGACAAAATTAAATTTATTCTGACATTAAAAAACATTTTTATGTTACATTTTTTGAGTTATGCTTCTTGGAATTTGTAAAAAGTAAGGGTTAAAAAATAAACAACAAAAAAAGTTATCTTCTTATATATATAGATATATTCTTAGTAAGATTTAGTAAATTCAGCAGGTGCTGGCATGAATGTGTTAAGTTTTTTCATTTTTGTGTTTATGAGAAACATGAGCCTGATGTGTCCTAGCAATTTCTTCAATGTTTGGGCATATATTTGGAAGGCAAACTCTCATTTCCTCATTAATACATTGAAGAATTCCTCTCTTTTTACTCTTTACACAATTAAGAGGGTAGAAAATCCTAATTCACATAAATAGGATGTTGAAAATTGTAGTAAAATGTTCACAGCTTTTTTAGATATTGCCACATATTCTTCTTTTATAGAAATCCAAAAGGCTTCAAGAGACAATTTCTTATGTTTAATCATAAATCCAAAACTCCCACCATACATATCATCTTAACTTCACACCAAATAAAGGATAGAAGAAACTTGCCTCCAGTCTTTCTGGGGAACATAGGGGGTAGCGTAAACAATCGAGCATGACAGTTTAACAGTCTTTTGCAACCTAATCAGACAAGTGAGGAAGGGGTTCTACACCTCTGTACCCCCAAAATCTAAATTCCTAAAATTCTGTTGGTTTATTTGGTCCTCAACAGGCACATATTTCTCTGGAATACCATAGGGAACACCTGAAAATCTAGGGCGTACTAGTGCATCCTGGTGCACACTATGAGAACCACTACCATACAGAATTGTCAATTAGTTCTTCACAAAAATATTAACTAAGCCAGGGATAACGCTAGAAGACAAACATGAGGTGGTCTTTGACTGTATGAAAGACAGCATTAAGAGA
This sequence comes from Rhynchonycteris naso, assembly GCA_037038555.1. Taxonomy (NCBI): domain Eukaryota; kingdom Metazoa; phylum Chordata; class Mammalia; order Chiroptera; family Emballonuridae; genus Rhynchonycteris; species Rhynchonycteris naso. Next base: position 304,279,755 of record CM072995.1, on the reverse strand, counting down.
CATGAAACAGAGAAATTACCATAAAAAATACAAAAAAATTATAGTAATGCTACAAAACACTTAACTTGAATAATGTCCATGGAATAGCCAAGGGAAAGAAAAAACCATGCAGCCGATTTGCTCAATGGATAGAGCATTGGCCAGGCATATGGATGTCCTGGGTTCGATCCCCCGTCAGGGCACATAGGAGAAGTGACTATCTGCTTCTCTCCCTCCTCCTCTCCCCCTATTCTCCATCTTCCCCTTCTGCAGCCAGTGACTAGATTGCTTCCCGTGTCAGCCCCAGGTGCTGAGGATAGCTTAGTTGGTCATAGCATTGGCCCGAGATGGGTGGGGGGTGAAAGGTAGGGGGGCTTGCTGGGTGGATACTGGTCAGGGTGCATTGGGAGTCTGTCTCACTATTTCCCCTCCTCTTAATTAAAATGAAATTAAATAAAATAATAAAAAAGAAAAGGCTATGCATCATGAAAATTTTATATACAGGGTAGGGGAAAAATAAACCTTAGATATTTCTTCTAAGACTTATGAATAAAAACTAGGGTACATACAAATTTTGGAAGGAAATACTTTCTATGCTTTTATATTGAGAGACCAAAAGATTCAATCAATAGATATTAACTCATTGATTGTCCTGTATAAACCTACAAAAACACTTAAGAAATACAGAAGATCAAAAAGGAACTGAAGTTTAGCAGCATAATGTAATTTCAGGGCCGGAATCTCAGTCACACCAACCTCCTATACATGCCTTCACCACATACTAGCTGTGTGACATTAGTCAAAGATCCTAACATCACAAAATTATAATGGACTACTATTAAAATGGGTATAAGCATACCTACCTCAAAGGATGTCTGTCCCTGATAAATTCTTAATATATTATTAAATAAACTATTATGATGATAACTACCACCATCATCATCCATGTGATATGATGCTGATAGATTTGACAATCTGGCACACAAGAAGTATTCAAATGTTAACTCCCTCCTATCCACCACTCCATAGGCAGAACGTTTACCCATCAATGTTCATGCAAAGCAAAAACATGACAACTAAAGCTGAATGGTATAAAAATGAAGAGAGTGAAAGAGGAATTTGGGAGATGGAGAAGGGAAAATTACAAACATTATACATTACTGGCTCTTAATCATTTTGATCCATATTCTTGAAGAATCTGGTAAAAGCTCTGGACCCAAAGAGAAGCCCCAAAACTCATTTTTTCCTATAATTTCAGCAGTTGCACAAACTCCCTACACCTAAAGTTAAGAATCTCTGAATTTCTATTCTATCCAAAATGCTACTGAAAATGAGGCAGCTTAGATCACAATGTCTGCTTCAGTATTTCCAACTTCACTCAATTCCATCTCCATATCACAAATCTTCTATGGAGCCGTAGCCACGAAAGCAGCCCTGCATAAAGCTACCCACTCTCCAGAACAAAGGAGGTTGGGTGGAAGGAGAGAAGAGTGCAGCCCAAGAGCTACTCATACACCTGGCACATGGCACGTGGCAGAACAGTTGTGTCTGGGGTGCAAATCTTTCAGGCAGGAGCCCCACTCCTCCTTTACTTTATGACTCTAAGAAGGGATAGGACATGTTCCATTGCCCAGCTTCAATTTTCAAGAGCATCCCATGGACTAGAAATTCCTTAGAACACGCCTTGAGAAATGTTGTATAAAATTCCGTTTGAAGAAGGGGAGAACTATGAGAGAACATTATCAATTAGATAGGAACAATCTCCAAATAGCCTCATTGTTGGAAATGCCAGAGCATTAGGATTATTAGTCTGCAGATAAAAAGTTGAAATGCATTTTAGTTAGTTAACAATTAACCAATTAGTGGCCTGTTCAAAGCAATAAAATTAGTGTATGCTCAGAAATTTGAAAAATGTTGTGATGTACTAAGGGAAAATACCTACCCACACAATTTATTGAATCCCATTAGCGTCTGTTGGTTTCCAGTCCCTGCCCTTCAATGGCATCAATTTCTCCTGTACCAAGGTCTAGCGTCAGGGAAGTGTCCTGTGCTACTCAGCAGATGTTAAGGTACTATGTACTCTGACAGATCCAGCTACAGTTTTGAAATAATTTTTAAAAATCTACCAAATTCCTGATGATATAAATGAAAAAAAATTACAACCACATTTCCCAAAGTAAGAAAACACCATGGGGTATGTAAGCTGAAGATCAGAAACACCACTCTGGCTGAGTGTAGTAGAGGTATATTGATAAACAAGAATCATTTTCTGTTGGCCCTTAAAACAGAGAGAGAACCTGGAGATTTTTGCAGGTGGCAAATTTGACCGTTATTATAGGCAAGTTGAGGGGGATTTGAGGCAAAGGGAAGGGTATGAATGGAGATTATATGAAAGGAAAGTTTTTGGTAACTGTGTGTTATATTTAAAAGCAGATCACAGCCTGGCCAGACAATGGCGCAGTGGATAAAGCATCGGACTGGGATGCGGAGGACCCAGGTTCAAGACCCCAAGGTCACCAGCTTGAGCGCGGGCTCATCTGGTTTGAGCAAAGCTTACCACCTTGGACCCAAGGTCGCTGACTTGAGCAAGGAATTACCCAGTCTGCTGTAGCCCCCCGCCCCTCCCCCCCAGCCCCCCCCCCCGTCAGGGCACTTGTGAGAAAGCAATCAATGAACAACTAAAAGTGCCACAATGAAAAACTGATGATTAATGCCTCTCATGTCTCTCCATTCTTGTCTGTCTGTCCCTATCTATCCCTCTCTCTGACTCTGTCTCTGTAAAATAAATAAATAAATAAATAAATAGCAGATCACAGTATTAGATATAGTAGTTATGGCTAAATTTAGATGCTTTTTTGCTACCAAGTTAAATTTACTCATTAGTTAATGGTAGTAACATAATAATAGCTTAGTATAGAAAGACAAAACTGGCAGTATTTTATAGACTGGCAAAGAATGGGGGCAGAGAGGGAAAGAGACCACTAAACATGACCAAAGAGGCAGGAGGCTGATCCATAATGCAGGAAAGAGCCAGGAAGGCCTAATAAAGCCTGCGTTTAGAATATGGAAAGGGAGTCATGGAAGCAGCAGATGCTATGAAAGCAAAACGCATAAATAGGACTTGGAGAGCATTTCAGTATGTACAAATAGGAGAGGGAAAAGGTCAGAAAAAAAGATAACAAAAATAAATTTACGTTGGGATGACCAGTAAAATGGGGGCAATCCAGGAAGAGAGGAGGAGATACTGGTTGGAAGGGGAATGGCATTCAATACAAAATATCTTTATTAGCGGTAAAGAGATGTGCTTTATGACCTGGGGAGTCTTCTGCTGTGGCCACCAGCTCTCCTGATCATCTCTCTTAGGGTCAAAGCTTCATATTCTTTGTATGTGGCTGCAGTCCAAGACTTCTGAATGGAATTGATCGCTTTCACAAAGTCGTGATTATATTTGTAGAGCCTATTAGAATACCTGCCAACAAAAATAAGATAGCTTTAGGTACACTCTTTACTGCTGTAAATAGACTCCATTGTAATAGGCACTCTTACACTCTGGGCTGAACTGAAAAGTGGTATAATCTTTCAGGAAGGCAGTTTTTAGTTTGTTTGTTTTTGGTTTTGTTTTTGTGTGTGTGTGTATAATGCAACATTAGCACTTTGTTCAAATCTTCAAAATAGTCTTTATTCTAAAATAAAAATGTATTAAATAATCCACACATTCAGTGCACCGCAGCATAGACAGAGGCCCACAATGCTGAATTTCCAGTCAATAAGATAAGCAACACAAAATTTAGATAAACTGAAATTATAAGATAAAATAAAACCAATTTCAGATAACAAAATTCAAAATATTAAACATCCCTAAACCATCCTTCACGCTAATGACAGTTCACTGTACTTGAGTCATTTTATAGTGAGACATGCAGAATATGACCTAGCTAAGGTACCCTTGGTAAGGTGACCAGATTTTAAAATTGGTAAAGCGAGAGACCATTGACAGGAGGTTCTTGATTAAAAATTTGGTCTATATGGAGCAAAAAAATATTTTCATAGAATGCAAAAATAGTATTGTAATATATATTTTTAAATCAGGACTTTTTAAAAACGCTGTGGGATGTGGGACAAATTGTTAAAAATCAGGACTGTCCCGCCAAAAGCAGGACGTCTAGTCACCTTACCAGGCCTTGGGAGCAATTTTTGAACTGAAAAATCCACTTAATTTGGCTCTAAGCACACAAGGTTTTCAAATACATCCTCTTCACCACCCCTCAGATTTTAAATAAAATGTTGTATTGATATCCTTTGTTCAAACAAAGCTGTTTTTCTGGCAGCAAAGTAAATTTGGGTTTGGCTCAAATATGAAGAGACACCTATGAATCCAAAAGTCATCATCCACGTTTACCAGAGGAGAGGTATAGGAATGTCTCCTTTGAAAAGAAAGGTTCAAGGTAAGAAAGATGTATATATAAAGATGTTCAATGAAACATACGAGTGATAGATTATAAAAACCTAAACAAATGTTCTAAGAAAAGGGGCTAATTAAATAATAGTGGTACTTATTTTATTATATAGTTTATTTAGTTAAATGTCTACAAGATTATTTAGTGATATACAAGGGTGCTAACTTACATTCAATTAAAAAGTAGAATATCAAAAAGTTTATACAAAATTAACCAAGTATGGAAAAATATAATATATATTTATATTGTAAGTACACTTTTTTAAGTGAGAGGAGGGGAGATAGAGAGACAGACTTCTGCATGCACCCCAACTGGGATCCACCCAGCAACTGCCAACTGGGGCCAATGCTTAAATTAATGGAGCTATCCTTAGTGCCTGAGGCCAATGCTTGGACCAACTGAGCTTTCCTCAGCACCTGAGACCGATGATAGGACCAATGGAGCCACCGACTGTGAGAGGGAAAAAGGGGAGAAGGGGGAGGAAGGAGGGTAAGAGAAGCAGATGGTCTCTTCTCCTATGTGCATTGACCAGGAATCAAACCCAGGACTTCTGCACGCTGAGCCGATGCTCTATCCACTGAGCAAACCAGCCAGAAACAGTAAGTACATTTTTAAAATGCCAACCATGGTTACCTCTGAGTGGTGACATAGGATCACCATCTTTCTATACCTCCTATAATTTCTACATGCATATTTATAACTTTGTAATAATAATAAAAAGAAGAGGGCAAAGTGTATAATGTATATAAAGCATGGCAAATATTATAACTACATGATTAAAACCATTATTTCCGCCTGACCTGTGGTGGCGCAGTAGATAAAGCGTCGACCTGGGAACAATGAGGTTGCCAGTTCAAAACCCTGCACTGGTCTGGTCAAGGCACATATGGGAGTTGATGCTTCCAGCTCCTCCCCCCTTTCTCTCTTTCTCTCTCTCTCTCTCACTCTGTGTCTCCTCTCTAAAATGAATAAAATTTTAAAAAAACCATTATTTCCTATGAACATTTGATTTATATTCTTGTTACTAAATTTTGGTTCTTGAACCTGTAAACTTATTGGAAATGCAACCCTGACTGTCTGGGTTTATGCATTTTAATAAGATCCTCCCTCCCCACCACTCATGACTCATAAACCTTAAAATTTGAGAAGCACTGGTTTACCTGATGCTAAACACTTGAATTCAGATGTAAATAAATATAACACAAAGAGCATGTTTACAAAGCAAGAAAATGTGGGAGTTGATTATTCAATTAATTCAAATGTGTATCATACCCATGTGCCAGGTGCTAAGAATTACAGAATTTATCATATTATTACTACTAAATAAGATTCAGTGGCTTAAGTGTGACTCACTACCCAAGACTTCCATAAACTTTCCTAAGCAAGATATACCTAAGCCGAGTAACATCTTAGTCAAACTGTGAACTTTTCTTTCTCTTAATTTAGATGTTCATACAAGGACCATTTTGATATAGTCAAAGAACGTGGCATCACTGAAATTAGTAAGAAAAAATGTAACGCCACATTGATAATGATTTAATGTTTTTATCAAGGTTTTTCCTGCCTGATCAGGTGGTGGCACAGTGGATAGAGCATCAGACTGGGATGCTGACGACCCAGGTTTGAAACCCTGAGGTCGCCAGTTTGAGCGTGGGCTCACCAGCTTGAGTGCGGGATCACTGGCTTGAGTGTGGGATCACAGACATGACCGCATGTTCGGTGGCTTGAGCCCAACGGTCACTGGCTTGAAGTCTAAGGTTGCTGGCTTGAGCCCAAGGTTGATGGCTTGAGCCCAAGGTTCCTGGCTTGACTAAGGAGTCACTGGCTCAGCTGGAGACCCACAGTCAAGGCACGTATGAGAAAGCAATCTATGGACAACTAAAGTGCCACAACTATGAATTGATGCTTCTCACCTCTCTCCCTTCTCTCTCTTTCAAAAAGAAAAAAAGAAATAAGGGCATGATTAGTCTAGATCCAGTTTAGTGCTTTCCTAACAAGTACATTTCATCCTCCTTAAACTCATGCCCCCACCCCTCTGCTGCAGTCATTCCCTGTGTGACCTGCTTCAGATGATTTGTTCAGGTGCACTTTCCATGGATTTCACAATTAAGTAAACAGAAAAAGTTGCTACCAATAATAGTTGTTTTTCTTCTCCTTCCCAAACTAATAAAAGTCAGAAATCTCTTGTTTGTGTGGTTCAGTTACCTAAGGTGCACCTAACTTAACGAAAACATTAACTGTATGTTATAGGCTGAACTGTGTTCCCTCAAAATTCATGCTGAAGTCTGAACCTCTAGCACACTTCAGCATGTAACTACATTTGGAGATTGGGCCTTTAAAGAGGAAATTAAGGTAAAAAAACGTCATATGAGTGATCCCTAATCCAATATGAATGGTGTTCTTCTAAGAAGTGGAAATGAGGACACAGAAAGAGGTATGGTCATATGAGGACACAGAGAGAAGGTGGCCATTTGCAAGCCAAAGAGAGAGGCCTCAGAGGAAACAAACCTGCCAACATGTTGATCTTGGCTTCTAGATCTTGATTCTAGCTTCTAGAACTGTGAGAAAATAAGTTTCTGTTGTGTAAGCCATTTAGCCTGTGGTACTTTGTTGTGACAACCCTAGCAAGTGACACAGACTATATAAATTCTAAGAATTTTAATTTCAATCACCGTAGTTTAAATTTTATGTTAATTATTATCACCTACACTAGTCACAACATAAACATACATATGTACAAATATTAAGCAACATGCTTTCACTTGGTGATAATAAAATTATTTTTCTTTATTAGTCATTGCAATTTATAGTCCTCATATAAATTTTCATTAAAGACATCATTGGTGCATTACTTCTGGAGTGCTTTGGAAAAAAAAAATGATTTCTTTTCTCAATTATGTCAGTCAATATATTTTTCCAATAAAGATTTGTGTCCAAGTCAAATAATTTTACATAATCAAAATAAAATTTTCCATTAATATATACACATAATTATATATACTATAAAACAAGAGTAAATATATCTTTCATTCGTGACAACTTACATTTCCTGGAGACTCCCACGGTGTGTCGTGGTCACTTTCACACTGTCCGAGGTGGTTCTCACCTTCCTTCCGGTGAAACAAGCCCAGTTCCGGCCCAGCACATCATGCACCCACCCAGGCATCGTCTCATGGCAGTAACTGGTCACACTGCTGCCCTCTTTTTTATACTGCAATTAAATAAGGGAAGGAAAGACCAAGTGAATCTGTGGCCAACTCTCAGGTCTTTGTCTTTGCCTCACAGTCACAGGAGAGACGCCCCTTATTTGTTTCACCTGTGGGATCAGCCTCTGCCAACCTAAATAAAAACTTCACCCTGAGAGCTTACATTCTGAGGAAGTAGTCCAGAAAAGGAAGAAAAATAAATGTCTGTATGATAAGCATTGTTAGTTACCAAATAAAATTTGCATAACAAAACACATCTGGGTCTGAAAGCCAGGGAAAGGAGCTAACATTTTTATAGTAACTGCCACAGTCCAGGCAGTTTACAAATTACCTCATTTAATCCTCACAATAAACTTATGAGGAAGCTGGCTTCCAGGTCTCCTTTTCGCCAGCAAGAAAAGAGGCTCAGCTCAGAGAGGACAGGTACCTTCTGCCTAAGGTAACAGAGCTGTTAAGTGACAGAAACAATATCCTGCTCAGTCTATCAGACTATATTTTTCCACTCACAGAAGATCCACTCCAACAAAACACACAATAAGTTGTAAACGTTTCCATTGGACTAAACAAAATCCTTTCTTCTGTTTATCTTATTCTGATCATGAGGGAGGTAGAGTAACCTAATTATTGCATATCCTATTTCCCTAACGTGGCCCTTGTCTTATTTCAATGCTAACTACAAAGTGATTGATCCAGGATTTGAACACAGTGACTTTGGCTCCAGAGCCTAAAACCCTTCTGTCACATCTTGTGGAGGGGAAGATGCAGGAAAAAGAATGCACGCTAAGGTTCTATGAGGAGAGACTCAGGCACAATTTCAGGCATTGATTTAATTTAATGAAACAAAAGCAGTCAAATTGGCACCACAGTCAGCTGTATTTCATTACTTTTCAGGACAAAAGCACACAGTAGGTTGGTTTTGGTCCATAGGCTGTAGTTTGCGGACTCTTACTCTATGATAATGAATACTACATTACCTGCGTGCAAGGGTTGGCATACTTCCTTTGTAAGACTCATATTGTAATAGTTTAAGGCTTGCAGGCTCTAAGGCCTCTGTCACAACCACTCAATGAAAAAGGTGCATAGGGAATATATAAATCAATGAACTAGTCTGTGTGCCAATAAAACTGTTTACAAAAACAGGATTGTAGTTTGCAAACCTAGAGGTTGGAGGCATGAGTGGGTTAAACCACACTTAAAGATAAAATTACCCTATTGCATCTGACTATCTCTGAATTCAAATCATATTTAGTGTTAGAATCAAAAAAGGACGGCCTAAGAAACCCAAAGACCTGGATTAGATTCCTGGATTCACCACCCACAATAGAGCATAAGATAAGTTACTATGGGCTACTCAGAGGTATATATTGCTTCAATCTTTGTGGTTCATGATATGAAGCTCATCTTATCTACGGCTGGAAAAGAATATCTTCACTAGCATGAGTTCAACTCACTACTCCTCAGGTCTGCTAAAGCTCCAACTCAGGACAAGAAACACTGAAATAATGCCTAAAACATAATTGGGCTGCAAAGTTAGAGGGTTATGTTATGTGAAAAGGTTGACAAAATTATGTTTATGATGTTGAACTACCATATTTCCTCATGTATAAAATGCATTCATTTTTGAAAATTTTGGGGTCTAAAAACTGGGTGCGTCTTAAACAGTGGTTGTAGGGTTTTTTTAACTTGCATGAGTTGTATGAATTTTATGATGAATAAAACTTGAGTTCAATAACTATGTAATTTTTTTTTCAAATTTTGGGCCCTCAAATTAAGGTGTGTCTTATACATAGGGAAATATGGCACATTAAACTGCAATTTTTATAGATCAATAGCAGTCTAACACTAGTAACCTCATATGATGTGACCTACAACTCTCGGAGGTGTGTCTCCCTGGCACAGGTTCCCTTCTACTCTGTCCCATGCCTGTCACACAGGCCAGATGTGGCTAGCCAGTCCTGCCACCGCCATTGCTGTGTTAGAAGGCAGTCTTGTCAAGACTTTAAGAATTCTTGAAATCTACCTTACAGAAATCATCAAATACTGTAAACAAATGAAAAACACCCTGCTAAACACAGAAGATGCTCACTGCTATAGAACAAAATAGGTAAAAACAAAAAACAAGAACAAAAGAAAAGCCCGAATATTCAAGTACAAAAATGAGTAAGTACACCAATAATTTAAAAGAATACTGCATAACATTCTCAATGATAAGGACAAGTTTCACAGAAAAGAGGTCAGCAAACTTAGGCGAGGGATTGCGGGCACCTGCGTTCATAAACACAGTTTTACTGGCCCACAGCCGGGCTGCGTGCTCACGTGTTATCCGTGGCGGCCTCTATGCTACCAGAACTGACCAGCTGCCACAGAAGCCCTAAGGCTCACGAGGTCAAAAGCCATTTACTATTTAAGAAAACATTTCCAGACCCCTCTACCGAACGATAAAAAAGGAACACTTGTGATACATTAAGAGGAAAAAAATATAATACACAATTATACTTAAGTTGAATGCAAATATATACTTCCTTTTTTTAATGAAATATAGTTTTTAAAAATGGAAATAAAAGGCAAAATGAGTTTCTGGGTGGAATTTTCTTGGATATTTACCAAGTGGAGATTGCTATATAAATATTGTGAAATTAATCACTTTAAAAAGTACTCTTCTTTCCTAAGAAAAAGACTCATCACTTACAAAGTCCTTGAAGAGGACATCTATGAGGGCTGGTCCACATGTTACTAGAGGCTGTTAACTTGGATCTACCTGATATTATACTTCCTGAAAGCAATAGCTATTTACATAACTTATTTTGTATACTGCTAATGTCTTTTATTTATCAAATATTTATGGGTCACATATTTCCCAAGCATTGTGCAAAGTGCTAGGTGTGTTTACACATATGTACTGATAAGTCCCCACCCTTAAGAAGTTTAGAATTCAGACCCTGGCTGGTTAGCTCAGTTGGTAAGAGCGTTGTTACAAAACCCCAAGCTTGTGGGTCATCCCAGTTGGGGTACACGTGGTAAAGTAGAACTGGAACAACAAAAGAACATTTTCTTCCCTTTCCCTCTCTCTCTTCCCTTTCTGTCTCTTTAAAATCAATCAATAAAAAGTGTCTGCGAACAACAAAATTCTATAAAATAAAAAGTCTAGAATTCAATGAATTAAACAAACATGTAAATAATTCATTACAACATCATGTGGTTCAGCAAGCTAACCATGCTTAGAGAAGCCCGGAAACTTCCCCATCTAAGCAAAAATTTAGACCACAGATGAAATGACTTTCCCTACATACCAAAGAGTTAGGGACATTCAAAGTAGAAGAAATAGGCCTGTTTCTTACCAGTGTGGTTTTGCTCACCGAGTTGGCACACTGAGTCATAGTTATAAGCACGATGGCTAACGCCGAATAAATTTCCCCTGTAAGAGGGAGGCTGACTAGTTATTTTACAGGGGAAGAAATCACTAGGGCATAATTGATTTTGCTGCAGTTCCTTGATCATTCCTGTTTGTTCCAAGACTATAGTCCTCATCATCAGTATTACAGAACTACTGGACCTTCACATGTACCTATCACTTCATACTGTCTAAATATTTCACAGATTGCTCATAAATCTTAGATGTTTAGGAGAACATATAGATAATATAATCTTGGAGGAGAAAAAATAGACCAAAAGGAGGTGGTCTGTCTAGAATTTATAATCAAGGACTCTTAAAACCAAATATTCTTCCCAATACCATGTACCACGTCTCTGTATACTGTGTCTTCTCACAAAGAGCTAGAGAAGTAAACATGTAAGTGAGGTGCACTGAGAGGAGATACACTAAAGACTCCACACAGCTAAGGCTGAAAAGCCAATTTGCAAAGAGTTTCCATCTATATCACTGGAGCCTCAAAACAATTCCTTGGGGTAATAGGCATTATTTTTCTCATGTACAAAAAGAGGCTTTGCAAAGTTAAATGGAGAAGGAAAAATTCAAATATGATAGTTTACAAGGGTCACTGCTTTGTCTATTCTTTCCTTAAAAAATTTTTTGGACATTTGGACCTCATAACTGAGGTCCATACTGCTGTCCACTGCCCTTCAAGGGCCTCCTCAATACTCAAGAAGCACTAATAGCCGTTTCCCACTGTGCTGGTACCTACATTTCCTTGGCTAAACTGCCTTTTTCCATTTCTATCAAGGGTCTGAATGCAGATCAGAAGGGAAGGACGTGGTCCTCAGGCATGACTTCCCAGACTGCCTCCAGCTCTGCCACTTACTGGCTGTGTAATCCTGACCAAGTTACTTACCCTCTCTGTGCTTTTGGTTTTCTCATCTATAAAAGCAGGAATATAATAATAGCCTCTGCCCCATAGTCTTGTTTTATCTGTACTAACCCATTTAATTTTCACAGCATCCTATGAGATTATTCTTTCCACAGACACACACACACACACCACTGTGAGAACAGGATTTCTGTTTATTCAGTGAGTAGGAAACTGGCATTAGGGAACAGAACAACAAAGGCCAACTCCAGTTTCAACAATAACATAGAAACTCAGAAACAATACAAAGTTTAAAATTAATAGAAGTGTGGTGCTGCCATCACATCAGAGATCAAATTCTGACTCATAATGTTACTTCAGAAATGTCAATTTTCTGACATTTCTCATTTTCCCTACCAGTAAACTTAGCTTGACCTAGAAGTTCCAAAGTACCTCTTCAAGTTTCCTAATTGCACAATCTTTACATATGTGGGTGTCCTATTTAATATTCATAAAACCAGGTAAATAATTCTTAGTTTATACATATTCCTTAATTATATACTTAGAACAATTACCTAAGTAATCCTAAATAATCCTAAAAGAAATACAACTTTTTAAAAAAAAATTTCCATTGATTTGAGAGAGAGAGAGATAGAGAGAGAGAGAGGAGTATCAATTTGTTGTTCCACTCAGTTGTTCCATTTAATTGTGCGCTTATTGGCTGTACACTCATATTTTCCCTGGCTGAGTATTGAACCTACGACCTCGGCACACCAGGATGGTGTTCTATCCACTAAGCCACTTGGCCATGGCCTGTTTCTTTGTTGTTTTAACTCAAACAAATATATGAAGAAAATAAAAATTTTATTGCATATTATTCTTTAGTTTTTCCAATCTAAAATAATTTAGTTGTTTCAGAATCTGAATCTACCTTATAAAAGGTAGGACAGGACTGGAACACCACTGCTTCTGACAGCTTCAACTTAAGAGAAATGAAGTATTTACCCCTCCAGAAGCCAAGTACTCAGTACCTTTACTTGAGAGGACCACACACAGTGCCTGTTATCTACTTGGTTTGAATTCCCCAGAATATCTGTCATTTTTCCTGCTATTGTGAAATACTTATGTGATTTTTGACATTATTGCCAATTAAGAAGTTGAAGTCTTGGCTATGCTATCCAGGTTGAAATGTAGCCAAATTCTTTTTCTAAGGATTGTCATTCTCTTATATAAAGATTAGTCTCTGAATACTGCCTTGCACGGTTGGGTATTCTGAGTTTCTAGTCACTTAATGCCAATTTCTATTGCAGTAAATACATAATTTCATAAAATGTGAAGAGCCTCCAAACACTTGCCCTTATGTTTAGAAAACTACCAGGATTTGGCCCTGGCCAGTTAGCTCAATTGGTTAAGAGCATGGTCCTAAAAAAAGGTTGCAGACTCGATTCCTGATCAGAGCACACACTGGAAGCAACCAATGAATGCATTAACTGAGTGGAACAACAAATGAATGCTTCACTAACCCCTTCTCTCCCTTCCTCTCTCTCTCTCTCAAAATATATATATATATTAATCCCTGGCCAGATAGCTCAGTTGATTGGAGCTCAGTTGGTTGAGGTATCGTCCTGGAGCATGGAGGTTACCAGAGCAGCTAGATATTTCTGTCTTTCTCCCTGCATCTTTCAAATAAATAAAGAACCCCACCCCCCAAATCAAAAACAACAACAAAAAGCCAGCATTAAATAAATATCCATTTATTCTTCAAAAACACCATTTTGTGTTGCCAAGCATTCACAAAAACCCCCTTCTTTCATTTCCCAATCATTTAATCAAATACTCAATTAGTTCTAAGGAGTAATATTAACCAATAAAAAAAAAGGTTGAACTATTTTAGAATTTGTTATTTATTTTGAATCTCTTTCTCAACTGTTTTTTAGACACGGGGGGGGGGGATTCACTTAAACCTTGTTCCATTGTTTCCCTGATTAATAATATACTTAGCAAATATTTGAATACTTTATGTAATGCACTGGCGATGAGACAAATGCAGCTTAGTAAAAAGGACTTTGATCTTTCAATACTTGTTCTGCCACTTACTCATGTAACCTTGAGCAATTCACTACTAGAGAGCCTTAATTTCTTCACTTGATAATGGGAATGACACCTACATTTCACTGGATTCCTATAAAGAATAAAGATGACATGAAATATGAAGAGTTTAAAAAGTTTAAAACACTAAACAACTAACTATATACACACTACCATGTGGAACCATGGGAATACAAAGCTGTTTAAGACTTTATCTTTGCCATTAGGGAATTTATGCTCTAGGCCAGTGATGGGCAATCGTCTGAGCTCAGTGTGTCAAAATTCTCCAAAAATCCGAGCATAACTCAGGTGGTGTGTCACTTCGAGAAAAACGGCCTAACCGGAAGTCCCAGAACTAGACGCTCTGTGCTGGAGTTCTGTTGTTTTGGCCTAAAGACCTCCGGCACAGAGTGTCTACACTACAGCAAATGTTTTATCCTCAGCTACTGCACCTGGCCGTGCAGGAGCCGAGGATGAAATGTCCTTCTCAGCATGCGGCCCCATACTTCTCAAAAATGGCTACCCGGGTCAGTGCTGACATGCTTGTCATAGATTTGCCATCACAGCTCTAGCCCAAACTGTCAACTGAGCAGTTAATACAGGTCCTATCCTCTCAACCAGTGATTTCTAAAATGAGAAGGAAAGATGATCCATAGAAATACTGGAAACATATTATAATTTCTATTTATATTTAAAATATAGAAAATTAAAAACCAATCTCCACTTTTACTTAGTATACAAAGCAACACTGACACTTCCACCAAGTCGTATATGGGATGTTCTCTTGTCACATATAGTATGCTATCTACGAGGTGGTGAGAACACAGCATATTCCCTCTTATACGTGCCTGCTTCAATTTATTTGTGTACTTAATGATTTAATCAAGCTAACTCTCATGAAGTGAACAAATAGCTCAAAATAAATAATACCTGCAAATAAACCAGGATATTTGCAAATATTAATGATGTAAATAGCGGTAAACATTTAAAAAATGACAAAGCTCACATTTATCCTATTCCTAGTATGTCAGCCATGTTAAAAGGTTTTAGAAACAGATACTGAAATGCGTATTCACTTTTAAAAATATTATTGATTTTAGAGAGGAAGGCAGACACAGACAGAAACATCGATCTGTTCCTGTATGGGCCGTGACGGGGGATCAAACCCGCATGTTTTGTCTATTGAGCCCATGCTCTAACCAATTGAGCTATCTAGCCAGGGGTGCAATATTCACTTTTAAAACTTATTTATCAATAGGAAAATGTTTCAGTTCAAATTTGTCTATTAAACTGTCACTAGCCTTAATGTCAAACAGCAATTCTTCTAAACTCTACTGAACCTGTGGTACCTCCAAACTTTTAACAAAATGGGTCAAAATCAGTAAAATTACTTGTCAATAATTTGAATTAGAAAATTGTTTCCAAATGTTGAAAATTTACGGTAATAAAAATTATTGGTAACAGGGACTCTTACACTGCAATTTGTCTATTGTTTTAAAAGGTTATCATAATGAAACATATTTTGGCAGGGCACTTTTTTGTGATGACAAATAAATCAAATATTATTTATGTATATTTATTATTTCTATGTTACATTAGTATAGTAGTGAATATATGTAATTTTTACATACTGTGGAATATACAGTGTGTCCATAAAGTCATGGTGCACTTTTGACCATGTGACCGGTCAAAAGTGCACCATGACTTTACGGACACACTGCAATAATAAAAAAAATTGGACATCTAGGCTCAGAGATCACTCACAGTTTCAGAAAAGTGAAATGATTAGAAAAATCACTACGCAGAGATATTACATTCTAGCAACATTTAAAAGCAAAAGAAATGTTTATTCAGTTTTTTGCCATTGGTTTACTGTAAACATCCAGGGAGGGGCAAAGATAGGTTTATAGTTGTGACTACATGAAACAGTTTATTCCTGTAATATTCTTGATAATTGTATTACTTTTCATACCAACATGTATAGAACTGCCTTTGCCCCATCTTGTATCATCTACATGAGTGCAGATTAACCACTTCATTTGCTGTCAGGTCTGGAGGGACAGCAAAACCATTAGGCGGCAACAAAAGAGAACATGGCACATTGTACTAAACTGATATTTTGCAAAGTGTACCAGATGTTTCTTCAGAAAGAAATAAACTTCTCTATGTTAGTTTTACAGACTTGCTCTAGTTTTTTGCTTACTAAATAGACTTAACCATTTCTTCAAAAAGTTGAGTTTTAATGAGTTGTGAAACTGCCAGGAAACTGTCACAATGGTTGCGACCAGATAACTCCCAGCATTTCCCTGCAGGAACTGGAAGCTCCATTTACATGTAAAAATGGAGCGTCATAAATTTATTTATTTCCAGTACTGAAAAGACAGTTAGTGAGAACCGAAATACATGTTCAGAACGAGTCAAGAAAACAGCAATTTACCACTCAGCAAAGTAGCCCAAATCCCTTGGCTCATCCACCACTTACTCGCTCACAAACTCTTTCTTTTTAATTTAAATTTATTTTCCAATTACAGTTGACATACAGGACTGTATTAGTTTCAGGTGTACAATTTAGTTTGACATTTATAGTTATCACCTCAACAAGTCCACCACCCATCTGACACCACACATAATTACAATGTCATTGACTATATTCCCTATGTTGTACTTTACATCCCTTACTCATAAATGCTTAAAACTGTGAAGTTGGAAGAAATCTTAGAGTTCATCTAATGTAACTTTTCATTGGCATTTCTCACTGTACTTAATAAGAATGTAGCATAACCTACAGCATTCCAGGCTGGGCGATTCTCCAGGATTGGGGAACCACTGGAGTCATAAAGTTATTTTCCCTGACAGCTAATTTAATTTTTAGTAATTCTGAAAGTATACTCTTTTTAATTTTGGCCTCTGTAGCCTCATACAAAAATTATAATAAACAGAATAAAATTTAAAAGCCTCATCTATTTTCTACAAAGTCATTCTATAAATAAGGCCTGAGAGTTCACCATAGGCTCTCAGGACTCAAAGGTAACAGTAATTCCAGAAACATATCAGTAAAACAGGACAACACAATGATACATTATTCAATTATCTTCCTTTTACAAATATTTATTGAAGCCCTATTATTTGTCACATATTGTGCTAAACACAGGAAATAAAATGGTCAGTAATACAGAGGTGATCCCTGCTATCATGGTGTTTAAAGACAGAACAAGCAGGCAATTACAACAGAGAACGCTAAACAGTATTATATCCCGAGGCCTTCTAACCCATATATTTGCAATTTCACACCCACCAAATCTTCTCTTCTTCCATAATCAAAGCAATTAGATGCAAATTTACTCAAAAAAAAAAAAAAAGAATGAAATCACTTTCGTAGAGGTTATTTTAAATTCCATAATATATTTTTATATACATTGATTGCTTTGTCAGTATTTATATCCTGAAAATCAATTTAAAATATATACAATTGTCTTAGGATACTGGAGGCAGGTACTCTGATATATTTTAGAGCAGAAGACCAAAAGTATAAACATAGTACCATTCCTGATTTGTGCTTCCATAACCCTAAAGAATTAATTATCTGTAAACTGGTATTGCTTGTGAAAAATCTTTGAAAAGACAAGTGTAGTTAATCTGCCAAGCACCTATAAATTTCTATGTAAATTAAGTGTGTAAGATATACAGGGAAATTTACAGATTTTCAGTCTAGAAAAAGATAAAGACATGTTATTAATTTATTCCATTACAGTAGTTAGTACTACCTGCAAAGCACAATGGGAACCAAATTAATGGCATTTCTCCCACTAACGGAGAGAGCTGGGGAGGGTTTCACAGACCTGGAATTAGGTCCCAAGTAAAGAAGAATTATTGGGTCCAGAGGCAGGATGAAAGAAAATATTCAGGTAGCAATCAACTGTACTGTTACTTCATCTTTAGAAGATACCACCTTCCCAGAACCGCAGACCAGTAATTCTGATGGTACAAAAAGTTATCTAAACCCATAATACAAAGATGGCAATCTGCTATCTAGAGAAAGATTCCTCCATTCATGCAGAGATGCAGGAGGGCAATCCTCCCAGACAATATGAATTAGGTGTAGCCCCACATTTTTGTTACCAAGGCTGATATTAATCAGCTCTAAACAACTGAGGAGGAAACCAGCCCATTGTTTAATAGGAAAGAGCTAAATGATAGCAATCAGTGTGAACTTGGCAAAGATATTTAAATTGTACTTAATCTGAAGATTACAGAGCTCTCCTTTTAATTCAGCAAACTATAAAGGGAAGGAGAAAGCAATATTTTTTGTCTTGAATGACAGGACCCTGGTTTAGGAAAGAAAGCCAGTAAGTAGCCTCATTTGGAAAGGACACCTAGACTTTGAGCCAATTCTTTTAAAATCTCAACAGGAGCCAACGCAATGTACACTCTATTCCATTAAACGAACGTTTGTGATGTTTACAGACCGGGACTCACCAAAAAAATCTACCGAAATGTGACTCCAATACTTGCATTGCTTTGTGAAATAGTTTTCTTTCTCTTTTTAGCCTCAGGAAGTGCTTAGGTGTGAAAAACTAGCTAGCCCTTCTCATTTCACACTCCAGTGTGTGAACTTAAGTACAAGTGTGTTCGTAAAGTCATGGTGCACTTTTGACTTTACGGACACATTGTATTATATGGTACTAATTATCCCTATTTATAAAATGAAGCTGTTAATAACATTTACTTTATAGGGTTTACACAACGTAAAAGACTTCAAATTCTTAGCACAAAGCTAGCACCTAATCAAAAGAGAAAAACAAACATAAAATGTATTAACCATCTCATCTTCTGGCCAGTGGTACTGCAGGCCTAAGACTACTAAAACAAAAAAACAAAGCAAAACAAAACAAAAATTACAATTTGGCTTAACCCAGAAAGTCTCTTCTATAAACCTATCTTCCCACCAATAACATATCTGCATATCTCAAGATATCTTGAAGGCTTAATTTCTCTTACAACAGATGCTGGGTTTCCTCAAGGTAATTAGAAAAAGAAAAGGCATTCAGGAAGATAATTTAACTATGAAGAAAAATTGCACTGTGAACAAAATGAAACACAAAATTCCAATCCTAGCTTGTTTAGAAGGAAGAATCATTTCAATAGAAAAGTATTCAAAAGAGAAAAAAATCCTTATGTTGTACATTGTTCCTTTAACTCAAAGGCTGAATGACGGAGCCACCTAAGACTTCCAGATTATTGTTTCTTTCTCCTGCGTGGTCTCTGGCTGCTCACATTCCAAAATGGTGGTTGCTGCTTCCCACGGAAACGTTGAGGAGGGCAGCTGCCATGGAGGTAGGTCCCCTGGGCTCCTCTGCACGTTACATGCACCATAGAGACTCCAGAAGGGTCTGTAGCTGCTAGAGGCCTCCGCTAGCTGTTAGAGGTAGGTAGGTCCAGTGCTGCATGCTGCTCTGCCTCTTAGCCCCAAAGCCTGTTTTGGGCTGTGGTTTTAAAAGAGCCCCTCAACAGATGCTCTATTTAATAACTATAAGACAATAAAAACTAGAGTTAATACTGTCTCTTAACAATGTTTAACACATTCATTTCTTTTAAGTGAAAAAATACCAGTACGGGGTCTTCGGGTTACAACAGTCTCGACATATGATGTTTCACTCCCATAAAAACTTTAAGAAATGAGATGTGTTTCTGCTTACACCGTGAGCGGGGCACTTAGGGACTATGTGGGAGAACTAGTCTGGTTGCACATGATGGAAAAATATGTAGTAACGGGGGATATGAGTGAGGGAGTTGGTGTCCCCCAGTACGCTTACTTACATCATTTTGGACTGTTAAAAGCGTAAGTGTTTCATTTGTGTTAGGCTGGGGTGTGTTTCAACTTACACCAAAATTTGGGTTATGTCACTGTTGTAGGAACAGAACTTTGTTATAACCTGAGGACCCCCTGTACTAGTATTTGCACTGTTGGTATTATTATTATTTGCAATACTATTTACAACATTCACAAAAAGCCACCATTCCCAAAAGCTGAACGCTGAAGCAACATGTATTGCCCATGCAGCCAACAGGTTCAAGAAGCACATGCAGATGCATTTGAAATTAACTGCCACTGTATAAACCTAAAACAGTTTTGGAATTTACTTAAGAAACAGGCTAATCTAGTAACACGTATACCTTATTTGTTCTAAATGTAATCTTACTGCTACATGGATCCACATTTCCAGATGCAAGGCTATGTACCGTATCTCCTCCTGTATAAGATGCACCTTAATTTTGGGGCCCAAAATTTGAAAAATAAAAGAGTATTACATAAAGTTATTGAACTCAAGTTTTATTCATCGTAAAATTTATAGAACTACTCATCTCTATCAAAACTACCATACATTAGCTTGTCCTCATCTGTGTCTGGTGACAAATCACTGTCTTGAACAATGAGCGCAAAAACAAGCATGAAAAAGCAGAAAATGCAAGTAAAAAATTTACAACCACTGTATAAGATACACCCAGTTTTTAGACCCCAAATTAAAAAAAAAATGCGTCTTATACATCGGGAAATATGGTATTCCCTTTAAGAGTCACTACTGCATTCTAAGAATACCTTATTTTTTGTAAAGAAAAATTGGTGAATTTATTTTGGGAGCATTTCTATTACATCTTTCTCCTAAGCTATCGCCATATAATAAAGATTCTGAAAAGCTCTGAAATTAAGAAAATTATTTAATAAAACCTACACTTATTCAAGTTCCAAGAAAAGAACTCAGAAGAAAAAGCTTATTAGTTTCAGCTCTAATTTTCACTTTAACCAGACGGGATGTTAATCCTAATGAGCTATCCTACCTGGAAGCTATGTAGACCACTGTTGGACCATTAAACAGTTTGGCAAACACTGTACAGGATAAGGCTATATAGCCAGTTTGGAGTTTCATATCTCACTTCTAGTACTTAAGAGCTCAGTAAAGGAGGAAGGGTAAGGGGGAAAAACGTTAAAATGCAAGGAAGGTTAAGTCCCTATCAACTTTACTTTCTAACTACCCATTTCCCCATAAAAATTCTGAACATATAAATTTATGGATCCAACATGAACACTGATTTAAATATCTATTCTGAAAGTGTAAGAACCAGAGAGTGAAAAATATACCCTTCTTCCAGTCCAGATTTTATGTTCTGAGATAGAGCCATTTTTAAAAAGATGGGTGATATCTTACAGAAATGAGTGACAGGTATCTCAGTTTCTCTAGAAGAGCCACCTTCTCTATGGGAAGACAGACTTAAAATATCATGGCCTCACACGGTTACCTCAAAAGTCTTGTTGGGAAAAATAAATGAAAAACCTGAGGCAGCATAGCTACTTCAAGGATTTGAACTGAGCTTAAGCTAACCTTTGCTTAACTGGGTCTTTACCTTTGGGTTCATATCTATTTATGATATAAATATCATACCTGGGAAATCTAATCTATTTAGATGTGAGCAAACAGAACACACTAAAGTGAGAAAACTCACACAATACAGTGCAGGCATGTAAGAGGTAGCAAATAAGTAAGCTCAAGCAAGAAATCTACAAGAAAACCATTATCTCTCCAGTCTCATTTCCATCTCCCTTATGAATAGACATTAATTTGCATAAGCCACCAGGAGGAGGGAAGCTTGCTTTTAATAAGAAAGCTAAAAATATTTCAATGGTGCTCACCCAGTTTGTTCCTCTGATATGGTAAATCATATATTCCCACAGTTCCCAGCTGCATGAACAACTGACTGATAAAATCAGTGACATCCTATGAAGGGTTTACAATAGGAAACTGAGTCATTATGTTGAGATTAAACATCATTGTTAAAGAAATAAAAACACGTTGTTAGGCATGCAT
Organism: Rhynchonycteris naso; assembly: GCA_037038555.1. Classification (NCBI taxonomy): domain Eukaryota; kingdom Metazoa; phylum Chordata; class Mammalia; order Chiroptera; family Emballonuridae; genus Rhynchonycteris; species Rhynchonycteris naso. The sequence continues at coordinate 304,257,919 of CM072995.1, read as the reverse complement.
TAAGTGTTAAACTTCTGATTACTTTCCTCAATTGAAACAGTCTTAAAAGTAAATCCCAAGGTGTTTTTGAAAAATATCCTAGTCATGTTATCTTGAATCTATATTGAAACAAGTAAGCCTATCCGAGTAAATATTCTAAAAACTAAATTGTTACGTCTTAAAAATGAGCCCAGAAAGCACAGTAGAAAAATGGCTCAAGATTCCCAAATCCTTTACTATAGAAACACATAATTGACATTTCTGGTTGTTTTGACAAACTTAACACTTACAAGTCACTGACACATAAAATGGGCAAATAAATCCTCTGGCATAGATTCCACTAACCATTTCCCCAAACATCTCAAGATTGCCAATGTTCCTGTTCTAAGTAGCAACCTGCTTAAAAAACACTATGGTAGTATTTTTTTTAGTTTAGAGTTCTACTAATAAGACTGGTAGGCCCCAAGCAAAACTCAATTAGAAATCAATTGAGTTTTGCTTAACTGAAACCAAATAAAATTTTCAGCCACAATGAGTCTAGCTTCCCTTCTATACATATTCTTCAGCCCTTGAATAGCTTAATCTTCAAAATGAAATCTGACCTCCTCTACTGCTCCATTTTATGGCCACAGAGAAAGTGAAATGAGAAAAAGTAAAAGGTTAGAATGCCTATTCAGCTGGAGGGTATTCTTTAGAGTTTAGTTTGTTTTACATGACTCCCCTCCACCGGGTGATTTGGTAGAGAGACGGCATATAGAGCAGCTTTGTACACGTTCTTCGTACAAACTGAACACCGTACGTAAAAGCATAAAGAAGTAAAAATTATTTATCTATCCATCACATAAATTCAACCAGCATTAAATGTCATTTATATTGTTTTGTTACATTGTATTTTTATAAGAAGTTGGCTGCTTTAAATATACCGGGACTTTTGAGGGGTACAAATTTATTGGAAAGTGCCATTGATCATCAAATGAAAATGCTATTAAAATCTAAGAGTCTTAGAAACTGGCCAGCAGACAGTATTGTATTTTATTTTGGGGAAGCATATTGTTTGAAAAGAAAATTGAGATGAAAATCACTAAAAAAGTTTCCATTTTGTCATAGGTCTAATTACTTCTTAGTTTTTTACATACGGTTGTTTCCAATGTTTAGGTATCTGCCTATGTTGGGCCTAAATGAATTTAAATTTTAACCCTCCTACAGTGTTCAGCTAACTCAGGGGTAGTCAACCTTTTTATACCTACCGCCCACTTTTGTATCTCTGTTAATAGTAAAGTTTTCTAACCGCCCACTGGTTCCACAGTAATAGTGATTTATAAAGTAGGGAAGTAACTTAACTTTATAAAATTTATAAAGCAGAGTTACAGCAAGTTAAAGCATATAATAATAATTACTTACCAAATACTTTATGTCAAATTTTCACTAAGTTTGGCAGAATAAATCTTTATAAACAACTTACTATAGTTAAGTCTATCTTTTTATTTATACTTTGGTTGCTCTGCTATTGCCCACCATGAAAGCTGGAATGTCCACTAGTGGGCAGAAGGGACCAGGCGGACTACCACTGAGCTAACTGAAGGTCTATAGGAAGCTGAGAAGAAAATAGATCTTTTACGAATATTTACCTAGTTCTTTCTGCCCAACTCAAACTATGCACAAACTTTCAGTATTAAGATTCACTTTCTGCCAAGCTTTTATCTAGCTTAAGTTCACATGCAAAAAAAAAAAAAAAAAATTTACCAAGCAGCTAAAACCAAGGGGAGAAAAAGGCACAGGAAACTTAAGTCATGAAAAATGTTCATCTTCCAAGTGAAACCCAAAGAAGGAGAACTTAATAAAGGAAGTGGTATTGCAATTGCTTCAAAGTTGAAACACAGGGAGAAGGATGTGGAAACTTTCTGCTCTGGGGAGCTCCAGGATGCTCTCAGGGAGTGGGAGGCGGAGCAAGGGCCTAACAGCACCCTCCGTGGATCACGTGCTCGGCACACTCTAGCAGGAACAATAAGAAACAGTCTTGCCTGACCTGTGGTGGCGCAGTGGATAAAGCATCGACCTGGGAACGCTGAGGTCGCCAGTTCAAAACCCTGCACTGGTCTGGTCAAGGCACATATGGGAGTTGATGCTTCCAGCTCCTCCCCCCTTTCTCTCTCTCTCTCTCTCTCTCTCTCTCTCTCTCTCTCTCTCTCTTCTCTAAAAATGAATAATAAAAAAAAAGTTAAAAAAAAAAAAAGAAACAGTCTTGATGAAAGCATGTCTGAAGAGGGCAAAAGGAAACAAGTGGTAGGGTCTGGTATGAGTCAATAAAATTATTTGTAGAATAACAAAGTAGGGAATAATGTAATCAGTATATGTGGCAAAAATCTGTGCTATATTTCTGTAAAGGCTGTAGGTTGAATGGACTTTGCTGTAGTTTACATAAGACACTTAAATGGACAAAACAATGGTTAAGTTTCAACAATTCTTCATCAAAAATAAATTTTTTTTAATTCAAATCATCTTTATTTTAAAGATACCGTCTAAGTCTGTGGAAAAGAAGTCTCCTATGCGTTACTCATTTAAATAGGTATGTGCTTTCTGAAGTTACACTCCAGCTTGGTTTACCCAGCACCACAGTAGGAAATCCCCTGATGCTATGGTGAAATCCAATAAGCTTTTTGTGTTAATAAGTGTCACCAAAAGTACTTAACTCTCCTATTACCTAAAATCAACCCCACTGTATCACTTTTCTTACAATTTTTAAAACTCTGTTCCCCATTATCTTTATCTTTCAGTTCCATTTGCAAAAAGGACACGTATTTTATCACTTTGAAAAACATGTTTATCTGGAACTGTATGGTTGTGTTAAGAGAAATTTTAAACCAAGTATCTTATGTTTATCCTACTCTGCTTATTGATATTATGATCTTTATCTTAAGACTTAACTACTGACAGAGCAGCTTTTTTTTAAGCAGGAAAAGAAAACATGGTCCTGACAATGGTTCTGGTCAAATGCACACTTAAAAATATATACTGAAGCCTGACCAGGTGGTGGAGCAGTGGATAGAGTATCAGAGTGGGATGCGGAGGACCCAGGTTCAAGACCTGGAGGTCACCAGCTTGAGTGCAGGCTCATCCGGCTTAAACAAAACAAACAAACAAACAAACAAAAGCTCACCAGCTTGGACCCAAGGTCGCTGGCTCAAACAAGGGGTTACTTGGTCTGCTGAAGGCCCCGGTCAAGGCACATAAGAGAAAGCAATCAATGAACAACTAAGATGTCGCAACGAAAAACTGATAATTGATGTTTCTCATCTCTCTCCGTTCCTGTCTGTCTGTCCCTATCTATCCCTCTCTCTGACTCTCTCTCTGTCCCTGTAAAAAACAAAACAAAACAACAATATATTTACACACACACACACACTGAAATCAGTAGCAAACACTCTACCTATTTTTATTCCTAACAAGAGAATACCATCCAAAAGCAGATAACTAGGTATGGTTCTGTCCTACAACAGCATTTATTTTGACTCTTCCCACTTATGGTTGAGAACATTTATAACCTTATTTGACCTTAAATAGTTGTTTTTTGTTGACCTGCTACTAATGTTCTGGGGCGATGGAAAAACACCAAATCTGCTGCACCCGATTTAAAAAGAAATACAAAGAAGTGTTCTGACTCCTCCTTCAGTCACCAGACCCGGACTATTTAAGCTGAGAGCAAACTGATTGAACAATATTAATGGGGGGAAACTGCCCATGCCTATATTTGATTGTGAGCTGAGTAATGAACTGCTGACTTAAGTGCTGACTTTAGAAGTCTCCCCATCAGTTTCTCCAATTTGACAGAAGAATAACAACTTTAATAAGCCAAAGGAGTAAAACAATTTACTCATCTATTTATATACTACCCTTTGTTTTGCACTTACATAATTTATTCAACCTATTTTTCAACTGAATTCCACTGCAGTTCATTTTCATTTTTTTAATAAATATGAATTAAAGTGCCTATTAGGTGTCAAACAAGAAAGGAGGAGGGGAGGGGAAAGGCAGAGAGAAGGAAGGTGAAGGGGCAGAGGGGAAATAGGGGAGGGTGATACATAGTAACAAGTGCCTTGACTATCTCTTTTCTTCTGCATCAATTCCATAGGAACTCTCAACCTGAAGGCAAAAAAATATTGAAGGGCTAGGACAGAGTACCTATAAGAAGTCTGAAAAGCCAAAGATTCAAGAATATGCAAACCAAGAATTATAATCAGATTGAATTACATTTACCACATATACACTACAGTTTTAAAAATTAATACAGATACTGTTATATTTGAAAAAATACATAGTATCCAGGGATAATATTAAAAATATTTAATAACTAGTTGAGCCTGGGCTTCCACTAATAAAATGGACTTTTGGCCCTCAACAGTAGGGTTGGCTCAGATCTGTATTCTTGTAATTAAATCACAACCCATGGGAAAAATCACAATAAATTTTGAAGTTAGTCATGGTGCTTTATCTTTTATCATCGTTAACAAAGTCATTCCCTCACTTTCCCACGAATTCCTAGAATTGGCCAATTTTAACCAGACGTTCTAAAGGCTGCAAACCTTATCCCATGAAAAAGTCTGCCCTTTTATACACACGATTTAAAATGAGAAACAGCTATTCTCAGGCTTGTGGTTTTAATTTACTTAAACATATCATACTCTGCCAAAAGGAAAGATTCCAACTTCATTAGGGTATCTGGGATGGACTACAATCTGTATTAAACTGTTTTACCCTGGAGTGTGCCTGCAATTGGAAGCAATGTGTTAGTGTGTAAGAATGGACAACAGTTCTTCCCTGATTAAAGAAGAACATGAGCTGACCTGGCTGTACAACCTGACTTTATTTAGCCCAAGGAGAAATTCCAGTGCTCTGTCTTAGTTTAGTCAAATAAGTTATTCACAGTAATCGATTCAGAACATCATAATACTTCAATGAGTCACTTAGGTCATCTCTAGAACTAACTGATAAGAATGACAGCATAATAACTCCAAATTTATTTTTTATTTTTTTTTTTTAACATTTTTATTTATTCATTTTAGAGAGGAGAGAGAGAGAGAGAGAAAGGGGGGAGGAGCAGTAAGCATCAACTCCCATATGTGCCTTGACCAGACCAGTGCAGGGTTTTGAACCAGCAAGCTCAGCATTCCAGGTCGACGCTTTATTCACTGCGCCACCACAGGTCAGGCCCTCCAAATTTATTTTTATAAAATCCATAGCTTTCCCGCAGATTCAGTACAAAATCAAGTGACTAAGCCAACACTTAGAAAAGGTGAAGCAATAAAGAAAGTGAATTAAGATTTTATTTACATTTACCACATTGGAAATTGAAATATAGATGAACTGTACATATTCAAATATCGATCAAGTGCTTTAATCTACTGAAATCATAATTTTAAATAAATTGGCAAAATTACACCATCTAATTTCTCTTGAGAAAAGTGGTGTCAATTCTGGCTGTGTTAATCTTAAAGTTCTGAGGTTCTATTGATTAGAAGAGACTTCAGATTTTAATAATTGAAAATATGAGTGTACTTTCCAACAAAACTAACCTTAAAAAAGGCAAACCACTTGTAGTCATTCAACACAATCTCAAAGCCTTGATTGTAAATGATGGTGAAATGGCCAGAATTGCCCAAGTCATCATACGCTGTGTCCAACTTCTTGAGGTGCACTACCACTTTCTTTTCTGGTGGTCCTAAAGGAAAGAAAATGCACAACAATGGAAAATTATTTTCACTTGAACAGGAGGAAAATCTCCTCTTATTTTCATAATTGTTAAGCTGCTTTCCTTTCATTCCACCCCAATCGAGCCAGCCTGGCTTGTGAAGATACCACATCATTGCCTCTCTGTGTATAGTTCCAGAGAGATTTCAGTCAAACCTGTGAAGTGAGGGCTCGGAAGATAGAAATATGCCAATATGCCGGCAGGCAGAGAGACCCCTGAGAGTACAGCCCCTCCCTTTCCAGAGCATCTAGACCTGATGAATTTTTTCCACTGAAGAAAAGACAAAATGGAGAATGTTGAACATGACAGGTGGAAATAAAGAAAAGACAAAATGGTAGTCAAAAAGTAGAAATATAAAATTAGAAAAAGACCTCCTAGCGGATCAAAAGAAAATGCTCTCATCAAAGAAATGGGGCATCTTTCTCCATAATGGCTCGACAGTTCAGTACTTCAGAACCTGAATCCTTCCAAAGCATTCAGCAAATTCAAGGTTTCTACCCTGTAAAGCCAATTTGTGCTGATAGGCATTAAACTTTTAAACTTCAGATGATGGGGGCTCAGACATCTGGGTGTCTTTAATTATTACATTAAGGTCAAGGTATAGTTTATAGAGAGAGGCTGCCTAAACAGCGTTCCACTGAATCCATTCGCTGGTTTCCACACTTCAGGTAGTTTTCTCTCGGTTCAGATTAAGGCTCTGAAACTGGAACTGGCACACACCCAAGCAGTGCAAATCCTGACCTCCCTTCTGCTCCACACCACCAACTTCAACTTTTAAAAGAGGAGGTTAAACGCACAGGATTATGCAATGCCACCGTCAACTAGAGTTGGACAGTTGAATTGGTGTTTTAGTAACAAATGCACTGGCATTCTGTGTTCTGTTGACAAGTAAACTGCAGCACAAAGCTTCACTCTCCCTCTGGCAAAGCTACAGATTGGTAGGGGTAGGGCAGAACCAAAATGCCTCTTCTGACCCAGAGATGGTGTGTTTCTCCCTGCACTAAATTATCCTTGGTGTGACCATGTTAGCTGAGGGTGTATGGAATATTATCCCATTGTTCAAACACTAGATAGTAACTTAGCGCCCTCCAGGAGTCAGGCATTGTGCTTGGCTCTAGGCATTTCCAAATATAATTACTTTTAAAGAGTTATTAAGAGAACAACAGCAGCAACAACAACAAACTCCCATAAATTTTTATATCCATCCCTGCAATGCATAAAACAGTGGTAAGTTTTCTCAGACTAGTAGTATCAACACACATTCAAATCCAATTCCCTAGGCATAAAGGCTCTTTCCCACAACCTAACAAAAGGAGAAAACTTTTCTTGTTTTATTCTAGAGTCTTCGAGTCTTTGAGCTCAGTTTTAACTGGCACAAAAACAAAAACAAACAAACCTACAGATTGGACGGAAGATCACAAGATTGAACAGTCCTAATTAATCTCTTCCAAACCAACCAACCAAACAGCATAACAAAACAGAAAATAAGGGGATGGAACAAACAGGGAAAAAGTAAGGTTGTGGGAAGAAGTCTTTTAGAAAGTACTGAGATCCCGGGAATAACCAAGAAAAGCTGAAGTTACACGTTCTCAGCTCCACATGGACCTCGCGGCCCTGGCTCAGGAGAAAGCACCTCAAGGGGCCGCAAGTCCAGTCAAGAAGTCCCGGCCACGTGCAGGGTGCGCTAAAGGTGGGCGTGCTGCGGAGAAAGAAGCTTCTGTACAGAAAAGGAGTCCGGGCCGGTGCGGGAGGGGAGACAGCCCGACTTGGGGCGGCAGCTTACCCATCACCGAGCAGTTGACGTTCCGTTGGGAACCTCCAGGGCCCACCTGGAAGACCCAGGTGCCCAGCAGGTCTGGATAAGTGCAGTTGGCAGGTGTGTCGCAGTGCACAGCACCGAAGCCGTAGAGGAACAGCAGAAGGGCAGCAAGCATTGAGCGCGACCAGGCACCCATGCTGGCAGGTTTGGAGGCGAATCCGTGGGGAGCCAGGCAACCCGACCACACGCCTTAAAATAACCGGAGGGCCGGAAACCGCTGCTGGCGGGCGGGGTCTCGGTGCCGGTCTCGGTCGGGGGTGGGCGGGGACGGGTTGGGGGCTGGGCACCTGGGCCGGGGGTTGGGGAGCGAGCGCTGTCGCTGGCCTGGATTTAAAACCCGAGGATAAATTACGGACAAGGTTTATTGCCAAGGAATGACTCAAAAAAGGATTTAAGAGCCACAGTTGGTCCGCGGGCGACCAAGGCTTCCTCCTTGAGAAGCAAAAGAGAGAGAGAGAGAGAGAGAGAGAGAGAGAACGAGAACACGCTGCACGCGAGTGGTAAAGAAGGGAGATTGAGAGCCACAAAGGGAGAAACAGACACAGAGAGGAAACGGGGTGGCCGGGACAAAAGTCTTAGAGAGACTGAGACAGAGGGAAGGGAGGTCGGGGAGACTGCCAGGAAAGATAGAGGTGAGAAAAGTCCCAGAAAAGTAAAGATCTAGTATGTGGAATTTTCTTTTTACTTTTCTTCATTGTGTCCTCACCAATTCAAAATTTGGTTTTCTCAAAAAATTTTACTTGCTACCCCCAGCTGCCTTAGTTGTTTGAGAACTGCTCTTTTTTCTGCTTTGCAAAACTTTCACTGCCTTCTTTTGGCTTGTGTTTGGTTTCCTGTTAATGTTGTCTGCCTATTATCTACAAGAGAATTCAGTTGTGCAAATCTGCAGTTTTTGTGTACTGGGTTTTTGTTATCCCTGCAAACTTTACAGGATTTGGTGCACAGTTGCGCACGCGCGCACACACACCTCTGAGTTTCTTTTGCTCAACCCCTTCTTTTAGCGCAGATAGAGCATGAGGCACAGAGAGAGGAAGCGACTTGTCCAGTTTGAGGAAGGGAGCTGGTGAGATCAGGCTGGTTTTAGGAGCAGCATCCTAGTATGCCCTCTGATCTCCAGTAATTATTAGGTAGCATTTGCAGGGGTTGGGAAAGACCAACCCAATATGTGCCTCTGGGATAGCCAGACTGTTTTGAGCTAAAGGCAACTTTAACTGCGGGCTAAAGAGAAACTTCTACCCCTCCATTGACTACCTACAGGACTTGAATTGGGGGTTTTACCCATAAAAAGGGATCAGACATAACCTCGTTTACCCTATCTACAGGGCAGGGTAAACTTTTAATTACTAAACATGTTATTCTTATCTTGCAGTGACCCTTTGAAGCACCCCCTCACCTCATACCTAGTTCAGAATGTTATATATACCCATTTTACCTTTTTATTTTTGAACTGTCATGCCTGTGGGGTCTCTACCTCTCATGTTGCAGGGTTCTCATATATATGTATGTATGTGATTATCTTCTCTTGTTAATCTGCCCAACGTCTTTCTGATTATCAGCCGAAAGAACTTGAGGATAAAGAAAAGTGTCTTCCTCCCCCATATGTTATTTCTTGTACTGGTGAAATGATAAGACCTCAGTTCTTGTCTTCTTGAGAGAAGTAATTCCGTCAGAAGACCAAGTGCAGCAAGCAAAGCAAGGTTTATGGTTGTGCAGAAATAGATGCAGAAGGGACTGAGCGGGCAACTCACTTGTGAGAAGGAATGCCTCTATAAGTTACAGAACTTAGGCACTCGTAGGCTCTTATTTTCTGGACTTTCCTATTCCTGTTTTTTCCAGTGTCTCCCTCTGTTGTCTCACTCCATCGTTCTATGTGGCTGATACCGTATCAGGGGACTCAGGACCACACATCTAGGTGGGGTGAGGCCTGTCCGTGCTTAAAGATTCAGCTAGACCCTGCAGACATGCAGGAATGCACAGCAGCGATTTATCCCTTCCCTCATTTGCCTGTAAAGCTCATGTCAAACTAGCTACCTAACCTAACATTTCCAGCTGCCTTTTTGCTCAGTTTAAATATCACCCTTTCCTGTGAGAGTTCCTCTGACTTCGCTGGCTGTTGGAACGTGAGGCTCCTTTCCTGCACAAAGCCTATAAGTGTCAGACCCTATGCCAGCATCCAGGAGAAGTGATGGACAAGACACTTTTCTGTGTCCCTGACTTCTTGGGCACATGTGGTTTTGCCCTCATCAAATTGGTTAAAACCGGTATTTGTATGTCCACCTTTTTTTCCTCCAGATGATAATCATTCAAAGGGAGCAAGTACACATTATTCACCTTTGTTTCCTGAGATTTTGGCTTGAAAACAGTCAGAAAGTATCTTTGGGTGTTACATGCACTTAACAACATTATCTTGGTTTCCAGGTCTGAAAGCCAAATTCGATTTGGCAAGAGGAGCTGCCCTTGGAAGCTCAGCGGTGGATGTGCTCTCCAATGTTCGCACAGACAGCAAAGGCAAGGGGGAGGGGACACAATACCCTACTTCTAGGTTTTATTGCCTTTTACTTAGGGTTAAAAGTTGGTACCATATAATTAAGCTAACACACAATTTAGAGATACATTGACAGAGTAGCATTACCTTCCTGAGTCCCTGGGAAAGCAGATAATCGTTTATTAAAACATTAAAACTTTTACGAGGTCATCAATATGAAAGAGCTGAACAGTGAAGTTGGGAATTTATGAGTGTAATCAAAGAAGCACACTTCGAAGAAAGTTTAAAGTAGTCTTTTATTCAATGAATGATAAGTAGAAAGTGATCCTGGAGACTTCTTAATCTAATGAATTCATTTACTATCAGAAAATAGAGATTGAGAGATAACAATAACTTGGTCAATGTCACGCTGCCAGTTCCTGAGATTCTAAGATAAACCTCAGGTACCTTGATTTTCAATTGAGTTTATTTCCAATTATCTATTAATTACCAAGGTATTCTCTCTCAAAATAAAATGCTAGACCCCCTCCATTAAGGAGGGGAGGGTTAATTAGTGATTCTCAAACTGCTCAGATCTAAAGTTTATTTTTATAACAAATATTTTATAGAGACTGCTGCATTATTGTGATTTATAAGAAATGTGTGTGTGTGTATATATATATATGTGTGTGTGTGTGTATGATCATTCAGATGACAGTTCCTATCCCACAGCTCTCCAAATCCTTGAACTTCCCTGCTTCCCTGTGCAGTAACAGCAAAGGAAGCATCTTTTGTTTTATTTTGTCTTTTCTCAGTTCCTGAAAAAGCTTCAGAGTCCTAAAGGTAAATAGGTGCTTTGTTATTTAGCATAAGCCCTTTCACCACAACTGGGTTTATGTTTATGAGAGTGATATTTGTAAAGCATCTAAGGATGGGGGGGGGGCTGGGTGCCGGTGGAATTAATGGAATAGAAGGTAAGAAATTTTTATCCCACTCCCTGATTTCCAGAAAGAAAAGAGGGGCTAGAGGTCAAATCAAGCACCATTGGCTAATAAGTTAATCAGTTACACCTATGTCATGAAACCTCCTTAATAACTCAAAAGGAGGGAGTGGGAGAACTTTTGTGGTAGGCAGTTAGACAGACAGGAGCAGAGCAAGGACTCTAATTCAGGGTGCAAAGCCCCAGGTGCCTAACAATGGCAAAACTGCCAAGACAAGGATCTTGCCCCAGGGTAGTCTTTTCTCCACTAGCATATTACTGGTCCTGTGGTTTAGAGCCCAATTTCCTATCTCTGGTCATGTGATTCTGGTCATGCAGGAAAGTGAACAAAGGGGCTGGAGAATAGCCTTTAAGCATTCAGCTTCAGGGATAACATCCAGGCCTCAGCTGTGTTGTAGCTCCAGGCAAACCAGACAAGTGATTCCATATGCCTTGGCTGACAGCAGGACCAGCTGCACTGACTAAGGAAACCCTGGTGCTGACCAGTCAGTAGAGACCACAACCCTAAAAAGACACACCCGGAGAGCTGATGAATATTCTATTGAGATTGTCCCCTGGGATCTTCCCTAAAATCCCCATCCTTAAAATACCTTAGGACTGAGGACCCAGCATTTCTCCTTCCTGGTAGCACACCCACACCTTTCCCTTCCCCCTTCCTGTCCCCTTCTCCCACAGGTGTGTGTCTCTTAAATTCTAACGGTCTTCATGAGACTTGTAACCAGGAGAGCAGCAGGCAGCAGCAGCTTGTCTCTAGTTAACACCCTGATCTGTCTCCAAGGCCCCCTTTTCTCTGACTTACTATCATTGAACCAAAGCAGCCCTGCCTGGGCTCTCCTGTTGCTCCTTCTATTCTAGGCTCTTCTTTATTTCATTATCCCCAGCTTTAATAAATTTACTCTCAAAATCACCTGGACTTGTGAAATTTTTCCAGCACAAAGTCAAGAACCCACATGTTACCAGCTGGCCTAGGCAGACCTGAGGGGCCAGGTTCCCTGTCTGGTAACACCTCTACAATGCAGAATCAGAACACATCCACAAGCCACCATGCCAGACCCTAAGCTCCATGAGCTTATAGGTATCTGTTCATCTGAATGGTGATTGATATGCTTTAATATCCTTTGTAATAAAATGAAAGTCTAGTGAGTAAACTGGTTTCCTTGAGTTCTGTGAGCTGTTCTAGCAAATCAATCAAATCCAAGGGGGGGTTTGTGGGAATCTCTGAGTTGTAGCCAGTTAGAGGCACAGGTGAGAACCTAGGCTGGAAACTGGCTTCTGAAGTGGACGGTGTTCTTGTGGGACTGAGCCCTTTCCCAATGGAATCAGACTGTGCCTGGGTAGATGGTGTCAAAATGGAGCTGAATTGTCAGACACCAGGCTGGTGTTTAAGAATTACTTGGTGTGGCAGAAACCCCCTCTCATGTTGGAAATTGAGACTCAGAACACTTTTCAGAAACCTTTTACTATTCTGAAATGACATTTATATACAGTAAGCTACTTACACATTTAGTGAAAAAGAAAAAGAAAATATTAAGTGTAATATAAAGGGCAAATAAAAACATTTTAAATAAATTTCTGTACAAAGACATATTCCATCACCTAAAGTGCTCATGTATGAATGTACTGGAAAACAGAATGAGACTTTGAGATATTTGCTCTTTATATCTCCATGTAAAATTTTAGAATCACTATAAAAGTGATAGGTACCTTTTCTTTGATAACAGAAATGATTTCAATGTGTTATTATCTCAAATATTGCATCAGATGGTCATCAAAACACCACCCCTCAGCTGTTGATGCCAGACTCAGGGTCAAAACTCTTGGTTACAATTTATGGCTCAAATAGTTGCAATCGGCTTAATCTCTGGTCAAAAATTACATGTGATGATTTAAAACTTTCTTGGGCTAACTGGGACTTCTTTGAAATTTTCAAATTAGTTTATCTATCTCAACTCTAATGCTGAGCTTGTTGAACCCACCAAAGACACTGGGAGGCTTTTTTAAGTTGGTATTTCAAGGCTTCAAAAAGAAATCAGGAGGCAACTACTGTTCTCCAAGAAAATAATTTTAAACTTAATAAATGTCTCCAAAAACTAGAAGAAAAGACTGTGCACGCGATCCTCCCCTTTAGTGTTAGAATCCTCTGAAATCTCAGTCCCTCAGTTCCTTTTTAGGCTTCCCTCACATATTGCTCTCTACTGAACTCCCTTTTTATTCCCCATAAAGCCCATTTTAACGTTTTGGATAACTCCCAAGAAGTCAGAACTGCCTCTTTGACTCCTGGGACTATAGCAGAACTTTTAGTCATTGTTAAGGATTTCCCCAACTTCACAACTAATCCCATTGAGTTCAGACACTGATTTTGTCTCATCAGTAGTGCTCATCAGCCAGGCCTCTCCAATCTATACTAACTTATCTACATGTTGCTTGGCAATGTCCTAGCTAAAGAATGGATGAACGCCACAGTTTGCAGCCACACCCTGCAAGACTTTAAATTCCTGGGTGCTGCAGTCTTACATGTCTTACAAAAGAAACAGGAGCAAAAATTATTAAAAGCCATTCCCCAAATTTTCCCCAGGCAAGTAAATTGGAGAGCTGTTCATTAAGGCATACAAGGAAAGGATAAGTCTATCTTAGGTTTTTTCAATCATTTTGAGCAAACGTTCCAACAAAATTCTGGAACCCACGACCTTAATGATGAAACTACTAATTTATTCAATCCCATCTTTGTTGTGGGCCTTTATGACACCCTAAGTACTTTATTAAAACAACATGACCTCAACTGATGACAAAAAAGATCCCACAAAATTGCCTCACTAGCCAACCAACTAGCAAAGGCTGCAGAAAAACAAAGAAACCTGAATTACTCAACCCTTAGACTTACAGAAAAAAACAGCTAAACTAACAGCCAGGTAACTTAAAACAATTAAATAAATGTTTTACCCCCAAATTGTTTTACCCCCAATTCTCCCCAGATACCTGATCAAAACTCTGCCTCTTGTTTCTTTTGTAAAAATCCTAAACACTTAAAAAGAGATTGCCTCAAATAAAAGCGATGACTCCAATTCAGTTCATATAAGGCATCTTGATCCAAAGTCACTAAAAATGATTAGGGATGCTTCAGGGATTAAATGGGGACTTTCCCCATTTTAACAGCTGACCACTATTAGGGGAACTAGGCGTTAAAAGTAGGGACTTATTTCATCAAAGTTCTCATTGACACTGGGGTTGGCCTGTTAGTCCTCAACCACAATGCCATTTCTGTACCCCTCCTTGGAGTTCTGAAACTGTGCAAATGGCTGGGGGCACCAACCAACCTGTAATACGCTTCAAATCCAACCCATTACATTTCAACTAGGCCCCTTACAGGCACTTACGCTATTTCCTTCTCATTCTACCTGCTCTTACATACCCTTTAGGCAGAGAGTTTTTAGAATCTCAGCATGCACATATTGACTTCTCCCTAGAGGAGGACATACTCCTTGATCTCAACCTATGCTCTAGTAAAGACCTATCACTAACTTCAGATAACCCCCTCTCTCACCATGTCCTCTCCTACTACATCTCCTCATTGAGCCCTTCATACCACCCCCTTTACCTTCTGGGCAAAATCAAATACAGACATAGGCCACATCTATTTTGTTCTCCCCCATCAAGATTCAAACTGACCCTAATAAATCCCTGCTAGGCCCTGGCTAGTTGGCTCAGTGGATAGAGCGTCGGCCCAGTGTGTAGATGTCCCAGGTTTGATCCCAGTCAGGGCACACATGAGAAGCAGACATCTGCTTCTCTTCCCCTTCTCCCTCTCTTCCACTCTGGCAGCCAGAGGCTTGGTTGATTTGAGCGTTGGCCCGGGACACTGAGGATAGCTTGGTTGATTCGAGCATTGGTCCCTGACAGGGCTGTCAGGTGGATCCTAGTTGGGGTGCATGCAGGAGTCTGCCCTTGTCTCCCCTCCTCTCACTTAAAAAAAATATCCCTCCCAAACATAAACAGTACCCCCGAATCCCCAAGGCATAACCAGAATTCAGCCTATAATTAATGATTTCCTACATAGACTGATGTTACTTGTAGCGTAGCCCTTATAGATTTTACTTAAAATTATACTAAATATATCTTGCCATTGTGATAGAGGGTCTTTTTCCCCTATCTCCCTTTTCTCTTCCCATCCACACCCTGTCAAGCAAAGTAATCTATGTGTGTCTCCCAATGTGTATAGTTCTAAACTTATTACTAAGCTTACCCAGCCATTTACAAACATGCATAAAAAGCATGGCACATAATGTGTATAGTTCTAAACTTATTACTAAACTCACCCAGCCATTTACAAACATGCATAAAAAGCATGGCACATAATGTTTAAGAGCACAGTTTCTAGATCCAGAATGCCATGGTTTGAATCCTAACACCCATTCCCTACTGATGTGACTTTAGGAAAGTTATTTTTTTTTTCTATGACTCAGCTTCTTCCTCAGCAAAACTGGGATGATAATACATATATAGTACCTACTTCAAAGGGTGGTAGTGAGGTTTTGAATGAGTGAGTACATGAAATGCTTTGAACAAGACTGTCACAGAGTAAGCACTCCAGAAGTGCTACCATGATTATCTTAATGCACCTGTGTGTGGATTTGGGGGATTATTTTTGAGAAATGGGAACATAGTCTACTTTTCTTCTCAACCTGATATTCATTCTTTCTTTCATCCTCTTCAACCTATTTTCATTCTTAATGAAACTCTTTCCTTCTTGAAAGTAAATTACAGAGATCTCATCATATCAAGACATTGAATTCATTTAAGGAAAGTAGCTACATGGTACTTAAGGTATATAACACATCTATTTAATGATTATTAAATGGGCCTTGAGTTGTTAGCAGGTATTTTAGTATTATTATTTTTTGACACTGCAAACAATGTTAAAATTTTTGAACATTTATCCTCCATATGGATAACTTTATTTTTGTAGAAAAGTGACAGGAACTAATTGCTAAGTCAAATAGGCATTAAGTGTCTGGAATAGGCCTAGCGAATCACATTTCTCTCAGCAACATCAAAAAGTCCTCTCCCACCCCTGCCATGCCTTTCCTTCAGATGTTTAACAGAAACATTTTTACATTAAAAAATAAAATGGATCCAATCCAAACAAAATTTGTCCTTTGGGAAAGTCACATACAGAAAGAAGATATAGAAATGTTTCCACTTTTCCAAGACATTTTATTGCTGCAGACATTAACCAGAAATTCATATTTGATATAATAAGTCAACATTTAAGAATGTTAGTTAGTTCAGCCGGACTGGTGGTGGTGCAGGGAATGAAGCGTCGACCTGAAAAAACCAAGGTTGCTCAATCGAAACCCTGGGCTTGCCTGGTTAAGGCTCATAAGGGAGTTGATACTTCCTGCACCTCCCCCTTTCTCTCTCTCTCTCCTCTTTAAAGTGAATAAATAAAATCTTAAAAAAAATGTTAGTTCAAAACTTTGCACATTATTGCCCTGAAAATTATCCCTATTAAGGTAACCTCTGGATCAATAACCCACTCATGGAAGATATCAACTCCTGCTCTCTCTTAATCATTGTGAAAAAGAAAAACTGATAGATTTATATTCTGATGGTGTTCAAACAGAAAATATAAGCATTGTCATAATTTTGGATATCACTGGAAGAAGAATATTCATCTCTTAGTTACAAAGCTATTTAATCGTATTTTTTCCTACCTGCTTGTGTGAGAAGACGTTTTTCGGCCCTGTCACAAATAAAAACCAGAGAAACTGAATGGATGCCAGTGCAGTGCTTTGACTCTCAGAAACAAAACTGCAGCTTCAGTTATCAAGTATTCTTGTAAAAAAGCAACAGCAGATGTTGCACTAGCTTTACTTGAATTACATATTGCCCTCTAGAAATTTCAGTTGTATTCTATTTAAAATATATTATTTTATGTTCGTACAGTTATTTTAGAGAATTTTCATTTTATAGTATTATAATTAAAAGATAATGTACAGCCTGACCAGGCAGTGGTGCAGTGGATAGAGCGTCGGACTGGGATGTGGAGGACCCAGGTTCGAGACTCTGAGCTCACCAGCTTGAGCACGGGCCTATCTGGCTTGAGCAAAAGCTCGCCAGCTTGGACCCAAGGTCGCTGGCTCCAGCAAGGGGTTGCTCGATCTTCTGAAGGCCCGCAGTCAAGGCACATGTGAGAAAGCAATTAATGAACAACTAAGGTGTTGCAACGGCAATGAAAAACTAATGATTGATGCTTCTCATCTCTCTCCACTCCTGTCTGTCTGTCCCTGTCTATCCCTCTCTCTGACTCTCTCTGTCCCTGTAAAAGACAAAAAAGATAATGTACAAAATACTAATAATGGTTTCTATTTCTGCCTTAGTGGTGCCCAAAATAATTCTATTTCCACTGGCCCCCAAGTGTAAAATGGTTGAAACCACTGCTGTAGAGAACTGAGAGCTACCTAAACTGCAGCATGACCAATCTTTCTTTTTTATTTAAATTTACTGATTTTAGAGAAAGAAGAAGGAAAAGAGAAACATTGATCTTTTGTTCCACTTATTTCTGCATCATTGATTGATTTATTCTTGAATGTGCCCTTTATCAGAAATCAAACCTATAACCTTGGTGTAACAGGACAGTGCTTTAACAAACTGAGCTACCCAGCCAGGACTTAACATGACCACTCCTTTTTTTCTCTTTCTTCTTCTTCTTTTCCAAATGAGAGGAGAGGAGATAGAGAGACAGACTCCCTCATGTGCCCCGACCGGTGTCTATCCAGAAACCGTCTGGGGCTGATGCTTTGCCCAGCTGGGGCCGTGCTCACAACTGAGCTGTTTTTAGTGCTTGAGGCGGAGTGCCCCCCAGAATGACCGATGTGCTGGAGCCATGGCTGCGAGAGAAGAGAGAAAGACAGAAGGGGGAGGAGGAAGGGTGGAGAAGCAGATGGTCACTTCTCCTCTGTGCCCCAGTCAGGAATTGATGCCCGGATACCCATACACTGAGCCAACTGGCCAAGGTTTTTTTGTTTGTTTTGTTTCGAGCAAGACAGAGACAGACAGACAGGAAGGGACAGAGACGAGAACCATCAATTCATAGCTGCATCACTTTAGTTGTTCATTAATTGCTTCTCATACATGCCTTGACTGGTGATGGTGGGGGAGGGGGTCCAGCCAAGCCAGTGAATCATTGCTCAAGCAGACACCTTGAGCTTCAAGCCAGCAACCTTTGGGCTCAAGCCAATGGCTATGAGATTATGGCAATGATCCCAACTCAAGCCAGTGACCCAGCATTTAAGCTGGTGAGCCTGCACTTACGCTGGTGACCTCTGAGTTTCAAATTTGGGTCCTCAGCATCTCAGGTCGATGCTCTTATCTACCTCGCCACCACCAGTCAGGCTCAACATGACCACTTTTGATGGACGTTATCATAAACATTGATTGGATCATGTTATGTGGTTCTGTGATATAGACGTGAGTAGCATCTTGAACCAACTTAGTTCCATTATACCTTTATATCACAGTGTGACACAATACTGAGAGTTGCTTTAGAAAAATTATTTTTTTAATTTATTAAGTGAGAGGCAGGAAGGCAGGGAGGCAGAGAAATAGACTCCTGCATGCGCCCTGATCAGGATCCACCCAGCAAGCCCACTAGCGGGCAATGCTCTGTTGCTCAGAACTCAGCCATTTCTGTGCCTGAGGTGAGGTCATCCTCAGCACCCAGGGCCAAATTGCTTGAACCATTTGAACTATAGCTGCAGGAGGGGAGGGAAGGAGAAAGAGAAAGAGCGAGAAAGAGAGAGAGAGAGAGAAGGGGCTAGGGGTGGAGAAGCAGATGGTCACTTCTCCTGTGTGCCCTGACTGGGAATTGAACTTGGAACTTCCACATACTGGGCTGATGCTCTACTGCTGAGCCAACTGGCCAAGGCTTAAAAAGTTTAATTTCTCATATTAACTTACTTATCACTGGCCTCTCCTTATAAAAGGATACAGAAACATTACCTCAATTTGAACTTTCTGGTTGCTTAGAACCTAAATAAATAGGAATTATTGTGCTATGTTTGAATTTCTTTATTGAATTTCGTTTGAAAAATTTAAGTTGTACACAGTAGACCTGTTGCACAACTGGGAGAACTAATGAAAACAAATCATCCACACATGATTCACACGACATGTCTGAATGCCAAAACAAAAGCATGATCTCCTTTCCTGCACATTCTTAAGTTAGCACAGCTCCCTAGAAGACTAGGAAAACAATGTGGTTATCGTCTTTGATTTGGTTCAACTAAATCCATTAATAGGAAATAAATGATTCAAAGGTATATATGTCTACAGACAGAGACAATAACATAGAGAATATGAATATCCCTAAATGAGATCCCAATTTGCATAAAGATACACTATTTTTTAATGATAAAAATATTTTAAAATTTACAGAAACATTCAATGTATTAAGAAAAGTACCAACTACAAACCAGGAAAGCTGGGTTATGATTATATCTTTGCCACTAACATACTTGGTGACCTTGAGGTGAGCAATTGAAACTATCCTTGTGATGCCTACCATGTCATATTAGGAATAATTGCCCTATCAAACTCACTATATTGTTGTGATTTTGAAAAGATAAATTCATTCAAGAAATATTTATTAAGTCCTTACTGTTTGTCAGGCTCTGTTCTAGCACCAGGGATTCAGTGAAGAACATGCCAAATGAGATCTCTGTTTTCATAGAGCTTAAATTTAAGGCAGAAATGAACACATGAACCAGTTACACATGGACGAGTATCAGAAAGGTAAGTTTCAGGTGTAATGTTAATGTGTGGTAGTTTGGGAAGTCAGGGAAGAACGCTCTGAGAAAATGACTTCTAAGCTCAAATCTGGAGGGTAAGAGTCATATATATCAACAACATTCTAAGGAAGAACTTATGTAATTCTCTGGGGAAATTGAAGAACAGTAAAGAGTTCAGGAAAGTCAAGATAATGAGTGATGGGGAAGAAGTGAAAGACCGTAATTACGAAAACCCATTGTGACATGGCTATTGAGAACATAAATTGGTTCAAATTTTTTTGAAAGCATTTTAGTGATATGAAATAAGAATCTCAAAAAATATTCTAGTCTTTGACTCAACTATTGAGACTTTGATTAAATTTGTCCTGTAGAAAATCATCCAAAAATTTTAAGAAAAAAGATATTAAAGTATACTTGTAATGAAAAACTCAGAAAATAATAACTATCCAGAATGAGAAAAACTGGAGTGTACAAATTACAACATACTGTACATACAGCTAATAAAGGTTTGTTTCTGAAGAGTTAAGGGTAGTGTGAGAAAACATGTTATAATTTATTTTATAATACTAAAAGAAGAAGCCGGGGGCAATGCAGGGTTGTGCTCAGGTAAATATTGCCCACATTGAGGAGCTGGACCACAACCAGGGAACTCTCCGATGAGGACATCCTGGTCTTATGCTCAGATGAGGATATCCTTATCTTATACAAGGGTTACTGGCAAATCAGCCTTGCCCTCGTGTACCCCCCTCCTGCTCCAGGCTTTGGAGCTAGTATCTGCATTACTCTGGAATGTCTCCAGGAAGAAGAAGAAAACCTCATCTTTACTATCTTGGTCAGCAAGCAAATCTATTATTTTTCCTTTACGAAGACATGAATTCTAGCTTGCAAGGCTTTTTGCAATGGCCACAACCTTGAAAAGCTAGTCTATTCACCATAAGATGTGTAGATATTCTAGAGAAAACTGTCTCCCCAAAACCCCTATTTTATTAAATCTTCATTATTCTTGCTGCTAATAATACTAAAAGTTATTTTAGCAAGAATTATTATAATGAACCCATAATACTTATAGTTGTGTGGTAAATGGTAAGTTGACTACATAGAGACTAAGACTTTGGCTTCATCATAAGGGTGAGCCAATCTAGAGAAGTTTCTACTATGAATTAGCTGTAACAACTTCCCTGGGCTCCAGTGTCTATTAAATGACATTCCAAAACTAGTTGGTTGTCTAAACTCTAGTCTTTTTTTTTTTCACCAGAGAGAGGGAGCGAAGGAGGGAGGGAGAGAGAGAGACAGACAGACAGGAAGGGAGAGAGATGAGAAGCATCAGCTCTTTGTTGTGGCACCTTACTTGTTCAATGATTGTTTTCTCATATGTGCCTTAACCGGGGGTTCCAGTCGAGCCAGTGACCCCTTGCTCAAGCCAGAGACCTCTGTCTGGCTCAAGCCAGCAACCTTTAGGCTCAAGCCAACAAACGTGGGGTCAGGTCTATGATCCCATGCTCAAGCCTATGACCCTGTGTTCCAGCTGATGAGCCCCGCACTCAAGCCATTAATCTCAGGGGTTTCAAACCTGGGTCCTCAGCATCCCAGGCTGACACTCTATCTACTGTGTCACCACTTGGTCAGGCAACTCTATTTTAAATTCCATAATTTTATTATTCTATATGTAAGAGGGAAAACATCTCACTAGTTAGTGAATAAAAACAAATTAAAATCACCTTATTTGAAAGAACTTTTCCAGTTATAATCTCAACAGCATATACTTAAGTTAATCAAGTTAAGTAATCTAGTAATATCTGCATGCAGAAAGACCTCTATGAATAGATTTTTTTCTTGCTAAGAACTGCATCTTAAAAAGAATAGTTTTTTAAAAAAATTAGTTTTAGTATGAGAGGATGGGATGGAGAGAAAGAGAGAGAGAGAGGAACATCAACCTTTTCCTGTATGTACCCTGACTAGGGATTGAACTAGTAACCTTATATTTTAATGAAATTCAAGTAGTCTTTTTCTATGTATGTGTTAATTCCACATACAATTTCTAAAATAGAAATATAGCCGGGGATTTGTATATAGTATATACTAATAAGTTGTGATAAATAAAGATTACTAGAAATTTAAACATGTAATAATAGGTAAGGAAACTAGGAAGTTGAAAAATATGCAGCTTATTAATTTTTCCATGCAGGGCCAATATGATTTTCTCCAATTTTAAGATATTATACAAGAAATATGGTCTTATTGTTCTGTTCTGGAGTGAGAACTAGTGTTAAAAGACCAAACTTTGGCCCTGGCCAGTGGTTCAGTGGATAGAGTGTCAGCCAGCATATGGATGTCCAGGGTCCAATTCCCAGTCAGGGCCCTCAGGAGAAGTGAGCATCTGCTTCTCCCCCCATCATCTCCCACCTTCTCTCCCTCTTTCCTTTCCACAGCCAGTGGCTTAATTGGTTCCAGTGTGGCCCCAGACACTGAGGATGGCTTGGTTGGTCTCAGTGAGTTGGTCTTAGGCACTAAAAATTGCCTGGCACTCCAGTATTGGCCCCAGGTGGGGTTGCCGGGTAGATCCTGGTCAGGGCACATGCAGGAGTCTGTCTCACTATCTCCTTTTCTCTTACCTAAAAAAGAAAAAAGAAAGAAAGAAAAACACCAAACTTGAGCATCTGCTTACTTGGCACATTTTCTGAGGTTTAGGTATTCTCATTATGAAATAAAAATAAGTTTTAACTTAAAGAATTGCTACTAGGATCACATGTAATGACACTTATATGAAAGTGCTTAGTAAGCTATAAGATCTACAATACAAATGTAAAAAAGTGTGTTATTTATTTATTTATTTATTTATTTATTTTAGGGAGAAGAGGGAAGATAGTAAGGCAGACTCCCGCATGCGCCCTGACTGGAATCCACCCAGCAACCCCTCCTGGGGCTAATGCTCAAATCAACTGAGCTACTTTTAGTGCTTGAGTCTGATGCGCTTGGACCAACCAAGTTATTCTCAGTTCCTGGGGCTGATGTGTGAACCAGCTGATCCACTGGCTGTGGGAGGGAAAGGGGGAGAGAAGCATATGGCCACTTCTCTTGTGTGCTCAGGCCAGAAATCAAACTTGGGACGTCCATACACCGGGCCAACATTCTATCCACTAAGCCAACCGAACAGGGCTGCAATTTCTTTACTAGTTTATCACTGATAGCTGAAATAACACTTTATTTCACTTGTATGATTAAGTCCAAGGCATCCCTATTATAACAACTATACTTCATCATTCCTTCTTCTGTGCAGCTGCTTTATACTGTACTTGTTTCCACCACTATACTAGTCATAGAGTTCATTTGATTTATTTGTCTGTGTACCTGTCCCTGAGTATGCTCCTAGGGGTGGATAAAGGGTGGGAGATGTTCTGTAACTAGCACTATACATGCCTGAAATAGGTTTCCATAAATGATTCTTGAATTGAATTGCCCCTGGTTAAAAGACAAAGACCTTTGAGAACTATAACAAATGATGCCTAAATCATGATCTCTCCAACAATAAAATTTAAAAATCACTTCTACCTTCATGGCCAGTTAAGATTATTTTCCCCACACATTAGTGATACTAGAAAAAGGGGAGAAAGAGTGATTCAGATTTGGAGAAAGCCCAGAAGGAACATCACAGCAGGAGGGCCCTGAGGTGGGGGAGGTTTCCTGAGAGTTAGGGAAGAGGAAAGGGGAAGTGAAACAATATAAACAGCATCAGACCTCTTCATATTTTTGCCTAGAATCTGCCCTCCCTGTGTGCAAGAAACTCAGTTATTTTGAGAAGAAAAGAGTAACATAAAAAGAAGAAAGCTGCGGAACTTTATATTCAAGGGTTTTAAATACAGAACATGAGTTGTTTTATGGGGTACAGAGAACATAATGCAATAAAACAGATGTAAATAGGTAATATGTCTCATATTCATATGCATAGCTCTTTTTCATTTTTATTAATCTGTTGTGATTAATAAAATAGAAATTGAGGTAGAAAAATTTATAAATATATTTAGTCAAAATGCATGTTTGTGAAGCCAGTAGCCATGGCCACCATCACAGCCACCTGGCCCATGTAGGTTCGCATTTGATTCGGACAGACGGTAATGAAACAATGGAGCCAAGAATTGGTGGGCCATCATCTTTACTCCTAGCTTGCATCCGGCAGGCAAGAAATATACACAGTGGCAAAACACTTCCCTTTCCATTCAGAGCTCTCAAAACCACTTATTTATCTGAGTTTTCTAGAATCAAAGATATCTAGCTCGCCAGCCTTATTCACCTCTGTTCCCCATCTCCTTCTCTTTGTACAAACTGCACAAACTGGCTTCTCCTTCACTATTCTGCCATCTTGGCTGCTTCTCCTCTCCTCCACATGGTCTTTTTCTCTGCTCTCATCTCTATGGCTAATCTCAGGAACCAAGAGAGAGCAAGCTCCTGGTCTGCCCCATTTTATGGTGTAGAAATCAAAACCTTTAATCCAATGTACAAACAAGGAAGTCTCTGATACAAAGTCACTTATCTGAGGCATAATGGATTCCTCAAAAGGGTGGGAAAAGCTTAGTCTTAAAACTAAGCCTTAGGCTATAAGGATCCTGCCTGCTTATAGCCTGTCCCCCACACCCAATGCAAACTATAAGCGAGCAAACATATATTATATTTACAAACTTATTTGATCAACAATGTTCTTTGGCAATAAACTGTAAAGGTATTGCTAATAAGATAGAGGGGAAATGGAGGTTGTCTTTGACCTTACAAATATCACATGCATGCATTTACTTGGAGGATACAAAGTCATTAATGGAAGCTGAGCAACAAGGTATCTGGAATATATTTTTACCTTCCTATCTCCTAGTATGCAGGAAACCATGTTCTACAGTGAGGCATAAGAAAATTGGGTGAACAAATCTATAGAATTACTACAAACCAAGAGTGGGACTGATGGATGATGAGCACACACAAACTTAATATGTCTAAGCAGTGCCATATTGTTCTGTAGAATGATGATACAAGTTCACTTGCCAATCAGCAATGCATGAGGGTTCTCAATCTCCTCTTCCCTGATAACACTTGGTATATGTAAAGCCAGTAGCCAGGGCCACCATCAGAGCAGCCTGACCCGTGCTGGTTCGCATTAGATTCATACAGTCGGTAATGAAACAACGGAGCCAAGAACTGGTGAGCCATCAGCTTTAATTCTAGCTTGCACCCGGCGGGCAAGTGAAAACACACACTGGGCTCCAAAACCCACACATTCAGTGCTCACAAAGCTACTGACTTATCCGAGTTTCCTAAAATCAAAGGTTTCTAGCTCACCAGACTTATTCACCTCTGTTCCCCATCTCCTCCAGCACAAACTCTTAACAAACTGGCTTTTCCCTCAGCACTGTGTCATCTTGGCTGCTTCTCCTGGCCTTCATGTGGCCTTAATCTGCTCTCCTCTTTATACTAACCTCAGAACCAAGAGAGAGCAAGCTCCTGGTCGCCCCACTTTATAGCATAGATTCAAAACCTTTAATCCAATTATACAAACAAGAAAGTCTCTTGATACAAAGCCACCCATCTGAGGCATAATGGGATTCCTTAGGAGAGTGCACCACCCTACATCATCCAATCAGTCAAGGGTGTGGAGAAGACCTTACTCTTAAAACTAAGCCTTAGGCTATAACGACTCGGCCTGCCCACAGCCTGTCCCAGAACACACATTAATATCAATGAACTTCCATGTGGGCAGCACCATCTTTAACAAAGTGAGCATAATATATTTTATCTGCCCAACAGTATATTTCATAGCTAAAATAAAATGCTGCCAACTTAGTTATTCTGCCAAGTAAAAAGTACATTTTTAGTGTTCCATTACTCTGTTGTAGCTGACTTAACTTGATTTCTAATAACTTTTTTCTAGTATTTCTGATATGAGCTGCTGCTAGACTATTTTTCCTCAAACCAGTATTTCCATTATGCATGTGAATTTAAATTCTGGATGTGTGTTGGACAAATGAGTTTGTAAAATTTGTGTTTTTTGAGTTTGCTCACTTTTATTGTTAAAAAATGGCTCTGGGCAGCCAATTGTGTGCTTGCCCTCAGAGCAGGGAAGTTGATTGCAAATTGTGGATTGCATTCCTGCTTGGGATGGGCCATTGTTTTGCTAATGTTTGCTGGAGGAGGGGCCTTTGTGAGCCCTGTGCAGTGTTGCAGGGAGAGTGGAGAGAATGCAGTGTTGAAGAAGAAACCAGTTTTTCAGAGAGAGAAGGTATGCAGATGGGGAATCAGAGCTGAGGGGCTTTGCCAGCTCCACTGAGACTGGAGGGCCTTTGATTCTTTGTGTGGGACCTGAGAATGCATCAGGGCTCTGGGAGCCCTGAATGAGAGGGAAGTGTTTTCCCTGCCTTTTGCTCATCTGCCAGTGCAAGACTTTAATAAAGGAACAGCCCACCATGTATTTGCTCCACTGTTTCTTTACTGTCTCTCTGAATTCAATATGAACCTCCATGTGAATGGCCATAAGGGTGGCAGCCCCTGGACATACAACTTGTCCTTTATCTTTCTAAAATTTTGTTTAAAAATATTAGCTTAGGTCCTGATCTATCAAGATTATTTTAAAAAATTTATTCTATTGTCTATTTTTTAGCTGCTCCTTTTTAATGTTGGGAGAGTAGAAGGAAAAAGAGGGTATTAATATTCAATTTTACACACAGGAAACCTAAGTTCAAAGAAACTAAGTTAATTTACTCAGGACCACCCAGCAATGAGTGGAAGAGGCACCTTTGGGCCAGGTATGTCTGAAGCCAAAGCCTTTCATAGCAGGGTCAAATTATGCAGCACATGGGATATCTGGGGATTAATCCATATTCCTTTCAGGTTAACAATTTAAACCATTATTTTCAGAGTTAAAATAGTCCCTTATCTGGCCTTTATAAATAAAGCCCAGTGAAAGGCACCAAAATTGTCCTATTGGAAAAGGTTTTAAGATCTCAAAAAATACCGGCAAAAATGATTTTCTCATCAAAAATGGTTCGAGATGGGTGTTGGGCAGTATTGGGCAGATAAAATATATTATGTTCACTTTGTTAAAGATGGCACTGCCCACGTGGAAGCCTGTCACCCAGGTGATATTAGTTGCCCTTATGCTTGGGATGGGCTTAATTATATTATTGTGTGTGGGACAGGCTGTAAGCAGGCAGGGTCGTTATAGCTGAAGGCTTAGTTTTAAGACTAAGCTTTCCCCCACACCCTTGACTGATTGCATGATGTGGGGTGGTGCACTCTTATGAGGAATCCCATCTATGCCTTAGATAAGTGCCTTAGATAAGTATCAAAGACTTTCTTGTTTGTAGATTGGATTAAAGGTTTGGATTTCTACACTATAAAGTGGGGAAGACTGGGAGCTTGCTCTCTCTTGGTTCCTGAGATTAGCATTAGAGAGGAGAGTAGAGAAAGGCCATGTGAAGAAGGCCAGGAGGACCAGCCAAGATGATGGAGTGCTGAGTGAGAAGCTAGTTTGTGCAGAGAGAAGGAGATGGAAACAGAGATGAATAAGTCTGGTGAGCTAGAAACCTTTGATGCTAGGAAACTCGGATAAGTCAGTAGCTTTGTGAGCACTGAATGAGTGGGTTTTGGAGCCCAGTGTGTGTTTTTACTTGCCTGCTGTGTGTGCAAGCTAGTATTAAAGCTGATGGCCCACTGTAAAGCCAGTGGCCAAGGCCACCATCACAGCAGCCTGGCCCATGCAGGTTCACATTAGATTCGGACAGTTGGTAATGAAACAACAGAGCCAAGAACTGGTGAGCCATTATCTTTAATCTGGTGGCCTTAATCTGCTCTGCTTTCTCTGCTCTCCTCTCTAATGCTAATCTCAGGAATGGAGAGAAAGCAAGCTCCCAGTCTGCCCCACTATATAGTGTAGAAATCCAAAGCTTTAATCCAGAGGTGTCCACACTTTTTCAGCTTGCGAGCTACTTATAAGATGACCAAGTCAAAATGATCTACCTACAATAAAAATGCAAAACATAAATTTATTTCTTCTATATTATCATTATTTAAGTTACTATTATTACTATTTAATATTGTGTATTCTTCTTTCACTTTTCTCCTTCTCAGCTCTCTTTTCAGAGGAAAGTCAATGTCATAGTTTTTATGAACAGTCCGAAAAAGCTGCTCCACATTTCCCTTCTTTGGAATAGCAATGGCACACAGACAGATGAGGCAAGCGCACTTAGAATATGACATAGTGAAAAAAATCCCCTCCCATTCTGTATGAAAGGGGTAGGTTTTAGGCTTCTTACTCGGACCAGCTTTGGCACTCATTTTTATACCCTTTGTTGTATTTAGTTTAAATAAATTGAAGGCTAACTACGCAGCACTGTAACTGAACAAGTTAGCACGGTTTAACGCGCATGCGTAAGGTGTCAAACATTCAGACGTCAGGTTGGCTACCCTGCATGCCAATCAAAAGACAAGTGTCTTTTTAATGTCATGCAATCTACCCAAACTTCCTTTGCGATCGACCAGTAGATCACGATCGACGTATTGAGCACACCTGCTTTAATCCAATCTACAAAGAGGAAGTCTCTGATACAAAGTCACTTATCTGAGGCATAATGGGAGGATTCCTCATGAGAGTGCACAACCCCACGTCATCTAATCAGTCAAGGGTGTTTGGAAAAGCTTACTCTTAAAACTTGCACATGGGCAGCACCATCTTTAACAAAGTGAGCATAATATATTTTATCTGCCCAACACCCGCCAGTTCTTGGCTCCATTGTTTCATTACCGACTGTCCAAATCAAATGCGAACCTGCATGGGCCAGGTGGCTCTGATGGTGGCTGCTGCTACTGGCTTTACAATGGGAAAGGTATGTTTTCTATAACCTCCACCATACTGCATCTGCTGTTCACTGGAAATCTCCTTCCTCCACCTAGACAACTTTTGTTCATCCACTGTAAGGCCAGGGGCTGCCGCTGTCGTGGCCATGCAGATACAGGTTCTCATTGGATTGAGACAGAAGGTAAAGAAACTGTGAAGCCAGAAAATTGTGGGCCATTCCGTTTATTAAGGTCTCATAATGGCAGACAAGCAAACAGGCAGGGTCCCAAACCCTTCAGCATTCCAGACTCACCGGACTCACAGGCCCCATTCAGCCTCATCAGGGCTCAGCCTAACAGGCCAGGTCGAAAATCTGTGGGTTCCCAACCTTCTCAGCTCTTTCTCTCTCTCTCTCTCTCTCTCTCTCTCTCTCTCTCTCTCTCTCTCTGTACTCTCTAGCAAAACAGGCTGGGGGGGAAAAAACCCTTTTCCAGCAAACAATAGCAAACAATGGCCCCTCCCAAGCAGGAAGGTAATCTACAATTTGCAATCTGCCACCCTGAAGGCAACGACCCCAGCCTTTCATAGAGCATACATACATGGCGCTGAAAGTGAACAAACCTTTAAGGACACTTATTATAAACCTGTTTGCGCAATATCCACCAACACCCCATTCAATATGATCTCTTCTGTTTTGTTGGCTTGACTTCCCAGAGACAGGTTCAACTAACTCTAGGCACTTTGGTGTCAGAATCCATCCTGTTAACCCTTATGCACAAAAACCAGTGTGGGAAGAAGCATATAAACAAACACATAAATGATGCAATTCATCTATCTTATCATGAACATATGAGCAAGGCACAAAGGGAACATAGAGGAAGAAGCCCTGATTCATCTGGGAGAGTCAGGAAACGTTTCCAGAGGTAGTGAGTCAAATGTTTGACATGACTCTTGAAGAAAAAGTAAGCCTTGCCAAGTAGACAAGTTGGTAAGAGAATTTCAAGCAGAGAGAACAGCAACAACAAAGGGAAGAAGGAAAGATCATCTTCCTCCTAGAAGCATAATGATACATTCTTCGCCCAAATATCAGACAATTAAAGGGTGCATTTTTAATACAAAATCATTTAAAGTGGTTATTTTATATTAGGAAAGGTGGAAAGGAATACTGCACATCATCTTTAATAATCAGGAAAATCAAATTTAACTAAACTACTATGTAGCTAGTGATATTGGACAAGTCACTCTGCCTCATTGGGGCTTCTTTCACTTAATGTTTCAGGATTAATCAAATGTGGCTGACAACAAACAATTAAGAAAGAGTATTTTACAAACATGAAAAATCTTTGAATTACATTTAGGAATGATAACTACATTGTATAAAGTTATCAAAATCTCAGCTGTCTGAAAATTGGTTACTAGAATTTCAGCACCAAGAGAGTACCCACTACTATTTCAGATATTTTGCATTACTCCTGCAAAGAATTTACATTGTTTTTATTAATTTTAATGGGGTGACATTAATCAATCAGGGTACACATATTCAAAGAAAACATCTCCAGGTTATCTTATCATTCAATTATGTTGCACACCCATCACCCAAAGTCAAGTTGTCCTCTGTCACCTTCTATCTGGTTTTCTTTGTGCCCCTCCCCTCCCCCCTTTCCCTCCTTCACCTTCCTCCCCTCTACCCGTAACCACCACACTCTTATACATGTCTCATAGTCTCGCTTTTATGTCCCACCTATGTATGAAATCATGCTGTTCTCAGTTTTTTTCTGTTTTACTTATTTCACTCCATATAATGTTATCAAGGTCCATCCATTTTGTTGTAAATGATCTGATGTCATTATGTCTTATGGCTGAGTAGTATTCCACAGTATATATGTACCAAAGTTTTTTAATCCACTCGTCTTCTGACGGACACTTGGGCTGTTTCCAGATCTTCGCTATTGTGAACAATGCTGCCACGAACATGGGGGCACATTTCTTCTTTTCGAACAGTGCTATGGTGTTCTTAGGGTATATTCCTAAAAGTGGGATAGCTGGGTCAAAAGGTAGTTCGATTTTTAATTTTTTGAGGAATCTCCATACTGTTTTCCACAGTGGCTGCACCAGTCTGCATTCCCACCAGCAGTGCAGGAAGGTTTCCTTTTCTCCACATCCTCACCAGCACTTATTCTGTGTTGTTTTGCTGATGAGTGCCTTTCTGACTGGTGTGAGGTGATATCTCATTGTGGTTTTAATTTGCATTTCTCTAATGATTAGTGATATTGAGCATTTTTTCATATGCCTATTGGCCATCTGTATGTCCTCTTTGGAGAAATTTCTATTCATTTCTTTTGCCCATTTTTTGATTGGATTGTTTGTTTGTCTTCCTGGTGTTGAGTTTTATAAGTTCTTTATAAATTTTGGTTATTAACCCCTTATCAGACATGTTGTCGAATATGTTCTCCCATTGTGTGGTTTGTCTTTTTATTCTGTTCTTATTGTCTTTAGCTGGGCAAAAACTTTTTAGTTTGATATAGTCTTGTTTGTTTATCCTGTCTTTTATTTCACTTGCCCATGGAGATAAATCGGCAAATATATTGCTGCCACAGATGTCTGAGAGCTTGATGCCTATGTTTTCTTCTAAGATGCTTATGGTTTCATGGCTTACATTTAAGTCTTTTATCCATTTTGAGTTTGTTTCTGTGAATGGTGTAATTTGATGGTCTAGTTTCACTTTTTTGCAGGTAGATGCAATTTTCCCAACACCATTTGTTAAAGAGGTTGTCTTTACTCCATTGTATGTTCTTTCCTCCTTTGTCAAATATCAGTTGTCCATAAAGGTGTGGGTTTATTTCTGGGTTCTCTGTTCTGTTCCATTAATCTATGTGCCTGTTCTTATGCCAGTACCAGGCTGTCTTGAGTATAATGGCCTTGTAGTAAACCTTGATATCTAGAAGAGTGTACCTCCTGCTTTGTTTTTTCTTTTTAAGATTGCTGAGGCTATTCGTGTTCTTTTTTGGTTCCATATAAAATTTTGTAATATGTGTTCTATATCTTTGAAGTATGTCATTGATATTTTAATTGGTATTGTATTGAATTTATAAATTGCTTTCGGTAATATAGACATTTTAATGATGTTTATTCTTACTAAGCATGAGCACGGTATATGCTTCCACTTGTTTGTATCTTCCTTGAATTCTTTTATCAATGTTTTATAATTTTCTGAGTACAATCCTTAACCTCCTTGGTTAAATTGACTCCTAGGTACTTTATTCTTTTGGTTGCAATAGTGAAGGGGATTTTTTCCTTAATTTCTTTTGCTGACAGTTCATTGTTGGTATATAGAAATGCCTCTGATTTCTAAGTATTAATTTTATATCCTGCCACCTTGCTGAATTCATTTATAAGGTCCAGTAGTTTTTTGACTGAGACTTTAGGGTTTTCTATATACGGTATCATATCATCTGCAAATAATGACAGTTTTACTTTTCTTTTCCAATTTGGATACCTTTTGTTTCTTTTTCTTATCTGATTGCTGTGGCTAAGACTTCCAGAACAATGTTGAATAACAATGGTGAAAGGGGGCACCCCTGCCTGGTTCCTGATCTTAAGGGGATTGCTTTTAATTTTTGATGTTTGCTGTGGGTTTGTCATAGATGGCCTTTATTATGTTAAGGAATGTTCCCTGTATTCCCACTTTACTGAGAGTTTTGATCATGAATGGGTGCTGGATTTTATCAAATGCTTTTTCTGTCCAGCCCCTGTGGTCAGAACTTGCTCGCCGCAGTTTCTTGGGCTGGGCGGGCCTGCTGGCGTGCGCTCAGCTGCAATCCTCCCCCTGTCCCAGGCTTAAGCCCCACCCCTGTGGTCAGGGCTGGCTTCCGCAGGGTCATAAACCTCGGAGGCCAGGTGATTCTGTGTGCCCATGGGGCCCTGCTCAGCAGCAGATCTCTGCCCATTCCTGGCCTCCTGCTTTTCCCCCCGCAGGTGTGGCTGCAGGCGGGCCCGCAGCTGCCGGACCACTTTCGCGCATCCCCTTCACCCCTGCTGGGCTAGACGGATCTCATGCCGACTGAACCTCTGCCCCCACTGACAGAACCGCGTTTTAGCGTCCTGCAGCCACCATCCCTCCAGCAAGCCCTCAGCAGTGTGGGTAGGGGCACTGCAGTTCAGACCCTAACACTCCATACTGTAGTCCTGGAAGCTCCCTTCGTCTAAGCAGCTCTGCTCTAAGAGCTGTGGGAGAGCTTGTTTGGCTGTTGTCCTGCCTCTCTTTGCTGGTATTGCTAGTTCCAGGGGAAATATTCATTTTCGATTTGGGAAGTGACTCAGCCCAGGGGTTAGGGTGGCTGTCTTTCAGAGTGTTTCTCCCTGTGCCTTCCAGTCCACACTCTCTTCCTGCTCCTCTGGTCCTCTCCTCTGTCCTAGTTCCCCGGAGCCCCGGGTGAGTGGTTGTGAGAGAGGTTTTCTGCACTGTCCCTTTAAGATAAATCATGGGTCTGAGAAAACTATCTCTTTCTCACAAACAGTATCCTCACTTGTTTCACAGATTAATACTGTCCAAACACCTCTTCTAGGCTCTGAAGCTACAGGCTGGGGCTTTGTTCCTGGGACCCAGGTCCCTCCCTCTCTGCTGAACTCTTCCCGCCACACGAATCTCTCAGGGCTGCCGTTTGCTCCAGGGAGCTGGGTAGCCCTTTTCACATTTTTGCTTTTCCTACCAGTCTCAATGTGGCTTCTTCAGTGTTCCTTGGTTGAAGAGTCCAATTAGTTTAGTTCAAAGTTGGTTTATCCAGATGATGGTTCTTAAAATTAAGTTATAATCCACTTTGGTTCTGGGAGTTGTAAGTTGGTACGTCCGCCTACTCCATTGCCATCTTGCCGTCTCTCCCATAGAATTTACTTTTTAAAATCCTCATAAAAACCTGAGATAGGTGTGATAATGCGAAACTTAACAACTTATAAACAGTCCACATCTTCTCTTCTAGGTAATGGTGTCAGCCTACAACAGAGGTCAGTGTTCAACCCCCATGCTCTTTTTCACTATGCCATACGTGTGAGGTCGGCTGTCAATGGGGGAAGGTCACGTGGGGAACCAGGAACTTTCGCTGGAACCGCCCACACTCATGCCTGCTGTAAAGCCAGTTGTCACGGCTATTATCACAGCCGCCTGGCCAATTCAGGTTCGCATTAGATTCGAACAGTTAATAATGAGACAATGGAGCCAAAAACTGGTGAGCCATCAGCTTTAATCCTAGCTTGCACCAGGCAGGCAAGTAAAAACACACACTGGGCTTCAAAACCCACTCATTCAGTGCTCACAAAGCTACTGACTTATCCCAGTTTTCTAACATCAAAGGTTTCTAGCTCACCAGACTTATTCACCTCTGTTTCCTATCTCCTTCTCTCTACACAAACTCTGCACAAACTGGCTCCTTCCTCAGCACTCCACTATCTTGCTACTTCTCCTGGCCTCCTCCACGTGGCCTTTCTCTGCTCTCCTCTCTCATGCTAATCTCAGGAACTAAGAGAGAGCAAGCTCCCAGTCTGCCCCACTTTATAGTGTAGAAATCCAAATCTTTAATCCAATCTACAAACAAGAAAGTCTTTGATACAAAGCCACTTATCTAAGGCATAGATGGGATTCCTCATAAGAGTGCACCACCCCACATCATGCAATCAGTCAAGGGTGTGGGGAAAAGCTTACCCTTAAAACTAAGCCTTAGGCTATAATGACCCGGCCTGCCCACAGCCTGTCCCCCAAAACACATTAATACCAATGGACGCGCTTGTGGGCAGCACCATCTTTAACAAAGTGAGCATAATATATATTTATCTGCCCAACAATCCACTCCTATGCTCACTTTACTACCCCGAATCTATACCACTGGCATCGCAGTACAAGGAAATTAGGTACATTACACAAATTACAGACAAATGACAAATCATACAATTTCAACAATTACAAAGGTAGATTTCACCAGTCTCTGAGCACTTTGCCAAAAGTGCAAAATGCCCTTGGCTTTCTTCCTTGCCATTTGAAAGGCTTCCCGGGGCAGGGCGAGAGCCTCCATCAAAGCTGCCTCCCACCCCCATCAGGGTATTTCACATTGTCCAAAATCCATAAGTCTATCTAACAAAGTAGTCAATCCCCACTCCGGTCATAGTCCAAGAAATTAGTCCACGCACATGGAGCCTTAGCCTCCCCCCTCATTCCTGCCGTCATGGCAATTTTCACACTGTTTTAAAGAGAAGCATGTGGCAATGGCAGTCAGCATTTCCATCTCTGCTCTGGAGAACATGATGGCATTCACCCCTATGGCCCCAAATTGCAGAACTACCAGGAGCATAGCTACTCCTGGCTGCTGGACTCTCACCTTCTGGAGGCTGTGGATTTCAACTCCAGAGTAATACTCCTCATCCTCCAAAGAGGAACTGAAAACACCAGCTCTTGCTGCTGGGCTTGAGCTCCAGGCCACTGCTGCCTTCTGCTCAGCAGGCCTTGCAGCCCCAGCTCTGACCTCAGCTCTGACCTTAGCCCCGGCCTCCCTCTGCTCCTGGCTGTCCACAACATCCAGGCAATCTCCAACTCACGAACCTGTGATTCCTCCTCCAGCATCTGCTCTATTTCCAGGCAAATCTAACGAACCTGGCTGGCCTCCTCCTCCAGTGCTTCCTCCGGTTCCAGGGTCGGCATCTGTAAAGCCAGTGGCCAAGGCCATTATCAGAGCTGCATGGCCAATGCAAGTTTGCATTAGATTCAGACAGTTGGTAATGAAACAACGGAGCCAAGAACTGGTGGGCCAACATCTTTAATTCTAGCTTGCACCCGGTGGGCAAGTAAAAACACACACTGAGCTGCAAAACCCACTCATTCAGTGCTCACAAAGCTACTGACTTACCCGAGTTTCCTAGAATCAAAGGTTTCTAGCTCACCAGACTTATTCACCTCTGTTCCCCATCTCCTTCTCCAGCACAAACTCTGCTCAAACTGTCTTCTTCCTCAGCATTCTACCATCTTGGCTGCTTCTTCTATCTAATACTAACCTCAGGAACCAAGAGAGAGAGAGAGAGCAAGCTCCCGGTCTGCCCCACTTTATAGTGTAGAAATCCAAATCTTTAAGCCAATCTAAAAATAAGAAAGTCTCTGATACAAAGTCATTTATCTGAGGCATAATGGAAGGATTCCTCATGAGAGTGTACCACCCCACATCATCCAATCAGTCAAGGGTGTGGGGAAAAGCTTACTCTTAAAACT
Source organism: Rhynchonycteris naso (assembly GCA_037038555.1). Classification (NCBI taxonomy): domain Eukaryota; kingdom Metazoa; phylum Chordata; class Mammalia; order Chiroptera; family Emballonuridae; genus Rhynchonycteris; species Rhynchonycteris naso. The sequence goes on along the minus strand of CM072995.1, from coordinate 304,222,067 downwards.
AAGCCTTAGGCTATAACGACCCGGCCTGCCCACAGCCTGTCCCCCAACAAACATTAATATCAATGGACTTGCTCATGGGCAGCGCCATCTTTAACAAAATGAGCATAATATATTTTATCTTCCCAACATCCGCCAAAAGAAACTTACCAGGGGCACTTTGAAAAAGAACTACTGTCAGCCAATGAAATTTTGCCACATCATATCAACCTGACCACCCTATGGATGCTATAAATTACCCCCAGGTGGGAGAATCCATGTGACCTCTCTGGCCCATCTCGTGGACCAAAGAACCTTGTCTGGGATGCGCTCTACTAAATAAAACTTTTGCTATTCCATACTTGGTGGCTACTCCCTTCTTTCTTCCTCAGCGGGGAAAATATCTTACATTTGGTGCTGAAACAGGGGAGGAGCTTGAAGCCTGCTGGAGCTACTCCTTTCCTCTTCCCTTCCTAGGAAAAATGAGAACCTCTGACCTCCCACCCACTTCAGAACATGGTGCAGTAAGTCCCTTGCCTCCAGTCTCCCCTCAGTTCTTTCCGCCAAGACTTCCTGTCTGTAATCACAGCTGCGTCAGGGACCTCTTATCCATTCTGAGTGCGTGTGTGCCTGTGGAGACTTCCTGGACACACCCACTCTACCTAACTGTCCGGTAACCAGAGCTTGAGTTGCGGGATGCCAATTCTCATCTCTGTTTACTCCGAGGGCTGAGAGTGGCCATAGGGGCACAGGAATCTAGTCCTGACTCAAAAACATTCCTGGAGCACCTTATCCGGAATATCTTCCTCCCTAAAGAAAAGGAAACTAATCTTCTTCTGCAATGTGGCTGTGCCACAATACCCACTGGATAATCGAACCAGTTGGCCTCCTGAAGGGACTTTGAATTTTAACACCCTCACCAATTTAACTATTGCCAAAGAACTGGGAAATGTTTGGAGATCCCTTACATTCAAGGCCTCTAGTAATAGCGCTCCCGTCCTAATCTCTATGCTGCCTGTTCTACGGCACAGGCCCTTTTTGGCCAGAGAAACTTCAACTAAAACCTCCACTCCTGATCTTTCCTCCTTCACCTACCCCCTTGAGGAACTCTCTCCCCTCCTGCCTGACTTTTGGTGGCGCCCCTCTCTTGGGACCCCTTCCTGGTCCCTCTGTTGACCTCTTCCACTTGGGTCTCTTCGCACCAGGAAGCCCCCTCCCCTTCTAGCCAAGAGCCCCCTCCCTTCTCCACTGTGTTCTTAAGCCCCTCCACTGTCAGGTCATCCTCTGCCAGCCATTGGCCCCTACCCGAGTTTGCAGGGCTCATGACTCCACGGCCAAGCCCCGGTCTTCTTGCTGGATGGTCTGGCCCTGTCCTGGCTCTGGCCCCAGTGTTTCCAGCTGGATCTGGGTGCCAGGCTCCCCAGGAGCACCCCTCCCTTATTCTCAACCCCCAAACCCCTATCTGAGACCTGTGAGCTTGGCATTTAAAGTTTTTAATGGTCGCAGCTAGTAGGAAAAGGCTGAGGCTGCTCCCAGGCCCACATGCAGCAGAAGGTAATGCTCCAAACCCCAGGTCTTGTGGCAGCCCTGAGGCCGGCAGATCAACAGGGGCAAGGCATAGGAGGTGCCCAACCCAGGTCCAGGCCACAAAGAGGAATCTCATCAGGAACTTGCTTTAAATGAGGCAAGGAGGGTCACTGGACCTGGCAGTGCCCCTGCCCAAGGCCGCCCACTAAGCCTGCCCTAACTGCAAGCAGCCCGGTCACTGGTGGAGCAATTGCCCCCTTTGGGAAACAGGTTCTTCTTTGGCACCTCCACGTGGAGGACAAGCCACCCAAATGAGAGGCCAAACCAGCCAGGCGGGCCCATCGCTAGAACTCCTCTGCCTCATGGAGGACCGACATGGCCCAGACTCGAAGACCCTCATCACACTTGCCAAGCCCAGGGTAATGCTACAGGTAGCGGGTAAGTCCATCTCATTTCTTGTGGACATGGGGCTACCTTCTCTGTGTTGCCATCACACTGTGGACCTCTAGTTCCCTCATAGATCTTGGTTACAGGAGTTAATGGGACCCCTTCTTTTCCCCTTTGCACGCCATCCCTGACATGTAGTTTGGATGCAGTGATCACCACCTCCTCCACCCTAGAATCCCAATAGCTTCCAGAGGTCACCACCTTCCAGAAAGCAGAGCTAATTGCCCTCACGTGGTCACTCACTCTGGCCCAGGGAAAATGCGTAACTATATATACTGACTCTAAATATGCTTTTCTTATCACCCACAACCACTCTGTCATCTGAAAGGAAATGGGCTTCCTCACTACCAAGGACTCCCCATAATTAATGCTACCCTCATTTCTAAACTTTCAGGCATTACAGCTTCCCGCTGAGGTGGCTGTGGTACATTGTAGGAGCCATCAAACCTCTCAAGACCCAATGTCCTTGAAAAATGCTCTGGCTGATGCAGTGGCTCGAAACCTCACCCTGGGAGCCTCCCCCACTCCTCTCATGTTTCTCTCCACCTCCTTGAAACCTTCCTATACTCCTCAGGAAGAACAGGCCCTCCTCAAAAAAGGTAGAGACGTGTGCAACCAGGGATGGGTATTTCTTGGAGATAGAATTGCCTTACCAAAAGGACAGGCTGAAACTCTCCTTTCTGATATTCATTGTTCCTTACAGATAGGGCCCAAAGCTCTCTATTGGTTCTTATAACCACTTTTTCTTCCCAGGCCTCCAGCAAACTATTGAAAAGGTACACACATCATGTACTGACTGTTCCAAAGCCTCTACACAAGGGGGACTCCGTCCCCGCTTCCCTACTCATCAACTGAGGGGGCACGTGCCAGGCCAGGATTGGCAAATTGACTTCACTCATATGCCCCCTCACAAAAAACTCCTTTATCTCTTAACTTTTGTGGATACCTTTTCAGGATGGATAGAAGCCTTTCCCACCTCTTGGGCGACAGCAGACACCATTGCCTCCATTCTCGTTGAAAACATCAATGTCCTCAACCATCTGCAAGAGAAGCTGAGCAAGAATTTCTCCTCCTACAACCTGCTTAACTCCTGATGGCAGCCACCCATCCTCACCAGGGCTGCCCCTATCCTAGGTCCTTTTCTAATTTTCAGTATATTACTCATATTTGCTCCTCTTTTTTAAATTCTTTCAGGTCCGCATCCATAAGATTTCTCAAGTCACGGTCAAACAGATGCTCCTACACCCATATACATGTTGCCCCTCAGAGACACCACCTTCCAACCTCCCTTCCCCACAATACCTCTAACCAGCAAGAAGTAGCCAGATGAATAGCAGCACTCCTTTCTAATATAAAATGTGGGAATGTGAGGTCGGTTGGCAATGGGGGAAGGTCACGTGAGGAACCAGGCCTGGGAACTTTAGCTGGAACCACCCACACCCATGCCCACCAATAGAAACTTCCAGAAGCACTTTGAAAAAAATGACTGTCAGCCAATGAAATTTCACCACATCATATCAACCTGACCACCCTACCAACGCTATAAATTAGCAGTCTTGCTTTGTAGAAGCCATTAAGTAGAGCGGCAGTTTTCAACTGGTGTGCCACAAGATTTTTTTTTTTTTTTGTATTTTTCCGAAGCTAGAAGCAGGGAAGCAGTCAGACTCCTGCACACGTGGATCTCCCGACCGAGATCCACCTGGCAGGCCCACCAGGGGGCGATGCTCTGCCCATCTGGGGTGTTGCTCTGTTGCAACCAGAGCCATTCTAGCACCTGAGGTGGAGGGCATGGAGCCATCCTCAATGCCCAGGCCAACTTTGCTCCAATAGAGGCTTGGCTGCGGGAGGGAAAGAGAGAGATAGAAAAGAAGGGGGAGAGGGTGGAATAGCAGATGGGCGCTTCTCATGTGTTCCCTGACTGGGAATCGAACCCGGGACTTCCACACACACCAGGGCTGGCACTCTACCACTGAGCTAACCCGCCAGGGCTGGTGTACCACAAGAATTTTCAAAACATACAATGCCTGACTAGTCAAGGGCACTGGCCTCTTGTTCTTGAGATTGTCAAATAAAAAAATGGCAACAGCCAACATAACCATAGCCATATGATGTTAATGAATCAAAATTATACCAATTTTTTTTGTTGGATCAGGAAAAGTATACTTCTTGTTGTGCCGCAGAATTATAGTAATTAGTTTATTTGTCCCATGAGATGAAAAAGATTGAAACACACTGAGTAGAGGAGACCTCTACATACTCTGCTTCTCCTTGGGTGGCTGGCATTAGTGAGCCAGGCGTCACATCAGTGGTTGCCAACACAATTCTAGGGGAAAGAATAAGCATTTGAATCTTGTTCTCTCCAAAAATGGAGATATAGACTGTTTATTCTTTTAATTTTGATATACTAATTTTAAATTCAGAAATTTATTTTAGAGTGGGATTTATAAAACATTTAAAAACATTTGTCTCTTTCTCTCACTTCCTCTCTCTTTAAAATCAATGAATAAAAAAAATCACATTTTAGGGACAGATAGAAATAGGCTTATTTCTTCAAACATGGAAAGTATCAAGCATCTACTGGCATTTCTGACAAATTAATAAAGCAGAATAGATTAATATTGTTATCAGAATTGTTCATTCCTTGAATAAAGACAGCATCCCTGGAATGAGGTGAGAAGATCAAGGGAAGTTTATTCCTAAGAAAACCAGATAAGAGAAAAATAATGGAGGAACTGTTTTGGGTTAAATTTCCTAAATAATTAATTATAAAAGATGAACTAGGTCAAAGAAAAATAAATTAGAAACTGCTTTCCTATTATGTTTGATAAATAATAATAAATACATGTGCTCTTGCTCTGCCTCTCTGTTTCTCCCCATTCTGACAAGTTTCCCAAAATATGTCAGTTGCTATATCCCTCCCTGTCCACCTTTGCCCGTTGTTTATTCACCTGCCCTATTCCTCAACCTCCACTGAAGTAAAGGAAGAAGGAGAAGAATTCAAATTGTTTTTCTCTCCAGCTTTACTGTAAGCCCAGTAAAGGCAACTTATTACCTGTTGAATGGATGAACAGGCATCTCCTGAAACTGAAGTATCTTAAGCATTAGCAGAAGCTTCCTCCCGCTGTGGAAATCTGAGTGTTGTCTAGTCCTCAACTTTCTGTGTTTTGGATAAGATATGTGTTTTCATAAACAGAGGGTTTTCTCTGCTTATAAGGAAGGAAAAAAGGCAAAGCTAGCTCTTGCTGTAATTGTCAAGCTTGAATTCTCGCTCTTCCCTGTCCCTTCTATGCCTTGTAAATAAGTTATTTCTCCCAATGAAAATAAAGTTAGGAAAAAGATTCAAAATTTTTTTTATATATATTTTATTATTATTAATTCTAATAGGGTGACACCAATAAATCAGGGTACATATGTACAATGAAAACATCTCCAGGTTATCTTATCATTCAATTGTGTTGCATACCCATCACCAAAAGTCAAATTGTCCTCTGTCACCTTCAATCTGGTTTTCCCTGCATCCCTCCCCTCCTCCCTATCCCACTCTTCCCTCCCTCCCCCCATCCCATAACCACCACTCTCTTGTCCATGTCTCATACCCTCACTTTCATGTCCCACCTATGTATGTAATCGTGCTGTTCTCAGTTTTTCTTTTTTTCTGATTTACTTATTTCACTCCGTATAATGTTATCAAGGTACATCCATTTTGTTATAAATGATCCGATGTCATCGTTTCTTATGGCTGAGTAGTATTCCATAGTATATATGTACCATAGCTTTTTAATCCACTCGTCTTCTGACGGACACTTGGGCTGGTTCCAGATCTTCGCTATTGTGAACAATGCTGCCACGAACATGGGGGCGCATTTCTTCTTTTCGAACAGTGCTATGGTGTTCTTAGGGTATATTCCTAAAAGTGGGATAGCTGGGTCAAAAGGCAGTTTGATTTTTAATTTTCTGAGGAATCTCCAAACTGTTTTCCACAGTGGCTGCACCAGTCTGCATTCCCACCAGCAGTGCAGAAGGGTTCCCTTTTCTCCACATCCTTGCCAGCACTTATTCTGTGTTGTTTTGCTGATAAGTGCCATTCTGACTGGTGTGAGGTGATATCTCATTGTGGTTTTAATTTGCATTTCTCTAATGATTAGTGATGTTGAGCATTTTTTCATATGCCTATTGGCCATCTGTATGTCCTCTTTGGAGAAATTTTTATTCATTTCTTTTGCCCATTTTTTGATTGGGTTGTTTGTCTTCCTGGTGTTGCGTTTTATAAGTTCTTTATAAATTTTAGTTATTAACCCCTTATCACATGTGCTGTCGAATATGTTCTCCCATTGTGTGGTTTGTCTTTTTATTCTGTTCCTATTGTCTTTAGCTGTGCAAAAACTTTTTAGTTTGATATAGTCCCATTTGTTTACCTTGCCTTTTATTTCAGTTGCCCATGAAGATAAATCGGCAAATATACCGCTGCTACAGATGTCGGAGAGCTTGCTGCCTATGTTTTCTTCTAAGATGCTTATGGTTTCACGGCTTACATTTAAGTCTTTTATCCATTTTGAGTTTGTTTTTGTGAATGGTGTAAGTTGATGGTCTAGTTTCATTTTTTTGCAGGTAGATGTCCAATTTTCCCAACACCATTTGTTAAAGAGGCTGTCTTTACTCCATTGTATGTTCTTTCCTCCTTTGTCAAATATCAGTTGTCCATAAAGCTGTGGGTTTATTTCTGGGTTCTCTGTTCTGTTCCATTGATCTATGTGCCTGTTCTTATGCCAGTACCAGGCTGTCTTGAGTATAATGGCCTTGTAGTAAACCTTGATATCAGGAAGAGTGATACCTCCTGCTTTATTTGTTCTTTTTAAGATTGCTGAGGCTATTCGTGTTCTTTTTTGGTTCCATATAAATTTTTGTAATATGTGTTCTATATCTTTGAAGTATGTCATTGGTATTTTAATTGGTATTGCATTGAATTTATAAATTGCTTTGGGTAATATAGACATTTTAATGATGTTTATTCTTCCTAGCCATGAGCACGGTATATGCTTCCACTTGTTTGTATCTTCCTTGATTTCTTTTATCAATGTTCTATAATTTTCTCAGTACAAGTCTTTAACCTCCTTGGTTAAATTTACTCCTAGGTACTTTATTTTTTTGGCTGCAATACTGAAGGGGATTGTTTCCTTAATTTCTTTTGCTGATATTTCATTGTTGGTGTATAGAAATGCCTCTGATTTCTGAGTATTAATTTTATATCCTGCCACCTTGCTGAATTCATTTATAAGGTCCAGTAGTTTTTTGACTGAGACTTTAGGGTTTTCAATATACAATATCATATCATCTGCAAATAGTGACAGTTTTACTTCTTCTTTTCCAATTTGGATGCCTTTTATTTCTCCTTCTTGTCTGATTGCTGTAGCTAGGACTTCCAGAACTATGTTGAATAAGAGTGGTGAAAGGGGGCAACCCTGACTGGTTCCTGATCTTAAGGGGATTGCTTTTAATCTTTGTCCATTTAGTATGATGTTTGCTGTCGGTTTATCGTAGATGGCCTTTATCATGTTAAGGAATGATCCCTGTATTCCCACTTTACTGAGAGTTTTGATCATGAATGGGTGCTGGATTTTATCAAATGCCTTTTCTGCATCTATTGAAATTATCATGTGATTTTTGTCCTTCCTTTTGTTTATGTGATGAATCACATTGATTGATTTGCGAATATTGAACCAGCCTTGCCTCTCCAGAATAAATCCCACTTGATCGTGGTGTATGATTTTTTTCATATATTGCTGGATCCAGTTGGCTAATATTTTTTTTGAGAATTTTAGCGTCTAAATTCATCAGGGATATAGGCCTATAATTTTCTTTCTTTGTGTTGTCTTTGCCCGGTTTTGGGATCAGAATTATGCTCGCCTCATAAAAGGAGTTTGGAAGTCTTCCTTCCTCTTGAATTTTTTGAAATAGCTTGAGGAGGATAGGAGTTAGTTCTTCTTTGAATTTTTGATAGAATTCACTTGTGAAGCCATCAGGCCCAGGACTTTTCTTTTTTGGGAGTTTTTTGATAACTGTTTCTATCTCATTTGCTGTAATTGGTCTGTTTAGGTGTTCTGATTCTTCCAGATTGATTTTTGGTAGGTTGTATGATTCAATAAATTTGTCCATTTCACCAAGATTGTCTAATTTTTTGGCATATAGTTCTTCATAGTATTTTCTTACAATGCTTTGTATTTCTGTTGTGTCAGTTGTTATTTCTCCACTGTCCTTTCTAATTTTATTTGAGTCCTCTCTCTTTTTTTCTTGGTGAGTCTAGTTAAAGGTTCATCAATCTTGTTTACCTTTTCAAAGAACCAGCTTCTTGTTTCATTGATCCTCTGTATTGTTTCCTTAGCCTCTATGGCATTTATTTCTGCTCTGACCTTTATTATTTCCTTCCTTCTACTTGTCTTGGGTTTTATTTGTTGTTGTTTTTCTAGTTCTTTTAGATGCAGGGTCAGGTTGCTTATTTGAGCTTTTTCTAGCTTCTTATGATATGCCTGTAGTGCAATAAACTTCCCTCTCAGAACTGCTTTTGCTGTGTCCCATAAATTTTGAGTTGATGTATGCTCATTATCATTTGTTTCTAGAAACTTTTTTTTCTTCTTTGATCTCATTGTTAATCCATTCATTATTTAATAACATGCTATTTAGTTTCCAAGTGTTTGAGTATTTTTCATTTTTTCTTTTGTGGTTAATTTCTAGTTTCATGGCATTGTGATCAGAGAAAATGCTTGATATGATTTCAATCTTCTTAAATTTATTGAGACCATTTCTGTGTCCTAACATGTGGTCTATCCTAGAAAACGTACCATGAGCGCTTGAGAAGAATGTATATTCTACTGCTTTAGGGTGAAAAGTTCTGAAGATATCTATTAAATCAAGTTGATCTAGTGTCTCCTTTAAGTCTGCTGTTTCTTTATTAATTTTCTTTCTTGAGGATCTATCCAGTGTTGTTAGAGGGGTATTGAAATCCCCTATTATGATAGTATTGCTGTTAATCTCGCCCTTTATATCCATCAAAGTCTGCTTTATGTATGTCAGGGCTCCTATATTTGGTGCACAGATATTTACAATAGTTATATCTTCCTGTTGAATTGTTCCCTTTATCATTATGTAGTGTCCTCCTTTATCTCTTACTACAGCCTTTGTTTTAAAGTCCATTTTGTCTGATATAAGTATTGCTACCCCTGCTTTTTTTTCATTTCCATTTGCATGAAATATTTTTTTCCATCCTTTTACCTTCAGTGTATGAGCATCTTTTGTTTTAAGGTGTGTCTCTTGTAAACAGCATATGTATGGGTCCTGTTTCTTTATCCATGCAGCTACCCTATGTCTTTTGATTGGATCATTTAATCCATTTACATTTAAGGTTATTATTGATATGTAGTTGTTTATTGCCATTTTATTCTTTAAAGCTGTATTCTTCTTTTGCTCTATTCATTCCTCCCTTTAAACTGTTCACAAGAGGCCCCTTAGTATCTCTTGCAGAATTGGTTTGGTTTTTATGAATTCCTTGAGGCTTTCTTTTTCTGGGAAGCTCTTTATTTCTCCTTCAATTTTAAACGTTAGCCTTGCTGGATAAAGTAGTCTTGGTTGTAAGTTCTTGTTCTGCATTACTTTGATTATTTCTTGCCATTCCCTTCTGGCCTCAAGTGTTTCTGTTGAGAAGTTCGATGTCATCCTTATGGGGGCTCCTTTGTAGGTGATAGTCTTTTTTTCTCTAGCAGCTTTTAAAATTTTTTCTTTATCCATAAGCTTTGGTATTTTAACTATGATGTGTCTTGGTGTAGATCTTTTGGGGTTTCTCCTTAATAGAGTTCTCTGTGCTTCTTGAATGTGTGGAGTGTTTCCCAGCCTTAATTTAGGAAAGTTTTCTGCTATGATTTGATTGAACAAAGTTTCCATTTCCTGTCCTCTCTCCTCTTCTTCAGGCACCCCTATAATGCGAATGTTGTTTCTCTTCATGTTGTCACAAAGCTCCCTTAGAGTTTCCTCACATTTTTTAAGTCTCTTTTCCTTTTTCTTCTCTGCTTCTGTGCCTTTGTTTATTGTGTCCTCTAACTCGCTTATTCAATCCTCAGCGTCATCCATCCTGCTTTTAATTCCTTCCATTGTGGTCTTCAGTTCTGATACTGTATTTGTCATTTCTGTCTGATTCTTTTTTATTATTTCAATTTCATTTTTTATACTTGTTATCTCTTTATTTAGGTGTTCATAATGACTATCCATTGTTGCTCTAATTTCTTTGAACATCCTAACTATCATTATTCTAAATTCTGCTTCTGGTAATTTGGTTATATTTCATTCAGGTCCTTCTCTGGGGATTTCTCTTGATTCATTTGGTTTGCATTCCTCTGCCTGCCCATTTTTTCTGTGTATAAGCAAGTTGTGGCCACTGGAGTCCAGTAGGTGTTGCCTTTGTGTTCTCTAGGTGTGGTCTATCTGCAGGCCCCCCACTCCCTCTGCCGGTGCCTAGGGTGGTTGGGTATGAGCGTTGCCAGCGCCGGGCCCATTGTGGCTTTTGCTGTGATTTCTGCCTCTCCTCCGTTGGAGGGGCTGTCACTGAAGTCACAAGATTAGCACCAAGGCTAGAGGTGAGCACCTTTCCTCAGCTGCGGACCCAGCCTATTTCCGGACTTCCACCCAGAACCAGCAGTCGGAGCCTGCTCGCTACAGTTCCGCGGGTTAGGCGGGGCTTTTGACGTGCTCTCAGCTGTAAGCTTATGCCCGTCCGGAGCTTTAGCCCCGCCCTCGAGGCCAGGGCCCTTTGCGCAGGGTCGGAAACCAAGGTTTATTGGGGCGGGCGTGTTTGCTGGCTTCCGCTCAGCTGTGTACTTCTGCTCGTCCCGGACTCTACCCCGCCTCCGCGTTCGGAGCCCGCTCGTGCACGTATGAATGCTATCCGCGGTTTCTCCGGCCGGATGGGGATAGTAGCGTGGGCTCAGCTACGAGTCTCCACTTTTCTTGGGGTCTACCCCATTCCCGCACTCGGAGCCCGCTTGCGCACGTATACTGGCCAACCGTGGTTTCTCCGGCCGGGGGGGGGGGGGGGACTGGTAGCGTCGGCTCAGCCACGAGCCCCTGCCCGTCCCTGGTCCTAGCCCGGTCCCCGCGGTCAGGGCCGGCTTGCGCAGGGCCTGCCTGTTCCTGGCCTCCCGCTTTGTCCCCGTAAGTGGGATTAAAGGCGGGCCCGCAGCTTCCGGACTGCTCTCACGCGTCCCCTCCGACCCTCTGGGCTAGACCGAGCTCCCACCGGCTTGGCCTCTGCCCATGCCGACAGAACCGCCTTTCAGTGTCCTGCCGCCTACCATGCCCTTAAGCAGCCCTCAGCAGAGTAGGAAGGGACCTAATACTCCACACTGTAGGCCTGGGAGCTCCCTCACTTGTTTCACAGCTCAATACTGTCCAAATGCCTCTTCTAGGCTCTAGGACTGCAGGCTGGGGCTTGGTTCCTGGGACCCAGGTCCCTCCCTCTCCGCCAAACTTTCCTCCCGCCCCGCGGGTCTCTCCGGGCTGCCGTTTGCTCCGGGGAGCTGGGAAGCCCTCTTCGCGTTTTCGCTATTCCTACCAGTTTCAATGTGGCTTCTGCAGTGTTCCTTGGTTGAAGAGTCCACTTAGTTTTGTTCAAAGTTGGTTTATCTAGGTGATGGTTCTTAAAATTGAGTTGTAATCCACTTTGGTTCTGGGAGTTGGAAGTTGGTACGTCCGCCTACTCCGTCGCCATCTTGCTCCCTCCAAAAGATTCAAATTTAACAGGCTCATTAGTAATTGCATTTCAATCTTTCTTTTGAACAAATTTATAGTCTTCATTAAGATGAAAGAAAATGCAATAGAAAAATAATGCAGAGATATGCATTAACAGTTTAAGTGAAGCAAAAATATTTTAATTCTTACCAAGTAATTCAAAATGTATATTAAAATGAGACTGTTTTGTCTACAAGATTGATGAAAATGTAATAGATTGAGCATATCCACTTTAGGTGAAAATGTAGGTAAATAGGTACTTTGCTGTTTTATTAATGGGCACAACAACAGAAAGAGCCTTTCTTGAGAGAAATTTGGAAATATTGAAACAAAATTTAAGTACATTATCTTTAACTCTGCCACTCCATGAGCTATGGGTTTATTATAGCATGCTTAGAAGAGTGAAATGGTTAGTAATAGGGGAGTGATGGGCAATCTTTTGAGCTTGGTGTGTCAAAATTCGCCAAAAAACCGAGCATGACTCTGGTGGTGTGTCACTTTGAGAAAAACGGCCTAAACGGAAGTCCCAGAACTAGATGCTCTGTGCCAGAGTTCTGTTGTCTTGGCCTACAGACGTCTGGCACAGAGTGTCTACACTACGGCAAATGTTTTATACTCGGCCATAGCACCTGGCCCTGCAGAGCTGAGGATGAAACGTCCTTCTCGGCATGCGGCCCCATACTTCTCTGGTATGTGGCTGCGTGTCATCAAAAATGGCTATGCGTGTCAGTGCTGACACGTGTGTCATAGGTTCGCCATCACCGTAACAGAGGATAGTTAAGTAAATTAAGAAAAATCTATACTGTGAGATATTTTTGGAGGTTTTTCAAAAATACCAAGATATAGCTCTAAATACAGACACGAAAATATGGCCATAATGCATAATATAAAAACAAGTTTTCTGCTAAAAAAAAGTCTTTAATTACCTGGTTATATATGCAAAGAAATAAATTATATGAGATAACCAGAATTTCCTTTTCTGCCAGAAAAAGGTCAAAACATTTTATTCCCTTAATTTTTTTCTTTGTAAATAAAGTTAAATAGTAAAACAAAAATTCATAAGCTGCCTTCCTGTCTACCCCCACCCCCTACCTCCTCCTCCCCCTGTCCCTAGTCTCCTGTGCTGGCTCCCTTTCCTTCTTCCCACTCACAGACATGGGTGTCCAGCTAAGCAGACAAAACTGCTCTAAGTACATGGAGACATTCTCTATTAGTTAAGGTTAAAATGAGTAAGCCTGCATTTTTTGAGCTCTGGTTTCCTTTTGTAAGCCAAACTGAAAAAAGAAATTCCCTGGACCAGATGCTTTAAAAACGAAGCTCCCAGGACCATGAAGGAATGTCTTAAAGATATTGTATGCGACTGACCAGGCGGTGGTGCAGTGGATAGAGCCTTGGACTGGGATGTGGAGGACCCAGGTTCGAAACCCCAAAGTCACTGGTTTGAGCGTGGGCTCATCTGGTTTGAGCAAGGCTCACCAGCTTGGGCATGGGATCATAGACGTGACCTCATTGTCACTGACTTGAGCAAGAGGTCACTTGCTCTGCTGTAGCAACCCTCCCCCCCCCCATCAAGGCACAGATGAGAAAGCAATCATTGAACAACTAAGGAGCTGCAATGAAGAATTGATGCTTCTCATCTTTCTCCCTTCCTGTTTGTCTCTATCTGACTCTGTCTCTGTCAAAAAAATAAAATAAAATAAAATAAAAAGGTATTGTTTGCATCAAAATCACCCACGTTCATGCCCCCTTCATCCAGGTCATGTCCCCTGCCATAGCAAGCATCTTTCTTGGGATCAGAGAGGTCGGTAAAACCTTCTGACTTCCTTGACTTTCTCCTCCTCCTTCTGAACTTTGGCACTGGCTCTACTGTCCACATCTGGATGGTGCATCATTGATTCCAGTACGCTTTCTTGACCTTATCCTTAGCAGCATTCTTGTCCACTCCCAGGATCTTGTAGTAATTTTTCCTCTTTGTCTTCTTCAGTTCCAGCTGTGCATTTTTTAGGAGTTGTTCGTGTTCTTTTGTTTTCTCCATCTGATACACTTTTTCATAGTCCAACATGGCTACTTCCTGCTGTTCTGTGCCCGTGTAACACTGAGCTCTCCTTAAGCAGGTTTTCATATAAGTATCATCAAGCTTCCCTGCATTGTGCAGCCTTCTATTGCATCACCTCGTTTCCTAGGCTTGGAATTAACCCAACCCCGATTATAGGAGAGTTTAGCATTTATTTTATATTGTTGGGGTATATCCCCAGGGCTTCTGTGTACAGTTCATAGGTTAACATGAAATTTCCTTTTTTGGAGGCTTTATTCTCATCAACTTTCTTTGCTTTATATGCTTTGGCATTCTGCACAAGCCTTCTTATGGTCAGGAGTCATCCTGACAGCCTGTACAAAAAACTGAACCACCTTCTCAATAAAATCTTCAAAACAAAGGCAGAGAGTTCATATATACAGAGCATCTACATCGGTGGAATCCATTCGTAAAATGTCAATGGCCAAAGACTGTAATTCTGGATACTGATGCAGCCTTGCTAAACATTATGCTTTGAGGATTTTGAAGTGATGGCAAGCAGAAACAAATTCTAGGGCACAGTCCATGCAGAAAACAACCTTCTGAAAATGCTGCTCCTCAAAAATCTGTTTCTGCTATTTTTTTCATATTTTATGACTACATTAGTATTCTTGAACTCCTGTTGTGCCTGAGAATTTTTGTGATTTAATTCGAGGGCTCTCTGAAAACTGCAACATCCTGCCATAGCATTTGTCCCCTTGTAGATGTCCCAGGATGAACCTCTCATCCAACCTCACTTACTGCTGTGCTTCTCCAAGAGCTTCCTGGAACCTCCCGAGCATAACTAAGGCGGCTACTGGATTCCCAAAGTAGCTAGCATTTTTAGGACACATATCTGCAGCTTTTGTATAACAATTATAAGCTTCTTTACAATCTTTCCTGGCATCGTATGCATGTCCTTGTTCCTTGAAAGACTGCTTTGTTCTTCACTGCTTTGTCATTGGACAGCTCTAGCTGGGTCGCTGCTGTAGCACCGCTGGGAGAAGAGAGCCTAACCGGAAAATATTAATGTTGAACAAGTGGTTGCTTTGAGCTGGCGCCAGGGGAAGGTTGATATGTATGCACTTCAGTGTAACAAATGAGGACTGTCTCTTGTATCCTGGGACGCCATGATTTTTATCATCTCAATTTTTATATTGTAAACTCAGGGGAGAAAACTTTCAAATAAAATTTTTAACCTAATTAAGACAACTTTTTATTTTTCTTTCTTTTTCCCCCTATATATGGCATTTGAGTACTTTATCTGTGCTATGTGCTTTGCCAGACTACTGTGAATATGCAAGCATACACAGACACATACACACACACACACTCATTGATGTCCCTGCTCTCATACATTTTCCTTCACTGTAGCATTCCTATACCTGCTATTATTTTGCTTAAAATGATATCTTATGCTCTGGCCAAATAGCTCAATTGGTTAGAGTGTTGTCCTGAAGTGCAGAGGTTGCCAGTTTGAACCCTGGTCAGGGCACATACAGGGACAGATTGATGTTCCTGTCTCTCCCCACCACCCCTCCTTTTTTTCCTCTAAAATTAATAACTAAAAAGGTTTTTTTTAAAGAAGTATATCTTATTACCTAATTTAATAACTATTTTGAATGTTATATCAAAAAGAAGTCCCCAAATACACATAATTATTCCCTTCAAATTTGGCAGTTAGGATATATACATACCCTTTCTGTGTGAAGGGATCTATGACACAACGAGCCGGTAGTTTCTACGTACAAATTACTGAGTGTGCTAAGGAGAAAATTAGAGATAAGGTCCAAGAGATGTCACCTAGGATTCCTCTTATTGCACAAGCAGATCCGAGAAGTGGATCAGGTACACTGATTATCTTTCATGTCCCATACAGGTCGCTATGAACCAAGCACTTTGCATATTTACCTCTGTTGATTCTCACAACAACCACACTACAATAATTAGTGTTCTCATTTTGACAAGAAAAGTGAGCTCAGAGTAATTTTTAAGTGAAGTATGATTCACTAGCACTGACAAAGCTTCGCCTTCTAAGTTCCCCCTTTCCATTCAGGTATTTGATTAAGACTTACATAGTTGCCACGTTCAATCCTCCAAAAACCCTAGCTTAATACATATTCTTATATCAAACTTACATTTGAGGAAATCCAGAGAAAATACAGTATTGGGTTCACATCAGCACTAGTAAGTGATGCAATCTCACAATAAGAGTAGGCCCCTTCCCCGCCCCAAGTAAGCGGGGGATCTCTCTGTTCAAGTTTTCTTGATTATTGTTACCACAATGAACATCCTCCATTCTCCTTCGGTGGGATCAGGTCATTGTCCCTCCTTCGTATGTTTCCAAGTTTTCCTTTCCATTTCTGTGGAAACCAGAGGGATGAAAAGGGCACAGGACCAGGCTATTGGGGTCCTAGAAAGAAGAGAAGAATGACAAAAAGGTGGCCTTGTGAGTTTAATAAAGAGGCTGATAATAAACTTACTAACATGGCATGGTGACATGATCACCCCTACATAGAACTTCCACTGCTGACACAAAGCACCACATACTCTGCCTCTGGAAAGTCCCCTAAATGAAGAACAGGGTTTCTCTTCCCAGAGGCCACAACCTGGAATGTATGGTCTCTTCCCTGACCTTCTGCAGAATCCATGCTTTTTATAATTCCACTGAAAAGAATTCAAACCTGCTTTCCTACAGTGCCTGGAATTTTGGAGTTCAAACTGTGCATGCCTACTTATTAAAGGACAGTCCTGTCACTCATTTCAGTTGTGCCTATAGATACAGATAGATCCTCAGGCAACTTTATTTCTCCAGAGGCAGAATGATAGTGGCTATGAGAATAAACCTCCAGTAAAAAGATTTTAATCAGAATCATTAGTCTGCTCCTCATTAGATTTTGACAATTTATTATACCTGTCTGAGCTAATCTTTGCAAAGTGCCAAAGCTAATATAATTTTCTTAAAATTATTGTGATGAGTTTAAGTGTGGCAACCTAGTATCAGTGGCTATTATTATTATCATCATTACTTCATTATTATTTTACAGGTCTAAAAACCTTCATAGTTTCCACATTGAGTAATACTGTCTATCCTTCCTGATCCCCAGGATTGGACTTTTCTCTTAAAGTTTGACTCACATCTCATCTGCCTGACTACCTTGGGTGTGTCCCAATTCTCCTGGTCTTTTTCCAGCCCTCAGACCACATGGCTTTCTTAGCTGCCCCTTGATACCTGGATAACTCTGTTGAGTACCATCAGGACCAATCAGAACAAGCCTCTGTTTCTTGCACATTGGCCAGGATAAGATGACAAGACAGGCTTTTTTATCTTCTGTAATCTAAACTTTCAACCTTATGACTCTACTTTCAAGCTTTCCCCAAAAGTTTATTGTCTTTTTTTTTTTTTTTAAGGATAAATTTTTTATTCAAGTGGCTGCAAACAGGAAACCGGAGGGAGGGGGCAGGTTGGGACAATAAGGGCTACCTCCTCCTAGGCAGAACAGGGGGAGAAGGTGGCCCCTACACCCTCCGCCATTAACAAGGTGGCCCCTACACTCTCCGCCATTAACAAAGACCCCCCACCCCTTCCCTATTCACTCTACCACAGTATCCTAAGGACCGGGCCCCACCTCCCCTGGGACTGAGCTGGTAGGTAACCCAGCCTGCTTTTGTCCCCTCCTTCCCCCAACAGCATCTTGAAGGAGGGCAGTGTGGGCAGAACAGGAGACAATGAGGATGAGCATTTGGTGATGGCAACAACAGCAATGACAGACGTCCAAGAATGAAACGTTGAACAAAAACAACACAACTGTCCAGAGGTAGGTTTTGAACAGAAAAAGGATGGAACCAGAACCTCAGGGGATGGGGAGGAGTAGTGGGGAGTGGGCAAGGCTAGCTCCTGTTCACAGCGCCCCTTGTGAGGAAAGGGGAAGTTTGAGACTTAGACTGGAGGCAGATAGGATGGGGACTCAAACCCCTCCTGCCTTCCTTCTTGTGCCCCAAGGGGGTTGTTCAACCTAGTGCAGGGATGAGGCAAGGTGAGGAAGGGAGAAAAGTACGTGTGACTGCACCTGGTGACAAACACACAGCTTGGTGAGGCCTCTTGAGGCCAAGGAACCTTATCCATTGGCCACAGGTCCTGTGCGCCAGTACTGTGGAGTGGGTATGTCAGAGTGAGATGGAGCTGGAGCCCGTGTTAGGCCAGGGGAGCCCTCCCAGCCCCTTTAATGAGAAGCCAGGGGAAAACTGGGAAAGCGACCCCCCAAACAGGAGTGTAGTGAGCAATGTCCACATAGAAGGAGCTGCAGCAGCTGCTGTGCTGTGTAGTGCAGGGGTGCGGTAAGCGGGTCAGGTGGGCAGTGGTGACGATGGGCCTGGGGGAAGGGGCAGGGGCAGAGGAAGAGGAGCTGCCCAGTCCCAGAAGACATTGCTCCTCAGTGAGGGAGCTGGTGGCACAGGGCCGTCACTGCCCCTCCTCTGAAGAGCCTGCAAGATGCCCTCCTCTTCCGCTTTCTCCAGTTTTTTGGGCCTGCTCCTTGGTTTCCTCTTGCAGTAATGGTGTTTCTGAGTCTTGGTAGCACCCTTGTTTTTGCTCGCGTTTGGTCGCACTTTGCTGGGCTCCTTCCGGGGCCTGCCCAGCTCTCACTTCTCAGTGTTGTCTTTTCCTGCTTAGAAACCAAGTGCTGGCTGGACTTGGAGCCGACTGGCTCATCTTGCGTTCTGTGCAGAGCAGGTGGAGGAGCTGGTGCTGGGATGTGAGAGCTCAGCCCTCTGCCGGCACTTGCGGTGCTCGCTCCGGATTGCCGGAACGATGATGTGGGGTGCTGGGTACCCGCCTGCTCCACCATTGCGGGTAGATGCTTTCTTGAGCCACACCAGCTCTGGAAATAGCCTGGGCTCAAAGTTCCATTTAGAGGACTAATTGTTTTTTTTTATTATTCCGGCTCAAGAGTGATTTATGTGAAAATTCTTTATAAATTATAAAGTGCTATATAGAAATGTTGAAACTGTTTCCATTTCTTCAGCCAAATGTTAGTAATTCTTTGCAGAAAGTTCTAATTGGCCCCGGCTGGTTGGCTCAGTGGTAGAGCATTCACTGGCATGTGGAAGTCCCCGGTTCAAATAATGGTCAGGGCACAAAGGAGAAGCAACCATCTGCTTCTCCACCCCTCCCCATATCGCTTCCCTCTTTCTCCTCCTCCTGCAGCCATGGTGCTAATGGTTTGAGCAAGTTGGCCCCTAGTGCTAAGGATTGCCCCAGGGCCTCAGCTCAGGTGCTAAAACAGCTCAGTTGCGGAGCAATAAAGTAGCAGCCTCAGATGGGTGGACCATCACCTGGTAAGGGGCTTACCCCTTGGATCCTGCTTGTGGCATGCTAGGAGAGACTGGGGGAGAGACAAGAGGAGACACAGGGGGAATTTGCTTCTTTTTCTCTCACTTAATAAAAAAAATTCTTTTAATTGACTTTAGAGAAAAAGAGTCAGACAGGAAAGGAGGAGAGAAATGACAAACATCACCTTGTAGTTGCTTCACTTCAGTTGTTCATTGATTGCTTTTCATATGTGCCTTGACTAGGAGTCTCAAGCAAAGCGGTAACACCTTGCTCAAGCCAGCAACCTTGGGCTTCAAGCTAATGACCTTTGGGCTCAAGCCAGTGACCTTGGGATCATGTTGAAGATCCCATGCTCAAGCCAGAGACCCCACATGCAAGCTGGCTTGCCCATGCTCAAGTCGACGACCTTGGGGTTTTAAACCTGGGATCTCAGTGTTCTGGGTCAATGCTCTTTCCATTGTGCCACACTGGTCAGACATCTAATTAAATATTCTAAAAGCATGTTTTCTTTTATTTTTTTAACAATTTATTTAAAAATATTTATTGGGGTGGGTGACATTGGTTAATAAGATTATAAATGTTTTGAGAGATTCCAAGATGGTGATGGAGTAGGTGGATATTCCAACTGCCACTTCCCAGAACCAAATTAGATTACAACTTAATTTAAAAAAATCATCTTGTAAAACCAACTTTGGACTAAAGGAAGAGGAGTCTATAATCAAAGAACACAGAAGAAGCCACGCTGAGACTGGTAGGAAGGGCAGAGATGCAGAAAAGGGCTGCCTCACTCCCAGAAGCAAGCAGCGGCTGAGGGTCTGAAGGGATTCTCACTGTGGGGAGGGTCACCCTGAGATGTGTGGGTCCTCAGCCCTTGCTCTCAAAGACACAGGCTCCATCTTAAAGGGCCTGAACAGAAAATCTCATTCACAGCCACTTGCCCTAACAACCCTTGCTAGAGTGGTATCCTAAGGAAAGGCTACTCACACATGGCCCAGCTGAGGTGAATTCCACTCTCTGTGATCAGCACTGGCACAGTGGCTCATGTGCATTGGATAGGATGGAGTTTCACAGTCAGCCGGCCTGGAAGCTGGATAACATGACCTATAGGGCTAGATTCCACAGGGGAAAAGGAGAGAGGCTTGAAGCATGGACATTTAATGTGTGGGTCACTGTGAGTCTATTGTTAGATCTGGTCGAGGTGCTTAGCCACCTTCATGGGGGGGGGCACATTCAGCCCCCAAAGAGGACTCTCCCAATCTTCCTCCCTGAGGCCAGGATCTCACTAGCTGAAAGAACTTCTGCAGAGGGGACTGTAGGCTACACTCATTCTGAACCTGCTGCTCACCTTGTTGGGGAGAAATAAAATTTGAGTATCCAGCAGTGGTAGAGGGATTAAGCTCTGGAGTAGGGGCCACATTTCCTGTACTGAGACACCTGAAGTAGGGAGTCCCACAAATGTTGTATTCACAACCTCAGCTGTCCTAACGCACCAAGCATGCAATCTGTAGAGGGGTGGGTTGGATGAGGCCAGTCTCAGCCCACACTACAGTCTTACTACAGAAGAGTCTGTGGAAAAACTAGGCAGCTGCAAGAATCCTCTTGAGGAGCAGCTGAAAAGTGAAGACAAATCTTACAGAGCTTGGGGCTTTTATGGAGCTCTTTTCATCTCTAAGCAGATTGACGTTGATCCTTATACAAAGATTGGCCCCTTCCACATTACCCAGGCACAGAATATGCAGACAAAAACAGCAAAAAGTGCAGTAGCTGCAGACCGGTAGCTCACAGCAGATTACAAACAACACCTAATGCTAACCCAAGAAGATCTAGAGCCAACACCACTGGTAGTGGGTGGCAGATAGCACCAACCCTAGACTCAGCTACCTACACAAGTAGTATGCCCAAAGGTGGAGTCTAGCACATGCCAGATACTGGAGAATAAATAAGCACAACAGTACAGACATTGCACAGTGTGCAATACACATGATCAAGGTTGCACCTTTGAGCCAACAAGCCTGAAGGGATAAGCATACCCATGAAAGGACCAACTACATTTTTTCCCTTTACTTTTTTATTTTTTATTTTTATTTTATTCATTTTAGAGAGGAGACACAGAGTGAGAGAAAGAGAGAGAAAGAGAGAAAGGGGGGAGGAGCTGGAAGCATCAACTCCCATACGTGCCTTGACCAGACCAGTGCAGGGTTTTGAATTGGCGACCTCAGTGTTCCCAGGTCAATGCTTTATCCACTGCGCCACCTCAGGTCAGGCAGTACCAACTACATTTAATACTCACATACAATAAGAGGGAAAATAGTACCCTCAAGAAGCATTGCTAGAACAAGTAAAACAGGTGACCTGGAGGTCAGTACCACCAAGCTCATCTTCTTCATAAACACACCACCAAAATGTCAAAGGCAGACAGTGCTACCTAATGCACAGGCAAAACGGGCAGAGAAATGTGACCTAAGTGAACTAACAAGAGAAATTCCCAGAAGACAAACTAAATGAGATGGAAGTAACCAAACTACCAGATGCAGAGTTTAAAACAATAATTTTTAGGATGTTCAAGGATCTTAGAGCAACAGTGGATGGACATAATGAGCACATATATAAGGAGATAGCAAGCATTAAAAAGGACACTGAAATCATAAAAAAGAACCAGTCAGAAATGACAAATACAATATCAGAAATAAAGATTGCACTAGAAGAAATGAACAGCAGGATGGATGAAGCAAAGGATCAAATTAGCAATTTAGAGGGAAAGATAAAAGAAATAATGAAAGCAGAGCAGCAAAAAGAAAACAGGTTCCAAAAGACTGAGGAAACTCTAAGAGATCTCTGTGAAAACATGAAGAGAAGTAACATCTGCATCATAGGGGTGCCTGAAAAAGATGAGAACAAGGAATAGAAAACCTGTTTGAAGAAATCATAGCTGAAAACTTCCCTAACTTGATGAAGAAAAAAGTCACACATAAGTTCAAGAAGCATAGAGAGTCCCACTAAAGAGGAACCCAATGAGGCCTATACCAAGATACATCGTAATTAAAGTGCCAAGGTTAAGAGACAAATAAAGAATACTAAAAGCCACAAGAGAAAATCAGTTAATTACCTACAGAGGAACCCCCATAAGGAAGACATCTGACTTCTTAACAGAAATACTTGAGGCCAGAAAGGATTGGTAAGAAATATTCAAAGTGATGCAAAACAAGATCCTGCAACTAAGAATTCTTTATCCGACAAAGCTATCGTTTAAAATTGAGGGAAAAATAAAAAGCTTCCCAGACAAAAAAACAAACAAAACAAAAACCCAAAAAAAGAAACTAAAAAAATTCATTACAACTAAAACAATACAGCAAGAAATGTTAAGGAGCTTACTGTAAAAAGAACAACAACAACAAAAATCTAACAAAAGAGGATTGTAGATTTAAAGAATAAAATGATAATAAATAAACACATATAAATAATAACCTTAAATGAAAATGGATTAAATGACCCAATCAAAAGACATAGGGTAATTACATGGATAAGAAGACAGAACCCAGCCTAACCAGGCGGTGGAGCAGTGGATAGAGTGTCAAACTGGGAAGCAAAGGACCCAGGTTCAAGACCCTGAGATCGCCAGCTTGAGCACGGGCTCATCTGCCTTGAGCAAAAAGCTCACCAGCTTGGACCCAAGGTCACTGGTTCTAGCAAGGGGTTCCTCGGTCTGCTGAAGGCTCATGGTCAAGGCACATATGAGAAAGTAATCATTGAACAACTAAGGTGTCGCAACGCAAAACTGATGATTGATGCTTCTCATCTCTCTCTGTTCCAGTCTGTCCTTATCTATCCCTCTCTCTGACTCTCTCTCTCTGTCCCTATTAAAAAAAAGAAAAAAAGAAAAAGAAGACAAAACCCATACATAAGTTGTCTACAGGAGACCCACCTCAGAACAAAAGATACACATAGACTGAAAGTGAAGGGATGGAATAAAGTATTTCATGCAAATGGAAATGAAAAAAAAGCTGGGGTAGCAATACTAATATGTGACAAAATAGAATTTAAAACAAAGGCCATAGTAAGGGATAAAGTAGGTCACTACATAATGATAAAGGGAGTAATGCAGCAGGAGGATATAACCATTATAACAATGGTTCTTAACCTGGGTTCTATCGAACCCTACAGGTTCGATGAGTCGGTCTCAAGGGTTTGGAGAAGCCTCTGCTGCAGAGGCCAGAATAAAGTAATACCGTAATTTGCTGTGAGTTCATGAACTTTGTTGGTTTTGTTCTTTGAGCAAGGTGATGTTCATGCATGTCTCATTTTGTGCACCAGTAAAAAAACATATACCTATGTCTTGAATTTGGAAAAGAAAATCATATTTTATTTATCACTAAAGAAGGGTTCGGTGAATCCACATATGAAACTGGTGGGTTCGGTACTTCAAAAAAGGTTAAGAACCACTGCATTATAAATATCTACACACCTAATATAGGAGCACCTAAATATATAAAGCAGATTTTGATGGACAAAGAGGGTGAGATCAACAGCAATACTATAACAGTAAGGGATTATAATACCCCACTAACATCAATGGATAAATCCTCCAGACAGAAAATTAAAGAAACAACAGTCTTAAATGACACACTAGATCAGTGGTGGGTAATCTTTTGAGCTTGGTGTGTCAAAATTCATCAGAAAACTAAACCGAGCATAACTCAGGTGGTGTGTCACTTCGAGAAAAACGGCCTAACTGGAAGTCCCAGAACTAGACGCTCTGTGCCGGAGTTCTGTTGTTTTGGTCTACAGACCTCTGGCACAGAGTGTCTACACTATAGCAAATGTTTTATCCTCGGCTACTGCACCTGGCCATGCAGGAGCCGAAGATGAAACGTCTTTCTGGGCATGCGACCCCATACTTCTCTGGTATGTGGCCTCATGTGGCTGCAAGTCGTCAAAAATGGCTACGCATGTCAGTGCTGACACATGTGTCATAGGTTTACCATCACGGCACTAGATCAACTGAATTTAATAGATATCTTCAGAACATTTCACCACAAAGGAGCAAAATATACATTCTTTTCAAGTGCGCATGGTACATTCTCTAGGATAGACCACATGTTAGGACACAAAATGAGTCTCAATAAATTTAAGAAGACTGAAATCATATCAAGCATCTTCTCTGATCACAATGGCATGAAACTAGAAAGCAACTACAATAGAATAACTGAAAAACATTCAAACACTTGGAGGCTAAATAGCATGTTATTAAATAATGAATGGGTTAACAATGAGATTAAGGAAGAAATCAAAAATGTACTTGAAACAAATAAAAATAAACATACAACAACTCAAAATTTATGGGACACAGCAAAAGCAGTCCTGAGAGGGGGGTTCATAGCATTTCAGGCATACCTTAATAAGCTAGAAAAAAATCAATTTAACAATTTAACCCTGCATCTAAAAGAAATAGAGAAGGAACAACAAATAAAGCCCAGAGGAAGCAGAAGGAAGAAAATAATAAATATCAGAGTGGAAATAAATGACATAGAGGCCACAAAAAATAACAACAAAAAAGAAAAACAACAAAAAAACCCCCAACCAAACAATACAGAAGATCAATGAAACCAACAGCTGGTTCTTTAAAAAGGCAAACAAGATTGATGAACCATTTACCAGGCACCTCAAGAAAAAAAAGAGGGGACTCAAATAAATAAAATTAGAAATGAAAGTGGAGAAGTAACAACTGACATTGCAGAAATACAAAGGATTGTAAGAAAATACTATGAAGATCTATATGCCAAAAAATTGGACAACCTAGGTGAAATGGATAAATTCCTAGAAACGTATAATCTTCCAAAACTATATCTGGAAGAATGAGAAAACCTAAACAGATCGATTACAACAAATGAAATTATAACAGTTATCAAAAATACTCCTAGCAAACTAAAGTCCTAGACCAGATGGCTTCACAGGTGAATTTTACAAAATATTCAGAGAAGAACTAACACCTATCCTTCTCAAGCTGTTTCAAAAAATTCAAGAGAAGGGAAGATTTCCCAGCTCCTTTTATGAGGCAAGCATAATTCTCATCCCAAAACCAGGTAAAGACACTATAAAAAAAGAAAACTATAGACCATTATTCCTGCTGAACATAGATGCTAAAATTTTCAAGAAAATATTAGCAAATCAAATACAGCAATACATTAAAAAAAGTCATTCATCATGATCAAGTGAAATTTATTCCAGTGAGGCAAGGCTGGTACAATATTCGCAAATCAATCAATGTGATTCATCACATAAACCAAAGGAAAGAGAAAAATCACATGATTATATCAATAGATACAGAAAAAGCATTTGATAAAATCCAGCACCCATTTATGATCAAAACTCTCTGCAAAGTGGGAATACAGGAAATATATCTCAACATAATGACGGCCATGTATGACAAACTGAGAGCCAACATCATACTCAATGGACAAAAATGAAAAGCAATCCCCTTGAGAAGGGTGCCCCCTTTCAACACTCTTTTTTTTTTTTTTTTTTTTTGTGTGTGTGTGTGTGTGTATTTTTCCAAAGTAAGAAGTGGAAGGCGGTAGACAACAGACTCCCACATGCATCCGACTGGGATCCACCTGGCACGCCCACCAATGGGTAATGCTCAGCCCATCTGGGGTGTTGCTCCGCTGCTAATGGAGCCATTCTAGCACCTGAGGCAGAGGCCATGGAGGCATCCTCAGCCATCCTGAGTGCACAGGCCAACTTTGTTTCCATGGAGCATTGGCTATGGGGCAGGAAGAGAGAGATAGAGAGAAAGGAGAGGGAAAAGGGTGGAGAAGCAGATGGGTGCTTCTCTTGTGTGCCCTAGTCAGGAATCAAACCTGGGACTTCCACACACCAGGCTGATGTTCTATCGTTGAGCCAACCAGCCAGGGCTTCACCACTCTTATTCAACATAGTTTGGAAGTCCTAGCCACAGCTATCAGACAAGAAGAAGAAATAAAAGGCATCCAAATTGGAAAAGAAGAGGTAAAGCCATCATTAATTTCCTGATGACATGGTACTATACATAGAAAACCCTAAAGTCTAAGTCAAAAGACTACTAGACCTGATATATGAATTCAGCAAGGTGGCAGGATATAAAATTAATATTCAGAAATCAGTGGCATTTTTATACACCAACAATAAACTGTCAGAGAGAAATTAAAAAAAAATCCCCTTCACTATTGCAACAACAAAAAATAAAGTACCTAGGAGTAAATTTAACCAAGGAGGTAAAAGGCTTGTACTCAGAGATTGTAAGACTTTAAAAAAACAAATCAAGAAAGATACAAACAAGTGGAAGCATATACCGTGTTCATAAATAGGAAGAATAAACATCATTAAAATATCTATATTATCCAAAGCAATCTATAGATTCAATGCCATTCCTATTCAAATACCAATGGCATACTTCAAAGACACAGAACAAATATTCCAAAAATTTATATGGAACCAAAAAAGAACATGAATAGCCTCAGTAATCTTGAAAATGAAGAATAAAATGGGATGTATCACACTTCCTGATATCAAGTTATACTACAAGGCAACAGTAATCAAAACAGCTTGGTACTGACATAAGAACAGGCATACAGATCAATGAATAGACTAGAGAACCCAGAAATAAACCCATGTATTTATGGCCAATTGATATTGGACAAAGGAGGTAAGAGCATACAATGGAGTAAAGATAGTCTTTTTAATAAATGGTGTTGGGAAAAAGGGACAGGTACTTGCAAAAAAATGAAACTAGGCCACCAACTTACACCATTCACAAAAATAAATTCAAAATGGAGAAAAGACTTAAATGTAAGTCATGAAATTATGAACATCTTGGAAGAAAACATAGGCAGTAAACTCTCTGATATCTCTTGTAGCAATATTTTTGCTGATTTATCTCTATGGGCAAGTGAAATAAAGGACAAAAACACAAATGAGACTATATCAAACTAAAAATCTTTTGCACAGCAAAAGACAACATGAACAAAATTAAAAGATAACCCACACAATGGGAGAACATATTTGCCAATACATTTGATGAAGGGTTAATAATCAAACTTTATAAAGAACTGCTAAAACTCAACACCAGGAAGGTAAACAATCCAATTAAAAAATGGGCAAAGAAACTGAATAGACACTTCTCCAAAGAGGACATACAGATGGCCAAGAGGCATATGGAAAAATGTTCAACACCATTAGTTATCAGAGAAATGCAAATTAAAACCACAATGAGATACCACCTCACACCTGTCAGAATGGTGCTTATTAACAAATCAATGCACAATAAGTGCTTGCGAGGGTGTGGAGAAAGGGAACTCTCCTGTACTGCTGGTGGGAATGCAGACTGGTGCAGCCACTGTGGAAAACAGTATGGAGTTTCCTCAAAAAATTAAAAATAGAACTGCCTTTTGACCCAGCTATCCCACTTTTAGGAATACCTAAGAATACCAAATCACTAATTCAAAAGAAGATATGCATTTCCATGTTTATTGCAGCATTGTTTACAATAGCCAAGATCTGAAAACAGCCCAAGTGTCCGTCTGTGGACAAATGGATTAAAAAGCAGTGGTACATACACACAATAGAATACTATCCAGCCGTGGAAAAGAAGGAAATCTTACCTTTTGTAAAGACATGGATGGACTTGGAGATTATTATGCTAAGTGAAATAAGCCAGGCAGAGAAAGAAAAATATCATATGATCTCACTTATATGTGGAATCTAATAAACAAAGTGAACTGAGGAACGGAATAGAGGTAAAGGTGGGGTCACAGGGAGAAGAGGAACAGCTGTCAGAGGGAAGGGGGAGGAGGGGATAGGATCAGAGAAGGTGAAGGGATTAGTGAAATTATATATACATAACACATAGATACAGATAAAAGGACAGCAAATCCCAAAGGGGAGGGAGGAGGGAATTAGGGTGAGGGGGCAAAAGTGGGGGGTATTGGGGAACAAGGGGGTGGGGGTAAGGGAGTTATATTGAGTGGGTCACCTGAATCCATGTTAATATAATAAATTAAAATTAATAAAAATTAAATAAAAAAAGATGATATGTTTCAAGTGTACATTTCTATATAGACATAATCTGTACATTACATTGTGTACCCTCCACTCAAAGTCATATCTTCTCTGAGCATATATTTGATTCCCTTTACCCTTTATGACTCCCCAATCTCCCTTCCCTCCAATAACCACCATACTGTTATCTATGTCTATGAATCTCAGTTTTATATGCTACATATGAGTAAAATTGTGCTTCTTAGCTTTTTCTGACTTATTTCACTTAGCATAAT
Organism: Rhynchonycteris naso; assembly: GCA_037038555.1. Lineage (NCBI taxonomy): Eukaryota > Metazoa > Chordata > Mammalia > Chiroptera > Emballonuridae > Rhynchonycteris > Rhynchonycteris naso. The sequence goes on along the minus strand of CM072995.1, from coordinate 304,193,653 downwards.
ATTCTTAAGGTCTATCCTTTCGTTGTAAATGGCAATATTTCATCTTTTCTTATGGATGAGTAGTATACCAGTGTACATATGCACCACATCTTCTTTATTCAATTCTCTATCAAAGGACACTTTGGTATTTCCATGACTTGGCCACTGTGAATGCTACAGTGAACATAGTGATGCATACATCATTGCAAATAAATGCTTTCCAAATTTTCAGTTAGATACCCAGAGGTGAATTGCTGGGTCATATGTCATATAGTAACTTTATTCTTAATTTTTTGAGGAATCTCCATAATGTTTTTCATAGTGGCTGTACCAGTTCACATTCCCACCAGCAGTAAATGAGGGTTCCTTTTTTCCCAACAACCTCTCTAATACTTGTTATTACTTGTCTTGTTGATAATAGACATTCCAACAGGTGTGAGGTAATATCTCATTGGAATTTTTATTTGTATTTCTCTAATAGATAGTGAAGTTGACTATCTTTTTACATATCTTTTGGACATTTGTATGTCTTCTTGGGAGAGATATTTGTTCAGGTCCTCAGCTCATTTTAAAAAACATTGGATTGTTTGTTTGGTGTTGAACTGTATGAATTCTTTATATATTTTGGATATTAACCCCTTGTCAGAGTTGTTTTTGCAAATATCTCCCATTCAGTTGGTTGCCTTTTTATTTTGTTGTCAGTTTCTTTTGCTGTGCAGAACCTTTTTAGTTTGATACAGTCCCATTCACTGTTCTTTGTCTTTACTTTTCTTGCCTTTGGGGTCAAATTCATAAATTGTTCTCTATGGCCAAGGTCCATGAGCTTAGTACCTATGTTTTTTCTATGTAATTTATTGTTTCAGATCTTATATTTAGGTCTTTGATCCATTTTGAATTAGTTTTTTACATGGGGACAAACTGTAGTCAAGTTTTATTCTTTTGCATGTGGCTTTCCAATTCTTCCATTTTATTTTTTAAATTAAAAAATTCTATAAGAGAGAAAATATTGTGTGTTCACTAGGATTCAAACTATATAAAATTTTTATTTACTTTTTAAGGTTTTAAAATTCTATAGGGAAGACAGATATAAAAAAATACATGTTAACACTGGAACATTGGGATGTTGAGTACACCAACATAAGAAAGGGAGAGGATATATGACTATATATTTATTCTTTATTTTTACATCTATCTGTTCCTGTAGGTTCCCTGACCGGGAATCAAACCCACAACTTTTATGCACTGGGAAGATGCTCTAATTAACTGAGCCATCTGGCTAGAGCTGTATATTTACTCTTGACTGGTGCAGGTGGTATTCCTGAAGGTAGTTGTGATCTTTGTGCACAAATATGGGTGAAGATTAGTGCTGAATCAGTTGTCTTTGATACCAAAACCCTGTGGTATTTCTCCTCCATATAAGATCCAGTGGCTTGGTAACCAAGCCCCAGCTTTTCTGCTATTTGGTATCTTCTCTTATCACAAAATCTTGGATCAAAGGGAACACTCTTCATAAAATACAAATTTGATCTTGACACTCAGTCTTTCACTTAAAATATTTTTAGAAGTCTCCACACAGGTTACAGAATATTATCAAGACCAAAATCCTTAGCATCCCATTTCACCACTCCAACAACCTGGCCCCAATTCTGTTTTTCCTTTATTGCACTGCTGACCCATCTCTTCCCTTTCACGAAAGACTGCTCCTTTATTCCTTAAATATGCCAACCACTCACAGACATTCATTTCTTCCTTCAGGCAAGTTTCCTTAATAATACCCTTAATTAGACCCATTGTCTTTATCTATCTGCTGAACTCAAGGCCTAGCTTAATGTCACCTCTTTGAATTTCTCCGTAATGCCCCTAGGCAGAACTAATTTCACCCATATTCTCTGTTTTCTAAAACTCTCTATAATTACATCTATGTTAAATTAGAGATAATGTTTGCACATTAAATTATTTCCCCTCTCAATGATGAGTTTCTCTGACTGGTGTCATGTCTTATTCTCCTCTGTATGAGGTAATCCACGTTATTATCTGGCAAACAGTAAACCCTTGATATAGGAGCTATTACTTCGTTTATATTCTTAGTGCTTACTCAAATATATATTACTAATTTGGTATTTAATTGATTTTGCTTAAAGTAGTGAACTTTTTTGTCTTTAATTTTATTTATTGATTTTAGAGAGAACGAGAAAGAGAAAGGCAATAAGGTGAGGAGCAGGAAGCACCAACTTATAGGTAGTTGCTTCTCACATGTGCCTTGACTGGGCAAGCCCAGGGTTTTGAACCAGTCATATCAGCATTCCAAGTTGACACTTTATCCGCTGCACCACCACAGATCAGGCAAATTAGTGAATTCTTCATAGAACATACTTTGAAGAACATATCCGGACTGAAAAGAGTACTGTCATATTACTCATCTATACTTTTATGAATCCAAAAGGTTTTATCTTCCTTGATTTTAGATATTGTTCATTGTCTTTATATCTTCGTTGTTTTTTTTAATTTGTTACAGAAACATTCATTAAACACTCATTATGAACCAGATAGGCAATGAGAATACACAAGTAAATAAGATGAAAATTATTTCTGTTCTCATAAAACTTAAGCATCCAGCAGGAAACATAAACATTAAATAAAAGATTATATAATTAAAATTTGATATCTGCTATGCAGGAAAATCACAGAGCATTATTGTTGGGCAGATAAAATATAATATGCTCACTTTGTTAAAGGTGGCCCTGCCCACATGAAAGCCCATCACCCAGGTGATATTATTTGCCCTTATGCTTGGAATGGGTGTGGGGGAAAGGCTGTAATATAAGCAGGTCGGGTCGTTATAGCCTAAGGCTTAGTTTTAAGAGTAAGCTCTTCTTCACACCCTTGACTGATTGAATGATGTAGGGTGGTGCACTATCCTGAGGAATCTCATTATACAGAGACTACCTTGTTTGTATAATTGGATTAAAGGTTTTGATTCTATGGTATAAAGTGGGGAGACCAGTAGCTTGATCTCTCTCTTGGTTCCTGAGGTATTACAGAGGAGAGCAGATTAAGGCCACGTGGAGGAGAGAAGCAACCAAGATGGCAGAATGCTGAGGGAGAAGCCAATTTGTTAAGAGTTTGAGCTGGAGGAGATGGGAAACAGAGGCGAATAAGTCTGGTGAGCTAGAAACCTTTGATTCTAGGAAACTCGGATAAGTCAGTAGCTTTGTGAGCACTGAATGTGTGGGTTTTGGAGCCCAGTGTGTGTTTTTGCTTGCCTGCTGGGTGCAAGCTAGAATTAAAGCTGATGGCTCACCAGTTTTTGGCTCCTGTGTTTCATTACCGACTGTTCGAATCCAATGCGAACCTGCATGGGTCAGGCGGCTGTGATCCTGACCGCGACGACTGGCTTTACAATTATGAATGCTTATAATAAGGGACTCTAACTTTATCAGATAAGCGAAGGAAATGCTTCCTTGAGGAAGTGATATGTAGGCAGATATCCAAAGATTGGATAAGAATTAAGTAGAAAAAGGTAGTCAGAGATAGTGGGGAAGTAGGATGATGAGAAGACTGGTGGATTTCAGAAAAAGGCAACTAAACCCAGGAAAAGTTGATCCTGAGTAAGGAGAAGACAGTATGTCTTATAGAGCCAAGTAGCAATATAATGAGCATAATTCCAGTTCCTGTAGGCAGTTAAATTTTAAGCCTTTGCTCAATATTCCTTGGAATATATCTTTGTTCAATATTCCAATTTTCTTTTCGAAACCCATCTCTGAAATTTCCTTCCAAAAAATGCCTCAGCCTCATCAGCCATGCCTTTAGTCCTATTATTCTCTCAGGTTGGAATATGTCATCTTCTCCTTGTTCAAATCTTAAGCATCTTTCAAGAGGAAATTTAAATCCTGAGGTTTTTTCCTTATCCAGTTACACTGACAGTAATGTCTTCTTCCTCTACATCAGTGGTGTTGGGCAGATAAAATATATTATGCTCACTTTGTTAAAGATGGTGCTGTCCACATGGAAGCCCGTCACCCACGTAATATTATTTGCCCTTATACTTGGGATGGGTGTGGGGAAAAGGCTGTAATGTAAGCAGGCCGGGTCATTATAGCCTGAGGCTTAGTTTAAGAGTAAGCTTTTCCCCACACCCTTGACTGATTGGATAATGTAGGGTGGTGATATAGGGAGGAATCCCATTATGCCTCAGATGGGTGGCTTTGTATCAGAGACTTTCTTGTATGTATAATTGGATTAAGGGTTTGGATTATCCATGCTATAAACTGGGGCAGTCCGGGATCTTGATCTCTCTCTCTTGGTTCCAGAGTTCCTGAGGTTAGTAGAAGAGAGGAGAGCAGAGTAAGGCTACGTGAAGGCCAGGAGAAGCAGCCGAGATGGCAGAGTGCTGAGGAAGAAGCCAGTTTGTTAAGAGTTTGTGCAGGAGGAGATGGGAAACAGAGGTGAATAAGTCTGGTGAGCTGGAAGGCTTTGATTCTAGGAAACTCGGATAAGTCAGTAGCTTTGTGAGCACTGAATGTGTGGGTTTTGGAGCCCAGTGTGTGTTTTTGCTTGCCCGCCGGGTGCAAGCTAGAATTAAAGCTAATGGCTCACCAGTTCTTGGCTCCGTTGTTTTGTTACCGACTGTTCGAATCCAATGTGAACCTGCGTGGATCAGGCGGCTGTGATAGCGGCCGCGACTACTGGCTTTACAAGTGGTTCTTAATCTTTTTTGAGGTACTGAACCCACCAGTTTCATATGCATTCACCGAACCCTTCTTTAATGATAAATAAAATATGATTATTTTTTCCAAATTCAAGACATAGGTATATGTTTTTTTACTGGTGCACAAAATGTGCCGTGCATGAACATCACCTTGCTCACAGAACAAAACCAACAAGGTGTATAAACTTACAACAAATTACGGTATTACTTTATTCTGGCCTCTGTGGCAGAGGCTTCTCCACACCCCTGAGACCGACTCATCGAATCCCTAGGGTTCGATAGAACCCAGGTTAAGAAACACTGCTCTACATCATTTCTATGGCACTGCATCTCTCACACTCTCTTTATATATATTTCATGCAGTTTATATTTGATATATTTCTATATCACCTTCCCTCAAAGAGGTTTAGAATAATGCCTTGTACAAGGTACATATTTCAGGTGTTTTTCTTGGAAAAAAAAAGTCTTTTAATTAGCCATGCATGACATTAAGTAAATAGTATGGGACATCAGAAGTCTACAGAATTAAAAAGCAAAACTATTTAGTAAAAGTTCTGCTTATTCAGAAGTTGGTTGTGCTATTTAAAAAACAAAATTAAACTGAGTAAATTTGAAGATGTACATAATTGGCTTTATTCATATATCAAATAGCATTCCATCTAGCAAGTAGAAAGTAATTTCAAGGAGTTGTACAAAATGGAAGGATTGCATAGGCTGAGCCAGGCAGAACGAGGAAGTTATAAAAACAAAGAGCAAATTGTTTAGGGTGAGGTCACCTTCCCTTAGGGGCTGGAGACCAAATGAGTCCTATCAGGCAGATTTCCTCACTAATGCTCATGAGGAAATTCCAGACTGATAGGTTTAAAACTCTACTCCTAGAGGAGTCTGAAACTGCAATTAGGTATTGAGTCTTGACTTGCAGATTCAGGGCTCAGTACAAGTGACTCCATTTTGGACTTGTTTCTTTTTTTAACAGGGCAAAACAGAAAAATAATTTTTAACAGGGCAAAACATGGAAATATAATGTGGGAAAGATAGAAAACAAACAAGGACGAGTTTTCTTCTCGACTTCATCTCTCACTCTTGGTAGAAAAGTAAATGCCAGATATTTCCATCTTTTTTGAGTACAGCATAGTCAACAAGTTTAGAATGGAGAGAGTATGGCTGGAACAGGGAGTTCCATTAAAGTCATCAAATTACACTGACAGCCACTGGTTCAGAGGAGTTCCTGGGACATGGTTAATACTGAGCAAAGGTTAACTGTTTTGAGGGCAGACCAAAGGTCCTTTTCTTTTGAATGGACAGAGCTTAGCATAATGACTCATTCAATGCCTGTCACTTAGTACACTCTAAATAATAATTGTAGAATTTAATTCCATGATAGCAGATAAATTATCAGAATTTTCTGGAAGCTATTTCCATGGAGTTTTTTCAACTGTATATTATTTTTCTTCACAGTTTGTAAATTTTAGAAAACAGTGTGGGCTGCCCTTTTTGTTCTTTACTGACATTCCCACAGCTAAGATGACCAACCTTTTTACAATGAAAAGGAGGACAAAAATAAACTGAAAAAAACAATATCATAAATTATAGAAATATTTTATTCATTGCAACAATAATACACTATAATACAATAAATGCATAATAAAAACATTTGTAATGTTTATATTGTAATTATGCTTACATGCCTATTGATTTTTAATAATAATTGTAAGATGTTCGGCAGATAAAATATAATATGCTCACTTTGTTAAAGATGGTGCTGCCCACATGGAAGTTCGTTGATATTAATGTGTGTTCTGGAACAGGCTGTGGGCAGGCCGGGTCATTATAGCCTAAGGCTTAGTTTAAGAGTAAGCTCTTCTTCACACCCTTGACTGACTGGATGATGTAGGGTGGTGATGTAGGGAGGAATCCCATTATGCCTCAGATGGGTGACTTTGTATCACAGACTTCCTTGTTTGTATAATTGGATTAAAGGTTTTGAGTCTATGCTATAAACTGGGGCAGTCCGGGAGCTTGCTCTCTCTCTCTTGGTTCCTGAGTTCCTGAGATTAGTATTAGAGAGGAGAGCAGATTAAGGCCATGTAGAGGAGAAGCAGCCGAGATGGCAGAGTGCTGAGGAAGAAGACAGTTTGTTAAGAGTTTGTGCAGGAGGAGATGGGAAACAGAGGTGAATAAGTCTGGTGAGCTGGAAAGCTTTGATGCTAGGAAATTCGGATAAGTCAGTAGCTTTGTGAGCACTGAATGTGTGGGTTTTGGAGCCCAGTGTGTGTTTTTGCTTGCCTGCCGGGTGCAAGCTAGAATTAAAGCTGATGGCTCACCAGTTTTTGGCTCCTGTGTTTCATTACGATCTGTCCAAATCTAATGTGAACCTGCGTGGGTCATGCGGCTATGATGGCGGCCTTGACTACTGGCTTTACATAAGAAAAAAGTACTCATTAACATATGTTGGGCAGATAAAATATAATATGCTCACTTTGTTAAAGATGGTGCTGCCCACATGGAAGCCCGTCACCCAGGTAATATTATTTGCCCTTGTGCTTGGGATGGATGTGGGGGAAAGGCTGTAATGTAAGCAGGCCAGGTTGTTATGGCCTAAGGCTTGGTTTTAAGAGTAGGCTCTTCTCCACACCCTTGATTGATTGGATGATGTAGGGTGGTGATGTAGGGAGGAATCCCATTATGCCTCAGATGGGTGGCTTTGTATCAGAGACTTTCTTGAATGTATAATTGGATTAAAGGTGTGGATTATCTATGCTATAAACTGGGGCAGTCCGGGAGCTCTCTCTCTCGGTTCCTGCTATCCCCATTGCAGGGGCCTCCCTGATCCCTTGACCTCCATGGGAAAAGCTGGTTCTCTGCTTCTCCCTTGTCTTCTCTTGTGGCTTGCCTGTATTGGTGAGACACCAATAAACAGAATGGCCTACCATCCTCCGACTCTGCCATTTCTTCACCGTCAGCCCGAATCCAATGGGAACCTGCATGTGAATGGCCACGATGGCGGCTCCTGGCCTTACAACTGGCGTAGTTTTCGGCAGGATTCGGAGATCGGTATGGGGCCACCACCCCTGAGGGGTGGGGTAGAGGACTGGTTGCAGTTCTGGCTTCCCATGGCTATCCTTTTAGGAGCTGTGGGCTGCGTGTTTTTTACTAAAGAGGAAACCAAGAGTTCTGTGAAAGAAGCTGCTCGAGGTCGAAAGCTTCAGTATAAATTGCAAATCGAACGGCAGAAAAGGCTGGAATTGGAGCGAGCACTGGAGAAGGAATTACGGGTTCGCGAGTTGCAGTCTGCCCTGGAAGCTGAACGTTTCCACCGGCAGTTGTTGGAGAAACAACTGCGGATTCAAGAGCTCGAGTCTCAGCTTCTGGCCAAAAGCCAGCAGCCACAGGAGCCTAAACGGTCGCCAAAGGAGCAGCAGCACCCGTGCCGGTGGACTGGTTTTGAGTCAGCGGGAGCAGGCGCTTGCAACTCCTCTTCTGAGGATGAGAAGGCTCAGGCTGAAGCTGCCATACGCACACTGAGAGCCCGACCAGTGGTCGCCAAGAAGGTAAAAACCCAGCAGCTTAGAGTCCCTCAGGGGCAGCCACAGCCTCCTGCCCAGGTAATGGAACACTCTGTGGTCCGGCCCTATACCCAGGCAGAGCTGATGGAGTTGGGGGCACAATTTAGGCAGAAACCTACTGAATCCCTGGTAGCCTGGTTACTACGATTATGGGACATAGGGGTGGATGGCATCATGCTCTCCGGAACAGAGATGGAGAAATTGGCCGCCATTACCACACACTCCTCCTTGAGGCAGCGTCTTCAGAACTGCCATGGCAACCCTGGAGACCATACCCTATTAGAATGGGTGATGGCTGCCATTCGTATGGTCTGGCAGAATGCTGGAGAATTGCCAGGGGCAATGAGTCGGTGGCAGTGCTACAGCGAGTTAGTAAAGGTCCTTCGGGAACTAGGTATGAAGAATGCTGTTTTCAACCCTGGGTCCCGTGGGCCAGATGAGGAAGTGTTTACGGCAAAAATGAGGGAATTTATTCTTGCTAGCGCCCCGTCAGCCCTTTTTGGGTCACTTGTGGCTATCTTGGGCCCCTATGTGGGGCAGCCCATCAATGTAGTTACACAGATGGTAGCAGATTTGGGAGAGTTGGAAGCCACTAGAGATCATAAAGCAGTGAGGGCTGCTGCCCATGTTGCCCCCCCAACTAACAAGGGAAACGGGCCTATAAAGGTTACCCGAACACAGATGTGGGTAGATTTGATTGCGGCTGGAGCAGATAAGGGGAAATTGGATGGCCAGTCTAATAAAATTCTTTTGGAGCTTTGGCGGCAGCTTAAACCAGAACAGAAGTTCCAGCCATTGAGACGAAGGGCCCCAGCAGCTACCAATAAAACATTTGGTGCGCGGGTAGCTCGGTTACAAGATTATATGATAGAGACGGCCGAGGGAGAGGAGAAATCCCAAGACCCATTGTACCAGTTTGAATAGGAAAAAGGCCGAGGGACCCGTCTAACGGGGATGGGCGGGGACCGGAGGCCACATGTGGAACTGGCTATCCACTGGTCCCCTTCCAATGTACAACGGGTGTTGGCCTTGGTGGATACAGGTGCAGAATGTTCCCTCCTCTATGGGAACCCAGAGCGGTTTGCTGGGACCCCAGTGGCCATTGATGGCTATGGGGGCCAAACTGTTCAAGTGAAGCCAGTAACTATTCCATTGGGGATAGGAAGACTGCCTCCTAAGCCATATAAGGTGTATGTATCTCCTATTCCTGAATATATTTTGGGGATAGATGTCCTTCAAGGACTATGGTTGGAAACTACAGCTGGGGAGTTCCGGCTACGGATCAGGGTTGTGAAGGCAGTGTTGCGGGGACATGCATCACATTCCCCTTTGCAATTGCCCATCCCTCGGCGTGTGACTAACACCAAGCAGTACCGCCTGCCAGGTGGTTATGAAGAAGTCACAGCGACAATCCTCGAACTAGAAAAGGTGGGGATCATTCGGCCAGCACACAGTCCTTACAACTCCCCGGTATGGCCTGTGCGCAAACCAGACGGAACCTGGAGAATGACAGTAGATTACAGAGAACTTAACAAAGTTGTTCCCCCTTTGCACGCTGCTGTTCCCTCAATAGCTAACATGATGGATCGGCTAAGCCATGAGTTGGGGACATACCACTTTGTGGCAGACTTGGCCAATGCTTTCTTCTCCATTGATATAGCTGCAGAGAGTCAAGACCAATTTGCCTTCAGTTGGGAAGGGAGACAATGGACTTTTACAGTATTACCCCAGGGCTATTTGCACAGCCCCACCTTGTGCCATGGGCTGGTGGCTGCTGACCTGGCTAAATGGAAACAGCCAGAGGCAGTTCGCATGTATCATTATATTGATGATATTATGTTAACTAGTGATTCTCTTCCAGAATTGGAGAGAGCAGTCCCTACCCTGCTATCCCATTTGAAAGCATGTGGCTGGGCAGTCAACGAGAACAAATTGCAAGGACCTGGGTTATCTGTTAAATTCTTGGGAGTTGTCTGGTCGGGTAAGACAAAAGTTATCCCTGATGCAGTTATAGATAAGATCCAAGCATACCCTGTGCCCACTACGGTAAAACAGTTACAGGAATTCTTAGGTCTGTTGGGGTATTGGCGAGCATTTATACCCCATTTGGCTCAGTTACTACGCCCCTTGTACAACCTTATTCGGAAGGGGGTTCGTTGGGATTGGACTGAGCAGGCTCAAGGTTCATTTGCAGCAGCTAAGAGAGCTGTCAAGGTGGCACAGGCCTTGAATGTGTTTGATCCTGCCAGGCCCTGTGAGCTGGATGTTCATGTAACCTCGGAGGGGTTTGGATGGGGTTTGTGGCAACGAACAGAGCGCTTACGGCAACCTATTGGGTTTTGGTCCCAATTGTGGAAAGGTGCTGAAGTTCGTTACTCATTAGTAGAGAAGCAGCTGGCAGCTGTGTATGCTGCCCTCCTGGCCACTGAGAGTATTACAACCACAACACCAGTTACAGTCAAGACAACATACCCTATTGCAGGATGGGTGAGAGATTGGGCAACAAAACCACGTAGTGGTATGGCCCAAATGTCCACCCTGGCCAAGTGGGGTGCCTACCTGCAACAACGCTGTGCTCTTAGCACCAGCCCGTTGAGGGCAGAACTGCAGGAAGTCTTGGGTCCAGTCACCTATGCAACCTTAGAGTCAGGTGCAGCGGGGGCTCAGGAAGCAGAACCTGAAGTCAGTCCCTACCAGGAGGGGCGGGTGCCCATCCCTGAGGATGCCTGGTATACTGATGGTTCCAGCAGGGGCCAACCTGCCAAGTGGACGGCCATAGCCTTCCATCCGGCCACTGAGACTATTTGGATGGACACAGGTACAGGCCAAAGCAGCCAATGGGCAGAATTAAGAGCTGTTTGGCTAGTTGCCCACAATGAACCTTCACCTCTGGTGATCTGTACTGACAGCTGGGCTGTATATCGTGGACTGACCCTTTGGATTGCTACTTGGCACATTAACCAGTGGATGGTAATGCACCGCCCACTATGGGGTCAGGCCATGTGGCAGGACTTATGGGAAATAGGACACCAGAAGCAGGTGACAGTATATCATGTCACAGGGCATGCCCCTCTAGCCCATCCTGGGAATGATGAGGCAGATACTTTGGCAAAGGTGCGATGGTTGGAGACTGCACCTGCAGGTGATGTGGCGCAATGGCTCCACCGGCGCCTGCTCCATGCAGGACAGAAAACTATGTGGGCTACGGTTAAGGCGTGGAACTTGCCTGTGTCCTATGCAGAGGTACTTGCAGCTTGTGAGCAATGTGCAGTGTGTTCCAAGGAGCACCCTCGGAGACCACTGGTGTCACCTGGACAGATCCAGAGGGGTCATGTTCCACTGACACGATGGCAGATAGACATCATTGGACCCTTACCAAAGTCAGAAGGGTACCAGTATGCGGTCACTTGTGTAGATACTGCCACCGGTCTGCTCGCTGCTTATCCCGCCCGTAATCCTGACCAGAGGGCAGTCATACAGGCTTTGGACCGCCTGAGTGCTGCATATGGGCGACCACTGGTCCTTGAAAGTGACAACGGTACCCACTTCACTGGTTCAATGGTGAGGCAATGGGCTCAAGAGCTGGGGGTGGACTGGAAATACCATGTTCCCTACCACCCCCAAGCTGCTGGTATCATTGAGCGGTATAATGGACTCTTAAAGCAGGGACTGCGACAGGAGGGGGGCACCAGCTCCCTTACTGGATGGACACGCCGCTTATGGACAGTGCTCCGGATTTTGAATGAGAGACCTCGACGTGGGAGCCCAGCTCCAGTGGACGCCCTCCTGCATCGGGCAGCTGCCCCCATTCAGTTGCAGATACGCACCAAGGACATTTTACTCAAGCCAGGCTTTGGACAGCAGGGCAACGTGCTCTTGCCTGCCCCAACAGCCCTTCTTAAAGGCCAACGGCTTCAATGGACTTGGCCCTGGACTGTCCAGGCCCCCCATCTGAGATGGGTGGCCTTGTTGGCACCATGGGGGAAGGGGCTAGAGGTGGACCTCCAGTTAACTCCTTGGGCAACCAGCACCTGGCCGCCTAAGGTAGAAGTGTATTATCCTTTGAGTGCTCAGGGGGACAGCATAATGAAGGGCACCTTTGTAATTTCTTTATGGCCGATAATGAGTTCTCCTATTTTACTACACGTAGAACCAGCAGATGCTGGTGTATTGGCCAATAAGGTTTGGTATGCCCGCTCAGGGCGGCCTCTGGTACCAGCTACGGTGCTGTCTGCAGATAAAACTCTGGCTTGTATTCTGCCAGAGGGAAAAGATTTGCCTCTCTTGGTGCCGTTGACAGCTCTGTCATTTCGCCCATAGCTTTTGATTTGTTAATCCTATTGCTGTAGTTGGTACTGTTTCTGTTTATGCAGTGTACCTTTGTAATTGTTGAAACTGTATGATTTGTGCTACTGCTGTAATTTGTGTACTGTACTTAATTTCCTTGTACAGGGATGCCGGTAGTGTAGATTGTGGGTAGTAAAGTGAGCATAGGGGTGGATTGTTGGGCAGATAAAATATAATATGCTCACTTTGTTAAAGATGGTGCTGCCCACATGGAAGCCCGTCACCCAGGTAATATTATTTGCCCTTGTGCTTGGGATGGATGTGGGGGAAAGGCTGTAATGTAAGCAGGCCAGGTTGTTATGGCCTAAGGCTTGGTTTTAAGAGTAGGCTCTTCTCCACACCCTTGATTGATTGGATGATGTAGGGTGGTGATGTAGGGAGGAATCCCATTATGCCTCAGATGGGTGGCTTTGTATCAGAGACTTTCTTGAATGTATAATTGGATTAAAGGTGTGGATTATCTATGCTATAAACTGGGGCAGTCCGGGAGCTCTCTCTCTCGGTTCCTGCTATCCCCATTGCAGGGGCCTCCCTGATCCCTTGACCTCCATGGGAAAAGCTGGTTCTCTGCTTCTCCCTTGTCTTCTCTTGTGGCTTGCCTGTATTGGTGAGACACCAATAAACAGAATGGCCTACCATCCTCCGACTCTGCCATTTCTTCACCGTCAGCCCGAATCCAATGGGAACCTGCATGTGAATGGCCACGATGGCGGCTCCTGGCCTTACAACATACAAATACGTCACATCACATGCAATGGATCGACTGCATGGATCGAACATGGACATTTACAGATTAGTCTTCCAATATCAAAATGGAAGACATGTAGGAGGACACTTTTTTTTTTCTTTTTTTTTTATTTATTCATTTTTAGAGAGGAAACAGAGTGGGAGAGAGAGAGAGAAAGAGAGAAAGGGGGGAGGAGCTGGAAGCATCAACTCCCATATGTGCCTTGACCAGACCAGTGCAGGGTTTTGAACTGGCGACCTCAGTGTTCCCAGGTCGACGCTTTATCCACTGCGCCACCACAGGTCAGGCAGGAGGACACTTTTTGAGGGAGGATGGAACTTACAAAAGAAGGACTGTCATCCCTAAAGGAGGACGATTGGTGACCTTACTGCAGCCCTTTTCCACCTGTCTTTTTTAAAAAATAACGTCTGGAATGAATGTGAATTAATAAATGTGGAATGAATGATAAAATAAAAAAATTTGTGAACACAATGGTAATAACTGTTTCTGGCAAGAATCATCACTTGATGTTAAAACTACTGGATTAGGATTTCCATTTCTGCTTAAAATGTAGAAAGTGGCAAAGAAATGTCACTACTGTCTTCACAAAAAGAAAAGAGATGATCTTCAAAATATAAAATTATCTTGAAACCATAAGAGCTGAGATTACAAGGCAAACCAACTGCATCCCAATGAATGGCATACCCCTTTAAGAATAGATGGGACTAAACAACTGTTCGGCAGATAAAATATAATATGCTCACTTTGTTAAAGATGGCGCTGCCCACATGGAAGCCAGTCACCCAGGTGATATTATTTGCCCTTATGCTTGGAATGGGTGTGGGGGAAAGGCTGTAATATAAGCAGGCCGGGTCGTCATGGCCTAAGGCTTGGTTTTAAGAGTAAGCTCTTCTCCACACCCTTGACTGATTGGATGATGTAGGGTGGTGATGTAGGGAGGAATCCCATTATGCCTCAGATGTGTGGCTTTGTATCAGAGACTTTCTTGAATGTATAATTGGTTTAAAGGTTTGGATTATCTATGCTATAAAGTGGGCGGACCGGTAGCTAGAGCTCTCTCTCTTGGTTCCTGAGTTCCTGAGGTTAGTATTAGAGAGGAGAGCAGATTAAGGCCATGTGGAGGAGAAGTAGCCAAGATGGCAGAGTGCTGAGGAAGAAGCCAGTTTGTTAAGAGTTTGTGCAGGAGGAGATGGGAAACAGAGGTGAATAAGTCTGGTGAGCTAGCAACCTTTGATTCTAGGAAACTTGGATAAGTCAGTAGCTTTGTGAGCACTGAATGTGTGGGTTTTGGAGCCCAGTGTGTATTTTTGCTTGCCCGCCGGGTGCAAGCTAGAATTGAAGCTGATGGCTCACCAGTTCTTGGCTCCAGTGTTTCATTGCCATCTGTCCGAATCCAATGCGAACCTGCAAGGGTCAGGCTGCTGTGATAGTAGCCTCGACTACTGGCTTTACAACAACCATATTATTTTTGATAGAACATGAGTGGAAAATACTGCTATCATCTAAACAGGTAAGAGGAAATAAGCTACAATGTTACCAAATTCTTAAAGTCAATGTGTGGAATAGTTTATCAGTTTAGAATGACTGTGAGAACCTAGACCCAAGTGGAGCTCACCCTAACCCATAAACTGTTTTACATGGGCCTCCAAAGGTGTTCCTGTGTAAGATTGGGCACAGGGCCTGTAAAGCCTGTGGCCGAGGTCAGGATCACAGCCGCCATCAAAGCAGCCTGACCCACGCAGGTTCGCATTGGATTCGAACAGATGGCAATGAAACAATGGAGCCAAAAACTGGTGAGCCATCAGCTTTAATTCTAGCTTGCACCCGGCGGGCAAGCAAAAACACACACTGGGGCTCCAAAACCCACACATTCAGTGCTCACAAAGCTACTGACTTATCCGAGTTTCCTAGAATCAAAGGTTTCTAGCTCACCAGACTTATTCACCTTTGTTTCCCATCTCCTCCTGCACAAACTCTTAACAAACTGGCTTCTTCCTCAGCACTCCGCCATCTTGGCTGCTTCTCCTGGCCTTCACTTGGCCTTATTCTGCTCTCCTCTCTAATACTTCAGGAACCCAGGAACCAAGAGAGAGATTTAGCTACCGGTCCGCCCACTTTATAGCATAGATAATCCAAACCTTTAATCCAATTATACATACAAGAAATTCTCTGATACAAAGCCACCCATCTGAGGCATAATGGGATTCCTCCCTACATCACCACCCTTCATCATCCAATCAGTCAAGGGTGTGGAGAAGAGCTTACTCTTAAACTAAGCCTTAGGCTATAATGACCCGGCCTGCTTACATTACAACTTTTCCCCCACAGCCATCACAAGCATAAGGGCAAATAGTATCACCTGGGTGACGGGCTTCCATGTGGGCAGCACCATCTTTAACTAAGTGAGCATATTATATTTTATCTGCCCAACAGGGCCGAAGGCAGCACATAGATGCCTCAGTGGCAGTCCAGGTAGTAATTGGTGACCAGAAGGGGAACATGGCAAATGACCACTCACTTCCCTAGGTTCACGTCTCATAGAGAACAAATTCTTAAGCCACTAGAGGAGATGTAGCAACCCGATCCATACATAGGGTCCAGGAAAGATCTGCTTATGTGAAAGTGATGATGTAAATGGTATCTGTTTCTGAGGAAGTGTAGAAAACCCTTGTATCCCCAGGACCTGGGGGGAAAAAAATTCACTCTTGGGTAAGGTGACCAGAAGTCCCGCTGTTCGACAGATAAAATATAATATGCTCACTTTGTTAAAGATGGTGCTGCCCACATGGAAGTTCGTTGATATTAATGTGTGTTCTGGAACAGGCTGTGGGCAGGCCGGGTCGTCATAGCCTAAGGCTTAGTTTAAGAGTAAGCTCTTCCCCACACCCTTGACTGATTGGATGATGTAGGGTGGTGCACTCTCTTGAGGAATCCCATTATGTCTCAGATAGGTGGCTTTGTATCAGAGACTTTCTTTATGTATAATGGGATTAAACGTTTTGAGTCTATGCTATAAAGTGGGAGAGACCAGTAGCTTGACCCCTCTCGCTTGGTTCCTGAGGTATTAGAGAGGAGAGCAGATTAAGGCCATGTGGAGGAGAAGTAGCCAAGATGGCAGTGTGCTGAGGAAGAAGCCAGTTTGTTAAGAGTTTGTGCAGGAGGAGATGGGAAACAGAGGTGAATAAGTCTGGTGAGCTAGAAACCTTTGATTCTAGGAAACTCGGATAAGTCAGTAGCTTTGTGAGCACTGAATGTGTGGGTTTTGGAGCCCAGTGTGTGTTTTTGCTTGCCCACTGGGTGCAAGCTAGAATTAAAGCTGATGGCTCACCAGTTTTTGGCTCCGGTGTTTCATTGCCATCTGTCCGAATCCAATGCGAACCTGCATGGGTCAGGCGGCTGTGATGGCGGCCTTGACTACTGGTTTTACACCCGCTTTTGGCGGAACAGTCCCGATTTTTAACAATTTGTCCCGCGCCCCGCAGCATTTTATAAAAGTCCCGATGTTTGGAAACAATGCACGAAAAGTTAGGGAATGGCAGGAGAACAGGAAGGGAATATACGGTTTTCGGTGGGGAGACCCCGCCTCAACCTGGAAGCCCCCGCACTGCCGTAAGAACTGGCTGCCCCATGCGGGGCCGAAAGCAAAGAATTTCCAGCGGGACGTACCTGCTGGGGCAGTGGCTGTCAAGTCCCCTAACTACCCATAGGCCAGCCAAAGGTGCTGCCTTGCCTGCGCCTGCTGGTGCAGTTCCGGCATTGGTTTAGGGACTATGTAACCCAATCCCTCTGACTCATTCAAAATTTCCTATATAGTAATATTTCCGAAAATGATTTTTTTAATGAGGTATCATTATTAAAAAAAATAGATTGATAAGAAAAAGGTTAAATCTTGGGCATCAGTAAAAATCACAATAGAGAACAAATGGTTAGAAATATTTCATCATTTTTAAACAAACCATGTTCCCATATAATAATGTGCTAAAAATTGTGGAATGAGCGCTGTCTTTACCAGGAACTAATGCTGTGACTGAACGCGTTTTTTCTATGGTAAATAAAGTGTGGACATCAGAAAAATCACGATTAAGTGTTGAGACTTTGAAAGTCATTTTATGTGTGAAATATAATTTAACAAATTCTTGTGAAAAATTTCATGCCCTTTTAAACAATGACAGCAATCTAAAAAAAACTAAAAAAATTTACTCAAATGAGAAATATGCCAAAGAATAAAATAATACTATTCATAATTTTTAATATATTATATTTGTAAATTATACTTATGTTGAAATTTTAAAAAATATATTACAATACTATTTTTGCATCCTATGAAAATTTTTTTTGCTCCATATAGACCAAATTTTTAATCAAGAACGCCCCCTCCCCCCCCGTCAATGGTGTCACGCTTTACCAATTTTAAAATCTAGTCACTTTACTCTTGGTAGAGAGAAGGAGAGAATTAAAAGACCTCTTTCTTTAGGAAAGGTGAAAGAAAAATCCTGCACTGACACAAAACAGAGGTCAGCTATTACTGGGAGACAAGAGGAAACTCTTTCCTTCCCAAGATGGATACAGAAGAAGAACCATAGGAAGAGCAGGGCAGGAATCCTACAGAGTTGTGCCTCCAAGACTGGCTCACATGGCTGGATGTTCATTCATGATAATCAGAGGGAGGACATTCTAATTTTGTGATTTTCTTTTTCTAATCACTTAATTCAAAGTATGATATATGGATAAGTTGTGAGCCCTGATTATGAATTTCAGAATTCATTAAATGCACAGAAGTTACAGTCAGGGTCCATAATTTACCTTCAACCGTCTTACTTACTCTTCTGCACTCTACCCTAGCCACTCCTGCTCTAACAGCCCTCTAGATATCAAACATCACGGCTTTGTCTTTCTTTGTCACTCCAGGCAGAATTAATTTCTCCCTTTACTCTAGAAAAAGACAGTACTTATCACATTGCACTATAAAGTCTTTAATTGTGTAATGCTAAAGTCAAGCCTAGGCTTCTATAGTATTCAAATACTTTCTCACCACAAAAATACTCAAGAGTTCTTACTCTTATGAAGGGCTTACCCCTGTTGAACTCATTTAGATCCAGACAAAAATTGGCAATTAAAGACAAATATTTATCTTTTTATTGTTTTCACTTTGATATCTTTGGAATCATTAAATACATTAAGTCAGTGGTTCTTAACTTGGGTTCTATTGAACCCTAGGGGTTCGATGAGTCGGTCTCAGGGGTTCGGAGAAGCCTCTGCTGCGGAGGCCAGAATAAAGTAATTTGTTGTGAGTTCATGCACTTTGTTGGTTTTGTTCTTTGAGCAAGGGGATGTTCAGGCACGGCTCATTTTGTACACCAGTAAAAAAACATATACCTATGTCTTGAATTTGGAAAAAAAATTCATATTTTATTTATCACTAAAGAAGGGTTTGGTGAATGTGCATATGAAACTGGTGGGTTCGGTACCTCAAAAAAGGTTAAGAACCACTGCATTAACTAAATAAGGCTTTCTTTTACATCTGGTTTTCATTACTTTATCCAAACTAAGATGATATTACTTTGTCCAAATAATTAATGCCAATGACTTACAAAATGGAATTATAAATTTTTATACTGGCTGGTTATTGGTATCCCTATCCAGAAAACTGACTACAACAGCCTGACAACAAGGTATATGGAAGCAAAAAGTCTAAAAAGATTGATTGGAACAAATAGACTTGGAACAAAAGCAAAGGTTGTTTTCTCAAACTTCTGGAACAAAAGCAAAGGTTATTTACTCAAACTTCTGGAACGAAAGCAAAGGTTATTTTCTCAGACTTCTGGATATTTCATTTAGACCAGTTTCCCATACTCTGTCTGGGTTTCTCAAGCTGATAATAGATTTCCCCTGAAATGAATATTTCATTTCCTGGTCAAATGCATTGGGGAAATGCTACACAGTGTGATTTACTGCACAAATTAACTATTGAAAATTTTTGAGAAGCCCTACTGAAAAGAAATCCATTACACTTAAACACCTATTAAAACATCTCTCAGATCACTGATATTTTCATATCAGTCTAGAAAATTTTGGCTTATACTATTTTCATAATGCCATCAGTCAGCATTTGGTTGCAGAGTACTAAAGTAGAATAAAATTTACTGATGTGTGTCAAGTGACTTCACAGAATTTGAGGAAGAAATTAAATAACAGACTTTAAGCTGAACTTCCAACAGTGGCTCTGAAAGCTGCACCACAGGGCTGTATCTGCAAGGGTGCTGCTGCTTCTCTCATGATTGGGAATCCATCTGCTACATGAACAAGTGGCTGCTCCAGCTGATTCCATAACCTCTCTGCCTCTTGTCATCCACGCCAGTGAAACAAATGCCTTGCACCTGGACTTTCTCCCCACTTAACCCAATTTAAATTCAGGTTTCATGCTTGTGCATCTGATTGGTGAAACATAAACATATCCAGAATCTTAGCTTCAATGGAATCTGGAAAATGTAATTTTCAGCTTTCCAGCCTCTACGATACCAGGAGGTAATTGAAATAGATGTTGAGAGAGTCAATTCAGTAATGAGATTTCTGATGAGGCAATGGGATGAAATGAAAAAAAAAAAAAAAGTAGAGTTAATGTCATGAATGCAAAAACAACTATAGAGTGCCCAGTTTAGTGCCTATAGTAGACTAGGTGCTTTAAAAATGGTGTTATTTTAATAAATGAATGAATCTTATAGGATCACCTTGACCATCCTTCTTGTTTTCCTGAGGATTACGCTAAGCTCCAAAGAAGTGAAACAATTTGCTAATATTCTCTAAAATTGAGTCCAACCGAGGTCTCCTATCTTAAGTTTGTGTTCATTTTATTGATCCATAGTCCCGATATTTTAATCTACCATATTAAATGAAATTATTTGCTTTTTCCAAAGGGTTAGAAGAAGAAATCAATGTGATCAAAAGAAATAAAATTAAATTGAATCAACAAATACTAATGAGCTAGCTGTTAAGTATGTAGGATATTGTAAACAACATAAATAAGAATATAAAATACCACCTGTCTAAAGTATCAACAAAATGAAGCTCTAATATTATAGACTTTCTTCTTTTATTCTGTCAGACAGAGTTTTAGTGCAAATTATACCTGCACTAATTATTCCTTTTACATACATACCTCTAAACTTGAAGCCTACTAGTTTATACTGTATTGAATATTTTACTCATTTTAACACTTTGTAAATATTTTGCCATTATCAAATTTACTAGTATATCTTTTTAGCTATTTTTTTATGGCTTCTCCCAGATGCCACAGGGAGGGTATTTAAACTCATCCATATTCAGTCTTATTATAACATGAAGAGACTTCTTGAAGAGTCCAATTCCATCCATTTAAGGAGATTTCTGTTACATCCCTATTAGTCTTCTTTGGCTGCCATAAGAAAATACTACAGACTGGGTGGCTAGAAAAAAGAAATTTATTTCTCTTAATTCTGGAGGCTAGGAAGGCCAAGATCATGATGTTGGCAAAGTAGGTTTAATTCCTGGGACTCTTCTCTTAGCCTGTAGGTGACTGCCATCTCACTGTGTGCTCACATGATCTTTTCGTTGTGTGCATGGCGAGAATGAGAGAGAGAGAGAGAGAGAAACAGTGAGAGAGAGAGAGAGATTCCTCTTCTCATAAGGTAATTAATTCCATTATGAGGGTCCCAGTGTCATGACCTCATCTAACCTTAATTACCTCCAAAGGTCTGTCTACAAATACCATAACACTGATGGTTAGGGCTTCAACATGTGAACGTTGGGAGGGCAATTAAGTCCACACCAACAATAAAGTAAAACAAAATAAAGTAATTCACATTAGAAAAGCAGGACTGGAGTGTTGGGCTCAGAATAGCTAAAGAGAGAACACTAGGTTAGCATTATAGGGCTAAAATAGTACCCACACTGCTATTGTTTAATGGTGATGCTAAGTTTTACAGTATCCAACTTTATTACAGTCAGCCTTTACATAATATTATTCCTCTTCACATATAAGAAACTTATAACTGTATATTTCCAAATATTCTCTCTGATTTTTTATATTACTATTAAATGTGTTTATTTTAATGCATATGACAAAGACTAAAGAAAAAACAAAAGTTATAGCTAATGAGTGAGTAGTAGAGATAAGATAAAAAATTAAAAATTGCTCAATTATTCCAAGATAACGAGGAAAAAAGAAACACAGTCAAATAAAAAACAAATAGAAAAAAGTTGGTAAATTTAAACTAAATATATTAATAATTACATTAATTATAAATAAATATTCTAAACATTTTAATTAAAGGAGATAGAGTCAGTGATTTTTAGATTTGATTTTTTAAAAAATCAACTATATGCTATCTACAAGAATCCAACTTTAAAGGTACAAGAAGAAAAAGATATATATTTACTATGCAACCATTAATAAAAAAAAAACAAAACAAAACTGGAGTGGTATATTACCAGATAAAATAGATATCAGAATGAGAAATATTACTGGGAATAAATAGGAAAATTTTATAATAAAAATGGGTCTATTTATCATGAGGACATATGATCCTAATGCATAAGCATCCAAGAGAAAAATAGACAAATCCATTATTATAGTTGTAGTCTTAAACACTCCTCTTTCAGTGTTTGATAGGACAAGTAAACAGAGTCAGTAAGAATATAGAATATAGGTCAATAGTAAACAATACTATTGATCAACATGACATAATCAACATTTACAAATATACCCCCATGAAGCAAAATATACATGCCTTCCAAATACACATAAAGGGATTGCCAAGATATAGCATATGCTGAACTAAAACAAATCTTAGTACATTTAGAAGGATTACAATTATTAAATGTTTTGGGAGTCCAAAGGAATTAAACTAGATATCATTAATAAAATGATATATGAAAAATTCTAAAATACTTGAAAATTAAACAACATGCTTTTAAACAATCTGTGTATCAATAAAGTATTCCCAGGAGAGACTGTGAGATATTTTAAACTAGATGAGAATAAAAGTCACATGTCAAAAGCTGTGTGAGGTTGCTCAAACAGTGCTTAGATATAAATCTATAGCACAAATGCTTAAACAATTCTTTCATGTTAATGTTCTGAATTTCAACCTTACATTATTTTTCTCAAAAAAGAAAACCAAATTAGATGCAAAGTAAGCCCTGGAAACAAAGAATAAGGGCAAGAGCAGAAATCATTAAAATTGAAATAGAAAAAAACAATAAAACCAATAGCTGCTTCTTGTCAAATTTTAATAAATTGGATAAATTTCTAGTTAGACTCAGCAAGAAGAAAAACAGCACAATTTATCATACCAGAAATGAAAGTGGGGCCTAACTACAGATATTCTTGACATTAAAAAATAAGAAAATATATTTGAAGCTTATGCCAATAAATTTAACAACAGATTAAAAGAAAAATTCTTTGAGAGAAATAACAAAGTTCATTCACAAATAAAAGTCCCAGTTAGCCAAAAATCTAGTTTTAGTTTGGATAATTATTATTGAACTATCTTCAAAATTACTGATTCTTTCCACCCACTGCTATGTCTGCCTAGTGATACATTTTGCCTGAATCAATTACTATTATGATGGTTTACAAGTTGTGATTTACTAAGACCATCATTTCTTATAATTTCATTTCATGATTTTCTACTGTAAATAATTTTCTTTCTCCCTTCTCTTTCCCTTTCCTTCCTTCCTTCCTTCCTTCCTTCCTTCCTTCCTTCCTTCCTTCCTTCCTTCCTTCCTTCCTTTTTTTTAAAAATATTTTTTCTAAAGTGAGAAGCAGGGAGGCAGAGAGACAGGCTCCTGCATGTACCTGACCAGGATCCACCCAGCGTGTCCACTAGGATCAGTGCTCTGCCTATCTGGGGCATTGCTCCATTACAACCAGAGCCATTCTAGCACCTGAGGCTGAGGCCATGGAGCCATCCTCAGAGCCTGGGCCAGCTTTGCTCCAATGGAGCCTTGGCTGCAGGAGGAGAAGAGAGAGATAGAGAGAAAGAAGAGGGGGAAGAGTGGAGAAGCAGATGGTCGCTTCTCCTGTGTGCCCTGCTTGGGAACTGAATCCAGGACATCCACACACTTGGCCAACGTTCTTCTACTGAGCCAACTGGCCAGGGCCTCTTTCTTTCTTTCTTTTTTTTTTTTTTTTTAAAGATTTTATTTATTGATTTTACAGAGAAAGGAGAGGGTAGCAGGAGCGAGAAGTATCAACTCATAGCTGCTTTAGCCTAGTTGTTCATTAGATGTTTGTTGTATGTGCCTTGACCAGGTCTTGAACCAATGATCACAGCATTCCAGTTCTATGATCTATCTACTCTGCTAACACAGGCCAGGCAGAACATTCATTTTTTTTCCTTTAGATATTCACAAATTTTATTTGTATCAGGGAAGACTCATGGATTTTTTATTTGAGTTTTAATCCTTTCTGATCATTATCATTTTAGTATTCTAATTTTCCTGTAGTTGGCCTAGGGAAGCCCTTAAACTTGTGTCTTTTTGACATGTCCCATCATTCTTTAATCACCTCCTTACTTGCTGGCACTACAGCATGTTCAAGCATCATTTTGTAGTTCCCTGGCTCCATTTCTGGAGCCAACCATTTCTTCAACAAGCTCTTGTTCCATTTAGTAAAGAATGGTATTTAGAAACCAAAATATGGGAAGTTTTATTTTTAAAATAATACCAATAAACTAGAAGACGACATGAAAATAAACTGATATTACAGTTTTAACCTATATTGTACCTGGAACATCAGAAATCCTCAATAAAACAAATCTATTGAATGAATAAATTATTTAAAAAGTAGATTTTAATACGTTGCTTGAATTTGAATTTTATCCCCAAATTCACTTTTTCTGTTCGCATCAAATCATCTTGTAACTGTTGACAGAATAATATTAATTATCCTGAATTTTATATCTAGATCTATCACTCAGCTATTCAAATATACTATCCTCCTATCTTCTGTATATACCTAAAGCTCTAGACCTGACATTAAGGCCCAAGGCTCTATCTAGCTCATGTGTTAGCATCCATTTATTCTATTAATCATCTTCCAAGGACAATTTGCCAATAACCAATCATGTGTTTTTCTCTATTAAACTGTGAAATGATTGATACATTTGTCAAAGTTATAGAATGCTGATTGATATATCTATACTGGTCCGTCTCCTCCCACTCATTTCATATTAGAAGCATACTAGTAGATCTATACTACTTTTGTAGATAAAACTTATACAGATTGACCACTTATCATTTTCAAGAAAGTATATATTATACTATCACTTAGTACCAGCTTGTCATCTTTTCTTTTGGTGGGGGAGGTGGAAATCCATTATTTGAAAATGATGAAAGGATACACATTATCATCAGAATATTTTAATGCCTTTAAACTATTAAACATAACAAAGATATGATCTTACATTATTTAATTCATCACAAATAAATTCTAGAAAGATGTGTGCCCACCCATTTTAAATAAAGCAACTATAAGAACTGACATTCATTACCTATCATATCACTAACAAGTGATGGGTCCAGTTCTTACTACACTAGATTATCTAGCTTTGACTCTTGCATACCTTCTCCCATAGCAGGCTCCTTCTCAAACATTTATAATAAAAAGACATAAAAAAATATAAAAACAAAATCATTACTGTCCATTAAATGAGGCTTAGAAGGAGAGAATGCTGTTATGCGTCAGAACCTGACTACTCAGAAGGCATACACATTGTTATATCTGTAACAAATATATTTCAGCTCATTTGCTGCATCTTGCATCAGAGCCAAAGCAGCAAATGAGCTTCACATAGCATTCACATTCTGAAGTTCACCTTTGCCACATATAAGGGCACTTCTGAGATAACCAGTGGGAATAAGCTTGGCAACTAAAACCTCACCCATATAAAGTCTTTTCTAAAACCCCTCGATTGGCCTATACGTCCATTCTCTGGGCTCCACAGCAGTCTTTCTTTTTTCTTTATACTTGTAATGACTGTGTTGCATTGTTTGTATCTTTTGTGTCTCTATGAATAACAGTATGATCTTCTTCTTTAGAATTAGACTACTTATTTTTCATGGTTCTGAACATATAGAAGTCACATAAGAAATGTTTTAAATTAATGTGATAGGAAAAGCTACATATGCATATATCACTGGTGCTTTACCTGCTTAGTGGTAAAAAAAAATAAAAAGCTATTGCTCTAATGTTAGTCATGATTTGACTAGCACAGCAATTTCCAAACATAAATGTTTCTAAAATAGCAGGTTTGTTTTAGAAAGAACACATTATTTTTCAATGTAGCCTTTGTATGAAAGAATGAACCTATGTAAAAATATTATTAAATGATAAGAATTACTAGATACAATATTAAATTATATTGGCAATATCAAATGTATTTTATGGAAGAATGTTTATATTTCTAAAAGAATCCTTGAGCATTTCCAGAATTTGCCTTGAATGTATTAAAGGTCAAAGAAAGTAATTAAGAAAAGCAGAATAGGGAAGTACAATGCTTTCCTATCATTTTAAAGCCAGAAAAGCCTTTTAATAGAGTACCGCATGGAAGCCAACTACAGAAAACACATTTGGAGTTCCATTCTTTACTGGTTGAAGAATGAGTGGGGAGAGTGTCATTAGATGGAGCCCCTCCCACCTCTTTTTTATTTCCTCTCTCTCTCTCTCTGTCTCTCCCTCCTGAAGCTGGAGGAGACTGCAGAGCCCTGCTAGGAGAGACTGAAAGCCCCTGTGCACTAGGACAAACCATTAACACAACATCAGGGGATGTGGCTAAACAACAGCCTCTTCACCAGGACATTCATGAACTCAGAGTTTAAAAAGTTCTTCAGGTGATTCCAACATTTAACTAGACTTAGGACCATTAGACCATGAATTCTCAAGGTCTCTGAAATTTATAACTTTATTACCTTCCCCCAAATTTATGTCTTCCTTTTTTCTTCCTCACTACCTTCTTTTTCACTTTTCTGCTCCCCACATAATTTCCTTTCCATTTTCTCCCCATTTTCTCTTTCTCTTCCTTTTTTTCCCCTAAGTAATTCAGCTTTAAAACAATTTGGTGGGGCATAGAGTAGGAGTCCATTGTGGGGGGAGGCCACTGTGGCACAGATTGGGGAGTCAGAGGATTAGGAGGGCATCTCATAGGAGAGTGTTACAGCAATCGTAACAGAACCCAAGAGCAAGGTGGGAGGGTATCCACACGTTGGGACCTGAAATCAATGGATCTTAGACCAAAGCTGGGAGCCATAGCTCCCTCAACACCCCCCTTGCCTACTCCCCATCTTTAGACAATACACCCAGGGCATGTGGTCTGCATGGAGTGAGGAAGGGAGTGGAGTGAGAAGGGTGTCAACATGGAGAGCGGGAGTAGCTCAGGGAAGTGTGTCGCAGCTCAAGCTGGGAGAGGAAGACATCTGCAAGAGGGCAAAGTGGGTGACAGTAATGGAAGACTTCATTCCTGGGGCTTGGACAAACAAATATATTAAGGAGAAGGTGAGCCAGATTGCTTTCAGAGAAGAAAGTTACAGTATGGCAAGAGAGAAAGTGAGAATGAACCTGTGGTGTTGGACTGGACTTGAAATATCAGTGTGACCTTATAATATCCATTGTATAGATAAATATAGAAATAAATACAGATGTAATTGTAAGTGTGCACATATGTGTGTGTATCTATCTCTTTATATCTACCTATTCTCTTGTTCTGACCATTGAAGGACTTAGGGGCAGCAATGACTCAATAGAAGTGAACACACCTAGCACCCACACCTTGATTTTAAAATACTATTTTTCAATAAAAAGCATGAGGAATTCATGGAGAAATAACTGATCCCAGGTTTGAGAAAACAAAAGTACAAAATGAGTCTGAAATATCTTGTCCTGCTAGGAAGAAAGAAATACCCAAAGAATGATTGAAATATGTCAAAAGGATACTGAGGCCAGCTAAAGTGGGCTCTCATAGACCAAATCTGGGACAGCATGAGCAACAGAATAAAAAATGATAGTAATGAATGGAAACCCATTAAATTAAATAGGACTCTAAGAACCTATACTGATGTACGTACAGTGCATGCATAAATGGAAAGTTTCATGAGGCATATTAAGATAAGCACAAAGTGTTTCTCCCCCAATACTCATTAATTGCAAAGGGAAAAAAATGTAATTTTATGGTAGAGAAGCCCTGGTAAATGCCACCCTAATCAAGCAATTAAAGAACACATCACCAGTAATGGGACAATTCAAAATTATGTGCTACTTGATAGGATGCACTCAGCATCTTTGCTATGATATTCCTATACCAAAAAAAATTACTTGAATATAATTATAAGGAAATATCAGATGAACCCAAGTTGATGGAAGTGCTACAGAATGGCCTGCAATTGTCAAAATTATCAAGCTCATGAAAGTCATGGAAAAACTGGGAAGGCTGAAGAAGACTAACATGAAAACTACACCAAATATATGATCCTGAGCTGAATCATTTTGATAGTAAAGACAGTATTGGTACAAGTAATGAAACTTTAATGGGATCTGATGGTTCTTTGATGGTATATTTCAATATTTAATATTCTTTTTTTCTAAAGATTTTTAAAGTTTTCTAAAATTGATTTTATGGGGGGTAGAGCAAGAAGTATCAACTTATAGTTGCTTCACTTTAGTTGTTCATTGATTACTTGCATATGCCTTGACCAGGCAAGCCCAGGGTTTTGAACTAGTGACCTCAGCATTCTAGGTAACACTTTATCCACTGTGCCACCAAAGGTTAGGCTCAATATTTAATATTCTTATTTTAATGGTTTTGTTATGATTACATAGAAGAAAGTCATGTTAAAAACTTACTTTCAGAAGGTCAGGGCAAAACTTATTCCTACTGTGCTTACAACTTTTGTAATTTGAGATAACTAAAAAAAAACTCACATAATTAAAAATTTATATATTTTGAGACTTTAACTTCCTTGAAATGATAGAAAATACTTTATTTTCTTTTAATCCCTTCTGAGCATCTAGCAAAGTCTCAATAAGTACGTTTTAAAAAGTTTTTATCAAACAAATCTAGAGAAATGTATAAGAATCAATGATAGCTAAAGTGACTGCTATAAGCACTTCAGAGAACTCCATAAGTAATATTGATTATGTTCACTAGAATCTATACATTAAACCAATAATCAATGCTATATTTTTAAGGTTGGAAACAAAAATGGTTGCTGTAAATCCTAAAACAAAAAACTAAATAAAACACAACCTCCCATTTGATTATTTCAATTATTTAGGATTTTACTGAATATAAATAGTTCAAAGAGTAGCTTTAATGTTATAGATTTTAGATAAGATATAAATTAAAACACAATTGCATTCTGGGAATGCAATGTATAGCACGGCGATTAAAGTTAAATACTGGGTGACATCAGAAAAATGCTGCCATGAGGGGTGCTCCTGAGACCTCTCCCTGAAATTTCAACAAATTTAACAACTAGGGACAGAAAAACAATCACAGGATCATCTGAAATACACATATATCAAACAAAGGTATGATTGGGTGAAAAGGTGGCTGAATATATAATCCATTCTGAAGGAAGTAAGATGGAGAATGGAGTATTCTGCTTTCCTCAATGACCTGAGCAAGGGCTGCTTTCACATGGAACCGAGAGGAAGGGAGGGTTGGGAGTGTGGAAAAAGTTGGGCTAGGGCAGAGACATTCAAGATGAGGAGAGAGTGTGCCCTCGGCTCAGCCCACACGGAGCTAATGCCTGAGGCAGACCCCGGCAGAGGTGGGCGAGTAGTTGCCTTGTTTACTCCCAGTCTCCCTGTTGGCGAGTGCAGGCAGTGTGCGAGTGGATCCACCTGGAGCTTCAGGCATGGGCACCCGCATTCCTGGACGGAGGGGCTGGGTTGTAGACAGTCAGCAGTGGCCCTCTGCGTGGGCTGTGACCAGAGTTTCTGTATAATCCTGGTGCCCCGAATGGCAGGATGCAGGAAGTGCATGGAGAGCCGGCTTCCTTATAGGTGCAGCACCTCCACCAGCCATACAGGCGAACAAAGCACATTCCCGGGTAAGAGAACTGCAAAAGTGTGGGGGGAAGGGCGTGCAGACAGCCTCTGGAGAACAGACCTGCAAAGTGCTGAAAGGAGCCTAATCCACAGTCTGCTCACTGCCCATCTGGTATATGCTGGTGGCTCTGGCTGACAAAGCCTTCTTTCCTAGGCCTGCAATTTAAGGGGACCAGGAGGAGGGACTTGATAATTCTCAGGGCCTCTTGCTTTCCAGGCAGTGGCTGGGGCAACTTCCAGCCAGCCAATACAGGTTAAAAAGTACAGTCCCATGAAAAAGACCTCAGAGAACACTGTGGAAGTTGGGCAGGCTGGGCTGTAGGCTTCCCAACAAGGGAGAAGAAGCCTGTGGAGAGCAGACCCGTAGAGCGCTGAGGCAAATTTAACTAGAACCAGAAATCGGCTCACTCTGCTGCCTGCTTGAGTTGGTGGCTCTGGTTGACAAAGCTCCCATACACAGAGCTGTGCTTTGAATGAACCTGGAGGAGGGACTTGACAGCTCTTAGGACCTCTTGCTCTGCAGGCAGTGACTGGGGCATCTTCCTGCCAGCCGATACAGATTACAAAGTACAAAAAGCCTGGGAGAGTAGATCCGCGGAGCACTGAGGTATACTAGACATACCCCGAGGCTCATAGAAAGACACCTGAGAAGCAATCAGCTCCCATCCCTGCCTGATTACACTGGCGGCTCTGGCTGGCAAAGCCTTACCCAGAACCCTGCTTTGAGTGGGGACAGAGGGGGGATTTGGCAGCTCTTAGAGGTTCTTGCTCTCCAGGCAGTGGCTGGGGCAACTTCACAGCTGGATCCCCAGTCTTCTGGATCAGGAAGGAGAGATTTAGGAGGAGGCTCAGGGAAAATGGACTCTCCCATTGTCGGAGCCTGCAAACGCTGACAAGCCCTGCTTACCAATAGAACTGAAGGCTAGCTTATGTCATCACCATAGCAACACATCAAATGCAATTCTCTGCCTAAGAGTGCCACAGGAGCAGAACCTGGGGTACAGCACCACTGGCCAAAAAGAGAGAGAAGAGAAAATAAAAAACGAAGATAACCTCTCAAAACCAGAAAAAATCTATAGTTTTTACAACTTTTTCCATTTTTTTCTTGTATTTTTTTTTTCTTCCACCTTGATCATTTTATCCTCTTTCCATTTTATTCTTTTCTTTCCATTTTGAACTTTATTACCCATAGGTGTTACAGTTTCCATTCTTTTTATTTTCCTATGAGTGTTACATTCCAAAAACTTAACTCAATCTGTTTTTTCGCTCTCTTTCTTTTTGTTTCTTCTTTTCTCTTTCAGTTTTCCTATCATTCGAATCTCACCCATAAACAAATTATTTTATTCTGGATTCAATTTTTTTTTGTGTGTGGCATTTTGTGTGCTTTTTACTTCGTTTTTTATCTCTTTAGTATTTCCTGCAATTCTGGCTCTCCATTCTATATAGTTTTTATTCCACTTAATACAATAGAATTTTCATTTTTCACTGTATATTTTTCTTTTTTCTTTTCTTCTCTTACACTATTTATCTCATTCAACCATCATTTACAAACAAATTATTTTTTTTCTTGATCCAATTTTTTTCCTTGTGGCATTTTGTGGGTTCTTGTATTGTTTTTTGTCTCTTTGTCACTTCCCACCAACTCAGGCCCTCCTTTCTACGTATTTTTGTTCCACTTAGCACAATAGAATTTTCAGTTTTTCACTGCATTTTCTCAAAAATTTATTTCTTTTTTTGATCAACTCTTATTAGTGTTATTAATAATACCATTCTCAAATGCCACTAAGGAAAAAAAAATCGAATATCATGGATACAAAAGACAGAGGTGTAGCTCAGATAGATGAGGAAAATCTACAGAAAAAAGTTTCAATAGCTTGAAAAAATTAAAGTTAAATGACAGAGAATTTAAAATTGAAGTCCTTAAAAAACTGAGGGATATATAAGAAAGCACAGAAAGGCAATTTAGGGAGCTCAAAAAACAATTCAATGAACAGAAAGAAAACTTCACCAAGGAAATTAAAACTATGAAAACAAATCAAACAGAGATGAAAACACATCTGAGCTACAAGGATAAAAACAAATTCAAAGTGAAAGTTGGCAAACAATACTCCAAGCAAATAACATCTAAAAAACGCAGGTGTAGCAATACTCATATCTAACAATGATGACTACAAGACACCAAATGTAATCAGAGACAAGAATGGTCACTTCATTATGATAAAGGGGACACTGAATCAAGAAGACACGATACTTCTTAATATATATGCACCAAACCAAGGAGCACCAAAATATATAAGATAGCTACTGACTGACCTAAAAGCAAAAACCGACAAAAATACAATCATACTTGGAGACCTCAATACAGCACTGATGGCTTTAGATGTTTCATCCAAACAGAAAATCAATAAAGAAATATTGGCTTTAAATGAAACACTAGAACAATTGGATATGATAGACATTTACAGGACATTTTATCCCAAAATGCCAGAGTATACATTTTTTTTCTAGTATACATGGAACATTCTCAAGAATCAATCAATTCAGAAAGATTGAAATTATACCAAGCATATTTTCTGACCATAAAGCCTTGAAACCAGAATTCAACTGCAAAAAAAAAAAAAAAAAAAAAAAAAGCGGCAAATAAACCCACAAAAATGTGGAAACTAAACAACATATTTCTAAAAAATGAGTGGGTCAAAGAAGAAATAAAAGCAGAGATCAAAAGATACATACAGACAAGTGAAAATAACAATATGACATATCAGAATCTCTGGGATGCAGCAAAAGCAGTAATAACAGGAAAGTTCATATCACTACAGGCCTATATGAAAAACAAGAGAGAGCTCAAGTAAACCAATTAACTTTACATCTTAAGGAACTAGAAAAAGAAGAACAAAGACAACCCAAAACCAGCAGGAGAAAGGAAATAATAAAAATCAGAGCAAAAATAAACAAAACAGAGAACAGAAAAACTATAGAAAAAATTAATAAAACAAGGAGCTGGTTCTTTGAAAAGATCAACAAAATTGACAAGCCCTTGGAAAAAAGAGAAAGGACTCAAATCTCAAATAAACAAAATCCAAAATGAAAGAGGAGAAATCACCACAGATATTATAGATATAACAAGAATTATTGTAGAATAGTATGAGAAATTGTATGCCACCAAATTTAACAATCTAGAAGAAATGGATAAATTCCTAGAACAATACAATCTTCCTAGACTGAGTTAGGAAGAAGCAGAAAGCCTAAACAGACCCATAAGCAGGGAGGAAATAGAAACAACTATCAAAAACCTCCCCAAAATAAAAGTCCAGGGTCATATGGCTATACTAGTAAATTCTATCAAACATATAAAGAAGATTTGGTTCTTATTCTACTCAAAGTCTTCCAAAAATTGAAGAAGAAGCAATACTGCCAAACACATTTTATGAGGTCAACATAACCCTCATACCGAAACCTGGCAAAAACAACACAAAAGAAGAAAACTAGAGACTAATATCTCTAATGAATACAGATGCTAAAATACTAAACAAATACTAGCAAATCGAATAGAACACATTAAAATAATAATTCATCACGATCAAGTGGGATTCATCCCAGAATCACAAGGATGGTTCAACATACATAAAACGGTTAATGTAATAATACACCATATCAACAAAACAAAGAACAAAAACCATATAATCTTATCAACAGGTGCAACAAAGGTATTTGATAAAATACAACATCATTTTATGTTTAAAACACTCAACAAAATGGGTATAGAAGAAAAATATGTCAACATAATAAAGGCCATTTATGATAAACCATCAGCTAACATCATATTAAATGGCATAAAATTGAGGACTTTTCTCTTAAAATCAGGAACAAGACAAGGTTGTCCACTCTCTCCACTCTTATTCAATATAGGGCTGTAAGTTCTAGTCAGAGCAATCAGACAAGAGAAAGAAATAAAAGGCATTCATATTGGGAAAGAAGAAGTAAAGGTTTCACCTTTTGCAGATGATATGATCCTATATATTGAAAGCCCCCAAAACTCCACAAAAAGACTACTAGAAACAATAAACCAATACAGTAAGGTCGCAGAATGCAAAATTAATATACAAAAGTCCATTGCCTTCCTATATGCCAACAATGAAACATCAGAAAACGAGCTCAAAAAATAATCCCCTTCATGGTTGCAACACAAAAAATAAAATGCCTAGCAATAAACATAACTAAGAATGTAAAGGACCTATATAATGAAACTACAAAGACTTGTTAAAGGAAATCAAAAAAGATATAATGAAATGGAAAAATATTCCTTGTTCGTGGATAGGAAGAATAAATATAGTCAAAATGACTATATTACCCAAAGTGATATACAAATTTAATGCAATTCCCATCAAAATTCTAGTGTCATCTTTTAAAAAAATCATCAGGTTTATACGGAACTATAAAAAACCCTGAATAGCCAAAGCAGTCCTAAGGGAAAATAACAAAGTGAAAAAAAAAGTTAACAAATACTTTATCATATATTTTAAAGTTGCTAAAAGAATAGGTCTTAAAAGTTCTCATCACAAGAAAAAGAAATTGAAACTATGTGAGGTGATGGATGTTAACTAAATTTATTGTGGTAATCATTTCATAATATAAACATATTTCAAATCATCATGTTTTACACCTAAAACTAACACAATGTATATGTCAATTATATCTCAATAAAACTGGGAGGGGACACAATCTGCAGATATTTTTGGCAGAGATTATTATATTCCTATCCCAACATTCATTCTCACTTTCTTCCTTGTAACAGAACTCTGCTTTTTGAGCTGGGCACATTACCAACTTGAATGAGACTGCATTTCCCATCCTCTTTTATAGTTAGGGGTAGTTACCAAATTTGTGGCAACAAGCTGTTAGTGGCCCTTGTCCAGAAGAAGAAAGATGGTTTAAGGGAAGCTGACTTACCTACATGGATCATGAAGTAATCTTGAATAGGAGAGTTATGTGATAAGAAGCTGGTTAGGAAGAAAGTTACGAGCTGGGTCTTTGATGCCCACTTAAAGCTGCTGTACTAATTCTAGACTATCTGGTGGTGAATTTTTTACATCAGATGTAATAAACATCTTGAATATAATCCTAAGAAATACTCTACATGTTAACAAAAATTTTCAAAATGCATCCAAACATCTGTCAAACATATTTAAAAGTATAGTTCAAATGCCAACTCCATTATTTAGCAGTTCTATAGACTTGTGAAAATTATTTAATGTCCTTAAGCCTGAGATTCCTCATTTGTAAAATGGGAATAGTAATCATATATACCTCAGAGCAGTTTAGTGAGAATTAAATAAAAGGCACAAAGCTGCTACCAGAGGGCCTGAAACACATAATAAGGATGAAATAAATGCTAATTGATCACGACAATTTTCCTTTCAACGCACATTGCTATCTTTCCTTAGTTTGTAAAATAGAAGATTGTTAATAGTTTGCCAAGTTCTTTCCATGGATTTTAACCTTTTAAAAAATATTTTTATTTATTGATTTGGGGAGAGAGAGAGAGATAAAGTAGAGGGAGAAGGAAAAAACATGAACTCATACTTCCTTCCTGTATGTGCCTTGACTGGGCAAACCCAGGGTTTTGAACTGGCAACCTCAGTGTTCCAGGTCGATGCTTTATCCACTGAGCCACCACAGGCCAGGCCTTCCCATGGATTTTATTTCTTCCTAAAAATTCTCACTGTACTTAAATATTTCGTGATGTAAATATTCTTTGAGTAAATTTTGATTAATTTATTACTAATTTTCTATTCTATAATTATTTTTTTCTATCTAAAAATCTGAATCATTAATCTACCCTATTTTTATTTTTTGTTATATTTATTTTTTTATTGAACTTATTGGGGTACAATTCTATATAATACATCATCTGTATATTTTATTGTATGCTCATCACCTCAACTGAAGTCTCCTTCCATCACCATTTATCCCCTCTATACCCTCTTCAACATCCCCCACCCCCTTTTCCTCTGGTAATGACCACAATGTACCTTACTTTAAAACCATTTCTCCTGGGAAACAGGTGTTGTTGAGGTAGAGCCCATTATATCAAACAAGGTCAGAACAGGGATGCAGTACTAGAAGGTCAGTACTAGAAGGATGTACAATAAATGCTTAAGTAATTAAAAAAAACACAAACACCTTAAACTATAGTATGAGACTGAACTCTTTTAAAAATTTCTTTCTCAAGATATTAGGCTAAGTTGTTTATGATTCTTTTAAATAACACAGGGTAGAAATTTCAGGATTAAAAGAAAACAATTCAGAGAACTTGTCTTTTGTTAATTACTAATTTTAAAAAACGCTTTTCTGTGTTCAAAATGTCACATACATTGCTTCATGTTCTTTGCTGAAGGTAGGTTTATTTTGCATGTATGAGCCTATAGAGATTTGAATTGGCATATCTCCTTTTGGAAAATCAAGCAGAAATTAAAAGTTTGCACCAAAGTCAAAGTGCACAGGCAAGACTGCAGGATGCTTCAGAAGAAAGTACTCAGACCTCCTCTAATCACCTCTCCTAAGGTAAAAATGCTGATGTTCAACCCAAACTATCTTAGCTCATTCAGGATGATAAACACTATGTCTCTCCATGTTCTCTAAAAACATCAATCATTCAGTAGCAACTTCAGACAATTTTTTAATGAGAATATTTCTCCCTAGAATTTTAGAAGCATATCAAAATTATATATACATATTATATATTGTAATTACACACACACACACATATAATTTTATGTAGGTGACTGAGAATGGGGGTAGCATTCAGGCCCCCAAATTGGGATATAACCAGTGTTCATTGTGTCTATTACATTTTAGATCTCTGGCTGTTCTTTTCGCTATTTTCTGAGAAAGACAGTCTCTCTATTTCAGGGGTCCCCAAACTACGGCCCATGGGCCGCATGCAGCCCCCTGAGGCCATTTATCCGGCCCCCACTGCACTTCTGGAAGGGGCACCTCTTTCATTGGTGGTCAGTGAGAGGAGCACAGGATGCATCCGCACCCATAGTTCCAATTGAAATACTGGTCAGTTTGTTGATTTAAATTCACTTGTTCTTTGTTTTAAATATTGTGTTTTTTCCTGTTTTGTTTTTGTACTTTAAAATAAGATATGTGCAGTGTGCATAGGGATTTGTTCATAGTATTTTTTATAGTCTGGCCCTCCAAAGGTCTGAGGGACAGTGAACTGGTCCCTGTGTAAAAAGTTTGGAGACCCCTGCTCTATTGTTTTGGGGTCAGGAAAGTATGTAATTTCTTAAATCTCTCTAAATTCCTGAATACAGGTGTTCAAACTCATAATACTAGAGTAATAACTTTACAATAATCTTATATGTCTCCACATGATTCCCAAACTTTCCATAAGGCATGAGTTAATAGTAGGTACAATTTTTTTTATATCTTTGATTTTAGAGAGAGGAAGGGAAAGAGAGAGAAAAAAGTATCAATTTATTGTTCCACTTATTTATGCATTCATTGGTTGATTGTTGTGCCTTGACTGGGGATAGAACCAGCAAATTTAGTATATCTGGACAAAGCTCGAACCAACTGAGCTGTCTGGCCAGGCTGATAGGTATAATTTTTAAGTTTCTCAAGGAAGTTCAATTACCTTATAAGCCTGGCAAGAGTGCTACAGAAAACCAGCAAGATGACTACATAAACATACATGTATAAAAATGAAGTGAGATCCAAAAAGCTGTCAAATTTTAGCAATTTCCTATTGCCAACTCTTCAGACCACCTCTTATTCACTGTGTTGGTGAGGAAGGGATCCCCATCCTAAATATTACAAAATGATAAAATATAAAACACCCAACAATGAACAGGTGAAATTGACAGCATAATACTAGAGTATCAAATTGATAGTCTTATACACAGTCCAGGAAAGGACATGATTTACCATGTAGAGGCACAAGGGGTTGTACTTGGAGGAAAGTGAACAAGCAGGGGCGTGGGATGCAGGTTCCATAGCTACAAGAGGATGAGGTGTCCCTTGGTTCCTGGAGGAGAATGTAACTGGTTTATCTGAATTATTCCCCAGGCTGGCAGGGAACTGGAGCAGTATGGTTGAGGTAGAGTGCAGCTGGCCCAGCTGATAGGGAATTAGCTGGGTGGGGAGCCTTTCCTGCAGGGTAGGCAGCATATCTGGTGAGAGGAGGGAACTTAAGGTTAGGCCTTTGGGAAGCTATGACCAATGTCAAGGAAACAAAGGAAATTTTAGGGGTTATGTCAACCTAACTTCAACTGGCATTATCTGGGAGAATAAAAGGTAATATGTTCTACTTGCGTTGCCTGACCAGGCGCAGTACAGTGGATAGAGTGTCAGCCTGGGATACAGGTTGGAAAGTCTGAGGTTGCTGGCTTAAGCACAGGTTTACCAGCTTGAGCTCAGAGTTGCTCGCTTGAGCTTAGGGTCATAGACGTGACCCCATGATCGCTGGCTTGAGCCCAGAGGTCGCTGGCTTGAAGTCCAAGGTCACTGGCTTGAGCCCAAAGTCATTGGCTCGAGCAAGGGGTCACTGGCTTGGATGGAGATCCTCGGATCAAGGCACACATAAAAAATCAATCATTAGACAACTAAGGTGCTGTAACAAAGAATTGATACTCCCTTCTCATCTCTCTCCCTTCCTGTCTATCTGTCCCTATCTGTCCCTCTCTCTGTCTCACTCTGTCTCACTTAAAAAAAAAAAGTTTTATTGGTGCAGAACAGTTAGCTGTGTTGTATTTATAAATTCAATATGGAGACTGCTCAATGATATACTTTAGTATATATGATTTTTTGATTATGTACTGTGGTAGATGAGGTAGGTGCTGCAACTCATCTTCCAAGTATTGGTTCTTTCTTTGCTAACATACCCTTAATTTTATGCAGCATGACAATGTACTCAGTCAAAAAATTTTAATGTCACAGTCTCCATTTTATTTTTGGTGGTCATGTAATATAGTTTTGGCTAAGGAGATATTACCCGGAAATCACTGGGTCTTTAAAAAATAAATCAATATTTCCTTGGTAAAATGTAACAGACCAACTGGCATATATATTTTGCTCTTGGCCTGTTTTTTCTATTTTCTTTATTGCTCCCTTATATGGAGATGTGATGTACAGAACTAGATCATATTGATGATGAGAATGATGCAACTTATAGATACATGTGAAAAGTTTTAGGTGTTATTATAGCATAACAATATACCTGAATTTAAATCTTGACTTCCACTCACAGACTTAGCAGGATGAACATGAAAACATTACATAAACTTTAAGTCTGAGGTGTTTTTTTTTCCCCTTAAGTGAGAAGCCAGAAGCAGAGAGAAAGACTCCCACATGTGCCCCAATCAGGATCCTCCTGACAAGCCACCTGTGGGGCAATACTCTGTCCATCTGAAGCCATTGCTTTGTTGCTCAGCAACCAAGCTATATTAGCACCTGAGGTGAGGCCATGGAGATATCCTCAACACCCGGGGAAAACTTGCTCTAACCAAGCCATGGCTGTGGGAAAGGAACAGAGAGAAAGAGAAGGGAGAGGGGGAGGTGTGGAGAAGCAGATGGTAGCTTCTCCTGTGTGTCCTGACTAGGAATTGAACCTGGGACTTCTGCATGCTGGTGGATGCTCTAACACTGACCCTACTGGTCAGGAAAATCTCGGGTTTTTTTTTTTTTTGACACTTTTCAAGGTCCCTGTGTAGATTATATCTGAAAATACTGATTCATTTATTTAAAAATATTTATTGCTATAAGTCCTTAGAACATGGAAATATGAAAAAAAATCAATATAAGGTATGTCTCTAAAAATTTCTAATGAGGGATGCCTATAACTTAAAAAAAAATAATGTGTCCTGATTTACACATTACTATGAAGTACAAAGTGTGACTGACTAATTGGAGGATAAGTGTTATTAATGGAGACAAAGTGAGACAGTCAAGAAAATTTTACTTCTTTCCTTCATCATTACACTGTTCAAAATAGTTGTTTTTACTTTTCTCCATTCCTTGTCCTCCCGCTCACCTCCCAATCCATTCTAATCGGTCATCCCCCATCTCTACTTTAGCACTGCTTGGAA
Organism: Rhynchonycteris naso; assembly: GCA_037038555.1. Classification (NCBI taxonomy): domain Eukaryota; kingdom Metazoa; phylum Chordata; class Mammalia; order Chiroptera; family Emballonuridae; genus Rhynchonycteris; species Rhynchonycteris naso. The sequence goes on along the minus strand of CM072995.1, from coordinate 304,154,127 downwards.
ACAGCTCTTATTCAAGTCAACAAAGACCTCCATGTCTCTATAAACAATTATCTTAATCGTCTTTTCAACACCATCTGACCCAACTAAATTCCCCCTCTTTCTGTGAAGACCCCCTTGTCTTCTGTGACTCCACAGTTGTCTATTTCTCCTCCCTACCTCTTTGTCCATCTTGCTACCACATTCTTCTATCACTTTCTAGTATGTGTTGTAATTCCTCAAAGCTGGGTCCAAGGTCTTTTTCTCTTTCTTTCTATATTCTTAAAAAAATATTTTTTCCCTTTAATTTCAGAAAGATATAAGGAGAGAGGAAGGTGGGGAAGGAGAGAGAGAGAAAGATGGGGAGAAGGGGAAGAAGAGAAGGGAGAGGGAGAGACAGAGTGAAAGAAAGAGAGAAGCATCAATTTGTTACACTTAGTTGTTCCACTTAGTTGTGCATTCATTAATTGCTTCTCAGATGTGCCCCACTGGGAATTAAACTGTGACCTTGGCACACCAGAATGACACTGTATCCACTGAATCACCTAGCAAGGGCCATTCTTTCTATATTCATTATGTTATCCGTACCCATGGGGTCAATGAACACTTTTTAAATTTAAATCTGCAGCCCAAATTTCTCCTTTATGCTATAGACTGAAATCCTGGCATATTCGTGCTATTACATGTCAAAATATAGTCCAAATCTGACATTTTCAACTTCCCAGCATTTAAATCCTCTTTCTCTTCCTTGAGAAAAATAAGAGACATAGCCCTTGTCCCACAATAGAAACCTAAACTTCCAAATGCTGCTTTCCCATATTTGCTGGTAGTTAGAGCATGAGTTAAACAAGACCTAGGATCCATCAATCTGATGTATCTGACACAGATTTTGAATGCAGAACTGGTGACATAATGAATTGAAATTTGTGAGATAATTCCTTCACAGCCATGGTGTCAAGGGAAACATGACCCAAACCTTGGACTAGCAGCAGTGGCTGAAGTCAGTGACAGGACTCAGTATTCAGTGCTCACAGCAAAAGGGGGGCAAGCTAGCCTGTCTACAGCTTGATTTGCATTGGACCAGTTCTGCAGAATAATTTTGGCCCTTATTCCTGAATTTACATTCATGGATCTGGCTCTGTAACAGAGTGGTTAGTCTGTGAGTTACTAGATAACATATTCTTTGTTTGTTTTAAACTCTTTACTAAAATGTAATATTGATACAAAAAAAGTAAATACATTATAAGCATATATACTTACTGAATGATTACAAAATAAAAATAACAAATGTATAACCAGCACCCCTGAAAGCTTCCTTGTGTAACCATAATCCTGATATCTAAAACCAAAGATTCTAAAATTTATGTACATAGTTTCATACAATATGCCTTCCTTTGTATTTGGCTTCTTTTGCTTAACATTAACATTCTTGAGATTCACCCACATATTGTATATAGTTGTGGACTTATTAGTTCTTATTGGTTTATATTTACCACCAGGTAAATCTATCACAATTTAGCAATCTATTCTTCTATATACAAGCATTTGAGCTGTTGCCAGATGGGGGTTAGCCCCATTATTATTTACAACAATACTGTTATCAACTTGTCTTCTGGTGGACAAGTATATGCAATTCAATTGGATACATAAGAGTAGATATGCTGGGTGAAGAGTTTGTGAATGTAGTTTTATTAGGTACTGCCAAACAATACTCTGAAGTAATTGTAACAATTTCCTGTTCTTGTAAGAGTGTATAAAAATCCCAGTTCCGTATGTTCTCATTAACACTTGATATATTTTGGCATTTTCAGTTTAGCCACTTTGGTGACTATGTAGTAGTGTTAAACTAGTTTTATATGCATATACTTGATAAACAAGAATTGTCTTAGTCATTTCAGGCTGCTATAATAAGAATATTATAGAGTGGGTGGCTTAAATAATAAACATTTCTCAGAGGCTGAGAAGTCCAAGATCAAGGCTCTCGCAGATACAGTGTTTGAAGAGTGCCCAATTCTTGACTTATAAATAGCCACCTTCTCCCCATATCCTCTCATGACAGCTAGAGATAGATAGATAGATATAGAGAGAAAGCAAGCTCTCTTTTTATACGGGGTACTAATCCCATCATGAGGGCTTCATCTTCATGACCTAATCACCATCAAAACCCTCATCTCCAAATATCATAACACCGAGTGTTAAGAGTCTCAACATATAAATTTTTTTGGGGGATATAAATATTCAGTCCATGATAACAATGAAATTAAGCCCCTTTTCATGTGTGTATTTTTATTTGGATAGCTTCTCTGAACTGCTTATTCAAGCATGTGACCATTGCTCTCCTGACATCTCTGCTTTTTTCATTCATTTGTAGGTACTTCTTATATATTCTGGATATACTGCTTTGTTAATATTTATATTACAAATATTTGTAAGTTCTTAATTTTTTTACCTTTCAAATACACTTTTATTCTTTTTTCCTTTTCACATACAAAACTTCTTCACACACCACTTTTTGTATGTTTGTTTGTTTTGCATCTATAAAGTCACTTCATGTTGGTCAGGTATCATTTTATACCGTACACTCTGCTGGGCAAAATATGACAGTTAACCAGTATTAAATCTAGGAAATATTTGCTTAGCATAGCACATCAGCTTTAGACACTTGGCACTTAAACTACATAAAAATAAGAAAAGCCCATCCCCCCCCATTCTAAATGTTTAGAATCAGGTGTTCACTGTCCCTATTTGGTGACAGTACAATGGTTCCAAAAGGCAGCAGAAGCAATGGGCAATTACTTCAGAGGACACTGAATGCCATGATCTGGGAGCACATTAAAATGTTACCCCAGTGCCATGTACCACCCCACCTTTCTGTAGGGCGGTCTTGTAACTCTAGAATGTCAAATCTAGCTGATACAGAATGAAGACAGACAGCACAATACTTACTTCTACTATAAAAGCATTGCGATTTTGAACCCAAGTTGTTCTAAAACCTCATCATAATCATCGTGGTTTTCCAGGTTGGGTGATTCAAAAATCTTGCAAGGGATAGTTACTGCTTTTGGGGTACTGCTAACACAAAAGCTGAGCTGGATAGCAACTAACAGCTATAGATACCTCACATGCCTTTCCCTCGTAATATGGTCACTATTTTAAGTCTCTATTTCCCTTGGGAGGATAACCTAATGCACTCATTGTGTTTCACCCTTAGGAATACTTGAGCAGTCTATGCTTATTCTCCCTTGGGCTCTATTCCAATTATTCTGTTCATTTTTACAAGAATACAAGGGTATCCACTGGAGTAGCTGAATCAAGAACATCCACACTACTGCATGCTTGAAGTAAGGCAACTGGAAACTGACATGCAACATAACCTGGACCCTTCTGTTCAAAGAGTGCTCCATCAAGACAGACTGTGAGGTTCTTTTGTTCTACAGCATATGACTTTAGAAACTTCTTAAGGTCTTCAATGTATCATTTATAGGAAGGACTCTGGGTCAGACATACTGGATGAATATTCCAATGCTCATACTGGTTTTGTTAAAGCTATAAGTCCTGGACTAGAAATCTGGTCACAATATTTTGAACCCCATAGTTCAGAGTCTGAAGCACAGACCTCATTATGAATGTGAAGCATGCCAGCCAGAACCCATAAAAGACTAGGTAGAAGAGCAATATCAAACCCCAGCTCTTGGCGTTTCACTCCAGGAATTGTCCAGTGGACAGGTTGTGAAAGAAAAGCCTCCATTCTGCCAGGCTCTGGTTGAAAGAATTCTTGTCTTTCTCGGTCCTTTCTGGTCTTTCATAATCGTCAAGTCTTCTCTATAGAAATCTCTCTCAACTCTGCCACCACCATGGTCCAGGGGACCATCATTTATTTCTTGTCTAATATCCTATATCCTTTCTGGACCCCTTCATATATCTTCTCCTTACAAGTAGCCAGAGTGTTATTTCAAAAAATAAATCTTATCATGTCAGTCCTCTGCTTTAAATCATCAGTATTATAAATACTTAAAATTTATAAGCACTACAAATATTACCTAGTATAAGGATTACATAATATCATATAATCAGTGTTGTAAATATTTCCCAATAGTTTTAAGAAAAGATCTGAAACCACTGAAAGACATGTTGAGTCCTCCAAGATCTGGTTCTGCTTTTCTTCTACCTCTCCCTCTACTCACTATACTTATTGCCGAGTCCTCTTTGAGTTGCTCCAATGCTTAGACACGTATTCGAACTTTAGTGTTTCCTCCTGGAATACTTTCCCAACTTCCCTCATTGCTCATTTGACTAATTCTCAATCATTCTTAGACACCCATAAAACACCATTTTCTTAATTTTTCTAAGCCCCCAAGCTAAATTAGACCTTACTGCTACCTCACTCATATCCTATGATTTCTTTTTTACTATAACTCTTATTTTAGTATATAATTATTTAGGTATTTGGGTAATCACTTGATTACCATCTATTTCTTCTACTAAAGTTCTGCAGTAATAAAAACCATATCATTTTGCATCCTATAGGGAGTGTCTAAGTCACAGTAACTCAATGCATATTCTTAAATAGTTTTGAATAAATAGATGGACAGATGGATGGATGGGAGTAGTTGAATACCTAAAAGGGCAGCTGAGCACAGAGCTCTAAATCATGGGACATGATAAAGAACCCTAAATATGGGACATGATAAAGAATAGTAAGGTGGTAGATTTATCTGGTCATGTCTTTCCCCAAGGTAATTGGTTACAGAATTTCTTTTATAGATGTGTGTATCTGGGATGTTAAAGGGCATGGGAGAGAGGGGTAGCAATTAAGCCAAAAGGTATAATCTGAAAAGCAATTCATACTGTGCCTCACATATGGTAGAGCTTAATATATATCATGGTTGTTATTAAAGGAATGCAAGTTCATACATGTAAAAGAGTGAGTACTTTCAGTTACATTTTGCTGTATATATCTTATTGCTTATCATCAAAATCTGTTTTAATTTAGTGAAAAATATTTTTGATACTCTCACATTTTAACCACAGAGGTCCCATGAGCAGATAGGTAATCCTTAAACCTGAAAAGGCTCTGTCTCTTTCAATCTTATTTATATAATCCAAAGCAATCTAGATTCCATGTCAGTTGAATGCACTACAGAATAAAATGGCAATGATAGAAATATTTTCAACTGGGGTCACAGCATGAACTGTTAAAAAAGAAAACTTCAGGGCTTCAAAAAATGAAGGCATGAAATATTTTTAGTTGTCTTTATTTTTATTTTAGGCCCAATTCTTGATTCCTCATACTAACTTGGTAACTTTTAGTTTCTTAGAAACACATGAGGAACAGCAATGTTAAACTTATAAATCAACTTTCTGAATAGTGATTTTAGAAGCAAGATCTTAATACTAACACAAAGAGGAACATTACATATAATAAAAGTTTGGTATATTTCATTTGCATGTGACAGAAAACATATCTGTGGATATGAGATATAAAAGGTGTTTTAAACCACTTTATTTGTTGTAGACCTTCAATTTCTGAATCTTTTAAATTTTCCTCCAGTTTATATACATGTTGGTCACCTACTGAAGCATCTTATTGCTTAAGCCAGTTGTCCAAGAGACCTCCTGGAAGTACTTAGGAAAGAGGAGCAGTTACAGGATTGTACTTGGCTCCATCAAGCAAATATAGTTGGTGGAAAATGACAAACAAGTTTAATTTTTTCTCAAAAGAACATCATTCTGCATAACTTGCTGGGAGAAGAAAAACAATAAAAGGAGGAGTGATAAACTGCACTCTTACGGTAACTGGAGAACACAAAACATTTTAAAGTCAACATTATTTGACTTTATACTAATTCTTCCCCATATGTGTCACATGCTACAGTTCATCTAGTACTTTCATTTTTCCTGAGATATATTTTGTGCTTGCTTATGCACAATTTTTCTTGTTAGAAATCTCTGTTTCTTGTTCTTACCACATTAGCTTACGTCTTTCACCATCTGCTTTTTTTATGAGAATTTCAGCTCACATTTATTGGATCCATGCCATGAGTAAATGTGCCCTGCACTGTTAAAAATTCATCCACCCACACACATGCTTGCACGCACTTGCTTAACAACATCTGCTGATTATCTCAAATCCAATGACAAGGAGAGGATGAGTGCACAGACACCAATAACACAGGAAGAAATGTGGCAACGTGTGAAAGGACCAATAAAATAAAAATGCTGAAGAAGTTCTGAGCAAATTGAAAACTATGATTAGAATTTTTGAGTATCTATTGTACCCTAGATACTGTATACTTTACCTGCGCACGCAGCCCCCTGAGGCCATTTATCCGGCCCCCACCGCATTTCCGGAAGGGGCACCTCTTTCATTGGTGGTCAGTGAGAGGAGCACAGGAAGCATCCGCATCCATAGTTCCCATTGAAATACTGGTCAGTTTGTTGATTGAAATTTACTTGTTCTTTATTTTATTTATTTATTCTTTTTTTTTTTTTTAGAGGAGAGAGAGAGAAGTGGGGCGGAGCAGGAAGCTTCAACTCCCTTATGTGCCTTGACCGGGCAAGCCCAGGGTTTAGAACCGGCGACCTCAGCATTCCAGGTCGACGCTTTTATCCACTGCGCCACCACAGGTCAGGCTCTTTATTTTAAATATTGTATTTTTTCCCGTTTTGTTTTTTTACTTTAAAATAAGATATGTGCAGTGTGCATAGGGATTTGTTCATAGTTTTTTTTTTTATAGTCCGGCCCTCCAACGGTCTGAGGGAGAGTGAACTGGCCCCCTGTGTAAAAAGTTTGGGGACCCCTGGTCTAGGTATTTGGTTCACAGAGAAGCATCATTTGAATTAAATTGAGCTTTGAAGAATAAATAGATTTTGAATAGGCAAAGACAAGAGCAGCAGAAACCAATGACCTGAGCCCCACTGTAAATCAGACCAGCGGCAGCAGGAATGGATATCTGGAGAGGGAGTAAACTCAAGCACAATGGTGAGCTCTCAGCACAGAGCTGAGAGTTGATGGAATAAGGTGAATTCTAACATCAAACTAAGAATGATGCCAGGAATGAGGTAAGAAAGGAGACTGGGCACTAAGTGCTGGGGTTATTAAGGAGGTAGGGGTATAAACCAGCTTTCAGGAAGACAAGTAAAAAAATGATGGTCTATAATATAGTATGTTACTATAAACTAAACTTGAAAAAGAATCCTCATCTAAAAAACAAAAAGAAAAGAAAAGCTCCAGCAGGTTGGCTCAGTGGTAGAGCATCAGCCTGGTGTGTGGATGTCCCAGGTTTAATTTCCGGTCAGAGCATAAAGGAGAAGTGACCATCTGCTTCTCTACCCCTCCCCATCTCTATTCTCTCTCTTCTTCTACTGTAGCCATGGCTTGATTGGAGCAAGTTGGCTCCAGGTGCTGAGGATGGCTTCATTACCTCGCCTCAGGCTCTAAAAGAGCTCCATTGGAGCTATTACTACATTACTGCTGAGTAATGGAGTAACGGGCCCAGATGAGCAGAGCATCACCCATTGGGGTCTTGCTGGGTGGATCCCAGTCAGGACACATGCAGGAGTTTGTCTCTCTGCCTCCCTGCTTCTCACTATAAGAAAAAAATAAATAAATAAAAATATCCCACATCTTTGTTTTTGACCTGATACTGAAAAATATTGTGGTATCTGACTTTTGCCTTATGTGTCACAGACTGAAAGTGGTCACCAGTGTCTTCATTATCTTCATCATCCTAGGTAGATGATCTCTTTCTTTATCCTTTATTAGATAAAACCAGTAGCTAATTCTGGCCTGTGAAGTGTAAGGAGATATGATGAGCAATACTTCCGGGCCTGGTCCATAAAAGCCTTCCATATCTAATTCTAGCAATTTTTCTGCATCTACAGGATGAATGGAGAGAATTTAGGAAACCTACAGTATTACAGAGAAACAAGATAAAATTGTCCTGGATGCCTGAGTGACTGTGTGGAGCATAGGACATTCATTGACTACATTTCAATGTCAATCCTTTCTTTGGCATTGGAATTATGGGATCATTTGTTTTAGCAGTTATCCCATCCTGATACCTTTTACATTAAGTAATTAATACTAACTCTGACTTGGACCTTGATTCTCTCCAGCTATTCTCAAGAGACTAAACATTGCTGGAGAAATTATGCAAACATGTTGGATAATGTCTCAACTGGGTTCTCAGTGTTGCTATGAAATCCTTCTGTATGCTTCTGGTCAGAAACTGTTCTCATTCCTTTCATGATCTATTTTAAAGATTCACCTTTCTCCTTAAGATCTTCCTGCTCCTACTCTCAGCAGATAAACTATTCTCTCCTTTAGGTACAAGAATCATGTTGATTTTTAAATTTTTCTTACTTTTTAAATCTTTTTTTTTCTATTTTTTATTACAGTTGACATTTCTCTTTATTATTAGTTCTTTATGTGTTATGAATATGTCTATTATGAATTTGATATAAAATGGTTAAAATTGAACAGACTGATGATACCAAAAGTTGGCAACAATATGGAGGAAGTAGAACTCTCATACTCACTTGATGGGAGTATAGAACTGGGAAACCACTTCATAAAACTTTTTTAATTTTTTGTTTGTTTGCTTAAAATTAAGTATTCATTTATTACATAATCTAGCCATTCTATTCCTAGTTAGTTACCCAGGGATCAAAGAGGGGGCCTCCAGTGTTATTATGGCTTAAAAGAGGCTTTGTATTGGGTGTTTTCTGTGGTTTGTGAATCCTTTTATTTTCTATTTTCCCTATAAAATATTCAGTGAGGTCCATGTCAGCCACTACTGTGTATAAGTTTTTTTTTAATGTGTGAAACATTGTTTATAATTGGGTTAGATTAGCAACATCTGTTGATTACTTACCTTTGTCCAGTATTACACTATGCACATTCACATAATCTTTTCCAAATCTTACAATCATTTTAAATAGTAATTCTTCTTCTTCTTTTAAAGATAAAAAAACAAAAACAAAAAAATAAATAGTAACCATGTGCCCCATACTAAAACCAATATAAAACAAATAATGAAACATCTTGCTAAGAATAACATGCTAAGAGATCCCAACACTTACACTCTACCCACCAATTAAAGATAAAGTTGCTTATTTTTCTCTTTACTTGGAACCTGACTTTACTTTTATCTCAATTTATAACTTGTCAGTCTCAGGTTAAGTATTAGTAACAACTTACTATAGACTAGGTTCGAGGTTAGAAAAAAAAGTTGGTGGGGGCAGGGATAAAGCATACTGCCTACATTTTATGCTGTGGGGAAGATGGAGAATCAATGATATTGCCTGGATATTTATAGTGAAGGTCAAGGCAGAGTCCAAAGACACAGAGAAAGGATAGTGATGGGGTGAGAGAAGGACATCTTTTCAGAGGAAGTGATATTTGAGCTGAGTCTTATGAGTAATGCAGGTATAGAAGAGAGGTCGAGCAAAAAGATAGATAATACAAAGGAATGGAAATGAGAAATCACAAAATCATCAAAGAACATCAAGTAGTTCGGAATGGCTGGCTCCTGGAGCAGAGATCTCAATATATGGAGCGTATGGATGAGCTTGGGAGAATGATGACAGAAGATATGAATTCCTGAGACACTAATCTCATGCTGACCAGCCACCTGTGCCCCAAATCAGACTCAGTCCCCTGCAATCCATCTACAGAAATTTTCTAACCATTTCTTTTTACTTTTAGACATACAGCATGGGATTCAGTACTCTAATTTTTATTTTTTTATGTACTTATACTCAATTTATATAAAAAAACCCACGTGATTTCATGATATAGGGCTTCTTATAGGGACAAGTATTGATGAGATATCCTGATTTTGTTCTCAACTGTGCTCACCTTCTCCAGGGATGAAAAGGCCGTGCAGGCCCTAAAGGGCTGCCACACACTAACAACACTTAAAACCAAACTAACAAATTAAATGCCGATTTAATCACTTATAATATAGGAATGCCTTTCAATTGGCCAACACACCATATCTGGGTAATCTGGGTCAGGGAATATCATTTAGTAAGGGGCCACACCACATGGCAGTGGGTACTTCACCATATTATTTTCATTCATTGTCATCACAACTCTGGGATGTAGTTCTTATTTTATCCCAATTTTATAGATGAGAAATTTAAATGAGAAACATTACATAATCTTCCCTCATCTTATAACTACTAAGTTTTGGAGCTAAGACCCAAATATAAGATGCCATGAGCAGAATGTATCCACGCTGGCTGAAAAATTTGATGATGGTAATATAATTAATTATAATTTTATTGGACGCTTACTTTGTGTCACATGGTTTTACATACATTATTTATATAATCTCCAGAAAAACTCTAATAGGTGGGAAACTATTTCCACTTTAGAAATGAGGGAACTGATTTTCGGAAAGTTTAAGCACCTTTTCTTGCCTTTCAACCTGATGAAATACTGGGACAATTATTTGATGCAGGTCTCTTTACTCCAAATATTTTTCACTGCTAGTTAGGTAATGATAAGAGTATTTGACAAATGAGAGTCAGAGTAAAGAGAATTCGATAGTCCACGGATTATTCCATATTGGGTGTGGTAGAAGACAGAAAATCACTAAAATTCTCCTAATAGGGAGTGATCATGTGCCTTCCTAATTCAATGTTGCAGACATTGAACATTTTATATGATCTCTGCTTTATTAATTGCTTTTATTAATCTTGTCACAAAAAGCTTTGTCACTATCATAATCATGATACACAATATGTATTATAATTTTAAGTTTACGTGTCTCTCTTTTTTCTTAGGACAAATTTTAAGGACTTAAAAAGTAACAAGGCCCTTGTAAAGCCAGTAGTCATGGCCACCATCACAGCAGCCTGACCCGTGCAGGTTCGCATTAGATTCGAACAGTCGGCAATGAAACAATGGAGCCAAAAACTGGTGAGCCATCAGCTTTAATTCTAGCTTGCACCTGGCGGGCAAGCAAAAACACACACTGGGCTCCAAAACCCACACATTCAGTGCTCACAAAGCTACTGATTTATCCGAGTTTCCTAGAATCAAATGTCTCTAGCTCACCAGACTTATTCACCACTGTTTCCCATTTCCTCCAGCACAAACTCTTAACAAACTGGCTTCTCCCTCAGCACTCTGCCATCTTGGCTGCTTCCTCTCCTCCATGTGGCCTTAATCTGTTCTCCTCTCTTCTAATACTAACCTCAGGAACTCATGAACCAAGAGAGAGAGATCAAGCTACTGGTCTCTCCCACTTTATAGCATAGACTCAAAACCTTTAATCCAATTATACAAACAAGGAAGTCTCTGTATAATGGGATTCCTCAGGAGAGTGCACCACCCTACATCATCCAATCAGTCAAGGGTGTGGGGAAGAGCTTACTCTTAAACTAAGCCTTAGGCTATAATGACCCAGCCTGCTTACAATACAGCTATTCCCCCACAGCCATCCCAAGCATAAGGGCAAATAATATCACCTGGGTGACGGGCTTCCATGTGGGCAGTGCCATCTTTAACAAAGTGAGCATATTATATTTTATCTGCCCAACAGCCCTGATCAGTAGCTCAGTGAATAGAGCATCCACCCAGTATATGGATATCATGGGTTCAATTCCTGGTCAGGGCACACAGGAAAGTGACCATCTGCTTCTCTCCCCCTCCCTCTGCCCCTTCTTTCCCTCTCACTCTCCTGCAGCTAGTGGCTTGACTGGTTCTAGCATGGCCCCAGATGCTTCAGATAGCTGGGTCAGTCAGAGTGCATCGGCCTTAGTACTAAGAGTAGCTCAGCACTTGGGCATTGAACCTAGACGGGGTTGCCAGGTGGATCCCTATCAGCGCATGTGTGGAAGTCTGCCTCACTATCTCCCATTCTGTCACCTAAAAAAAAAAAGAAACAAATTGTCTCAAACCTAAGCTAAAACATAATCACTTTTTTGATAACATCAAGAGCAATTTTTCTTTAATAATTGGTAGTATATTTGATTAACATCCTGGACAATAAAGTTATAGCTTAACCTGAAAAATAGGTATACATGTGATAGTTTTACAAATTTAAAACCTTTAAAAAATCTTGGGACTAGATCAATAAACTTTAATGTATACTTTTTTTTTCTAGCACCCAGATTAACAATTTTATCAAGATAGTGGTTTTTTGTTTGTTTGTTTTTTGTTTTTTTCCAATAAAAATTCTTTGCAGAAGCAAGATTTCAACTGGCTTTCTTTGAAGTTAGCACCCTACAGCAAGTTTGAAATAAACGTAGACCTTTGCTCAAAATCAATACATCTGAGAAATTTAACATTCGTTTGTCTCTTGAACCTGAACTCCTTGAGGGAAAGGTTTGTTTCTTTCCACTTCAGCCCAGTTCTCTGGTACGAGGTCTATAACAAATGCACATGCTTTCTAAATACTAGTTGAGCCTGGCCTGTGGTGGCGCAGTGGATAAAGTGTCAACCTGGGATGCTGAGGTCCCTGGTTGAAAACTCTGGGCTTGCTTGGTCAAGGCACACATGGGAGCTGAAGCTTCCTGATCCTCCCTCCTCATCTCTCCTCCCCCCCTTTCCTCTCTGAAATGAATAAATAAAATCTTTAAAAAAATAGTTGAAAAAAAAATGAATATTTGAATGAGTATACCAACTGTGGACTTTGCTTCATTTTTATATTGCTTATGTTTTGGAAAGATATCTTTGGTAAAGTAAATTCATATATGAGAATCTACAAAATGGATGTTGCCTCAGTAACCTGCCCACGGCACAAATCCAAACCTAACTCATCCCACACTTGGAAGGAATGCCTCACTGTCTAGGAAGCCTAACACACCATTCACAGTCCTCCAGCTCAGCTTTAGCTAGCTCACCTCACCCTAAAAAACATGCTAGTCTGCTTGGGAAATTCCTGATCTTTTAGTTAATCATGACCTGTTTCTGCATTGCTGCTTCTAACATTTCATAGAACTTGCTCTTGCGTGCCCCAAATTCCTCAGGAAGAATGTTCTACTGCTTCCAAGACTCTATACATCCCCAATCCATAGATTGTTTGCTCATAAATGAGGACACAAAACTCATTATTAAATCATATTATTTGAAATACCAAATGAACCTTCTTATCCATTTATTTTTATTCCTTTGCAAAAACATCTATTTTGGACCTCTTCTCTAGATTTCTCAGGTGTGTTCTATCCTGTCTGGCTTGGTGTTTTTTAGGTTTCGGTATTTCCTCCTAGGTTGGGACACTTCTCTCCTCTTCCTCCTCCACTCCCTAATTAATTCTCATTACATTTGAGAATAGGATTTCCCCCCTTAAACTTGAAAAAGATAGTGAAATTTAGGCAACTTAGAGAATATTTAAAACAAAAGAAAATAGCTGAAAGTGTGAGAAAGGGTCACTACAGTTAGTGAGAAGAGTCTGACTCATCAAAAGAAAACACACAAAAACTTGACAAAACACAATTCAGAAGAAAAATTATGAGAATATTTTGGATGGCTGAGACAATAATACCAAAGCTGCAAATTACCAGAATGAGAAATTAATCAGAAAAAAGTACTTCATGAAATGGAAACATTATCACAACTCCTGGAGAAAGATCTAAGCATAGCTTTACCATGTCTGGCTATGTGTCATTCCTGGGTATATATACACTCACTTTTTAAAAATAAATATGAATAACTCTCTGATCTGCAGTGCCTGACCTATCATATATATGCTTGATTTAAGTGTGGATCAGTTTCTGGGTTCTCTTTCTGTTCCATTTGTGTGTTTTTCATCCTGTGTTAATAACACAGGATCCCAATTACTGAAGCTGTGCACTACATCTTGATTCTGGTGGAACACAACTATCTGTCTGAGCTATACTTGACCCTGGGCTCTTCTTTATATTTTTTAAAATCAGATTATAAAGTTCCACAAAACATCTTATTAATGTTTTTATTGAATCTATAGAACAGTTTGGAAAGAAATGAGATCTTTAAGGTATTCAATCCTCCTCTGCATGGGAAAATTATGTTGTGTTGTTTATTTAGGTCTTATTTAATATTTTTCATGAGAGTTTTATAACTTTCTCCAAAAAAGGTCTTGTACATCTTTTGTTACTTATTCCTTGGTACCTAATTTTGTTACTGCTATTATAAATGATATTTTCAAAAACTGCATTTTCTAATTTCATTTTTGTTGGTATATAGAAATGCACTTGATTCATATATTTATCTTATAGCTAGAAACTTACTAAACTCTTTTATTAATTCTAATAATTTATGGATAATTGGAAGTTTTCTATGGACAACATAAAACTTGCAAAAAATGACAGCTTGGTTTTGCAGTTTTTTAAAAGAAATCCTTATCCTTTTCCTTTCTTGCCTTATGCACTTTCAAATGAGGATATTGAACTAAATGATAGATAAGAGGATTTCCAATTCTAACATTTTATAGAAGGCTAGAATTTTCTACCAGGTTACATATAGCATTTTTTTTTAAGTTACATATCTATATTTAGTCTCATATAATTTGATTAGTCTTCATGTTGCCTTCTCTATTGAACCCATATTTATTGAGTGGCTGCCTGGTGTTTGAACAGTGTGTCAGGGAGTGAGCATACAAGATGAGTAAAATGAAATCACTGCCATCTACTTCTGCTTGGGCTGGGTGGTCAAGGCTTGCAAACAGCAACATAGCAAGTAGACCACAGGCAATGACTGGGTGAAAGAGGCAGAGATGGAGATGGAAGGAAAAGAACATGCACAAGAAGAAACATTTTACTAGTTCTCAAGACAAAAGTAGCCCTGGCCAGTTGGTTTAATAGGAGAGAGCGTCTGCCCAGTGTGTGGATGTCCTGGGTTCAATTCTCAGTCGGGGCATACAGGAGAAGTACCCATCTGCTTCTTAATCCCTCCCCCTCTTGTTTCTCTTTCTCTCTCTCTCTCTCTCTCTCTCTCTCTTTTCCTCCCCTCCTGCAGCCATGGCTCAATTGAATCAAGTTAGCCCAGGGCACTGAGGATGTCTCCATGGCCTCGCCTCCGGTGCTAAAAACTGGTTCTGGTTGCAACCGAGCAAGGACCCCATATGGGCAGAGCATCACCCCGTAGTGGGCTTCCTGGTTGGGACACATGCAGGAGTCTGTCTCCATCTCCCCTCCTCTCACTTAAAAAAAAAAAAAAAAAAAAAGATACAAGTAAGGCCAATACTTAAAAAAATAAATAAATAAATAAAACAGTAAAACAGTAAAACCTGGTTATGATTTTAATTTTCACTACTTCATTTTATGAGGATAATTTGTGCTCATTGCATGACAGTGGCTATTTAGTAAGTTGACGAGGGACTCTCTAGGCTTTCCATACCTGCAATAACAGGGAATAGTTGACTTAGTCTTATCGATGTGGTCGTTACCTAGCCTTGCATATCAATTTGTGTCCATGTTCATTGCTAGGAGATGCTGGAAGATCTAGGGGGTTGCTCAGTGATTCCACATATAGCTAGATGCCGACATGAACATTTGAATTGCAGATTCAAACTGCAGATTCACCCTGGGAACAGAAGAACCTAGAACTGGTTGGGAACTTGGCCTGCCTCTGGGCCCCTGAAGGTATGCATACAGGTGGGGAGCAGATGGGCACAAGACAACAGCAAATGGTGTTGTTAGCAGTTACCAGAAAGAGCATATTTCACCTAAAAATCTTCAAACTCTTCTTCCTTTCCCCACTTCCCCAGTTCGAATTCTACACCTGAAAACAGTACAGCTAGTCCTAAGTCTCAGTCTGAGACCTTTCGTGGCCCAAAAACTTCTCACCTGTACTGTGCCTTTTGATTTCTGAGGCCTGGTCCAGGGGTTGGCACACTGTAGAACTTTACTAGGAAAGTTATTGTTTTGTTATTATTGTTGCTTACTTCTTTTTATCCCCCCTTGTTTGAAAAGGTGTTTAAGGCCCTGGCCGGTTTGCTCAGTGGATAGAGCATCGGCCCAGTGATGTGCAGATCCCAGGTTAGATCCCCAGTGAGGGCATTCAAGAAAAGTGACCAGCTGCTTCTCTTTCTCTCCCTCTTCCCCTTCTCTCTTGCCCTCTCTCAGCTAGTGGCTCCACTGGTTTGAGTGCTGGCCCTGGGCGCTAAGTATAGCTCAGTTGATTCAAGCACAGGCCCCAGATGGGGTTGCCAGGTAGATCTTGGTCGGCATGCATGTGGGAGTCTGTTTCTTTCCCCTCCTCTCACTTAAAAAAAAAGAAGAAGAAAAAGAAAAGGTGTTTAAGTTGGTCAAATGTTGGATATTATCAGGATTATTAGAAACAATGCTGGGAATTTAGAGCCAAATATATGTGACTAATCAAAGTTTTTTTTTTTAAAGTTAAAACAGTATATATAGAATACAGAAATACATTTAAACTGTCATAAGGGCCTGACCAGGCGGTGGTGCAGTGGATAGAGCATCGGACTGGGATGCGGAAGACCCAGATTCGAGACCCCGAGCTTGCCAGCTTGAACGCGGGCCCATCTGGCTTGAGCAAAAGCTCGCCAGCTTGGACCCAAGGTCGCTGGCTCCAGCAAGGGGTTGCTCAGTCTGCTGAAGGTCCGCGGTCAAGGCACATGTGAGAAAGCAATCAATGAACAACTAAGGTGTTGCGACGGCAACGAAAAACTAATGATTGATGCTTCTTATCTCTCTCCATTCCTGTCTGTCTATCCCTATCTATCCCTCTCTCTGACTCTCTCTCTGTCCCTATTAAAAAAAATGTCATTAGGAAAAATGCACATAACTATGTAAGCTGATCATACCTACATCACAGAAGTACCAGGCCGCCTCATGCTCCTCGAAGGACAATTTTAAATACCAGTTGGCAGTGTGTGCTTCCTAGATTTATCAGTCTAGATATGAAATATGAATTATTTTACTTATATATTCCATCATATTGTGGAAAACATTAGTAAGATGCTGGTTCTTTTTCCTCCTTTGTATTTTGTAACTATTTCAGTGACTTCAGTGTGTTTCTAAAAAGGTTTGTTGAACTCTGGGTCAAAGTGCCCAGGTCCAGACATCTATTTAATAGAAGAACCTCATTTCTAGTTCACAGCTTAGTTTCTGATTTCATCTATCAGATTTAGCATTTTAGATACGCTCATAGCTCTCAGAAAGGAGGCATAGTCTAAATATAGTCTCTCTAATTGAACATTAAAACACTGGAGTGAAAGGCTGATGACAGCAAAAAGGGTTAAAAAGTATTTTGTGTACATTAGATAATGTAGCTCTTCTAAGTCAGTGACTAGCAGACGTTCTCTAGAAATGTGTTCAATGGAAATTCCCATTTCTGCTTGCTTAAGTGGGTTGATGAGGATTAGGTAAGCACATTGCATCACTGGGAGAGAAAAGAAGACAAGGACAAACAAATTAAGCTCAAGTCTTTCTGGTATGCCAAATAGCCATGGGAAAATCAGTGCAGGATCAGAACTTCCTGGCAAGTAGCCAGTCTATTCCTTTTCCTTTCTTTCATTAGACTGTAGCACAAATTTAGGTACACAGCTATGTTCTTAGCATAATACCATTGTCTTTAGCATAGATTTATCTTTGATCAATTGAGATTATCCTTATGCTAGCCTTGTTGCCACTGAACCCAACTGGAAAGAGATTATATTCTATTACAAGGGGGATCCAGCAAGCTCTGAAGGAAGAATGCAATAATCAGTCTGAAAATATCTGTGAAAGTAACCAGATGTTTAATTAGAGGAGTCTAAGTGAATGACAGAAAAAGATAAGAGTAGGTGACTCATTTCTGCATAGATAAGAACATGAATGCTCGTGGATTTTCTTTTTTTAGAACACTGTAGTTGAATTAAGTGTCTAAAACCATCCTCCTTGTCCCATGCCCTATATTTTTTAAACCTCTTGTTACGGATTAAATTTCTTGACTCATGGGAACCACTCAAGGATGATCATCTTTGCATTGCAGAGTTCTTGTGCCTGGACCAGAAGAACCAGAGCTATGCCATTCCTAATGTAGGCTGACACTGTGCTTGAATTTTATAATCCCACCATAATTCTTCCTTTCATCAAAATCAATCAATATTTCAAACTTGGTTTTAAAATGTAAAGCCTAATATAAGGATTACAAGTAAAATTCTGTCTGAATCTCTGAGGAAGCAAATAAAGGCCTGGGAAAGAGCAGGAACAGTGTGAGCTGCTATTTCTTCAGAATGCAGCCCACTGGGGACTTTCTTGATCCTGGATTTTGAAATTCTATTAGTGAGCAGAAAAGGGAAGGCATTTGATGTAGATAGAAAGAATTAAAAGAGAAGTAGTGGTTCAGAATGTGCTGGAAGTGAGTAAAAAAGACCAGGTTTCAACTTTCTTTTTCTTTCTTTCTTTTCTTTCTTTCTTTCTTTCTTTCTTTCTTTCTTTCTTTCTTTCTTTCTTTCTTTCTTTCTTTCTTTCTTTTTATTATTATTAATTTAAATGGGGTGACATTGATAAATCAGGGTACATATGTTCAGAGAAAACATCTCCAAGTTATTTTGACATTTGATTATGTTGCATACCGATCACCCAAAGTCAAATTGTTTTCCCAGATTTGAATTTTGAACTGATGATTTGACCTTTTGAACCTTAGTTCCTTCATCTTTAAAATGGAATTAATAACATTTTTTTTCAGAGATCCTTGGTCACTAATCACAAGAGAATTCCTTTCCTTTGCCAGAGTAGGTAATTAACTAATTAATTTATTCTTTTTTTCAAAACAAATACCATATAATTCAGAATTTCAAAAGATGTATATCATCAACAGAATCTTTTGATATCATATATATTTGTTTCTTGGCCTTCCCCGGATGAAAATTCTTTCTTTCTTTCTTTTTAATGGTTTACTGAAAGGATATTCCTTCTATTTTAGGTTAGGGATTAGGGAGGGACCAAAGGAAGTCTGTCCAAGTTCATAGTTCACGGGCATAATTTGATCAGTAATCTGAGAAGGCAAGATGAGTTCATGCTTTTATTTTCTTTCCTTGTTATATATCTAAGTAAACTTTTGGAGGTTTTTGTTTTATGCTATACTTTAGATTACTGCCACTAATATGAGCAGCGCTGACAGGCACTGTGAATAAAAAATAAAGCAGCTGTTAAGCCATTGATATTTAGATTTAGAGGCTGGTTATCACTGTAGCATAAAGTAGCCTATTGTAATAAAATATAATCACATGATCGATTCTCAATTTTCATCTTTCCAGATTGAAAAAGTTCATTTCTAAAGGCAGTAAATGCCAATTGTGTCATGTGCTGATGATGAGATCTCCTTATACTCATGGCTGGTGAAATGCTGGCCTGAATCCTTCACTTTGCATAGTCATCATCATCATAACCAGCATCGGCAATCATGTACTCAACAGTGAGGACAGACTCCTCAAGTTTTGGGACAAAGTAACTTTCCAATGGTCTTATTTCAGAAATGAGAAAACTCAGATGTTCCAAAGGTAAGAGATTTTTTTGGGAGTACGCAAGTAGGTTTCTTTTTAATTTCTAGATATTTGCATTTTTGTAACTCACTACATTCATTTATTCATTCAATTTTTAAAATTTAAATTAAAAAAACTGAGTATTTGTTGGTTAGTGGAAGAATCAAGATAAGTCTTATTGACATTTACAAGGGATTAATGCTATTTCTAAATATATTAGTTTGCTGGGGCCACCACATAACAAGATACCACAGACCAGGTGTCTTAAGCAACAGAAATTCATTCTCTCATACTTTTCTTTTTCTCTTACTTTCTCCACCTGAAGAGCAGGTGGAGTTCTCTGTGTTTAATGTCCACAGGGAGTCCCCTCATGGACAGTGTCCAGGCTTCCTCCTCCAAGCTGCTGCTGGAACTGAGCCCATGCCTGTATCTATGAGGATGGAAGTCCATGAAATGTCAGCAGGCTTGTCTGAGGCCTCTCTCCTTGGCCTGCAGATAATCTTTTTGTGTCCTCACATGGTCTTTCCGTTGGGTATGCTGACCCTTGGTGTCTTTCTCTGTGTGTTCCATTTTTCTTTTCTCATAAGGACACTAATCAGATTGGATTAGGGCCCACACTCATAGCCTTATTTTATCTCTACTAGCTCTTTAAAGGTTCTATCTCTAAACAGTCACATTTTGAGGTACTGGGACTAAGGGCTTTTCATTTGGCATTTCATATATTATCCAGTTCCACATTTTCAGAGGATCAGCAATGACAACAGCTACCTCGTCTCCCCAGTCTGAAAACAGCAGACAGCCACAGCTGTGGTCAAAGGCAAAGCAGTCATGCACTCACTGACCAAAATTACACAATTTCCCCTTCATTTTTCTTAGACTAACACTTGACACAAAGGCTCAGGGCTGGAGAGTGGAAACTTTCTCCCCTACATGTCTCAAACTAAACATTAAACCACTCTGACAGGGTGAACAAAGTCTCTTCAACGATTAATTACACAAGTACATGAAAATCCTTTATTAAGTATTGTGTTACTCAGAGTACAATACTTTCACTTTTGGTTGGTTTTGAAATTTGGAAAGAATGAGGAGCAAAGGCAGGGGTTGGGTGTGCTGTACAGTAGTAAGCAAAATGGGCAGAGAAGGGGTGTTCTGAACAGTTCTTGGTTCATCTGAGACAAGGAAGCAGAGGACCCTGACTTGAAATGAAAAAGAAAACACTCTTATCTGTGTTGAATGGACCTTGCTGTTCAGCCCGGAAGTGTGTGGGGCAGTGGGAGGCGCTGAGTGGACCCGGCTGCTGGGCTCAGACCTCACTGAAAACCAGTGGGGCGAAAGCGAGACATGTGGAGAGAGGGACCAGGAATGATGAACCATTAAAGGCCAGGGCTTGTTGCTGTGGTGACACAATGTGAGACTACACTCTCACATATACACAAGTTTAAGTGTCCTAATTCATGGCAGAAAACAAGCAAAATCAAATGCCTTGTTTCTTTGAGGTGAAGCTACAAAAGCAAGTTTGGCCCATAAGTCGGTCCTTGCTGGGTCCCAGTGAGATCTCTGTGCTGGGTCTGGATGTCCCAGTGAGGATGCTTCTGAATCCTCCTGTGAGGCTGGAGAAGGGCTCTGGGGCAGGACAGGGTTGAGAAAATGAAGAGAAAGGATACAACAAGCAGTCCACTGAGTCAGGCTTAAAATCCAGTCTTTAGAGGGAAGCAGCCACTCACTCCAGGTGACCTGAGGGCAGTGGGAGCTCAGGGCAGCTTTCTCCCCAGTTGGGGTGTGGGAGGGAGGGAGCAAGGGCTTCATGCAGTGGTAATAAGACAGAAGAACTAACAAACTGATGACACCTCCCTCCTTGCTGGGTGGTATCAGAGGAAAGGTGTGTGAATACAGCGTGTGAGTTGCCTGGGGTCAGCTCTGTGTTGTGTTGTACAGAGGGTAGGAGGCTCAGGCTTCTAAGGACATGGGAGTCAGGTCATAAGGGTCCCATGTAATAAAGTGTGCCCCTGGGGTGGGCTGAGTTCTGGTGGGATTTGGTGTAGCCATTAGCTCGTTCTTGGCCATCTTGGTGCTGGCTTTGGTAAACTCTAGCCTCAGATCTGTGGGTTTTCATGACCAAAGCAAGTACTGTTCAATGCATTCTTGGCTACTTATGCTCCTGCCCGGCTGTCAAAAATCACAAAACCAACAGGCTGTCTTGATGTCAGCTTGATAAGGGCCCCTTCATACTCCTTGAACCGACTGAAGAGCAGGTGGAGTTCTCTGTGTTTAATGTCCACAGGGAGTCCCCTCATGGACAGTGTCCAGGCTTTCTCCTCCAAGCTGCTGCTGGAGCTGAGCCCATGCCTGTATCTATGAGGCTGGAAGTCCATGAAAGGTCAGCAGGCTTGTCTGAGGCCTCTCTCCTTGGCCTGCAGATAATCTTTTTGTGTCCTCACATGGTCTTTCCTTTGGGTGTGCTTACCCTTGGTGTCTTTCTCTGTGTGTTCCATTTTTCTTTTCTCATAAGGACACTAATCAGATTGGATTAGGGCCCACACTCATAGCCTTATTTTATCTCCACTAGCTCTTTAAAGGTTCTATCTCTAAACAGTCACATTTTGAGGTACTGGGAGTAAGGTCTTCAATATATCAATTGTGATGGGAATGACACAGCCAATAACACTAAGATATAACAGACTGATAGTATTTTACATTAAAAACAAAATAAATAAAACTTATGGTTAGAATCACATTGTGGTTCTCAGCAACAAAATGGAGTATCAGGTAGTAGTGTTTGGCATAAAATATCTGTAAGAATTTAGTTTTGCTTGCCCATCTTACAAGAAGGTATTTTATCCCAGTGCTTAAACTATACTCAATCTGGTGCAGTTTACAGCTGAGATCCTTGCGCTCAGCCATATACAAACTGTGATATTGACCACATCTATGAAGGGGGATTTTTCCAGACGGCAATCAAAGCAATTGTGTAGAATAAACTCACTCCCACTAGTGACAGTTAAAATACCTTCTCCTCTTTGTCTCTCTTCTTCCCTTACTTTCCTCTTCTTTCCTTTCATAAGGCTCCCATGAATACACTGCCATTTTCAGGTACAATGCTAAGGACTAAGTTTGGGTAATCCATACCCTGCCTTCTAGGAGCTCAAGTCCAGGAGAGGAGGCAGACACATGATTGCATGATTATAATACAATATAATATGTGTAATGCTCTAGGCTCTATGAAAGCATGGAAGAGAACTTTCTAAGTCACAGCTGTTGGAGGAGGAAGAGTCCTAACCCTTACATTTCTACAACTGTGTATTCTTTTACTTTCAAAGAATATTCCTATATTATCACTGTTATATCCCAGGAGACAGAGCATGTAGTTGAGGCACAACTGCAAAGCATGGGGTTAATATTCTAACTAATGAACTAGAAAACATGCTAAGAAAGAAGAGTACCCCTATAAAGTCACTGTCTTTAGAGGTTACTCACTAATTCTTCATGCTTCCTTTCCTTAAAGCATTATGGAATTTATATTTTGTCAGAATATGAAGTCTTCTGGAGCAGAACAAAGAATAATTTAATGTATGGAACATGATAAAGGTTTACAGAACAATTAAATGAATCCAGAGACAGTTGCACATTTTTAATAGAATGATTGGTGGATCATACTTGTTCCTGGGTGTTTTGGATTTTTAGAGAGTTAAGGCATCCAGATTCAATAAAATAATGATCTGTGTTTTGTGTTCACAGTGAGGCACAGCTGTATAGTAATTGGAACTGAAATTTTTGCAAATCAGCTCTAAAGAAAACCAGAAAAAAAGGAGGAAGAAAGCAGGGCTTGATCAATAGTCATATCATCCTCAAATGCATGTAATGTAGGAGGAGATCACTATATAAAACCATAAATACTTTCTAAGAAAGACAGAGGTTGTATTAGAGGTGTTATTTCTTCTGAGATCTGAAGCACCAACCCAAAGTTACTCAGACCCCAGAAAATTTTTAATGAACAAAAAGTGCCCTAGGACTTCCTTTCAATATTGCTCTCCTCCCATGACCACATCAAAATTACAATTAAATTACAGCAAAAACCATCACTGAGAACTACCTGAAGACTAACTAACTATGATTCCCTTAGTTGAAGATATAAAGAAGCCATGGAAGATTGCTAGGAGGAGCGGAGATGCAGAACAGGCAACCCTCACACCCACAGTGTGGTGATGAAAAACAGGAGGGATATCTTGGCTGTGGAGGCCTTCCCTGAGGAGTGAGGGGTCCCAGCCCCACTCTGGGCTCCCCAACCCAGAGAGGCAGTGATGAGGAGTCCCCATAAAAACCATCAGGGACTGTGTCCTAAAGGGACAAAGGGCTGTGGGAAACGAACGCATTGCAGGTCTTAAAGGGCCCACACACAGACAAAAATCACTTGCTCTAAGCCCAGCACAAGGGAAGAAGCTCAAAAAGCACCAAGGACATATGGGGAGGAGCTAAATTTATTAACTCCAGGACAAGGGTTGGAGGGTCAGAGGTCAGAGCAGTTCTCTCCAGGGCCATAAGCACTGGCAGATTACAGCTGGCCTGGTGCAGTCAAACACCATAAACCTGGCTAACACAGTTCACCCTGCCTGGTGATTCCCTAAAACCCATCTCCACCTCACTTTCCTGCCTGGCATGAACCTCTTTTAACCACTTCTCCACCCAAGCAGACTGCCTTGGATTATGTTGCAGACTTTCCCAAAATCCCTGAAAGATTCACAAACCCCAAACGAGCAGTCGCTGACCTCAACATGAAGCACGCCTCCTCCTATATGGCTCTAAGCCCAGGACAAGTGGTGCCCGGTCTCAACTTGCATTGCAACTCTCAGCAGGTGGCCTAATGCTTGGCATAAGTAGCAGCCAGACTTGGCCAGGAACATAGCTTCAACTAAGTGGCTACAAGCCCGGCAGAAGTGGCAGCTGGCTGTAGCTCACATTCTGGTGCTCAAAAAGGGTCCCATGCCTGGCACAAGGTGCTACCAGTCTCAGTTTGGAGCAGAGCCTCTCTCAAGTACGACCAAGCACAGCAGAAGCAGCAGATCATTTTGCAGCTCCTACCAAGAAGCTCAAGCCAAGTATAAAGCAGCAGCTAACCTTGGCCTATATGAAAGCCCTTCTAAAGAGGCCCTGGAAGCAACATAACCAGTGGCTGGCCTCAGACCACACTGGAGAATCATGCAAACAGCTCCACAAACAACACAACTGAAAGGGAAACTTGGCTAATACCAGATACCCACTAAAATGACTTTGGATCTGTGGGGTCATCCCTCACATAACAGCTCTTTTGCTGTAGACATAAGCAGCCCTCACAGTCAGTCAGCCTGAGGGTCAATCTTGCCCATTACAGCAGTCAAAGCCCAGCTACAACAGCAGGACCAGGGATACTATGCCACTGGTCGCCACAGTATACCTTCTACACAAGGCTACCCTGCCAAGAACAAGAGATGTAGCAGGTCTACCTAATACATAGAAACAAGCACAGGTATTTAGCTAAAATAAGAAGATAAGTAAACATGCTATAAATGAAAGAACAGGAAAAAAACTGAAAAAAAAAACTTACTGAAACATATGAAAACAAGCAAACTACCAGATACAGAGTTTAAAATACTTGCTATTATCAACAGAATGCTCAGTGAACTTGGGGGAAGAAAAGAGGAACTTAAGAACTTCAACAAAGAAATAGAAAACATAAAAAAGAAACAGAAATAAAGACTACAATACTGAAAAGAAAATAATGAACTACAGAAGCAAGCAGAAAACAATGAATAAAATGACAAGAACTACACACCTATTAATAGTTACCTTAAATGTAAATGGAATAAATGCTCCAATAAAAAAGAAAAAGAGTGGTTGAATGGATAAAAAAATAAGATGCACACATATGCTGTCAACAAGAGACTCAAATCAGATCACATGACACACACAGACTAAAAGCAAATGGGTGGAAAATATTTCATGCAAATGGAAACAAAAAGTTGAAGTAGCAATACTTATATCAGATAAACAGACTTTAAAACAAAGGTTGTAACAAGAGGCAAAGAAGAGTAATGATAAAGAGATCAATTCAGCAAAAGGGTATAACTCTTGCAAACATCTAAGTACCCCAAATTTAAGCACTTGAATATATAATACAATTATTGACAGACAAGAAGGGAGAGGTCAACAGTAAGACAAGAGTAGTAGGAAATTAAACCACATTGCCATCAAAGAATAGATAATCCAGGCAGAAAATCAGCAAAACGTGGGAGTAAATGACACATTAGATTATATGGATTTAATTGATATTTTTAGGACATTTCACTGAAAAGCAGCAGAATATACATTTTTTAAGTGCACATAGAACATATTCTAGGACAGATTATGTGTTAAGCCACAAAACAAACCTTAATAAATTTAAGAAGACTGGAATCACCTGACCAGGCGGTGGCGCAGTGGATAGAGCATCGGACTGGGATGCGGAAGACCCAGGTTCGAGACCCTGAGGTTGCCAGCTTGAGCGCGAGCCCATCGGGCTTGAGCAAAGAGCTCGCCAGCTTGGACCCAAGGTCGCTGGCTCCAGCAAGGGGTGGCTTGGTCTGCTGAAGGCCCGCGGTCAAGGCACATGTGAGAAAGCAATCAATGAACAACTAAGGTGTAGCAATGGCAATGAAAAACTAATGATTGATGCTTCTCACCTCTCTCCGTTCCTGTCTGTCTGTCCCTATCTATCCCTCTCTCTGACTCTCTCTCTTTGTCTCTGTAAGGAAAAAAAAAAGAAGACTGGAATCATATCACAATGGTATGAAATGTGAAATCACAATGAGATGAAACTCAAAATCAATTATAAGAAAAAAACTGAAAATCACACAAATGCATGGAGGCTAAATAATATGCTATTAAATAATACCTGGGTTAACAATAAGATCAAAGAGGAAATCAAAAGATACCTTGAAACAAATGAAAATAAAAACACAATGACCCAAATTCTATGGGACACAACAAAAGCAGTTCCAAGAAGGAAATTCATAACAATACAGGTATACCATAAACACACACACACACACACACACACACACACACACACACAAAATCTCAAAATATAACTGTGTACCTAAAGGAACCAGAAAAAGAACAAATACAACCTAAAGTGTGTAGAAAGAAGGAAATAAATATCATAGCAAAAAATAATCAAAATAAAGAAAAAAAATAGAAATGATCGATTAAACAAAGGGCTGGTTCTTGGAAAAGATAAAATTCATTAACCATTAGCCAGACTCATTAAGAAAAAAGAGAGAGGGCCTAAATGAATAAAATCATAAATAAAAATATAGAAGTGACACCACAAAAATACAAAAGTTTTATCAGAAAATACTAGTAATAATTTTATGCCAACAGATTGGATGATCAGTAAGAAGTGAATGAATTTCTAGAAACATATGATCTTCCAAAATCAAATCAGGAAGAATACATAAAATCTGAACAGACCAATAAATGCTAATGATTTAAAATTAGTAATAAAAAAATAGCAAACAAAAGCCCTGAACCAGATAACTTCACAGATGAATTTTTACCAAACATTTAAAAAAGAAATAATACCTACACTTACAAAAATTGAAGTGTAGCATTACCATGATACCAAAATCAGACAAAGACACTGCAACAAAGAAAATTATTGCCCAATATCCCTGATGAACATAGATAAAAATTCTCAACAAAATATTAATAAACTAAATTCAGCAATACATAAAAAGTTCATGCACCATGATCAAGTGGTATTTATTCCTAGGATGCAAAGTTGGTTCAATATTTGCAAATTAATTAATGTGATACACCATATAAACAAAGTAAAGGATAAAAAGCATTTGACAAAATCCAACATTGATTTACGATAAAAATTCTCAACAAAGTGGAGATAGAGGGAACATACCTTAACATAATAAAGGCCATATATGACAAGCCCACAGCTACCATCATCTATCATATTAAATGAGGAAAAGCTAAAACTTTTTATTTTCTAAGACCAGGAATAAGACAAGAATGACCATTTCTGGCCCAGGTCCAGTAGCACAGTTGATTAGAAGAACATCAACCTGATACACCAAGGTTGCAGGTCAGGGAGCACATAAGAATCAATCAATGAATGCATAAGTAAGTGGAACAACAAATTAATGTTTCTCTCTCTCTCCCTTCTCCTTTCTCTCTAAAATCAATAAATAAAAAAAAAATAGAAAAAGAATGTTTACTTCTAGTTAACATAGCATTGAAAGTCCTGGCAACAGCATTCAGATGAGAAAAACAAACAAAAAAGGCATAAAAATCAAAAGGAAAAAATTATACTATTTGCATATGACATGATACTATATAGAGAACACTAAAGATTCTACAAAACAACTAGTAGAACTAATAAGTGAATTCAGTACTGTAGCAGGATACAATTTAATATTCAGTAATCAGTTGCCTGAATATACAATCAATAATAAACTATCAGAACAAGAAATTAAGAAAATAATCCCATTAACAATTGTATCAAAAAGAATAACATACCTTGGAATAAATTTAACCAAGAAGATAAAATACCTGTACTCAAAAGGTTATAAACATTCAAGAAAGAAATTCAAGAATAGACAAATAAATGAAAGATTACATTGTGCTCATAAATAGGAAGAATTAACATCATTAAAATGTCCATACTACTGAAACGAATTTACAGATTTAAAGCAATCACTATCAAAATACCAGTGATATTTTTCACAGAACTAGAAGAAATAAAGCTAAAATTTATATGGAATAACATAAGACCCCAAATACTCAAAGCAATCTTGAGAAAGACGAACAAAGGCCGAGATATGCTACCTGGTATGAAACTACACCACAAAACATCATAGTACTGGTATATAAACATACAGATCGATCAATGAAACAGAATAGATAAACCAGAAATAAACTCATACCTATATAGTGAACTACTCCATGACATAAAGGCAAGAAGAATATACAACGGGGCAAAGACAATGTGTTTAATAAATGGTATTGGGGAAACTTGACATACACATGCAAAAAAAAAAATTTAAAAAGTAAATGACCATTTTCTTTACCATGTACAAAATTAATCACAAAATGAATTAAAGACATAAATGTAGGACCTGATACTATAAAACTCCTAGAAAAAAACATAGGTAGGAAACACTTTTGCATCCCTCTTAGCAATATTTTATTAGATATGTTTCCCCAGATAAGGGAAACAAACAAACAAAAATAAACAAACAAATGGTACTTCATCAAACTAAAAAGCTTTTGCACAGAAGCAAATCATCAACAAAATGAAAAGGCAACCTATTGAATGAGAGAAGGTAATTTGCCAATGGGACATGTGATATGAGATTAATAAACAAAATATATAAGGAACTCATAAACCTTAACACCAAAAAGAGACTATCTGATTAAAAAAATGGGCAGAGGACCTGTATAGACATATCGCCAAAGAGGACACACTAATGGCCAGTGAACATATAAAAAGATGCTCAACATCACTAATCAACAGGGAAATGCAAATTAAAACCACAATAAGATACCACCTCATAAAGGTCAGAATGGCGATCATCAATAAATTAACAAATTCTGATGAGGATGTGGAGAAAAGTGAATCCTTGCATACATACTGCTTGTGGGATTGTAAATTTGTGTAGCCACTAGAAAAAACATTATGAAAGTTCTTTATAAAACTAAAAATAGAACTATCATGCCCTGGCTGGTTGGCTCAGTGGCAGAGCCATCAGCCTGGCATGTAGATATTTTGGGTTTGATTACCAGTCAGGGCACACAGGAGAAGTGACCATCTGCTTCTTCACCCTTTCCCCTCTTGCGTCTTTCTCTCTCTTCTCCTCCTGTAGCTATGGCTCGACTGGAATGAGTTAGTTCTGATTGCTGAGGATGGCTACATGGCCTCCTCCTCAGGTGCTAAGAATAACTCAGTTGCTGAGCAACAGAGCAGCACCCCAGATGTGCACAGCATTGCCTGGTAGGGGGCTTGCCTGGTGTATCCAGTTGGGTGCACATGCAGGAGTCTGTCTCTGCCTTCCCTGCTAACACTTAATAATAATATAAAAAATTTGAACTATCCTTATGACCCAGCAATTCCATTCTGGAAATTTATCTGAAGAAATTCAAACACTAACTCAAAAAAATATATGCAACCCTATAGCAGCATTATTTACAATAGCCAAGATGTGGAAGAAACCTATGTGTTCATCAATAAGACAAAGTGAATACAGAAGAGGTGGTACACATAAACAATGCAATGTTTCTCATCTTAAGAAGAATGAAATCTTACCATTTGTGACAATATGAATGGACCTAAAAGGTATTATACTAAGTGAAATAAGTCATACAGAGAAAGACAATATGTGGAATATAAAAAACAAAATAAAGGAACAAATAAAAATAAACTCATAGATACAAAGAGCGAGCTGATGGCTGCCAGATGGGAGGGGTTTGGGGGAGATGGGTGAAAAGGTAAAGGGGTAAAGAAATAAAAAAAAAAAAAATTTAAAGAGTAAATGTGCCTGACCTGTGGTGGCTCACTGGATAAAACAATGACCTGGAATACTGACGTTGCTGGTTCAAAACCCTGGGCTTGCCTGGTCAAGGCACATATAAGAAGTAATTACTATCAGTTGATGCTTCCTGTTTCTTCCACTTTTTTTTCTTTCTCTCTGTTCTAAAAATCAATAAATAAAATGTTTAAAAAGGGGGTGGTGGTAAATGTGTGGGTAAAAGGCAATGAAATTTAACTATGGAAAATAATGTTTTAAATGTCTGGTGAGGTTAAAAAGGATAGTATATAAGTTAGGAGGGAATGAAGTTAATTGAAATATAAATTATTTCTCTCTTTCACAACAATATTGGGTTTATTTTCTTTATATTCTGATAAAATATTTAAAAATAAACTTGTCACTCAAAAATAAAGTAGTATAGAAGAGACAAGATGGCCATGGAGTAGGCAGATGTTCCAACTCCCACATTCCAGAACCAAAGTGAATTACAACTTAATTTTGAGAATAGTCATCTTGAAAGACCAACTTTAGACTAAAGTGAGAGGATTCTATAGCCAAGGACCACCAAAGAAGCCACTCTGAGACTGGTAGGAAAGGCAGAGATGCGGAAAGGGGTGGGAGGAACTCTTGTGGCAAGGAGGGTTGCCTAGCGAGCTGTGGGTCCTCAGCCCCAGAACTGGAGTCCCAGCCTAGAGTCCTGGAGCCTGTAAGGGGCGTATGGACTATATTTGTCTGAGAAAGGAGCCTACATACTGATTGAGAAAAGGAAACAAACTCTCAGACCCAGACTCTGTCTCAAAGGGACCTCATGGAGAGCCTCGCTCACAGCCACCAGCCCAGGGCTCCGGGAGCAGGGAGTGTTGAGAGGACTAGAGTTGGCAGGGAAGAGTGTGGTCTTGAAGGCAAAGGGGGAAACACTTTGAGGGATGGCCATCCTAACACTAGGGCTGAGTTACTCCCCAAATCTAAAGTGAACATTTTTCCTGGGAGCAACAACACCAGCAAAGGAAAGAAATTACCTCACCCATGGGAGGCTCTCCTGCTCTAGTCAGAACAAAGAGGTGCTTAGAGGCAGGCAGCACATTAGGAACACAGGTAGTAGGTGCTGAGGTCTGAGCTACACTGCTCCCTTAGGGTGCTGAGTGCTCACCAGGAGCGAGCAGGCCAGCGGAGGTGCGGCATGGCTGCAGGGGCCAGGGCAGTCTAAGTGAGTGCATGCAGGCCAGCCCACGGAGGTGGAAGCTGTGGCAGCTACTGCAAAGGTCTGAGGTCACATGCAATCCCACCAGTGGGGTGAACCTGCCCTTGCCAGCGGCAGAGACCTGGGCAACAGTGGGGACAGTCAGAGCGGGCACGTGCAAGCCCACACACAGAGGTGGAAGCTTCAGAGGCTGTGACTATGGCCTGAGTGCACACACGCAAGCCTAAGGCCAAGGCGACCAAGTAGGCAGTTGGAGTCAGCACGCACAGGCCTGACCGCAGAGGTCCCTCTGCAGAGGTCCAAAACATGGGCCAGCCCTCAGTGGTAGCTAAGGCCGGGGGGACATCAAAAGTGGTCTGAGCAGGAAAGAACAAGCCCACCCATGGAGGTGGAAGCCACAGAGGTCACGACTGCGGCCTGAGCGCACACGTGCAAGCCTGAGGCTAAGGTGACTGGAAAGGCAGTCCAAGTAGGAGTGCACTGGCCCACCCGGGGCAGTGGAAGCCGCGGTAGCTGCAGAGGTGGGCTGGTGCCAGCACCACCCAATCCTAAATGCCAGAAGGGGCAGCAGCAGGGGTGGTGGCAGGTGATGGAAAGACCACACATCGGGAGCACAGAGGCCACACCCATTGGACCCCTGTGGCCAAACACTTCTGAGTGCTGAAAAAGAAAGAAACTAAATAAAATAAAATAAATAAAAGGCCTGGATAGAAAGACATCTGAGGCTAAGGGGCAAGCCATATCCAGTACCGTAACTAATCACTAAATTACACTACTGAGCCCAACAAGTAGTCAGCAATAAGAGGTAGCAGAAAGCAGATCGCAGGGAAAGTTGAACTTTTAAATGAACTTCCCACAGGCCTAGATTAGATAAAAGCTAGCCTAGGAGTGCAGCAAATATTTATAACGACACCAGGGCCCAGCAGAGGCAGCCACAAGTTATGGATTGCCTGTAGCTTCAAAAAGGTTGATAAAAGCCAGTCATACGCAGTGACCCCCACTGATCTGCACCAGGCTCCAGCTAGGGAGGTCCAGGGCAGGCACATCAAGCGGCCAGATCTGAAGAGCATAAATTTAGGACCTAACAACCCTTGTTAGAGTGGTAGCTTAAGGAAAGGCTCCTCACACCTGACCCAGCTAAGATATAGAAAATGCCGACACAAATAGCATAAAGAACAGTGATAGCAGATAAGTAGCCCACAGAGGATTACAAATAACAGCTGATGCCAACCCAAGAAGACCTAGAAACAACAAAACTGAAAACTGGAGGCAGACAATACCAAACCTAGACTCAGGTCACTACACAAACAGCACACCTAAAGGAGGAGTCTATAACAGGCAAAATGGGAAGACAGAGAAATGCAATCCAAATTAATCAACAAGAGAAATGCCCAGAAAATACTGAATGAGATAGAAATAACCAAATTACGAGATGCAGAGTTTAAAATAATGATTGTTAGGAAGCTCAAAAATCTTAGAGTAACAATGGATGGACATAAAGAGCACCTAAATAGAGAGATAACAAGCATCAAAAAAGGATATTGAAATCATTAAAAAGAACCAGTCAGAAATGATAAATACAATATCAGAAATAAAGGAATTAAAAGTTGACTGGATGAAGCAGAGGATTGAATCAGTGATTTAGAAGACAAGATAAACAAAAGCAGCAAAAAGAAAAGAGGCTCAAAGAGTCTGAGAAAACTCTAAGAGAGCTCTGTGACAACATGAAGAGAAATAACATCTAAATCATAGGGGTTCCTGAAGGAGAAGAGAAAAAAACAAGAGATAGAGAACCTGACTAAAGAAATCATAGCTGAAAACTTCCCTAAATTGATGCAGGAAAATATCACACAAGCTGAAGAAGTACAGAGAATCTCATTAAAGAGGAACCCAAAGAGACCTAAACCAAGACACATCATAATTAAAATACCAAAGCTAAAAGATAAAAGAAAGAATACTAAAAGCTACAAGAGAAAAGCAGGCAATCACCTACAAAGGAGTCCCCATAAGGATGACATCCAAATTCTCAACAGAAACACTTGAGGCCAGAAGGGAATGGCAAGAATTATTCAAAGTAATGCAGAACAAGAGCCTACAACCAAGACTTCTTTACCCAGCAAGGCTATCATTTAAAACTGAAGGAGAAATAAAAAGCTTACCCACCAAAAAAACCCAAAAAACAAAAACAGAAAACCACAAACAACAACAACAAACAAACACCTCAAGGAATTCATTACAACCACACCAAAGCTGCAATAAATGTTAAGGGTCCTGTTGTAAACAGAACAAAAAGAGAAAAGAATATAGTAAAAGAGGAATAGAGCTTTAAAGAATAAAATGGCAATAAATAACTACATATCAATAATAACCTTAAATGTAAATGGATTAAATGTTCCAAACAAAAGACATAGGGTAGCTGCATGGATAAAGAAACAGGACCCATACATATACTGTCTACAAGAGACACACCTTAAAACAAAAGATACACATAGACTGAAAGTAAAGGGATGGAAAAAATGTTTCATGCAAATGGAAAGGAAATAAAAGCTACGGCAGCAATACTTATATGTGACAAAATAGACTTTAAAACAAAGGTTATATAGTAAGGGATAAAGAAGGTCACTACATAATGATAAAAGGAGCAATTCAACAGGAAGATGTAACCATTATAAATATCTATGCACCTAATATAGGGGCACCTTAATATATAAAGCAGATTTTGATGGACATAAAGTGCAAGATTAACAGCAATACTATAATAGTAGGGGATTTCAATACCCTACTAACATCAATGGATAGATCCTCAAGAAAGAAAACAAAGAAACACAAGACTTAAAGGACATACTAGATCAACTGGATTTAGTAGATATGTTCAGAATCTTTCACCCTAAAGCAGCAGAATATACATTCTTTTCAAGTACTCATGGTACATTCTCTAGGATAGACCACATGTTAGGACACAAAACGAGTCTCAATAAATTTAAGAAGACTGACATATCAAACACCTTCTTGGATCACAATGGCATGAAACTAAAGAAATCAACTGCAATAGAAAAACTGAAAAACACTCAAACACTTGAAAACTAAATAGCATGTGATTAAATAATGAATGGGTTAACAATGAGATCAAACAAGAAATAAAAATTTTCTTGAAACAAATGAAAATGAACATACAACAACTCAAAATTTATGTGACACAGCTAAAGCATTCCTGAGATGGAAGTTCATAGCATTACAGGCATACTTTAAGAAACTAGAAAAAACTCAAATTAACTATTTAATCCTGCATCCAAAAGAACTAGAAAGAGAACAGTAAGAAAAACCCAGAGAAAATAGAAGAAAGGAAATAATAAAGATCATAGTGGAAATAAATTACATAAAGGCTAAGAAAACAATACAGAGGATCAATGAAATCAAGAGCTGTTTCTTTGAAAAGGTAAACAAGATCGATGAATCTTTAACCAGATTCACACACACACAAAAAAAGAGGACTCAAATAAATAAAATTAGAAATGAGAGTGAAGAAGTAACAATTGACATCGCAGAAATACAAAGGATTGTAAGAAAAAACTATGAAGAACTGTACGCCAAAAAATTAGACAATTTAGGTTAAATGGACAAATTCCTTGAAACATATCTTTCAAAAATCAATCTGGGCCTGACCAGGCGGTTGCGCAGTGGATAGAGCATCGGACTGGGATGCGGGAGACCCAGGTTTGAGACCCCGAGCTCGCCAGCTTGAGTGCAGGTCCATCTGGCTTGAGCAAAAGCTCGCCAGCTTGGACCCAAGGTCGCTGGCTCCAGTATGGGGTGGCTCGGTCTGCTGAAGGCCCGCAGTCAGGGCACATGTGAGAGGGCAATCAATGAACAACTATGGTGTTGCAACGGCAATGAGAAACTAATGATTGATGCTTCTCACCTCTCTCTGTTCCTGTCTGACTGTCCCTGTCTTTCTCTCTCTCTGACTCTCTCTGTCCTTGTAAAAAAAAAAAAAATCAATCTGGAAGAATCAGAAAACCTAAACAGACCGATTACAACAAATGAGATAGAAACAGTTATCAAAAAACTCCCAACAAACAAAAGCCCTGGGCCAGATGGCTTCACAGGCGAATTCTACCAAATATTCAAGGAAGAGCTAACTCCTATCCATCTCAAGCTATTTCAAAAAATTCAAGAGGAGGGAAGACTTCCAAGCTCCTTTTATGAGGCAAGCATAATTCTGACTCCAAAACCAGGTAGAAACAATACAAAGACAGAAAACTATAGTCCAATATCCCTGATAAATTTAGATGCTAAAATTCTTAACAAAATATTAGCAAAAATGGATCCAGCAATACTTGAAAAAAATCATACATAATGATCAAGTGGGATTTACTCTGGGGAGACAAGGCTGGCACAATTCGCAATTCAGTCAATGTGATTGATTCATCACATAAACAAAAGGAAGGAGAAAAATCACATGATTACATCAATAGATGCGGAAAAAACTTTTGATAAAATCCAGCACCCATTTATGAACAAAACTCTCAACAAAGTAGGAATATAGGGAACATATCTCGTTATGATAAAGTCCATTTATGACAAACACACTGCCAAAATCATACTCAATGGGAAAAAATTAAAAGTAATCCCCTTAAGATCAGGAACAAGGCAGGGGTGTCCCTTTCACCACTCTTATTCAACATAGTTCTGGAAGTCCTAGCCACAGCAATCAGTCAAGAAGAAGAAATAAAAGGCATCCAAACTGGAAAAAAAGAAATAAAACTATTATTATTTGCTGATATGATACTGTACATAGAAAACCCTAAAGTCTCAGTCAAAAAACTACTGAACTTGCTAAATTAATTCAGGAAGGTGGCAGGATATAAAATTAATACTCAGAAATCAGAGGCATTTTTATATACCAACAATGAACTGTCTGAAAGAGAAATTAAGAGAACAATCCCCTTAACTATTGCAACAAAAGAAATAAAGTACCTAGGAGTAAATTTAAAGCAAGGAGGTTAAAGACTTGTACTCAGAAAATTATAAAACATTGATAAAAGATATCAGGAAATAAAGAAACAAGCAGAAGCATACACTGTGTACATGGATAGGAAGAATAAACATCATTAAAATTTTTATATTACCCAAAGCCATTTATAAATTCAATGCAATTCCCATTAAAATACCAATGACATACTTAAAAGATATAGAATAAATATTTCAAAAAATTATATGGAACCAGAAAAGAACACGAATAGCCTTAGCAACCTTGAAAAAGAAGAATAAAGTGGGAGGTATCACACTTCTTTATATCAAGTCATACTACAAGGCCATTGTACTCAAAACAGCTTGGTACTGGCATAAGAACAGGCATATAGAGCAATGGAACAGAGCAGAGAACACAGAAGTAAACCCCCACATTTGTGGACAATTGATATTTGACAAAGGAGGTAAGAGCATACAATGGAGTAAAGACAGTCTCTTTAACAAATGGTGTTGGGAATATTGGACAGCTACCTGCAAAAAGACAACTTACACTATTCACAAAAATAAACTCAAAATGGATAAAAGACTTAACTGTAACTTGTGAAATCATAACCACCTTAGAAGAAAACATAGGCAGTAAGCTCCTCGACATCTCTCACAGCAATATATTTGCTGAAATATCTCCTTTGGCTAGTGAAATAAAGGACAGGATGAATAAAATGGGACTATATCAAACTGAAAAGCTTTGCACAGCTAAAGACAATATGAATAAAATAAAAAGACAAACCACACAATGGGGGAACATACTTGACAATATGTTTGATAAAGGGTTAATAACCAAAATTTATAAAGAACTTGTAAAACTCGCCTGACCAGGCGGTGGTGCAGTGGATAGAGCCTCGGACGGACTAAGATGTGGATGACCCAGGTTCGGGACTCTGTGGTCACCAGCTTGAGCGTGGGCTCACCTGGTTTGAGCAAAGCTCACCAAGGTTACTGGCTTGAGCAAGGGGTTACTCGGTCTGCTGTAGCCCCACGGTCAAGGCATATGAGAAAGCAATCAATGAACAATTAAGGTGTCACAACAAAAAACTAATGATTGATGCTTCTCATCTCTCTCCGTTCCTGTCTGTCTATCCCTCTCTCTGTCTCTGTAAAAAGGAAAAAAAAAAAAAAAAAGGACTTGTAAAACTCAACACCAGGAAGATGAACAATCCATTAAAAAATAGGCTAAAGAATTGAATAGACACTTCCCCAAAGAGGACATACAGATGGCCAATAGGCATACGCAAAAAGGTTCAACATCACTAATCATTAGAGAAATGCAAATTAAAACCACATGAGATACCACCTCACACCAGTCAGAATGGCGCTCATCAGCAAAACAACACAGAATAAGTGCTGGCGAGGATGTGGAGAAAAGGGAACCCTCCTGCACTGCTGGTGGGAATGCAGACTGGTGCAGCCACTGTGGAAAACCATATGGAGATGCCTAAAAAATTTAAAATGGAACTGCCCTTTGACCCAGCCATCCCTCTTTTAGGAATATATCCCAAGAACAGCATAGCACTGATTCAAAAGGAGAAATGCACCCCCATGTTCATGGCAGAATTGTTTGCAATAGCGAAGGTCTAGAAATAGCCCAAGAGTCTGTCAGTGAATGAGTGGATTAAAAAGCAGTGGTACATATAGACAATGGAATACTACGGGGCCATGAAAAAGAAGAAAATCTTACCTTTTGAGACAACGTGGATCGACTTGGAAACTACAGTGTGTCTATAAAGTCATGGTGTACTTTTGACTGGTCACAGGGTCAAAAGTGCACCATGACTTTACGGACACACTGTATTATGCTAAGTGAAATAAGGAGGCAAAGAAAGAAAAATATCATATGACCTCACTCTTTTGAGAATCTTATGAACAATGTGAACTGAGGAGCGGAATAGAGGCCGAGGCGGGGTCAAAGAGACCAGTGGGAAAAACGGACGGAGGGAAAGGGGATGAGAGAATGGGATCAGAGAAGGGAAAGAGATTGCTGAAATTATATATACATAACACAGCATTATAAAGAGCAGAAAGGCAAATCCTGGAGTGAAGGGGGGAGGGTATAAGGGGGAGGGTGACAAGAGGGATGTTGAGGGGAAGACTGGGGTGGGGAGGATGTATTCAGTGGGACACTTGAATCTATGTAAACACAGTAAATTTAAATAATAAAAAAAATGAGTCATGGAGTCCAAGCCCTAATTTAGAGTGTGCAGAAGGAGGCAGCCTCCCCCAAGCAAGCCCTATGGAGATGCTGCTGACCCAGGGCCTCAGGGAAGGGGGCAGTGGTTGGCAGTGCCTGCACATCAGTGCTCTCTGATGAGAAACCAGTCATTTTGTGTTGCTGCCAAGGCATGTTACAATATGTCAAATCTTGCTCACATCCAGAGTCTGGACATTTAAATAAGGACCTGAGCTTAAGATCCTGCCACAAGTTCCTGTCTTGCTTTTCTTGGGTGTATTTTTAAATGACCACTCAGAATTGAGCCTGTAAAATAATTAGTGCCACTGCCCCTTCACCTTATAAGTAGTGGGTGCTTCCTGCTGCCTGGCTCTTCATCTCCTGCTCCCCCATGACCTGGGACTGAGGACTGCCCTTCCTCCACCCAACCCCCACGTCGTACTCTTTCATTTCTGGAATCTGTAAATAATAATTCTTGTGAATATAAAAAAAAAAGTAGTATAAATCGGCAGGTATAGAAATAGTCATAGGGATTTTAAGTATAGTCTAGGAAATATAGTTAATAATATTCTAATAAATATATAGTATCAGATTGTTACTAGACTTACTGGGGTGAGCAATTTGTCAGGTACATAAATGTTATTTAACCACTATGTTGTATACCTGAAACTAATGTAATATTTTATGTCACTATAACTTAAAAATAAGTAAAAAAAAAAAATGTCCTGAAGGTGAATTTTGGAATTGGGGCTGTAGAGTACTGCATTACTCTGCACACTCTAAAGAGAATTTGAAGTTTCTAGGATCAAGCCAGGAGCCTCATCTGGAAGGAGAAGAGTGGAAAAAGGAGAAAGATATGTCATTAAGATAAAGAAAGAGCAAGTGACACCATTGTGCTCAGGTGGCCAAAGGACAAAGGCAATTGGTTCAAAAGGGGCATTGGTTCACATAGGTATTTGCTTCTTTGCTGCTTGCACTGTTATATGTATGAGCACCATATCTGCATGATTTTGTTGGTGGTGTTTTTTAAGATCAAGGAAAAGATTTAAAATCCCATACCTGAGTCAAAGTGGTATAAATCAGAGGCATCATGCAAGGAAGATGAAATAATCCTAAAATAAAACTGAAATGTGAGAGCAGGCGCTGAGGGGTAGAAATCACAATGGAAATAAAGGTCCTCCAGGGATTCAGAGAATTCTTAGAAAAGGCTTTGACTGTGGCATGGAAGTACTGAGCAGTCTTAAGCTTACAAAGTAGAAATTGTCTTATTGACATATGAGTTTCATGTTAAAAACAGTGTTAGATAAGATTAAAAAAGAAGATTGCTAATTTGAACAAACAGAACTATATAACCCCTGTAAAGCCAGTGGCCAAGGCCACCATTAAAGCTGCCTGGCCCATGCAGGTTCGCATTAGATTTGGACAGTCGGTAATGAAACAACGGAGCCAAGAACCGGTGGGCCATCATCTTTACTCCTAGCTTGCACCTGGCGGGCAAGAAATATACACAGTGGGAAAACACTTCTCTTTCCATTCAGGGTTCCCAAAGCCACTGATTTATTCGAGTTTCCTAGAACCAAAGGTTTGTAGCTCACCAGACTTATTCACCTCTCTTCCCCATGTCCTTCTCTCTGCACAAACTGGCTTCTTCCTCAGGACTCCACTATCTTGGCTGCTTCTCCTCTCCTCCACGTGGCCTTAGTCTGCTCTCCTCTCTAATACTAATCTCAGGAACCAAGAGAGCGCAAGATCCCAGTCTGTTCCACTTTATAGTGTAGAAATCCAAACCTTTAAGCCAATATACAAATAAGAAAATCTGATACAAAGCCACTTATCTAAGGCATAATGGGAGGATTCCTCATGAGAGTGCACCACCCTACATCATCCAATCATTCAAGGGTGTGGGGAAAAGCTTAGTCTTAAAACTCAGCCTTCAGCTATAACGGCCCGGCCTGCCCACAGCCTGTCCCCCCCACACAATAATATAATTACGCCCATCCCAAGCATAAGGACAACTAATATCACCTGGGCGATGGGCTTCCATGTGGGCAGCACCATCTTTAACAAAATGAGCATAATATATTTTATCTGCCCAACACTCTCCCTTAAATTCTTCTGTTTAGTTTACATAATTAGCTTAGAAGGATCTGTGATATAATTTGATTCTGGTGAGGGATGTGCAGTCATGAGCAGAAAATATGGTGTGACCTAGACATAAAATCTGAGCACCTCAGTTTTAATTATAAAAAAGTGATTCTAAAGCTCTTTCTGCTCTTTTTTCTTCCTTTGCCTTATTAAGAAAACTTTCTGGGCCCGGGCCAGTTGGCTCAGCAGTAGAGCGTCAGCCCAGCATGTGGAAGTCCTGGGTTTGATTTCCCGACAGGGCACACAGGGGAAATGTCCATCTGCTTTTCCACCCATTCCTCTCTCCTATCTCTCTCTTCCCTTCCCACAGCTAAGGCTCCATGGAAACAAGGTTGGTCCGGGCAACGAGGATGGCTCCATGGCCTTCACCTCAGGTGCTAGAATGGCTCGGTTAGCAGCGGAGCAACACCCCACATGGGCCAAGCATCACCCCCTGGTGGGCACGAAAGGTGGATCCCGGTCAGGTGCATGCGGGAGTCTGTCTGCCATGCCCCCTTCTCAATTCGGAGAAATACAAAAATAAAAAGAAAAAACTTTCCTACCTAAATACTGCCACCATTATACAGTTGTTCCTATTTACTAGGATCCTGTAAAGCCAGTAGTTGCGGCCAGGATCACAGCCGCCTGACCCATGCAGGTTCGCATTGGATTCGAACAGATGGCAATGAAACACCGGAGCCAAAAACTGGTGAGCCATCAGCTTTAATTCCAGCTTGCACCTGGCGGGCAAGCAAAAACACACACTGGGCTCCAAAACCCACACATTCAGTGCTCACAAAGCTACTGACTTATCCGAGTTTCCTAGAATCAAAGGTTTCTAGCTCACCAGACTTATTCACCTCTGTTTCCCATCTCCTCTCTACACAAACTCTGCACAAACTGGCTTCTCCCTCAGAACTCCACCATCTTGGCTGCTTCTCCTGGCCTCCACGTGGCCTTAATCTGCTCTCCTTTCTAATACTAACCTCAGGAACCAAGAGAGCAAGCTACTGGTCTGTCTCACTTTATAGTGTAGAAATCCAAACCCTTAATCCAATCTACAAACAAGAAAGTCTCTGATACAAAGTCACTTATCTGAGGCATAATGGGATTCCTCAGGAGAGCGCACCAACCCACATCATCCAATCAGTCAAGGGTGTGGGGAAAAACTTACTCTTAAAACTAAGGCATAGGCTATAACGACCCGGCCTGCTTACATTACAACCTTTCCCCCACACCCATCCCAAGCATAAGGGCAAATAATATTAACTGGGTGATGGGCTTCCATGTGGGCAGTGCCATCTTTAACAAGGTGTTCATTTTATATTTTATCTGCCCAACAACATATTTTTCTACTCCTTTAATTTATAAGCTACCTGAGGGTAGGGGACCTCTCTTATTTATTTCTGATTACTCTGAACTTGTTTATATTAAATGTCCAGTAAATATTTATTGAACAAGTGAGTGAATTAGTGATTTAACATACTTATGCATAAATGAAACATAGTGAGTGTCTATGTATCTAGAATTTATAATCTAAATATTGCAAATTTTAACTTACAAAGTACCAATGAGGGCTAATATCAAACTAAAGCTCTTCAAATGTCTAAGGACGTCTGCCTGATTCCTGTAGGAAACTGTTTCAGGTTGCTTGTTTTAAACATATTTAATCATCATGTGTTCTTTTCTAGAATTTTTGAAAGCTACCACCATCATTACCTCCCCCCAGCAAAACCAGACTAAACCAAAACTTTTCTCTGACAAATTAAAGAGGAAATAAGTAAAATTGGTTTATGTGTATTAGTGAATTCTCATAATGAAAGAATAACCTGGAAATTCTTTCCCTTACAATCAGCTGAATGATTTTTCATTCTATATAACCCACTTTCTAATTACAAGCTTGCAAAATTGTTAGGAATGGAGCAAAAGCCAAAGAACCAATTACATCCCCCATTAGGGTTACTGGCAAAGTGCTCAGCATCTGGAGAGAGAAGAGAGGAAAGAGGAAGTTGCTAAACCACAAAGATGTAATCAGTTTGCTGATCATGTGAGGGGAAGCTCATGAACTTTCACATTGCTGTTCTCATACAGGCTCCTCCTCACCCAAGTGGAGAGATGGGGCCTTTTAAAGAGATCAAATAAAGTTAATAGCAGGAGTCCATATGTAAATCTGAACCCTGGGGAAGGATTATTGAGAGAAAACTTGAAACACCAATTTGTTTTTGCTCCTTGTCTTCTTTGGAGACCTGTTTTGAGAGCTGGCTAGTGTGGGCTGACAATTATTGCTCTGCAGTCAACTAGAAAGTCTATTGCTGGAGAAAAGCAGTATATGTGGGAAGGAGCTCACCCTCTTCGTGCGCCTTGGATTGTTACTCCACAAGAAAGGACCCAGACAAAAGGAAACTAGCTAACTTCTGGGTCTTTTAAAAGAGGAGAATGCATCATTTGAACAAGCAGTACTATGTACCCTCTCTTCAATCCTTCTGCTTATTTGGAACAGTTTGTTTCCAAGGATCTGTGGTATAATTTGATCCTGGTGAGGGATGTGATGTCATATGAGCAAAGAAAAAAAAAGACTTATATTAAAAAATCGTTTTAAGACTGCCAACAAATTTGGGCTGGAAGAAGGAAAGGATGTGGCTTGGTGGCAAGGAGTAAAGAGGTTGTGTGAGGTGAGGGGCCTGTGACATGTGAAATCCTAACAGGCAGAGATGTCTATTATTCGGGGTGGGAAGGCAAGGCTGTGCAGATAGAAAGACGAGCAATCCACTATGGAGGAGAGGGGTGATTATAACACTGGGCAACAGATGGCTGGAGCCTCCAAAACCCAAGGTCAGATCCATAGCTATTCCTTCATTGTTCGCTTTGATAACTGGGGACTACTGCTCACATCTAGTACGACTAATATGATGCTTCTGATAAGTTCGCCACTCTTCCAAAAATGGGGATCATTTTAAATGACCAATGTCCTGATATTATACAAAGTTTTCTAAGTGCTTTTAATATGCCACATACTAGAGGAAGCACCCTCACTTTGTCCTGCACAACTTCAGTCTTGCTCCATCAGTATTTCTTGAGTTCTTCAGCTTTAATGATCAGTGGTAGTGTGGTTACCTGCCCACCAGTACCTGCTGGTATATCGGCCCCTAAACCAGTGGTTTATAAATTTAGGGTGCATAAAAATTTCCAGGGTATTTTGTAAAAGAATTTTTAAAAAGACAAACTTTGACTTAGTAAATGTGGTGCAGAGTTCAAGTGTCAACCTTCTAACAAGTTTCCGGGTACCACCTCTTCTAGCCTTTTGAACACATTGAGAGTCGTGAATAGTGAGGCCTTAAATGACCCCTAATCACAGCTTCATTCTCACTTTGATTCTGGGGTAGCTTTGCATCATCCAGCCTTTGGATTCAGACCACATTTGCTTCTACCTTTTACTAGCTGACTGAATCTGGACAAGTTTATTTATTTTACTAACCTAGTTTCTTCACTTATAATGCGAGAATAAATGAGGGTTTTGTTAGGATTATAAAAGATTATTAACCTAAAGTGGATGTACAGTGCCAGGGCCTAGCAAAAAGTTAGTGCGTAACATATATTAACTATTTTCTCTAACTCCTCAAACACCTTCTCTTATCACAGCTGCTTTATTTATTTATTTTCTTTTCCTCCACTCCCTTAATATTAATATATAAGATAAAAGCAAACAAGGACATATGTTGTAGCTTCATTTCTTTTCTGGTCAATGTGAACTGCTTTTTTGTAGAACATATGTTTTAAATACAGAAAGTATAACATTTGAAGTTACAATATAATGGCTATAGCTCCCTTTTAAGCTTAATCTATGTTATTAACATTGTCACCATCACTTTTATTAAGTTTGGAGAAGAAAATAAACATTAAGTCAAGCCATCAACTAGTGTTTGCTAATATGTCTGGTATAAATACATCCACTATGGCCAATTTCAAGCTACCAATGTGACCCCACTGAACAGGTAGCTTGGAAGAAATGTACAGTAAGCAGCATATCAATAAACTGTTTTCATCATAAAGATGCAAAGAAAATAACCTTAAGAG
The DNA here is from genome assembly GCA_037038555.1 of Rhynchonycteris naso. NCBI lineage: Eukaryota > Metazoa > Chordata > Mammalia > Chiroptera > Emballonuridae > Rhynchonycteris > Rhynchonycteris naso. Next base: position 304,109,583 of record CM072995.1, on the reverse strand, counting down.
AACAAGTAAGAGTAAACAGGAGTACAAAAATAGGAAGCAATGGGTTCTGATTATTGATTACCTTTTGAAAATACAACTTATTCGATTGTAAACTTTTAATTTTTAATAATGTCTATGTTTAAAAACCAGATTGCAAATTTTCTGAATATTTAATAGGCATTTGGTAGTTGGTACAACCTGCCTGCAACATACTACTGACTTAGGAAATAGATCTTGTCACTGACCTCATGAAGTTTGTATTCTAGAAACAGAGACAGAAGAAGAAATGGACACAGCTCCTATAATATGGACACCTAAGCCAAACTTGCAATTATCAGTGGGGTAGGCAGAAATTTGACTCCCATGGCCTTCACCCGCTGGTGTTATTATGCCTGTGCATATGTTATGTTAGATGATACAAGGACTTTGCTGATTTCCTTGAGTTTGTAAACTAGTTGACCTTAAGATAGAGAGGTTATCCTTGATTATCCAAGTGTGCCTAATGTCATCACATGAACCCTTAAAACAGAATAGGGAGGGACAGGCAGAAACCAGAGAGGTTCAAAGCACCAGAAAGATTTGTTGCCCTATTATTGGCTTAAAGAGGAAGGGGACAGCTTGACCCGGTGGTGGTACAGTGAATAGGGTATTGGACTGGGAGGCAGAAGACCTAGGTTCAAAACCCTGAGGTTTCTAGCTTGAGCACAGGCTCATCTGGTTTGAGCAAGGCTCACCAGCTAGAGCAAGAAGTCACTTGGTCTGCTATAGCACCCCTGACAAGGCAAATATGAGAAAGCAATCAATGAACAACTAAGGAGCCACAATGGAGAATTGATACTTCTCATCTATCTCCCTTCCTGTCTGTCTGTCCCTATCTGTCCTTCTCTCTGTCACAAAAAAAAGAGGAAGGGGACAAGGAAATGGGGACACCATCCTATAACCACAAGGACCTGAATTCTCCTTAAACCCAGAAAGTTTGAAAGAGGATCCTCAACTCCAGAGGGGAACCACAGTCGAGGCCAATACCTAAATTGTAGCCCAGTGAGACCTCAAGACACACACCCAGCCACAATATGCTAGACTTCCCACCTAAAGAAACAGTTAAATAAGTCTGTGTTGTATAAAGCTGCTACATACATGGTAATTTGTTATACATTACAGAAAACGAATACAATCGACAAAGAAAGGCTCAGAGTAATAGTTACTGAGTGAGAGCAGGGGAGGTACGTTACAGCAGTTTCAGGAATCTAGAGGTGTCTCAAATGCACAGGAGGAAGAGAAAGGAGAAAATAAGATGGAGATGAAGTGGGTACGGTCACGAGGAGCCTTTAAGCCAGTAGGAATATTTTGAACATTTTTCCCAAGAGCAAAAGGAACCAATAAATTACTTAATGTGATCAATTTCCATTATGAAGAATGGATGAAAGGAGGCAGACCAGTTAGGAGGCTTTCTCAGGCAATCGGGTAAGCATGGTGAAGATGAAGAAAAGTGGTTTCAGGATGCCTGTCCTGGAATACCGACTACCTTCTGCTTCTTCTTTCTCATTTCTAGTCCTCAGTTCAGTTCAGCAACCACTTATTTAGTGCCAGCTATGTGCCAGGCAGTTTCAAGCTCCCAGACCTCAGCAGGGATCCTGTTGCTGTCCTCGCCTTTTTAGAAGTTATGTGGACTAAGATAAATACAGTTTCAGGTTCCCAAAACTAGTTCTGCCACTTACCAAGTGCATAATCGAGGACAAGTCACTTAACCTTTCTAAATTTCCCTTTCCTGACTTGTAAAAATAACTGTTGCAGCTACTTCAGAAGGCTACTGTGAGAGTCAATATAAATTACAAAAGAACTTGAAAAGTCACAAATGCCCTGTCCAGTGGGGTTCTTTTACCTCTCCCATGCTCCGGTTCTTCTCATGTGCCTTTTCTCTCTTGTTAATTCTCTTTATTAAACTTGTTCAACAAGTAATTCTTGACAGCCTTTTATACAGTGTGTCCGTAAAGTCATGGTACACTTTTGACCGGTCACAGGAAAGCAACAAAAGACGATAGAAATGTGAAATCTGCACCAAATAAAAGGAAAACCCTCCCAGTTTCTGTAGGATGATGTGGCAGCATGTGCGCATGCACAGATGATGACGTAACACTGTGTATACAGTGCAGCAGCCCACGGCCATGCCAGTTGAGATGTGGACGGTACAGAGGAAAGTTCAGTGTGTTTTGTGGCTCGTGAAATTTGAATCTGTGACCAAAGTGCAAAGTGAATATCGGCATGTTTATAATGAAGCACCACCACATAGGAATAACATTACTTGGTGGGATAAGCAGTTGAAGGAAACCGGCAGTTTGGTGGAGAAACCCCGTTCTGGTAGACCATCAGTCGGTGATGAGTCTGTAGAGGCTATACGGGATAGCTAGCTAAGGAGCCCTAAAAAAATCTGTGTGTGCATGTGCTCAACAATTACACCTAAGCAAGACTACAGTTCACAAGGTGTTAAAGAAACATTTCTGTTTTACGGGGTACAAATTGCTGTTGTTGCACGCTATCAAACCGGCAGATAGACCCACACGATGAGCATTTGCTACAGATATGCTTCATGGGATCGACAATGATGCAAGAGTTTTGCAGAAGATTGTGTTTAGCGATGAGGCGACCTTCCATATCTGTGGACATGTTCATCACCATAACGTCTGAATATGGGCTGCTGAATATCCTTATGCCTACGCTGAGTACGAACGTAACACCCCTAAAGTGAACGTGTGGTGTGGCCGGCTGCATAAGATGATAGGCCCATTTTTTTTCATGGAGCAGTCTATGACAGCAAACACCTATCTTGACATGTTGGAATTGTATGCAGTGCCACAATTTCCAGAAGGTGTCATCTTTCAACAGGACGACACTCCTCCACACTACGCCACCATTGTTCATGAGTTTCTGGATAGAACATTCCCCTGGCGGTGGATAGGCAGGGGTTCTGTCAAGTCAGGTCACCACGATCCCTGGATCTGATGCCCTTAGACTTTTACTTTTGGGGTTATGTGAAGTAACATGTGTACACTGAATGTATCAACAACATTAATCACTTAAAACAGAGAATCAGAGACGTTATTCACTCTGTTACACCAGACGTCCTTACCTGTGTCTGGCAAGAACTTCACTATAGTTTGGATGTGTGTAGGGCAACAAATGGAGCCCACATTGAATGGCACTGAATAGGTATGAAACTGGGAGAGTTTTCCTTTTATTTGGTGCAGATTTCACATTTCTATCATCTTCTGTTGCTTTCCTGTGACCAGTCAAAAGTGCACCATGACTTTACGGACACACTGTACATACTATTAACTCATCTAAAGGTCTGTATATCTGTTTCACATTGTGCGTGCATGCGTGGGCACACACGCATACTGTTCCTCATGGAGCTTACTCTCTGAACACCAGAACACTTAAGCAGAGGAATCACTTACAGTCAGACCTTCATTTTTGATAGTCACAGTGGTGGCAGTGTGAAATGTTCAGAATGGAGAAGTTAGAGACAGACAGGAAGCATGGAGATAGTGCACAGACCAAAAAATGATAAGAGTCTGGACCAGGACATTGCAGTGAGAATAGAGAAAAATGTTATAAAGATATTTAAAAATATTTAGAGTTTATTTTCCATTCTATGTCTAGTATATTGCTAAATTAGAAACACCAGAACTTTTGTAAGAGAGTATATTTATGTGTTTTTATAACATACCCCTATGCTGTTCAAATTGAAAGAAGGGAATCAAAGAGGATGGGAAGGCCAAGATGCAAAAACCTTGGAAGCTTTTTGTATAGCCAGTGGCCACGGCCACCATCACAGCCGTCTAGCCCATGCAGGTTCACATTTGATTCAGACAGACGGTAATGAAACAGAGCCAAGAACTGGTGGGCCATTATCTTTAATCCTAGCTTACACCCAGCAGGTGAGAAACACACACAGTGAGAAAACACTTCCCTTTCTATTCAGGGCTCCCACGTCACTGACTTATACAAGTACTCCTAGAACCAAAGGTTTCTACCTCACAAGCCTTATTCACCTCTGTTCCCCATCTCCTCTCTGCACAAACTCTGTACAAACTGGTTTCTCCTTCAGCACTCCACCATATTCACTGCTTCTCTTCTGCAATGCTAATTTCAGGAACTGGGAGAGTGAGAGCCCCCGGTTCACCCCATTTTATAGTGTAGAAATCAAAACCTTTAAGCCAATATACAAATAAAAAAGTCACTGATACAAAGTCACTTATCTAAGGCATAAATGGGATTCCTCATAAGTGTGTACCACCCACATCATGCAACAGTCAAGGGTGTAGGGAAAAGCTTAGTTTTGAAAAGATCTTAGTATTAAGAGAGCGGGAAAGGCTCAGTCTTAAAACTAAGCTTTAGGCTATAATGACTTTGCTGGCTTACAGCCTGTCTCCCACACCCAATGAAAACTATAAGCAAGCAAACAAATATATCATATTTACAAACTTATTTGACCAACAATTTCAAAATTTGGCTTAGGACAACCTTTTATAAATCCAAAGGCGGCATTTAGGGTTAGAAATTTCTGCCTTCTGGCCCAGACCAAGGCTGTGTAGGGATAGGAAATGGTAGTGAGCCTGGGAGAGACTCCAGAGAAAGATCTACAGGTCTTACTGGTAGACAGGGCCAAATGCGTGACTGCAGTCTGGTGGCTAGTCACAGCACAGGCTGTGCAGAGGTCCGTTTTGGGAGCAGAGAGGGAGAGTGTTGGGCAGATAAAATATATTATGCTCACTTTGTTAAAGATGGCGCTGCCCACGTGCAAGTCTGTTGACATTAATGTGTGTTGGGGGACAGGCTGTGGGCAGGCCGAGTCGGTATAGCCTAAGATTTAGTTTTAAGAGTAAGCTTTTCCCCACACCCTTGAATGATTGGATGATGTGGGGTGGTGCACTCTCATGGGGAATCCACCCATTATCCCTAAGTTAAGTGACTTTGTATCAGAGACTTCCTTGTTTGTAGATTGGCTTAAAGGTTTGGATTTCTACACTATAAAGTGGGGCAGACCTGGAGCTTGCTCACTCTCGGTTCCTTAGGTTAGGCCACGTGGAGGAGAGGAGAAGCAGCCAAGATGGCAGAGTGCTGAGGAAGAAGCCAGTTTGTGCAGAGTTTGTGCAGAGAGAAGGAGATGGAAAACAGATGTGAATAAGTCTGGTGAGCTAGAAACCTTTGATTCTAGGAAACTCGGATAAGTCAGTAGCTTTGTGAGCACTAAATGAGTGGGCTTTGGAGCCCAGTGTGTGTTTTTACTTGCCCACCGGGTGCAAGCTAAGATTAAAGCTGTTGGCTCACCAGTTCTTGGCTCCATTGTTACATTACCGACTGTCCGAATCAAATCCGAACCTTCATGGGCCAGGCTGCTGTGATGGTGGCCTTGAGCACTGGCCTTACAGTAAAGTGTCCAAAAGATTCAATTGCAGTCTGTACTTATTTGGCTAAGTGGTGACTGGCAGCACAAACACCTATATTTCTGGTTTTAAAATCTTCCTTTTTCATATACAAAGAGTGAATATTGATACTGAAATCCAAACCAAATTGTAAGTGTGACTGATCTCTGCCTTCCTGCTAGAAAGTTGGATATGAGCAGGGACAAGAAGCCCTAATACAAGCAGGAGTCAGGTTCACAGTGAGGCTTTGCAGTAGAATGCTATAACATGGGTGCAAACGTCTGAGTCATCTATATCATTGTTTTTCAGCTGCCAGTCAATGGGCTGGTCTGCCAGAAATTTCATGCCAGTCCTTGAAAGAGTTAACTATTCTGATGTTGTATGAAGATTACAGATCCAATGGTCTTAGTTGAACTGGTTGTTGCTCAGGCTGATCTCTATGGTAGTGGTCCCTGAAATAAGTCTGCTATATTTACCAGTCCCGAAGTATAAAAAGATTGAAAACCACTGACCTATAACTCCTGCCTTTTGAAATCATGCCCAGAGACGGGAGAGGGTCACAGCAAGATGGAGAGCTCTGCCACTTTGGGAAGTCAAAGTTCTGGTAAGATCTGAGGGGGTCACATAACCTTAAGTAATCTCTCATATTCTTTCTACTTTCACATTTAGATTCCGTGGGCCAGGAGGACTGAAAGTAATAATCACAGGAAGTCCCTGTGTTACAGACAAGATAGATTCTTTAGGTTTGAAAATCTTTAAGTATTTCTATGCACAGAAAGGGAAAAATAAATACTATGTTGAGACAAACATCTGTCTAAGTTGCATTTAATAAGTAAATGTATCTGTTCAATCTATATACAAATTCAATTTAAGAACAAACCTACAGAACCTATCTCATTCTAAATATGGGGACAGCCTGTATTTGGAGCTTTTGCATACAAGTAGAGGGTTTAAACTGAATTGACACAGAAGGGTACCAGTAAAAATCAAAGAAATGATTTTTTTGTGTGTGTGTGAGTACTGTTCTGAGTTTCAAAGTAATGTGCCATGCACCAGTCCTACGTTAAAGTATATTTGAGATTTTGGAAGGTCGTGTCTTTGTGTTTATTTTTTTTTCACTTGTGGGTGCAAATGGGATCTGGAATAAATTTAAATGAAAGTAACCTTATAAATTCCTAACTAGGAAGGCCATGGTGGATTGTCACACCCCAGACTTATAAAAGGTTTATCTTTGCCTTAAGCAAGCCCTGCCTATTGTTTTTATGCATGTGGATTAACACACTTTTGAAATGCTTCTTTTTGAGGCCCATCAGAAGTGTAACTACCCTCCAGAGAGCACATAATCTTGTTAACGATTTTGTAATCCAATTATAAATATTTACCTGCCTTGGTTTCTTCCATTTTTCTCTAACCTTCCATATATAACCTCCCTAATTCCAGAGCTCTCTATGAAACTGCAAACTGTCCTTCTGGGAAGCATCTTTCTCAGTCTATTGAGATTTTGTTGCAAGCCATCTCCTCAGTGTGGTTCAAATAAACTCTTATGAAAATTCTCTACAGGTTTGAGTATTCTTACATCAACATACTCCAGTGAAAATTCTTTCTTAGGCAAAAAGCCCCAAAGCACAGGAAATAATAGTGAGGTAGCAATGGTAGTATGATGACAGGGAGCTGCTTTTGTCATTAAAAGCTTCAGAATGGACAATGAGAAATAACCTGTCACATGACTTCCAGGAACCTGAACGCCTGAGGAACCACTTTTTTTGAGAAAACTTGCCTTGCAAACACCCCACATACAGCTTCCTCTTACTAGCTAGTCTTTAAAGAGCTCAGTCAGCAAAGTAAGAGCATCAACCTTGACCCCTCCCAGTTCGTCTCAGAGAAGACAGCATGCTTCCTTTACTGAGAGGACAGGTTTCTGAAATACTTCACCAGAGATATTCTTTCTGTGTATTATTACCATTTCCTTAATCAATCCTTAACCCGTAACAGATTTTCTTTTTAAAACAGAAGTGTTGCCAATGAAACAGAATAAAGTTTACTTTATAATTTTAGTTCTGTTAGACCCAGAGGGATGTAAAATAATATTTCTATTACTCTCCCTTCCTCCCTTTGAAGTACTTCTTTGGGCTACACTTCTATCATCTAGGCCAGTGATGGGCAAGCTTTTGAACTTGGTGTGTCAAAACTTGCTAAAAAACCATAACTCGGGTTGTGTGTCACTTCAAGAAAAACAGCCTAACCGGAAGTCCCAGAACTAGACGCTCTGTGCCAGAGTTCTGTTGTTTTGGCCTACAGACCTCCAGCACAGAGTGTCTACACTACAGCAAATGTTTTATCTTTGGCTACTGCACCTGGCCGTGCATGAGCCGAGGATGAAATGTCCTTCTCGGCATGTTTTCCCATACTTCTCTGGTATGTGGTCGCATGCGGCCGCGTGTCATTGAAAATGGCTACGCATGTCAATGCTCACGCGCGTGTCATAGGTTTGCCATCATGGATCTAGGCTGTTTTTCTTTTTTTCTGGGAGTGGCTGAAATTGCCCTAGAGAGGGGATGGTCATTAAAAGCTTCAGAATGGACAATGAGTGGGTGGGGTGGAGTAAGAAAGTCAGAGAAGCAGAGTAGGATACCTGCATTACTGATGACCAGATAAATCAATCATTCTTTCTCTCTCTTCTCTCTCCCTCCCCCCTCACATTCCCCCACGAGTGTGAACTTACTTGGGAAATGTTAATCATCATATTTCCAATTGTTTAAAGAGAGCAGATGATTCAGTGTAAAGCCAATAGCTGTGGTCACAATCAAAGCCACCTGGCTCATGCACGTTCTCATTTGATTCGGACAGTCAGTAATGAAACAACGAAGCCAAGAACTGGTGGGTCATTAGCTTTAATCCTAGCTTGCACCTGGCAGGCAAGTAAAAACACACAATGGGCTCCAAAACCCACTCATTCAGTGCTCATAAAGCTACTGACTTATCCGAGTTCCCTAGAATCAAAGGTTTCTAGCTCACCAGACTTATTCACCTCTGTTCCCCATCTCCTCCCTGCACAAACTGCACAAACTCGCTTCTACCTCAGCCCTCTGCTATCTTGGCTGCCTCTCCTGGCCTCCATGTGGCCTTACTCTGCTCTCCTACAGCATGGGCTCCTCCTAGAACGTAATCACTCTTCTCCTGGAACAACATGATCTCTCTTCCTTTTAAAACCTTTTGGCGTGAAAGTGCTCCCCCAATACACATTAATACAATCACACCCATCCCAAGCAGAAAGGGCAACTAATGTTATCACCTGGGCGACGGGCTTCCATGTGGGCAGCATCATCTTTAACAAACTGAGCATAATATATTTTATCTTCCCAACACTATCTATTTTTCAAAACACAGGCAATATACTTTATCATGAAACCTCCTCTTATTCTCCCAAACTAAAAAAAAAATTAAAAATTAAAAATAAATAAAAGATTTCCCTTTCTTAAACTTCCAAAATTCATTTGAGAGTGAACAGTAGTGTTTTATTAACCAATAAAGAGAATGCAGTGTAAGCCAGGTACTAATTTAAGCACTTTACATGTATTAATGTTGTAGGTAAATGCAACTTCTATTTCCATTTTACTAAGGTGACCAATCATCATTCTTTAGGGAATTTAGTCATTCCTTTTTTTTTTTTTAATAGGAACAGAGAGAGAGTCAGAGAGAGGGATATATAGGGACAGACAGACAGAAACGGAAAGAAGTGAGAAGCATCAATCATTAGTTTTTCGTTGCTGTCGCAACACCTCAGTTGTTCATTGATTGCTTTCTCACATATGCCTTGACCTCGGGCCTTCAGCAGACCGAGTAACCCCTTGCTGGAGCCAGCGACCTTGGGTCCAAGCTGGCGAGCTTTTGCTCAAGCCAGATGGGCTCACACTCAAGCTGGCAAGCTCGGGGTCTCAAACTGGGATCTTCCGCATCCCAGTCCGATGCTCTATCCACTGTGCCACCGCCTGGTCAGGCAGGACAGTCATTCTTTTGTAAGTTCCATCCTCCCTCGAAAAGTATCTTCCTACATGTCCTCCTTTATGCAATTGGAAGACTAATCTGTAAATGTCCATATTCGATCAATGCAGAGTAGATCCATTGCATGTGATGTGACGTATTTGTATTTGACATGATGATTCATCAAGGATCAGTACAGTGTGGTGACGCAATTATGAAACGCATATGCTCTACACGGGAGACCTTGAGAGATCTCATAATATACCAAGCATGCAAATGGCTTTGTGTACTTCTTACTGAAACACAACACGGCACATATGACATTGTAGACTCATGATTATTTCTTTCTCAGTGAATATTCAATCATAGACAGGTAAGCACAATTCACATTTTATTAATTCATTATCTATTTAATAATTTCCAAATACGTATAATTTTATTTACAAGTTTTTTTTCCCAAAATTCGAGTTTTAAAATGGAAATCTAACCTCAAACCATATTTATTAATAATGCATTTTGATTAAATAGTTGCATAAAACAGACATATTTTAATTAGAAAATGATAAATACACTGAATATCACTCCAAATTAGTGGTTTTGATATTTAGTTTTGTTAATTTAGCTTCTGGAAAATTTGCCTATCACGATATAACGTTTTCAGTTCCTAATGTGCTCGCATTGTTCATGTAGCTCTCTATTTTTTAAAATTTTAAATTTCATTTAAGGGATGGAAAAGTCAAAAAAGAGAAAATGCCATTTCAAAGATAAATTGAAAGAGGAATTTTCATTCCTCATATCAAAGAAAGATACCATTGTTTTCTGCAATATTTGCAGCAGAGAATTTTGTATTGCAGTTGGGGGCAGAGCAGTGATAACAAAACACTTGACCACCAACAAACATAAGCAATCATTAGATGCATCAGCTTCCAGTTGTAAAGTAACAAGTTTCTTTAAAACTTCAAATTATTTGGAAGATGAAAAACAGTTGGCTGTAATGGAGGGAACATTTGCATTTCATACCATAATTTACAATCAAAGTTATCATAGTATGGATTGTACAACTAAATTATTTAAAAAGTTTCATAATGCAAAATTTTTCATGTGCCAAGACAAAATATGAGGCTATTTTGAAACCAGTATTTAAAAATTACTGTGACAAAATACTTACAGAGGACTTGGGAAACTGCAGCATTTGTAACGATTTTATCTGATGCATCAAATCATAATGAAATTAAATTGTATCCAATAATAGTAAGATATTTTAATGTTACCAAGAGCATTCAAGTAAAAATTTTAAATTTAGAATCCACTGAGGGCGAAACTTCTGAAATTTTGTCAAACCATCTATACAGAGTAATGAATGAGAACAATCTGAAATCCAAAGTTGTTGAACTAACAGCTGATAATACAAATACAAATGTTTGTGGGTGAAGACACAAAGGGGTGAATAATGTGTATGTAAAATTACAAGTTACTCCAAAAGAAAATTCTAGGAATAGGTTGTAATGCACATATTTTGTCAAATGCAATAAACACAGCATCATATATCATGACAATTGATATAGAAGTAATAATAACTACAATTTTAGTCATTTTACTGTTCGTGTTGCTACTTTAAAACAATTTTGTGAAGAAGCAAATGTTGAAGACAAAAACTTTTAGGATATTCAAAAGTTAGATGGCTTGCTCTAGCACCTGCTATAGAGCGTGTTCTACAATCATTTGAGCCTCTCGTTCATATTTTTTAAGTTTAGACAAATATCCTAAAATCCTGAAATTGTTTTTCAATAATAAAATATCTGAGATATTAATGTATTTTGTACATAATTAAGCATCTATTTTTCACAAAATGATTCAAAAGATTGAAGGTGAACACATTTCACCTACAAAAGTTAATCTTATTTTGAATGACTTTATCCTTCAACATAAATCTCGTTTTGAAGAAAAATTTCTTTCTTTAATTATAAAAAGAAAATTCTCAGACTTAGAGAAATCAAATCCGGGCATAACAGAAAAGTTTATCAAAGAAGTGTAGAATTTTTACCAGACATGTTTTCAATATATCAAAGAATGGTCTGAAACAAACATCATGGGAAATAACAGTTTTCAAGGCGTCTTTTTTTTTTTTTTTTTTACTTCATCGCAAGAATATTGGGCAAATATTGAATTTTTTCTTTAGTTTTTATCTAAAGAAATGAAAGACATCAAAATATACAGTTCTTTCTTTGAAGAAATTAGAATATTCTGAAAAATTGATACAATGGGAAAATGAACACGTCAAAATTGATAAAATATGGGTGGAAATATTCAGTCATTTCAAAAAATGAACATATTTCATGTGAAAATTTATTTATTCTTGTTTAATTTCCATTGTGCTGCCCTGGAACTAATGTAGCAGTTGAAAGAGTTTTTTCAATTGCTAATAATTTTTGGACAAGTGAGAAATCAAGATTGAATGTTGATGCTCTAGCTGCAGCACTTGCTAAAATTCAATATGAAGGATATTTCTTGTTCAGGTATTTCCAATATATTGTTACAAGATGATACACTGACAAAAAATATTTATTCAATGGAATTTTTCTTACAATTGTTATTAAAAATTAATAGACATGTAAACATTATAATATAAAATATTACAAATGTTTTTATTATGTATTTATCATATTATAGTGTATTGTTGTAATGAATAAAATGTTTCTTTTATTTATGATATTGTTTTCTTCAATTTATTTTTGTCCTCCTTTTCATTGTAAAAAGGTTGGTCATCTTAATTTTACATTGACTAAAGAGATGCAAACATAATTAGGTGACTTACCCAAGGCCATTGGAAAATGTTGCTGCTACTTGTTATATTCATAGAGATAGCATTCTTCACCTTTTATTGCTGTTTTTAATAAGTATATTTTATCTACCTTTTCTACTTGCAACGATAACTAATAATTGTAAAAGGCTTTTACATTTTACCATTGTATAGTTAGGGCTCATAAAGGAGTAATGATGAAGTCTCTCACACATCTCTGGCCTAAAGCTGCATTACCTGTGGTGGCGCAGTGGATAAAACATCAACCTGAAACACTGAGGTTGCTGGTTCAAAACCCTGAGTTTGCCTGATCAAGGCACATATGGGAGTTGATGCTTCCTGCTCCTCCCCCTTTCTCTCTATCTCCTCTCTCTCTAAAAGTAAAAAAAAAGAAATCTAAAGCTACCACTGATGGAGTGTAGAATCTGTCTCGTGATAGACTGAATGACTTGGGCTGTGTAGTGTGAATGGGACAAACCAGGGGCTTGTTAGTGTCTACCTGAAGGTAGACATCTTCCTCTGGTTATCTTGGTTCAGTCCATTCAGCTGGGTCTTGTATGGCCTTCCAGTTACTGACTCTTGCTTAGCACCATGTGGCTTGGCTGGGGCCCTTATTCCCATTTTAAATAAGGTTTTATGAATAGACTGTAAATGAGCTCACCTCCCAAGGCCACAGTGGCCCCTCTCTTTACTCTCTTTCTCTCCTCTTTAGCCTCATTCTTTCTTTCCTTCTGCTCAGAACTAAGCCTGAGTTGAGAGAAACAGATACTTTCATAGGAACTAGATAGAGTCTGTATCCCTGTTAGATCCTTGAGCATTCTCAAACCTCTCAATTTTTTTCTCTTTTCTATCCCACCATAATTTGAAGAAGCTTATCAAAGGTAACAGTAATACACCATGTTTGATAGGTTTCTTTTTAAATTTCTATTTAATTTTAAGAATGGGCAATGCATTCCCATAAATCAAAATCTCACAATTCTAAGATGAAAGTATATAAATAGGTTCCCTTCCACATCATCATGTGCCTCATAAATCTCTCCAATTTTTCTAGCACAAGATCTCCAAATATTCACAGAATTTTAACAGTCAACTTCCTAGCCAAGTACACATAGAACACGAGATGGATTTACTGTGAAGTTAATGAAACTTAAAGCTTCAGGGCCGCTCACTTGCTTGGGCCCTGCTTTAGTCTTGTCAGGCTGCTCTAACAAATTACCAGAGACTGTGTGACTTATAAACAACAGAAATTTATTTCTCAGAAGTCCCAGATCAAGGTGCCAGAAGATTTTGGGTCTGGTGAAGGCCTGCTACTTGATTCATAGCTGTCTTTTCACTGTGTTCACAAGTGAAAATTCTAAAAAGTTTCTCTGGTAGAAGAGGCAAGGGAGCTCTCTGGTTTCTTTTATAAGGACATTAATCTTATTCATGAAGGCTCTTCCATCCTCCCAAATTCATGACTAAATTCCCTCCCAAAGGCCCTACTTCCTAACACCATTACACTGGGAGTTAGGACCTAACATATGAATGTTGGGGAGATACAAACATTCTGTAGGTCACCTTCCAGGAACACTATCAATTTGCTGATATATCTTTGTAACATTTACAATCATAATACATATTTTAACCACAGTGGTTAAGTCTGTTGCCTCTTTCCACTCAAGAATCTGCAGTTAGAGTTATTTGGACATATATTTGGGGGAAAATGTATTAACAGTAGGAGAGTCAGTTTATTAATCAGAGTATGCTATTTTTCTAGATTTTGTGATGTTTGAAGTATCTGTTAGCACTTCTACATTTGTAATTTTCCCATTTCCTTTGTTATTTTCTAAATACCTTTGTACACATTTTAAAATTTATTTTGTGTTCTTTTTTAAAGTGCCCCAAATTCTAAGAACTTTGGACCCACAAAATACTGATCCTCTCCTGATAAATAGAACAGCAGGTGTCTCATTATGTTCCTCTACTTGTGGTTTGCCCATCTGTCTGGTGTTAAAGACCCAAACAATAGAAGGACAGGTTGTGTTTCTCTCACTACATAGTCTTGGCACTTTCTTGGTCTTTGACAAAATCACTGGATCACAATCTCTACCATTACTTTTTATAGCAACAGATTAAAATGCCACAATTAAAAGTCATTTTAGCTATGCCAATGCTTAAGCTAATGAGTTGGGGGAAGGAAATAAACATAAAGCAGAAACCTGCAGGTAAAGTGAGGTGGGGTATGCAGACAGTTTCTCTTTTTCTGCCCTTTCTCAACAAACGTTCTTAGTTTTATTTCCAATTTGCTCAGCAGTGTGTGCAAAGTCTTCCTCTGACCTTGAGAGGCTATTATTAGATATGCACAAGGGAAGAACATGAAGGACTCCAGGTAAACTAGACATCGATACAACACACAGAGTCCAAGCCATTTGTCTTCTTTGACAGCCCTTTACCATGCTGGATGGCAGGAGAAAGGACCATCAAGAAAGTAAATGGCTCAAATGGAGTTATAAATCAAATCTGTACTCTTCAAAGGATTTATTCAACTGAAGACATGTCCAACCCAGGACCTCATGGCTTTACTTTTTGCTTATGTAAAAAAAATAACAGTTAATACAGTTGACTATCTCAAGGCTGAGAAGTTTTATTAAAAAAGTACTTTACAATGTTATTTATTCTCAAGACATCATCATTAAGATTTGTATTTAATAAAAATATATTTTTTTGTTTTGTTTTTACAGAGACAGAGAGAGATTTAGAGAAAGGGACAGACAGGAAGAGAGAGAGAGAGAGAGAGATGAGAAGCATCAATTCTTCATTGTGGCACTTCAGGTGTTCATTGATTGCTTTCTCATATGTGCCTTGACTGGGGGCTACAGGAGAGCAACTGATTGCTTGACCTTGGGCTTCAAGGCAGAGACCTTTGGGCTTCAGGCCAGCAACCTTTGGGTTCAAGCTAGCTACCAGGCGGTAATGTCTATGATCCCAAGCTCAAGCCAGGAACCCCATGCTCTAGCTGGTTAGCCCATGTTCAAGCCAGATGAGCCCACACTCAAGGTGGTAACCTCAGGATTCCGTTGCTCTATCTACTATGCCACTGCCTGGTCAGGCAAAAAAAATATGATTTTTTATATAAAATTTCTATGTTTTCTCAATCTTTATTATTTCATGTATTTTATATTTCAAAATAAGAATATCTTGATAAGATCAATAGAATGAATCCTAATCCAAGTTACAAAAAACAATGACCTTTATAACCACATTGTCAAGTTCTCTCAGTTATCTCTTTCTGTTTGATTGACTCTATCCTGTTAATCTAAAAATAAAAAAAGCCAAAATGAGAGGAAATTAGCATCTGAGATAAAGAACTGCAACTTGTGTAGCACAGATTTAGGCAAAACCTAAATATTCCTGATTACAAGGTGAGGGTGGAGATTTTTAAAAGAAAACAAAGGGAAGAAAGAGAAGAGAAGAGAAAAAGAAGAGAAAAGAAAAGTAATAACTATATGAATAGAAGAAAGCAATTTCTGTTGATGATTACAAGTTGAGTTACTCTTTAGCTATGTATGGCTGGCTACTGATCTCGTTCTTAGAAAGATAATCCATAATCATCCATCCTTGTGGTCAGGATATCTACTTTCCTGTTAGCTTTACACACAGTTGTTTGAAAGACAATGCTGCTATGGCTCAGTTCAGAGATTATTTGCCCGGTTCAGATATTCTAAAGTTTCAAAGAGCGAGGCATGCAAGGCAGTTCCTGTGGAATGGCTGCTATGCTCCATTTAGAAAACGGCCCCACTTATGTCAACCTTGCACAATATTTATTCATATTTTTCCTACACATTATTATACAGAGTATAATTTGATACACTGTGTAAGAGGAAAGGCAGGGCTAACATGGATTCCTCTGTTGGTTTGGGGGATTAGAGGTACAGGAAGATGAGGAAAACTTCTTAGGAAGTTTTCTAAATTGGATTTTAAAGCTTTTTAAAGCAGGAACTGTATTTGTTTTGTGCTCTACTTTCTACCCAACACAGAGGAGTTCCTGGAACTTGGTAGTAATTCTGGTACATGGAAGGGATGTGAAAGAAAGTAGAAAAAAGAAATTGTTTCAGGAAGTGATAACAGAAAGACCTCTTCAAAAGAAGAGGAAGTGTAAGCAATGAAACAGCACCAGATGTTAGATCTCAGTCCTTGAACTTTGGTTAAGAAGGAATTCAGAGCCAAGACTCAAATACAAGTGAAAGTTTATTTAGAAAGTTACAGAGGTAGAAAAAAGTGAGGCATCTGGCCTGCATGAGCTCAGGAAACAAGTTATAGAGGCCCTCGGAACTTAGAAGACAGCAAGCATACATGCGCCTAGGGGAATGAAAAGAGGAAAAGCTCAGTGTAAAGTCAGTAGCCACGGCCACCATCACAGCTGCCTGGCCCATGCAGGTTCGCACTTGATTCAGACAGATGGCAATGAAACAATGGAGCCAAAAACTGTTGGGCCATTAGCTTTAATTCTAGCTTGTACCCAGCGGGCAAGAAATACACACAGTGGGAAAACAGTTCCCTTTCCATTCAGGGCTCCCAAAACTACTGACTTATTATCCAAGTTTCCTAGAATCAAAGGTTTCTACCTCACCAGCCTTATTTGCCTCTGTTCCCCATCTCCTTCTCTCTGCACAAACTGGCTTCTTCTTTCAGCACTCCGCTATCTTGACTGCTTTTCCTGTTCTCCTCCATGTGGCCTTTCTCTGTTCTCCTCCAGCATGGGCTCCTCTGCCCCATTTTATAGTGTAGAAATCAAAACCTTTAATCCAATACACAAACAAGGAAGTCTCTGATACAAAGTCACTTATCTGAGGCATAATGGGATTCCTCATGACAGTGCACCACCCACATCATCCAATCAGTCAAGGGTGTGGAGAAAAACTTAGTGTTGAGAAGATTTTAGTATTAAAAGGGTGGGAAAGGTTTAGTCTTAAAACTAAGCCTTAGGCTATAACAACCCTGCCTGCTTACAGCCTGTCCCCCACCCCCACAATGCAAACTATAAGCAAGCAAACATATATATCATATTTACAAACTTATTTGACCAACACTTAGCATGCTCCAGAGAAAAGGTGCACTGGGGAAAGAAGTGGGGGATAGACACAAATGTACTAGAGAGAGAGAGAGAGAGAGCAAGAGAGAGAGAGAGAGAGAGCTAGAAACCTTTTGATTCTAGGAAACTCGGTTAAGTCAGTAGCTTTGTGAACACTAAATGTGTGGGTTTTGGAGCCCAGTGTGTGTTTTTGCTTGCCCGCCGGGTGCAAGCTAGAATTAAAGCCGATGACTCACCAGTTCTTGGCTCCATTGTTTCATTACTGACTGTCCGAATCCAATGCGAACCTGCACGGGTCAGGCAGCTCTGACGGTGGCCTTGACTACTGGCTTTATAATGGGCCAGGCGGCTGTGATCCTGACCCTGACTACTGGGTTTACAGGTGTAAAGCCAGTAGTCAAGGTCAGGATCACAGCAGCCTGATCCACGCAGGTTCACATTAGATTCGAACAGTTGGTAATTGTTCGGCAGATAAAATATAATATGCTCACTTTGTTAAAGATGGTGCTGCCCACATGGAAGCCCGTCACCCAGGTGATATTATTTGCCCTTATGCTTGGGATGGGTGTGGGGGAAAGGCTGTAATGTAAGCAGGCCGGGTCATTATGGCCTAAGGCTTGGTTTTAAGAGTAAGCTCTTCTCCACACCCTTGACTGATTGGATGATGTAGGGTGGTGATGTAGGGAGGAATCCCATTATGCCTCAGATGGGTGGCTTTGTATCAGAGACTTTCTTTATGTATAATTGGATTAAAGGTTTTGAGTCTATGCTATAAAGTGGGAGAGAACAGTAGCTTGATCTCTCTCTCGGTTCCTGGGTTCCTGAGATTAGTATTAGAGAGGAGAGCAGAGTAAGGCCACGTGAAGGCCAGGAGAAGCAGCCGAGATGGCAGAGTGCTAAGGAAGAAGCTAGTTTGTTAAGAGTTTGTGCAGGAGGAGATGGGAAACAGAAGTGAATAAGTCTGGTGAGCTAGAAAGCTTTGATGCTAGGAAACTCGGATAAGTCAGTAGTTTTGTAAGCACTGAATGTGTGGGTTTTGGAGCCCAGTGTGTATTTTTGCTTGCCTGCCGGGTGCAAGCTAGAATTAAAGCTGATGGCTCACCAGTTCTTGGCTCTGTTGTTTCATTACCGTCTGTTCGAATCTAATGCAAAACTGCATTGGCCAGGAGGCTCTGATGGTGTTGGGCAGATAAAATATAATATGCTCACTTTGTTAAAGATGGCGCTGCCCACATGGAAGCCCATCACCCAGGTGATATTATTTGCCCTTATGCTTGGGATGGGTGTGGGGGAAAGGCTGTAATGTAAGCAGGCCAGGGTCGTTATACCCTAAGACTTAGTTTTAAGAGTAAGCTTTTCCTCATACCCTTGACTGAATGGATGATGTAGGGTGGTGAACTCTCATGAGGAATCCCATTACGCCTCAGATGGGTGACTTTGTATCAAGAGACTTCCTTGTTTGTATAATTGGATTAAAGGTTTTGATTCTACACTATAAAGTGGGGCAGGCCAGGAGCTTGCTCTCTCTTGGTTCCTGAGGTATTAGAGAGGAGAGCAGATTAAGGCCACATGGAGGCCAGTAGAAGCAGCCAAGATGTCAGAGTGCTGAGGGAGAAGCCAGTTTGTGCAGAGTTTGTGCTGGAGAAGGAGATGGGGAACAGAGGTGAATAAGTCTGGTGAGCTAAAAAGCTTTGATGCTAGGAAACTCGGATAAGTCAGTAGCTTTGTGAGCACTGAATGTGTGGGTTTTGGAGCCCAGTGTGTGTTTTTGCTTGCCCGCTGGGTGCAAGCTAGAATTAAAGCTCATGGTTCACCAGTTCTTGACTCCATTATTTTATTACTGACTGTCCGAATCTAATGCGAACCTGCACAGGTCAGACGACTGTGATGGTGGCCCTAGCTACTGGCTTTACAGCAGGTTTTTCAAGCAAGGGGAGTGGGCTTGTGATCCCTTTGTCTAGTATACTTCACTCTCAGGACTCCAGGAGGGGAGGAAGAGTTAGAATCAGTGTAGGAATATTAATTAAAATATATAAACATTGTCTCCTAAAGGATCTTAAGGATGGGGAAGAGAAATTTTCAGATAAGTTTTATCCTTCCAGAGAACTATGATTAATTACTAACTTTTGCCCCTTTAATCTCTTTCTCTGTTTTTTTTTTTTTTTTTTTTTTCATTTTAGAAAGGAGGGGTAAGGGGGCCTGACTCTTCCCTCCAAAATACCAATGTTAACAATCTTTTCAATTCTTCAGCACCTTATCACACTATGGGTTCTTTGACTATTAACAACACTATAGGCCTCTAATGATTGTAAATAAAAAGAAGGTATTTAGCGGAAGGAAAGATTCTGGGTACTTCAGAGAGAGAGGGGAATCAGTGAGGCTTGTAGAGGCAGAAATGTGGAATCTTTCTCATTAGAGAGCTGTCACTGGATGAGTCAGTTACAACAATCTTGTATTCTTGTGTATCTTCAGTCAAGTGTGTAAGTGTGTCATTCCCAGTAGAAAAAAAGACAGATTGACCTAGCTTTGGGCCCCATGATCACTCATGTGTTCAGGACAGCAGGAGGTCATGATTGACAGACTCATAATTCTGCTGAAGGAAATCTGATTCTTCCGTACAGAAAATGCATTTCAGGGACCCGTGAATAGGAGGATTTGAAATACAGTGGCAATATTTATTAGAGCAAAAAACAAAGGACTGCCCCCAGCTACATCATCCCTGCTGTCTCATCCACAACCAGGTGGCTCAGCTTCATCTGGCTGAGGAAGAAGTCCAGTTTCTGGGGCCATAGGCCCGCACTTATCCCCACTACGCCCAGGAGAATGGTCAGGACCCAGAGCTCTGTGCCATCAGACTGGCATCTGAGGTTCCAGTAGTCTAGTTTAGTATCTTTTTCTGTCCAGCCTGTAATGGGTGCTGTGCTTCTGCCCAGGTGGCTGCTAAAAAGAGAAAGCCCTTATGTAAAGCCAGTAGCCACGGCCACCATCACAGCTGCCTGGCCCATGCAGGTTCGCAGTTGATTTGGACAGACGGTAATGAAACAATGGAGCCAAGAACTGGTAGGCCATCATCTTTAATCCTAGCTTGCACCCGGTGAGCAAGTAAAAACACACACTGGGCTCCAAAACCCACTCATTCAGTGATCACAAAGCTACTGACTTATCCGAGTTTCCTAGAATCAAAGGTTTCTAGCTCACCAGACTTATTCACCTCTGTTCCCCATCTTCTTCTTTCTGCACAAACTCTTCACAAACTGGCTTCTCCCTCAACACTCCACCATCTTGGCTGCTTCTCCTGGCCTCCTCCATGTGGCCTTTCTCTGCCCTCCTTCTCTGCTCTCCTCTCTAATGCTAATCTCAGGAACCAAGAGAGAACAAGCTCCTAGTCTGCCCCACTTTATAGTGTAGAAAACCAAACCTTTAAACCAATCTACAAATAAGAAAGTCTCTGATACAAAGCCACTTATTTGAGGCATAATGGGATTCCTCATGAGAGTGCACCACCCTACAACATGCAATCAGTCAAGGGTGTGGGGAAAAGCTTACTCTTAAAACTAAGCCTTCGGCTATAACAAACCTGTCTGCTTATAGCCTGTCCCACACACACAATAATATAATTACGCCCATCCCAAGCATAAGGGCAACTAATATCACCTGGGCGACAGGCTTCCATGTGGGCAGTGCCATCTTTAACAAAGTGAGCATAATATATTTTATCTACCCAACAATCCACCCCTATGCTCACTTTACTACCCACATCTACAGCACCGGCGTCCCTGTACAAGAAAATTAGGCACATTACACAAATTACAAATAAATGACAAATCATACAATTTCAACAATTACAAAGGTACATTTCATCAGTCTCTGAGCACTTTGCCAAAAGTGCAAAATGTCCTTGGCCTTCTTTCTAGCTGTTTTAAAGGATTCCCGAGGCAGGGAAGGGCCTCCAGCAAAGCCGCCCCCCATCCCCATGAGGGTATTTCACATTGTCCAAAATCCATAAGTCCATCCAGCAAAGGAGCCAGTGCCCATTCTGGTCATAGTCCAGGAAATCAGTCCACACACATGGGGCCTTATCCTCCCTCTTCATCCCTGCCATCCCAGCAGGTCTTACACTGTCCCAAACAGGAATACATGGCAATAGCAGTCAGCATTTCCATCTCTGCTCTGGGAAGCATGATGGCATCCACCCTTATGTCCCAAAATGTCAGCAAACCCACCAGCGGCTTAGCAGGCACTCCCTGCCATTCCAGCAGCCACTCAGCGGCGATGCAAGCCTGGCTTCTGGGACATCCCTTCATCCTCCTGCCACAGTTGCCGCTGTTTACCTTTTGGAGTCTGCGAATTGCAACTCTGGCCCAGTTCTCCTCATCTTCCGGATAGGAGCTGGAAACACCAGCTCCCGCTGCCGGGCTTGAGCCCCAGACTGCCACTACCTTCTGCTCTGAGGTCCTTGCAGCCCAGCTCTGGCCTTAGTCCTGGCCTCCTGGGATGGGCTGTAACGACTCTGCCTCCTTACAGCCTGTCCCACACACAAAAGAATATATTTACATCCATCCCAAGCATAAGGGCAACTAATATCACCTGGGTGACGGGCTTCCACATGGGCATCGCCATCTTTAACAAAGTGAGCATAATATATTTTATCTGCCCAACACCATACCATCCAGATGGGCCTGTGGAGATTTGATTATATTTCCTTGGGCTTGGGAGGGAGCAGCCTTTTTGTCAAATGATCTAGTCTCTTTGCTGGATCATCCTTGGGCTATGCTTGTACCTCCCACTAGCCAATCCCTTTTCTGGATCTTTTAGGATTTCATGTTGTTATCCTATCCAGTCCTTTTTCTCAGTTGTTCCTAGGCTAAACTTCTCCCATTTATGGTCATTATTTTAGCTTTTACTTCCATGCCTCATAATTTTTCCTCATCACTTCACCAGGCTTCCACTGAGCTTGGTAGGACTTTCCCCTTTGCCATCTTGGCTCAATAAAGGGATTTCTCCCTCACTCTTTATCCCCCTGCGCCCCATAAATCTATAAGAATAGGGCAGCTGTTCTCTGGAGAGATTGGAAAGCTGGATTTTCCTGTCCACTCTATGCTAATTCCTTTGGTAGGGCAAATCTGTCTATTCCCTGGAGTGTCTGAAGCTAGATATCTGGCTCCCTTCACTTTTGCTAATATCTAACTTGATGCCCACTGTAACAATAAGAACCACACAGAGAAAGTAGGTGGGATGCTGTTTCCCCCCCAAAAAGAGTTGCTGGATATACAAAAACACAGATGTTCACCGTAATCCTTTTAATACAGAAAAGTGATGGAAAAAGTGTATGTAATAAAAGATTACACAAGAAAGCTAAAAACTGTCATGAGAACAAAGTTTAAAATGTATGACATTAATCTAATGAGATATAAATATTTAATAAGAAAAATAATTAAAGAGGGTATTGCAAATTCATAGCAGGTATGTGGCTTGTTTTACATAGAGCAGGAGTTCTCAATATCAGAATAATTTATTTTCTTTGGGAAGGGGATGCTGATCTGTGCACTGTAAATGTTTAGCAACATCCTTGGCTTTTATTCACTAGATTCTAGTGCCTGCCCCTTCTCTACTCTTGACAACTACAAATGTTCCCTGGATCAAAACTGCACCTGGTTTAGAATTGATGATTTGGAGACTTCAGATCAGCTGAAAAAGCATGATCCAGTGAGGATGACTTTCAAGCACTGTTGGGAAAAGAACAGCTTGCCATTGATTACAGGAGGCAGGAATAACTTGGCATGGCTGTTGGTAACTTCCAATTGAGTCATTTAGATGAAGATGCATGTAAACACCCTTATCATTCAGGAAATGTCCAGTTTTCCTAAAGCATGTCTCAAATAAGAAAAGTGTAGCTTTTGCAAGATGGTTAACTATTTCTCACCCTTGCTGGCATATCAGAATTAAAGACATTTGAAAATAGAATTCTATCAGATGTGTTGGGTAGAAAGTTAAAGGAAATAAAGAAATAACAGATCCTAGGTGGTATTTTCAACATATTTTCCTATTCACAAGACTTTAGAAGAGAGAAATGGTCTCAGTTGAACATTTGGCTACACAGAAGGTATTTGACTTGGATTTCTGGACAATAGCCTAAGATACTGGAATGATGGGTTCTTGGTTCTTTAGTCTATTTCACTAAAGATGAAACATTTGTGTGTCTGAAATAGTACTTCTCAAAGAGTGGTCTGTATCAGAATTATTTCCCACCAACCTCTTCCTGGGCCTTTCTATAAACCTACTGAACCCATTGGGAAAAGGATATTGGAAGTCACTGAATATGCAACTCTAAATTAGCTCTACAGCTACTCCTTATGCACTGTGAGCTTTGAGAATGTACACTCTGTCAATTAAACAGCACCAAACCAGGGACAGAATGAGTAAAAATATGTTAACATAACGTTGTAATGTGAAAAAAGGAAAATATATCAAGTATCTTGCAATTCTAAAAATAGAAAACAGTAATAAAAAAAATAAATATATACCTACACATTAATTTGTGAAATTAAGATGATTATCTCAATAATAAACATTAATCTTATAAGGATTAATGAGATTTGCTGGGTTGAAAGTCAATATTGTAATATAGTGATTTAAGCTTGAACCTCTTGAAAAAATACATCTTTTGGGGTAGGATTCAAAGTTCTATTGTATATTGAGAGTGTATATACTGTAACAATGTATAAATTAGATTTAGAGTTTATTTCCATGAGGATAATGGGAGAAAACTGTAGGTAGTATCATAGTGGTTACACATGACAAAGAGCAGGGACTAGTCACAGAAATAAACATATCCTGACCAAGAAAGGACACAAAGCCAACCCAATAACATCTGCTAAAACACTGTTTCAGCTCAAAGAGTTTCTGGCAAGTTTTTCACTGTATTTTGGATAATTTCATTTCTGAGAGGGAAATAAAGGGTCTAGAGGAACTAATATTTTGGGCCTAAAAATATAGTGAAATAAAAGAGATTGACCTTTGGCTAGACAGCTGCCATGTTTGTTAGCTTATCATAGAGAAGGAAATAACAAACACAGACTAAATTTTGCTTTAGGAAGCAGATTTCAAGAAGTTCAGAGGAAAAAATAGTCATGACACAGCATCATGAAACATCTGGAAAGGAAGTCTACCAGAGAGATTGCAAAGCTCTCAAAGAAAGCAATTCACATTGTACAGTTGCAAGTGGCTTCAATTAAGAACAAAAGGGCATAATTTAAAAAATTAGTGCTATTGTACAGAAAGAATACTTGCTGTAGTACCCAGATTTTTAAAGAACTAGTATGTGTATGGCAGAATTATTGATAAAACTATTAATTGGTTCACCCCATTCTTCTATCTCCCATTTAAAAAAAATAGATCAGGCTAATTTATTTTCTCATAAATTTTTCTTGAGTAGGAAACAAACTTCGTTGATGTATGGCTCTTTTCTGTAAAATCTCTTACGTTTATTATAAAGATCAAGAAACTCATGTCTCTGAAAGGCAGATGTGAGAATGGTGAAAATATTGAGATTGTCTTCACCTGGAAAAGAGATAGAGGTTAGTGGGTTCTGAAACCAGTCATGTCTCATGTCCAACATAACCACTCTCCAGAAAGTTTCCCAAACCACAGGTAGAATGCCTGCATAGTATAGCTACACAGCACAAATAGTAACCATTGTCATTACCTAAATTAGAAAAAATGTCTATGCCTCAGGGAATCAGCAAGGTGGGATTCTGTGTTACAGGTCAAGGAGCATCAAAGAAATCATCTCTATGGGCTGATAAACAAGGAACAGGGCAATATTCCTAATACTCTGGTAGCCTATGTTGAAATTCTGTTAAAAGTTTGATAGAAGAATAAAGAACTCCAGTAAGAAATTATACTGAAGTTCTCAACATAAACTAACTGTGTGATACTGGCCTCTTTAATCAGCCTCTTTGTGCTTCAGCTTCCCCTTCTGTAAAATAAAGATAATATATCTCAGAAGGTAGTAGAATTAAATGAGACAGTATAAATTGAGTTGCAACACAGTGTCAGAGATGTAATAGAGACTGGGTTAATAATTTCATTCTTCTTTTTGTTTTCCAAGTTTAAAAAATTCTTAAGATTTCTAGATGGACTGAAAACAAGAGAACAATTTGGAAGTCTACAAAATAGAACTTAGTCTGTATAGGTCCATTCCTTTATCAATAAAGGCTGCTGGAGGTATATTCTCTTGAAAAATAAGAACAGAGATGCTAAAATTTGCAGACATCCAGCACAGGTAAAGCTCTGTACTTAAAACAAAGCAATTAAGTGAAAGTCTAGATACCCAAGGTAAGATCTCCCATCCTAGCCATCCTTTGTTCATTTAGCTTTAAAATGTTATGGCAAGAAATGTTGAAAGTAATGCAGAACAAGAGCCTACAACTAAGACTACTTTATCCAGCAAAGCTATCATTTAAAATTGAAAAAGAAATAAAAAGCTTTCCAGACAAAAAAAAACCCAAAACCAAAAAACCTCAAGGAATTCACTAAAACCAAACCAATGCTGCAAGAAATGTTAAGGGGCCTGTTGTGAACAGATAAAGGGGGAAAAGAATATAGCAAAAGAGGAATACAGCTTTAAAGAATAAAATGGCAATAAACAACTACATATCAATAATAACCTTAAATGTAAATGGATTAAATGATCCAGTCAAAAGACATAGGGTAGCTGCCTGGATAAGAAAACAGGACCCATTTTGTTGTAAATGTTCTGATGTCATCATTTCTTATGGCTGAGTAGTATTCCATAGTATATATGTACCAGAGCTTTTTAATCTACTCGTCCTCTGACGGACACTTGGGCTGTTTTCAGATCTTCGCTATTGTGAACAATGCTGCCACGAACATGGGGGCGCATTTCTTCTTTTTGAAAAGTGCTGTGGTGTTCTTAAGGTATATTCCTAAAAGTGGAGAGCTGGGTCAAAGGCAGTTCGATTTTTAATTTTTTGAGGAATCTCCATACTGTTTTCCACAGTGGCTGCACCAGTCTGCATTCCCACCAGCAGTGCAGGAAGCTTCCCTTTTCTCCACATCCTCACCAGCAAAATGGAAGGACCTTGATAACATTATACTTAGTGAAATAAGTAAAACAGAAAAAAACTGAGAACAGCATGATTTCATGCATAGGTGGGACATAAAAGTGAGAATATGAGACATGGACAAGAGTGTGGTGGTTAGGAGGTGTGGGGAGGGAGGAGAGTGTGAGAGAGGGGTGAAGGGAGGGGCACAAAGAAAACCAGATAGAAGTTGACTGAGGACAATTTGACTTTGGGTGATGGGTATGTAACATAATTGAATGATAAGATAACCTGGAGATGTTTTATTTGAAAATATGTACCCTGATTTATTAATGTCACCCCATTTAAATTAAAAAAACAAACAAACAATAAAGAAAGCAGGACCCATACATATGCTGTCTACAGGAGACACATCTTAAAACAAAAGATGCATACAGTCTGAAGGTAAAGGATGGAAAAATATTTCATGCAAATGAAAATAAAAGAAAGCTGGGGTAGCAATACTTATATCAGACAAAATGGACTTTAAACAAAGGCTGTAGTAAGAGATAAAGAAGGACACTATATAATGATAAAGGGAGCAATCCAACAGAAAGATATAACCATTATAAATAACTACGCACCTAATATAGGAGCACCTTAATATATAAAGCAGACTTTGATGAATATAAAGGGCAAGATCAACAGCAATATTTTAATAGTAGGGGATTTCAATACCCCACTAACATCACTAGATAGATCCTCAAGAAAGAAAATTAACAAAGAAACAGCAGACTCAATTTGATTTAATAGATATCTTCAGAACCTTTCACCCTAAAGCAGCAGAATATACACTCTTTTCAAGTGCTCATGCTACATTCTTTAGGATAGACCACATGTTAGGACACAAAAGCAGTCTCAACAAATTTAAGAAGATTAAAATCACATCAAGCATTTTCTCTGATCACAATGCCATGAAACTAGAAATCAACCACAACAGAAAAACTGAATAATACTCAAATACTTGGAAACTAAATAGCATATTATTAAATAATGAATGGGTTAACAATGAGATCAAAGAAGAAATAAAAGAATTCCTAGAAACGAATGATAATGAGCATACATCAATTCAAAATTTATGGGACACAGCAAAAGCAGTACTGAGAGGGAAGTTCATTGCACTACAGGCATACCTTAAGAAGCTAGAAAAAGCTCAAATAAACAACTTAACCCTGCATGTAAAAGAGTACAAAAGAACAGCAAGTAAAGCCCAGATGTAGTAGAAGGAAGAAAATAATAAAGATCAGAGTGGAAATAAATGATATAGAGGCTAAAGAAACAATACAGAGGATCAATGAAACAAGGAGCTGGTTCTTTGAAAAGGTAAACAAGTTCGATGAACCTTTAACCAGACTCACCAAGAAAAAAAGAGAGAGGACTCAAATAAATAAAATTAGAAAAGACAGTGGAGAAATAACAACTGACACAACAGAAATACAAAGCATTGTAAGAAAATACTATGAAAAACTGTATGCCAAAAAGTTAGACAACCTAGATGAAATGGAAAAATTTCTTGAAACATATAATAGTTTAAAAACCAATCTGTAAAAATCAATCTGTAAGACCGATTACAACAAATGAGATCAAAACAGTTATCAAAAAACTCCCACAAACAAAAGCCCGGGCCCGATGGTTTTACAAATAAATTCTACCAAATATTTGAAGAAGAACTAACTCCTATTCATCTCAAGCTATTTCAAAAAATTCAAGAGGAAAGTATACTTTCAAGCTCCTTTTATGAGGCGAGCATAATTCTGGTTCCAAAACCAGGCAAAGGCAACACAAATAAAGAATATTATAGGACAATATCCCTGATGAATCTACATGCTAAAATCCTCAACAAAATATTAGCCAACTGGAACCAGCAATGTTAAAAAAAAAAATCATACACCATGATCAAGTGGAATTTATTCTGGGGAGGCAAGGCTGGTTCAATATTCACAAATCGATTAATGTGATTCATCACATAAACAAAAGGAAGGACAAAAATCACATGATAATTTCAAAAGACACAGAAAAAGCATTTGATAAAATCCAGCTCCCATTCATGATCAAAACTCTCAGCAAAGTGGGAATACAGGGAACATACCTCAACATGATAAATGCCATCTATGACAAACCATAGCCAACATCATACTCAATGGGCAAAAATTAAAAGCAATCCCCTTAAGATCAGGAACCAGGCAGGGGTGTCTCCTTTCACCACTCTTATTCACCATAGTCCTGGAAGTCCTAGCCACATAAATCAGACAAGAAGAAGAAATAAAAGGCATCCAAATTAGAAAAGAATAAGTAAAACTATCATTATTTGCAGATGATATGATATTGTATATAGAAAACCCTAAAGTCTCAGTCAAAAAACTACTGGACATGATAAGTGAATTCAGCAAGGTGGCAGGATATAAAATTAATACTCAGAAATTAGAGGCATTTTGCCTGACCAGGGGGTGGCAGAATGGATAGAGCGTTGGACTGGAATGCAGAGGACCCAGGTTCGAGACCCCGAGGTTGCCAGCTTGAGCGCGGGCTCATCCGGTTTGAGCAAAAACTCACCAGCTTGGACCCAAGGTTGCTGGCTCGAGCAAGGGGTTACTCAGTCTGCTGAATGCCTGCGGTCAAGGCACATGTGAGAGGGCAGTCAATGAACTAAGGTGTTGCAGCAAAAAAAGTGATGACTGATGCCTCTCATCTCTCTCCATTCCTGTCTGTCTGTCCCTATCTATCCCTCTCTCTGACTCTCTCTCTCTCTGTCTCTGTAAAAAGAAAAAGAAAAAAAAGAAAGAAATTAGAGGCATTTTTATACACCAACAATGAACTGTCAGAAAGAGAAATTAAGGAAACAATACCCTTCACTATTGCAACCAAAAAAATAAAGTACCTAGGAGTAAATTTAACCAAGGTGATTAAAGACTTGAACTCGAAAAATTATAAAACACTGATAAAAGAAATCAAGGAAGATACAAACAAGTGGAAGCGTATATCATGCTCATGGTTAAGAAGATTAAACATCATCAAAATGTCTATATTACCCAAAGCAATTTATAAATTCAATACAATACCAATTATAATACCAATGACATACTTCAAAGATATCGAATACATATTCCAAAAATTTATATGGAACCAAAAAAGGACACGAATAGCCTCAGCAATCTTGAAAAGAAAAAATAAAGTGAGAGGTATCACACTTCCTGATACCAAGTTATACTACAAGGCCATTGTACTCAAAATAGCTTGGTACTGGCATAAGAACAGGCATATAGATCAATGGAACAGAACAGAGAACCAAGAAGTGAACCCACACCTTTATGGACAACTGATATTTGACAAAGGAGGTAAGAGCATACAATGGAGTAAAGACAATCTCTTTAACAAATGGTGTTGGGAATATTGGACAGCTACCTACAAAAAAACAACTTATACTCTTCAGAAAAAATAAACTCAAAATGGATAAAAGACTTAACTGTAAGTTGTGAAATCATACCATCTTAGAAGAAAACATAGGCAGTAAGCTCCTCTACATCTCTCACAGCAATATATTAGCTGAAATATCTCCATGGGCTAGTGAAATAAAGGACAGAATGAACAAAATGGGACTATATCAAACTGAAAAGCTTTTGTACAGCTAAAGGCAATAAGAACAGAATAATAAGAGAAACTACACAATGGGAGAACATATTCGACAGCATCTGATAAGGGGTTAATAACCAAAATTTATAAAGAACTTGTAAAACTCAACAGCAGGAAGATAAAAAATCCAATGAAAAAATGGGGAAAAGAAATGAATAAACACTTCTCCAAAGAGGACATACAGACGGCCAATAGGCATACGAAAAAATGCTCAACATTACTAATCATTAGAAAAATGCAAATTAAAATCACAATGAGATACCACCTTACACCAGTCAGAATGGCGATCATCAACAAAACAACACAGAATAAGTGCTGGCGAGGATGTGGAGAAAAGGGAACCTTCCTGCACTGCTGGTGGGAATGTAGACTGTGGAAAACAGTTTGGAGATTCCTCAAAATATTAAAAGTGGAACTGCCTTTTGACCCAGCTATCCCACTTTTAGGAATATACCCCAAGGACACCATGGCACTGTTTGAGAAGGAGAAATGCACCCCCATATTTATGGCAGCATTGTTCACAATAGCAAAGATCTGGAAACAGCCCAAGTGTCCATCAGTGGACGAGTGTATTAAAAAGCAGTGTTACATATATACAATGGAATAATACGGGGGCATGAAAAAGGAAATCTTACCTTCTGCAACAACATGAATGGACCTGGAAACTATTATGTTAAGTGAAATAAGCCAGGTAGAAAAAGAAAAATATCATATGACCTCACTCATTTGAGGAATCCAATGAACAATGTGAACTGAGTAATGAAATTGAGTCAGAGGAGAGATCAAAGGGACCAGAGGAAAAGAGGACAGAAATGGGATGACAGGATGGGAAAACCCTGTAGGGATGTGTGGAGGGCACTATGGGAAGAAGGGGAAGGGAGAAGTTGAGAAAAATAGGGGGAGGGGGAATGCATTCGGGGCAACACTAGAATCTATGTAAATATAATAAATTAATATCAATAAAAAATATAAGAAAAAATAAGAAAAATAACTTTAAAATGTTAGTAGCTAGGCTTATATATTTCTGGTAGAAGTTCGCATGATTTCTATCTGGAGGAAAAAACAAAACTTATACAGATATAAGACCAACATGTACTGAAATTTGAAGAAGCCTAATATAAAAGTGGAAATAATTTCCAGCAAGTTTAGATTGATGTATATCAGACCCAGATATGTTCACAGTACTTCCAACCAGCTCTTTAGAACCTCACTCTCAAATGTGAAAGAGAAATAAAGAATTATTGAACATTGTGATAAGTATCTAAAATGAAAGAGAAATCAAAACAATCTTTTTTAGAAGAAACAGATGATGCAAGGAGTAGAAGAAAATTTATGAGATCAAAATTACTGCTCACAAAATTAAGATGCTACATTCATGGTACTGATTAGATGATTTTAAAAAATGAAAATTCAGGCCTGGCCAGCTGGCTTAGTGGTAGAGAGTCAGCCAGGCGTGTGGAAGTCCTGGGTTTGATTTCTGGTTTCTGGCCGGGGCACACAGAAGAAGTGCCCATTTGTTTCTCCCCCCTTCCCTCTCTCCTAACTCTATCTCTCTCTTCCCCTCCCATAGCCAAGGATCCAATGGAGCAAACTTGGCCCCTGGTACTGAGGATGGCTCTATTGCCTTCGCCTCAGGCACCAGAATGGCTCCGGTTGTGATGGAGCAACGCCCCAGATGGGCAGAGCATTGCTCCCTGGTGGGCTTGTTGGATGGATCCTGGTCCAGCGCATGCAAGAATCTTGTCTCTCTGCCTTCCTGCTTCTCACTTCAGAAAAATACAAAAAAAAAAAAAAAAAAACCCAAAAATCAGAAGGTAAGAAAAAGTTCCCCAAATATTTGAAAGATAAAGTTAAAATTATTCACAAAGTACAACAGAAAAGGCAAAGAGACGAAAAATATAGAAAAAAATAACACTTAGGGTACCAACCTAGGATATGTTATCTAAACAATAAAATATTTTGAAAAAGAATGAGATTATCAAGAAATAATATAAGAAAATTTCTTAGGATGTAAATTTTCTAGATGAAAAGGCCCACTGCCTGACCAGGCAGTGGTGCAGTGATAGAGTATTCACCTGGGACACTGAGAACCCAGGTTTGAAACCCAAGGTCGCTGGCTTGAGTATGGACTCACCAGCTTGAGTGCAGGATCACAGACATGACTACAAGGTTGGTGGCTTGAGCCCACAGATTGTTAGCTTGAAGCTCAAGGTTGCTGGCTTGAGCAAGGGGTCAAAGGCTCGACTGGAGCCCCTGGTTAAGGCACATCTGAGAAAGTAATCAATGAACAACTAAAGTGCCACAACTATGAGTTGTTGCTTCTCATCTCTCTTCCTTCCTGTCTGTCTCTGTCTCTGTCTCTCACTCTCTCTGTCTCTCCCTCTCTTGCTTAAAAAAAAAAAAAAAAAAGGCTCACTGAGAATTTACCAACACAGTCATAAATGTAAAAACACCAACGATAAAATGTTAATTTAAAATTGAGCCTGACAGTAAAAACTGTATATAATGATTTTGTGTTGAGAAAGGAAGCTTGTAGATAATGGGTTAATAATGCCTTTTAGATTCCAAGGCAAGCATCCAACTCAATAACCAATCAGGTGTAAGGGTAAAGAAAAATTAATTTCAGCCATACTAGATCTCAATCTGCAAGCACCTCTTCTCAGTAAGCTGCTAGAAGTGTACCACCAAATATGGGGAGTATATCAAAACACAGGAAAACATGGAATTGTAGGAGTGGGGCAATTCAGCACAGGGAAAGGATGAGGTCATTTCCTAGAATGGTCACAGAACTTCCAAGACCTCAGTTGTGCAGCGGGACTTATGTAGACCAGATTCCCAAATGGAGTATAGGACAGAATCTCAGTAAAGCCTCCAAGGAGGAAATGGAAAAAATGTGGAGTTGGTTATTATCTGACAGGTGATAAAAAGAAAAGCTTTAACTTTAGTATAACTAGCAATTTGTATAATAAACAGTCTACTTAGTTCAGCAGTAAATAATATGCCAAAACAATGAAACACTATATACAGATTTAACCACTAATAGTGATAAGTATAATGGGAAAATGTAAGATTAAGGAGAATGGAGAATGGGAAAAAGCTAAAATCTTCATTTTTCTATAATAGGAAGTCATCTGAGAACATTTAAAAATGATGACAAAAAAGATAATAGTAAATACATATTTTTAAACTTTTTTGTAATGATAAATTCACAGAAAGCTACCCAAAAATGTCCAGAGAAGTCCCTATGGCCTTCACTTAGTTTTAATGTTTGTGGGGGTTTTTTGGTGACATTGGTTAATAACATTATATGTGTTTCAAGTGTACGAGTCTTTAATACAACATCTGTATATTGCATTGTGTGATCATCACCCATAATCTAGTCTCCCTCTGTCACTATATATTAGACCCCATATACCCCTCATCTGCCTTCCTCCCCCTCTTCCCCTCTGGTAACCACCAAAACATTTGTTTAGTTTGTGCATTTGCTTTCTGTTTATATTTATATGAGGAAAATAATTTGGTTCTTGTCCTTTTTCATCTGACTTATTTTTGTTTGGCATGATACTATAAATATCCATCCATGTGGTTGCAATGACTGAGTAGTATTCATTGTATATATGCAACATAATTTCTTTTCCTTTTTCTTAATAAGTGAGAGGAACGGAGGCGGGGAGGCAGAGAGACAGACTCCCACATGTGCCCAGAGTGGAATTCAGCAAGCCACCTACCCCGCCATGCTCTGTCCACCTGGGGCTCCTGCTCTGTTGCTCAGCAACCGAGCCATTCCAGTGCCTGAGGCAAGGCCATGGTGTCATCCTCAGTACCCAGGGGTGGGGTCAGCTTGCTTGAACCATTCAAGCCATGGCTGTGAGAGAGGGGGAGGGAAAGGGAGAGGAGAGAGAAGGAGAGAGAGAGAGAGAGAGAGAGAGAGAGAGACAGACAGACAGACAGACAGAGATGAGGAGGGAGAGGGGTGGGAAAGAAGGTGATCACTTCTCTTGTGTACCCTGACTGAGAATAGAACCCAGGACTTTCAAACACTGGGCCAAAACTTTACTGCTGAGCTAACCGGCCAGGGCCACCACCATTTCTTTATCTATGCATCCATTAAAGCACACTTAGGTTGTTTCCATGTCTTGGCCACCATGAATAATGCTGCAGTGAACATAGGGGTATATACATTTTTACTAATAAATGTTTTCAAAATTTTTGAGTAGATACCCAGAGAGGGATTTCTGAGTCATATGGTAGCTCTATTCTTAATTCTGAGGAAGCTCTATACTGTTTTTTACAGTGACTATACCAGTCTACATTCTCACCAGCAGTGATGGAGGGTTCCTTATTCTCTATATCCTCTCCAACACTTATTTCTTGTCTTATTGATAACAGCCATTCTAACAGTTATAAGGTGATAGCTCATTGTGGTTTTGATTTGCATTTCTCTTATAACTGGCCTTCACCAAGTTTTACTCTTTTCTAAAGCAGCTGTACCAGTTTACATTCCCAGAAGCACTGTTTGCATAATCCAGTTTTTCTGCATCCTTGTCAGTATTTGTTATCACACTTTTTAATTTTAGTCATTCTGATAGGTATGTAGTAGTATTTTGTTTTGGTTTTTAATTTTCCTTCTTTTAATAGCTAAATAAATTAAACATCTTTGCATAATGCTTATTTGCAATCTGCATATCCTTTTCAATGAAATGTCTGTTCACATCTGTTGTCAATTATTTTCTAACTGGATTGTGAAATTATTTTTTACTGTTAAGTTTTGAGAGTTCTTTATATATGTTAGATATTGGTCCTTTGCTGAATATGTAGTTTATATGAATTTTCTCTTGGCCTATATCTTACTGTCTTTTCATCATCTTAAAAGGGTCTTTTGCAGAAACATTTTTACTTTTAAAAATATGTAATTGATCAATTTTTCATACTGTGCAACCTGCTTTTCATGTCACATAGCCCTAAGTACTAGAGATTTTTCTCCTATATTTTATTTTTTCTTTAAATTAAGAGGTGTGTGTGTGTGTGTGTGTGTGTGTGTGTGTGTGTGTGTTTGCCTACAGATAGATGTCCAATTATACTGGCACCATTTTTTTTTAAACCATCTTTCCTCCATCAAATTTATTTTTGGATCTTTGTCAAGTCAGTTAGTTGGCCATGCTCATATGTGGCTATTTCTGTACTCTCTATTGTGTTCCACTGAATTATATACCATTTTGTTGCTATTACTGTAGCTATATATTTTAACCTAAAGTAGTTTTATTCTTCCCACTTTATTCGGTTTCAAATTGTTTTAGCTATTCAAGGTCCTTTAACTTCCATGTAAAGTTTAGGATTCATATTACCTATAGCTACACAAAAAATTCAATAGGGTTTTATTTATTTATTTATTTATCTTATATATATATTTTATTATTATTAATTCTAATGGGGTGACACAAATAAATCAGGGTACATATGTACAATGAAAACATCTCCAGGTTATCTTATCATTCA
Organism: Rhynchonycteris naso; assembly: GCA_037038555.1. Lineage (NCBI taxonomy): Eukaryota > Metazoa > Chordata > Mammalia > Chiroptera > Emballonuridae > Rhynchonycteris > Rhynchonycteris naso. Next base: position 304,074,096 of record CM072995.1, on the reverse strand, counting down.
ATTGTGTTGCATACCCATCACCAAAAGTCAAATTGTCCTCTGTCACCTTCGATCTGGTTTTCCCTGTGTACCTCCCCTCTTCCCTATCCCACTCTTCCCTCCCTCCCCCCATCCCATAACCACCACTCTCTTGTCCATGTCTCATACCCTCACTTTCATGTCCCACCTATGTATGGAATCATGCTGTTCTCAGTTTTTCTTTTTTTCTGATTTACTTATTTCACTCCGTATAATGTTATCAAGGTACATCCATTTTGTTATAAATGATCCGATGTCATCGTTTCTTATGGCTGAGTAGTATTCCATAGTATATATGTCCCATAGCTTTTTAATCCACTCGTCTTCTGACGGACACTTGGGCTGGTTCCAGATCTTCGCTATTGTAAACAATGCTGCCACGAACATGGGGGCGCATTTCTTCTTTTCGAACAGTGCTATGGTGTTCTTAGGGTATATTCCTATTAGTGGGATAGCTGGGTCAAAAGGCAGTTCGATTTTTAATTTTCTGAGGAATCTCCAAACTGTTTTCCACAGTGGCTGCACCAGTCTGCATTCCCACCAGCGGTGCAGAAGGGTTCCCTTTTCTCCACATCCTCGCCAGCACTTATTCTGTGTTGTTTTGCTGATGAGTGCCATTCTGACTGGTGTGAGGTGATATCTCATTGTGGTTTTAATTTGCATTTCTCTAATGATTAGTGATGTTGAGCATTTTTTCATATGCCTATTGGCCATCTGTATGTCCTCTTTGAAGAAATTTCTATTCATTTCTTTTGCCCATTTTTTGATTGGGTTGTTTGTCTTCCTGGTGTTGCGTTTTATAAGTTTTTTATAAATTTTAGTTATTAACCCCTTATCAGATGTGCTGTCGAATATGTTCTCTCATTGTGTGGTTTGTCTTTTTATTCTGTTCTTATTGTCTTTAGCTGTGCAAAAACTTTTTAGTTTGATATAGTCCCATTTGTTTATCTTGCCTTTTATTTCAGTTGCCCGTGGAGATAAATCGGCAAATATACTGCTGCTACAGATGTCGGAGAGCCTGCTGCCTAGGTTTTCATCTAAGATGCTTATGGTTTCACGGCTTACATTTAAGTCTTTTATCCATTTTGAGTTTGTTTTTGTGAATGGTGTAAGTTGATGGTCTAGTTTCATTTTTTTGCAGGTAGATGTCCAATTTTCCCAACACCATTTGTTAAAGAGGCTGTCTTTACTCCATTGTATGTTCTTTCCTCCTTTGTCAAATATCAGTTGTCCATAAAGCTGTGGGTTTATTTCTGGGTCCTCTGTTCTGTTCCATTGATCTATGTGCCTGTTCTTATGCCAGTACTAGGCTGTCTTGAGTATAATGGCCTTATAGTAAACCTTGATATCTGGAAGAGTGATACCTCCTGCTTTATATTTTCTTTTTAAGATTGCTGAGGCTATTCGTGTTCTTTTTTGGTTCCATATAAATTTTTGGAATATGTGTTCTATATCTTTGAAGTATGTCATTGGTATTTTAATTGGTATTGCATTGAATTTATAAATTGCTTTGGGTAATATAGACATTTTAATGACGTTTATTCTTCCTAGCCATGAGCACGGTATATGCTTCCACTTGTTTGTATCTTCCTTGAATTCTTTTATCAATGTTTTATAATTTTCCGAGTACAAGTCCTTAACCTCCTTGGTTAAGTTTACTCCTAGGTACTTTATTTTTTTGGCTGCAATAGTGAAGGGGATTGTTTCCCTAATTTCTTTTGGTAAGAGTTCATTGTTTGTATATAGAAATACCTCTGATTTCTAAGTATTAATTTTATATCCTGCCACCTTGCTGAATTCAGTAGTTTTTTGATTGAGACTTTTGGGTTTTCTATATACAATATCATATCATCTGCAAATAATGACAGTTTGACTTCTTCTTTTCCAATTTGGATGCCTTTTATTTCTTCTTCTTGTCTGATTGCTGTAGCTAGGACTTCCAGAACTATGTTGAATAAGAGTGGTGAAAGGGGGCATCCCTGCCTGGTTCCTGATCTTAAGGGGATTGCTTTTAATTTTTGTCCATTTAGTATGATGTTTGCTGTCGGTTTATCGTAGATGGCCTTTATCATGTTAAGGAATGATCCCTGTATTCCCACTTTACTGAGAGTTTTGAGCATGAATGGGTGCTGGATTTTATCAAATGCCTTTTCTGCATCTATTGAAATTATCATGTGATTTTTGTCCTTCCTTTTGTTTATGTGATGAATCACATTGATTGATTTGCGAATATTGAACCAGCCTTGCCTCTCCAGAATAAATCCCACTTGATCGTGGTGTATGATTTTTTTCATATATTGCTGCACCGGTTGGCTAATATTTTGTTGAGAATTTTAGCGTCTAAATTCATCAGGGATATAGGCCTATAATTTTCTTTTTTTGTGTTGTCTTTGCCCGGTTTTGGGATCAGAATTATGCTCGCCTCATAAAAGGAGTTTGGAAGTCTTCCTTCCTCTTGAATTTTTTGAAATAGCTTGAGAAGGATAGGAGTTAGTTCTTCTTTGAATTTTTGATAGAATTCACTTGTGAAGCCATCAGGCCCAGGACTTTTCTTTTTTGGGAGTTTTTTGATAACTGTTTCAATCTCCTCTGTTGTAATTGGTCTGTTTAGGTGCTCTGATTCTTCCAGATCAATTTTTGGAAGTTTATATGATTCAAAAAATTTGTCCATTTCATCTAGATTGTCTAATTTTTTGGCATAGAGTTCTTCATAGTATTTTCTTACAATGCTTTGTATCTCTGTTGTATTAGTTGTAATTTCTCCACTGTCCTTTCTAATTTTATCTATTTGAGACCTCTCTCTTTTTTTCTTGGTGAGTCTAGTTAAAGGTTCATCAATCTTGTTTACCTTTTCAAAGAACCAGCTTCTGGTTTCATTAATCCTCTGTATTGTTTCCTTCGCCTCTACATCATTTATTTCTGCTCTGATGTTTATTATTTCCTTCCTTCTACTTGTCTTGGGTTTTATTTTTTGTTGTTTTTCTAGGTCTTTTAGATGCAGGGTCAGGTTGCTTATTTCAGCTTTTTCTAGCTTCTTATGATATGCCTGTAGTACAATAAGCTTTCCTCTCAGAACTGCTTTTGCTGTGTCCCATAAATTTTGAGTTGATGTATGCTCATTATCATTTGTTTCTAGAAACTTTTTTATTTCTTCTTTGATCTCATTGTTAATCCATTCATTATTTAATAACATGCTATTTAGTTTCCAAGTGTTTGAGTATTTTTCAGTTTTTTTGTGGTTAATTTCTAGTTTTATGGCATTGTGATCAGAGAAAATGCTTGATATGTTTTCAATCTTCTTAAATTTATTGAGACTGTTTTTGTGTCCTAACATGTGGTCTATCCTAGAAAACATACCATGAGCGCTTGAGAAGAATGTATATTCTACTGCTTTAGGGTGAAAGGTTCTAAAGATATCTATTAACTCAAGTTGACCTAGTGTCTCCTTTAAGTCTGCTGTTTCTTTATTAAGTTTCTTTCTTGAGGATCTATCCAGTGTTGTTAGAGGGGTATTGAAATTCCCTACTATGATAGTATTGTTGTTAATCTCAGCCTTTATATCCATCAAAGTCTGCTTTATGTATGTCGGGGCTCCTATATTTGGTGCATAGATATTTATAATAGTTATATCTTCCTGTTGAATTGTTCCCTTTATCATTATGTAGTGTCCTCGTTTATCTCTTACTACAGCCTTTGTTTTAAAGTCCATTTTGTCTGATATAAGTATTGCTATCCCTGCTTTTTTTTCATTTCCATTTGCATGAAATATTTTTTTCCATCCTTTTACCTTCAGTCTATGAGCATATTTTGTTTTAAGGTGTGTCTCTTGTAGACAGCATATGTATGGGTCCTGTTTCTTTATCCATGCAGCTACCCTATGTCTTTTGATTGAATCATTTAATCCATTTACATTTAAGGTTATTATTGATATGTAGTTGTTTATTGCCATTTTATTTTTTAAAGCTGTATTCTTCTTTTGCTCTATTCATTCCTTTCTTTAAACTGTTCACAAGAGGCCCGTTAGTATCTCTTGCAGAATTGGTTTGGTTTTAATGAATTCCTTGAGGTTTTCTTTTTCTGGGAAGCTCTTTATTTCTCCTTCAATTTTAAACGTTAGCCTTGATGGATAAAGGAGTCTTGGTTGTAAGTTCTTGTTCTGCACTACTTTGATTATATCTTGCCATTCCCTTCTGGCCTCAAGTGTTTCTGTTGAGAAGTCCGATGTCATCCTTATGGGGGCTCCTTTGTAGCTGATAGCCTTTTATTCTCTAGCAGCTTTTAAAATTTTTTCTTTATCCATTAGCTTTGGTATTTTAACTATGATGTGTCTTGGTGTAGATCTTTTTGGGTTTCTCTTTAATGGAGTTCTGTGTGCTTCTTGAACGTGTGGAGTGTTTCCCAGCCTTAATTTAGGAAAGTTTTCTGCTATGATTTGATTGAACAAAGTTTCCATTTCCTGTCCTCTCTCCTCTTCTTCAGGCACCCCTATGATGCGAATGTTGTTTCTCTTCATGTTGTCACTAAGCTCCCTTAGAGTTTCCTCACATTTTTTAAGTCTCTTTTCCTTTTTCTTCTCTGCTTCTGTGCCTTTGTTTATTGTGTCCTCTAACTCGCTTATTCGATCCTCAGCGTGATTCATCCTGCTTTTAATTCCTTCCATTGTGGTCTTCAGTTCTGATACTGTATTTGTCATTTCTGTCTGATTCTTTTTTATTATTTCAATTTCATTTTTTATACTTGTTATCTCTTTATTTAGGTGTTCATAGTGACTATCCATTGTTGCTCTAATTTCTTTGAACATCCTAACTATCATTATTCTAAGTTCTGCTTCCGGTAATTTGGTTATATCTGGTTCATTCAGGTCCTTCTCTAGGGATTTCTCTTGATTCATTTGGTTTGCATTCCTCTGCCTGCCCATTTTTTCTGTGTATAAACAAGTTGTGGACACTGGAGTCCAGTGGTGTTGCCTTTGTTTTCTCTAGGTGTGGTCTGTCTGCAGGCCCCCCACCCCCTCTGCCGGTGCCTAGGGTGGTTGGGTATGAGCGTTGCCAGCGCTGGCCCACTGTGGCTTTTGCTGGGATTTCTGCCTCTCTTCTGTGGGAGGGGCTGTCACTGAAGCCACAAGTCTTAGCACCAAAGGTAGAGGTGAGCACCTTTGCTCAACTGCAGACCCAGCCTATTTCCGGACTTCCGCCCAGAACCCTCAGTCAGAGCCTGCTCACCACAGTTTCGCGTGTTGGGCGGGGCTTTTGACGTGCTCTCAGCTGTGAGCGTTTGCCCGTCTGGAGATTTAGCCCCGCCCTCGAGGCCAGGGCCCTTCTGCGCAGGGTCGCAAACCCAGGTTTATTGGGCCGGGCGTGTTTGCTGGCTTCCGCTCAGCTGAGTACTTCTGCTGGTCCCAGAGTCTACCCCGCCCCCGCATTCGGATCCCGCTCGTGCACGTATGAATGCAATCCGAGGTTTCTCTGGCCGGGTGGGGATAGTAGCGTGAGCTCAGCTGCGAGCTTCCACTTGTCTCGGGGTCTAGCCCATTCCCGCGCTCGGAGCCCGCTCGCGCACGTACACTGGCCAACCGCGGTTTCTCCGGCCTGGGGGGGGGGGCTGGCAGCGTGAGCTCAGCCACGAGCCCCTTCCCGTCCCTGGTCCTAGCCCGGTCCCCGTGGTCAGGGCCGGCTTGCGCAGGGTCGTAGAGCAGATTTCTGCCCGTTCCTGGCCTCCCGCTTTGTCCCCGTAAGTGGGAATAAAGGCGGGCCCGCAGCTTCCGGACTGCTTTCGCGCGTCCCCTCTGACCCTCTGGGCTAGACCAATCTCCCACTGGCTTGGCCTCTGCCCATGCCGACAGAACCGCGTTTCAGCGTCTTGTCGCCCCAAACCCTTAAGCAGCCCTCAGCAAAGTAGGAAGGGACCTAATACTCCACACTGTAGGCCTGGGAGCTCCCTCACTTGTTTCACAGCTCAAAACTGTCCAAATGCCTCTTCTAGGCCCTGGGACTGCAGGCTGGGGCTTGGTTCCTGGGACCCAGGTTCCTCCGTCTCCGCCAAACTCTCCTCCCGCCCCGCGGGTCTCTCCGGGCTGCCGTTTGCTCCGGGGAGCTGGGCAGCCCTCTTCGCGTTTTCGCTATTCCTACCAGTCTCAATGTGGCTTCTTCTGTGTTCCTTGGTTGAAGAGTCCACTTAGTTTAGTTCATAGTTGGTTTATCCAGATGATGGTTCTTTAAATTGAGGTATAATCCACTTTGGTTCTGGGAGTTGGAAGTTGGTATGTCCGCCTACTCTGTCGCCATCTTGCTTCCTCAATAGGGTTTTAATGGAAATTTTCTTAAACCCATACGCCAATGTGGGGAGAATTGAAATCTTCACTATCTTGAGTCTTCTAATCCATGAACATGGTATGTCTCTCCATTTATTTAGCTCATCTTTGATTTACTTTATTAGCATTTTTGAATTTTTAGCATAGAACTCTTACATTTTTTTAAAGAGTTATACTTGAATATTTAATTTTCATTGGGACAACTGTGAATGCTATTTTTATTTTTTAAATTTTAGCATTCACAGCACGTTCTTTGCTAGTATGTAGAAATGCAGCTGATTTGTATGGTTTGGCCTTGTATTCTACAACCTTGCTGAATTACTCTTAGTCTAAGAGTTTCTATAGATTCCTTTATATTTTCTATGTAGACAATCATGTCTGTCATCTGCAGATAGGAAGAATTTTTTGTCTTTTGTATTAAACTAAAATTTACAAAATGAATTTCTATTAATTATTTTTATTAAATTTACAAGTGAGACATTGGTTAATAAGATCATATAGGTTTCAAGTGTATATTTCCATGACTCATGATCTGCATATTGCACTGTGTGCCCCCCACTCACAGTTAAATTGTTTTCCATCACCATATATTTGGCCCCCGTTGGCCTTTACAACTCTTCAATACCCTTCCCTTTTCGATATATATGCTTTTTATTTCTTTTCTTTGTCTTATTGTATTGGCTAGAATTTTAAATACTATGTAAAATACGAGTGGTAAAAGTTTATTTTGGTTATTATAATTTTCAGTTCTGTAACTCTTTGCTTCTTTTTTATATCTTCTATTTCTTCGGTGAGATTTCTATTCTTAAAATTACTTCAAGAGTATTTACAATGCTCTTTTTTTTTCTTATGACTATCTTAGAATCATGTCAAATAATTTCAATATCAAATTTATCTCAATGTCTTTTGATTGTTTCTTTCTCAAGTTGAGATATTTTTTGTTTTTTTGGTATATTAGGTGATTTCTGGTTGGATCACCAGAATTTGGGATTTAAAGAGATTTTGAATTCTGTTTTAGTCTTCTATTTTAGCAAGCAGACACCCTTTTCAGCCTTAGCATATAGGTGCTGGCCTACTTTTGTGGGCTGTGTTTCCAATGACAGTTTAGCTTTCAGAACCCTTTCAGTTTGATTCTAGCCTTCTTCTTTCACTTGGTGCCATCGGTCTCTTGTTTGATTTCTGCTTATACTATCTGAAGTGTGAGAGATGAATTTTCTGAGCCTGGTGATGTTAGGTGAAAAGTGGGAGAGTTTGGAACTGTGAGAACAGATGCTAGAAAGACTCCTTCCCAGTCTTCGCTGGTGCTGCCTGTGTTTTCAGAATGTGCTACCCTGGCCTTATTCCTTTGTTTTGTTCATGGGGACCTAAGAGATGGCAGGCTATTATCTTTTTCTCATGTTCTGGGGTCTCTAGCCTGTCCACCCTTTTTTCACATTTCAGAGTCCTCCTATGAGTGTGTGCTGTATTATTTCTAGGATTTCTTTAGTTGTACTTAGTGGGAAGGAGCAGAGAGAGATGAGTATATTCCACCTTATCCCAAACTGGAAGTATAATTGTCAGTAAATTCATTTTCTAAAATATGAGGGAAAATTTTAGAATAGCAAAATAATTGAAAATAGTTGTTCTGGAGGAGCAAAATGCAAAAGACAGAGTCTTTGAGGGAGGGTAAATGACCTATTTTTCCATTTTTAATCTTTTAATACTATTTGACTTCTAAAACTATCAGAACTTTAATTAGACACAGTAGGTAGAATATTGGCCTCCGAAGATGTCCTGCCCTAATTCCTGGAAGCTGTGACTATGATGAGCTATCACTTTGGTGAATATATTAGTTTACATGACAGAAGGGACTACAGATATAATTGAAGTTATTAATCAATTGACCTTAAAATAGGAAGTTTATGCTAAATTATCCAGATGGGTCCAGTATAATCACATGCACTTTTAAAAACAGAGAGCAAGGACAGAAGGGGAAAGCAGAAGACAGAGAGACATGACCTATTGGTATAGAAAACAGCAAACAGCCATGCTGTGAACTGCCAGTTCAGAGGGTCAGCCTTTTGCCCTGAAGAGAGCTCTCTAGCTGATAGCCAGGGAAGAAATTGGACCCATTAAATTATGAAGAGCTTTATTTATGTATCCCATCCCAGATGATGAATTACTTAAAGGCAGGGGCTCTGGTGCCTTTGGTGTCTTACTTAATGGAAAGCATTGGGATTTATACCTAAAAACTGCTAATTAATGTTTGTTGAGAGAATTTATTTTAATGTAAAACTGCGAGTCAATATTAAATGACTATTGAGCAACTGACTCTCAATGGATTAAAAACATAAGGGAATTTATAGTACCATTGCATAAACCTTTTACTTAAAGAATTGTTATCTGCTTGGGAATAAACTATCTATAAAACAATAAATTTTATCTATCTACCTACTATCTACCTACATAGATATTAGATATGTCTAATATCTCACAATTATCCAAGAATCTCTAATACTTTATAAGAAAATATGTGTCTATAAGATAAACACTTTTTTTTTGCATCAAGAATATCTGAGATACAATCATGAACTTTAAAAAATAAATTAAAACAAGAATATCAATATGCCTTTTATCATGCTTCTGGATCATGGGCAAAATAATCCACATCATTTTAGGTTTTAAAGTTTTGATAATAGATAGTAATTTACTCATTTGGGTTTATAAATAAAAATCATGAAGGAATCAAATTGAGCTCTCTAAATAAAAACAGTTGTGTGCTCCTTATTTCTTGTTTAGAAAAGTTTATATCAAAATTTCATTTCATTTCTCAATTGTACATAATGATGACAAAGATAACAGTAACAATGATAACAACTAATTAGTACAGAACTCTCAATATGTGTCAGACACTGTTTTAAGCAAATGGTACATAAAAACTCATTTAACCCTCACAAAAATCCTCTCAGGCACTACTAAACCGCAAAATGAGCAAACTATGGTTGCCAGGTCACATCTAATCTTGTACAGGGGTATCTGTTCTAACTATTTAGAAGAAACAAATTTGAAATAAGAAAGAACCCATCCTTCTAAGACACATTCAGAAATTTAAATGAACAAAACCCACCTCAATGAAGGGACCTTTTTTCAGGCATACCGATATTACTTAATACATTCCCAGTGTTTTTATATTGCTAAATACAAGACTAAATTTCTCACTTTTAGCCACTTTTCACAGGTTGTTGCCCCATGACAACATTCATTACTGTAATGTTAATTTTAAAAAGCAGTAATGTGGTTACCTTGAAAATACTCATCTGACATTTCCTTGGGACTCTTCCAATGTATAAACAAATTTTGGATAACTTTTTTTTAGTTTTATTCACTGATACTTAAATAAATTAGCCTTTATACATATCTTTTTAAAAAAATCTTAAGATGATGTTAATGCCAATGACAAAGCTCCTGCATGAGAACTGAGACAATAAGTTCTAATGTGGAATAGTAAGAGCTACTAAGTATTAAGTGACTACTCTGCAACACATAGCATGCTGGGTATTCTCATACATTATCTCACTTCATCCTTAAAACAGCCACACAAGGCCTGACCTATGGTGGCACAGTGGATGAAGCGTAGACCTGGAACGCTGAGGTTGCTGGTTCAAAACCCTGCACTTGTCTGGTCAAGGCACATATGGGAGTTGATGCTTTCTGCTCCTCCCCCACCCCCCCTTTCTCACTCTCTCTCCCCGCTCTCTGAAATGAATAAAAATAACAGCCACACAATTAGTCATTATTCTACTTGTTTTACATCTGAGGAAAATGAAGTTTTGAGGCGTTCAGTAATGGCCACAGTCCATATATTTTCTAAGTGATTAAGGTAGAAGCTAGGATTCAATTCTTCCGAAATTAGTGAGCTTCTCACTAAACCAGACTATCCCTCTGGTAAGAAAACATTTTACATTTGGTTTCTAAACATTCTTTTTTGAATTTGGCTAAAAGTGTTTTCCTCTGCAGAATATGAGCTTTTTATACAGTGTGGGGCAAAGGTAGGTTTAAAGTTGTTAGTATGCAAAACATGGTTTATTCTTGTATTATTATTTATTAATTATTGTATTATTTTTCATATAAATAACTGTTCATGTGGGTCAGAACAAAGTTCCATAAAGTGTTTGGCTTAAAACAACAAAAATTCACTGCCTTACAATTCTGGAGGCTAAAGTCTGAATTCAAGCTATCAACAAAGCCATGCTCCTGAAAACCTGTATGGGAGTCCTTCCTTCCTTGCCTGTTTCTGAGCTTCTGACGACTGGTGGTTACCACTGGTGTTTCTTGGCTTGTAGGTACATCCCTCCAATACTCTGTCTTGACATAGTATTCTCCCTACATTTTTTCACATCATTTACCCTCTGTGCATGTCCATATCTGTGTCTTAATATCCCTATTATAAGGACTCAAGTCATATTGTATTATGGCCCATCCTACTTTAACTTGGATTACTTCTGTTAACACTGTTTCCAAATAAGGTAACCTTCTTAGGTACTAGGAGGTAGAACTTCAACAAATCTTATTGGGGTAACACAATTCAACCCAAATGTGGTAGAAAAGCATGGTCCTATTGACATCAATGAGTCATAATAGCACTAACCCCAGTACCACATTTTCTTTTCTTTTTTTATTTTATTTTATTTTATTTTATTTTTATTTTAGTGAGGGGAGGGCAGGAAGCATCAACTCCCATATGTGCCTTGACCAGGCAAGCCTAGAGTTTTGAACCGGCAACCTCAGCATTCCAGGTCGACACTTTATCCACTGCGCCACCATAGGTCAGGCCCACATTTTCTTTTGACTTCTCTGTTATGTGGGACATTTTCTTTTCATATGGTTTAAACCACTATTAGATGGATTATGGTAACTTCACCTGGAATCATCCTAATTCATCAACATACTTGCCTCTTTTAATTTTTATAATAACATCAAATATGTTACATTGAATAATGAAAGATTTGTGCAATGAACCCAGATCTATCTGGCTCCAAAGTTAAATCACTTAACCATTCTTCTATATCACTTTACTCATTTACTTATCCATGACTCCATCTATTCTTTATAATTCCAATTTACCACAATAACTTTTATCCCAGCAGAAATCTAATACATATTAGCTGAACTGGATTTACTTAAACTGGATCCCTCTTCATAGTAAAATGTTCTCCTCAGCTCAGAAAGATAATGGGGCAATGAAAAATACCTCAAGATTTGATATTCATGTCTTTTGAGGTGCTTTAGCTTCCCAAACATTCCATGAGGTTATCTGAAGTCAGAAAAATAGTAAAACTTAAAGTGGAGTACTATTTTAGTCCTTCAGGTTCAATCTATGAGAAAGGAAAGTTTCTTTAATGGGTCTTGATTTCTCTCAATCTCTCTTTCATTTAGCATAATGAATAAGGCCAATCTCTAAAATCCAAAAACATTTTAGTGTGGAGACAGCCACACTAACAAATACTGGTATGGATTATGTGAAATCTCTTAGGCATGTACAAGGTCATGCAATGACACAGAGAACAATTAACTGTGTCAGGACCTGCAGAAAGGTCCATTGTTTTTGAAATCTATGCCATGTCTTGAAAGTTGAAAAAAGGCCCTGGGGGGTTGGCTCAGTGGTAGAGTGTTGGCTTGGCATGTGGATGTCCTAGGTTCGAATCCTGGTCAGGGTAAATAGGAGAAGCGCCCATCTGCTTCGCCACCCTGTTCCCTCACCCTTCTTTCTCTCTCTCTCTCCCCTTCCTGCAGCCATGGCTCGATTTATTCAAGCGCTTTGGCCCTGTTGGCCCTGGATGCCGAGGATGGCTCAGTGGAGCCTCTACCATAGGCACTAAAAATAGCTGGGTTGTAAGCATGGCCCCAGATAGGCAGAACTCCAGACAGGGGTTGCCAGGTGGACCCTGGTAGGAGCACATGTGGGAGTCTGTCTCTCTATCTCTCCTCCTCTCATTTGGAAGAAAAATAAAAGAGAGAAAGTTGAAAAGAGTTTGTCAGACAGATGAAAAACAAAAGAAAACATAAAACCCAGTCTATTCCAGACTAAAGACAGTGTGAGCAAAGTCATGTGAAAGAGAACAAAGTACTCTTTAGTCTCTCTCTGGAAGAGGACAGCACACAAGGACAAGCAGCTGTTGAGGCTGGAGAGGGAGGCAGAGTTGAGTCTTTCCTGACATCTCCAACCCCCACACATTATTTTTTTTGGGAGGCAGAGTGTAAATGAAGAGCTCCACCTGCGCTTTACACACCGGTCCTCTTGAAGCATCCTTGCTACCCATTCTTTGTACCACTACTATCTATTTTGCTTCAGACATTTCTAACTTGTTTGTGGGCCTTGTGCTTTTCTCCTCAAGCTTTCATATTTGATGCTAGGCATTTTGTTTGTTTGTTTGTTTTTACAGGGACAGAGAGTCAGAGAGAGGGACAGATAGGGACAGACAGACAGAAAAGGAGAGATGAGAAACATCAATCATCAGTTTTTCGTTGTGTCACCTTAGTTGTTCATTGATTGCTTTCTCATATGTGCCTTGACCACAGGCCTTTAGCAGACCGAACAACCCCTTGCTGGAGCCAGCGACCTTGGTTCCAAGCTGGCAAGCTTTTGCTCAAGCCAGATGGACCCACGCTCAAGTTGGTGACCTCGGGATCTCGAACCTGTCTTCCACATCCCAGTCTGATGCTCTATCCACTGCGCCACTGCCTGGTCAGGGGATGCTAGGCATTTTTACTAGCTTTTGTACACCTCCTTCTGCCCATGACTCCTTTTCTCTCTCCCAATAGCATTTCTCAGAGTACCTTGGATAAACAGTGCCCAGTCCTTGCAGGCTTTCTCCTGAAGTCCTGCCACTGGTGGCACCTCACTGATGTCATATCACAAAAAGCTTTGTGTAACATGATATGGAGTTTGGATTTCATTTTGAGGCCACCAGTGAACAATTTATAATTTGTGAGCAAAGGGATTTTGCCACTTGGGGAAATATTACTCTGATTGCAGTGTTGAAACAAACCGTTAAGAACAGAGGCAGAGACATCCATGGGGAAGTTGGTAGCGATTCAGACAATGAATAGTGACAGGCAGCTGATAAAAAAAGCGAGGGAAGACGATTCCAGAGTCAGTCAGTAGGTACAATGTCATAATTAACTTAGGACAATTTTCTTTTATTTCTTAAAAGGACCAACCAATGCCTGTACACATTTTTTTATTTTTTATTTATTCATTTTAGAGAGAGAAAAAGAGAGAAAAAAAAAGAGAGAGAGAGTTCATCACTGTGGTAGGCAGAATAATGACCTTCCAAAGACATTCAACTACTAATCCCTGAAATCTATTATTGTATGTGATGATTTATTTTATGTGTCAATTAGAGTAGATAAAGAATTTATGGTTAAATATTATTCTGTTAGTTTTTGTAAAGGTATTTTACATGAGATTGACATTTAAATCAGTAAACTTTGATTAACCTCCACACTCCAGGCCAACACTCTACCACTGAGCCAACCACCCAGGGCCTTACCCCTAAGAGAAGGGGGGAGGAGCAGGAAGCATAAACTCTCATATATGCTTTGACCAGGCGAGCCCAGGGTTTTGAACCTGTGACCTCAGCATTCCAGGTTGCCACTTTATCTACTGTGCCACCACAGGTCGACCAATACCTGTATATTTGCTTTTGTTTTATCCTTAAATTCATCTCTCCAACTGAAGTTAGCAAACCATAATTAATCTATTGAAATACACTTTTGCAGCAGACTTTTACATCATCTAAGGCAACTCCCTCATTGATGACAAAATGGAGGTCACATTGGAAGAGGCCACACACAGTTGCTCTGCTTTCTAATCTACCTTTCATACCGTTATACAAAAACTTTTGTTTTAATTTCTCCTCCTTATTTTCACTTGCATAAATTCTCAATCAAATAGAAGTACACGTTTGCTTTCATATTCTGTGTTTTTACTCCAGGGATTAGGCACAGTTTAGAGAGGTGCTGGAAGAGGAACAAGAAATCCATGTGCAGGCATCAATGACACAACATCCCATTGAGCCCAATCCCTCAGTCACTGGGCTGTACAATTCTCTCCTGTGTTGTTAGGTTCTGCTCTATAATACTGCCTACTTCTAGCACAATGGTTATGTCTCCCCCTGGAAAGCTCACACTATCTATTTTGGGGTGACTTTAAATGAAATGTCACCCCAGTGACACCTTTGTGGCTTTCCATCAGCATCTTCCATTAAGCACAGCCAAGTGAGTGTCTGATGGACTGTGTTAAAGAGGTATCTCCTAATTAGAAGGAACTTCAATTGCTTTGCCAGCCCCAAACCCTATCATACACTTCTACTAAAGAAAGATATTGCTTTTCAGCTTGTCACAGAGTCTGAGTCCCTTGTATAATAGCTTTCTGTACTTCAGCGTTCACCCTTAAAAGCCCAACTGCTACTTCCATATTACAGACAGCTGTTAAATAAATTTCTAAGTAAAATAAACAATTTGTTTTTTGGGAACTCGGGACTAAAGAGTTTTGAGAGTTTTGAGAATGTTAAATGGCTCTTTCTGTGTTCAGTCCAGGAAGCCTTTCTATCTACTCTCTATAGCAGTGGTTCTTAACCTGGGTTCTATCGAACCTTAGTGGTTCGATAAGTCTGTCTCAGGGGTTCGGAGAAGCCTCTGCCGCGGAGGCCAGAATAAAGTATACCGTAATTTGTTGTGAGTTCATGCACTTTGTTGGTTTTGTTCTTTGAGCAAGGTGATGTTCATGCATGGCTCATTTTGTGCACCAGTAAAGAACATATACCTATGTCTTGAATTTGGAAAAAAAAATCATATTTTATTTATCACTAAAGAAGGGTTCGGTGAATGCGCATATGAAACTGGTGGGTTTGGTACATCAAAAAAGGTTAAGAACCACTGCTCTGTAAGTAATTCTAAAGTATGAGATGTCTCAGAGTTCTGAAATGAATCTGCATTATCTACATTCCATTGTCCTTAATGTACTCTAGCATTTCTTTAATCCTTCCCACAGAGAAGAAATTCCACCTAGCCCTATTTTTTTTCCCTTTCATTGGGATTTCTTCTTTGTACAAAATCAAATGCTCCTTTAAAAGTGTCTCAGTAAGCAGCATTTTTCTTTAACAGCTGAATACATTTACAATTTGGGAAAATAAAGCAAACATCGTCAGCTGCAGGACATTAGACTTTATGATCTGGAAGGGACTTTAGAGGTATTACTGTCTGATATTTTGCAAACTAATGCTGACTCAGTTTGTGCTCACCACCCACTAGGTGGAATCTAGAGTGTGAGACAGGGAGAGGGGAATCAGAGCCTCACACTTCCACAGAGGGAAATGCTGAAAGAAATAATCACAAAATACTGAACAGTTTTTTGTACTGGTCAATGGGTCAGTGGATGGAAAAGAGAGATCTAATTTGCAGATGAGGAAAATGGGACACAGAGAGAGTAAAGACTTGCTCAAGGTCGCACAGCTAGCCATTGGCTGTCTGAAGATGCAACTCTGAGTTTCTTGGCTGTCTTCATTGTGTAGTACACCATAGTTGAGTTGCTATTTGGCCCATTACTTATACCAAGTGAGACCTTGTCAGTAAAAAGAGATAGAACCTGCCTTTCTTTCCTTAAAAGAATATTATTAGAGTCCGAGAGTTCTAAGTCTGAATTATTTTCTCACTATGTGATTTGGGTTAGATGCTTTAACTTTCTAAGCTTCATTTACTCCATCTTTCATGTGGCAATACTAACAGTACATATATATCATTCTAGGTATTTATAACAATTAAATGATAAATGTAAGCTTTTCTGTTAAAGACTGACAGACACCATGCTCAATAAAAGTTGAGTCATTATTAAAATTTTAAAAACTATATGTTGTATGTCTATGACAGTGACTAGCAAATAGTACACACTGCATGACAGAGTATTTTTCATTTTATTTCTCTTATAAGGTGGGAGACTTCTACTGCTTCCATTTCATGCCTAAGATACCCCTCAAACCTTCTTTTCATACTCTTACCCTGGGATTACCAAAAAAAGCAATCTTAACTATAGATCCATTGAAATTCCCTTGAGAGTCTTCAGTAATGAGAAGCCCACATCATGTCCTATCAATCAACCATGACATTTTCCTATAATAAAATACCATCAAGCTAACAAAACATTGCCAGATGCCTACATTGTTTTCTAATAATATAGTCAATTGTCCTTGTAATCACATTTCTGTCTTAGACATGAACATAATCTTTCAAATGCTTATCAGACACACATATATATATATATATTTACTGATTTAACATTTTAACTCATTCATCACCAAGTCTTAGTGATTATGCCTTGAGCTCCTTCCCTTCAATGTCACTTTCTTTTTAGTCACTATTGATTTTTTCCTTGTCCGTATATACACATTTCTGTCTTAGACATGAACATAATCTTTCTAATGCTTATTAGACATATATATATATATATATATATATATATATATATATATATATATATATATATATATTACTGATTTAGCATTTTAACTCATTTATCACCAAGTCTTACTGATTTTGCCCTGAGCTCCTTCCCTTCAATGTCATTTTCTTTTTATTCACTATTGATTTTTTCCTTACCCCCAATGATTCTTCTTAGAAGTCAGGGCTTTACAATGTTACCTGAGTAGTCTTCCTCAAACACAATTATGAGCTTATCATTCCCTACTTTAAACCAACCAGTGATTCACTATGGGTAGTCCTCCTATCCATACCCAATGATTCACTTTAGGGTAAAATCAAAACCTTTTATGAAGATTGACCTCTTATGTCTCTAAACTGGCCAAGGCCATCTCTACAGCTTTGTATCTTGCCACTTTTTTTTTAAGTGAGAGGAGGGGAGATAGTGAGACAGACTCCCACACATGCCCCAAGCGGGATCCACACAGCAACCCCTGTCTGAGACTAATGCTCTAATCAACTGAGCTATTTTTAGTGCCTGAGGCTGATGCTCTTGAACCAAACAAACTGTCCTCAGTGCCCAAGCCCAATGCTCAAACCAATCAAGCCACTGGCTGAGGGAAGAGAAGATAGAAAGAAGGGAGAGAGGGAGGGGGAGAGAAGCAGATGGTCACTTCTCATGTGTGCCCTGACTGGGAACTGAACCCAAGATTCCACACACCAGGCTGACACTCTATCCACTGAGCTAAATGGCCAGGGCACTTTCCACTATTTTTGATATACATTCCCATTTTTATCTGTCTGAAATGCTTTTTGACAACAACATTTATACCTATGCTCCCTTCCATGTCACTTTTCTTTTCTTACTTTACTCAGCTCCCAGGCTAACTTTAATTCTTCACAATTTTAGCTCATCACTGTGGTAGGCAGAATAATGGCCTTCCAAAGACATTCAACTACTAATCCCTGAAATCTATTACTATGTGTGATGGTTTATTTTATGTGTCAACTAGAGTAGAAAAAGAATTTATGGTTAAATATTATTCTGTATGTTTTTGTAAAGGTATTTTACATGAGATTGACATGTAAATCAGTAAACTTTGATTAACCTCCATAATGTGGATGGGCCTCATCCAATAAATTAAAAGACTTAGGGAAAAAAAACTGACCCTGGCTGGCTGGCTCAGTGGCAGAGCGTCAGCCCAGTGTGTGGAAGTCCCAGGTTTGATTCCCGGTCAGGGCACACAGGAGAAGCGCCCATCTGCTTCTCCATCCTTCCCCCTCTCCTTTCTCTCTATCTCTCTCTTCCCCTCCCACAGCCAAGGCTCCATTGGAGCAAAGTTTGCCCAGGAGCTGAGGATGGCTACATGGCCTTGCCTCATGCTCTAGAATGGCTCCAGTTCCAACAAACATTCCAGATGGGCAGAGTATCGCCCCCTAGTGGGCTTTCTGGATGGATCCCAGTTGGACACATGCAGACCCTGTCTCTGCCTCCCTGCTTCTCACTTCAGAAAAATACAAAAAAAAAAAACCAAAACACCCCACTAAAACTGACCTTTACCAGTGAAGAGTGTGTTTGTCTGTCTATCTATCTATCTATCTATCTATCTATCATCTATCTATCTATCATCTATCTATCATCTACCTACCTACCTACCTATCAATCACCTATCTTATTGGTTTTGTTCAGGAGGACCCTGACTAATATGTTTTCTGAACTGACAATCAAAATGAAATGGAAGATGTGATTCAGTTAAGGGTCTTATAATAAAAATGTTATCCTGCATCATCCACATTGTCTAATATAATCACAAGGGAAACCGAAGTGAAAGAATCAGAAAGAATTTGAAGATGCTACTTGGCTGACTTTGAAGATGAAGGAAGGGACAATAAACCAAGGAATTCAGGAAGCCCCGAGAAACTGTGAAAGGCAAGGAGAGAGATTCTCCCTTGTAGTCTCCAGAGGACTAGAGCCCTGCAAACGGCAGGATTTTAGTCAAATGAAAGCTATTTCAGATATTTGATGTACAGAACTACAAGATAATATATTTGTGGGTTTTTTTATTATTTATTTATTTATTTACAAGGACAGAGAGAGGGATAGATAGGGACAGACAGACAGAAACGGAGAGAGGTGAGAAGCATCAATCATTAGTTTTTCATTGCCGTTGTGACACCTTAGTTGTTCATTGATTGCTTTCTCACATGTGCCTTGACCATGGGCCTTCAGCAGACTGAGCAACCCCTTGCTGGAGCAGGTGACTTTGGGTCCAAGCTGGCGAGCTTTTGCTCAAGCCAGATGGGCCCCGCACTCAAGCTGGCGATCTTGGGTCTTGAACCTGGGTCTTCCGCATCCCAGTCCGACGCTCTATCCACAGCAACACCGCCTGGTCAGGCTGTCTTTTTTTAAACATTGATTTTAGTGAGAGAGAAGGGAGAAAGGAAGAGGGGAGAAGGAAAGAGACAGAGAGGAAGAGGGGGAGGGGACTGGGGGAGGGAGAAGAGGGAAAGAGAGATGGAGAGAAGGAGAAGGAAGGAGGGAGGGAGAGGGAGGGGCAATTGGAGGGGAAGAGGGAAAGGGGGGGAGAGAAAGAGCCATCAATTT
Source organism: Rhynchonycteris naso (assembly GCA_037038555.1). NCBI lineage: Eukaryota > Metazoa > Chordata > Mammalia > Chiroptera > Emballonuridae > Rhynchonycteris > Rhynchonycteris naso. The sequence goes on along the minus strand of CM072995.1, from coordinate 304,054,708 downwards.
GTTGTTTCACTTATTCATGCACTCATTGGTTGATTCTTTAATTAATTAATTTATTTACAGGGACAGAGAGAGAATCAGAGAGAGGGATAGATAGGGACAGACAGACAGAAACAGAGAGAGGTGAGAAGCATCAATCATTAGTTTCTCGTTGCCATTGCGACACCATAGTTGTTCATTGATTACTCTCTCACATGTGTCTTGACCGCGGGTTTTCAGCAGACTGAGCCACCCCTTGCTGGAGCCAGCGACCTTGGGTCCAAGCTGGTGAGCTTTTGCTCAAGCCAGATGGGCCCTTGCTCAAGCTGGTGACCTCGGGGTCTCGAACCTGGGTCTTCCGCATCCCAGTCCAATGCTCCATCCACTGCGCCACTGCCTGGTCAGGCTCATTGGTTGATTCTTGAATGTGTTCTGACCAGTGAGCAAGCCCACAACCTTGGTGTATTGGGATAGCACCTTAACCAGCTGAGCTATCTGCCCAGGGCAAATTCATGTTGTTCTAAGTTGCCAAGTTTTTGACACTTTGTTACAGCAGCAATGGAAAATTAATACAGAGTTTGATACCCAGTGTGGGGTGCTACTATGTGAATACCTAAAAGGTAGAAGTAGATTTGGAATTGGGCAATGGACAGAAGATGAAAGGATTCTGAGAAGCATGATATAAATGTCTAGATTTCCTTGAACAGAGTGTTAATATAAATGTGGACATTAATGAGTTACTAGTGAGGATTCAGAATGATGTGGAAAGCATGGTAGAGAAAAACTACATTGTCTTAGTGAACACATAAATCACAAACAGACTGTTGGTAAAATATGGACATCAAAGATATTGCTAGTGAGAGATCAGAAGAGAATGAGGAACATTTTGGAAAGTGGAAAAAGAAAATCCTCATTATATAGTAGCCCAAAGCTTAGCTGAATTGTCTTACAGCAATGTGAAAAGTAAAACCTCTAAGCAATGAAATTGGATATTTACTTTGGTACATTTCCAAGCAAAGGAATGAAGAACTGTTAAGCAAAAAGGACTCAGGACTTCACAATTTGGAACACTGTCAACCTATCCAGATTGCAAAAGATGCAAAAATTAGAAGATTCACTGCCATGAAAGTGCTCTGGACAGAAAGACAAGGATATAGCTCAACAACATTTTGAGAGTGGCTTGGAAAGACTAAAAAGTCAGAGTGTGCAGTCACATAGAAGGCCTAATGAAAAGATTAGGCATGTGACTCATGGATTCCCCTCAGTCATGCAAATAGAGGACATCAATAGAGATAGATTACATAAGAAAGGTCTGTGGAAAAGCTTCTTGTTTAATGAGAGAGACAGACTCCCACATGTACCTCAACCAGGATCCACCCAGCAAGCCCACTAAGGTGTGATGCTTTGCCCATCTAGGGCATTGCTCAGCAATCAAGCTCTTTTTAGGTCTGAGACAGAGGTCATGGAGCCATCCTCAGCACCCAGGACCAACTTGCTCCAATCGAGCCATGGCTGCAGGAGGGAAAGAGAGAGAAAGAGAGAGAGAGAATCAAGAGGGGGAGAGGTGAAGAAGCAGATGGGTGTTTCTCCTGTGTGCCCTGACCAGGAATTGATCCTGGGACATTCACATGCCTGGGTGACACTTTACCACGGAGTCAACCATCCACGGCCTAAAGTTCTTAAAAATGTTATATTATTAGGACATGGAAAGCCTGCAGAGAAAAAAATTAAAAAAGACAAAATAAAGGGAGGCTTTTAGAATCACAAAATTAAAATTTGAAAGTAATTCAGGGGAAGAAAAAGAGAAGGTAGGCACTTTTTAGACAATTATTAATATTGTGTAAGAATAGGAAGAAATATATAACAAAACACATAACAAAATATAAGAAAATGGTGCCCGGGTCAGAGAGCTCAGTTGGTTGGAACATCATCCTGAATCACAGAGGTTGCTGGTTCAATCCCCAGTCAGGACATCTACAGGAATAGATTGATGTTCCTGTCTCTTCTCTCTACCTTCCTCTCTTAAAATCAATAGAATAAACAAACAAAAAAAAAGAAAAATGTCAATAGAAGAAATGATAATGGACTTGAAGGAAAAACTCAGAAGATTTAACTATCAACATATAGATAAAAAATGAGCTAATGTATAAAAAGGCAATGGTTAAACAAGTGGTAAAAGAAAATCTTACTATAATTTATAACATTATTCTAATTTAAATTGCTCACTCTGTTCCAGAAAAGATCAATAAAACAAAGATAAATACATACATACACACACCTTGGTAAAATATGTAAACTCTAAAGTTTTTAACACAGATTAAGAAAATAGAGGTGAAAATTAAGTTAGTTACTTGTGCTATCAGACATTTCATTTGAAACACCAGAATCTAGAAGATAAAGAATAACATTACAGATAATAGACAAAAGAACTACTACACTAGACTCTGATAGTCAATTAGAATATCATTTATCATTTATTTTATAAAAAGTAAATAATTTATAGATATTCAAATATTAATATACCATTTGATAAAAATATTCCCAAATGGAGTCAAACAAATCAAGAAAAAAAAAAGATCAGATAATCAAGATGGAAAAAACATGAAGTGATTAGCAATCACTCAATCTCTCTCTCTCATTCTTAGCCTCACGTATGTGTGTGAGTGTTTGTGCATAAATGGATAATGACAGTTTATAAATACATAAAAATTTCTAAAGAGGGACTTCTAGGCCCTGGCTGGTTGGCTCAGCAGTAGAGCATTGGCCCCACCTTGGGAAGTTCTGGGTTGGATTTCCAGTCAGGGCACACAGGAGAAGCACCCATCTGCTTCTCTACCCCTCTCTTTCACCTTTTCTCTCTCTTTCTCTCGCTCTCTCTTTCCCTCCCACAGCCATAGCTCCAATGGTTCAAGCAATTTGGCCCCGGGTGCTGAGGATGGCTCTATGGCCTCACCTCAGGTGCTGAAATAGTTTCCTTCTGAGCAACAGAGCAGCAGCCCCAGATGGGCAGAGCATCACCCTCTAGTGGGCTTGCTGGGTGCATCCTGGTTAGGGCGCATGCAGGAGTCTTTCTCTCTGCCTCCCTGCCTCCCTGCCTCCCCACCTCTCACTTAATGAAATTCTTCTTAAAAAAGGATTTCTAAACTAATACAGTCATACTGCAAGCAAAAACTTGATGATTACCTGTGTTTAAATTTCTAAATTATCATAACAAACACAGGTATGCAGGAAGGAGAGAAGGATGAAATCTTAAAATGTTCTAAACATCTTTTTCTAGACTAACCTATGAGTTAGAGAGGTAAAATATACTAAAATGTTCATCTTAATACAGTGTGAAATAAGCAAGAGAAACAGAGAATATAGGTATGAAATAGCTGGTATCTTGTTTTCAGATAATACTGAATATAGAGATTTACAAATACAGATATCTGAGTTTCAGGAAATGAAGACAAAACATAGGGGTGTGGAAGAAACCAAATCTTCCATAATGAAACAGGAGAAATGTTGACTAATATTTACTAAAACCAAAATAGAAGAAAATGAGTAAGAAGAAAACATTATGGAATGAACATAAAGTAAAATGGAAAAATAAAACCAAGTATGCCAGCTGTTACAGCAAATGTAATATGGCTTCTTTTATAAAAATATGGAGCAATGGGGAAAAGACATCTCGTTCAATAAATGCTTTGCACAACTGGGTATTCATAGGGAAATAAATAAATTGGATATATCCAATTCATAGGGAAATAAATAAATTGGATATATCCTACACATAAAACAAAAGCATTAACTTCAGATAGCTTGTAGACCTAAATAAAGAAGGAAAACTATAATGCTTTCAGAAGATCACATGAGAAAACATTACCTAGTGTTAAGGTATAATTGCTTAAGCAATGAAGAAAGAAAAAATTAACGACGTGATTAAAGATTGATATCTTAATGAAAGTGAAAAAAGAAAAATTTCTGGCAAAGGGCTTGTCCAAAAATATATAAGTAAATCTGAAAAAAAAAAAGCTGTAATATAAGACAGGAAACAATAGAAAATTAAGCAGACTTGAATTATTACTTTTGCAAATAGAAAGTCTGAATAGTCAATATTTTAAAAATGCACAATCTCATTAGTAATCAAGAAAAAAAATCAACCCGCATTGCTACACCAGAGTGGTAAACAGACGACAATAGTGGTGGTACAGTGGACAGAGCATCGATCTGGGACTCTCAGGTCCCGGGGTAGATCTGGGAACTGCTGGTGTCCTGTGGAAAAAACCTACTCAAGACACAAACTATGTCAAGAGGAAGAGAGAGGGAGGCCTGCCAAGGGAGGCAAAGAGAGAGACCTTCTGCCTGAATCTTTTTTGTTTTTTAAGAGAATTTTAAGGTGTGGGAAGAATGTTCAATACAGGCCTGTCCTGTTGAATTATAAGAGATACCGGTAACAACAGTCAATCAAATCCAGAAATCCTTTAAGCCACTTTGTTTTGGAAAGATGAAATTCCTCTGAGTTTTTAGGGTTAAGTAGTAGCCAATTTTTAAATGGGAGATATCCCAACTATTTCACTAAAGGAAGAGAATCAGAGATAGTCCTAGATCAGGGGTAAGAAACCTTTTTGGCTGAGAGAGCCATGAACACCACATATTTTAAAATGTAATTCCATGAGAGCCATACAATATGTTTAACACTAAATACAAGTAAATGTGTGCATTTTATGTAAGGCCAACACTTTTAAAGTACAATAAGTCTGAATTCTTTTTAATAACGTTGTTATGCTGTTGCTAACCAATGATGAATAAAGTACTTCTTACCATTAATGCGACTTCTGGTGCTGCATGGTTTTGCTGATGGCTTTGTAGTCTGGTTGATATGTGGTGAGATTAAGCTTCATGCAGGCATTGAGATTTCCATCCATTAAACGTGATCGTAGGTTGGTCTTAATGTTCTTTAGATGGGAGAAAGACTGCTCACATGCATATGTAGAGCCAAAGATTGTCAGTACAGCAATACTCACACGCTGCAGTGTGTGGTATGCGACGGAAAGCGTGTTCCAAGTTTTGACAATCAACTGGTCCGAGGGTTGAAGTTTTTTTTATTTCTCCCCACTTGTGTTTGCTCGCCAACTCTGCTTGCTGTCGAGCAAGTGTTTCCAAATTTTCATTCAGTGACTTGAACTTATTCACCCACATGTCTGAGGTCTTCAGGTCAGCAGCTTGTAGCTCAAAATCTCTGACAGAGACCCTTGGGATGTAACTCAGGTCGGCACTGTCCACTGCACACTCGTGTGGATGGGTGATGAACTTAAAAAGACGAGTGCGCTCACAAAATTCTCCAAAGCGTGCTTTGAATGACTGCAGGATATTAGATGTGAAGCCCACTAGCTGCTAGAGATCAAGATGTTGAGCAGGTCACTTGCTGTGCATTCATCTTTAAACTCTCCCAGTTTTTCAAAGTGTAGTAAACGACCTGTTTCAATGTCAGCAATGAAGAGTTCCAGCTTGTTTTCAAATGCAAACACTGCTTGTTGAAGGGGTAAGACTGTATTTGCAATGCACTGCATTTCACATTGAGCTGGTTCAGATGTTCAGTCATGTCCATGAGATAGTAGAATTTCAGGAGCCACTCAGTGTTAGCTAACTCAGGATGCTCAACGTTTTTCATTTCAAGAAAAGTCCGGATTTCACTCAGACAAGCCGCAAAATGGCTGAGCATCTCCCCTCTTGACAACCAATGAACATTGCTGTGCAGAAGCAGACCAGGATAAATATTCCCAACTTCATCCAGCAGTGTTTTAAACTGGCGATTATTTAAAGCTTGGACAACAATAAAGTTGACCACCCAAGTGACCAGCGACATCACCTCACCAACCTGCTCGCCATGCATCTGAGCACAAAGCACCTCCTGATGTAGGATGCAGTGAAAACTTAGGATGGGTCTCTTTCCATGTTCACAAAGAAGTGCTACGAATCCTCTGTTTTCCTCACCATGCACGGAGCACCATCAGTACACACCAAAATAAGTTTACCCATCTGTAGATTATTTTCTTTAGTGAACTCAGTGAAAGACTTGAATAAATCCTCCCCTCTTGTCTCTTTCATAGGCAAAACAGCAAGACTTTCCTCACAGAGTGTGTCACCGACAGCATACCTTGCAATCATGCTGAACTGGGATAAATGGCTTATGTCTGTTGACTCATCCAAAGTGAGAGAAAAGAATGGTGCTGCATTTATGTCCTTCACTGTGTTGCCTCAATTTGATTTGCCATCATGATGGTACGATCGTGAACAGTTCTTGCCAAAAGAGGCATGTCTTTTATTTGTTTGATTATCTTATCTTTATCCCAAAAGTCTTCAAAAAGTTCATTGGCAACATCAAGCATGAATGTTTTGTCAAACTCCCCATCTGTGAATGGCTTTCTATTTTTCACAATTGCTAAAGCACCAGCAAAGCTAGCCAAATTCCAGTCACCTTGTTAAGTCCAAACACATAGTTGCTGCTGACTAGCTTGCAGTCTGCACAGTAGCTCTAGACATGCTTTCTTCCTGCTGTCCCCTGCTGGATATTTCAATGCAAATGTAGTACGGTGTGTGTCGAAGTGCTGCTTTATATTTGACCATTTCATCGATGCAATTTTATCATTGCATATTAGACACACTGAAGAACCTGCTCTCTCCACAAAGGCAAATTCCTCTGTCCATTCTTGCTGAAAAGTACGATATTCCTCATCTTTTTTTCTTTTAGCCATCTTCTTCATCACAAGGGTTTCTGCAATTAGCTAGCTGACTACTTGATTAAAAGGAGGGAATTTTACTTCCTGACCTCACAACAACCCATGTACATAACACATTATTTAATAAAAATTTGGTGTTGTCCCGGAGGACAGCTGTGATTGGCTCCAGCCACCCGCAACCATGAACATGAGTGGTAGGAAATGAATGGATTGTAATACATGAGAATGTTTTATATATTTAACGTTATTATTTTTTTTATTAAAAATAATAAAAAGAGCCATACCTGGCTCACAAGCTATAGGTTTCTGACCACTGTCCTAGGCATCAGGTATTTTATCTATGAATTAAATTAGAATCAAATCTCTGGAAAATTCAGTATTATTCAAATCAGCTTTTAGTATCTGAGGCAATAGGTGGGACTCTCCATATATCCTTGGGGCATTACAGTGTAACTAAACTTGTAACCTTCCTAGGAGAAAGCAAAGAGGTATTCCTGTCCTTTTATGTTACAGACATGCTTAAACAGGCACTGCATGACTTTATTATTATTGAAAAATAGTCAATCCTAAGGAATAGCTGGCCATAGATTATATGTATTGGAACCACAAGATGTCTGGGAATAACTATCTTATTTATAGCTTTGAGATTTTGTATAAATCTATTTTATCAGAAAGCTAGAATTACAAGGTCTTGTACATAGAATTATAAATGCCTTTTTAAGTAATCTAGTGTAATGGTCTTAATTTCAGCTACTATTACATCAGACCTTAAAGGATATTGGTGAATCTTGTCCATATCTGTATTGAGAAAGGCCCAAAGTTGTATTGAAAAAAACCTTTAGTCTCAAGATTATTTTCCTTTCATGGAAATTTCTTTAAAATTATTATTTTCCCAATAGGTGCAGTATTTGATTTACTTTTAAATATATTTTACATTTCTGGAAGATATGTGGGCAAACATTGGTTGATTATATCCCGGGTCCAAAACCCCAAGGTTGCTAGGTTGAATGCAGACTCATCTGGTTTGAGTGCAGGTTCACCAGCTTGAGCACAGGGTCACTGGTTTGAGCACAGATCAACATGGTCCCATGGTTGCTGGCTTGAACAAGGGGTCACTGGCTCAGCTGAAGCTCCCCCATCCCCCAACCCCCATCAAGGCAGGTAGGAGAAGCAATCAATTGACAACTGAAGTGCTACAACCATAAGTTATGCTTCTCATCTCTCATTTCCTGTCTCTCTTTCTCTCCTAAAAAAAAAAAAAAAAAAGGCCCTGGCTGGTTTGTTCAGTGGTAGCATATTTGTTAGCCTGGCATGTGGAAATCCCAGGTTTGATTCCTGGTCAGGGCACACAGGAAAAGCAACCATCTGCTTCTCCACCTCTTTCATTCCCCTTCTCTCTCTTTCTCTCTCTCTCTCTTCTTCTCCCACAGCCATGGCTTGAATGGTTTGAGCGAGTTGACCTGGGAACTGAGGATGGCTCCATGGCCTTGCTTCAAGCACTGAAATAACTCGATTGCTGAACAAGAGACCAATAGCCCCAGATGGGCAGAGCATGACCTGGTAGGGGGCTTTCCAGGTGAATCACAGTCAGGGTGCATGTGGGAGTCTGTCTCTCTGCCTCCCCACCTACCCACCTCTTGCTTACTACAGAAAAAATAATCTGAGAAAAGTGTTATCAAGGATATCAATCAAAAGATATTCACTGTTGGTGGTATGATAAATTGATCCAATTACACTGAAAAATGGTTTGGCATTATCTAGTAAAGCTGAAGATGTACACCATGTATTGATGCAGTCATTCTAGTCATGGTATGAATCCTAGAAAATACATGCACATGTGTACCAGGATATGTCTTCAAGAATGGTTAGAGCAACATTGTTCACAATGACCAAAACTTGGAAAAAGTTATCAATAAGATAAAAAAGAGTTGTGGTGTATTCATAAAAGAGAATTATAAACAGTAATGAAAATGAATGGCCAGGTGGTGGCATAGAGTATCAGCCTGCAATGCTGAGGACACAGGTTTCGAAACCCCGAGGTCACCATCTTGAGCGCAGGCTCATCTGGCTTGAGTGTGGGATCATAAACATGACCCCATGGTCTCTGGATTGATCCCAAAGGTCACTAGCTCAAAGCCCAAGGTCACTGGTTTGAAGTCCAAGATCACTGGTTTTAGCCCAAGGGTCATTGGCTGGAGCAAGGGTACTGGCTCAGCTGGAGCCTTCCAGTTAAGACACAAATGAGAAAGTACCGTATTTTTTGCTCTATGAGACACACTTTTTTTCCCCTAAAAGTGGAGGGGAAAATGCTCATGCATCTTATGGAGAGAAAAATATGGTATTTTATTAAATATTTTAATACACCATTTAGTTCAGAATATTTTTTTCTTATTTTCCTCCTTAAAACCCTGGGTGTGTCTTATGGTCAGGTGCGTCTTACGGGCAAAAAATATGGTAACCAATGAACAACTAAAATGCCACAACTATGAACTGCTGCTTCTCATCTCTCTTACTTCCTGTCTGTTCCTCTCTCTCTTAAAAAAGAAAATGAAGAATGAATGTGAGCCACATGCGAGAACAGGAGAACCTTAAAAATATACTGAACAAAGGAGCAAGATATGAAATAATGTATATAGTATTATTGAAAACCAGGTGTGCCATTTCAAACTTAAGGGTTGTGATAGTGTCCTGCCTTGGACACTATACACTATTCTTCACGATTTTCCTACACCCTGCTCTCACAATTACAATTTCTTATAAAACTCTTCTTAAAATATATAATATATGTATGCCATCTCTTTCTGCTGGATTCATATTTGATTTAACTTTCAAAATTATGGCACATTTAGCTTGGAAATACTATTGTTGCAGACGGTATTTTCCAAAGTTTGTCACAAATCTATTTCCTAATACGCGTGCTTTTCTTACAATGTGAATCTCACATATAGGCAAGATTCATGTTCTCTCCTCTTGAAACTGGTTGGGCTTGTGACAGCTAAGCGATGACCTCTGGAGCTCAGCCACAGAAAGTGATACAGCTTCCTGCTTCTTCTCTTGGGACTGTCACTCCTGGAACTCTGTCACTATGCATGAGAAAGCCTAATTAGTCACATGGATTGTTCATTCACATGTGGGTATGAGGTCCCAGCTGATAGGCAGCAAAATCTACCGTGCATGGGAGTGAGCAAACATTCTGATGACTCCAGCTCTGTTACTGAATCACCCCTAGTCATGGGGCTTTCCCATCTGAGGTCCCAGACATCATAGAGCAGAAACAGCCTATTTCTGCAGTAACATTTCTGAATACACAATCCATAAGTAAAATGAAATGGTGGTTGCTTTATATCACTAAGTGTGGGGTTGTTATGCTGCAAAACAGTAACTAGAAGAGATTTTGGTACCAGGAGTTGTGTACTGTTATAACAAAAACCTAAAACAATGACTTTGGGACTGTGCGGTGAATGAAAGCCAGAGGGCCACAAAAAGGAGTTTTAGTGAAACCAATGAAGGTTAGACGAAGCCATCAGTGGCATGAAAGATAGTAACACTGGTAGTTGGAAGAAAGAGGACTCTTTTTACTAAGTAGAAGAAATTTTGGCAACACTGTCACCTGCAACAATATGGGAAGTAAAATACCTATCTAATAAACTGAGTGATGTAGCAGAGGAGATTTCCAGGAATATGACGGAAAGTGCCACCTGGCTTTCTCTCACTGCCCTTATAAATGTGAGAGGACAGGCATGAGCTGAAGAAAAACAAAAGCAAACAACTTTAGATCTAAGAGCCTGGACTTCCTGGGTTCAAAACTCTAGCTGTATCTCTCATTCCCACCTTCTCTAGATGACAAGTAATTCTGAATTTAAGAAATGGGTTACAGTCAAAGATCAAAATCAGCATAAGACTGTGAGAGCCTTTGTTAAGACATCAAAACTATTGTATATAAGGCAATATATAAGGTGTGTTATAGCACCTTTTGAACAGACAAAATAAGTTCATCCGAAAGGGGGTACCTTAAAGAAAGATCCTCTCCAGAAGAGTGTATAGATGCTCTTATAAAGAATATTTCCAAGGTTTTCTCTTTTTTTTATTGATTTATTATGTTAAATTGATTCATGTTCTTTTAAAAACATTTTCCTCTTTTATAAATGCAATCTATTTTACCTGAACCATAATTTCAAACAGAAGTTGAGTGATAGAAACAGTAAATGCTTAGCACTTTTAATTTTTAATAAAACTTTTATATGTCATTTGTAACCAATCTTTATGTTACTAGCAATAATAAGTCACTCATGTTTTTGGTTAAGTAATCAATTAGTTCTCTTCCCCCCAGTACAAATTATATGTTTTTATTTTGTACTAACTCTCCCATGTTTTAAAATGGTGTTCCAATTCCAGGCTTTTCTGACTTTTGCACAGTATTGGAAAAATGTCTAGACTGTAGTTCATCATTAATGTCATTTTTTCCCTTCCCTGTAGATGTAGAAGATTCATCTAAACTCAGATTAATCACAACATTATTTAAGAATAATGATGAACTGATCTTTCACGTAAAGCACCGTGTTTCATAAATAATCCTTGGAGCAGCCTTGTAACTCATCCTCACTTTAGGCCACCTGGAAGGCAATGCTGAGTGTTTTGCAAGTATCGTGATGGCAATCCAATTCCCCAGTGTTCTCTGTGGCATCCTAAGACAATCAGCATACACCAATGGCAAAACATTTATTATTAATTAATCTTGCTGTTTACTATAATTACCTTACTTACTAAGTGACATGAGGGGATCTCAATCAGAAAGAAAAAAATAGCAGTGTGGTCATTTCAGTCCTGAAATGGTAAAATGAATTCTTGAGAACCTGAGAATTAAGACAGTATAAAAGAATAGGCAGGTAGACTTAGAGGGCTATTTTAAGAGTCCAGAGAAATAAGGAAATTATTTCTACCTTAGATGGTGATAAGTGTCATAGAGAAAAATGGAAGCAGGAGTGGTGGGGGACATTGGGATTAATGTTTCAGCTTCATGTGGGATAGAAAGGGAAGGCTTCCAAAGACAATGTCAGTCACAGTCATTCTGCGATAATTTATATAGCTATAAACACATAATGTGTGCACTTTTGTTCATGTTTGCAATGCTTCAGTAATTTTTGTAAAATTCAGTCATTATGGATAGTGTTTCAATTGTTTTGTTTTAAACATTTACTTGAAATGTAAAATTCATAAATTGAAAGTTATTTTAATGGTTTACATAGAATCTATGGTATATTATATGAAAAATATATTGTTTTATTATTTATGGGTTAATAAATGTGATTATTGAGAACTTTGAAAACTGTAACAAATCTTTGTACAAATGGTACAGTAATACTAAAGAGAGAGACTGGAGTTTCAGCCATGATTTTGAAAAATGCCAGATGTTTTAGTTGGCACTGTCTTCAAATAAAAGTATCTCTGGATGGTGCAATAATTAGTTAAATCATTATAACCATCATTTTAAAATAAACTTTAAATTTCCTTCTGGTTGGAACACAGCTATCAAAGACAATTAAATATATATATGAGGATCTAGAAATTAGAAATTAGAAGAACATCTATGAAAGCCAAATTGGCAGCAACTTATGCTCTTGCTGCAGAAGTGGTCTGGGAATTGTATCAGCTTGCGCACATTCACTTTGATGCAAATTATGAAATAGAAGTCATTAAAATTTTGAGAAAATACATTTTAAACTAAATTTGGCTTTCTAAATGACATTTTAACAGTCATGCTATTTTTTCTTCACAAGAAGGAAACTAATAAAAAGCTGATAGTTTGATTCAACAAAGTGATTGAATGTATAAATCAAAATAAAGATCCATGAAAGAAAAGTAAAACTTTAGAAATAAAGAAACATGACATACTTTTTGAAACAAAACTAAATAATTTCTAGAGGCACATAGACTTCTTAATAAACTAGAAAATGTGCTTGTAAGATGACAAACATGAGATAAAAACATTTTGTGTTTAATTTATTGAATCCTGAAATTTGACCCAACAATGTGTGTAAAATTCTATAAATTAGTAATAAAAATAATTTAATAGGCCCTGGCCAGGTGCAACCTAGAGCACTGAATTTGATCCCCAGTCAAGACATGTACTGGAAAAAATCAATGACTGTACAACTAAGTGGAAAACTAAGTGAAGTGATGAGTTGATGCTCCTCTGTCTCTCTCTCTCTCCCTCCCTCCCTCCCTCCCCCACTCTTTCTCTCAAATCAATGAAAAGAGTAATTTAATGAAATTGAGGCAACTAATATATTTTAATAAATAATTTTCACACTCAATCTAATAAATGATTTTCTTCACTTAGTCAAAAGTAGAAAGTACAGAGATTAATACTACCTGAGAATTTAATACAATATATTCAAACGTCGTTAAAAAAATCATTTTGAACCCTGAATAGCCAAAGCAATCCTGAGAAAAAAGAATGAAGCCAGAGGTATCATACTACCTGAATGGGCCTCTATCACACTAAAAAGCTTCTGCACAGCAAAAGAAACTGACAACAAAACAAAGAGGGAGACAACCAAATGGGAGATAATATTTGCAAACAACAGCTCTGTTAAAGGCTTAATATCCAAAATATCTAAAGAACTTGCAAAGATCAGTAACAAATAAGCAAACAGTTCAATTAAAAAATGAGGAGAGGACCTGAACAGACATTTCTCCCAAGAAGACATACAAATGGCCAACATATATATAAAAAGATGCTCATCTTCACTAGGTATTCAAGAAATGCAAATCAAAACTACAATGAGATACCACCTCACACCTGGTAGATTGGCTATTATCAGCAAGACAGGTAATAAAAAGTGTTGGAGAGGCTGTGGAGAAAAAGGAACCCTCATTCACTGCTGGTGGGAATGCAAACTAGTACAACCACTATAAAAGAAAGTATGGTGGTTCCTCAAAAAATTATGAATAGAACTACCATATGACCCAGCAATTCCTTTACTGAGTATCTACCCAGAAAAGTAAAAAACATTGGTACATAAAGACACATACACCACCATGTTCATCGCAGCATTATTTACATACCAAGACGTAGAAACAACCAAAGTGTCCTTTGATAGAGGATGGATAAAGAAGGTGTGGTACATATATACAATGAAATACTACTCAGTCATAAGAAATGATGACATAGTGCCATTTATAACAATATGGATGGACCTTGAGAACATGATACTGAGTGAAATAAATAAATCATAAAAAGAACTATATGATTTCATATATAGGTGGGATATAAAACTGAGATTCATAGACATAACATAAAAGTGAAGTGGATACCAGGGGGAGGGGGATGTGTGAGGGAGGGGAAGGGAGTAAAGAGGGACAAATATATGGTGATGGAAAATGATTTGACTTTGGGTGATGGGTATATAACAATCAACAGTTCAAATGCTATAGAAACATTTACTTGAAACCTATGTACTCTTACTGATCAATGTCACCTTGTTCAATTTAATTTTCTAAATAAAATTTAAAAAATTATTTTGTCTGTAACTAGTGTTCAAAAGAAACAGAGAGAATTTAGCACCATCAATATACCAGCTTTGTTAAGAAACATTTTTTTGATTGTTGAGACTACAAATTACCTAATGGCTATCAATTTAATGAAGACTGTTCATTAAATTATATTTATGTGATTCTGTTAAAATCTATCTGAAAATGTGGCACCAAAAGGCATCATTTAGCTAATAACAGATGACTCAGTCCGAAGAGTCCACTACCGATTTCTAAAATGAACAGATGATTTTGAAATGATAATAATGATTTCATGAATGATTAATACTCCAACTTCTATCACTCAGTAAGCATTTGATACAGAGAATAACTGATTTTCTTGGAACTAAAATTTTCTTTATCTGTACTAGTTATTAAATATTGTTAGTATCACTACCTTACTCTTTTCAAGAGGATATATGTTGTAATTATTTGTTGGGATTACTCTGTTTTTCTTTAAAATCTAAATGTGAGCTTTGAGACTGAAGATGGCGTTGAAGTAGGCAGACGTACCAACTTCCAACTCCCAGAACCAAAGTGGATTATAACTCAATTTTAAGAACCATCATCTGGATAAACCAACTTTGAACTAAACTAAGTGGACTCTTCAACCAAGGAACACAGAAGAAGCCACATTGAGACTGGTAGGAACAGCTAAAATGCAAAGAGGGCTGCCCAGCTCCCCGGAGCAAACGGCAGCCCGGAGAGACCCGCGTGGCAGAAGGAGAGTTTGGCGGAGAGGGAGGGACCTGGGTCCCAGGAACCAAGCCCCAGCCTGCAGTTCCAGAGCCTGGAAGAGGTGTTTGGTCAGTATTGAGCTGTGAAACAAGTGAGGATACTCTTTGTGAGAAAGGGTGTTTTCTAAGACCCAAGATTCTTTTTAAAGGGACAGTGCAAAAAACCTTTCACAACCACGCACCCGGGGTTCCAGGGAACGGGGACAGAGGAGAGGACCAGAACAGCAGGAACAGAGTGTGGACTGAAGGCACAAGGACAAACACTCTGAGGAACAGCCACCCTAACCCCTGGGCTAAGTCACTTCTCTAATCGAAAACGAGTATTTCCCCTGGAACGAGCAATACCAGCAAAGGGAGAAAGGACACTAGCCAAACAAGCTGACCCGCAGCACTTAGAGCAGAGCTGCTTAGAGGGAGGGAGCTCCCAGGCCGACAGTATGGAGACTTAGGGCACTTCCTACTCTGCTGAGAGTTGCTGAAGGGTATGGTGGCGGCAGGACGCTGAAACAGGGTTCTGTCAGTGTGGGCGGAGACCCAACCAGTGTGAGCTCAGTTTAGCCCAGCAGGGGCGGAGGGGACCCACGAAAGCGGTCCAGAAGCTGTGGCCCGCCTGTAACCCCACCTGCGGGGACAAAGCGCAAGGCCAGGAACGGGCAGAGATCTGCTCTGTGACCCTGCGCAAGCCGGCCCTGACCGCAGGAATGGGGCGAGGACCAGGGACAGGCGGGAGCTCACGGCTGAGCTCACACTACCAGCCCCGCCCAACCAGAGAAACCGCAGTTTGCCATCCTGCGTGCGTGAGCTGGCTCCGAACACGGGGGCAGGGTAGAGCCCGGGGCGAGTGGAAGCTCACAGCAGAACACAAGCCAGCAAACACGCCAGACCTAATAAACGGCAGTTTGCAACCCTGCGCAGGAGGGCCCTGGCCTTGAGGATGGGGCTAAAACCCTGGATGGGCAAAGGCTCACAGGTGAGAGCACGTCAAAAGCCCCGCCCAACCCGTGAAACTGTGGCGAGCAGGCTCTGACTGCGGGTGCTGGGCAGAAGCCCGGGAAACAGGCTGGGTCCACAGCTGAGCAAAGGTGCTCACCTCTACCCAATGTGCTGAGGCTTGTGGCTTTAGTGACAGCCCCTCCAGTGGAGGAGAGGCAGAAATCACAGCAACAGCCGCAGTGGGCCGGCGCTGGAAACGCCCATACCCAACCATCCTAGGCAGCGGCAGAGGGGGTGGCGGGCCTGCAGACAGACCACACCTAGAGAACACAAAGGCAACACCTACTGGACTCCAGTGGCCACAACTTGCTTATACACAGACAAAAGAGGCAGGCAGAGGAACGCAAACCAAATGAATCAAGAGAAATCCCCAGAGAAGGACCTAAACGAACCAGATATAACCAAATTACCAGGAGCAGAATTTAGAATAATAATAGTTAGGATGTTCAAAGAAACTAGAGCAACAATAGATAGTCATTATGAACATCTAAATAAAGAGATAACAAGTATAAAAAACGAAATTGAAATAATAAAAAAGAATCAGACAGAAATGACAAATACAGTATGAGAACTGAAGACCACAATGGAAGGAATTAAAAGCAGTATGAATCATGCTGAGGTTCAAATCAGCGAGTTAGAGGACACAATAAACAAAGGCACAGAAGCAGAGAAGAAAAAGGAAAAGAGACTCAAAAAATGTGAGGAAACTCTAAGGGAGCTCTGTGACAACATGAAGAAAAACAACATTCGCATCATAGGGGTGCCTGAGGAAGAGGAGAGAGGACAGAAAATGGAAACTTTGTTCAATCAAATTATAGCAGAAAACTTCCCTAAATTAAGGATGGGAAACATTCCACATGTTCAAGAAGCACACAGAACTCCATTAAAGAGAAACCCAAAAAAATCTGCACCAAGACACATCATACTTAAAATACCAAAGCTAATGGATAAAGAAAAAAATTTAAAAGCTGCTAGAGAAAAAAAGGCTATCACCTACAAAGGAGCCCCCATAAGGATGATATCGGACTTCTCAACAGAAACATTTGAGGCCAGAAGGGAATGGCAAGATATAATCAAAGTAATGAAGAACAAGAACCTACAACCAAGACTACTCTATCCAGCAAGGCTAACGTTTAAAATTGAAGGAGAAATAAAGAGGTTACCAGACAAAGAAAGCCTCAAGGAATTCATTAAAACCAAACCAAATCTGCAAGAGATACTAAGGGGCCTCTTGTGAACAGTTCAAAGGGAGGAAAGAATAGAGCAAAAGAAGAATACAGCTTTAAAGAATAAAATGGCAATAAACAACTACATATCAATCATAACCTTAAATGTAAATGGATTAAATGATCCAATCAAAAGACATAGGGTAGTTGCATGGATAAAGAAACAGGACCCATACATATGCTGTCTACAAGAGACATATCTTAAAACAAAAGATGCACATAGACTGAAGGTAAAAGGATGGAAAAAAATATTTCATGCAAAGAGAAATGAAAGAAAAGCAGGGGTAGCAATACTTATATCTGACAAAATGAACTTTAAAGCAAAGGCTGTGGTAAGAGATAAAGAAGGACACTACATAATGATAAAGGGAACAATTCAACAGGCAGATATAACTATTATAAATATCCATGCACCAAATATAGGAGCCCCGACATACATAAAGCAGACTTTGATGGATATAAAGGGCGAGATTAACAACAATACTATCATAGTAGGAGATTTCAATATCCTACTAACAACACTGGATACATCCTCAAGAATGAAAATTAATAAACAGGAGACTTAAAGGATACACTAGATCAACTTGATTTAATAGATATATTCAGAACTTTTCACCCTAAAGCAGTAGAATATACATTCTTCTCAAGTGCTCATGGTACGTTTTCTAGGATAGACCACATGTTAGGACACAAAAACGGTCTCAATAAATTTAAGAAGATTGAAATCATATCAAGCATTTTCTCTGATCACAATGCCATAAAACTAGAAATTAACCACAAAAGAAAAACTAAAAAATACTCAAACACTTGGAAACTAAATAGCATGATATTAAATAATGAATGGATTAACAATGAGATCAAAGAAGAAATAAAAAAGTTTCTAGAAACAAATGATAATGAGCATACATCAACTCAAAATTTATGGGACACAGCAAAAGTAGTTCTGAGAGGGAAGTTCATTGCACTACAGGCATATCATAAGAAGCTAGAAAAAGCTCAAATAAGCAACCTGACCCTGCAGCTAAAGGAACTAAAGAAGCAACAGCAAATAAAACCCATGACTGGTAGAACAAAGGAAATTATAAAGATCAGAGCAGAAATAAATGACATAGAGGCTAAGGAAACAATACAGAGGATCAATGAAACCAGAAGCTGGTTCTTTGAAAAGGTAAACAAGATTGATGAACCTTTAACTAGACTCACCAAGAAAAAAAGAGAGAGGACTCAAATAAATGAAATTAGAAAGGACAGTAGAGAGATAACAACGGACACAGCAGAAATACAAAGCATTGTAAGAAAATACTATGAAGAACTCTATGCCAAAAAATTGGACAATCTTGGTGAAATGGACAAATTTCTTGAATCATATAACCTTCCAAAAATCAATCTGGAAGAATCAGAACACCTAAACAGACCAACTACAACAAATGATATCGAAACAGTTATCAAAAAACTCCCCAAAAAGAAAAGTCCTGAGCCTGAGGGCTTCACAAGTGAATTCCATAAAAAATTCAAAGAAGAACTAACTCCTATCCTCCTCAAGCTATTTCAAAAAATTCAAGAGGAAGAAAGACTTCCAAATTCCTTTTATGAGGCGAGCATAATTCTGATCCTAAAACCAGGCAAAGACAACACAAAGAAAGAAAATTATAGGCCTATATCACTGATTAATTTAGATGCTAAAATTCTCAACAAAATATTAGCCAACCAGATCCAGCAATATATGAAAAAAATCATACACCATGATCAAGTGGGATTTATTCTGGAGAGGCAAGCCTGGTTCAATATTTGCAAATCAATCAATGTGATTCATCACATAAACAAAAATCACATGATAATTTCAATAGATGCAGAAAAGGCATTTGATAAAATCCAGCACCCATTCATGCTCAAAACTCTCAGTAAAGTGGGAATACAGGGAACATTCCTTAACATGATATAGGCCATCTACGATAAACCCACAGCAAACATCATACTAAATGGACAAAAATTAAAAGCAATCCCCTTAAGATGAAGAACCAGGCAGGGGTGCCCCCTCTCACCACTTTTATTTAACACAGTTCTGGAAGTTCTAGCTACAGCAATCAGACAAGAAGAAGAAATAAAAGGCATCCAAATTGGAAAAGAAGTCAAACTGTCATTATTTGCAGATGATATGATATTGTATATAGAAAACCCTAAAGTCTCAGTCAAAAAACTACTGGACCTTATAAATGAATTCAGCAAGGTGGCTGGATATAAAATTAATACTCAGAAATCAGAGGCATTTCTATATACAAACAATGAACTGTCAGCAAAAGAAATTAAGGAAACAATCCCCTTCACTATTGCAGCCAAAAAAATAAAGTACCTAGGAGTCAATTTAACCAAGGAGGCTAAGGACTTGTACTCAGGAAATTATAAAACATTGACAAAAGAAATCAAAGAAGATACAAACAAGTGGAAGCATATACCGTGCTCATGGCTAGGAAGAATAAACATCATTAAAATGTCTATATTACCCAAAGCAATTTATAAATTCAATGCAATACCAATTAAAATACCAATGACATACTTCAAAGATATAGAACACATATTACAAAAATTTATGTGGAACCAGAAAAGAGCAAGAATAGCCTCAGCAATCTTAAAAAGAAAAAATAAAGCAGGAGGTATCACTCTTCTGAATATCAAGGTTTACTACAAGGCCATTATACTCAAGACAACCTGGTACTGGCATAAGAACAGGCACATAGATCAATGGAACAGAACAGAGAACCCAGAAATAAACCCACACCTTTATGGACAAGTGATATTTGACAAAGGAGGAAAGAACATACAATGGAGTAAAGACAGCCTCTTTAACAAATGGTGTTGGGAAAATTGGACATCTACCTGCAAAAAAATGAAACTAGACCATCAACTTACACCATTCACAAAAACAAACTCAAAATGGATAAAAGACTTAAACATAAGCCGTGAAACCATAAGCATCTTAGAAGAAAACATAGGCAGCAAGCTCTCCGACATCTGTAGCAGCAGTATATTTGGCGATTTATCTCCACGGGCAAATGAAATAAAAGGCAAGATAAACAAATGGGACTATATCAAACTAAAAAGTTTTTGCACAGCTAAAGACAATAAGAACAGAATAAAAAGACAAACCACACAATGGGAGAACATATTTGACAGCACGTCTGATAAGGGATTAATAACCAAAATTTATAAAGAACTTATAAAACTCAACAATAGGAAGACAAACAATCCAATCAAAAAATGGGCAAAAGAAATCAATAGAAATTTCTCAAACAGGACATACAGATGGCCAATAGACATATGAAAAAATGCTCAACATCACTAATCATTAGAGAAATGCAAATTAAAACCACAATGAGATATCACCTCACACCAGTCAAAATGGCACTCATCAGCAAAACAACACAGAATAAGTGCTGGTGAGGATGTGGAGAAAAGGGAACCCTTCTGCACTGCTGGTGGTAATGCAGACTGGTGCAGCCACTGTGGAAAACAGTTTGGAGATTCCTCAAAAAATTAAAAGTCGAACTACCTTTTGACCCAGCTATCCCATTTATAGGAATATACCCTAAGAACACCATAGCACTGATTGAAAAGAAGAAATGCGCCCCCATGTTCGTGGCAGCATTGTTCACAATAGCGAAGATCTGGAAACAGCCCAAGTGTCCATCAGAAGACGAGTGGATTAAAAAGCATTGGTACATATATACTATGGAATACTACTCAGCCATAAGAAATGATGACATCAGATCATTTATAACAAAATGGATGTACCTTGATAACATTATACAGAGTGAAATAAGTAAATCAGAAAAAAAACCCCTGAAAACAGCATGATTTCATACATAGGTGGGACATAAAAGTGAGACTATGAGACATGGACAAGAGAGTGGTGGTTACGGGGTGTGGTGAGGGAGGGGAGGGGCACAGGGAAAACCAGATGGAAGGTGACAGAGGACAATTTGACTTTTGGTGATGGGTATGCAACACAATTGAATGATGGGACAATCTGGAGATGTTTTCATTATACATATGTACCCTGATTTATTGGTGTCACCCCATTAAAATTAATAATAATAAAAAAACAAAAATAAATAAATGTGAGCTTTACTTTAATCTATTTCTGGTCACTGTTTTACCTATAGTACTTAAATAAGTAACTGGCACATAATAGATGTTTTATTCCATCCTTCCAATAAAACATATGTATTTCTTCATATTCATATAACTAACATAAGTAGTTATGTACTTGGTTACAAAATACATCTTCACAGTTATTTTTAAAAGTAGATATTTAACATTTATTACTTGATAAAAGCCGATATGTTAGAAATAAATAACTAAATATGTACTTACAATTAATGAACACAAATGTAGATAACCCATAGAACTTAATAAAAATGAAGCCTAAAATTGCCTAATTCTTATAAAAAGACAAAATGTAAACACTTCAAACCCAAACTATGGAAAACAGCTAAAGCATTTAACAGAAGAAAACCCATATCTTAAATTTATTCATTATTAAATAAAAGTGTAAAAGAATACCTTTTAAAATTAATGAAATAGAAAATAAATAGAAAAAATCTAAAGTTGTCATTTGAAAGAAATAGGTCAATCTTGAATAAGAAAAACAGAGAGACAGCAAAAACAGTTGAAATTAGAAATAAGGAAAAAAAATTTTACCTAGATAAATGAAAATGAGGAAAGTATATAAGATTATTATGTACAGCTCTGATAAAAAAAATTATTTCAAATCCTAAATAGATAATTTTCTAGCAAAATGTGTTATGAAAATAACTCTTGCCCCAGAAGAAAAATAACTTGAATCAATAAATTACCAAGAAGAGAGTAGAAAGATAACATTTAAAAAGACAATAGGACTAGATGGTTTTGTAGCTAAGATCTGATGTTAAACTATAAATAGTTCTAATGGTCAACAATTACAGCCATCAAAAAAGAATACTCCAATCCATTTGATAAAGCCAGTTATACAAGTTAGGGATTCTTTCAACTTTACTTAATAGAAACCTTACTTTAGTGGAAAAAATAAATATTTTATTTTAGCTTCAAAACAAGCATGTTCAAAGCAGTGGGCAGGCAGGTGATTGAGTGAGTGTGTGTGTGTGTGTGTTGCCTCAGTTTCACAGATTAAAAAGGTCAAACCAAGAGTTCTATTCCCCTGGCTTTTCCCTCAAGTAGTTACTACACTTCCAGCCACCAAGAGTAAAAGTGCCATGAAGGATAATAGGGGAAAGGAAGCAACTAAGACTTCTAGTTACAGCTCATGAGTCAGTGAGATATGGTTACTCTTCCTTAAAGGAGTAGAAAAGTGAGTAATTAGTTTTACAGCCTCCACTGTAGAGACTGGAAAGAAATCAGGATTAGATGAGTCAGTTCCTCCAACTGATATAGAAGCATAAATACAGATACCTGTTCAAGATTTTATACTGTGTGGCTCTGGCAGGTTGGCACAGTGGTGGAGTGTTGGTCCAGTGTATGTTTGTCCTGGGCTTGATTCCCAGTAAGGGCACACAGGTATAGTGACCATTTGCTTCTCCATCCCTCTCCCTGCCCCTTCTCTTTCTCTCACTCTCTCTCTTCCTCTCCTGAAGCCATGGCTCAATTATTTCTAGCAAATTAGCTTGGACACTGAGGATAGCTTCATGGAGCCTCTACTTTAGGCACTAAAAATAGCTTGGTTGCAAGCATGGCCCCTGATGGGCAGAGCATCAGACCCAGATGGGGGTTGCCAGGTGAATCCCAGTTGGGGTGCATGCAGGAGTCTGTCTCTCTGTCTCCCCTCCTCTCACTTCGAAAAGAAGAACACATGATTTTATAATATGTGTATATATTTTATGTATGGTAAAGTGGTATCTGATAGAAGATGAATTCTGATGAAGGAAACTGGGCATTTTAAGAAGGGACAAACAAAATTATGCAAAATATCTAATGTCAAATTTGAGAGTTTGAGCTTTGGCAAAGTTTGGTACCTGACTTAAAGCTTTCAACAAAATATGTCCTACCATTAGATTTCAAACATGTTAACTAAAACTAAACTCAGCAGGAGAGTTATCTTGGACTGATGTGCACAAATGCTTGAATGCTCCATAAACCTGGTAAGGTATTCAACTCCAGAGTTTGCTGGTGTCCCACTCCTAAGTCTACTCTCAACTCATAGTTGGTTCCTGTCAAGCTTCTCTGCTCTTGAATTTATTCAGTCTCTTCACTTCGATGAGAACTTCACATCAGTTAGGGTATGAGTGCTTGAAGCTCATACATGTGGCTTCTTCTATTGTTTTCCTTTACATCTCTCAATAGATGAAGAGCTAATGCCATTATGAAATTAAAGAGGAGTTTGTTGAGCAAGTACATGGATATTAAATTCAAATGGATAGGGATATTGACCCCCTTTTCACCACTTGTTAACTATGATGACTTGGGTTTAAAATTTAACCTCCTGAATCTTAGATGCCATACTTGTAAAATATATATTACACAGAGCAACATTATAAGCATTTAGTACATTGGCTGGTAAATATAACTAGTTAATAAATTATATCTATTAAGTGTCATTATATGATGCTTACAAACAACTAAGGAGTATCCTGTTAGGAATTTTCCCCTGCCATTGTCTTAATCACTTATTTAGTCACTTATATAGCATCATCCACTGTGCCAAAAACTTTGGGACTCACCAAGAATTTAGACCCAACAATTTATCACAAGTATTAATTTAACTCAGTGGTTCTTAACCTGGGTTCTATTGAACCCTAGGGGTTTGATGAGTCAGTCTCAGGGGTTCGGAGAAGCCTCTGCCGCAGAGGTAAAGACACACTTGTATAAAGTTGTGATGACACTCTCCACTTGGCCATCACTTGCTGCAGAGGATCATGTTACATTGCTTGGCCAACCAGTGCTGTGGGGAATTTAGTGCGCGCAGTAGTCAACGGCTGTCATAGTTGTATGTCATGTGGTTTCTTTCTTAATATTTTAATCCATACTAAATATGTCAAGCAAAAAAAGAAAGTGGTCGAACGAATATGTACAACATGGATTCACATGTATCATGGAACGGGATGGGAGTCGCATCCTATCTGCATGATATGCAATGCCAAGTTGAGCAACTCTAGTCTTGCACTGGCAAAACTAAAGGAACACTTCTTGAAGCTGCATGGAGATGGTGAATACAAGAACACAATGCCTGCTGAATTCAAGGTGAAACGAGCGGGATTCGATGAAAGAGCCACTCTGCCTGCTCTTGGATTTGTACCCGTTAACAAACCAATCCCCACAGCATCGTACGAAGTTGCTTACTTGATTGCAAAGCAGGGTAAGCCACACACCATCAGTGAAACACTCATAAAACCAGCTGCGTTAAAGATGTCGAATCTGATACTCGGAACAGCGGCCGAAGGTAAATTATCCCAAATTCCTCTTTCAAATGACACCATCAGCGACAGAATAGAGAACATGAGTAAAGACATCTTGGCTCAAATAGTTGCAGATCTAATTTCAAGTCCGGCAAAATTCAGTCTTCAATTTGACGAGACCACAGACGTTTCTAATCTAAGCCAGCTTACTGTTTTTGTGCGCTATGGGAAAGAAGACATGATAAAAGAAGATGTTTTATTTTGTAGGCCTCTTACAACAACAACTAAGGCCGCCGATGTGAAGAAGCTTGTGGATGACTTCTTCAGAGACAACAATCTTTCATGGGATATGGTTTCTGCAGTTTGTACGGACGGAGCTCCAGTCATGCTGGGAAGAAAGTCTGGTTTTGGTGCGCTAGTAAAAGCCGATGCACCACACATCATTGTTAGGCATTGTATTCTGCACAGGCATGCGTTGGCAACTAAAACCTTGCCTCCAAAAATGGCAGATGTATTAAAAACTGTGGTGGAATGTGTGAACCATGTGCGAAATAGTACTCTGAGGCACCGCATCTTCAGTGAGCTGTGTAAAGAAATGGGATCTGAATTCGAGGTACTCCTGTACCATTCTAATATTCGGTGGTTATCCTGGGGACAGGTGCTGAACCGTGTTTTTGCCATGCGTGTGGAATTAGCCATGTTTTTGCAAGAGCAGCAACATTGTCATGCAGATTGCTTCAAAAATCCTGAATTCATTGTGATTTTAGCGTACATGGCTGATATATTCACAGCTCTCAATCATCTCAATCAGCAGATGCAGGGTGGTGGAGTCAACATCATGGAAGCGGAAGAAAACCTGAAGGCTTTTTTTAAAAAACTACGGTTATGGAAACGATGAATAGAGAACAATAACTTCGCAAACTTTCCCCTTCTGGACGACTGTGTAAGTAAGATCGAAGATGTGTCTGGAATCAGAGACGGTTCTGTACCCATGAAACTGAAGCAAACAATTGCCACGCACTTAGATGAGCTTGCAAATTCTCTCAACGGATATTTCCCTACAAGAAAGTCATATCCAGCATGGGTGAGACAGCCATTTACTTTTACTGTTGAGACAGCGGATGTCAATGATGAATACCTGGATGAAATCATTGAAATTCAGCAGAGCGAGGTTCAACTGCATCTCTTCAGAACAACAACACTCTCAACTTTTTGGTGTTGACAAATGGAAAAGTACCCAGTTATTGCTAAGAAAGCCCTGGAATTTTTTATACCATTTGTTACAACATATCTTTGTGAGCAATCCTTTTCGAGGATGCTGGACATAAAAACAAAGAAAAGGAACAGACTTTGCTGTGAAGATGACATGAGAGTAGCACTTGCCAAGGTGAAACCATGCATATCTGAACTGGTCTCCCAAAAACAACAGCGGAAGTCACACTGATTTGCAGGTATGTAATTTGGGCAATGCTTTATTCTGGTCCCAAAAAAGTATTTTGTGGATTCAAAATGACAAAAAACAAATTAAATTTAAATTAAAAAAATTAAGTTATTAAAAAAATGTTAAATTCTTTAAAAAATCCGAATTTATTTTTAATTAGTAAAATAGTAAAAAAATATTTGGGGAGGCTGAAGTTCTTTTATGGGGCCAAAATATTTTTGGGGGCCAGAATAAACTAATACCGTAATTTGTTGTGAGTTCATGCACTTTGTTGGTTTTGTTCTTTGAGCAAGGTGATGTTCATGCATGGCTCATTTTGTGCACCAGTAAAAACACATATATCTATGTCTTGAATTTGGGGGAAAAATCATATTTTATTTATCACTAAAGAAGGGTTCGGTGAATGCGCATATGAAACTGGTGGGTTCTATACCTCAAAAAAGGTTAAGAACCACTGATTTAACTAATATAGAAAATACCATGAAAGTTTTCCCTTCAACACAAAATGAAGCTGAAAATCAGATCTGCTAAAACTAAATATCAGATCAATAAGAACAATGGAATTCTATTTTCTTTCCTGTTTTATTCACTTGTATATATGAGCCCGCTACTGAGAAATGAAACTGTTTCCTACTGTGTTGAGTTTGCAAGGCTGAGGTCCAGAACTCGATGTGTGGTAAGTTAAAAACACCAAAATAATGGTAAAACTGTGATGAGGTTTCTTGGCACCTAGGCCTACTTTCTTTGCCACAGACACCACCCATGACTGCTCCCTCTTCGTCCCTGCATGTGTTAGCAAAACTGATCAGAGGATAGTGAGATAATTTCTACCTGCAATATTACACTTATTTTCATCACAGTATAAAAAAATATATATTTCTAGAATAATTCGACAAATAAGGAAAGTGAGGTTTGGGGAAAGTATGGCAATTTGACAAAAGTCCTGAAATTAGCTGGAAAGCACACTAAATCCTAGCTCAGTAATTTTCCCAATACTTTCCTCTCACTCTTACAGAATGTAGCAACTAACCTATAACCATATTATATCAGAGTATTGTAGCCTTGGAAATCTGTTCTGGAAATTAAGTGGTAATTGATTTATCAAGTTCATTTAATCATCACAGTGCATTTTTGTTTATTATTTCTCTGATGATTAAATGCAACAGAACTCTCTGATGTGTCTGTGTCTTAATTGCTATGAGGCTCATTAAGTAAAGCGCTTGTCATTGTTTTATGCAGCCCAGCTGGAAAATCACCATTTGGAAATTACAGTGCAGGCTAGTCGAGTGTAAGAAGCACAGTACTGTATCATCAATGTTTTCTTGGAAGTAATAACAGACCATTTTCAGTTATGTGTCAAATAGATCCTTGTGATCCAGGACCAATATTAAAATTATATTCTTCCATGCACATATCTGATGACAATTCCAATATATATTTATTGAGAAATTGAATACAGTCTATCTCCTTAAGCCTAGAATTTTTACCTTGTCATATTTCAAGACCAAAATCACTCCTCATGATTTATGAAACTCATGATTCTAAAATCTACTCCTCTCTTGAGTTTCCCAGTCCCATATTATTTCAAATCTCCAGCTGCATATTTATGTGAATATACTTTCTATATCTTAAAATCTACCTAGCATGAATCAGACATCATTCATGTCTTCCTGTGCTAACCTGCTCCTGATCTCCCAACTTTCTAGCATCTTCTTAGTCACCTGAGCTAGAAATACTGGAGCCTGCCTTCTTCCCTTCCTCCCTTCTTCCCTTCCTCCCTCCCTCCCTCCCTCCCTCCCTCTCTTCCTCCCTTCCTTCCTTCCTTCCTCCCTTCCTTCTTTCTTTCCTTTCTTCCTTCCTTCCTCCCTCCCTCCTTTCCTTGCTCTGCCCATTTGGGGCGTTGCTCCACTGCAACCAGAGCCATTCTAGCGCCTGAGGTCGAGGTTATGGAGCCATCATCAGCACCCAGGCCAACTTGTACCAATGGAACCTTGGCTGTGGGAGAGGAAGAAAAAGAAAGAAAGGAGAGGGGGGAGGGGGAAGAAGCAGATGGGTGCTTCTCCTGTGTGCCCTGGCCGGAAATCGAACCCAGGAACTTCACAGGCCTGGCCGATGCTCTATCGCTGAGCCAATTGGTCAGGGCCCATCTTTACTTTATTATGTTATGGCATCGAATCTTTTTTGCTAAATGCCACACTGACTCCATCTCTGAAACCTCATCTTTATAACTACTTCTATCAAATGTACAGTGCTTGTTACATGCAAACATTAACACATTTAATCCTCATAATACCCACAATAAATGTAGTTGATAGTATTAGCCTCAATTTTTTTCTTTTTCTTTCCTTTTTTTTTTTTTAAGGTGAGAGGAGGGACATAGTGAGGCTGACTCCTGCATGCACCCTGACTGGGATCTATCTGGAAACCCTGGCTGGGCCAATGCTGTTTTTAGCACCTGAGGCTGAGTGCCTGGGGCCATGCTCAAACCAAATGAGCCACTGGCTATGGGAAGGGAAGAGGGAGAGAAGGGTGAGAGGTGGGGGGAGAAGCAGATGGTTGCTTTTCCTGTACGCTTTAAATGGGAATCAAACCCAGGAAGTCAATATGCTGGCTCCATGCTCCATCCAACTGAGACATAATGCCAGGACCTATTCTCACTTTTCAGATGAAGAAATTGGAGCAGAGTTTAAGTAACTCCCTGGACTTACACATTTACTGAACCCTGGAGAAAAGATTCACACCCAGGTATTCTGATTCTAGAGTCTAAGCTCTTTTTCTTTTTCTTTTTTATTAAAATTAAGTGAGAGTAGTGGAGTCAGAGAGACAGACTCCTGCATGTGCCCCTACTGGTATCCACCCAGCAAGCCCCCTATGGGGCTATGCTCTGCAAATCTGGGGCATTGCTAGTTGCTTGGCAACCAAGCTATTTTTAGCACCTGAGGCAGAGGCCAGGAGCCATTCTTAGTGTCCAGGGCCAACTTGTTCAAATCAACTGAGCCATGGCAGCAGGAGAGGGAGAGGGAGAAATAGAGGGAGAGAAAGAAGAAGAGGAAGAGGGGGAGGGGCTTGGGGAGGGGAGGGGAAATAGAGAGGCAGAAAGGGATGGGAGAAGTGAAGAAGGACATGGTCACTTCTCCCGTGTGCCCTGACCAGGAATTGAACCTGGGACATCCACACACCAGGCCTGGAGGATGCTCTACCAGTGAGCCAACTTGCCAGGGCCATAAAGACCAAACTCTTAAAGGTGACTGCACTCTGCTCCACCTCCTGCTGCCTGACCATTCCAGTGCTACTAACAAGATTTGGATCCTGAACTCTTGGCACCTAGAAACTCTTTTTTTCTGAGTTACTTAAAATAAAGGTGAGGAGATGGAAGTGAGAAATACTTTTACCTATGTTATTTTATTCTTCGCCCAAGTAACAAACGTTAAAATCTCTCATATCCTACCACTCTCCATCCCACAAAATTTCCACAATTTATAAACTCCCTCCATAATATGATCCCCACCACCTTATTGTCACTTTCTTTTAAATACCCTATATGTAGTTATCACCGTACTGTCCCGTCTCAGTGCCTATGTTTGTGCTGTCCCTGCCTTTTGAATGCCCTTTTTCAGTCATGCCACAAGTTCAAGACTACCAGTGCTTTTAAGCTCAATTTCTAAGGCTCTCCACCAAAAAAAATCTCTTGATTTCCCAATGAAGTAATTGCCAACCCTACCCCCTTTTCTCTCTCTACCTTGTGTATCCTCAGTATGCTTCTTTTTTATTTTATTTTATTTTATTCATTTTAGAGAGGAGACACAGAGTGAGAGAGAGAGAGAGAGAAAGAGAGAAAGGGGGGAGGAGTTGGAAGCATCAACTCCCATATGTGCCTTGACCAGACCAGTGCAGGGTTTTGAACTGGCGACCTCAGTGTTCCCAGGTCGACGCTTTATCCACTGCGCCACCACAGGTCAGGCTCAGTATGCTTCTTTTATAATATTTCATTTATCCTGAGAGGTGAGGGAAGACAGGGACACACAAAACTAGAAAGCACAATTCAAAGTAGGATATGGAAGGCGTAGGGCACATCAGTGTTAGGGGAGTCACCTATTTCAGCCACCTTATTTTACAGGCAAGGCCTTAAAAACTTATGTTGATAGAAACTGCTGACTGTGACTCCAGGCTATTTAATCAGTACTAGTAATAAGCCTCACCCAAGCATACACTGACAATGCTAAATAGATACAAAACGTAATAGAAAACTTGGAAACCAAGCTATGAAAACTTGCAAAGAAGGACCTTAATAAAGTGTTAAGATATGTTTCACTGCATTTATATAGGATTATGTGTTTATGTGCATGTGTGTATATGAGTGTGTACATGAGAGAGTGACAGATACAAAAGATATATATGTGTAAAGGAATGTTCATCAAAGTACTAAAAATGCTTATGTTTAAATGATAACATTTGTTCTATGCAATTTTGGTATCATTGAAAATATTTAGAACAAGAATGTATTATTATATATGATAAATAAAAACACAAAGGGTTGAGATAATATTTAGAAAAGAAAATGAACTTACTTACTCCAAATATTTGCTTGGGAACTCTATCATAGATTTTACTAAAAGACCCCTATCATTTTATTTCCTTTTTAAAGTTTCCATTTGGATGATATTTTCAGGAAGGAGTTTATAACAAGGTAGTATAGACAGAACCAACTAGTTTCTCTGCTCCTTTGAAATTCAACTTTCATTAAATGAAACCATTACATGACCATATATGCCAACATAGCTGAAAAATCTCCCATGTTTAACAACTTGTGTGACATTTTTATAAGCAATTTAAAAATATTTCCCAAAGGGACATTAATGGACTGAAGGATCATACTTTAAATGAGGCCCATTTAAAGGTCACCCTATACTTAGGGGACCTTCCCGAGACCAGGCACACTGTAAGTAGTAATGGCATTCCTGATTGCCCCACTGATCATAGTTCACTAACTGACTGCTTTTCATTCCAGAGAAATGAGAATTCTATTTAAACAACGTGTTTTAACATTTTGAGAGCAACAGATTTCTTTTTTTCATTAGCAAGTTCTTTGTTTGTCCTGGTTTTCCTCAGACAGTACACATACTTCTGCCTAGTTTCAACATCTGTCCCACCCACTTCACACAGCCCATGCCAATGTGCTTATCACAATTCCATGAAATTTTAATTTCGGCGAAATCTATTAGTTCACTCTGTTGCGGCAGTGCCACATGGTACAAAGAGCATGGACCTTGGACAGACAGACCTGGGCTTGTGCCTTGGTTCTACTTATTGCCGAGTGGCTTAATTTCTTTGAACCTCCGTTTCCTCATGGAAACTTGGAGCAAGTCTAAATCCTGATTGTTGTGGGAATTTAGAGAGTCACTGAATGTGTCTGTAAAATGCTTAGCAAGTGACTGGCATATTGTAGATTCTTTACAATGTGTAGCTATTCAGAATCTAAATAAGACCACTCTGGCTTTTCTCCAAAGTAATACCACAGTTCTCTCCATAGCTCTTGTCTATTGTAAAATTAATCATTTAGTTTAGTTTTTAAAAGTACCTCCATCGGCAGAACATTACTATAACAATTCTATGAGGGACACATACAAAATGTCCCTATTTAACAGACAAGAACAATGAAGCTTGAAATGTAAGTCTTAAAGTTCCTAAGGTAGGAAGAGGGGAGATTAATAGTTAAGACCCAGTTACTCAGAAATGAAGACAAATTTTCTTTATAGCATATTCATGCTGCCTGCTTGCTTTTAACTGGTAATTTACAATGACTTTCGCAAGTCTTACTTGAAGTTTACCATACAGACACAACTATATACTCATACCTAAAATATATTTACACATGAGTCCCTACAATATGTCAAGCATACCATTTGGAATTTAAGCAAACATCATATCACATAATCTGGGTAGCAATTCTTTGCGGTAGAAGTAATCTCCATTTTACAGGAAAAGCCAATTGACTTACCTGTGGTCACACAATCACAATACTATGTATATCAAAATACCAAATTGTACAGCAACTCCACTATTGGCTATTTATCTGAAAAAATCCAAAATACTAATTCAAAGAAATATATGCACCTCTATGTTCATCATAGCATAATTTACAATAGCCAAGATATGGAAGCAACCTAACTGTCTGTTAATAGATGACTGGATAAAGATGTGGTATACAGTGGTACTTTGAGATATGAATTAAATTCGTTCTGTAAATGAGCTCATAAGTCAGTCAACTCATATATCAAACTGCCGATACTGGACCTGTGCACCAACACGCCAACTAGTGGCAGCTTCCTGAATCACGATTCGTATCTCGAAATTTCGCTTGGATTTCGACAAAAATAAGGACTGAGTCGCAGCTCATATCTTAAAAAATTTGTATTTTGGTCTGTTCGTATCTCAAGGTACCATTGTATGTATGTATGTATGTATGTATGTATGTATGTATCTGTGTATGTATGTATGCATAAAGCCAGTAATCGAGGCCACTATCAGAGCCGCCTGGCTCATACAGGTTCACATTAGATTCAGACAGTCAGTAATAAAACAATGGAGCCAAGAACTGGTGAGCCATCAGCTTTAATCCTAGCTTGCCCATGGCGGGCAAGTAAAACACACACTGGGCTCCAAAACCCACTCATTCAGTGCTCACAAAGCTACTGACTTATTCGAGTTTCCTAGAATCAAAGGTTTCTAGCTCACCAGCCTTATTCACCTCTGTTCCCCATCTCCTTCTCTCTGCACAAACTGGCTTCTTCCTCAGCACTCTGCCATCTTGGCTGCTTCTCCTGGCCTCCTCCACGTGGCCTTCTCTGCTCTCCTCTCTTAGGAACCAAGAGAGAGCAAGCTTCCGGTCTGCCCCACTTTATAGTGTAGAAATCCAAACCTTTAATCCAATCTACAAACAAGAAAGTCTCTGATACAAAGTTACTTATCTGAGGCATAATGGGAGGACTTCTCATGAGAGTGCACCACCACATCATCCAATCAGTCAAGGGTGTGGGGAAAAGCTTACTCTTAACATTAAGCCTTAGGCTATAATGACCCGGCCTGCCCACAGCCTGTCCCCCAACACACATTAATACCAATGGACTTCCACGTGGGCAGTGCCATCTTTAACAAAGTGAGAATAATATATTTTATCTTCCCAACAGCAGTATGTATGTATGTATACACACACACACACACACACACACACTGGAATACTACTCAGTCATAAAAAGAACAAAATCTTATCCTTTGCGACAACATGGATGGAACTAGAGGGTATTGTGCTAAGTGAGATACGTCAGACAGAGAAAAGCAAAAACCATACAATTTTAGTTATGCATGTTATCTAGAAAGCAAAATAAATGAACTAACAAAAGAGAAGCAAAGTCATAAATACAGAACTAGTGGTCTTCACATGGGAGGGGGATGGGAAAAATAGGTGAAAGTAATTAAGAAGTACAAATTGCCAGTAATGAAAATAGTCACAGGATGAAAAGTACCATACAGGAAATAGAGGCAATAATATTGTAATAACCACGTATGACGTCAGACAGGTACTAGACTTTTCAGAGTGAACACTTCATAAGGTATATAAATGTCTACACGTTATATTGTATACCTGAAACTAATATAATTTTTATGTCAACTATACTTGAAAAGTAAATAAAAAGTAACACTGCATTATATACTTGAAATTTTCTAAGGATTGATCTTAATTGTTCTTACCACATAGACAAAAAAAATTATGTGAGGTGATGAATATGTAAATTAGCTTAATTGTGATAATAATTTCACAATGTTATATATATCAAAACATCACATTGGATAGCTTAAGTATAAATATTTTCTTTTTATTTGTCAAGTATACCTCCATGAAGCTGGAAATAAGGTTAAACAGAAATTAAAAATAAAAAATCAAACTAATACATTAAATATTGCACTTTTTAATATAATTATATGTGTTGGGGTGACATTGGATAATAAAATATGTTTCAGGGGGGAGGGGAGGGGCACAAAGAAAACCAGATAGAAGGTGACAGAGGACAATTTGACTTTGGGTGATGGGTATGCAACATAATTGAATGATAAGATAACCTGGAGATGTTTTCTTTGAACATATGTACCCTGATTTATTAATGTCACCCCATTAACAAAAAAAGAAGAAAAAAAAGTATATATTTCTATGACACATGATCTGTGTATATTTCATTTTATACTTCTAACATTTGAAAGGAAAGCATTTTTATAATTTCTGAGTAGAAAACTAAGCAGTTGAGATAGTGCTAAACTAATGAATCTGACTGAGGAGTTACTGTGAAGTGAAAAATGTAATCATCCTTCAAGCTGTCCTGCCTTTATGAACTCAAAATTCCACTTGAGAGGAATCATCCAGAAATTTCACATCAGCAGGACTGAATTTTCCACCTTTCAACTAGATTTACTGTTGTCAGCCACAGCCTAGCTGTCATGAACTCCCAATTCTGTTTGGGTTAAAATTCTGTTTAAAAGGTAAAATTTATTAAGAGTAACTTCAGGGGAAATCCTGACACAAAACCCTATTGTCCACAGGATCTGTCTTTGGGGTAGATTTTCTCAGGTAGAACTCTGGGAAGACACTAAACTTTCTGGTGGAAAACAAGAGGAATCAGAAGAAATTGTAGGCTTCTACTTTGGCTGAAGAAACAGGCTTAGGAGTTGGAAACATTTCTTGGGAGAGAAAAATGGTATTTTTAGCCTTTTTTTCTTTTTTAAGTAAGTTGGCTCAACTAAACTTTTCTGCCCTAATTTGGACATATGCCCTTGGTGCTGTACTCTCAGAGCAGATCTTACTCTGTGGGTGTATAACAAACGTCTCTCTTGGGGTGGGGTGAGATGAGGATGGCATTTGGGCATTGCTTCCTGTCACTCTCACCTGCTCAGCCAGGGCCCTTAATTTTCTGTACGCTTGCCTCTGTTTAAATAAGCCCTAGTTAGTATATCAATGTGCCAATATGATAATTGCGTATTCCAGGGGAAAGAGCCAGCTATTCTATGCCATGCAGGACTTTCCAATTTTGGGATAGCTGTCCTCTTAACAACTTCTAACTGCAGTCTTGTCATTCATTAAGATGTGAAGAAGCCTGATGTTTTACCTGTTTCATTCCTCTGTATCCATTGGAAATCAGGTGTCAGAAATGAGTGAGTTAGGAAAAAATAGAAACTACAAGAAAATGCTCTGACAATGTCATTAACAGAGTTACAATCAGGGTTTTAAGTGTTTATTACTTTATGTCATCATCACATCACATTCTTCTTCCCAATCCCTCTGTTTCTAGCCTATCACCTCTAGTTATGTATGGCATCAAGACCTCAGAAGTACCACTGGTTTATCCTCTCTTTTATTTTTCCTTCAGAATATCATTCACGTCAGTCCTTTTCCTCTCTGTGCTTTGCCAACAACTTGACCAGGTCCTCAATCATTCACAGTTAGTCTGTGGTCATTTTCTTCTGACTGGCTTCTCTGTCTCTTGACTAGACACTTCAGTTAAATTCATCTTCTTTAAATGCCATTTTTATTATGACATTTATTTTTCTTTTCTTTTTTTTAGTAAGCGAGAGGTAGAGAGGCAGAGAGACTCCCGAATGCACCCGGAGAGGAATCCACTTGGCAAGCCCCCTAACAGGTGATACTTTGCCTATCTGGGGCCACTGCTCTGTTGCTCAGCAACTGAGCTATTTTAGTGCCTGAGGCGAGACCATGGTGACATCCTCAGTGCCCCAGGACCAACCTGCTCAAATCATTGGAGACATCGCTGCAGGAGAGGAAGAGAGAGAGAGAGGGAGAAGAGGAAGGGGTGGCGAAGCAGATGGTCACTTCTCCTGCATGCCCTGACCAGAAATTGAACCTAGGACTTGCACACTGTGGGCTGATGCTTTACCACTGAACCATCTGGACAGAACTTGATTATATTTCTTAATCTGAGTACCTTTAACAGTTTTCTGTTTCCTAAAAGTTCATTGCTCTGTTTTTCACCTCTCCATATTATGCCTTCATCTCAGTTTTGCATCCTGTACTGTTTGCTGACACATCTCTCTTAACCCAATCCATTCATCAAGAACTTATGTAGCACCCATGGATGCTTGCACCTCCCAACACAGGATCTGCCACATATAAGAGGAGTTCAATTGACTTGTTGCATAAATAAATACAAATCAAAGAAACTTTCCCTTTCCCACTTCTTTCTACATAGAATGGCCTTTACCCATCCTATTCAAACCCAATGATCCTTCCAGGTATAGGTCAGGCCCAAGCTCCCCTAGGAAGCCCTCTCCTACCAGTCTGGTCATTTGGTTTCATTTTTCTCTGAGGTCTTTATGACATACGCTACCTTTACTCTACCACAAAGTATTTTATTAGACACCAATTTATTTTTTAATTGCTTTATTGTTTGTTTACACAGTCCAATAGTTCAAAACAGAGCTCAAGTTTTATAGAAAAATATTACCCGCATTGTGCCATTTTTCATTCTTTACATAAACCCACAATTAGTCAGGGCTAGTGAGTGTTACTGGACAGTTTAGTGTGTCTACCCAGCCACAACCTCATTTGATAGAATATTCTTTGCCCCAGTTTTGGCTGTACACACCTTGAATATACTCTTGGGACACAGCTTATTTGACCAGGGTGAACACCTGAATCAAAGTTTGGCTATCCAAACAGCTACAGAAACATAAGCTGTAGTTTTAAGTCTGGTTCACATATATTGACAAACTGAATTGTTGAAAGCAGAAAGGAAGAGGCAAATTTCTTGCACACACCATCACTGAGTCACATTAATGGTGGGCCTTCTGGTAAACACTTCTGCTCTCTTCTGAGACCTTCAGCCTTAGCTTCCAGGGTGCACAGCCATACTACAGGTCTTCTATGACATTTCAGTTCCACCAGATTCTGAAATACCCTCTCCCTGCTCTCTAAGTTAGTTTGGTAACTCTACAGAATAAAAAAGAGTCTTGATTAGTCTTTTCTTGGAAAATATTCTTCTTTAGAACATGACCAAGATTTTGTTCGCCTCCCTGGCTCTTTGCCATGTGCTTTGACTCTTTGTTCCTTGACTCAGTCACTGTCATCATTTTTCCCATGCTTTCCTTTTCTTTCACCATGAGATCTTATTCCAGAATGAGAACTAAAGAAAACTGAGGTCCCAAAGCTCCATTAAATCATACCCATTTTGTGAGCCATGGAACTGAATAAACCCAAAGTATTAATCTGTTACAGAGGCAGCAAAATATTTGTTAAAAAGCCAAACATAATGTTTTCCAAAAAGCTTACATGGAAATATTGGAGCCAGAATTGAGTATGTATCCTTTCTACAACTACTAATACAGGACAAAACCTCAGTACCAAAATCTTGCATAAACACAGATCCAAACACTTGATCGTATTTCATTTGTCTGATCCTCTGACATTAACATCTTTTCTGGTTTTAAAATGCAGTGCTTGACAGTGGTAACGATCTTTAAGTAATGCTGTTTTTACATCCATGTTAAGAGTCGTTGAGAACATGAACTCAGAAGCTATGTTTTGCGATTTGTTGCTATAGCTGTGTGAGCTAGGGCAAGATTTTATCCTTTCCATTTTTCATCTTCTCCATTTGTAAAAGAAGTATAAATCAGGCCCTATTCCATAAAGTCAAAGAAATAGTAATGTCAATAATATGTACAGCGCTTAAAATAGTGCCATGTATGATAAGCACTTTATTCAACTTAGCTATAAAAGGAGAAGGAGGAAGAGTTCCTCTATTTGGTCCTCATAATCACTCTGTGAGGTAGGCTGTGCAGGTTTATTACAGGTAATTTATTTTTGAGGGGATCAAGGCCCAGAAAGAATAACTTGTTAATAGTATGTAATTTTAAAGTACAGATAGAAATTCAGTCATTTAAAATTCCAAGTCCAAAACTGTTTGATCATTAGTAGACACCCCAGCCCTCAGTTTGGGCACATAATCTCAGTTCAGTCAAAATTGTTTTGCTAGAAATTTGGAGACCAGAAGAAGAGTAAGAGCAAACATAAGAATAAGAGGAAGAGTAAGAAACCAAATCTGGCTAGAACTCAAGCATGGACACTTGGAAATTGTGGGTAGCCATGTTTCTTGAGCATCACCACATTCCACACTGAATGGCTACTGAAGAACAGCTGAGAGATAAAAAGTGAATTAATCAGTTTATTTGCCAACAGATTTTTGTCAAATCTATTTTCAGCACCTCCTGATAGCTAGCGATATTCTTTTGGAGAGGGGAGAATTCCATAAGACAACCCTTAACCTTGGTAAGAAAATGCTAACTAAAGAGAAAGAGCACAGACACTAGACTGGAGTGTTTGTATTCAAATCACACGTTTACCACTTACTAGTTATGTGACTTTGGCTAAAAGCTCTGGTGTCATTTTCTATAGTTACACAATGGGGATGGATGGCACCTACCTCATCAATACTGTTATGAGGAGAAAATGAGATAACTACAATGCTTTTAAAGTAGTGCCTGGGATTGAAAATGCTCAATCACTATTAGCTGCCTGTTGGGCAAATGAGCTTGCAAAATGTATGTTTTTTGAGTTTGCTCACTTTTACCATTAAAGAATGGTGCTGGGCAGTGCCAGGCATGTGATCTGTGAAATTGCAAATTACCTTCCTGTCTTGCTAATGGTTGCTGGAGGAGAGGTTTTTGCACCAGAAAAGTTTTGAAAAAAGAGACAGAGAAGGGGAAGAAGAGAAAGAAGCCGAGATGGCAGGGAAAGGCAGAAAGAAGCCATGGTTGACAGAGAAAGAGAAGCCATTTTTTGCAAAGTGAAAGCAGAGAAGGGAGAAGGTGTGCAGATAGGGAGGTGAGGGGCTTTTGTGAGCTCCACTGAGACTGGTGGGCCTTTGATTCTAGGAGGAACCAGAGAATATTCCCATTATTGTGGAACTGGATAATGTGTCAGTAGCTTTGTGAGCTCTGAATGAATGAAGAAGAAAGTGTTTTCCCTGTGTGTTTACTTGTCAACCAGTATGAGACTTGAATAAAGGAATAGCCCACCATTTTTTGGCTCCACTGTTTTTTTTTTTACTGTCGGACCAAATCTAATGAGAACCTGCAAGTGAATGGCCATGATGGTGGCAACTACTGGCCATACACTACCCCTCTGCTTATAATAAATTCTCCTATGGGGCTTAAACCAAGTTAAAATGGTTGGCAAATCAAGAGGTTTAGAATATCATCTTTCAAGCAATCCAACTTGAAATCAGTCATTTGTCTTCTCTTTTTCCTTAATTATTCAAATCTAGTCAGTCATCAAGTCCTACTGGTTCTAGCATTGTGATTCCTTCTGTTACTTCTTATTCCATATACCTGCATTTCATCACATTTGGCTTACTGGATTGCCTATGTGTTTATCTTTTACATTGTTTCCTGAGCAAATGGCCGTCGGCACAGAAAAATGTAGAATGAGGCTGTAGAAAATGTAGAAAAATGTAGAATCTGCCATATCTGTGTAACTAGTGTTCATTTTAGGTAGGAAATGTGCTATTTTATTCCTCATGATTGCAATTTAAAGAACAATGTCCAATTTAAAGAACAATGTCCAATGTCATTAATCTAGTGTTCAAATTCCTTCCCAATCTGGCCATTACATGGCATTGTTTTCAATTCCCAGTTCATACCTGCCATTACTTACATTTTACCATTACTAAATTGATTATTCACGTTCCTTAAATCTATATAGTCTTTGAGTATTTTAATAATCTGTTCCCTCTGTAATCTTTCCAGTTTATCAAAATCCTACTCATTCCACAAGCCCAAATCCAGGATTTTGTCTTCCAAGAAGCTTTTCAGATGTTCCAGACAGATTGATGGTCCTTCCACTGTGCACACATCTGTCATATAAACCTTCATCATGCCCTCTACTTTTTCTATTGGCACAGAGCTGACTATGTACACCTCTCTCCACCATTGAGCTAGTCTGTAAGTTAATAAGACAGTTAAGCCATCCTTTCCTTCAGGAAGCCTTCCTTAAACCCTCTTGTTGATTATCTCCCTTCTTGTGTAATCCTTTGCATAGTCATAGCATATATGTATAGTTATATAGACTTTTTTTTAAAATGAATTTGAACAACATCTGTTACAATGTTCATTTCACATATTATAAGCTCCCTAAGGGCAGGAATTCTTTTTCACCTTTGTGTACCTACACTTAGTTCAATATCTGGTACATAGTTACCTCTCTTTGCTAGCTGATTTAATTGAACTAGAGGGGAGAGACTCTCTAGGTCAACTTTTCTGTTTCTTACTTAGCTATGATGGACACTCACATTGTCTAGATGTAAAACCTGGGGCAGCTGAAGCTATCTTGCTAGGCAACCAAGGATA
This sequence comes from Rhynchonycteris naso, assembly GCA_037038555.1. Classification (NCBI taxonomy): domain Eukaryota; kingdom Metazoa; phylum Chordata; class Mammalia; order Chiroptera; family Emballonuridae; genus Rhynchonycteris; species Rhynchonycteris naso. The sequence continues at coordinate 304,014,289 of CM072995.1, read as the reverse complement.
AAATTCTTGGAGAATCAACCATATATCTGAATATTTTGTTAGATAAAATCACATATTTCCTTATAGTATAAGCCATGGGAAGTGGACACTTTCTAATATTTGCATCTGACAGAATCCTAATAGATAAAGGAATAGGGAGCAATAGCAAGGGAATGGGGATATTACATGGAAAGAGGTTTATGGATGCCATTGGTTGGTTTGTACCCACACCCACTTCTTAAGCTTTGACTGGCATGGGAATGGAATTACAATAATTTCAATTATTACATCAAGATTAAGCACTTAGGATAGAACAAAGTTAAAAATCAGATCAGCAAAAAGGCTGGTGAGGAGAGGTAAAGAGTATAGAGGCTGAGACCTAAGGTGACATTCTTCATAATCCAGATTCAGTAATATTTTAAATGACAATCATTCAGGTAGACTCTATGAAGAGAAAAAATAGTCCTTAGCACATCCTGTTCTTTTTCTGGCTTTTATTTGCTCATTGGTAAATTTAGAGACACAGGTAGACATCCTTCAGGTGATGTGAACTGACATGTTGCTTAAAGGCTACAACTGAGGGATTTGTTTTTTTTCTTCTCCCCGAAAGTCATAAAAGAAAGCTGCAAATAGGTAAATATTGGACTATCCAAACTATGTTATTTTCTACTAAATAAAAAGAGACAACTTTTACATGTGTTATCTTCAGGTCAAATCCTAGGTCTCTGGACAGAGACTGTAACCCAGACAAGTTGAACAAAATTGTGACTTGAAGTGAAACTGCTTTCCTTCCCATGAGGCATTGAGTGTGTCACAGGGAAAGCATTATCCAGTCCTTTCCCAGGATATGGGTTTTGTTCTATTAATTAAGGAAAATAAAAAGTTGGGAAACTGCCCTGTGTATACATTAGAGAGAACACAGTTTATTTCTCTACTCTAAATTTGCACCACACAAACATTCTTCTTGCATTGGTAATTCTCACCGTAGCCCCGTGTGAATGGCACCATTATAATTTTGCTTTTGCAGTTGATGAAACTAAGAATTAGGGAGGTGAAGTAGCTGGCCTAATATTACAGTGTAAGTAACCATCTAGCACATTAGGTATGACTACAAAGTGAAGGAATAGCGATTTGGATGCAGGTTTGCTTGACTCCAAAGTCTCTATCTCATGGGGGTCTATCCACCAAATCTCATCCACCTTTGACTTCTATGGTCTACTAAAATTTAACATCTAGGCACATCTAGAGAGACAACATAATTATCACCTAAACTGGAATATGTTTGAGAGTGAAGGGGAATACTATTAAAAATTACTTTGGAACAACAGACAAAAATTAGAGAACTGTCCCAAGGAAAACCAGGGTGTGTCATCCTAGCTGTATGTCTACTTGAGGAAAGAACATAGACTTAGGAATGAAACAGTCTTGAAATCTAATCCATTTTTTTAAATTTTATTTATTATTATTATTTTTTTATGTGTGTGTGACAGAGACAGAAAAAGAGCAAGGGACAGATAGGGAGAGAAAGGCAGGAAGGGAGAGAGATGAGAAGCATCAATTCTTTGTTGTGGTACCTTAGTTGTTCATTGATTGCTTTCTCATATGTGCCTTGACTAGGGGGCTACAGCAGAATGACCCCTTGCTCATGCTGGTGTGCCTTGCTCAAACCAGATGAGCCTGCACTCAAGCTGGCAACTGTGGGGCTTCGAACCTGGGTTCTCTGCATCCCAGTCCAACACTTTATCCACCTCTACCGCCTAGTTAGGTTCTAATACAGGGGTCGGGAACCTATGGCTCACGAGCCAGATATGGCTCTTTTGATGGCTGCAGACATCTGATTTGCAGACAAATCTTTAATTAAAAAAATAATGTTAAAAATATAAAACATTTTCATGTATTACAATCCATTCATTTCCTACCACTCATGTTCATGGTTGCGGGTGGCTGGAGCCAATCACAGCTGTCCTCCAGGACAACATCAAATTTTTATTGGATAATGCGTAACGTACACGGGTTGTTGTGAGGTCAGGAAGTAAAATTCCCTCCTTAAAATGAAGTAGTCAGCTAGCTAATTGCAGAGACCCTTTTGACAAAGAAGATGGCTAAAAGAAAAAAAGATGAGGAGTATCATACTTTTCAGCAGGAATGGACAGAGGAATTTGCCTTTGTGAAGAAAGGTTCTGCAGTGTGTCTAATATGTAATGACAAAATTGCATCGATGAAACAGTCAAATATAAAGCGGCACTTCGACACACATCATACCACATTTGCAATGAAATGTTCAGCGGGGACAGCAGGAAGAAAGCATGTCAAGAGCTACTGTGCAGAGTGCAAGCTAGTCAGCAGCAACTCTGTGTTTGGACCCAACAAGGTGACTGGAATTCGGCTAGCTTTGCTGGTGCTTTAGCAATTGTGAGAAATAGAAAGCCATTCACAGATGGAGAGTATGCCAAAACATTCATGCTTGATGTTGCCAATGAACTTTTTGACGACTTTTTGGATAAAGACAAGATAATCAAACAAATAAAAGACATGTCTCTCTCTTTTTTTTTTAATTTATTTTTATTTTATTTATTTTAGAGAGGAGACACAGAGTGAGAGAGAGAGAGAGAGAGAGAGAGAGAGAGAAAGGGGGGAGGAGCTGGAAGCATCAACTCCCATATGTGCCTTGACCGAACCAGTGCAGGGTTTTGAACTGGCGACCTCAGTGTTCCCAGGTCGACGCTTTATTCACTGCACCACCACAGGTCAGGCAAGACATGTCTCTTTTGGCAAGAACTGTTCACGATCGTACCATCATGATGGCAAATCAAATTGAGGCAACACAAGGGAAGGACATTAATGCAGGACCATTCTTTTCTCTCGCTTTGGGTGAGTCAACAGATGTAAGCCATTTATCCCAGTTCAGCATGATTGCAAGGTATGCTATCCTTGACACACTACATGAGGAAAGTCTTGCTGTTTTGCCTATGAGAGAGAAAACAAGAGGGGCGGGTTTATTCAAGTCTTTCAGTGAATTTGCTAAAGAAAATAATCCACCGATGGGTAAACTTGTTTTGGTGTGTACTGATGGTGCTCCGTGCACGGTGGGGAAAAACAGGGGATTCGTATCACTTCTTTGTGAACATAGAAAGAGACCCATCCTAAGTTTTCACTGCATCCTACATCAGGAGGCGCTTTGTGCTCAGATGTATGGTGAGCAGCTTGGTGAGGTGATGTCGCTGGTCATTCGGATGGTCAACTTTATTGTTTCCCAAGCTTTAAATGATCGTCAGTTTAAAACACTGCTGGATGAAGTTGGAAATAATTATCCTGTTCTGCTTCTGCACAGCAATATTCATTGGTTGTCAAGAGAGAAGGTGTTCAGCTGTTTCACAGCTTTGTCTGAGCAAAATCCAGATTTTTCTTGAAATGAAAAATGTTGAGCATCCTGAGTTAGCTAACACTGAGTAGATCCTGAAGTTCTACTATCTTGTGGACATGACTGATCATCTGAACCATCACAATGTGAAAATACAAGGTGTTGGAAATACAGTATTATCTCTTCAACAGCAGTGTTTTCATTTGAAAACAAGCTGGAACTCTTCATTGCTGACATTGAAACAGGTCATTTACTACACTTTGAAAAACTGGAGAGTTTAAAGATGCATGCACAGCAAGTGACCCTGCTCAACATCTTGATCTTCAGCAGCAAGTGGGCTTCACATCTAATCTCCTGCAGTCATTCAAAGCACGCTTTGGAGAATTTCGTGAGCACACTTGTCTTTTTAAGTTCATCACCCATCTACACGAATGCAGTGGACAGCGCTGACCTGAGTTAAATCCCTGGTGTCTCTGTCAGAGATTTTGAGCTACAAGCTGCTGAACTGAAGGCCTCAGACAGGTGGGTGAATAAGTTTAAGTCACTGAATGAAGATTTGAAAAGATTTGCATGACAGCAAGCAGAGTTGTTGAGGTAACACAAGTGAGGAGAAATGAAAAAACTTCAATCCATGGACCAGCTGATTGTCAAAACTTGGAACCGCTTCCCATCACATACCACACACTGCAGCGTGTGAGTATTGCTGTACTGACAATCTTTGGCTCTGCGTATGCATGTGAGCAGTCTTTCTCCCATCTAAAGAACATTAAGACCAACCTACGATCACATTTAATGGATGGAAGTCTCAACACCTGCATGAAGCTTAACCTTACCATGTATCAACCAGACTACAAAGCCATCAGCAAAACCATGCAGCACCAGAAGTCACATTAATGGTATGAAGTACTTTATTCATCATTGGTTAGCAAAAGCATAACAACGTTATTAAAAAGAATTCAGACTTATTGTACTTTAAAAGTGTTGGTCTTACATAAAATGCACACATTTACTTGTATTTAGTGTTAAACATATTGTTTGGCTCTCACGGAATAATATTAAAATATGTGGCATTCATGGCTCTCTCATCCAAAATGGTTCCCGACCCCTGCTCTAATCCATTTTTTTTTTTACAGGGACAGAGAGAAAGTCAGAGAGAGGGGCAAATAGGGACAGACAGACAGGAATGAAGAGAGATGAGAAGTATCAATCCTTAGTTTTTTGTTGCCATTGCGACACCTTAGTTGTTCATTGATTTCTTTCTCACATGTGTCTTGACTGTGGGCCTTCAGCAGATCGAGCAACCCCTTGCTGGAGCCAGCGACCTTGGGTCCAAGCTGGCGAGCTTTTGCTCAAGCCAGATGGGCCAGTGCTCACGCTGGTGAGCTTGGGTTCTTGAACCTGGGTCTTCTGCATCCCAGTCTGACGCTGTATCCACTGTGCCACCTCCTGGTAATGCTCTAATCCATATTTAAAAGCTCAGTTTCTTCATCTCCAAGATGATAATAATCAAATCCTTAAATATCTATAGATTAAAAAGCATTATCAAAGCTCATGATAACTTATGCTCAATAAATGTAAACCCCCCTTTTTTACTGTCCCCCGTCCACTCATATCTTATTTTCTATACCTTGTGTTTGTATAAGTATCCACATCCCTATCTTTATGTCCCAAGTATGCGAGGTAGAAATCTTATAAAGTCAGGTTTCCCTCTCCCAGCACAGGTAGGAAACCTTACTGGCACTCGACATATACTTGATGATTTGACTGCTGGGAAAATAAATGACATATAGCATTTGACAATAACAATCTTTCATTTTTTTGAAAAATGAATTATATCTAGACTTTCCAGTAAACAAGTAGATTTTCTATGCATTTCTGGGCATTCATATGGGGACACTTCTCTACTTTGTTGTATCATTAACGTCATAGTTAATGGTATTGTATCAATTTCCTCACAGTGCCCAGGTGGGTTAAAAAAAATAAAAAGAGGCCAAAAACATTCTTTTATGAGGATTTCCAATAGACTGTATCAGAATTACCTGCATCCTGTAACAAATACAGATTCCTTGGGCTCCATCCCCATCCCTAAAGATTCTGGTTCCATCAGTATGGGGGGTACTGTGCACAGTCTTTTCTTCTCTGTTTATAAACCCACTAGCTGATTCTGACAAGCAGACAGGGTTGCACGACACTTTTCTGGAGCCTCCGGATGGTTCTTCTAAGTCAGCCATCCCATTAATTTAATCAATGAAGAAATAGTATTAGGCAATTAATTATGGCTGGGACTAGGTATAGAGGATACAGCTGTGAATAAAATAGGCCCTGATTTTGCCTAAAGCTTAAATTTTCAGACATTTCCAATATCAGGAGAATACTGGCTATATAAAAGAACCTTTGATTTATAAGGGATGAATTCACAGATTTTCACAAATTTCTAAAGCCAGAGTGAGGAAGTCTCTCTCATTAGCTAAATAATCGAGACCTTCAAGTATATCATGATAGAGTTGAAATCACAATTGTCAAATTTCTGAATGAAAAGTTTCTATCACACCCACAATAAAATAAGACTTGGTCATCACCTCATTTTCCTATTATCTGTTCTCTGAGTACCGTATAACCTCAGTCAAAGTATGTATTTCTACAGTTGCAATTTTCCCATTAGCTTATGTAATAATTTGACTAATTTACCTATATTACTGAAGTAGATGGCCCATGAGTGTGGCAACTGAATGTTTTCCATTCACCATTGCATCCTTTGTGTCTAGCACCGTAATTCACATAAATATCAAAAACCATTTGTTGAATGAATGGGTGAATAAATGACTGAGGCTCTTCTCCTAGATCATACTAGAACATTCACATTCTAAAGAATTTTAGACTTCCAGGGAGACCCCTTAGGAAATTCATTTTGCTTCTGATAAATCTAGCATTAGCCATACACACACACACACACACACACACACACACACACACACACACAGAGTCTAGGGAGCCTGTTGTGCATTCTGTTAAGTAAATATTTTCAGTGGAAATAAATATTCATAATTTAAAAATGGCTTTTGTTTCAAGAAAGAGTCAAAGCTCATGCTTAATAAACTATTTGAAAAAATGAAAATATTTGCATACAAGTTTTGATATGAATTCTTGGGTAAACAGTCATCGCCAAAATTCATTTTAGATAAGCTGTGTATTTTCTCTCTCTAACATCAGTATATTAAGACATCTGTTCAAACACCTTTTGTCTAACATTGTGTTATTTAAATGTTAATGTGTTAGAAATAATTTATCATTGTAATGTGCAATTCTTTCCTCATACAATTCAACTTTTTCCTATTGTCATTCGTACTTCTGTTTTCTTAATAAATTTATTGTTTTTCTCCCTTTGTGACCTTTTTCTTGCTTCTATGCTTACAAAATCCTTTTTTATCCTGAGCTTAAATAATTGTTTTTCTTCTTTTTTTTTTTTCACTTGGTATGTTATGTGTTTTTGTTTTCAATTTACACTCAACACTTTAATTTTACTTAAATATGGTATTTTCAGAACTCTCTAGTTTCAGTTTTTACTTGTTCTATTTTTATGTAGTGTGTGGGAGGGATTTTTTTTTCCTTTCTTTATTTAACCTTGTAATGTGGGGTTGTTGCTTTGGAGAACAAGTCATTCTCTCTCTTTTTTCACCTCTTTCTTCTGGCAAAAGAGCTATTTACATTTCTGTTTTCTTTTATCCTGTTTCTGATGGGTCTTAATGTTCTAATTAAACTTCCAAAATGTGTGATAACCCTGAAAGGGAAATGGAGGACAAGAATAAGTTTGGCTTGCTTTGAATCTCATGTATGAGTATTTATCAAAGATGAAGAGACCATTTCTCCTGTGGAGTTGCATGACTTGGAGAAAAGACCTTAGCCAATTCTTAGCTATAGATTGGCAAGTGTTCCCTATAAGACTGTAGATGGGTCTTTGGTTTTGGTTAATAGAGATGAAAAGAAGAGAAAAATTATTAAAATCACCTAATTTTTAGATGTAGAAAAACCCACACTTAAAAGGATAAACAATATATGTGACAGTACCTAATACAATGCCTGGCACATAAAAAGTGTCAATAGATTCTAGTTTGCCCAGCTATACCAAGTATAAAAGAAAAATATCTTTTCTGAGGGATTATATAGCAAAGAATATTGGCCTTAGAATCATATTACCAGGTGAAAAATTTCTGCTCAGTACTCACTAGTTGTATAACTTCAGGAGAATTACTTAATCTCTATTTTGTTTCCTCAATCTAAATGAGAATCCAGTTGTGTAGTATTGCGAATTACGTTTGGAAACATAAAAAGAAAACCAAAGATTTCAGTGGTTTATTTATTTTGTATGTAAAAGAATTACAGAGGGAAAACATCAGGGAATAGACACTGTCTTCTCATGTTATCAGGAACCGGGCTATTTCTATTCTGTACTCTTAGCAAGTGCATTCCATCCTTAAAAGTCATCCTAGAGTCTAAGACAGCTGTGAGAATTCCAGCCACTTTGTATATATTCTATGCATCAAGAACCTGAAATAAAATTGGGACTCTAAGGAAAATGCAGAGAATCACTAATGTGTAGGAATCTAGTAGTATCTGCCACATAATAACTCTTGTGCAGGATTGGTGAAATAATTAAACAGAATGATGGCTATAAGATGTCAAGGATGATGTCTGGGGACACAGAAATACTGAAGTACTTGATCAATATTGTTCAGTATTACAAAGCAAATCAGCCATAGTCAAGACCAGTATCCAGGTCTTCAAATCATCCCTATTTTTTCATTTCTCATGTATTAATGAATATCTTAATGAGTAAATCGTAGTGGGGATTCAGGGATTCCTACCAGTTACTAATATATATATGAGTTTTTAATGGGGTGAACTTCTGCTTGGTCCTTTTTTTCCAAGGCCTGGAGGTTTATAGATTCAGAAACCTTAATACGACAAAGGTTGTGTGTCTCTTGGAACAGACTTGCAGAAAATAAGCACACACAGGCTGATAACATAGTTACTAGGATTTTAATTTATTCATTTATACTGAGACATATATCTTTTGCCCACATATTCATTCCCTGAGGGTGACCTAAGTCTAAACCAAATTTTTATTTGAAAGTTATTAGGGAATATAATGACGGGACAAAGAAAATAAAATCAACTTAAATTGGAAAAGCACATCTTCCAGCTAGGTCACCTTTTCTCCTGTGCTGTGTTGGGGTCACACTGACTTCCTCCCTATCATCTGTAGTCACCATTTCTTACTAAAAATTAATTAAAATTAGCCTGTAGCCAGTCATTGCTAAACTCTGCTGACCATTTGATGTTGAATCTTATGCCTGGCCCAGCTGTACATAAACTGCAGTTCTAAAGACTTTCAGGGGAGAGGAGTAGTTTAGGAATCCATGTATTTACATTTCCCCCTGATGATTCTGCTGAACAGCTCTCCCTGACCTGCTTTTGGGGATCACTGCTTTAGTCTACAACTTTTAGCATCCTAGTACAGTTAACACATTGACATGAGAGGAAGTAGGAGAGAAGGGGACAAGGGAGAGCGCACAGCTCTTCTAAGAGAATATTTCACCCTGCAGTAAAGTGTTATCCTCTCCCAAACCTCTTTAACTCCCATTCAAAACTGTGAAGGACCTTATTCCTATTTGCCTTGAGCATTAATGCTGTATTGAGCCAGTTACTTGTGATGATTTGTCAGTATTCAGTAGACATATTCAGTAGCTTAAGTTGCAGACAGGTTAAGCTGGAAGGAGAAATGCTGAAGGAGCAGAGGGAGAAACAATCACTCTTGAGGGGGTTGATTAGGTAAAAATACAGGAAGCCAGTGACATACAAGTTCAGCCTTGACTAGCGAGTGGAATTTTGACAAGTGACAGATGGGAAACTGCAGACTAGGCAAATGGAACCCTATGCACACAGACACAGAGGTCTGACATGGGAGTCGGTCTCAGGGGTTTGGAGAAGCCTCTGCTGCGGAGGCCAGAATAAAGTAATACCGTAATTTGTTGTGAGTTCATGCACTTTGTTGGTTTTGTTCTTTGAGCAAGGTGATGTTCATGCACGGCTCATTTTGTGCACCAGTAAAAAAACATATACCTATGTCTTGAACTTGGAAAAATAAATCATATCTTATTTATCACTAAAGAAGTGTTCGGTGAATGCGCATATGAAACTGGTGGGTTCGGTATCTCAAAAAAGGTTAAGAACCACTGTGCTAACCATTGGAAGATGTTTTTTAGAGATTTGGGAGCCTGATCCAGAGCCATGTTTTATAAACTAGCAAAGGAATAATAACAGAGACAGAACAGATCAGGCCAAGCCCTGTGGGAGATTAAAGCTGGAAGTGAATGGTTCCATTGACTCTCAGCTGTCATAGATCAAGAACTTTGTTGGCACATATATTCCGATTCAGTAGCAGGACATCCTTTAAGAAATAAAAAGACCTGGAACGTTAATGTAAGCATATCAGCTTTTATTCTCAGTGATAAGAGAAGGTCTTGGAAGGTTTTAAGCAAATAAGTGATCTGACTGATATTTTAGAGGAATTACTCTGGCTATTGTGCTATAGCCAGAGGTAGAGGTAGGGGTGGCAAAGATGGGAATAGAGATGGCATCTTGAAACAGGTAGAAGTAAATTGGTGTGATGTGTTCTGATTCTGTTCACATTTTGAAGGTAGATCAAATGAGACTTATAAAGGTAGGAGAGAGGAAAGAAGAAAAGAGAGGAGTTAAGAGTACAGCTTTCAACTGAGTAATGAGAAGAATGGAATTCAGAGCAGACTTAGCAAAAATATTTTAGTATTTTAATACCTATTATAATTGCTTACTGGTAATCATTTTATAGTTCTTTATCATTACAATGGCATTTGTACATTACTTTATCATCAAAATAATCTTGAACATAGGTTTGGTGTTATCTTTATTTTACAGAAGAAAAAAAAACTATGTCTCAGGGAAAATAAATTACTTGGCCTAAGATCTCACAGTCAGTTGGTGATGGAACTCAAATTTTGACCCAGATCTGCTGGACTAAAATCTAGGTCACAGTCTGTCTGTTTGCCTTTTAATTTGCTGTTTGTCTAGTATTTATTCAGACTAAATGTACTTCGGCTTTCATACTGTTTTCTTATACTCCAACCTATGTAACCAAAGCAGCTAACAGCAAAGTCCATTCTCTAAGGAGAAACAGACACAAGGGAAAAGAGGAGAGAAACCCTTAACTATATGACTATACTTCTCTAAGAAACTGACCCTCTTAGTTATGCACTTGCAACATGCAAACTGCTGAGATATAGCAGAGTTCATTTAAAAGGAGAAAGTAACAGGGTGTCATGAAGGTAGCCTTTACATCAGGACCACATATTAGAAAACCCAGTTCAAGTTTTAGTATTCTAGTATATTAGCTGTTTGGTCATGTTCCTGTCAAAAGCTAATGCAGATCTTATTTAAGGTGGAACTTAACTATTATTAATTTCAATAATAATAATAACAATTCATAGGCACAAACTATCTTTTTTGTTTTTTGTTTTTTGTTTTTACTTTAGCCACCATTGATCTGCTGCAAAGGAGAATGTCCTTACTGATGAAAAGTCTAAGAATTAGAGTAAGTAGAGCTGGGGAGTGTTAGTAAACAGAGCAGAGGACATTTTAATTCCATTGCTCTTTGTAGAAAACTTGCATTAGTTGGTTCTAGGAAAAACCTGGGTCAAACCATAGTTTTTTCATTTGTATAGAATTTTGGCTCAGGCCCTGGCCGGTAGCTCAGTCAGTTAGAGTGTCGTCCTGAAACAACAAGGTTGTGGGTTTGAGCCCTGGTCAGGGCACATGCAGGAAGCAACCAATGAATGCACTTGCTCTCCCTTCCTCTTTCTGTCTCTCCACAATCAATCAAAAAAAAAAAAAAAGAATTCTGGCTCAAATTCATCAACTCTTGATCTAACGAAAAATCTATAATAAAAATGTAAAACGTGCTAAGCTTTCTCCTTTCTCTCTTCTTCCTTTCTGCACATTTTCTGCCCAGACACAATCTGCCAGACACACAGCGAAGTGAATTTATATTGAGTTGCTTCCCTGGCTCAGGTAGTTCCCTCTTTCTCAGCACTTTGTTCCTGTGAATGCTTTCCATTTGCATATCCTTCCTGAACAGCAGAGGAATGTGTTGGTAAAACTGAGTTAAAGTAATCAAAGTCATCCCTTGTACAACAGGAGAATAATGCAATAATTCTGATAGAGGACCATTTCCTTTAGTGTAAAGATGCTATCTCATGTAACCTTGCCATTGTATTGACAGAACGATTGTTAGCATATTGTCCACAGATGGATGATGTTAGTTAGCAATGGCTACAATCCCTTGGCCAGGGCTTCTGAGCCAGAAGTACATCAGACACATCTCTGGAGAATGTTAAAGAGAAATGCTGCTACACACACGTCTCACTCTTTTGATGCTAGTGTTTTCTAAGTTGGCAATTGCATAAGCACGATTATTTTTTATTTTAAAAAGGTATGAAACATTTTGCGTTCCATCCTAAATTATTCTCTCTAGGAAAGAAGATGGAAGGAAGATTTTCAAACTTGATTCCCATCTTCTAGAATTATTTGAATGTGGATGTTTCCTTGGCCTTAGCCTGCCAGTTAGTTATTCGGTTCTGCCTCTCTGGAATCCCACCCATTTATTATTTTTTTCAGTCACCTGTCATCATGGTATGCAAAAGAGAGGCTACAGCAAGAGGTCAAATTCTATGTGAATGTCTCAGTGGGCTTCTATGGAAGCTAATGTAATTCCACGTTGAGCAAGCAGAGAATCCAAAGAGAAGCAGTATGCTATAGCAGAAAGCTGCTGGGATGGGAGCCAGAAACTGGGTTTCAGTCTAAATCACAAGTGCTTTTGTATAGATTAAATGACATTACCTATGTTTCCTATCCAGTTACAAGCACATAGCAGATGCTCAATTTCTCCCTTTCTTGGTCCTGATGCCTTCATGAACTAATGGTGGCACTGGACAAATCAGTATATCTCTCGTGCGACGAGAGCCAAGAATGAAGAGTGTATATTTAGATACAGTGCTGTGAAGCACTATGCTAGATGTTAACATAAATTATTTCATTTAATCCTCATAGTGACATTTGTGCTAGGTATTATCATCCTGAGACCAATGAGACTCCAAGGCTCTGAGAATTTTAATAATTTGTTCAAAGTCATGAGAATTTTAAATGACAGAATTTCAGACTCCATTATCAAGGCCAATGACAACTGGAAATATGCTTCTCAAATTTTTCCTCATGAAAGAGAAATGTGAAAATACAAAATTATTTCACATCTGTTTTATCTTTAAAAATTACATGAATTTATTTGCATTCTATCCCATAATACTTTTTTTAAATTTATTGATTTGAGAGACAGAGAGAGAGAAAGGAGAGAGAAAAACACCAATTTATTTTTCAACTTATTTATGCATTCACTGGTTGACTTTTTATGTGCCCTGAGTAGGGACTGAACTCTCAACCTTGGTGTATCAGGATGACATTCTAATCAACTGAGCTACCTGGCCAGGGCTGTGATTTTTTAAAATATAAATGCCTTAGAGTTGTGTCTATCCTCTAGTTCCACAAGTCCCCTTCACAGCATTAGTTCCTAAATATTTGCACATTCAGAGATCTGGAAATAGTAAACTTTACCAGGTCATCTCAATACTGCAAATTTTAATGATTTATAGGTTTAACTAATTGTCCTGGTTATCAGGCAATTAGAATTATATAAGGAGTTGTTGTCAGTGTTACTTAGAAATGTAATACTGTAATTAACCATGAATAAATGGTCAAAGTCTGATTAATGGAAGCAATTTTCCTTGGCTGATGCAAGGGACAAGCTATTAGAGTTAACTGACTACACTTCCTAAATGTATCTCATATAGTCAAATACCATAGTTCTAGGTGGCCCATCTGAGATGTGAGATACTTTGAAGAAAGGGAGCGTGGCATTTCCTGGCTTCCATTCAAGTAGCCCTCTACTACAGCTGCAGCTCTTACCCTTTCTCCTCTTGCCCCTTCAGTTCCAACCAGTCTCTAGTTAGTTGCCTAATCCTGCTCATATCTTTGGAATAGTTCCTTCATTAATACTGTTTTAACTAAGGTTTGGGCTTGCCCACCTGTTTCCTGCTGAGTCTAACTTTTCCTCTTTCTTGAGCTTTTCCTCCGTTATCCAACACATACTGGACATGTCACCATAGTTTCACACTCATCTCAACTCCAAAACAGAACTCATCACAAACCTGCTCCTCCCAGTGTGCAGCCTGACGCAGTGATTGATGCTCTCTGTTAATCACCACACCCAGACACCTGAGTGTCATTTGAGCCCTTTTCACCTCACTGGCTTCATTCAGCCAGTTTGATCATTTTACATTAATTCTCCTTAATGTTTCCTAAAATCATCACTTCTTCACCATCTGCACAGTTTCTGCCCTCACTGTTTGTCAAGTAGATTGCCTCCTAATGGATCCACCTGCCTCTAGGTTGCCTTCCCCATCCTTTCCCATTGTTTTCTCTTATACTGCAATCATATTTTACAAAAATCTGTTCATGCCCTTTTGCCTGCGGTGAGGAGTGCATGATGCAGTGTGTAGATGGTGTTATACTGAATTGTATACTTGAAACCTGTATCATTTGGTGAACCATCTCATTCCAACACATTAAAACAAAAATAAACAAACAAACAAAAATCTGGTCATCTCAATCCACTCTTAAAACAATCCCATGGCTCCTTATTACCTTGAAAATAAAGCTTAAACTGCTTAGCAAAGAATAAAAGCATTTCTTTCTTTTTTCTTTTGTAAACTTCTCAGAGATTTTCTTGACACTTCCTCATAAGAACTCTACCTTTGAGTAATACCAAATCCCTCATGTTTATCACAGATAGCTGAATCCCACACTTGTGCATTTTAACACACTATTTCCTTTGTCAAGAATATCCTGTGCCTAGTAGTCCTTCAAGTCCTACCTCTAGCATCACCTTCTCTAGGGAACTTTCCCAGACAACCACAACCCCCACAACCAGTTGGGTGTGTATTAAGGGTTGCAGTGGCCCCTATCTTTCAGGTGATATAGTATGTCCCAGGGCAAGGTGTTCTGTCCTGATGGATAAAGTACCATTGTTTTATCTGTCCGATGTTGACAGAACACCATAAGCCTTATGCTTTCTCTTCTTAAGATACTACCTAGGCCTGGAATGAGGCCTGGGTCTCAAATGTGGGCTGTTCTGGAGGGAAGCATCAGAGCCAAGTCAAATGTTGGAATGGCTGATGAATCTTAGAATCAGAGGTTTTGAATGCCAGGTTTCCTGTTGACCAGCAGCATAGCTTTTAATCAAAGCGGAGAGAATGTTATACCAATGAATGCCTGCTTAATAGTTATATGGAGGTCTCAAGTTACAGAGGGCAGTTTGAAGCAATGGCATAAGTGAAACAGGCTCTAAATTTTGCCTTTGAATCAGAGCTAAGATTGAAGTACTTATTATTTCACCTATCACACAAATATTTTCTTTTTTACTTGTGAAATATTACTGCTGAGGTAGATATAATTTAAGCTTCCATCCATATTATAAAGTTTAGTGATTATTAAGCTAAAATCAACCAGAGGGACAATACAGAAATATGTTAGGGAAATATAGTGTGTATTTTTCAATTTTTGATTTGTGACCCCCTTTCACAACACCCCTCTTAGAATGTAAAAATCACAATTTTTAGGTAGTAATGATAAGTAATTTTATATTAAATTATTTATTTATTTTTGATCTTCTTTATGTAATAATTACATATTATATAATAGAATTTTTCTCTATTACTTTCAGTAATTGATATGTTTTATAGCTCTAGCCAGGACTTCTTTCTTGATCCCTAAACTCTAATACTCAACCATCTTCCCCAACAGACATCTCAAATTCATCATGTCCTCATTCTCTCTAAAAAAAATGTGCTCCAACAACAGCCTTTCTAACTCAATTAGGGGCAGCTTCATCCTGTTCCAAAAACCTTGGAGTTTTCCTCAACTCCTTTTTCTATAACAGACTACATCCAGTCCATCTGCAAATCTTGATAAGTCAGTCTTGCAGCTATATATGTAAATGATGACCACTTCTTATGATCTCCGCTCCCAGCACCACACCACGCTCTATAATCATTATCATTTTCTTGTCTGTTAATTGTAACAGCTTCTTACCAGTCGCCCTACTTCTAATGTTGCCATCTAACAATTCATTCAAGGACTTCAGACTGGTCCTCTTAAAATAAATCTGATAATGTTATTCTTCTGCTCAAAATACTCAAGAGTAAAAGCCTATCTCCATATAATGGACTAAGAAGCTCCATATGAGTTGACTCTGGGCTTGCTGAGATCACTCTCCTTGAGCCACATTATACTTGTTGCTGTTCCAGGCTTGCTCCTTCCTCAGAACCTTAGCTGTTACTATTTACTTTCCCTGGCATATACAGATAACTTCATGATTTGCTTCTGTATCACCTTCAAGTTTTTGATCAGATAAATGTAGAACTAAAATATTCTCTGATGAGCTTATTTAAAATTATTACCCTTTCCTGAATTTCTGTTTCCTTTACTTGCTTTCTTTTTTCTCCATATCATACTTTCTTACATACCTTAGACCTTGATTTTTAATTTTTGTTGTGTCTTCTGCCAACACACACATATTCATACACATAATAATAAGTAAGGTCCATGAAAACAATAATTTTTGTTTTATTCCTTGCTGAACTCCCAGAATCTAGAAAAGCACCCTGGCAAGTAACACTCATTATTTGTTGTTTGAACAAATTATATATCAAGACAAATTTCATCTCTTTTCTAAGTATTGAAAAGCTTCTTAAAATGTACTTAAATTATATTTGGAAGAAAAATCATGTTTTGATGATAAAATAAGACTTGAGATTTTTTTTTTCATGTTTAGTTTAGATACGGAATATAATTTAAGGCCAGTTGAAATAACACCACTTATTACAGCAAAGAACTTGCTTTCATGATTTGATATTAGGAAAAATACTTAGAATCTAAAAATAAATTGCATATATTTATAATGTTCATGATTTGTTTCTAAATTAACCAGACATCTTTATGTTTAAGTCAATATTCAGTTGAAAAACAATCAAAAGCAACCCACAGCTTAATAATTGTGTTTAACAGTCTGAATGAAGGCATCATAAACCCACACATGTCATTCTTATCAGCTGCTCATCTCCTCATAACCTTTTCTAATGTCCATGACTTACAACACTCGAGCTGTTTTTTTTTTCTGACAAAATGAGTTAGGTTCCTGGTGCTAGACTTTCCCCACTTCCCCACATGGGAGAATTGTGGAACCTTCCCCAAGGATGCCCTCCCTGGTTCCCCCCATTACTCTCCAGGTGTCCTTTATTCCAGGCTTGACACAGGTCCGTAAGGTCCTGTAAACTAAGGCCTCCAACGGGCCCAACCCTATCTCCTCTCCAGCCCATTTTAGAACACTCTTTGTGAGGCCACCAGCCTTTTCTTCTGAATTCTGTTAAGTTCCACCTGGCCCACCTTTGGGTAGAACAGACCTGTTGCCCTCTTCCAACCTCCTTCACCTGCAGTCGTTGCACTGGTTGTATAAATGGCAGTCAACTGGTTCAGGTCCCTTAAATTGGCTCCAAGGAAATAGGACAGGAGTTGTGTGGTCAAGAGGGAGGGATAAGAACCACTGGAGGACTAAGGACGAATATTTTTTTCCATTTTTAACTTTTTAGAAAACATAGACTCAATGGAAACAACAACAAACTTGCCAGAGAACTGACAAATGGCGGAAGTGAAACAGAAGATGGGGCGTAAGTTCCACAAATTCACCTACCTCGGTGAGGACCTCAGTGGACCGGGGTACTGGTCTAGGAGCAGGGCAGTTGGTGCAGCCCTCCGCAGGAGCCTGGCGTCGTCCACAGCTAAACCCTGCCCTGAGGAAGTCGCACTCCTGGCTGAAGCGCCTGCGCAAGGCCAAGAAGGAGGCAGAGCCCAAGGAGAAAGAAGCCCCAGCGGAAAAAGGCGCATAAGTGGAGCTTGATCACCTCTCGGGGTTTGTGGGCGTCCACAATAGCAAGACCTTAAACCAGGTGGAAATCAAGCCACTAATTGGGCGAGTTCTCCATTACCTATGAGCCCATGAAGCATGTCCCTGGCAAGGGGACCCCTTCATTCCTTCCACTGGGCACACCTCCACCTCCACCTTCACCTCCGCCACCGCCACCGCCACCACCACCAACCTCAAGTAGCCTGCCTGCCCTGCCAATAAAGGCACAGCTTCTCAAAAAACAAAACAAAACAAACCTAAACTAAAAACCTGTCTGAAGTTCGTCTTGGGCAACATGTAAATATTTAATTATTTTTTAGTTATTTATAATAGCTAAAGATGGGAAAACATTTTATATGTTAATCAATGGATAAATGTATAAAGAAAATGTGGAGCGTTGGATAAACATTATGTGGTGTATAAATATAAATATAATGGATTGTTATTTAGCCTTAAAAGAGGAGGAAATCCTGTCTTATAAACAAATTGGGTAGTTATATATCATGATGAAATTCACCTGCAAAATATTTAGGCTTAAGCTTTTTAGAGTTATTTTAATTTTTCCTTTTATTATATTCTGTCATTATTGGTATGAATTTTCTACTGGTATTGATTTCAACTTGATAATTTATATTTTCCTAGAATAATATTAATTTAATCTATATTTTCAAATTTATTAGTGTAGAGTTTTCCTAGTTTCATATATATATATATATATATATATTCTCTATATAGCTGTGATTTTTATTATTACTAATGTTAATTGAGGTTTCTCTCTTACTCAATTATGTTTAATGGATCTCAATGAATATCATTGTATTGGTCTTCTCAAATTAAAAGACAGGTTTTAATAATTTAAAATATTTTGTTAGATATTTGTTTTCTTGTATTAATTTTGGCTTAATATTAATTTGTATATTCTGTTTTATTTATTTTTAATATTTTCATTTGAATATTTATTTTCAGTCTATTTTTAAGTGTATGTATTTAGAGTAAAATATTTTCTTTGATCTCTATTATGGAGATTTTAATATGTAAGGTAGTCACTAATAATCTTCATTGGTAAGTAGGTTGTGATTTTAGGTAAGTTTTCCTCTTTATCCCAAAAAAGCACTTACAGAAAGATCCCAAATGAACAAACTTCTTTTGTATATGTATATATATTTTAATTTCAAAATTGTTTTCTGAGTCATTGAATGTAGCCTATATGATGTGATATTTTTTTAATTTATTAAGATTTTCTTTATCATCAAATCCAAGGTTAGTGTTTTTGAATGCTTCATGACAATAAAAAAGAATGTATATTATTTAACAGGAACAAAGTTTTAAATATATTTGGTTGATTGTTCTTAGTATTTATGTTTCTTGAGTCCTCTAAATTTTGTTTCATTTTAATTCTGCTCTTGGAATACAAGTAACTGACTCCTCACCATCTATTAATGAATGCTACTATCTCACACATTGCTTCATCTGAAACTGTAGGAGTTAAGGGAATCGTCCAACATGTATGATGAAAAAGGAAAGAAAAGAGAAACAAAAACCCTCAGTTGACCCCTGAGAGTAAAGTAAATGTGCTGGTAGAGTTCTGAAAAGACAGGAAATAGGGAGAAAGTGAATAATAAAACTAGCAAGACTTCCCACGGTTCAGTGAAATGACTCGGAAAATAACACTATAACTGTTATCAATTCATATGTTCTGCTCTAAAAGCTTTTGGAGATCATTATGGAAATAGCAATTAACTTTTGAGACTAAAAGAAAATGTATGTATAAATTATAAATTTTATGTCATCGCACTTCCAAAATGTGCTCCATAAAACTACTCTGAGAAGACTACTCATTAACTCTGAAAATCTTTCAGTTAATGCATATGTACCTGTCTAAAGACTGGTAAGTTCTGAGGCGAAGGCAGCCATATAACTTGAGTTATTATGCTTTCAAAATTTTAAAATTTTAAAATCTTTTATTTTATGAAACACTTATTATTATTTAGCAGTTCAAAAAAGCCAATTTACTATAATATGTAATTTTCATGAATGTCATTTTATAATTATATAAGATTTAGCCTGTTATAGAAATAGTTATAAAAAGTTTTATGTCAATGAGTAAAAATATGAGCTATATATAAATAAGCTAAAGATGTCTAATATATATAATACATATTTAGCCTATATATAAATATTCATCTAGGTCATTTATATCAAAAGACTTATATGTTCTGGCAAAACTAAATGCCTTTGTTTTAGAGTAAAAACTAATTAAAAAAATTTTTTTTCTTGTTGATATCCAGCTAAGTTTTCCTGTAAATAGTTTTGGTTTAGGATTCTAAAAATGTCCAGAGAAGCTGATTCTAAAGGTTAGCATCATAGAATTTATCTATTAAAATAATTTAAAAAACAATAAAGACTAAAATGTAATAATGCCACATTTTGAAATAGTTTGAGAAAAACTAAATACTATATGCTTTGGTTAAGGAGATAGCTTCATTGATATAATTTTGTTTACCTGCTCATCTAGCTAGGTTGTTACCCTAAAAAAGTAAATGTTTGAGAATTATTTATATTTTAAATTGTATTCATTTGCAGTATAACCGAAAAACTGGCCAGCAAATATTACTAAAGAAGAAAAGCATTTTTGTGGTGTTGAGGTTAGTTTTCTAAGTTATTCTAGATGGATAGTTCCCAGGTTGCATATGAGTTCAAATGGCAATAAGCTTCCCCCTGAGGGATGTATGTTTTAAGTTGGACAAGAATTTGTTATAGTTCCACAAGTAATATTAGATATAACATATCTAAGCTACTTGCTGAATACTAACTGTATTCATGTATGTTGCCACTAATAATAGATATTATCTATTTTATCATGTACCAGGAATGATGGAAAGAAAAGAAATATCACAGGTTATTGTAACCCACCTTTGCATTTAAAGAAAGAATTGTTATAGAGATGTCAATTTATCCAAGCTCATATGGGACAGGGTAATAGATTCTGATTTTTAATTTGATGCCATTTGTAGTGCATTAGCTCATTTTTGACTGGCCTTCCATGATTCTATGGAGTCTTACAAGACTCTTTTGATCTTTAGAAGATAATTTCCTGCATGTGGTTCAGATATCTCAAACTCAAGTTTATATAAACATATGCCCATTTGTTGTACTTCAGAATAGAAGACACTAAAGCAGAAAAGTCTGACAAAGCACACAAAAAGGTTTTCATTTTTAAGATCAAACGTATTTGTATTAATTTCCATATGTACTCTATATATGTTCATATCATAAGTTAATAAATAATAAAATGTAGGGAAGCAAAGAGAAGCTATATTTTAAAGTCTACCTTGTCTTTTGCTTCCACATATTAAATACCTAGCTGACATTTTGCTTTTAGATTTTAGCTAATTTGTGTTGAGGGACTATAAATCGCTTAAAAATTCACCAAAGTAAAAAGTGATTTGACAAGTTAATTTCATTTCTGGAAAAGCTATGTGACTTTACCAAAACATGCACACAGAAACATATATATGCACAGAAAAACAGACTCAAAAGTGAAATATCTATATAGATATGTGTATATTTGTGTACACATACATGTATCTATACACAATATCTATATTTTTCTGATGGTATTTATATCAACACAAATAATTGTAGAATTATATAATTTGTATTTATGTTCCAAACAAAAAACAAAAAAAGTTTTATTGACCATATACTTCCTTGTTTTTAAAAAAAGTATTTATGTCTTAAAAGGTGTTTATAGATATCTTTGGGTACAGCATCTCTAGTTGGTTTGTGATTGGTTTATATTTTTGTTTTAATTTACTGTCTACAGGCTACTTTGTAAATCCCATAATTCAAATGTGTAGATGATTCAGAATTTAAGATTTAGAGTAAGGCTGTTGGGGGTCTTAGAAAAACACTATTAAGACAATATTCTAAACATTTAAGGGGAAGAATCTTAATGTCATATCAGTTTCTTTTTTAATATTTTTCAAAAAGTAACTGACTTCACAAACACCGACTATAACATGATTTAGACAACTGAGAAACAGGCAAGTATATTTTAAAATGCTAGAATAAAACACATGTATACAAGTACAAAGCGAAACAATGCTGATAAAAATGTTAAACTTTATGAAAAAAATCATTTGCAATTCACATCAAAATAATTTAACATTCTCTATTGTTTTAATAGTACAAGCTGCAACAACAAAAAAAGAACAGATACACGCACACAATTTTAAAACCAAATCAGTTGTTAAGTGCAGAAAAAAGTAAGTACAAGCACTTGTAGCCCACACAAATCTCTTAGGATTGGTACCATCTCCCTAAAACATCTATATTCTATATAGATTTCTAATTACAACACCACCAGCAGCTGCCATTGAAATCTAGAAATACACACAATATACATAGTATATTTGTTCACATTGGGAAGATCAGTGAAATTCAGCCAACTATTTTATACATGCCTCATTTTTTCATAGTAGTAGAGAATCTCCCAGGCCTCAGACCCTCTTTAAAGTGAATTCTAATTCATCTTTATGCTTTTCACTGATCTATATTTTTTTCACAGTATAAAATTGTAAATGGTTACTATAGAGATTCTTTGACAGCTTGAGGGTTATTAATAAGCTGTGGCTAAATGTGAACTCAGATAATACCTTTGAAGTCTCCAAAACATGTACATTTTGCTAGGAGACTATCATAGGAAATGTTTTTTTATCTTTTTCTTTTTTTTCTTAATAAGTGTTTAATTCCTGGTTTGGAAGTCACAGAATTGTAGCAGAGCCATTATACAATTCATTTATAGTCAGAACTAGCTCCTAGTCCTCCTGATCACTTGCTGGTAACACCAGTAGCTTGAGAAAGACTGTTAATATCAAGGCTTAGCACATTTTGGGGGGGGGTTTCCTTTGCTTCAGTCAAATTTCATGTGGTTCTCCTTTTCGTACTCCCTTTCCTTCTGTTCCCCCACCTCTAATCTGGACAGATGGGTTCTTCCCAATCCAGATATGTTCTTCTCAAGCTGCCCCTACTCCTCTCCCAAAATTGAAGAATGTGTGGGCTGCTTAGATCATCCATATAACTTGATCAAACCAGGTCTTCTTTTTTTTTCATCCTGGGACCAAACTGTCCTTTAGGGTCACTTTTCTGAACTTTAGCATTTCACTGTACTTTTCCTTGCCTTTTATTCCCAACTAAATTATCACTGGGCACCAGGAACAGATTGTTTTCAAGGAAACTCAATGAAAATAGGTACCCAAATGAATTGTGAAGTTCATATCCTAGCCCTAGAATGAATATTCAGTTTTCTTTGTACTGTAGATTTATTACTTGGAACCTGGTATGAGAATTGGCAAAGAGACAGAGTTAGCATCATTCCAAAATAAAGAATCTCAAGAATGCATTACTACTAATAATATGTATTTACAATGTATAGAATGAAGTGGCAAAGGATATAGAAATACAGAGAAAAATACATCTTGTTCTCCTCTAATTGAATAAATTATTATTTTTTCACTTGATTGTAATTTTGTGTGAAAGTATTACATGGTAATTTATTTGCATTAAATTTTGATTTCTAATAAAATTTCTCATAAATTAATGTAGTTTTAAAATAAATATGTTACTAAAACGTTAGAAATTTGATCATGGAGAAAGTTCCAAAAATGTGTTTAACACAGTGATATATATTGTAGTTGAAAATAAAATGGAACTCAACATAGAGATTTATGAAACAAAATTTAAAACTTAGATGGGAAAACATATTTAGACAGGTTTCAATGCCCAGGAAATAAAGACAGTAATCCTCAGGTGAATGCTACCTTTCTGATGAGATCCAGGGATAATAATACTTCAAAATATTTACATTTGTTTTTCAAGTAGAGGCAGATATTTGCTTTCAATGAAACCATAAAACTTAGCTAGATTTACTCTGTTTCAAGAGTCTCATAATCATATTTGAGATCTGCGTACTCTGATGATGTTATTTTAAATCTTTCATGGGAGGTTTGAACTTTCAAATTTATATTTTAGTGACTTAATGTTAGCATTTAATGTTTTATACTGGAAAATTTGATTTAAAATTTAATATTAGAACAGGTATCAGGAAAGGGAAATCTGGCAGTATATTTATTATAGCTTTTAAAAGTGGAGAATGAAAAACTATGCCAATGAATATATTTCCATTTCTCAATTCCTATTTTTAAGTAGATGTAAGATTTAAAAAATACATACAAAATAAAGATATTAAGCAAAATAAAAAAGGTTTTACTTATTTTTCTTTCTGCCAAAAATATACTTCTGCCTCACAGAAAATATTTTTCATAAGGCTATCTTAAGTATAAGGCTGGGTCAACTGAACTATTAATTTATTGGACACCTCCTCCTTTTATTACTATCCTTATTTAAAAATCAAAAACATTTGGCACCTGAGGATAGCTGTAATGGGAGGAAGAAATAGATGACACTGAATATAGATCTTGAGCTATGAATTCTATCTATATGAGCCTTGTATGTATATTTTTATTATAACTTTAAATCTCTTTTCTGCAGTATTTAAAAAGTGACAGTATGAAGTGCACAAAATCATATTAATAATTATTTAAAAAGGAAAATATTAATAATTGCTTTGCCTCTTTTTGGAATGGCTAAGAAAGATTGTGTGGTTTATATTCATTAAGGTTCCTGTTTTAGTATTCTGTATTGCTTTGAAAAATCTACATTTGTCACAGTTCATAGCTGCCCCATTTCAGCAGCCGAGAAAAGTTAAAATCACTGCTCACTGGCATGGCTAAATCTCTCTGCTAAGCCAAGTTGATACAGTTTAAAATTTCCAGTGTATTAAGACTGTGTTAATTATTGAACAACAGTCCCTCCAATCATGACAATGTCTTCATTGGGTCTATGAACCATTCTTCCAGTGGTGGTATTTGAACAGAACAGAGAAGCTTTTTGTGCATCAGATTCTCAAAAGAAAGGAATGAAGAAGCCCAAATGCATATGGTAATATTTTAGCTGGCAATGCTAACTGAACAGCATTCCTAAGGAGGCGTGGCCACACTTCATGAAAGAGATAGCCAAGCTGGAGCTTAAGAATTATTATTATAAAGAGAATTTCCAGCTACACGACGCACCCCAGAGAGGGAATTACAAAACAGTATTCCAGAAAATATTTTTTTTTTGCTACTCCAGTATTGATTGGCAACATGGTGAAATAGTCAAGAAATCTTCCACTGGTTTTCTTGGTTAATGGAGGTGAATTGAAATAACTAGGTGGAATCCCGGATGCAGGCTTTCGGAAGAGGATTTCACAAACGAATTGGAGAGGAAAGTGAGTCTGGTTAAAAGCCCTGCATACCCAGCGCACCGCTCATTATCCAGTTGTGTGTTACGCATCAGATAAATTCACTACGCCTCAGTAAATACCGGGCCAAAGCTACGGCTTTTTAGAGTCTTCTAAAGAAAGAAAAATAATAAGAGATAGGTTGATGTTTTGGTCCCAGATTTTGAGTTTGTTAGAAAATGTACATTCATGTTTGGTGAATCAAAGAATCTTCTGGGAAGAGAACTAAAGTAAACGGACAAAACTTTTTACAGTTGCTTATTAACTATGCTTTTCTCTCTTCTTGCCCTTTCACACTCTGCTTCCCTAGAGCAAAATACTTGATATGTAACTGTTTCAACATATTCCTGTCAGCCCTCAAAAATAGCAGTGTTTCTTAAAAGCCCATGTTTTCTAAGGCCACTAGAAGAAAATCTGCCAAAGATTTGTAGTTGGTGTCTTCGTCTGTTGATGTTAAATATTAAATAGCACTATTAATCTCCTGTTGCCATTACCGGTTAGCGGGCATCTTCCACCTCAGTTCTTAACCAGGTGACTGTGTGAACACCGGCGTTGTTGGCTTCCTTAGGGGAACTAGGTGTAGTTTTCAATGACATTCACAACGACGAGGAGCTCTGAGTGTAATCTCTTATGATCAGTGTGTCATATTTGGGAGACGAAGGGATACAGAGGGCCGACTCGGACACTGGCGAGTTGGGGGTTGTACTCCCCGAGTCCACCGAGTCTCTGAAGGGGGACGGCGGGGTGAGAGCTACCAACTCCTCCAGGTCAGGCTTGCCCGCCGCAGCCTCGGGCCCGGCCGCAGGGGTCTCCAGGGCAGCGCCCCCAGCCGGCGGGGCCGCCGCTGCGGGCTGCGCGCCTGCGGTGACCTCGATGGCAGGCAGAGGCTGGATTTCGGCAAACGTTGTCATGGTGGTGGGCAGCTGGATCTCTTTGGGGATCAGGTAGGACGAGCAGAGCGGGGCGCCCACGCCCGGCCCGGGCGCCGCGGTGGACAGCATCATGGAGTTGAGCTCGCTGATGTTGGCGGTGAAGCGAGTCACCACGCTGCTGATCTGCTCCATCAGCGAGCCCTGCGAGGAACTGCTGCGCGCGGCGGGCTCCGAGTGCTGCGACGGCACGTCGTCCTCCGTGCGGCTGGCTGAGCCTGCGCGGTGGCTCAGCGTGCTGATGGGCGACGGCGAGCGCGGGGGCACAGACGTGGGGAACTGCTCCTGGGCCTCGGCCACATCAAACAGTGCCTTGGGGCCTGCGTCGGGGGGCTCGGGGCCGCTAGGGCCTGCGGTGGTACAGCTTGCGCCACCCGTGACCCCCACTCCGGTGCTCGCGACGCCCGCGCCACCAGCGCCTTGGCTGCGGCTCTCTGTGCTCTTGGGGAAGGGTTTGATGACCGCTGTTTGGTTGGGATTCTCCTTCCTGTTGATGTGGATGGACAGCCGCTGCCACAGGTGCTGCCCCCGGCCACTCCTCTCATTCTGGGCCCACGTGACGGATTTTCCATTGGAGCTGGGGAGAAAGGAGAGATGAGAAGTGTTTTAGTGAGATCCCCCAAGCGGGCTTCCCCATTGTGCGAGTGATTATCTGGCTTGTATTGGGAAGGAATTTTATTGTGCTTCCAGGAACTAAGGCATCGAAAGGACACCAAGGAAAAAGATCTTGCAGTGGCATTTGCTTGCTTGTTTTGCGTTTAAGTCTTTCTTGTGGCTGGCCGTCTGTTTATCATTTACATGAAAGTGGTCATTTACATGAAAGTGGCCGAAGGGGCTATATTAATAAGGATGAAGGGAGTATTTATGGGAATTCTGCAGTAGTTCTTAGCCCATCCAGGAGTACAACGGCTGGTTACAGTGCAAAGAAAGAAGTGAGGGCTAGAGGTTGTGTGCAAAAGAACCTGTTACAGGCCCACACTTCTTAGAATTGGCAGCCTCTGAAAGAAAACATGAAAAGTAGTACCTCAACTCACAAACCCAGTCTTTGAGAGAAGGGTTAAGAGTCAAGGGTTACCAGGAAGTAGACAATGGTTTCAGTCCAGTTTTTATTCTGCAGGTCAGTGGTTAGTGTATTTAATTTGTGGTTTCTGTATGAATTCCCAACTTTAAACATGGTTCTACTTAGTCTGGCTTATCTGCTGGAAAATATAAATTCAGGAACACATATGTACAGGGATTTCTAATTAATTAAAACATTTTTACTTAACAGAAAATTTCCTCACAAATATATTTTTTAGGCTTAAAACTTGAAATAATTCTATGAGAAGCACGCAATATATTGCATTTGGCACCTAGCATATTGCTTTCAAATTAGGGGCTTCAGTGTTGTCCGATTGACATGATTTCTTAGGGCCTTTTCCCTCTTTTTTTTCCCCAAGGAGTTCTTTTTGATACCACCCTGGGGCCTGAAAGCTGCTCTGATGAAGATGCTATTGATGCTTCAGCTACCCACAGCAGAAGACGACACAGCAGCCTCTGAAGCTTTGTATGGTTGGAGGATGTGGTTTGACCTTCAGGGATAATATATGAATAGAATTTGGTGTGATTTCTCATCACAAAGGAATCTGAGATCTCTGTAACTAGGAGTGTGTTATGCCCAGACAGCTGTTTTAGGTGCTATAAAAAAGAGATAGCCATTCAACTTTATCATCTCAGCAAGTGGTTATAAAACTTAATTGTGCATAAGACTCATCGAGGTCATTTCTCAAATATCCTAGGAAGGATCCCAAGAGATTCTGATTGCCTGGATTGGGTTCCAAGGATCTATGTATTTTACAAGTACTCTGCACCTTGCTCCCCAATGTGATTCTGCAGCAGGTGTAGGGAGCTATCCTTTCTCTTTTGGTTCCCATTGTTCCCATGGCCTCCTGGAGGCTAAGCTAGAGGGCTGACCTACCTTTGCCAGGTAGGGGACTGAGCTGTGTTTGGAGCCCACTTGCCTGGGGCTACTCAACTGGAATGGTTACATGCTCTGTGCCTGAGAAACCCACCCCGTTGATAACAGACCACTGTTTCTGCAGCCTCTATGGCAACATGCTTCCTGCCTCTTTCTTACACTGCTTCTACCTTCTTCATCTGTCCTTTCACACTTTGTGGTCTTCTGTTCTCTGCTTCTTCCTGTAAACTTTCATTCTATTTAATCTACCCAATACATTGCAACCTGGTGTCCTTCACAATTCTGGAATGTGAGATATCCCCTACCCCACGTGTCTTCCTGCAAAGGGTGGGCAGGTTATTTCCAGGTTTGGAGGTTGCTATGCATCCTTAGTAGCAGAAAGGACCCTGCCAACCTCTTCACTTTTTTTTCCAGGGGAGTTTCATGGTGTGTTTTGACATTTTGCATTATCCTCACCTGCCAGCTTTCATGTTTTTAGTGCATTACTTTTCTTCTTCCCAGGTGTCCACTAACTCTTGGATCACAGCACTGAATAAATGGGCGAGATTATTTATAGGATTTGATTGGGAGGATGGTTGCCAACAACCCCCTCTCTCCTACCAGCAGGATGAAAAACAGGCGTGTCAGTAGGGGCAATTAGTCTTTCAGGTCTCTGAGACTACTTTAATATTAAGCATGGGCTAGAAACTGGAAGCACATCTGGATTTATTCTCCAAGCTTTACTCCAGGGAAGTTCTTGTTCCCAGTACAGAGAGGTTGTGATCGAACATAATTTTAGATGCCAACTGTGACAGTGTTTGGGATCACATGTGACCATGCCCCAAAACATGATAGCAGACTGAAAAACCTTTGGATGAATGTGTGAGAAGGGAACTATCCTAATCACCAATCTGCACAAAATATTGATATCTTTCCTGCCATACCTTTGCACACAGTGCCCACGGTCATGCGTGAAACAGCGCATCAGACAATCAGAATAACAAGGGAGCCTGACCAGGCGGTGGCGCAGTGGATAGAGCGTCAGACTGGGATGTGGAAGACCCAGGATCGAGACCCCGAGCTCGCCAGCTTAAGCGTGGGGCCATCTGGCTTGAGCAAAAGCTCTCCAGCTTGGACCCAAGGTCGCTGGCTCCAGCAAGGGGCAGCTCGGTCTGCTGAGGGCCCGCGGTCAAGGCACATGTGAAAAAGCAATCAATGAACAACTATGCTGTCGCAACGACAACGAAAAACTAATGATTGATGCTTCTCACTTCTCTCCATTCCTGTCTGTCCCTATCTATCCCTCTGACTCTTTCTCTGTCCCTGTAAAAAAAAAAGAATAACAAGTGAAATGGACACAGGAGACCTCAGAGAAATGGAGTCTAAATCTGAATACTTCATTTCATTTCTTGGAAAACAATAGATTTTTTTTCTTCAAAGTAAATGGACACTCTAAGAACAACAAAAAAATGACTTATGACATTAATCTGTTTATTAGTAGAATATAGTTTCCACGAAAACCTTATTATCTTGTTCTTTGGTACTTAGGTGGATCTTAATAAGCATCTGATGGATGAATAGGATTCTTAAGCTAACAGGAAGTTGGTGCCGTTCTGGAAAGTGCAGTGGACAAAGGATCCCAGAATCTGGGTTCTAGTTCTGGATCAGCCATCCTGAATGCTTGGAAGATAATAATCTCTTTAAGCCTTGCTAAAAAGCAGACATCCACTGGATGAAAGTTGTTATGAGGATGTAGGTGAAAGGGTCTGGTAAGGAGAAGATGTCTAGGAATTAATTTTTGCATTCCAGAATACTACATTTCAGGAAATAAAATAGTACATTTCAGAAAAGAAAAACAGTATACTTGGTGCCATGTTGAGCTCTGCACAGAGAATTCAGTGCAAAGTAAAATATATGGTAAAGTACATAAATTATTTCTGATTGTTTCTTCTTAACTTGACCAACTAGAACAAAAATTGGAGTTCCATGGAGTTTGATCAGTGGCCTCTTTTCTCACCCCGTGCTCTGTCCTTGGGTGATCTCATCTACTCCACATTATTCATATTCCACATTTCCCTCCTTCCTGAAATGCTCTTTCATTGTGCTCTGTTCTCTCTGCCCTTTCCTTCCTTTTTGCTTACGCTCTTCCTTTCTTTTTTTTATTTTGATTTTACCTTAATTGATTTTTCTTGAGGGATGCTTTCCGGACCCCACCCCTAAGTTAGGTTCTCATTGTCCCGCATTAGGCACTTAGTAACTTTGCTGTCTGTGCATCTCATTGCTGCATGGAGTGCTATGAGGGCACAGGCAGAAGTTCCTTTGTTGTCTGTTGTATCCACAGTACCCAGTGCATAGCCAATAACACAGTAGGTGCTCAGTAATATTTTGGGCCAAAGAATTGAGTGGATAAATGCATTTCATTAGAAAAATTCATACTGAATTGTTTTTCTGTTAGAATTAAGCTTTAAAAGTAATTCATTATTAATTAAATTGTCTTTTTGTCTTATGGATCTATTTTTATATAACTCACTGTAACTGAATAGTAATCAGTGTACACAGATAAGAAATTTCATTAACTAAATATTAAAACACAGATCTTGATATCTACCATGAAAAGTACAAAGGTAGTATTTATTCCTTTCTTTTCTTTAATTCATATATCTCTGTTTTAGTGAAACTTCTCAGTTGTGAAAGCTTCCTGAGACAGTATGGGCGGCAGAGGCAGAATGTCGGTCTAAGATCTGGCTCTGAGTGACACTGGACAAATCACTTTACCCTTTTAAGCCTCTTTGCTTATTGGTAAAAAATGGAAGAAATAAACCTCCCCTGCTAACCTCACATGATTTCTGGGAGGAACCAAAGGTTCATGAGGGTTCTCTATTAAGCAAAGCAAGGTGTAATTTATCAGCATCTAACCTTCCTTTAAATCAAGGCACAATGTCGTTTATTGTTACTTAGGCTGAGAATTTTTTTAAAGCATTAAGATTATGCATTTGTCCTAGAGACCTGCGGTAAGAAAAAAAGGGAAGGGAACTAGAGCACTGCACCTTACCTACTGGATATTTTGGGCATTTGAAAAAAGAAAAAAGGAAAGAAGAATGGAGGAAAGATAGACAAATGGTTTTCTACATGTGGGAAGGAGGACGAACTAGCCCAAACAACAACAATGAAAATGATTTCACTCTAAAAAGTCTTCTTGCTCTTTCCAGGCACCAATAACCCTTTTGCTAAATATAATACTATGTAATTAGTCTATTGTTTAATCATATATGACAATTTGCTCTTTGTTTCTGAAAAAAATAAAGCAGCATTTCAATAGTGTTATTTGAGGGTTAGGTTTTGTTTACATTTTTATTTTTCGTTTACATGTTGGGTCTACCAAAATTACAGCTTATATTTTTATTCTTACAGTGTATTTATTCTCTGTCTTCTTTTCTATGTGGGACACAAATAATTTATTCATTTTAAGCTATCTCTGAATGTCAGCTCAATGACCTCTTTCACTTCTCTAATTTATCTGCCAAAACTGCAGGAATTAGAGCATTCTGCCATGGCTCACACATTGTTAGGAAGCAAATGTTAATACAGAGAGTTTGACCATCAAAGTCTATGGAATTTAGAACTTTTGTGTTCATTTTAAATGGCAGTTGAATGATCTGTGTGGTTTTTTTCCCCTCAGAACTTGTTGAGGGTTTTATTAATAGCATATAAACTATTGAAATTCTCAGAGTATTTCATTGAATAGAAGGAAAAAACCAAAGCCCTTATTCTCTCTTTTGTTACATAGCTTATTAGTACCTTCATAAGTTGCACAGTGTCAGGGCATTGGAATAATCAAATATATGCCCTAAAGATGAACAAATTCTTTTTATGAAAAGTTATCTTAATTACTAAACTTCTCATTTGTAATTTTGGGCTGAGGGATAGGCAGAAGGAAGACACAGTATGATTTTGAGCTTCCTGATACAAATAGTATTTTTAAAAAACTTGTAACATCATTAGAAAATATGTCTTTGGAATAATGTCTGAAAATATTAGGTCAATAAGAAAGTTTCATGAATTAACACTATTATAAGTAGAAAATTTGCAATTGCAGTTTCATTTTTAGCTCATTTTGTTAAACTTTAAAATCAATATCTTTTGCTTTCAGTAATTTGCTTTGAGTTACAAAGTATGGAAATACAGTTTTTAAAAGATACTGAGGAATTTGTTATTGTTTATATTCAGAAATTCTAAATTATGTGGAAAAATTTCTTTCTGAACCTGCCTAAAACCTGATGTCTTGCTTTTGACAATTGCACTGAGAAATATACCACAATATATATGAATATGACAGAATCATCTATATAAATTTCTCCAGTTACAGCATAAATGAATGTAAATAGCTCACTCCTTGACAAAAGCAATTTAAATGGCCATGATGGTGTATGCATTAGACATGTATGTATAGAGAAAACCATTTGAGTAAATGGAAATGAAACTGAGAACTAAATTAGGTAGTAAAGACACAATAACAAAGCAATACCACTTTAAATTTGCATAGTGCTTTATAAAGCACTTTTAGGATCACTTTGATTGTCAAGGTAGCTAGGATCAACATCTTTATCCTCCATTCAAAAATGAGAAAACTGAAGCTCAGTGAGATTAGATAATTTGTTCAAGGTTACACAGTTAGAAAATGGCAAGTGGGACTAATACAATAGCATGATTTCCTATTCCATTTTTGATAACGAACACTGTCTATATTAAAGTGAGCTCTCCTTATTCCATGGAAGTCTCAATTACTACCTGGTGATGATATGTTTTTAAGTAGGTAAAGTTAGTCATTTGATTTATATTTTCTATTACCCTATGTCACTGTCCTTCTTAATCATATACTTTGCACTCTCAAGAAAACACACATATTACTCTTTGGTTGTTAACTCAAAAAGCACAGGTTGATTGAGCACCTGCGTTTGTCAAGGATAATGAATGGATGCCTTAATAATGAACGCCCTGGAAGCTTACAATCATATAAATTAATATTTTATGGCAGTTTTCAGCCTTTTTTTCATGTTGTCATCCAATACAAAGATAATTGTCTTATATGTAGCACACTTAATTCCTACCCTGATAGTTCTCTCTCATTTTTCTCTCTGACTTATTAGGAATGCCAGTAAATGAAATGGCATAATTGTAAGCATAAGCTTAAATTTGCACTATTTTGAAAATTTGGAAATTTCTTTTTTCTTTTTTTTAAGTGAGAGAAAGGGAGATAGTGAGACAGACTCTTGCATGAACCCTGACTGTTATGTACTCTTGCAACCCCTGTCTGGGGCTAGAATCAACCAAGCTATTTTTAGCACCTAAGGCTAATGCACTGCGAACAACTGAGCTATCTTCAGTGTTTGGGACCCACGCTTGAAATAATCAAGCCACTGGCTGTGTGGGGATGAGAGAGAGAAGGGTGAGAGAAAGGGGAATAGAAGCAAATGGTCACTTCTCTTGTGTTCCCTGACCAGGAATCGAACCCAGGATATTCATATGCTAGGTTGACACTTTATTCATTGAGCAAACTGGCCAGGGCCTGGTGTTTCAACTATTGTAGCAGATAATCAGTGATACTTTCACAAATGATTTCATTCAGCAATGATTTTTGATAATGTGACTGAGAATTATTGATACAAGAGAACATTCTCAAAGAGGGTAAAGTTGAATTCAAGAGAGAAGATAAACACAGAAGAAGGCTAACAATATAAGTTACAGTATTTTGATAGAAGTAATTAGGTCAGTGGTAGGGTGCTAAGGATGAGGAAAGTGAAGGATGGTGAAGCATAGGAACAGGCAGTGAGTTCACTGAGATTCTATAGGGTGAAGATCACAAGAGATTCAAACTTCACAAAAGGAAGAAAACATTTCCAGCAGAAGACTGGTCAGGGAATGCTGCCTGCCCCCGGTCAAAGCACATATGAGAAAGCAATCAATGAACAACTAAGGAGCTGCAACAAAGAATTGATGCTTCTCATCTCTTTCCTGTCTGTCTGTCCTTATCTGTCCCTCTATGTCTCTGCCACACACACACACACACACACACACACACACACACACACACACACACACACACCCAGAGAGACAGATTGCATGTAGGTCTTGAATTATTAGAAGGTATGGAAGAGTACTAAAAGAGAGTTCTAGGCATTGGCCTCCAGGAAGAACAGCAATGACGGAAGTTCAGGACTCTACATGGAATTTCCAAAGATAACTAGTAGTTTAGTTTGACAGTGTGGAGATGGAATAAGAAGTTAAGACATCAGAAGATAGAGTTTGGATTTTTTTTTTTGTCTACTATAAAAATTCTTCCTGGCCACCCCTAACCTTCACCGATTGTTTTTCTTCTTCTTTCTTTTGCTTTTCAAATAACTGGGTAATTAACTTTGGGCTGCATTTTTTTTTCAAATATACATTAAAGAAAGAAGAGGTCCTGGCTCAAGCCCCAGCAACCCAGGCAGATCATTTCAGATTACAAATAGAAACAAATAAACCTTATTAGATTATTAGAGTCTTTGCCTCTGGTTAGCTATTAGGTTTCTGCACTTATATGCTAATTTCTTTTTTAAATTGAATTTATT
This sequence comes from Rhynchonycteris naso, assembly GCA_037038555.1. Taxonomy (NCBI): domain Eukaryota; kingdom Metazoa; phylum Chordata; class Mammalia; order Chiroptera; family Emballonuridae; genus Rhynchonycteris; species Rhynchonycteris naso. The sequence continues at coordinate 303,980,030 of CM072995.1, read as the reverse complement.
GGGGTGATACTACTAAATAAAATTATATAGGTTTCAGTTGTACAATTTTATAATTTACATCTGTATATAGCGTGTGTACCACTGCAAGACAAGTCTCCTTTCATAGCATTTATCCCCCCTTTTCCCTCTTCTACCTCCTCCCCTATCCCCCTTTCCTTCTGGGAATCACCATACTGTTGTCTGTGTCTATGAGTGTTTTTGTTTTGTTTTGTTTATTCCCTTCACCTTTTTTTACCTTGGGCTTTTTATAAGCATCTGGAATACACAGGCAGTCTACTATATTAGATCACTGAGAGATAGTCTAAGTAGTAGATACATATGTAATCTACATGCTTGATCAATAAATGAATGAATACTATACAAAGAAATATTCATGGCTTTCTTTATATGTTATTCTTCAATTGTAAGAATTCTATGTTGTTATTTATATTTTCTTTCATGAGTTTAATTTGAATGTAGAAATCATGCCATAATTTTCTTTAAACTTTCACCGCAACTTTATTCATTGATCTTACTCATTATCTGGCCCCAGACCTGGTCCTACTTCAGGTAAATGTTAAGACCTAATTAATGTCTGTTAATTTAATTAGTCTTCAAGGCTATAAGGAACCAAGAAGATTGACACTAAGCCAAATAGTGAGGTCCAGAGTAGATCTAAGAGCTTGTTTTCATAGTGCCTGGATACAGTTTAAGACACTAAAAGGTGTGACAAAAAGTGAGGATGGAAAGGAACATACTGACATACAAACTATTGCAAAAGAAGACATTTGTTCTTGCCCATTAGGATTTTCTTGTTTGTAGTAGAAGAATCCAGAAAAAAGGCTGCTCACAGGAAGAAGTTGCAAGGAAGGATTTTCAAATAAAGTGGAGCTTAATGAGACCATAAGGCGTGGGGAATTTAACATGGCTAAACAAAACCCAGTTAACATATGTATTGCATATATGGTAAAGAAACTAATTTCATATGCTTAATGACATGAAATCCTTCCAACAAGCCTGTGAGGTAGACTTTCCCTCCCTCCCTTCTGAGTAGCTGGGGAGATAACAGTGGCTGCCTGCTTCTGCGATAATCCCCCAGAGCAAGTCTCTGATTAGGCAGTTAGTCCCTAATAAAATCTTTGTGTAAAGAGAACCACAGGGCCCTATTTCAGCTCCTCTTTGGTTTAACAGCAATAGGAGGCCTTTTCAAAATGCTACACATGCATTCAGGGTGGATTGTTAAAGTACCTAATGGTTCTAGTACAGCTGCTACTTTCCCCAAAGCCTCCTAAAAAGTACCTAACAAAGGATGTAATACAGGGCCATGTGCCAATCAGAGGCAGTTTGTTGGATTCTTGCAGAGCTTTCTTTCTCAAATTAAGCTATTTCTTATGATCCACAATTCAGTAACCTGGACTTAAACCTCAAAACTAAACGACTCCTCACAATGAGATTTAAGATCTAGGCTTTAGTTGAAGTGCATCAACTCAGAGTTTTTTTATTTCCCCCAAACAGGAAGTGATACTCCTCACAGCAATCAGTATAAGGCCCTGATTAAAACTAAGTAAAGAGAGAACAAAAGAAGACACAGCTGTTTGTGTCTGTGGCTAGTACATCCTGGAAGACTGTGTGGAGGAATCCAGCTTAATTTAACCTTGAATAAAACGTGGGATTAGGATTGATGACAAAAGAGAGGAGAATCTGGGGAAGGTAATAGCTCCAATTTTAATAGAATTTGAACCTTACAAGCAGTTTTCACTATCTTACTATATTTGACTCCACAACAGTTGTCTGACATAGCTCTTATCAAATGGTGATTTTAATTACTTATTACAAATCTGTTTCTGCACTTAAACTAAAACACACCAAGGGAACTGATTACATGTATCTCCTGGGTTTAGCATGGGGCCTGGTGTGGAGGAGGTGAGCTAGCAGTGTTGGGGAAATGAAGTAGATTCCATCATCTTGAATGCTTGATATAGGCAGATATATTAACTTGTGCTATAGCTACAAAAACTAAGGCTATGGAAGATAACTAAGTCGCCCAAGCCAAATAAAAGACAGAACAGTGCCTCAAATCTGACCCTAAATCCAAGTCATTGCCACCAGGCAATATTGTCTCTGTGCTGAGAGCTGAGATGAACACATGAACCAAGGGGTGATACAACATACACTTGTGGAGCATTCAGGGAAATGGCAACACCCAAGTTTTTCTCCCCAAACTAACCTGGTAATAAATTTAAAAGTTTCCTGTCAAGTGATCCAAATATTACAGAGATTAATCCCTAGGGACTGTAGAATAAGAGAATGTCATGGAATTTTTATAATGGTTGCTAAAAAATTATTTGTTTGTGCAAAAGACTCCTTTTGATCTTAAAGCATCTTAGCTAAAGCATGCCACATTCTGGCTATAGCTGCAGTTAGGTTTTAAGGTTTATTTGATTTCAGAACTTCCACTAAACCTTTCTACTGTGTAAGTTATTTAATAGTGCTAATCTTCATTTTCCACATCTACAGAAATGAAATGGAAATGGAAATTAAAAATACCTTCCTTATAATGTTATTGGGAGGATGCATATCATATATGAAGTGTGTACTACAGTGTCTAATGTACATTAAGTATAGTAATTATTATCTGTTTTAGAACATCTCTAAACATAGGTTTGAACATTGATTTGAAATTGACTTTGGGAAGAAATGAAGAGAAGACTACTGTAGGAGTCACAATCTATTGCTAAGCAACTAACTTGGCCTCTATTGTTCTAGAAAAGCAGAATCTTTCTCTTCTACGGATTCTGAATTTTATATAACTGTGTGAAAAGCCCTATCTGAACACTCAGTTCAAGTTTATTATTTAGTTTCTATTACTCCTAATTCTATTTGCACTGGCGTAAGCTATAGAAATGGCATCAAATGTGGAGTTATTCTGATGCATAAATTTTCCTATTGGAGAGGGGTTCTATATTGCATTGTGATTATCTGTTTTTCTGACTCTGCTCCCAAATAGACTACAGATTTTCAAGGGCATTAGTCATGTCTTGGTCACCACTTATCTTCATAGTCTTATAAGTACTTGGCTCATAATAAGTACTTAATAAATGAACATTACACAAAGAGAGTAATAATTGAATGAAAGAAAGGCAAAACAGTCCTAATGCAGACATTATATTTTGGTATAACTTGACAAATCTGAGTTCCAACTATTCAATAATAACTATTATGACATCACTGTTACAAGATTCTCTAAGGATTTATTAAACATTTATATCCACTAAAATTAGATTCTGTATTTACTAGGTAAAAAATCAGTTACTCAACTTATTGGGGATTAATAGTTTACCTAATTCATATCATGAATTAGCAAAAATAAAAATAACTTGGCACAACCCACCTTTTTTCTAGCACTGGTTGGAGACTATAGGTTTATCACTTTCATTTGACTAAGGGAGCCCTTTCTCAGCGAGAGATGGGGAGACTCAGAATGTATGTACCTCTTCTAATGGGGTCCAACATGATCATATCACACATGGACTCCATCAGCGTATTCCTACTGAGACAGGAGATAATAACATTCATTTTTGAGGGTTTAGCAATTCCTGATGGTGGACCACCTCGGTGTGAGCTCACAGTGTAACAGGGCTTAGAGAATTTCCAGTTCATAGAGCATGTCCTTGTTTAGGACTCTCTTTCACCTTTTCTGCTACCAGGAGGACTGCCCTGAAACTCATTTAGATTGTCCTCTGTGAAAATATGGAAAGATGACAAGTAATGCTATATTCAGACAGAGGGGAAAAACCTTCACATAAAGGAAAAACAGCAACATAATATCTCAGGAAGCTAGAGTTTTATGGGCACATATAATGTTATCGTTCCTTTACAAAAGCCCACATTTATTATGATGAAGGTAGGAGGGAGAAGTAAGGGAGTGTCTCTAAGGCCCTACCAATGTTATAGATAAGAGTGTTCTGGTCAGATACAACTAGATGCATTTAAAACTACTTCTCTTTGGCTAGGCAACTTGGCTCTGAAGAATAACCTGGGGGTGAATTCATTCCTGCCCATTCTATAGTTTCATCATAGAATATACAGACAAATGAGATGCAGGATGACACTCCTGGTTTTCTGTGGTTGTTTCAGCTTCCTCAGCCCCTCCCTGGGACTAGCTGTTCAGTAATGGCCACAGAACCAACCCAGTTATTTGCATGGTAAATATTATAATGACTATGACTCTGGGAAGCAGCTGGTGGTGGGGGGGCATACTGGCTGATACAAAAAGTATCTGCAAGAGTCTCACACAGTTACCTTTGTCCCAGCCCTTTCTTTCTATCCCAGAGTAAGAAAATTGGGATGATGAACTACTCTAACCTCTTATTAGCAATGGCCTACATTGCAGAAGTCTCTTTGATATTATTTCCTCTTAATATTTATTTTAAACTTATTTCTCCTAGATAAATGTCACTCTACCTATGTATTTATATGAACAAATACGAAGTTAGGAAAAAGGATTCAAAGGCCTTAGAAATTTTGACCTCTCCTTTTGTTTGTGTCTAGGCCTTTTGTCCTCCTTAATGAAAAGCTCTCTTAGAACCCAGGAGGACTCCCTTCCTACCCCACACACTCCTTCTCTCTCGCGGTCACTTTTTATTTAATGTTAAATAAAGGGGAAGGAAGAAAAAGTAGGATGAGAATACCATTTGTTCCCAATTAACTATGCTAATCTGAGGGATGAAGTGTTTACTCCAACAAAACTGTTCTTTTGACAGCATGGTTTTTTCCCTTGACCCCTCTAGGACATATCAATGTAATAAACTTTACCATTACCTGGGCTATATTCAAACAAATGAGGAAACAAAAGCTAAAATTTGTTTTATAGAGAAACATGGACCACATCTAGTGTAGACACATTGAGTGTCTACCTCTATAGATCTAGACCTCACCCAGGGAAGTTTGGTCTTTGTGTCCTGGGACCCCTTTAACACCCTGTGTCCCACTGTCTTTGGTCCATTCTCAATCAAGGCAGCCTTGAGAAAATCTAATTGCTGAGCAGAACAGATCTGAGAGTTCGAAGCATTGACCCAATAATTCAGCATGACAGAGTTGAGACCTAATGTTTGCCGTGAATAGCTCCATGTCATCTCTTAGGTGAATTGAGTATTCCTAAATATCAGTATAGACTGGCTAAATTGGAAGGACTTAAGTAACATTTAACACTACAGACTTCTGAGTTATCTTGTCCAAGATTTTGCCTCAGTAGGTTTGTTAGGCAGTCACGTTTGCTAGGTTTGGGAACTCCAGTTTTACACAATTGTCTCAAATCATAACTCACTCTGGAAAGAGCCCCTGTGTTCATTTGATGCAGTCATTTTTACCTTGTCCAGCCAACTCGGGTGCTGTTTGATTTTCAAAGACAGGAATTATAATACTTTATCATATCTGGATAGAAGGAAACCAGCAGCCCCAGTAACAATCTGTTGAGTTATTCCCACAAAATTGGGAATAACTATTGATACTTATCTTCCAGATATACAGAGATCCAAAAATAGTTGAGAAAGGAATCGTAGGCATAAGGCCATCAGTTACACCAATGCGCACACTTATGTGCCTACACACATACACACAATCATTGCCTTGTCTCTGGGAGCCATGAATGAAGTTGGCCAACCTCTTAGCCACAGCTGCCATGAAAGATTGCTCAGGCTGTATGCTGTATAGTTCCAGGTACCATTTTCATGTATACCAATGTGAATGGTCCCCCAGAAGTTGTACAGTGCAGTGGTCCTTGAAGAAAGTTAGACATTATTTTGAAAACCAGAAGGAGCTCCTACTGAGGAAGCAAACAGAATACTTGGGGTGAAAGTTCAACAGTATTCCATAGGATTATGTTCTTGCTATGTAGCTGGCTCTCAAATTCTGCTCTTAGCATGTGCGTGCACACACATACAAACACACACACAGCGGTATATATACTATTTTCTGCACTTTCCCTTTCCTTTAATCCAGGGTGATTTGCAAGAGCTTTCCTTTCATACCTCACAGATGGGTTGAAGAATGCCACAACAATTTACAGGTAGTTTATAATGACTGATTCCCCAACCTCTAGGCTCCTCCAGCTCTCTGGAACTGTTTAATGCCAATCTTGACAGTTTTTGTTTCCAGAGTCCTTTTCTTGACACCCGGTCCCATGCAATAAAGCACGTTTATTTCATGCAACACAGCTTAGTTGATGTTTCTAGTTCCAAATGCCCCAGCTTATTGGGCACAGCTCAATTGGAAAAATGCCTGGTATGAAGGAACATGCACAGCGCAGCAACAAGGGGTGTTCAACACCAAACACAGAGAAGTAAAGGAGATGCAAAGCTACCGTAGCTAGAGGAGGACTAACTCTCCTAATTTCAGATCATGAAATGCCTCTTGCCTCTATTATTCACTAGTTTGGCACAGCATTTGCCCTTGGCTGTGAGTTGACATTATTTTCAAAGTCAGATTAATTCCCAGGCTTGTCTGGGATCAGAGGTTGGCACCTTCCCTCAGTTGTATTTCTTCTCTCAAAACCAATCTTAGGCTTTTACATTTGTTTCCCTAAGTGATTGGATAGCCCTGACATGTAATTTCCTCCAAGCTCTTCCACTTTGCAAACTCCAGAAGCAATTGACCAATATGTTAAAATCCATGGGAGAATTCACTGTGAGCTAAGCCTTCAGACATGCAAAGCGCACAGCCCTGGGAAACAGCAGCATCTGGGACAGGAGGCTCCCAACACTTCACATGAAGATGGCACGGGTTTTGCAAATCAAACACACATAGAAAACCAACAGTGACCCAGGTTGGACACACTGTATGAGATGCACAGTTGAGCGAGGACCCAGACCTGGGAGCCACCTGTTCCTCTAGCTTGCATACATTTAATTCACACCACCTCAGGCCACTCACAATTTGCTTACCTGCTCATGGTTGCTCTCCCACCATTCCCCATACTCCCTTTGGGGGTGAAACACTCTATTTCCGACTTGTGCTGGGCCAGTCTCCTGTCTTTGTACCTGGTGAGCATGAACAAGGACAGGAGCAAACAGAAAGATGTAATCGTATGCTTAACTGGCCAGGCTAAGGAAGAGCTGGGGCTGCAGAGGGTCACCCCAGACCAAAACAGGGGCTCCTGCTCTCCACTGCAATGGCTGACCTGTGATGCTTAGTAGATGACTGTGATGGTCTGTGGATTATGGTGGAGATGATTTTGTTATTTCTTGGTTAAATCACACATGATCTACCATTTACATTGCTTACTAATCTGTGAATTCATCATAGTTAATAGTCAATATTAAAAGCAATGCAATCCCTGGCATCTAAGAAAAAAGATAAATATCAATACATTAGCATTTATTCAGTGTTTATCATGTGCCAGGCAATTAGAATTTAAGTAATGGTACTTAAATTTAATTCTGGCAACAGCCCTGTGGCAGAAACTCTGTTATTATTATTTCCATTTTCCTGAAAAAGAAACCTAAAATTAAGGATTAACTAGATTAATCAAGGATTTTTAACATAGGAAGTCTAAATTTAGAACCCACATGTTTAGCCAGTATAATGTGTTGCCTTCCATTATTAGTCTTTTTAAAAAAATCATTCTCATCATTAAAGAATTGTTGTTAATGGGTACTATGTCTGGATGTTGAGGGCAAAAGTAGGTTAAATTACCAGTCAATATTACCTACAAGATAAATCATAGGTAAAGATTTGAAATAATAATAATAAGCAGACAAACAATACAAAAAATAATATAATAATAAATTAATAAATAATAATATAATATTTTTGTGTGTATTCACAACTATAAATATAGTTTTGCCAACCCTTGTCTATTAGAGATTGATGATGTCAAGAGAGAAAAGACATCCTTTGATGTGAGAAGTTTATATGACCACTAAGCTGAAGTTTGAGAGCCAGCTTTGAGTTGCTTTAATTGTGCAGGATGGCTCAAAAAGCGTTTGCTTCAGAATTGTCAATTCATCACACCTGGAACGTAATAGATAGATGTTTAATCTAAACTAAATTTTCAACATTAGTCCGCTACATGGTTCATCAAGATGAGCATTTATATGTGAATGACAGTGTTCAAAGCCAACAGGCTTTCACAAAAAAATCTTTTTTATTCATCTGTTTCAGCCTGTGGGGTAAGAGGCACTGTTGTCTCAGTTTGCCAAAACTGAGACTTAACTGGTTTGACTGACACCACAAGCCTAGTCAGTAGAAAGTAACTGCCCACAGAGCTTGCTTGGGCCCCAAACTCTTAAAGTTCATTACCTGTATTAACTTTATTTCACTTGTAAAACTGGAGCCTGATATGATGTCACTTCAGCCATTTCTGGGATTCAACAGTTAGTGATAAAGTTACTATCTGAAGACTTGTTTACCCTTGGTATGATCACTTGTTAAAAAAGTTTCTTTTCTTGCTGTCTCAAAATTAATATTAAATAAAACAAGATGAAAAAAATTATAATCATTAGTCCTGGGATAGAGGTCTTTCTCTTAATCTCTTCTTCTGTTTTTTCCCTTTCAAAGATGTTAAAAATATTTAGTATTAGAATGAAAATGGCTCATCAAATCAAGCCATGGTCCTACCTCATAGAATTCACAGACTCGTGGGAGAGCAAAGGGAAGCAGACAGTAAGTACATAAGTAACTTAAAAAAAATTGGTCTAGGCCTTAAAAAAGACAGGGAAGAACTTGGTTAGAAGAGGTAAAGCTTCAGACTAACCAGATTGAGCAGCCTTTTTGTACCATAGAAAATACCTCAGAAGAGAATTCCTTGTGAAACACCAATCACTGAATGGCACTGTGCATGTCAACAGAAAATACTTTGTACTTATCTATAATTTGGGTGCACAACCAGAATGCTGCTCTACGGAATAAATTAAAAGGATATTAATAAAATTATTGATGGTCACTCAAAGGGATCCTTAAAGTATTTTTGAATATCTTTTGTTAGACTAATTACCAGTTAATTTAAATCTTTTATAGACATCTATACTCTTAATGCTCATAATCTCTTTTCTATCTTTCATAAACAGACACATTCTGCCAGTTGACCATGATTACGATATAATTCTAAACATCCTTTTCTATCATAGGCCAGCTTCATTTAGTAAAAGATTTTACAAAACAAAGAAACAAACAAACAAAAATACAGATCCTAATTTATTCTAATAGAGTAAAAACATTAGATTGGAATTTTCAAGTAGCTCTCGTATTCAAAGTAAAGTGAAAATGTCATTCAGTTCAGGAAGCTCATCTTTGCTTTTAGATGGGACCTTTATTGTCTGTCTACAACTATAATTACAGCTTAATTATGTTCTCCAGATACTTAAATAATTCACATATTCATTATTTCATTCATCAATAATGTGCTGTTTAAAGTAACTAATAATGCTTCTATAGTTTCCACTGCAGATGTACAATTCTTTTCATTTGGATTTACTTTAGAAACAGAACTGTCAATTAAACAGAGTTTTAAGTTTTCTATAATTTATTATATATCAATTTAAATTATTTCTTTCATTAATAAATTCACATCTTTTAAGCACTTACTAAAACATATATATGTACATGTATACACACATACTTGCAAGGCACTGTTTTAAGTGCTTTATAAATATTAACTCAATTTTCAAATAAAATAGTTTACTGAATTATATTCAAAGTCACAATAGCAACAATAATAATAACAGAATATTGAATGTACCAGGTTCTTTTCTGTATGTTATCCTCAATTCTTTATACTATCCTACATAGTAGGTGCTATTATTCTCATTTTAAAGAGACAGGCATTGAGGATCAGTGTTAATAAGCCCAAACTCATACTGTTTATTGGGAAACCTGAAGTTAGAAATTGGGCCTCTCTAATTCCAAAGCTCCTCTTATTTCCATTAACTTCCCTTTAAGTAACAATGTAATTCTAGAAACAAAATTATGAAGGTTTGTTATTTACCTTTTCTCTCCTTGGACCTATTTTACGAATGAGTGGTACAATTAATAAAGACAGCCAGCGGAGGACCTAGTATAGGATTTTAAATTTTGTTTCCTTGTTTGAGTTCCTATGGATGTACTGTATATGTTTAGTTTACATCATTCAAACTATGTAATGAATACTCCATGTTCAAGGCACGGTGATAAGGGGCACATGGATAACTCTATGACATTGATAAGCTCACAATCAAGAGTGGGAGGATGAAATATAAACAGATCATTTTGAAATAATGTGAGAAGTTTTATTATAGGAACATATGAGAAGGTCTACCTAACTTATGTTAGAATGGCAGGAAAAACATTAGTGAAATAAGATGCCCAAGATAAATCTTGAAAGATGATTGGAAACATGGTGTAAAAAATGAGTAGGCAGGCAGAAGAAGAATCAAGAGCAAACACAGGGTGTTTATAGGGAAACAGTATTTAGTATTTTTTTTTTCATGGTAATCAAGCACAAAATAAGACAAGCTAAAATGGGCAATATGGATGGAGAGACATATAAAACATAGTTTATGGATGAATTTATTCTGTAGATTATGAGATTATACTGTGATATTTAAAGCTAAGAAAAAACTGTGGTCAGAATTGACATGTAGATGAAATACTGTTGACTTGAGGGAACAAAACTACAGATAGACTCATACTACTGCAGTAGTCCATGATGAGAGATGATGAGATAATTCCTTCGGGCAGAGATGATATGAATAAAAAGGCACAAGATGATGAGTGTAAGAGATGTGTGGAATACTACTCAAGCTACTTTCTTGGGTGGTGCACGTATCTAAGTTAAGAAAATACAGGAAGAGGAATATATTTGGAAATAGAAATAAAATGTTTCTTCTTAGAATACTGAATTTGAGATGCTGGATATCCATGTGGACATATTCAATAGACACATGGCTATAAGAATCTGGATGTTAGGGGGCTGTTATACACAGGAGACCTTAGCCTACAGATGATTGTAAATACCATGAAAATGGTTGAAGTGTTTACAGAGAGCATGCAGAATATGGGAGAGAGAGCCTTATAGACTTGTTCATCCTACCAGTTCCAAAAGTTTTATAACACTGTTAATGGAAGCATTTCTTCAAAACATTTTCTGAGTGCCTACCAAATGGTAGATACTGAATTCAGGGTTTTTGAATTTATTTTTAAAACAGTTTCCAGACATCTAGATTTGAGTTCCATATAGCTGTGACACTTTGATATCTGGGCCATAACCATGGCATGAAAAACTGTCACAAAAGTTCTAATAGATTTAAGGATGATTTGTTCTGAAATTGGTTTTAGCTACCTTCTGTGAAGATTTTCGTTGTTGGTCCTTTTGTACCTTTATCCAGGAAGTTCTAGTTCCTCTTACTAAGTTCTGCAAGAACCCATGTTCATCTTGTGAATTTAAAAGATGTGAGGGTAAAAATCACTCAGGATTGAATAGAAAATGTAACTTCTCCAAAATCATTTTAATCAAAAATTCTATTTCTTCACTCCATTTTCTCCTTTCCTACCAATATTTATTGTATTACTGGAATTTCTATATAGGCTTTGTGGTCCAGAATGGAAAAGGAGTCCAGAATGAAATGAAAGGCTAGAATAAAATGAAGAAATGAAAAAACATAGTATGCATATTAAGTGAAATAGCAGGAATTGGGGGGGATGGTGCCTAAAGTTGGAAGGAAAGGAGGAGACTGGTTTTAATTAAATGGAAGATGATAAATTGAGTATTCAGTGAAGAGCTGAGGATGAAAGAGGATCTTTTCTTGTCAAATAGTGGTAACAGATTCTTCAAATGGTGTAGAAAATCCCAGCAGATGAGACAAAGAACTATAGGCATAAGTGGAAGTCCCAACATGACACTATTTCTGAGATTCTGGGAAGATTCCATTAGTGAATTCTCTCACTTTTCCCTAACATCAAGAACAAAGATTTTCCATCTTCTGTGAGTGAGGAGGCTAATGATGCAAATGCTGTTGTAAGTAGATATCTCCCGGCCTAATTGGAGAAGTTTTTCTGGTAGACATAGTAGACTCTGTGAGACTATGGTTGGAGATGAGTAGAGGAAGACTGAATAGGGACCCTAGAGGTCTCAATAGTGGAGGGGAAAAAGGGACAGAAAAAGGGGAAGCTGAAAGGTACAAGAGGCACATTTTCCTAATTTCACATTTTGTCAAGGGCTTGTCCTGCTTAAGATTTTGTTCTTTCCTATGGATAAAGTTATTTTGAAAAATAATTTTCTTTTATTATCTTCTCTCCCATGCTAACTCTTACTATGCACCATATTCTACTCTTTTGAATGAGGAGCACTGATTTAATTCTTCTGAACTCTTTTACCCAACTCATTTTCCTCTCCCAAGCTAGGTGTCATTTAGTTTAGTGAAAACCACAGGGAGATATTTTTTTCATGTGTGTAGAAATCCATGTATACATATTTTACTTTATCATCCTTTGAAGTAGTCAGAGGAGAAAAATACAACAAAATCTTTCCTAGAAGTAAATGAAAGTGAGATGGAAAATGCTGGATATTTTATATATGTTTCATGTGTAACTTTTAGTAATTAAATATGAAATGGACACTGATGTGGCTGGAGGGTAAGACCAGGGAGTAAGGGGGCAGGAGGATGTTCTTCAAGGAAATCTCTCATTTAATCCATTATAAATGCATCCTATTTACAAAGCAAATTTAAATCCTCTTTTTTCTCAACTACTTACTATTATTCAGAATGGATGTATGGCATGAGTAGAGACAAATGATATGGGAAGAGAAGAGTACTTTATTGGACAATAAGGTCCAGAAAAATTAAGTTATTGAGTGAGAACAAGTCATTCTGAATGTCACAGAAAGTCAAATAAGGGATTTTCTTATAAAAACTTGCAGTGCAGAGCACAGAGTTTCAAGGCTAAGGTTGTGCATGAACCCAGATGACTAGAGAATTAAAAAAAATGATCAGAGTGAATAAACTTTATGAATTAATGCATGGATGAATAAATGAACATAACAGAAAGGTAACTTTAAGGTTTATCAATCTGCAAAGAGCTTTGTTGTTTTGTTTTGTTTTGATTTGATTGGTTGCAAAATGAGGCAACTTCGGAGACTTAGGTCAAGAGACCAAGGAAGAGGAAAAAATTAAAATGAAAGATGATGGGGAAAGGGAATAACTTTTGTAGAAATGTAGAAAAATTTTAGATAAAATAATTATAGAAAGAAGGAAAGACCACAGTTTTTCACTTATACTTCATAATTCAATGGTCAGCATACACCTCAGACTCCATCGTCAAAACATACCCTGAATCAGACCATTTTTTACCACCTCTTTTTACTACTTTGGCCCAAGCCACTGTCATCTCTTACCTTGAAAATGTAATACCTTCTAATGCTGGTCCTGCATCTCTCCTTACTAACACCCCCTTACTTGAACCCAGCCCAATCCAACCACCAAACTGCAACCAGCATAGTTCTGTGAAAATAAAAATTGTGGTATATCACTTCCTTGCTCAAAACTCTCAATTACTTACCTAGTTCTCTGAGTAAAATCTAAATTTCTTATAATGGTTTACAAAGTCCTACGCAACTTCTCCCTCCTTCATTACTTTATTACATTATGATCCCATACTTTGCTTTTCTTCTCCTTTGCTCACTATGTTTCAACCTCAGTGATCATTGTGTTGTTGTCTGAAGATACCAGGCATCCTCCCATTGTGACATTGTGCGGTTGCTTTGGCCAATTCCTCTGCTTTCAATGTTTTCCCCCAAAATATCCTCAGATATTTTGTCTTTCTCCAAAGGTCACTTTTTCAACATAGCCTACCTAGACCACCTTGTTTAAAAATGCAACTGCAACCCCGTTCTTCCTGTTAACTTTTCCTACTTTTCCTACTTTTGTCTCATCCAATGTAATTTATTATTTTACTTATTTGTTTTATTTACTCTCTTTTCCTCCAATAGACTCTTCAAAAAAATGTAAGCTCTATGAAGGTGTGGAATTGGGATTGTTTCTCCACTGCTGTCCTCACAGTGCCTGTGACACTGCCAAGCTAATGACAGGCGATAATATCTGTTGAATGGATACATGCATGAATGAGTGAATAAAAGGAGAACCAATTTATGGGGAACATTTCAGGTGGGAAAGAGGAAAGATTAACAAGCTTGTGTTGTATAGCATTAGCTCTCTTGATAAAGTTGGAGTAAAGTGATAGTAGAATGGGTGGAATCTAAGTTTTATGAAAGTTTGAGTGAAAAAATGAAATAGCCATTTTGGGCAGGAAGTTTATGAAGTAAAACATATAGGGGAAATGATGGGCAGGAAGTGGAACTCTGAAGCCTGGAAGTTTGTACAAAAGATGGTCATTTTTTAAAAAATGTATTTGCCCCTTATTAACATGGCCATATTTTCATAACAAGCTGTTTCATCCTTACCTTTATGAGGTAGGTACTGATTAGACTAAGATGATAATCCTAGCCCTATTCTGCTTAGCAGTTTCAGCCAATGATCATGAGAAAGGGTCTTATAGAGATTTTTAAGTACTTTTTTTTTTAGTTTTAGCTGAAAAACATGATCTCTTTTTGCTACGGACAGTTGTCTGGATGTGATACCTGATAACGCTACAACCATGTTGCAGGCATGAGAAAAGCTAAGCCAACCTTCCAAAAATTGAAAAGTTAAAAGAATGTAGGTTGTGGAGAATGTCTCTGGATCACTGAATCAGTACTTTTAACCTTAGAACTGGTTTTTACATGAGATTTATTTTCTTATAATGTAAGCTACTTTGAATTAGGTTTTTGATTCTCTGATGCCAAAATCCGTCTACCCCTCACTTTGCTTTCATTACTTTTTCTATCAAAGATGAGTCTAAGAATTTTTCAGGTGATTTATAGCATTTATTTAGGATTGGATAGTTTTAAGTTTTATGTGTGTGTAGTTATGAGGACCCTGAAGAAGAAACTTACCGACAAATCATTTAGTCTTATCTAATTGGTTTTATTTTTTTAAAAATATTGTTATTTTTTATACATATTACTAGGGCAGTGGTTCTTAACCTTTTTTGAGGTACCAAACCCACCAGTTTCATATGCGCATTCACTGAACCCTTCTTTAGTGATAAGTAAAATATGATTTTTTACTCCAAATTCAAGACATAGGTATATGTTTTCTTACTGGTGCACAAAATGAGCCGTGCATGAACATCACCTTGCTCAAAGAACAAAACCAACAAAGTGCATGAACTCACAACAAATTGCATTATTACTTTATTCTGGCCTCTGTGGCAGAGGCTTCTCCGAACCCCTGAGACCGACTCATCGAACCCCTAGGGTTCGACAGAACCCAGGTTAAGAACCACTGTACTAGAGTCTTCATAACATTAGATTTGTATAGGGAAATAAGGGGTTAGATAGCCTGGGTAAAACGTTGTTTTCTCAATAATCCTTATTTAGAGAATGCCTGAACAACTGACCTTCATAATCATGGTACAAATACCACTGTTCACTTACTGAAAGCTATGCTAATTATAGTCATAACCAGTGCCACATTGTGACTTATAAGAAAAATAATTAAAAGAAACAATATATTTGGTCAATCTGATGGCCACGTTTCCTGGTTCACAGCCTTCGAAATCCCTTGGAGTTTCCCAAGTGTTGAGAATGATAAAGGTGTCTTCCAGGCTGGTGAGCCTGGGGAGCTGCTGAGGAAGAGGGCATGTGGAGGGGACATGGCAGCTCCATGCCCTGTCCCCTTCCCTTGTCCTGTGAATCTCTTTTATATAGCTGTTCCTGAGTTATGTTATTTTTAATAACCAGTCATCTAATAACTAAAATGATTCTCTGAGTTCTGTGAGCCACTCTAACAAATTAATTATAATGGATAGTAGGGGGTCTGGAGGAGAAGAAGGTGGGGGATTGTGGTCACCCATGATTTATAGCCAGTTGGTTAGAAGTACAGGTAATAACCTGAACTTGAAGCTGGCATCTAAAGTCCAAGGAGGGGGGTGTTAGTCAGAAGTATAGGCAACAACTTGGGTTTAGGCATTTGTGAGATTCAAATAATTTGACAACTACTTCTCTGCCCTAATGACCATTTTAAGTGTAAAAAAATATATACCAAAAGTTTATTATTTCATGCATTTAGTACTTAAATAAGAATAATAAAAGAGCCACACAAGACTAGATTATAAGAGTTTTAAAATATTAATGAAAATATATTAAAAATACCTGACAAAAAACAATAAAACTATTATTTAAGATATTTCCATATTTCTCCTTGATTGGTGTCCTCACTTGCAATTTTTTTTCACCTATGGACAGAATGAACATTAAAAAATAGAGTAATGTAAATTTGTGATTTCCACATTGGGCGGCTACCCAGGCACCCACCTTAGAGAAAACCCTGATTACAAGTGTCATTTTAACAACTGGTTTGCCAAACTCAACAAAAAACTAGGTATCAGTTCTGCTGAACTGGTGCAAACTGGCTGATTCCCACTACTGGGTTTAGGACTGATGTATGAAGGGGGCTGAGCTGTCTTGAAGGACTGAGCACTAACCTGTGGGATCTAATGCTATCTCCCAGTAGATAGTATCGGAATTTAATTGAATTATAGGACACAAGATGGTGTCAGGAGAATTTTATGGTAGTGTGGAGAAGCCTCCCCTCATCAAATTGTAATGTGGTCCAAGAACCCCAAATAACCGGCTACTGTGGGTTTAGCTTTGCATTGTCAAACTGATTAGCTAGCAGGAACTTTCATAAGTTAGAGTACTTATAAGTAGACACTTTGGTAAAGCTTTTGGTCACATCTTTATAGAATTGCCATTGGCCTGCATGTCTTTATTTGCCAAAGATTTCTCTCAATTACTTGTCCTGTCACTAGACAAAAAAAATATCAAGAAAAATCAAATGAAGAAAAGAAGCTCAGGGTCATTATCTGCTTATCCCCCACCTAGTCAGTTATAGATTCAGGTAAAAGTGGTCCTGCCTCTTCTCAGTGATGCTTTTGGAATTCTCTTTCAGGTACCATCATATTTGAGCCCCATTATAACAACACATCCTCCCCCCCCCCCCGAGATAGACAGACTGGAAAGGAAGAAATGAAAAACATCAACTCATAGTTGTAGCACTTTAGTTGTTCACTGATTGCTTCTCATATGTGCCTTGACTAGGAATTGCAGCCGAGCCAGTGACCCCTTGCTCAAGCCAGTAATCTTAGACTCAAACTAGCGACCTTTGGACTCAAGCCAGTTACTATGGGATCATGTCAATGCTCTCACACTCAAGTCAGTGACCCCACTCTCAAGCTGGTGACCTTGGGGTTTTGAACCTGGGGCCTCAGTGTCCCAGGTTGATGCTCTATTCACTGCACCACCTCTGGTCAGGCCCATTTTAGCAATTTTTTTCCCCCAGGGACAGAGAGAAAGTCAGAGAGAGGGATAGATAGGGACAGACAGACAGGAACGAAAAGAGGTGAGAAACATCAATCATTAGTTTTTTAATTGTCGTTGTGACACCATAGTTGTTCATTGATTGCTTTCTCACATGTGCCTTGACCGCGGGCCTTGAGCAGACCAAGCAACCCTTTGCTGGAGCCAGTGACCTGGGTCCAAGCTGGAGAGCTTTTGCTCAAGCCAGATGGGCCCACGCTCAAGCTGGCGAGCTCGGGGTCTTGATCCTGGGTCTTCCGCATCCCAGTCCGATGCTCTATCCGCTGCGCCACCGCCTGGTCAGGCCCATTCTAGCAATTTTTAAAGCCAGGTTTTATTTCTTAGTTTTTCCTTTCCTTTTGTCTCCCTGGCTTTGAATAGTATGCTTCTGCTTTTAGTTTTCAAACTTGACTTTGCTTCATTCATTCTGTCTACTTCCTTGTACCATTACAAACCTTTATAATAGCTTTGAGCACATTCAACCCTCTTCCCAAGTTGGTTCCTTAAATACTAGCCTAGACCTCAGCTTTTAGACTCCAGGCAGGCAAATTTCAGGTCAAACACTTACCCACAGGTCATAGTTTTAGTAATTATACAGAAACAATTTCTAATTTTAAAATGAGGCCAAGTTCAGCATAGTACGTTTTCTTTTCCAGATTTATTGCTACATTACCTTTTGACTACCCTAATTTTGGATCCCAACAGTGATATAGTAAGGAGAGAAACTAAGGTATACATTTAAATACTATTTAAAACATTATATAAGACTTTCCCACTACCATTTAATTGTCTCAACAAACGGGGTAATATGATTTTTATCCTCATCCTTCAGATAAGGAACCTGTGGTTTAGAAAGCTTCATAGTTTGGCCAAGCCCCCAGAAATCGGGCTAGAAACCAGATGTTCTTCCAAACTTCATGTTCTTTATTAGCACCTCACTTTTTAAATTCATTTTATGCTGTAAAAAACTCATCTAAATAATCTGATACCTCATTTCAGAGACTAAAATGCCATACATGAAGGAACTAGAGTGTTCTTAGTAGAGCTAGACTTTGAGCACAATATAAATTTATTTTGTCAGGGGTCCAATTTGACTACACAATGGCGAAGTAGAATAACTCATCTCCAAGTGTCCGACTAACATGTAAACAGACTGTCATTCTCTGGCTGGAGTGTACCTGCTCAGAAACATAAAAATTGAAGGCTGTAGAAGATGTATTTCTGAGAACTGAGTCAGTGCCGATGTATGGGATACTGTGTGTTATCAGAAGACAGGATGAGATGCTAGAATATTTCAGTCACCCTAAAGGGTTACAAAGAGAGCTGAAAGGAAGCCCAAATCAATCTTTCAAGTCCAACTGACCAAAGGAGAATTCTAGAGGAAGACAGAAGGAATTCCCTTGTGGATATTCAGTTTAGGGGGAAATAGTAATCTGGTCTAGTTTAATATCACAAAGTAA
Organism: Rhynchonycteris naso; assembly: GCA_037038555.1. NCBI lineage: Eukaryota > Metazoa > Chordata > Mammalia > Chiroptera > Emballonuridae > Rhynchonycteris > Rhynchonycteris naso. The sequence goes on along the minus strand of CM072995.1, from coordinate 303,961,163 downwards.
TATTGCCAAGTGATTCCTTACTTCAGTGTCAGCCACTTCCCCTCTATGTATCTATACCAGTGGTTCTTAACCTGGGTTCTATCGAACCCTAGGGGTTCCATGAGTCGGTCTCAGGGGTTCGGAGAAGCCTCTGCCAAGGAGGCCAGAATAAAGTAATACCGTGATTTGTTGTGAGTTCATGCACTTTGTTGGTTTTGTTCTTTGAGCAAGGTGATGTTCATGCATGGCTCATTTTGTGCACCAGTAAAAAAACATATACTTATGTCTTGAATTTGGAAAAAAAATCATATTTTATTTATCACTAAAGAAGGGTTCGGTGAATGTGCATATGAAACTGGTGGGTTCGGTACCTCAAAAAAGGTTAAGAACCACTGGTATAAGTACGTATGTTAGAATGGTTTACTACGTGTTCCAGCAGATCTTGTGGTCTCAACACACAGAAAAACAGTTTTTGCCCAGACTTGAAAAGTCAAGTTGATTCATTCAAAGATTTCAGATTAAAGACAATAATTGAGCATGATTAATAGTCCAAGAAAGTAACATCAGTAATGAACCGAAGTTGCAAAAGGATTTGAGAAGCTGCCAGGAAACATATTGCTCTGTTCTCTATAAAATAAAAGGAAGGCAGAAGTCGACAGGTAGGGAAGCAGTGCAATAAGCATTAAAATGTAAAGAATCAGCTATAGTGACCCAGGAATTCTATTCATACAAATTTATTCTAAGGAAATAATTCAACAGCAACTCAAAGGCTTGTGTACAAAGTTTTTTTTTTCCTTTGGCATTATAGAAAATAGCATAAAACTAAACAAAATAAGAACAAACAACCTCTGGAGAATAGTTTAATGAATTATAGCACAACAATATTATGGAAATGTGTAAAATTTTGTATTGAGTAAAGCCTTTCATTTAGCCTCGAGAGAATTCCCAAAGGATACATTTTAATTGCACTTATGATGAGAACTTGTTTTCAGAAATGAATCATCTTAAGTCACTGCCTGCTCATTGTGTGTTTCCCTCCAGCTTTGCTGATTGTTTCCCAGTCAGTAGAAACCCAAGAAGATACAGATTTTACAATTAACTCTAAGGTGCTTCCCAGGCTTACACAACATCTTCAACAGGGAAAATTTCTGGGAGGAACAGAGTGATGACCAGAGGGAGCACTCCATACAAGGACAGGGTCAGCTTGAAGAAACATGGTAGTAAAGCATTAATTAAAAATGTGTTGACTTCTAAGTTAGGATTGAGAAGTTTTTCAAACAAAATAATTCTTCCCAAAGACAGATGAGCAGTTTTCCAACAGTAATTTTCCCTAAAATGAACACCTAAAAGAAATTTGGGGTCAGACCAAACTGGGAATTAACAACAGTAAGAACCAATATTTTCTGAGCACTGGAAATATACCAGACAGATTCTAAGTATCCAAATTTACTCATGCAATCATTGCAACAACCCTACGTAGGAATTAGGTACTGATAGTATCCCTATTTTATAAATGAGAAAGAACTAGGACACAGGGAAATTAAGTAAATTGCACAAGGTTACTGAATTGGTTAACTATGTTGCAAATTATTTCTCTCTAAAAATAATGGTTACATACACTAGCTGGGCCATTTGTTGGGCCTAGTTCACCTTTAAATGGCTTAAAGCACACAAGCAACTGTATTTCTCAAACCCTTTCTTCTTTTTCCTGACCTACTGGCTTGAGCCCCTCCCTTTGCTCTTTTTTGACCCTTTCTACCCTAGTAGGGAGGAAGTCTGATTCCCCTTCAGTATGACCTTGGTTACAATTTATTCTCAGCAACTTGATTTTCTCAGTCTGGGCTCTGTTGGAGCCCACCCTCAGTGATTCAATATAAAAGTAGATTTGTTTTGAAGCTGATGGAGCATCAGAGCTCCTCCCTCGAAGCAATCTTTTGCAAGTCTCTGTCCTTAACTTTGTAAAATAAATGAATTTTATTTTATCTACTTTTTAATTATTTATTTTCAATTATAGTTTGCATTCAATATAATATCATTTTTTTAGGTGTACAGCATAGTGGTTAGACATTTAGATACCTTATGAAATGATCTCCCCAATACATCTAGTACCCGCTTGGCACCATACATTCTTTTTTATTCTTAGAATTCTTTTTTCTTGTAACAGAGACAGAGAGAGACAGAGAAGGACAGATAGGGACAGATAGGGACAGAAAAATAGGAAGTGAGAGAGATGAGACGCATCAATTCTTTGCTGCAATTCCTTAGTTGTTCATTGATTGCTTTAGCATATGTGTCTTGTCTATAGGCAGGGGGTGGGCTACAGCAGAGCAAGTGACCCCTTGCTCAAGCCAGCAACCTTGGGTTCAAGCCAGCAATCTTGGGCTCAAGCCAGCGACCTTGGGCTTCAAACCAGTGACCTTTGGGTTCAAGCCAGTGACCATGGGATCAGGTCTATGATCCCACACTAGAGCCAGTGACCCTGCGCTCAAGCTGATGAGCCTGCACTCAAGCCAGTGACCTCAGGGTTTTGTACCTGGGTCCTCTGCATTCCAGTCTGACACTCTATCCACTGTGCAACCTCCTGGTCAGGTGACACCATACATTCTTAATACAACTTTATTGACTATATTTCCCATTTTATTTTACATCCCCATAACTGTTTTGTAACTATCAACCAAACTGCATGAACACTAAGTATCACAAAACTTGTCTCTACCTTGCATCTCAGTTTCTCTCCTATTCCACAAGAAAATCATAAGTTAACTGTGTTACATTACCAGACTTACTAATGCTTTCCATGTTACTATTTCCCCATCTACGAAATGAAAAATTGAGAATCAGGTCAGATAATTTCTGTAAAATTGCTTATCTTAATAGGGTGCATAATCATGTTATTTTCATACCTGTAATTTCTTTCATACTAATGATTTCTATAACCAGGTAGGTTTTCCTCAGACAGTTCTAATACAAAATATTTTGTCCTGTTTTTTTCTCCACATACTCATTAGTACTTATGAAATCACGAGCTTTCATATGGGACATGACCTGTATCATCTCTATTAAATCTTGTTGGTCAATGAATTTTTAGTTTTTACTTCCATTTAGATTTAGCTCTCATGATCTGTCTGCTCCCACACCATAACTTATGTTGCTGTGATTTCAGCTGGATTTGAAAATGATACAAAGATAGACAAAGCACTTCATCTCAGTCTTTCTCCCCTGATCTCCAGTAGAACCATAGTCTCCTTCTTCATAGCACTTATTTCAAATTACAATTAGATAATCATTTGCTCACTAGTTTATTATCTGTCTTTCTCATCTGGGAGCAAGGGCATGTCTGTTCTTTTCACAAGCACCTAGCATAGGGCCTTGGATGTAGTAGCTGCTTTGTTTTTTGTTTTTGTTTTTTGTTTTTTGCATGAATGCAGTTGTGAAAGTGGTCAAGACAGCAATGTTTATCAAAGGTGAAGCAGTAATATTTATCAGCAATTCTTATCTACACAAAGTTGTTTTGTTTGCTACCCTCCTTTCTTCCTCTCCTTTCCTCCCTTCACGTTCATTGCTCCTGTCCCCCCTTCACACATAAGACTTGTCCTTCTTTTTTTCCATTCCTCTCTCTTGAATGCTGAGGAACACATCAAGAGTGTTTCCAAATTTTGCCAAAGAATCTTAAGTTTCCATCCTGCTCAGATTTTAAAACCACTTGATTTTGATGAGAGCAAGATGAGGCAGGGGTGGTAGTGGGAGGTTGGGGTATTCCTGGCTGCCATACTATGTGAGGGCTGAGGGGGGAGGTGGAGGGGGGGCATATTCATTGTGACAGGTTAGGCTGCCTAAGAGTGGGAACAGTGCTCTAAGAGACGGAGGCTTGAGTTTGTTGAGTTGTGTTCCTCCATGAACTTCAAAAGAATAATCTCTATTCTTCTGTACTGGGCAAAATAGTAAAATGACAAATCCATGACTAGAAACTGCCATTCTACTTCCCTTCTATTCTTTATCACATTGCTTTAATAGTATCACTTTAATAGGGGGAATTACATTTCTCCTAGTTTTAGGATGTATTGTACTTTCTTATAATCATACATAATTTTAACAGGGATTTAGTAATTTTTCCATTTCTAAGCAGAGTCCACATTGCTCAGTGTCTATCACAATATAATGAAAGTGATATTGTTTTAATTTCATAATGGGAGATATCCAAAGAAACATTACTTACAAATTATTCTGTAGGTTCTTTTCTTTGGTAAATTCACTAGTGTTTTCTATGTACTTATTTATGTACCACATACTGAATTAGGAGTTGCATGGTGATCTAGAAATATAGGAATTTATCATGGCAGAGTGTAATAAATTAATGTATGTTGGTATGTAGTTAAATAGCATCATATATACTATATCTGTACACATATATGTATATATAATACACACACAAAATCACTACATATCTCTATATAATCATACACAAACACACACATAAAGATAGATATATGATAGTTTCTCCAGGTTTTCTAAACTGATTCCACTTTAGTTGACCTGAAATAGGCAACATATCATGGTAATCAAGTGGACTGGTTTTGGACTTAATATGGTTTTGATTTCCTAGCATGACCTCTTTTAGCTGTATGATTTTGGATAACCTATATAACTCTTCTTAAAATTTTTTTGCATAATGAAAGCAATGCTATTTAGCTCACAGCATTGATGTTTTAAATGGGTTTTAACAAAATGAAATTTCACAAAGACACTATGAGGAAGGACTATTATCATCCCCATTTTACACAGAAAGAAACTGAGCAAGAGTTGTTAAGTAACCTACTCAAAGTCACAGTTAGGATAAGCCAGGGCACATAGATGGAATGTTGATTGACCTCTAAAGCTTGTATTCTAGAACATGAGGTAAAGGAAAATAATCAAAATTACCAAAGGGATAATGAAAGGGGAAAGAAAAGTCAATTTAGAAAAAACAAAACTCTACGAGCAGTCAAAGAATAGGAAGAAAAGGAGGAAGAGCAAACATAGACAGGCATTGTGTTGATAGTTTTTATAGTTTGTCTCAAACATCCTTACAACCCTGGAGAAAGGTAGTCATGATGTTATTTAAAGGAGAGCTATAGTTCACATAGCTGACAAATGTTGATGTTGGAATTCAAAACTAGGTCCTTTTGATTATAAATAATATACTCAGACGTATATTGTTCATCTTCTGATACTTAGCATACTGCTTGGTTCTGTAGTTGACATTAAGAAACTACATTTCCTAGCTCTGAGCTCCTTGAGAATCTAAGAGCTGTCTTAGAATCTAATGCATATGACATAAAGAAAGAACACTCAATTGATGGTGAAGATAACAACATAAATGTGTGACTAAGATGGAAAGATCTTAGGACTAAAATGGAAAATGTCATAGTTGAACTTGAATTTAACCTGGCGTGACAGGCAGAAGCTTGGTTCCTGTGCACAATCACTATTTGTTGAGTGGATATGTGGTACCAACTGCTAGTCAATTGAAAAGGCATGGTGTTCTTTTTCTGTTACCTTTCTTCTTTACACAGACCTATTGAAAGTGAAGGGCTTAGTTTTCTCCTTCATCACTAGAGAGAGGGCAGGACACAGAGAGGGGAGGAGGAGAAATACCACCAGCAGGGGCAAGCTCACTGCCTTGCCCATAATTGTCATGTCAGACACCACATCTGTAATCCAATGCCCACAGCAGGACTGAAAGCTGCTAGTTAGTGCTCAATAAAGAAATGTGCTGAATAAGAGAATGAATGAATCACGAAAAAAAAAGAAAATATGGATTATTTCAGGAAAGACTTAGAGAAATCAGGGGAAAGGGGAAAAAATACACCCCACCACAATCAGAATAAATACGACCATTTTATCCTTTCTTTGAGATCTTTTTTGTCTGCTTTCATTTAATATTTCCTTTTTGTGCACTGGCAATGCCCCCTACAGAGACTTTAAGTACCCACTATATATTTCTATTGAGACTGTTTACATCTCTGGCTCCACTGTGAGGAGAGGAGTTTTATGGTGTATCCATCTTCATCTCTCTGGTGCCTAAAATATCATCTAGTTTATAGCACACAGCATGAATAATAGGTTTTCATGAAACAGTAACTATTTTTTATTATTGTTTCGGTACTAACCATTCACCAAGCAGAGAAACCTTGCTGGCCTATAACTGAATACTACCCAGCTCTCCTTTTATAGCCCATTTATTTTTGTTGTCTGGAATACAGCTTAGATCTTTCTACCTCTTGTATAACTGACTTCCTTTAATTCACTAAACTTAATTTCAATTCCATTCTCCATAAAAGTGTGTATTGCCCCCTTGTGTCTCCTCTAGTGAAACTGCCCACTAACCTCGTGCTCTGTACAGTATTTATCCCTGTCCTTTGAGGCTCTGCTGCCCTCTAGGGGGCCTTGCTCATCACATGTGTCTCAGGTGAGACCAGTTGGCTCTGCACTTGGCAGCACAGGCTGGAGGCAGGGCTGCCAACCCCCAGGGTTCCTTTGCCTGCTCCTGCAGTCCCCAGTCTAGAAACATGTGGCTACATATGTAGTGGGTTGTGAAATATGATACTGAGGGATAGCAAGTAAGGAGGACCTCAAGAACTGAAATCCATCATTAGTAGAGGCTCTGAAGAGGCTGTCACTGGTCTCAGTTCTCTTGGTACCAACTAGATTCTTGGTTATGGGTGCCCCACCTGCATCTTGGTGGTTTGCATATCACATCAGATTTTTTATGGAACCCAGTATTTACTAATGAGAGTTCTACTTGATGAATGAACACTGACCTCCATCTTTGCTTGGGCCTTTGGGTGAGAAAAACATTTTGTCAAAGAGTTGGGGACTGAAACTAAAAAAAAAAAGAAAAAGAAAAAAAAATTAAGCCCAAACCAACAGCTGGGTTCCAAATCCAGGGATGAAGACTTTTAGTTTTACCTAATTTTACTTCTCTGTAATATTAGAACTAATTTTACTTCTCTGTAATATTAGAACTATTGACCACGCCTACATTTTTTAATCATTCCTTTTTCTTTTGAGGTGTCACTTGTATTTGGGTCTTAGATGTATTTGATACTAACTTTTAAGACTTCTTGGTCTAGATCCTAGACTTTCCTTTAGTTATTCGGTTTCTGGGCTCTGCTCTTGGCTCTCCCAAACTGTACTATAAGGACCAAACTCTCTTGATCTTCAAGCCAGTTTTTCAGCTGCTTCTTGGGCTTGTTCACTTATATGTCTCTTAGGCATCTTCAATTTCACAATTGCAAAATCAAAGTCATCTTTCTTCAAACTTTCTCTCCTTTATTTTACCATACTCTATCAAAAATTTATTCTAATTTAGTCCTATTATCATCAAATATGAATGGCTCCCCCCAATCCTTATTTTAATCTCTAGACTGGGCTTCTTTGAGCAGCTAGGGTATAGTATTAACAGGTCCAAAATTAATACTTGATTTTACCCTTTAAATCTCTCCTCCCCTAGGCTGAATTATACAAGTCTCAATCCTTTCATTTGTCTAGGGTTCATCTTTAATTTTCTCTTTCCTTTATATACACCATAATAATAATGAAGTCTTCCTTTCTGCATTGTCATCATAATCTCTTACCTAGACTGTCATAATGGATGTCTTGATTTCTCCTTTCATTTCTTTACATTCTACATTTTATTTTATATATCAAAACCAGAGGGATGATTTAATGTAACTTCTCAAACCTTTCAAAATTTCCCTTCAAAATTCAGTACAAAATACAAAACCTGTACCTTACTTCATCTGACCTCCAAGTTCCTACCTACATTTTACTCTCACCATTCTCTCCCTTTCCAGAGAAGCCCTTGTCACATAACTTTTGTTTTATTAACTATATCTATCTATATTATCTATATCTATAAATATATGATGTATTATATATTACTACTTTTGTTGTAATAGATGAGTTAACTTAATATGATTTGGTTATATTATGACTAAATAAAACTTTCTTCATTTTAGAAACATGTTCCTATAAAAACTCTACAGCAGTCAAAACTAAGAAACAATATTTTCTATGTACTATAGATAATTAATAGAAATTGAAGGACATTTAAAAATTTTCCTACAGAGATAAGACATCTCCATTTAAGTTCATGGTAAAGTCATTAATATAAGATATATATGTTTAAAACCTTTGTGGACTAGAATGAATAATAGCTTTATAAATGGTATGAGCTGGATCAGGTGAGATGAGTGGGAATGCATTTCATTCCCAGTAAATACTTTGTAGAAGCAGCAATGTACAGGAGTGTTTGGGGTACATGGGTGAAGCAGCTTGATTTATACAGAAGATCAGAGCTCAGGAAGAACATGAGGTAAGGTTGAAAAGGTAAGAAAGAGAAGCTGAAGACATTATGAAGAGCCTTGAATTGTCAGCGTGTTTTTCAACATGTAGTATATGAGAAAGCATTAGCTATTTTTGAGTTGGTCAAAGGCATTGGGTTTAATCACTATTGCAGTAACTCAGATGTACAGAGGTAAGGTATTGGATCTATGTAACAGTTGTGAAAATAAAAATAAGGATAAAATCCCCAAAATGTTTAAAAAAGACAATTTGAAGTAATATCTATTATCTCTAAGCATGTAATATCTGATTTAACATGTTTAAGACAAGGATAAGGACAAATTAAGCATAACTAACATTTTTAGGGTAGGAAGTAGCATTTGTTACAGAAACAGGAATACAGAAATAAAGAAACCATTACAGGATAATTTATTTGATATAAGAGAGAGTTGAGGTTGAGATGATGCTTGGTGTGAAGATAGAATTATCCAGCTGTTCTTAGAGCTCAAGGATGAATACTTGAGAATTGAAAGTGCAATGATGACTGAGTTTTCCTAGAAGAGGCCACAAGGAGAAAGGAGCCAAGCGCCATGCATTAACCTTAAATAATTCTTACAGCATGGAGACAGGAGGTGACTCCAAGTAGCCCTGCATTCTGTCCCTTTGTGCGTGCAGTTCTCTCTCTAGATAATGTGCTCTATCATCTCTGGCCTAAGCAACTCAAACACTCTAACATAGCTTTCTTTTCAATGCTACCTACTCTGTGACTTTCTTTAGTAGAATACCAGTTACAGAGTGGATATGCTATAACTGAATTCCTTTTTCATACCAATCAGAAAGGAGTAATGAAGGATATACGAAGGCACAGTGTAAAGAGCACAATGAGAAGCCTGGGAGGCATGGGCTCAAATCAACCCAATCACAAGCTAAGTGTACAGTTCTAGGAAGATTATTTCATCTCTCTGAGGCTCAGTTTTCTCATCTATAACAATTATTTTATCTTTACTTGGTAATTTGTACAAATTAAATAACATGTTGTACGTAATAGTATGAAGAACACTGAAGGAGCCTGATAACTATCAGTTCTCTTTTTACTGTCTGTGTGGGTCAGTGTTGGGGGAAATTGGAAGGGATGCTGTAAAGCCAGTAGCCAAGGCCACCATCACAGCCGCCTGGCTCATGCAGGTTCACATTAGATTCAGACAGTCGGTAATGAAACAACGAAACCAAAAACTGGTAAGCCATCAGCTTTAATCCTAGCTTGCCCCCAGTGGGCAAGCAAAAACACACACTGGGCTTCAAAACCCACTCATTCAGTGCTCACAAAGCTACTGACTTATCTGAGTTTCCTAGCATCAAAGGGTTCTAGCTCACCAGACTTATTCACCTTTGTTCCCCATCTCCTTCTCCAGCACAAACTCTGCTCAAACTGGCTTCTCACTCAGCATTCCGCCATCTTGGCTGCTTCTCCTGGCCTCCTCCATGTGGCCTTTCTCTGCTCTCCTCTCTAATGCTAATCTCAGGAACTGAGAGTGAGCAAGCTCTGGGTCTGCCCCACTTTATAGTGTAGAAATCCAAACCTTTAATCCAATCTACAAACAAGGAAGTCTCTGATACAAAGTCACTTATTTGAGGCATAATGGGAGGATTCCTCATAAGTGCACCACCCTACATCTTCCAATAAGTCAAGGGTGTGGGGTAAAGCTTACTCTTAAAACTAAGCTTTAGGCTATAACGACCCTGCCTGCTTACAGCCTGTCCACTACACACAATATAATTACACCCATCCCAAGCATAAGGGCAATCAATATCACCTGGGCGACGGGCTTCCATGTGGGCAGCACCATCTTTAACAAAGTGAGCATAATATATTTTATCTGCCCAACAGATGCCAAATGATTCAAGAAAGCTAGAACACTTATTTTAGCAAAGAAGCTGGAGAAAAGAATATTATGTTCACATTGTTTTTTTCTTCCTCAACAATTCCATCTTTACCAAGGGAATGAAGCTTGAGGGAAGGAAAAGAATTATTAACTCACAAAATTTTGCCTGAGGCAAACATTTTTTCTGGTATGAAATGTTATATTCCAAAAGAGATATGACTTGCATGCCCCAGATATGGTGCAGCTAGGGCATTCTAAGAATGGCTAACACAAATACAAGGAGCATTACTGGAAATACAGAATTTTGAAAGAAAAGAAAAGCTTAGTTTATTTCACCACCCAATTTATATAAATTAATCAAAAACATTTTATCAAATTCAAGTAAGAACAAATGAGATTATTAACATCACATGCAAATTAAAATTCACTATAATCACAGCATTTAAGACAGTGGTTCTTAACCTTTTTTGAGGTACCGAACCCACCAGTTTCATATGCGCATTCACCGAACCCTTCTTTAGTGATAAATAAAATATGATTTTTTTTTTCAAATTCAAGACATAGGTATATGTTTTTTACTGGTGCACAAAATGAGCCATGCATGAACATCACCTTGCTCAAAGAACAAAACCAACAAAGTGCATGAACTCACAACAAATTACGGTATTACTTTATTCTGGCCTCCGCGGCAGAGGCTTCTCCGAACCTCTGAGACCAACTCATCGAACCCGTAGGGTTTGATAGAACCCAGGTTAAGAACCACTGATTTAAGATTATTAATTCATTATACAAAGAGAGTGTTTTAGATGTAATTCATCAAATCATTCAGACATAGTCTTTTATAGCCCCTAAATATACTTCAATTATCACAGAATCAAACCATTTAATCATTTCAAAGCATTTCTGTTCTCCAAAATTAAATACCTGAAACATATCATTCATAACACTACAGCCTACCAGAGCTAAATCTTCTTAGCATTTGCTTTTTACATGCCCAATGAGAGGAAAAAATATATGTTATTGGGCAGTGGTAGAGCAAGACTTGAAAAGTTGACTTATTCTCTTGGGAAATGAACTACTCTTAAGCTCTGAATCACTAGGGGATGAGATATGTCTTCACCAGAGACTAAAGAAGTGAATCTTTGCTGGTCACTCACTTTAAATATATTTACTGGAGAACTTATTAAAACAGGCACTGTGTTAGTTGCTGGTAATCAGGACATAAAAGGCAATATCTACAAGAAAATTAAAGTTCATTCAGCAGGAAGAAAAATACATAAAGCAACAATAAAATACAACTCGAGGATTTCTACTTGAGGAGATCCAGAAAGGCTAATGGAAATGCAGTTTATAAAAGAGGAGTAATATTTCTGTTAGGAATTGAAAAGTAAGAAGGTGTTTTCTAGGTAAAAGGAAGAAAGATAAAGGTGGGTATTAGCAGAGGCAGAAAGAACAGAATTTACGCAGTCAGGAGCATACCAAAGACATGGCTGAGGCGTGGTGCCTTTAGGGAACTATATGCTGTTTGGCACTGCTGAGATAGGTAATGTGTTTGGAGGAGCACTGTGGTAGGAATGGTGGGGGATTAGTGGAGCACATGGGTTGCTGGAACTCAGGTTGAGAAAGTCAGGTCTTTAAGGGACAGATCTTTAAAGGCGTTGTGAGCCATGTGAAAGAGTTTCAGATAGTTGTACGGTAAGGTTTGTATGCCTATTAATTTGAAGTTTGAGTGATGGGATCCACTTTGCATTGTAGGAAGATCACGCTGGCAGCTGTTGGGACAGGGTGATGCATCAATAATAGAGATTTAGGTCATCATGTCAGTAGTTCAGTCAGCAGGTTATGAGGTCCTGGTCAATGGCAATATCAGTGAGAATGCAAAAGATAATGTAAAATAAGTAGAGAAAATGGTTGGTTAGATGTGAAGTGTCAAGGAAAGTAAAGACTCAAGAATGGCACAAGATTGGGCAACTGGATTGAAGGTGTAGTTTTTATCTAGAGAAAAAGTGTAAGAGGAAAAAGAGCCATCAGTGAGAATGTCTAGAGAAGTGGTGGTGAAATAATTAAACTTCTTGGTCAAAACAATATTTCCCTCTAATGACCTATCTTACATGTTAAAAGTATGCAGGATGTGAAATACATTTAATTCTAAAAATTAACTTAAGTATTTGCATGAAGTAAATGCTTAAGAAATATCTGGTGAATTTCAACTGTACCTGACTATTTTTAAAAGACACCTTCCACCATCTGACACATTTTTAAGTCAACAATTTTCTAAATAATAATTAAAAATAATAATAAATCAGAAATTCATAACTGATAAAAGAGAAACCATGTACTTACTCTGAATCTGCATTTAGAAAAACACATCTTATTGCTTGCACCAATTTAGTCCCAGTCAGTGCTGTCTGCCTTATGCAGACAGTTCACCCATGACACTGAAATGTCTTTCTTGTGTTTACTTGCTTTGATGACCAAACTAGATTGGCTTTGCATTTTAACTGGCTTATAACTCAGCATAGTACTCTCTAGACCATGGCTTTAAGTCTCACAAAAAGAGAAGATGGTAAGGAAAGGGATTAACAAAAGAAAATGGGGCAAAGAATAAACATTTAATTTGTCAAGGGAGTTAAACAGGAGGATAGTCAACCTAAATCAAATTATAGCGATGATGACACTTTCTCAAATGTCTTTCTCAAGCCTGATCTTTTGTTAATTCCTTCATACTCTTTACAACCCTTTCAAATACAGACTTGGTGTTTTTAATTTCTGAGAGCTGAGGCTGTTGATTCTAGAGGTAAACTGTTTGGATTAGAATTCAATGTCCAGCCCTTTCTAGTTATCTTTTCTTGGGCAATTTGCTTAACCTCACTGTCTCAGTTCTGTCATTTACCTACAGCTGGGTTGTCTTAAGGATTCAATGAATGTTTATGAGGCACAGACAGGAGTGCCTGCCACAGTATAAATGTTTGATAAAAGTTAACAATAGTCATCAACATTATCATTCTGATCATCCTCTTTCCACATCCTACACTTTACCTTCTCTTCTATAGTTTGTTTTTTTTTTTCTGTTTCTACTTAGGCTGGAATGCCTAAAAGCTTGATTTTAAATCAAAGAATAATAACTGCCTGTGCCCACCTTGGTGTCCTTTCTCATCCGCCTCCCACCAGCAGACCCCAACTTTGTCTTACTTGCATTGAGCACTCAGCTAGAAAACGCTGCAGACGCTGACTCATTCATTGCCATTGATGTAAAAGGCTTCCCGCCCCTTCACCCTGCTTTGTTCCCCTTCAAAAATGGTGTGACAAAACATGTGACAGGGCAGACTGGCTTCTCATTCAGAAGATCAAGCTTTAGAGAAAGGCTTACATTTAGTAAATTTTAGGAATAAATTCAAACCCCAGTTTAGCCACTTACCACTTTGGGCATGTATCATTATCTTTCTAATCTTTAGTGTCAGCATAATGGGCATAGCAAACCTTCTCAGGGTTATTATAAGAAGTGAATTGGATTAAATAAACAGTATGCATGGGCACATGGTGCATCCCTAATAAGTGGGAGCTCTTAATAGTAGTTGGCTTAATTCCTGAAGAATAAACAGTGAAAACATGACCTGTCAAATTTGAAAGGCATTTCTTGTGGCAAAAGTGAATGGCAAGAGAACAATTAGGCAAGGCTCCTTTGTGGTGTGTGAGAATAATTTGCCTCTTTTAAAAACCTAACTCCAGTGTTCTAGAAAATAATGCTGATTTTTATTTTCTAGCTTTTATATGTCACACTATTTTTATAAGTATAGAAATGTGATATCAGTGATGACAGGTAAACCAATAAATTTGCATTAGGAATCTTCCTCGGTTGGTGAATCTGGAAATCAGCGTGCACTGTTAGCACTTCATCTGCAAAAGTTTGCCTCCAGCTGTTTGCAACAAGCTCTCCTTACTTTAAGCTCTGCCACAGCAGCAGGCAGTCTTCCATCACTGCTTCCAAGCTGGGTGGATCTTGAGCCAAAAATGTTCTCTCCCACTGGAGCTGCTCAGAGAACCCTGCCACCTAGTGGCCAGGAGAGGAACCTCGTCCCCTGACTGCTGGGGGTGGGGATGAGGACTGCGGTGACAAGGAAAGAAGGAAGGGGAGAATCTGTAAACAGTTGACACAGAGCGCTTGGTACTTCATAAGCATCACCAAGGATGGTGAGAAATGCCCTGGAGTTTAAAGGCTGTCTGCTCCTTTCAGCTCACAACTTGCTCTGTCTGGCACTATTCTCCCTGGAGATACAGTCAGTCACAAAGCGGTGTCTGCACAGTGAAGACAATTAAATGAAAGCCTCTGGAAATGTCCAAGGAGAAATTAGATAACATGGGCTTTGATGCGGAGATTTGGGGTTTGAAGGTGAAAAAGACAGGCAGGACAGCCAAAGTCTGCATCTGCTTAGTTCCAGTACTGCACATTAGCATTCCACTAATGTGCCTGTGTAAGTTCTCACTGAAGTGAATTTGTTCAGCTTCCCTCAAGTATCATCAGATATTTCCAACACCCTTTGGATTAAAAAAGTCCTAAAGTTAGAATACTGTTGTGAGTCGATGTTGAAATCAATTTTTTCTTGTATTTTTATTAGTTAACCAATGAAAGGGAAAAGTGCTTGCTACTCCATTTCGGCTAGAACATTTGGTTCTCATTTCGCTGTCTTGGCAGGCACCAAGTCTGTGCACGGAGGGGAAAAGCCTACTTTTGCTCCGATCCTTTCTTCTGCGATGGGCTGCACACTTGGCTGTACCCAGTGGCTGGAAAGTCCCAGAGAGAGGTGTCCACAGTTCACTCTGAACTCAATTTCCCTCTCTTTTCCCTCAGATGCTCTTGCTGTGCCTTTTATTTTGCAATGTCATAATGTGTCTGCCTGAGTCAGAGCACACT
Organism: Rhynchonycteris naso; assembly: GCA_037038555.1. Classification (NCBI taxonomy): domain Eukaryota; kingdom Metazoa; phylum Chordata; class Mammalia; order Chiroptera; family Emballonuridae; genus Rhynchonycteris; species Rhynchonycteris naso. Next base: position 303,946,064 of record CM072995.1, on the reverse strand, counting down.
GTCTAGTGTGCTGACTCTCACCAGCAGGCCCTGCCCTTCTCAGCTTCTGACCAAGACACTGGTGGGATCCAGACTAAAGTGGACATAGGTGAAAGTTAAGATGGATGGTGTAGGACAGCAGGACTTTTTTATCCTTTGAAGAGCATAAGTAGGAGGGCACACTTGGGCTCAATCTCCTTTTTACCTTCTGTACTATTACAAGAGCAATTACTGAGCCCCTGCTCAGAGCCATCTTATGGATAAGAAAATGTTTCTCCCCTCAGTGATCACTGGTGTGTGTATGCACACACGCACGTGTACGTATATTACATATGATCAGAGTAAAATTCTTGTAGAATGTCATGGAACTTCATAGGAGTTTTGTGTGAAGAAGACCAAAATCTCTTGTCTCCCAGCCTGAGACAAAATGCCCTATGTCTTGCAGGAAGTGTTCTGCACAAGATAGAATTACCTATTTGAGCTCCAGATGGGCTGGAGAGCATTATTCCATAAGATGGAATGCTAATATGTAAAACATATAACACAGTGCCTCCCACAGAACTGAGACTTGTTTAACACATACTGATTGTAATCATTATCTTCCCTGGGAGCTCCATGAAGTTCACTAGGTATTTCTTTTCAGTTATTTGTTTTGGAAGAACAAGGTCAGTGACAAATCTAGGTTTGTTTACCGAGTCATGGTCTCTCTTTTTCTCTCTAACTAAAAAAGCCACATGAATAACAAATTAGGGTAAACAGTGTTATTGGCTTGTGGTTTTGGCTGTGTTAAGTCAGCAGAGGGAGAGTCACGTTCTCTGGCAGCTCAGGCCATGTGGAGCGTGCTGTTGCGATGCCAGAGAGCAAGGCCAGGCAGCAAGTTTGTGCACATGAGCAATGTAGGGATGGTAGTGATGGTTTCCTGCAATTGCCTTTTCTTTTCTTTCTTTTTTTTTTGGCTAATCATAGGTGGACAATGCGAGCACAAACTTGCCTCACCAAAGAGAGCTTCATATTCTGTTATGTATAAAATTTACCACAGTGATTTGTTACAAAGTTTCTGAATTTTGGGTAAAATGGAACCCTCTGGGCCAGGTTAAAAGTCTATTTTTTTTTTCATAAAGGAATATAAATGCTTGCCACAACCACCAGAGGAATAAGTAAAATAGCTGACACCTAAAAATCACCTTTAAACTCTGGGGAAAGCCTGACTTCTAAAAAAGCACTTGAAAGGAAACTTCTTGACTTCCCACCAAAAAGTATAATGGATATTTTGGGCCCCTGGCCAGCTGTCTCAGTGGGTAGAATGATGACCAGGTGTGCAGATGTCTTGGGTTAATTTCTGGTCAGGGCACAAGAGAAGTGACCATCTGTTTCTCTCCCTCTTTCTCTCCCCCCTTCTTCTCCCACAGCCAGTGACCTGACTTTCTAGCATTGGCCCTGGGGCACTGAGGATAGCTCGTTGATTTGAGCATTGGCCTCAGGTGCTGAGTATAGCTCAGATGGCCTGAGCATGTCAGCCTCAGGAGCTAAAAATAGCTGGGTACTAGAGCATCATCCTCAGATGGGGGTTGCCGGGTAGACCCTGGTCAGGACACATGTTGAAGTCTGCCTCACTATCTCCCCCAATCTCACTTTAAAGAAAGAAAAAGAAAAGAAATTTGGAGGGCAGTGGGTCCCCAAGAGTTGATATACTAGAAATTCAAGCCAGATGACCAAAGTAGAATATTTATGTTTCAATAGCTTTTCTGAAGAATGATGTCATGAAACCTCTTAATATTATATCATCAGAGTATATTTTGGGGTAGACAAAAACTGAGATGACTCCATGACTAGAAAAGCAGAAACTCCCATTTCCTGAATCTGGATTGTGGGACCTATTCTGATTATGCTCAAAGGACCCTGTGAACATCACACAGAGGGCAATGAATATTATCATCCCCATTTTTAGAGGCTCTGAGAGTTAAATGCTTTGTTTAGGGTCCTAACGTGTAAGTGGCAGAGCCAGAATTAAAATCCACATCTTTGTTGACAAGGCTCCTTCTACTTCTGCCTGTTTATAACATGAGAGGTACTGATAGGCCACCTTGTTCTATGATGTCACCTTGAATGATCTGACTAGATTAAAAAAAGGTCAATATTTTATGTGGCAGAAATACATTCACAGTGATCTTGTTTATAAACAACAACAACAAAATGGAATCTATGGTTGATAAAATCTATCCATCAGAAAGGCAATGTAAGAATGAAAAGAGCTTTGAAAACAAATAGACTTGGGTTTAAATCCCAAATTTTGGTTTTACCACTTATTAAATATTTACCAAATAAAGGGCTTTATTACATGTTTCAGTTATTATTTTCTCTTATCTGGATGGAGGTACTATTTCCTACTATTGAATATTATGTGAAGATCCAATGATCTTATACACACACAGTGCAATCTCTCTAATAAAGTAGTAGCTTAATAAGTGTGTATGGCATAATGGATGAAGCAAGTCACAAACAGTCATTATTGTAACAGCAAAAATTAATTTATCTAATCTCTAGCACAGAGAAAGTGTGAGGATACAGAGTTTTGGTTAGTGTGGGCGGGGGGAAGCATCAAGTTGGTGTTGGGAGTTGGCCATGAGTGTGAGGATACACCTTCTCTATCAGTTTCTCCAGCCTGTTTCCTGTCATCTGCAGACATACATTTACATGACATACTTCCCTGCATGCACCATGTTGTTTCATGTCACTGGGCTCTTGTTTATGTTGTCCCCCAGGACACTATATCCCATGGTTTTCACCCGGCTCGCTTCATCATCCATTGGGAATCAACCCAGGGGTCACCTTTCTAAGAAGCCTTCTCAGAACTTTCAGATCAGAGAAAACACTATTTTTAATGAACTTTGACTTCACGGTCCACTTTTTCCTTTACTAATGATTTGTGTGTGAGTTGGTCTCCACTACTCTTTGAGCTGCTCTTAAGGGTAGGGTTTGTGTTACATATGTCTCTATACTCCTAGAACTCAGCCCAGACCTAAGATATTGTGATTACTCTAGAAACTGGTTAGAATTAAAGTAGACAGGACCAAGGTGGGAAACATCAGAATTCCTTGTCTATTTTGTGAGCTTTTATATAAGATTAGTCCTACCCCCTAGAAAAAGTAGAATTAGTCAAGAAAGTAATATAAATTCTCATCATTCTCAGTTATAATAAAATATTATTAGCTATAATAAATATAAGTAGTAAAAATGAGTCCATCAGATTTTTTTCTCCACAAACAAAATCTATACAGATATTTAAAAATCATCACTAAACAGAAAATAAATTCAGGGACTCCTTAAAGATAAAATTTTATATCAGAGGCTCCTGTGCATTTTATTCACACAGCAAAAGAGTAAATCAAGTCAGGCTCAGCTGAAGGGATGACTGTATCAGGAAAGCACAGTGCAGTACAGATCTAGGGAGCAGTTTTTAGGGAAACTCCTGGGGGTGGGTGAGTCTCAATCCACACCCATTTAATCCTGGTCATTCTCTGTTCAGGTCACACTGTATTAAGAGCTAGAATGGGGAACGTTGGTCAGTGGTTACCTACATCGGCTTTGAAGCCAACTGTCCTTTCTACTTATTTTCTGCATGGGCTCCACAAGCAAATTGGACCCCACTTACCTTAGTTTCATCATATGTAAACTGAGGATTGTTTTGAGGATTAAAAGAGTTAGCACATGTAAGGGACTTAGAGCGTGCCTGGCCTTATAGCAAGTGCTCAATAAATTTAATTACGTACTATCTTCAGCCCTTTCATGTTCATTGGCAAATGCCAGTGTAGCTCAAATATCATTCATTGTTCATTCATTCACTTAGCAAACATGTGCCTGGCACTATGCTGCGAGCCAGTGGCACAGAAAATGAGACATGGTCCCTGTTCTTCGTAAGTTTACCCTACAGTGTGTGTGAGTGTGCATGTGTGCAAGCACATGTGCTAGGGAGTCTTACAATTAAACAGGTAATTATAACACAGGACGATATGTTCCGTAGAGATAAGCACAGGACTCTGGTTCATAATGAGGGGGGCTTAATGGAGCCTGAGAAGGTCAGGACAAGCTTTCCAGGAGAAGTGATATTGAAGATGACTATGAGTTGGCCAAGTGAGATTTGAGGGTGGATGGAGAAGGTATATTTTATGCCAAGTCAGATGCCTCAATAGAGATCTGAAACCAAGAAAACTGGGAGTAGATCAATATGGAAAGTCATGTAGGAAGTGATTAGACACCAGTCTGGCCTGGGGAGAAGGATTCATACCACCAGGGGCCTTTCCTGCCAGGCAGAGAAAGTTTGACTCTGTCCTATCCTAGCCAGTGGAAAACCCTGAAGATGTCTAAGCAGGGATTAATGAAAGTTTGACTCTGTCCTATCCTAGCCAATGGAAAACGCTGAAGATGTCTAAGCAGGGATTAACATGTTTACACAGTTTCTATAGTTTGAAATGATTCCTTCCTTTGGAAGATTTTTCTAATCCCCCACATGTGGAACATACTGATTCTATCTTTGGGCCTCTCTGTTCCCCTGTGGATTCCTACCATGGCACTACATTACTTTATATGTTTCCAATTCTTTGTCAGGAAACTAATAGGTCCTCAAAGATCACTCTTCTGTTATCTCTGTATTCCCATAATCTATAACAGTGTTTGGCACAGAGCAGGCACTCAACGAAAAGTAGATCAAAAGAAAAATCTTGGTTTTAGGGGGAAAAAAGCATTTCTTCTTATATTTTTAGAGCAAAGCATTGTCAGATGAAATCTGGGCCATCCAGTCAACAAAGCAAGTGGTCTTCTCACTGTGATGGCAGCATGATCCCTAAGAGCAGCTGCCCACCAGATTCACAATCAACCACTGAGCACTGCGGCATGCCAGGAACTGCGCTAGGTACCAGGGAAGATACCAGTATTTTTATGATAGCTTCAGACAGTTACGAAAATGTTGCTCATATACACAAAACTACTTCCACATCCCAAGGGCTTAGCACAGTACCTGAAAATGCTCAGTTCTCAGTGAATGTTTGTGAATAAATAACAAATGAAGGTGTGAGAAATGTGTGTTAAATGCATGGCATCCATAATACATGTCCTGAGTCCTGGTGAGGGCAAGTCTGGGAGATGGCTTAATCTGATAGGGTTTCAAAGAGGAACCTGGGCCTTGGATATCGTCAAGAACCTGGAGAGACAGCAGGAAGAAGCAGAGAGGATCCTGAGAAGGGAGAAAGAGTATGAACATCACTTCTCATAGACTAATAACCCCTTAATGAAATCTAAGCAATTGGAAATCATCAAAGCTCTGATAATAGTTGGGTTATATTGGAATTCACACAAGAGAACCAATTTTCCAGGCAAATTATAATTTGGGCAATGGCTGTGAAAGGACTAGCAGTTGCTATAGCAGACAGCCTAAGTGGGCCCTCATGACAATGTTAATTAAAGCAAAGTTAATTAGTTAATTAAAACAAAAGTGGCAAATGGTAGTTTCTAAAATTAAGGTGGAGGCAGCACTAATGTTTCTTTCTGCCAGTAGAATTCCCAGGGAATGTTTTACCTTCTGAGAAAATCTCTGATGGCGAGCCTCTGTCATTCATTTAGCCACAGAAGGCCTACTGCATCTGAGAACCTCGGCCTGGAAATGCTAGATCTAGTAGAGCCAAACTTCAGACTCATCAAATTCAATGCTTTATTTAGGTCAGAACTGGTTTTGTGTTTGTCAGTTTGCAGCTAAAGTGGAGGCCTCAGACGGAAGCACAGCATTATCCGCTTGACAATGATTTGAGGCTGTAGCATGTGTGCTGGAAATTAGTGTCTAGAACCAAAGTGTTAATCACAGGGTTCTCTATACATAGATGACATAAATGGTACATGTATATATAGTGAATCACTCCCTTTTAAATAAAAGTCTCCCTTTGCTATTTCAGTGAATTGAATGACTGACATGACCGACTGACTCTGGGCATGTATTTTTGTGTGTGTTCTACGCTGAGCCTATTGAACCTCACAGTAAGCTGCTAGATCTGTTAGAGTTTGCTCTATTCTTTCCTTAGGTGTTCAGAAAACAGAAGTGATCTCTATGACCGGAGGTAGAAATGGGCTCTGTCTGTTACCCTTCCTGCTGAAGATAGGATTTACTCTTCAGCAACAGAAACATGTTTTCTTCTTTGGCTCTGCTGATATTTTCCTAAGTGAGTCCCCTCGGTCTTATCAATTCTTTAGAGTGTTAACAGAATTACGTGGAAAAATAGTCCTGTGTTCAAAAGCTTGGCTAAAGAGTGAACAAAATTAATAAAAGAACGATTGGTTTTTCCACTGTAAAACTTCTCAGTGTTTATTTCCAGTAAAAGGAAAGAATAGTCAGTTTCTTCTTTTTTTTTCAAACTTGTTTGTCCAAATAACATTTTTTTTCCTCCATGGAGCAGTTTGTGAGACTGGCTTTCCAAAGAGTACAGTCTGGGAAATCTTCAGCTTAAATGCCAGAAAGCTGAGGCCTGATATATAAAGTGCTTCATAACTGACTAGTCCAGGGGCAAGTCTTCTAATCATGCTGGACCTCAAATTCCTCTTCTGAAAACTGCGAACGATTATTGCTTCTACTTTCAATACTTTGTGGCCGTCAGTCAACTCAATTACTACTGCCACTATTACCAGCAGACGCTGCCCCTTTCCATGGCAGACACTAGTACTGGTGTCTCCAGCAGCACGTGACGCCACTCCCTTCTCCCCCTCAGTTTCTGCTATGGAGGATGTAAACCCTGACCACACATTTTCTTATAGTACTGCAGCTAGGGATAGCTATATGAGATGCTCCTGTCCATGAAATATAAAGGTCTTTTTTATGGAATTCTGACAAGACTTTTGTGTTCCCTAATAAGAGGTTGCAATGCATGGAGCCAGTACAGCCATCAGGCAGCCATTAGTGAAAAGTGCACAGAATAGCAGAGAGGTTAGGTCAGAAATCACTGAGCCTTGGAGAAATACCAGGAGCCATTTACCTGCATATTCCTTGCCAGCCATATGAGGAAAATGAACCTAAAATCACGTAGGCCTCTGAAAATCTACCTTAGTCTTTCTTGTAGCTGAATATATTTCTAAAAAGTTTACCATTTATTGAGTACTTTCTATGTGCTGATGCTTAGAATTGAATACATATCACTTCATTTTCTCCTCACAACAGGATTATCAACCTTTTACAGTGGAAACAATGAACTGAAGTACATTGTTCAAATTCACACAGCACCCTAGATCCCAAGATATTGGCTCATTGGCATATTACAGAATTCTAGTCAGAAAAGCATAACTAATGAGAGTTGTTTAGAATAAAATGTGAAAAACTATTACAAGCACACAAGTTCAACCGTTTGCCATTATTTAAGTGCCAATGTGACAGGCAATGTGATATACACTGTCCTTTATAAAACTGTAAGCTAAACAGGGAGGTAAATCCATGCATAACCAGTTATATTCTACAATGCAATAAATACTATATTAGTATTCTGATTATTTTGGTTTTGGATCACAAAGAAGGAATACTTAATTCGAGAGCTTATGGGAGGCATAGAGGCAAGGAATTTTAGTTTGGATCTAATTTATTTCTTAGGATTGTAGCTTAAAAGAGGGAGCAGGTATAGTGTGTACGTGATACAAGGGTATTATAGTTATCTCTGGCCTGAATATCCTGTTTAATAACAAAACTGAACTCTCTATATAATCTGATGAGAGCCTGCTTCAGATATGAGCACATGATTATCTAGAGCAGTGGTAGTCAACCTGGTCCCTACCGCCTACTAGTGGGCGTTCTAGCTTTCATGGTGGGCGGTAGCGGAGCAAACAAAGTATAAATAAAAAGATAGATTTAAGTATAGTAAGTTGTTTTATAAAGATTTATTCTGTCAAATTTAGCAAAAATCCAACATAAAGTACTTGGTAAGTAATTATTATTATATACTTTAACTTGCTGTAACTCTGCTTTATAAATTTTATAAAGTAAAGTTACTTCCCTATTTTATAAATCATCATTACTGTGAAACCGGTGGGTGGTTAGAAAATTTTACTACTAACAGAGATACAAAAGTGGGTGGTAGGTATAAAAAGGTTGACTACCCCTGATCTAGACAGACAGGGATTTGTCATGACCACATACAGAAAACCTAGCAAGTGCCAAAGGTCCCTCCTTACTGTTTTTGATAATCTAATACCCAAATTTATTAACTGTAAAATCCAGTCATCAAGAAGTACATGGCCCTATAGGGAAAACAAGTTAAAATATTTCCCCAAATCCTGAGCATTCTTATTTTCTATTGGCACTCTCAGTAAATTTTTTTTTTAAAATTAGTTCCTTGTATAAAGTACAAATGACATAGTTGAAAAGAGTAATCTACTTTTACTAGAGGAACATTAGAATTATAGCAAAACATGAAATCAATGGATGGGATTAATGGCCGGATTCTTTGGCAGAAACTGATGTCCACAGGAGTGCAGGGGAAATTTGTTACACAGGGCACTGCAGGTTTAATCTTATGAAAGTAGAACCACTAGAGGGGTAGTGGTATGCACACTTGAAGACAAGAAAAAAATCTCTACATCACTACCTTCTCAAATCCATTTGTTCAACAAACATACCAACAAATGATTAAAGATTGTCTTCTGTATGCCTTCTCTGTACTTCGAGACACTGAAGGCACAGTAACAACCAAGGTAGATAAGGCCTTCACTCCCAAGGAGTTGACCCTGCTTAAACTCGAACAACAGGTGTCCTTTACAGTTAGTCAAAAAGTTAGATAATGTAAGAATGGAGCTGCCCTGGAAAGTCCAGGCTGTATAATCAATGTGTCTATAAATCTGTACTGCTTTTATTATGCTCTATGTTATTAATATCATCCTGGTTGCACACCTGACACAGAGATTTACAAATGTGGAAGAAATTGACAATTGTCAACAACAATAGCACACACAAAAACAGTACTCATTGTCTGGTGTACACTTTATACATATTAACTCATTTAGCCTCAAACCACTACATGAAGTATGTATTTAATCATCTCCATTCATCAGAGGATGAAGCACAGAGAGGTTAAGTGATTTGTCTACAGTTAGGTTGAACAGCTAGTAAGAGATGCTGCCAAGATTCAATTTCATTGCTGTCTAGTTCTGCACCCTGCTACCTTCAATAAAGTAGCTACTGTGTATCCGTTCTTTAGACAAATGATTCCTTTATCTATTTATAATTGTATGAAGTAAGTGATACAATCTCAACTTGGAAGATGAAGAAATTAAGGCTCAGAGAGAAGAAATGGCAGTGTACAGACTTGGAAGAACCTGGCTACAAAGCCAGTGCTCTTCACTGTTGTTTCACGCTGTCCCTCTAAGGAGCCTGCCTTAGGATGTTTTGGGGGTGCTGATGCACAGATGGACAATTCTATTCCTTTAGCAGCCTGTTTGTTTTATCTATCAGGATGCCACGGAAGATTTTATTTACAGAAAGAGTTTAGAGAAAGGCTGATACAGTAAGTTTGAAAAAATAAATTTTCTCAGACAAAAAGGCTGATCTTGCAGAAGTTTCTGAAAAAAAATGTTTTATAGAGGAGTCGGGAAGGCAGATGGAAAACATGCCAGCAGGTTTGAGATATGGAAGACCTTCTGTGTATAGAACATGACATCTCCAGGATTTACTGAAGAAACAGAAGACACAGTTTTCCCCGAGGTTTACAATTTAGTTGACTTCCTTGCACAAGATGCATGAAAAGAGATGAGAGGCATATAGAAATTAGAAAAGAACTGAAAGAGGCAAGCATACACATTAATAGTGCAAAAGAATTGGGCCATGTGAATAACTAAATACCTTGTGAGTCCTTTTCAGTCCTCAGCAGATACAGTATCTTTACCATCACCACAATTCAGGCTTTGAGGAATTAGGGTCAATAGAAAATATTAATAAATAGTGGTGACTTTTTATGTAGGCTAAATGATGTAGAAGAGAACTATTTAAGCAATATTATTTAGCTATTTATCTTTCATTATTTATCTAGATTTTAGAAAAATTGTCAAATCTCTGTAGAGTTAGCAGATGATGCCCTGTCTAGCTCTTTTGATATTTATTTCTTAAAAAGGGGAGATCCTTATTCACAATTCAACAACTTATGTGGCCTTCTAACACTTCAAGTTTGTTCCCAAGCCATAGATATGAAGATCTTATTGCATTCTGAAGTACCTTAGGGGGGCATTTATCACATAAGGTAGTCCCTCACATGGGGGGATCATTGACTGTTGATAAGATTCTTTTCAGATGGCAACTTCCCGGTACTTATGCCTGTGGCACTGAATATGGTGGGATGGGACTATGGGTGACAGAGAAAGTGGGAGTCAGGCTGGTTGTTTAGAAAGATTAGATTTAAAGCTACTTGGTCTTTTGTCTCTTTCATCTACTTAGACATTTCTCAAAGAGTTCAAGATGCCCATTAAGAACTAGAATATAGATTCTACATTCTCAGGCTGCTATGGGTTGGGCAATTAATGGCACCTCTGGGCTTGAAAAAAGTTTAGGCTTGCAAGTGCAGTTGGATATGTGAGGCTCTTGGTATCCTGTTCTTAGCATAATCTTCTTTGTGAATAATAACTTTCTCTACTCCTTTCTTGTGTACTAAACTTAGTCCATTATATATCTCTGTCCCCTCAGGATCTGGAGGGCCTTGTCTTGGCTTAGTGACTTAACTGTGCTCTCTCTGCCCTCTTGGCCTCACCCCCCTTTTGCTGTAATCTTTGCTTTATCAGAGGTCTCAAATTCCATGTTTCTGCCTTGGCCTAAGTCCCTGGGATCACATCCAATTAACTCCACAGAAACCATTCCGTGAAAATGTCCGAAGACCCTTTCCCAGTTCCCTGCCTTCTCTAGTTTCACCCACTCAGATATTTTCAATTTAAAGGACCGAGGTAGGTAACGCCAGTGCTTCAGCAATAGGGGCCAGGGCCCCACAATCTCCCCATAACTTTTACCTGAGAGTTTCCCCCGAGGAGCCTCTTCTCTTCCACAGGTTGACTAGGCTGCTGGATCTGCTGGCGGCAGAGGATGACTTGCCATCTCCCACATGCATGCGCACCACGGTGGACGTGGTGAAGGCGCTGCGCACGTTTCTCTCCGGCTTGGCCAGGATGATGTACACCTTGGGCACAAACATGCAGCCTAGCGCCACTGTGGCGCTGAGGCTGACGGAGAAACACATGGTGATGATTTTGTAGTTGCTGCCAAAATAGATGGGCACAAAGGCCAGCCATATAATGCAGGTAGTGTACATTGTGAAGGCGATATACTTGGCCTCATTGAAGTTAGCCGGAACATTTCTTGTCTTGAAAGCATAGAAGGTACAGCTTAAAATCAGCAACCCATTGTATCCCAGAGGAGTGACAACTCCTAGGTTGGTGGTATTACAAATCAGGTAGACTTCCCGAATGCTTGGGTAGTCGTGCATTATATCAGGAGGCTCCATTATAAAGAGGGCGACGATGATGCCCAGCTGGATGCAGATGAGGATAAAAGCAATCACTAGCTGGGCACAGGCACTCATGAATCGAGGCTTTTTGGTACAGATCTTCTTCTTGCTGCCAGCCAGGATCCTTGCAATACGGTTGGTCTTGGTCACAAGGGCTGAGTAGCTCATGGCTGGGGAGAGACCAATGCCGATTCTCTGAAGGTAGCAATAAATCTGTTTGGGCTTTGCAATGAGGCAGAAGGTACATAAGTAGCCCAGACAGATACCTGCAAGGATAATGTAGCAGAGTTCCCTGCTGGAGGACTTGACCACTGGGGTGTCGCGGTAAATGATGAAGACTGCGGTCACAAATAAGGTGGCCAGCAAGCCAAGGCAGGCAAACACCACAGCTGCAATGGGCTCAGGGTCACCCCAGCGAAGGTACTGGACTGGGATCAAATCACAACCTGTGGAGACACATACATATATTGAAAAAGAAGGAAGAAACATTGACTTGGGCCAGTTGTTTCTAAGTTATAAGCAGCTGCTCATGATCCTTTCACTTTCTCTCTAATCTACCTTTCCAGTCACAGGATCCCATACTACTCATTTCATACAGTCATTAATAAAATAGTTATCTTCATATTATTAATAAAATTTTGAAATAGGAGCTGTCCGATGTTCTGAAAACAAAATGATGAAGAACATGAACATTTTTCCTGCCTTCATAAAAAAGTAACTGTGCTTAGGGCCACAAAGAAGTATAGTATAAATCTTAACCCAGTGTATGGGAGTGAGCAATGAAGGCTTCCTTCAACAGGATTAGCATATGGAAGTATTGTTTTGGCTGAGTTTGGAAATTGGGTAGGTTTGGCAAATAGAATACATGTAAGGAAAGAGCTAGGAGGCATTGGAAGCAGGAGAGGAGGACACTGTACAATAGTGTGATGATGAGTGGCCTAAGATAAGGCTGTGAGGTGGGCGTGAGGGGATCTTGCAGGGCAGAGACTTAGAGCAATGGAAGTCATTGGAGGGATTTGTGTAGAGTAGAGCAAATGACACGATCAGATTTGTACGAGTGTTTTAAACATTCCTTTGTGGATTTGGGAAGTGATAAAGGTATAGACAGATTTGAATAATTTGACAGAGTGTCTAAATGGATATGGGGATGCATGAGAAGTAAAGTTATCCAGGATGACTAACATTGGATTAATCTATGCTGTCCTTGAATCTATAGTATAGAAAAGTAATGATTTTTAGAGAATAATATGGTTCTAGTGCTATGAAAGAGAAGATAGTGTTTAAGAAAAGGATGGGTAATAAGAAAAACTGACCCAAAGGCAAATAGGTTTACTTGAATGGCAGGTGTCAACACTCCCCAGATTTTCTCTACTCATGGTTTACAGGCTTTTTTAAAAAAAATATCACTTTATTATAAAACAGAAGAAAGTGACAAAATTTGGCATCATTTGTGTTACATGCCTACTTTTTAAATTTCTTTGGTATAGTAGTTCTCAAACTTGGCTGCACAATGGAATCACCTAGAGAGATTTTTAAAAAACACTGTGGCTGGGTCTCACTGACAGGGTTTCACATTTAAATGGCCTGGGCATCAGGAATTTTAAAAAGCACTTGAAGTGCTTCTAAATGTGCAGCTGGAGTTGAGAAGCTCTGCTCTAGAAAGATTATTCCTGTCAATTTGATTTTTTAAAATAGAATTTAGATAGCTTTATTGTGAACAGGAATGGAGTTAAATAATCTGGAGCACTGCACATTTGAAGGATGGGGTAGAGATTATGAATTGCTTGCAAGTATCTCCTCTCTCCTTTATCCTTAGCATCAGTTCTCCCGTTTCATTTGGGGTGGTAAAGGATGCAGCTAAAACACTACATTTTCTAGCAGGTTTTGCAGTCAGATTTGCCATGTGACTAGGTTTTGACCAATAAGAGGTATGTAAGCAGAGAACTGTTTAAAGGAAAATAACTCATTTTGGAGAGACCCCTTTTGCCCTTCCCTGCTTTTTCTTTCTACTGCCTGGAATAGAAACATGTTGGCTAGAGCTCCAGCAGTTATACTGGAATATAAAGGTAACTTTAAGGACAGAAAGTATGTTCTGGGTTTTGGAAAAGAAAATAGAGTGCCAGTATCCTGTTAACCATGGAACCACTGACTAGTTCTAGAATATGTACATTATATTTACCCTGTTTAAACTACTATTCTTTTTCCTGATACATGCAGCCAAACCAAATCCTAATTGATATAGGTATAAGGCTTTCTTATTGACTTCTCATATTTCATGATCAAGTGTTCCGTAGTAGGTGGGTATGAATATCAACCATTACTGGGAGGCAAGGGACATAGCCACAAAGAAAGATTGATTGCAAAGAACTCTGTGGATCTTTCAAAAATACTTCTAAAAGAAGCTCTGTTGAATAAAGGAAAGTAAACATTCTTCTTTTCTGTTATTTTTGCCTTGTCAGCCTTTTTCTTCAAGATCTCAGGTACCATTCAAAGAGTAGCTTTAGTATTATAGTTAAATTCACTATGGGTTTAATAGGATCTGCGGGTTATCCTAGAATCCTCAGCACACTTTACGAAATTGTTTCTATGGGGAAACATATCTCAACTAAAATCAAAACAAACTGTACATTTAACATTGAAACAAAATGCTTTTAACTAAAAAAAACAAAGTCTGTGGATAGCCTAGACTAAATATAAGAGTTATTTTACATAATATCATTAATCATAAATAAATGTATATCTCATTGCTAATGAATATACCTTTCCCCATATTTTTAGGCATCTGTGTTCACATATGCTGCTTACATATAGGATTTCAACCTCTGAGACTTTAGTATACCATAGGGTTTAGGTTTATATTTATGAATTTGTCCCTTATAGAGACTATTTTACAACAAGAAAAAGGAATTCATCGTTTCTACTTTCATCCTTTCATAACAATTTATAACACTGATGGGAAATAATATTTAATACATACTGTAGTCAATTTATAGGGACCTGTTTCTCTTGTTGGTCATGAGCTAATAATGTCCTAGTAATTTACTGATATAGAAACTATGTATGTAGTACCTGTAGTAGAATTCCTCTCATTAGCTAGAAAGAGTCAACTGAATAGTACAAATATTTACTTCAGTGGTTTTCATTTTGCTTCTTTTTTTTCCTTCTGTTTTGCTAAATCTTGATTGCTTTTATCTAAATGATATTAACACCCTAATTATTGATGTTTTGTATATGATAACATTCACTACTATTTTTAGATCAAATATTTTCTTCAGCACTTCATGAACAACTAATTAACATCAGGTGTGAAACTAAAGAAAATCCTATTAGATATATGTATTGGAAGAAATGTACATAAAGTATGCCTCCAATGTAATGTGATTATTTTCCCAAATTTACCAGAATTTATACAGGGTAGGGTAAAAGTAGGTGTATAGTTATTTGTATGGAAAACAAAACAGTAATACATAATATTATAAGAATAAATTCTTGTGTTCTGCATACTCATCACTGTAAAACTAGTTTTGCTCACCATGTACATTCAAATGAATGTGTTATGTTTTTCATTAAATGTGTACTACTCAGAAGGCTTTATGTTTAGTTTAATGATGCTGCCAGCACACAAAATACTTTTGTAACTATTTTCTCAGAATAGCAAATTGGATTCTGATTAGACTGTTATAATCATGAAATCTTGTAATTGGATAAGATTTTAGAGTTTCCAAAAACGGATGTGCATCACAATCATTTGGAGAATCTACAAAAGTACAATTCAAGAGTCTAAACTCAGGAGATTTTGAGTCAGAACATTTGGGATGGGATGAAGCAATCATACTTTGAATAAGCAAGCTCAATGACTGCATAATTTATCCTTGATCCTTGGCTGGCAACCAGCCTTAGAGATTATCAAGTTGACTTCTCACCCAGTGTGCAAATGTGTTACATAATAATTTTCTTATCTTTCTTTCTTTTTTTTTAGTAAATGAGAGGCAGGGAGGCAGAGACAGACTCCCGCATGTGCCCCGACTAGGATCCACCCAGCAAGCACCCTACCAGGGTTGCTCTGCCTGTGTAGGGTGCAGTTTTGTTGTTCAGCAACCAAGCTATTTTAGTGCCTGAGGTGTCGTCATGGAGCCATCCTCAGCACCCAGGGGGCAATTTAGCTTGAACCACTTCAGCCATGACTGTGGAAGGGGAAGAGAGAGAGAAGTGGGGGAGGAGTGGAGAAGCTGATGGTCGCTTCTCCTGTGTGCCCTGACTGGGAGAATCAAACCCAGGGCTTCCACATGCCAGGCCAATGCTCTATCACTGAGTCAATGGGCCAGTGCCTAATAATTTCAATATGTGCTCACCCTAACACTACCTGAGGCTTTCCATGAACCACATTATCTCATGGCCAGGACTAGAGGTGGAAGAAGATAGTTTGGAAAGGCAAGACAAGATGACAGATGAAGACGGGAAGCAAATAAACTGATCAGAAAGGCCATCACAGGAGGAAAGTCAAGGAATGATAGGGCAAAATCTGAAAGTCTCTGTACTGAAGAGACTATTCAGTAAAAACATATTAGAGCTAGGATGGAAAGACATTATGAAGTAGACAGAAGAATCTGAAGAGAGGCTTCTAACAAACTTGATGGCAAAAACTAAGATAAGAACTGTAGAAAATAAAGGGTCACATTTGATGGGAATATCTAGTTCTAGTTTTGAGGTTTTGTGTTTGAATTATCTATGACCTACTGAGAAGATGGAAACAGACACTTAGAAGAGAGGACAAGGTGGAAGTTACAGCCTGTTTCCAGGAGGAAGTAGGAGACATGGACACCAAAGCCATCAATGAGAAAAGTCATAGATGCTGATGAGAGCAGAGGCTAGAGGTCTGGTGTAATACCAACATTAGAGAATGGCAATAAAGAGGATATGTCAGAGAAGTCATAAGATAGATCAGATAGAAGGAAGTGTGTCAAAAGCCAAAGAAAAGTGATTAATTGTATGGTCCAACATATCCTCTTCTAAAAATATTACTTCAGTTTTTCTTTTTCTTAAATCCTTACCCAAAGAGCTTGCACAAAGCTTTGAGCGTCAAGTCTAGCAATATCTAACCTGGTGGTATATCATTCTCTTACTTTTTTCTCCCCTACCCCAATATTATTAGATCTATTTATTTTATTTTATCATTATTATTTTTAGGTGAAAAGAGGGGAGATAAAAAGACAAACTCCCACATGCATCCCAACTGGGACCTGCCCAGCAACCCTATCTGGGGTGGATCCTTGAGTACTGAGTTATTTTTAGGCCTGAGGCTGATGTACTTGGACCAATAGAGCAATCAATGCCTGGAGCCAGGCTTGAACCAATTGAGTCACTGGCTGTGGAAGGGTAAAAGGGAGAGAAGGGGGAGAGGGAGGGAAAGAGAAGCAGATGGTTGTTTATCCTAAGTGCCATGACCAGAAATTGAACTTGGGATACCCATATTCTGGGTGACTCTCCAGTCCCTGAACCACCAGCCAGGGCCTAGATCTATTTATTTTGAACAAGGCATGGCATCCTTCCATTGATATATTCCTATCATGGAACATATTCTACTAAATCTCAGAATTTTGAAATAATGCTAACAATATTAAATTGTAAATTTAAATTTTCATTCTACTATATGCATTGGTTTACAAATACCCGAATCCCCAGTATTCTTCCTAATTCTCTTCATTATTTTCTTCTGTGAATTACTGAGCATTTTTCTCTTTTTAATGGTTATCTGTTTTATCCCTGTTTCATTCATAGCATAATGGTAAGTTACTGAAAGTACTCTTAGTGTGCTGGGAAATTACTATATATTAGAAGGTATGTAGAGGTTGACTAAGAATCTATAGTGTATATATTTTAAAGTTTTATTATAAGTTTAATCAACAGCATATTTTAGGTTAAAGAATCTTGATTACATCAGTGAAGTTCCCTCCTCGCAAGCATATTTAAGTTTCTCAGAAAATGCACATTACGTTGCTTTCTAGAAATGCAAATAAGGCATACGTTAGCAAACCATGGCCTATTTTCTGATATGTCTATTTAAATAGCTATCTACTTCCTACTTTCCTCCCTTTTTATGCTTGATTCATATTCTACAGTTCTCTAGTATAATTTATCTTTACATAGCTTGAAGTAAAATATATATTTAAAATACAACTGTTTTTATTAAAAGAAAAAGTGAGCTGCCAAATGGTATTATCCACATTCATCCTGTGATTCCATCAGTGTGTTTTGATACATATAATGGGAAAATGGATGGTCCACTGATTTCCTAGACACTTAAAATAATATTACTTCTCAGCAATGACTGGTGCTTATGCTTACTATTTGAATATTAGTTTTATAAGGTTAGTTAATATAACTGTATTAATAGTCCTAGACCAATGGTTCTTAACCTTTTTTGAGGTACCGAACCCACCAGTTTCATATGCGCATTCACCAAACCCTTCTTTAGTGATAAATAAAATATGATTTTTTTCCAAATTTAGTTTTGCCGGTGCCAGACTAGAGTTGCTCAACTTGGCATTGCATATCATGCAGATAGGACGCTGACTCCCATCCCATTCCGTGATACATGTGAATCCATGTTGTACATATTCGTCTGACCACTTTCTTTTTTTGCTCAACATATTTAGTATGGGTTAAAATATTAAAAAAGAAACCACATGATGTACAACTATGACAGCCGTTGACTATTGAGCACACTAAATTCCCCGCTGCACTGGTTGGCCAAGCAATGCATCGTGATCCTCTGCAGCAAGTGATTGCTAAGCGGGGCGTGTCATCACAACTTTCCACAAGTGTGTCTTTACCTCCGCGGCAGAGGCTTCTCCGAACCCCTGAGACCGACCCATTGAACCCCTAGGGTTTGATAGAACCCAGGTTAAGAACCACTGTCCTATAGGTGGGACATAAAAGTGAGACTATGAGACATGGACAAGAGTGTGGTGGTTACTGTATGGGGGGGGGGAGGGAGGACAGGGTGGGAGAGGGGGAAGGGGAGGGGCACAAAGAAAACCAGATAGAAGGTGACAGAGGACAATTTGACTTTGGGTGATGGGTATGCAACATAATTGAATGATAAGATAACCTGGAGATGTTTTCTTTGAACATATGTACCATGATTTATTAATGTCACCCCATTAAAATTAATAAAAGAAAAAGAAGCACTGTCCTAGACTATTTCATTTTTCAACCCTGTTCTAAGTGTCTGTTTAGCCAGAGGAATGAGAAGTAAAAGATCCTGGAACAGATATTTTGCAAGAAGGCTAGGCAGGCCCTCCTTAACAAGCTCCATTATTCCTGGTATATTTTTGGAGGAAAGGAAGTTGCTGTTGAGAGTCTCTGAGAATCACATGTATGTGTTTCAGCTGCTGGCTAGGCCATTTCAGGTATACACAACTGATAACATGAGAAATAGTTCTGCCTCGAGTACAAATGTTGACTGGTGACTAACAACATTACTCTTTCTGTTTCTTCCTTTCTTTTCTTTTCTTTCTTTTTTTTTCTTTTCTTTTTCTCTTTATTTCTTTCTTTTCCTTCTTTCCTTTCTTCCTTCCTTCCTTCCTTCCTTCCTTCCTTCCTTCCTTCCTTCCTTCCTTCCTTCCTTCCTTCCTTCATTCCTTCCTTCCTTCCTTTCTTTCTTTCTTTTCTTTCTTTCTTTTCTTTTTCTTTCTTTTTAAATTGAGAGCAGGGGAGGCAAAAAGACAGACTTCTGCATGTTCCCTGACCAGCATCCATCCAGCAAGCCCCGTATGGGGTGATGATCTCAGATGTTGCTCTTTTTCTCAGCAACTGTGCTATTTTTAGAGCCTGAGTTGGAGGCCATGGAGCCATCTTCAGCACTCAGGGATAACTCACTAGAGCCAACTGAGCCATAGTTGTGGGAAGTGAGGGGGAGAGAGAGAGAGAAGAGAGGAGGGGTGGAGAAGCAGATGGTTGCTTCTTCTGTGTGCTCTGACTGGGAAGTAAACGTGTGACATCCACACACTGTGCCACCACTCTACTACTGGGCCAACTGTCCAGTGCCCACACTTGCTTTCAATGTGTTCCATAGATGGACTGTTTGAGTGTCTTTCCTCCTCTCCTTTCCCTTCTGGCTTTGGATATCTAGGATGTTGGTCTAAGATATCAGAGAAAGGAAGACTCAAAATTTTTTCTGCATTGTCCATATCCCTGATCTTGTAATATATTCTCTTTACTTAGCCTAAGCTAAAGTTTTTCATAACTTCTATAGTTCAGAAGAATAGAGATGTGTGTGTGTGTGTGTGTGTGTGTGTGTGTGTGTGTGTGTGTGACAGATTATATTTTTAAGGTCTGTCCTCCCTACTTGCTATAAATACTCTGTTGTTAAGGACTTTGTCTCTTTGCTCACAAATGAATCCCTAGTACTGAGCACAATTTCTCACTCATATGGTTAGCATAGCAATTTATAAATTAATATATTTACTATATAACCAAAGTACATAATTCTCATCTGGTGAATGGATCAAATTGTTTCAACAACACCTTTTGTTTCCTGTAAGAAGACCCAATTTACAAAACTGTTATATAAAGTACTGTTATAGACAGAAGGTTAAATTCAGTGGATCACATCTAAATGTGAGTCAAGATTCTAGTAACCGTGAGAGGGCAAAACTAAGTAAGTACTTTAAAGGCTCACTGCCTAGCAATGTGACATGTTTCATATCAGAAATATTTCTGGCATTGATTACATATTGAGGAATATTTTATGATTGACTGATTAATCTAATTGAATCTAGGAAGTATGGTTAAAGGAATGAGGAAGGCAGTAAAGAGAAGTCATTTTTTAACAAATGCAATCTAACTGTAAAGTTCAGATTTACTCCTCCCAGGAAGAATGTTAACTGCAGCATTTTTTACCTAAGATAAAATAAAAGCATCCCAAGTCCTCTGCAGGAAAGACATATTGCAGAGTTGATTGAGTTTTACCATTACCTTAGTATGAAAACATACCTTGATCACACTCCCTCAAAGAGAAATTTAGTCTCTGTTCAAATGTTAGTTTTATTGGAAACTGCCTCAATTGTAAGCTTTCTTGTTCTGTTTATGCCAGCATTTAAAAAAATGAGTATATAAGATTTACTAAGTGTCTACTGTATATCAGGCGCTCTCCTAGATATTTTAGGCAATCTTTATAATAAACAAGTAAAGTAGAAATCATTATTTCTGTTTTATAGAGGGACATATGGTTTAATATGCTAACATGTTGGGGTCAAGATTAAAACCCTGTGGGATTTTTGATTACTTGATTGCTTGCTGGC
Organism: Rhynchonycteris naso; assembly: GCA_037038555.1. Classification (NCBI taxonomy): domain Eukaryota; kingdom Metazoa; phylum Chordata; class Mammalia; order Chiroptera; family Emballonuridae; genus Rhynchonycteris; species Rhynchonycteris naso. The sequence continues at coordinate 303,925,276 of CM072995.1, read as the reverse complement.
TTGATTGATTGATCTATGCTATATCAGGGGAGGCAAACTGATAGAATGCCCCTCTGAATGGGATCCTGAGGCTACGTAGGAAAGAGAATTGTGAGTAATTAACAATGTCTTCCATGGGCAAGACAGGGCTAGTTGTAGTATAAGTATTTCATATTGGTTATTCTGACATAAATCCATGCTCCCTTTGGAAAAATCACCTTGTTCAAATTTTTCAGCCAGGTTGTCATCCTGGCCATTATGTCCTGAGGGTTTCTGGTCAGAGAATCTGATTGGTAAATGGTTGGGTTTGTGTGCTTGAAGTTTTCTAGTGCAGAAATTTTTTTGAAGGAAAACCAAATACAGGATGACCTTGGTACAACACAGTTCCGTTCCTAGAACAGTGACATAATCCAAATTTTGGTGTATGTCGAAACATACCATAGACTAAGTCACTTACCTATCCCAACACAGTAGTAAAATCATAATCTAGAACATAAAAACACAACTAAGCCACAGAAAAAGGAAAAGGACATAAATATACTGTGCTGTACACTGTACTGCTTATTCTTCCACCATGTGTAACCAAACTAGTTTGCCTTTGTAGTCCGCAAGTACAATGCTAATGGCGTAAGCTGAAACACTCATGTCTCAACTTTTTAAAGTTCTCATGAGAGTGAGTGTCATAAACTTGAAATATCATATGTCAAGACTGTTATAAACTGAGGACCCCTGTACCCACAGCACAAGAGAACAAGGAGTGACTATGGGGCATTCCTGACACTACTACAGAGGGGACTCACACTCATCCATCTCTCCTGGGACCCAGCACTTCCAGGTTTATCACATATTTTTAGTTTAGGTTCCTTAAATAAAATTTCCTCAGAGAGTTGAGCCAACTCAGAACTATATTTTTTATTTAATTTTCACTTTTGTTCTTTGTTATTGCTTACATTTTATATGGGAATTTAAAGTTGTATTTAAAGATTAATTTCATAATTAAGATATAAAGAATGATTTAATCACACTGAGAGTACTAAGGGGAATGGTTATCACACATACACATTTGTAGGGGACAGTTTGGAAAAATATGACTTCTGGTCATACAGCAGATGGAGAGGAATACCGGTGGTGGGATTCAGCCAGTTCGCATCTGTTTGGTAGAACTGATACCAAATTTTTTGTTGAGTTCGGCAAACCAGTTGTTAAAATGGCACTTGTAATTAGGGTTCTCTCTAAGGTGGGTGCCTGGGCAGCTGCCCAGTGTGAAAATCACAAATTTATATTCTTTACTCTTTTTTAACGTTTATCTGCACAATAGAATAATCTAAGTGCCCGTAATAATGTTCATTCCATCCACAGGTAAAAAAAAAAAAAAATGCAAGTAAGATGCTAATCAAGAAGCAATATGGAAATATCTTAAATAACAGTTTTATTGCTTTTTGTCAGGTATTATGTAATATTTTTTCATTAATATTTTAAAACTTTCTTATAACATAATCTATTGTTGTGTACCTCTTTTATTGTTGTTAAGTATTAAATGCATGAAACAATAAACTACTTTCTGATGTATCATCTTTTTATACTTAAAATGGTCAATAGGGCAGACAATCGGTTATTAAATTATTTGAATCCCACCACAATACATGAATATTATAGCACATGAATCTAAATAGTAAAATGTGCTGATTAGAATACCTTGCTCCATTTTACCTTTCCCCTGTCCTTGTGAACTAGTTAACTCCTCTTTTGTTTTTCATTTTTCAGATCCTCTTCCAGATTGGCTTTCCTGATTACCCGAGGCTGAATGACAGACAGGTTCCTCCCCTGTGATCACACAGTTTCCTAGGCCAGTGCCCAACCCAGCTCGTGCACATTATTTTTTATTCATTTTTTTGTGCATAATAGGACAATGGTTATGTTCATAGTGGGTTTGCTTGTCTGGTTCACATGGTGGACTCTGGATAATCTGAGAGCAGTAGACTGTTTCTTTGCTTTTTGCTGTTTTCTAGTCCTGAGCACAGTGTCCCATACACAACAGGCTGTTATACAGGTTGAATGAATGATTGCTTTCATTAATAAAGAAGAGGATAAGAGAGTCAAGAGGCATGCACTTCATTTTCAACTTGCACACAAATGTTTCCTGTAAATATGAGACTTTTACTTTATGTACTTATGTCTTATTTTTTCTGTACAGAAAATGGAAGTAATGCAGAATTCTCTCCCTGGAACGAGGGGTTTAATATGGAGAAATCCTTGTAGAAAAACACACATGTGAGAAATTGCCTGATAGTGTAATGACTTCTCAGGACTGAGTACACAAAATGCTGATAACTATTTTTGTATATTACCATAATTAAACATTAAAGTCATCACTTTAAAACCGATAGACTAGCAAAGGAAATTTACATATATATTATGAGCTATAATGAGTGTTTTATACTTCATTTCTATTAATTAAGTGGCTAGCCAGACTCTTTTCAGAGTCCCTTACCTATGGTTGTAGTTAGTCTCTTTAAAAATTTTTTTTTCAAATAATCTGCTTACTAAGAATCATTTCCGACTGTGGCTGCTGTTGCAGCCAAATCTTCAAAGGCTTTTTGATTTTATAATTCAGAGTTTTGCTGCCACTTTCTAGGCCCCATGGTATTTCTTCTGTTTTCCCATGGATTCTGTTACACAGACTTGATTTTTTTTTTCTTTTAGAGACTTACCAGGGCTGTTCTAAGGCCCGGACTCTCCTTTTTTTAAGGCTGGGTGAAAAATCACATGCATACTCTGCCATGGATGCTTCCTCCTATTTCTCTTCTAAACTTACTGGTTACTGGATTTTAAATATATACTTAAGTAAATAAAATTCTCATTTCTTATGCAAGGAAAATATGGGACAAGCCCCATACTTATAAGAAAAGTGCACAAGGGGGAAGATTAAGGCCTTGTCCTACTCATTACAAATACTGATTATTGTTCTCCTGGCACACCCAGAGCATTAACGCCCACTTCTCAGTTCCATATATGACTGGGCACCTGCACCACTCAAGCCCCTGAGCCTGCACCATGGTCATGCAGTCACTTATTCCTTTAAAAAGTGTGTGCGTCAAATGCTCCGGCTCTGAGACTCTGCTCTGCTAGGCACTGTGTTAAGCACGAAATGATATACCCATCACCTTCTTTAATACCCACATTCTACGAGGGAGGCACCCCCTTTCATTCCTTTCTAGCTATGGGAACTGCCGTAGGTCTGGGACTGGAGAGCATTTCATGTGAAAGGAACCATACGGGGGCAAAGGAGTACAGATATGAAAAGGGGGAGAAAGAATGTAAAGGAAATAGCCAAAATGCAGGAATCCGAAGTGCAAAGGATTAAGACTTCTACAGCATAGTAATACCATTCTCATAAGTAAATACATAGTACTATACATGTAATTCTCACTAGAGAATTATAGCATCTCCAGGAAATTCAGGTGGGAGATTAGTTAAAGCTGTAGAAAGGAAGATAATAATACCTGCCTATCTATATCTCAAGGCTTAGGGTGAGGACCATATAAAATGATATGTGACTTTATAATTATGAAGTGATAAAAAGAGGAAAAAGAGAAGTATGTACATAAAACGGTAGTGACTCAACGTCTGCTAAAGTGCCTGTTTGTTTTATTAGGTAGTACTATGTTCTTTGGGAAAAGCCAGGCCTGTTTTTTCTTTTTAGCCTGTTTACATATACATAGCCCCAAGTAAATGTTATTATATTATCTTAAATTGTTTGTAAGTACAAGGCAGCACAAATGCTCTCTGAATTTTTCACTTGACTTAATGTGATTTTTAAGAGGTGGCAAGATAGGAGACATTTATCTGCTTATATTACTCATATAATATACCAATGCTTTATGAAGCATTTGCCACATGGGTTAGACTGTAGCAGTAAGCACTGTGCTATAATGTTGTATGTTGTTGAGGGAGAAATGTGACAACCTATTTTGGGAGCTATATTTATCAAAAACTGAAATCAATGAAACCACACTCTTTTATTCAGTCTGGTTATATCAGAATGGTTTTTTGACCACAATGACACTGTTTTTAGCCAGGCCACAGATTTATCATTGTGAAGAAGAGCACAATGTACGTTTCTCATTGCTTAGTTTCTGGAGAGAGGAGAAACGGGTTTATGTTCTCTTTGAGAATTGTTTTGAAAAGTTCCACTGAGAGAGAGCCTCTTAGCAACTGTTTTTTTCCTGGAGCACTTGGTGTTGCATTTATAAATACACTATCCTTTGACTCATCTGGTGGGATAAACAAATTTATAAGTTAATGAGAATAGAGAAATTGGAAGAGTAAGAAGGCATCTTACAAATTTTTGACGTATGAGCCTTGGCATTTCGTTAGAAAAAAATCATTGTTCTTTTCAGAATTAACTGAAACAATTCATCAAGCTCATTTTTTTTTTAAAGGACCACAACACAAAAATTTTCATAGGATTTTAGAGATCTTTTCAGAAAGAATCCAGTGATTCATGGTCATTTTCATATTACCTGTAGCATTCTATCAAGGGAAAAGAGCATGGTCTTTACAGAAAGACTTTTCCAATAAGCCTTGAGCCTTAACCTTCAGTTTACATTCCAATGGGGGAGACTGTCAATATATGATCAACAAAAATAAATTAATACTATAAATAAACAATATGATAGAAAAAAAGATTATATATTTAAGTAGAGAAAATACAAGGTAGATGAGGGTAAGGAGGGGCAATTTTTAATGTTAAACAAGTTGGTCAGGGTAGACATTTCAGCTAGGACTTGCAGGAGGGAAGGATAAGAGCCCTATGGCATCTGAGGCAGGGCATTCCAGACAGAGAACAGCTGGGGAATGACCCTAAGATAAGAGACTTTTAGATATTTTAAAAGTAAAACAAAAGAACCTATGGGTTGGAGTAAGAGAGAGATGAAGTGAAGGGGAAGGTAGTCCAGAGCTATAACAAGGGGCTAGATAATGATTTGTAAGGACTTTGAATAAAACAGGAAATTATTGTAGGATCTTAGAAAATGGGATAACATGGTCTGGCTTGTTTTTTATTTTTATTTTATTAATTTTAATGGGGTGACATTAATAAATCAGGGTACATATGTTCAAAGAAAACATCTCCAGGTTATCTTGTCATTCAGTTATGTTGCATACCCATCTCCTAAAGTCAAGATGGGGTATTGTGTCCCAGGAGCTAACTCCTCAGAGAATTCAAAGTAACAAGATCAGATGGGAACACTGTGTGTGTGTGTGGGGGGGGGGCAGCTCACCTGGGGACAGGCAGGTGAAAACTCTGGCGTGTTTTTTAAAAGATATCTTTGCCTGGAGTCTTGAGAAGTGGCTGTTATGTGGGGGGGACAGAGGTAAAATCAAGACTAGTTAGGAGGTTGCTTTAACAGTAAAGGTGATTAATGTTGAATATAAGTAGAACCAGAGATCTTACAGTGGACATAATGGTAAAATTCTGTATTTGAAGAAAGAGTCAATGGACTTTTTTTTTCTTTCACTAATTGACTAAAGAATATGAGAGAAGTCAAAAGATGATTCTGAAGGTATTGGCCTGAGCTAATGAAAGAATTGATTTGTCATCAGGTGAAATATAGAATGTTAAGGATAGAGCAGCCTTGGGAATAAGGAAAGGAAAGAGTTGAACTTCAGTTTTGGAAGTACAGTATAAGATATGAGATATCCATTAAACATTTTAATAAATATGTTAAGTAGGCAGTTGAATATTCATACCTGAAGGTTAGATGAGGAGTCTAGGCTATATATTTAAATTTAGAAATCAGTGTGTGGATAATATTTAACAATTTGAGACTGGGTAAGCTTTGCAATGAAGGAAATGTAAATAGAAAAGAAGGTCAATACTGAGCCCTGGAACCTTCCAAAACTCTACCTTTAGTTTTATTTCAAATACTACCCAACAAATAGTTCGCTATAATATAGAAGTATTGAAGGTAATAGATGCTAGATCCCTTCTGGAAAAGTTAAAAATATTTTTTTCCTTTGTATGTAAAAAAAAAATTAAAAGTGGGTAGTGAAGTCATCAATGAAACTCAGAAACATTTTTTTTAATTAGGGAAAGTGCTAAAAAAAAACATTGCAGATAACTTTTAGTATTGTTATGGCTCATGACTATCTTTATGAGTTACAACAGTGACCTGTTCTAATTCATTCATTTAGAACTAGAAGTCCTAAAAAGATAATTCAAGTTGCGTTAAAAGAGATATTTATGATAGTAAGTTTAGTTTGGCAAATACAAATTTATCACCTCCTCTGTGCCATTCACTAAGCTGTATAGTCATTGACTGAAAGGATCCTGCTTCAGAATGTGGAAGACACTCAACAGAGAGAGGTTGGAACTTTTTCCAACATTTATTTATTCTTAAATCAATCCATCCATCTCTATGTTCATTTATCATAAATATATATATATATTTAAATGTTTCTTTTTTTAATACTGGACAGATAACAGTTAATATGATTGAACTGTTAAAAGGTATAAAACTTATGTATGCTATTTAATCTCCCAATAAATGTATGAATTAGTTACTACTGTGACCTCAATTTTATAAAAAAGAAAGTTGAAGCTCAGAGAAAAGAAATTTATTTGCATAAAGCCACACCAATGAGTGACTGATAAAGTGTGGAATCTGACTCCAAAGCCTTTTGATTCAAACCACTGAGTTACTGGACGATAATAAAGATGGATTATTAAAGACAATTTATAAATCCACCTTCCTTAGACTGTATTGGTGATAATTTATTTAACATTTAGCAAGGAAAATCTGGAAAGAGCTTAGGGACCTGGAAATTCTATCATTAGACAAAGTGGTCACTTTTTTTTTTTTTTAATAAAGCTGCTCACCGTTATGATGTTTGTTCTTTAGAAAAGGGTAACTCTCATAGTGTATATGAAGGGTTGGGAACCTTTTTGGCTAAAAGAGCCATGAATGCCACATATTTTAAAATGTAATTTTGTGAGAGCCATACAATATATTTAACACTAAATACAAGTAAATGTGTGCATTTTATGTAAGACCAACACCTTTAAAGTACAATAAGTCTGAATTCTTTTTAATAATGTTGTTATGCTGTTGCTAACCAATGATGAATAAAGTACTTCTTACCATTAATGCGACTTCTGGTGCTGCATGATTTTACTGATGGCTTTGTAGTCTGGTAGATACGTGGTGAGATTAAGCTTCATGTAGGCATTGAGACTTCCATCCGTTAAACGTGATCGTAGGTTGGTCTTAACTTTCTTTAGATGAGAAAAACTGCTCATATGCATATGTAGAGTCAAACATTGTCAGTACAGCAATACTCACATGCTGCAGTGTGTAGTATGTGATGGGAAGCACGTTCCAAGTTTTAACAATCAGCTGGTCTGTGGGTTGAAGATTTTTCATTTCTACCCACCTGTGTTTTGCTCACCAATTCTGCTTGCTGTTGCGCAAGTCTTTCCAAATCTTCATTCAGTGACTTGACCTTATTCACCCACATGTCTGAGACCTTCAGGTCAGCAGCTTGTAGCTCAAAATCTCTAATGGAGACACCGGGGATGTAACTCAGGTCAGCGCTGTCCACTGCACACTCGTGTGAATGGGTGATGAACTTAAAAAGACAAGTGCACTCATGAAATTCTCCAAAGCACACTTTGAATGACTGCAGAAGATTAGAAGTGAAGCCTGCTAGCTGCTGGAGATCAAGATGTTGAGCTGGGTCACTTGCTGAACATGCATCTTTAAACTCTCCCAGTTTTTCAAAGTGTAGTAAATGCCCTGTTTCAATATCAGCAATGAAGAGTTCCAGCTTGTTTTCAAATGCAAACACTGCTTGTTGAAGAGATAAGACTGTATTTCCAATGCCTTGCATTTTCACAGTGAGCTGGTTCAAATGTTCAGTCATGTCCACGAGATAGTAGAACTTCAGGAGCCATTCAGTGTTAGCTAACTCAGGATGCTTGACATTTTTCATTTCAAGAAAAGTCCGGATTTCACTCAGACAAGCTGAAAAATGGCTGAGCACCTTCCCTCTTGACAACCAATGCACACTGCTGTGCAGAAGCAGAACAGGATAATTATTCCCAACTTCATCCAGCAGTGTTTTAAACTGGAGATCATTTAAAGCTCAGGCAATAATAAAGTTGACCACCCAAATGACCAGCGACATCACCTCACCAAGCTGCTCACTACACATCTGAGCACAAAGTGCCTTCGGATGTAGGATGCAGTAAAAACTTAGGATGGGTCTCTTTTCATGTTCATGAAGAAGCACTACGAATCCTCTGTTTTTCCTCACCATGCATAGAGCACCATCAGTACATATCAAAATAAGTTTATCCATTGGTAGATTTTTTTTCTTTAGTGAACTCAGTGAAAGACTTGAATAAATCCTCCCCTCTTGTTGTCTCTTTCATAGGCAAAATAGCAAGACTTTCCTCATGTAGTGTGTCACCAACAGCATACCTTGCAATCACAGTGAACTGGGATAAATGGCTTACGTCTGTTGACTCATCCAAAGCAAGAGAGATGAATGGTGTTGCATTTATGTCCTTCACTGTGTTACCTCAATTTGATTTGCCATCATGATGGTTTGATCGTGAACAGTTCTTGCCAACAGAAGCATGTCTTTTATTTATTTGATTATCTTGTCTTTATTCGAAAAGTCATCAAAAAGTTCATTGGCAACATCAAGCGTGAATGTTTTGGCATACTCCCCATCTATGAATGGCTTTCCGCCTCTCACAATTGCTAAAGCACCAGCAAAGCTAGCTGAGTTTCAGTCACCTTGTTGGGTCCAAACATGAAGTTGCTGCTGACTAGCTTGCACTCTGCACAGTAGCTCTAGACATGCTTTCTTCCTGCTATCCCCTGCTGGATATTTCGATGCAAATGTAGTATGTTCTGTGTTGAAATGCTGCTTTATATTTGACCATTTTTTCAATGCAATTTTATCATTACATATTAGACACACTGCAGAACCTGCTCTCTCCACAAAGGCAAATTCCTCTGTCCATTCCTGCTGAAAAGTATGATACTCCTCATATTTTTTTATTTTAGCCATCTTCTTCGTCAAAAGGGTTTCTGCAATTAGCTAGCTGACTACTTGATTAAAAGGAGGGAAGTTTACTTCCTGACCTCACAACGACTCGTGTACGTTACGCGTTGTCCAATAAAAATTTGGTGTTGTCCCAGAGGACAGCTGTGATTGGCTCCAGCCACATGCAACCATGAACATGAGCAGTAGAAAGTGAGCGAATTGTAATACATAAGAACACTTTATATTTTTAATGTTATTATTATTATTTTTTACGTTATTATTTTTTTATTAAAGATTTGTCTGTGAGCCAGATGCAGCCATCACTAGAACCACATCTGGCTTGCAAGCCATAGGTTCCTGACCCCTGGTATATATAGACTTTGATAGAAAACTGAATGTGAAATAGTGATTCACTTCCCTCTGAATAGCTTTGTGATATTGAAAAAGTACACGTTTCTTAGGTAGGACATGTTATATCATCCTTAGTATCTTTTCTTTCTGCTTGAAAATTCCTCTCCGTTTTAGTTGATTAACTGCTCATTTTCATATGCATTGATTTTATTTCCTCTCAGAAGGCACCACTAAACTTTCACACCTGTTTAATATTCTCTTCTTAATATTTCTATAGTGCTTAATGCTTAGTCATGTTCTATTGATAATGCTTAGTCTTTTCTTCCTCATTCATTTCTTTCTCTGTTTATTCAATTGTTTCATCATTCTTTCTCTTACTTCCTCCTCTCTTTTATCCTTTCACTAAACAAACATTAAATCAGTTTTTAGTATATGCTGGGCAAACTTAGTATAGTTACTTTTAAATGTGGAAGATATGCAATAGAAGTTGAGTTTTTTCTGGATTTTATCATTCATCCATGTATTCTTTTTTTTTTTTACAGAGACAGAGAGAGAATCAGAGAGAAGGACAGATAGGAACAGACAGACAGGAAGGGAGAGAGATGAGAAACATCAAGTCTTCATTGCAGCATCTAAGTTGTTCATTGATTGCCCTCCCATATGTGCCCTGACAGGGTGGGGCTACAGCAGGCCCTATACCTTCCCCCCTCCAACTCAAACCAGTGACCCTGCGCTCAAGCCAGTGACCTTGGGCTTCAAGCCAGCAACCCTGCGCTCAAGCTAGTGAGCCCACACTCAAGCTAGATGAGCCTGCACTCAAGCCTACAACCCCAGGGTCTTGAACCTGGGTCTTCTGTGTCTCAGTTCAATACTTCATCCACTGCACCATGACCCAGTCAGGTTCAATCATTTATTCTTAAATCAATCCCTCTAGCTCTGTGTTTATTTCTCATCACTATATTTCTTAAAAACTTTTATTTTTTTCAACACTGGAGAGATAACAGTTAATATAATTGAACTGTTTACTTGTATGTGTCTGTTCAGGCTCTGGGATACTTGAGGGTAGAAACTGTGGCTCCATGATCACACTGTGTGTCTAGTACTCAGTGTTGTCTTTGTACCTAGTTGGAACTATTTGCTAAATAATACTTCTGTTCTTTGTGCCACCAATGCATTTGGCATATATTTAAGTATTGTATGAATCATATATTATACTACTAATGTCATAATTTATTTAAGGCAACCTTTTTCTCTTAAGGACATTTGATGCCATATAAAGGGAAGGTCTGATACCTTCCTTTTATATATCTATCACTAGAATCTAGCACAGTGTTGAAAACAGTGTAGAAACTTGATGAAAGGACTTTTGCTGAGTGAGTGAATGAATGATAGGATAACCAGCTGTGTAACATGTTCCTATTCAGAGAATTACCTAACATAGAAGCCAAGAAATAGCAAGTTATCATTCTTTTTTTTTGCAAGTTATCATTCTTAAAGCATGTTCCAATTTTAATAGTAACAGGAACTATTTATTACAATTATTTTAATAGCAATAAACACATTTCTTATTTGACCTTTCCTAAGGAAACAGAAACACATCATATTTAATAAATGGCAAGAATTTTTTACCCCTTGTCCAAATTGAATTGTAATAATCAAATAGGCAGCTCATTTTCAGCTCATTTGAAATGAAAAATATCAACCTGGTGATAATTAACATATGACCACTTGAAAGCTGACTTTTTCTCTTTCTATAATTTCCTGAAATTATGAAACTACAAAATAAGATTGTGAATAAAGACAGGTAGCATAAAATAGTGAAATTAAAGTACCCAGGCTTGATTTTCCACTAGTTTTGTGATCTTGAGCAACATACAGAATCTTTATTGGTCTTAATTAATTCAACTATAAAAAAAGATTTAATCGGATAATGCTTAAGATAGCTATAATTAATGGTGATGAAAAGCAATCTTTCCATGTTTTTATTTAATGTACTTATTTGTTAAAAGGTAAAAGAAAAATAACCCAAGGTAAGTGGGACAACTGGGGAACAGAAATGACATAACCATTTGTAAGAAGAGAGTAACTCAAAAGCTAGATTTACAAAGTTTGTCAATGGTTACACCTCCTTGGAGCTCATCTTCTACTTCCTTCCAGGTTCCCACCAACTCCCTTTTGTTTGACTCTGTTCTCTTTCTCCACTTCAGGGAAGATACAAAGGTTCCAGCCTCCAAAGCAATGGTAACTTAGGGAACCAAAGGAACTTCATAGAGAATGTTCCTATTGACATTAAAATGTTGATATGCAATGCCTCCCCTTCCATTGTACAATGCTGCACTGAAAATAAATAAGATAATTTCTTTACAAGTGAAAAAGCAAGAAATCATTCTAACTTCTTGTCAAAATGCTTTCCATGGAGTTAGTTTTTGAAAATCATGTTGTTTTTGCTTTTTCCTTTTTATTCGTTTTTGTTGTAAGGTGGCTGGAGTTGGCAAACCCACATGGAAGTGTTTCCATGTTTTTGGCCTTGGACTGGGGAGCAAAAGATAAGCAACTTATTTCATATCCTAAATTATTTGAGAGAAAAGAATGAAAGCCTCTTTCCAGGACAATTTTTGCCTGTATCTGGTAATGAATGGTGTACAATGAAAATGTTATCTTGGCAGGAGCTTTTAGGGAATTCTCTGAGTGCCTAACCTAAATTGCTGCCTTTCACTATTTTTTCCTCCTTTCTTTCTTTTAAACTAGACCACCTGTCAGTTACCTTTTTCTCTCAGGGAGACAATTATGTCCTTCTATTGATTTTCTTTCCTAATAAGATTATTTCAGTGCTCTTTATTCCCACTGCATCATCATACTCCAAACCACAAATAGGTTCACATTATGATTCGCCATATTTTCTTACTGTTGTTTTCTCTTAACCTCCTTTCAAAATCCCCAATTTAGCCTTTATTTAAAAATTTTATCTTTTAGTATTCAATATTTAAGTAGCTCAAGTAGTATCAAGTATTTTCAATATAAAAATTTCAAACATGCAGGGAAATATAGAACAAACAAAAATTTAGATTTAAAGAATGTTGATATTTTGTAATTTGTTTCAAATTATACATACTTACAGATTTTTTTTTAATTTTTATTTTTTGTTGAGAAGTGGGGAGGCAGAGAGACAGACTTCGCATGTGCCCTGACTGAGATCCACCCACCAAACTCCCTATGAGGGGATGCTCTGCCCATCTGGGGCACTGCTATGTTGCTCAGCAACCAAGCTATTTTAGCATCAGAGGCAAGGCCATGTGGCCATCCTCAGTGCCCGGGGCCAACTTTGCTCAAACTATTCGAGCCATGGTTGCAAGAGTGGAAGAGAGACAGATGGAGGGTGCAGAGGAGGAGAAGCAGATAGTTTCTTTTACTGAATGCTCCAACTGGGAATCAAACCCATGACTTCCACATGCCGGGTTGATGCTCTACTGCTGAGCCAACCAGCCAGGGCCAAACACTAACAGATAACAAATATAATTGAAATCACTTTAGTAACTCACATCTCACTTTCTTGTCTCTTTCTAGATGAAACCACTATTCTGAAATCAGTATCCTTCCTGCTCATTTTTAAAAACAATATTCACTCTTTACATTGTGATTATGTAAAAAAATATTTATAGAGTAGTCCACTTTGATTGCACTTCCTTTCTTAGATATTCCTAGAGATAATAATTATAATAATTGCCTCATTCTAACTATTGTCTCCACTAGAATGTAAACCTTACAAAGGTAGAAAATTTTATGTTTCAGTCATAGAAGTATTTATTTTCTTTTTTGTCCTTTTTCTTTTTTAAGTGAGGGCAGGGAAGATAGTAAGACAAACTCCCACATGCATCCCAACTGGGATCCACCTGGCAACTCTTGTTTGGAGCCAATGCTCAATCAACTGAGCTCTTTTTAGCACCTGTGGCTGACACCTGGGACCTATTGAACTATCCTCAGCACCTGGGGCCACACTGGAACCAATTGAGCTACTGGCCGCAAGAGAAGAAAAGGAAGAGAAGGGGTAGAAGGGATGAGGAGAGAAGCAGATGGTTGCTTTTCCTGTGTGCCCTAAATGGGAATTAAACTTGGGATGTCTATATGCTGGGCAAATGCTCTATCCACTGAGCCAGCTGGCCCAGGCCCATAGAAATATTTTCAACACTTAGACCTATATTTTTTGAATGAATGAGTAGATGACTGACTGAATGAACAAATAGTTTCAATTTCCTTTAGGACAAACTTTAAAATATTTATCACAGTTTACAAAGCCCTCTAAAAGTTGACCTTTGACTAGCTTGCCTTTATCATTGTCCCCTCACCCCCACATTCTCAGTTCTTTATTCTATGTCTAAAACACTCTTCTATTTCATTTTAGTTTGGTCAACTCCCATCTTTATTTTAATGCTTACATGTATGCATGTCATTGGAGAGGCAATTTTAAACCTTATTTAATTAGCTTGTGCTGATATATATTCCAATACCATTCTGGTCTCTGCTGTTAACACTCAGGATCTTCTTATTATTTGTCAATATTTAGGATAATGATCCATCTGAGCACACAGATTCTGCTTCTTATTCACTGGTAACATAAATATCTGATGATTGGTAGATAAAGAATAACTACTTGCTGCTCTCAGTGAAAAGATGTTGAATTAGGGACATGGTCTATGTTCTCTGCCTTCATCCTCCATTTATAGTCTTTTAAAATTTTGTATTGATTTATTTATTTGAGAGAGATATAGAGAAAGAGAGACACATTTGTTGTTCCATCTATTCTTGCACTCAATGGCCGATTCCTGTATGTGCCCTGACCAAGGATTGAACCAGCAAGTATACCAGGATGATGCTCTTAACCAATTGAGCTACCTGGCCAGGACCTATACCCTTCTTTATTTCTTATCTTTTTAGCTTTCATGCCAGAATCTCTTCCTTTCTCTTCCTAACTTCTGGTCCCTAGTTCCTGCTAGTTTATGATAACTAGAAGTTAAGAATATGGCTAGTTTAAATTTATCTTAATGACTTTATTGATGAAAACACATTCTCACCATATAATTCAATATTATATCCATATATGTTTATATATGTATGTATGTATGTATGTATGTATGCATATAAAAAGTAATTCACAATTCTACCACTTGTAAACATCTTTTCTTATCAGTCGGTAACCTCCATTTCAGGCATCTTTCTATGAATATATATAAAGTCAATAAATAAATATATAGACATAATAATGTCAGTTGATCACCACTCCTAGTTATTATTCAATTCTAAGTTGGCTCAGATCTCTTAACTGTGCTAACTTATAGAGTTTTGTAGGGGTTAAATGAATTAACATTTGTAAGATGCTTTAAACAGTTCCTGGAAATCAGGCAGCATTATATATGAGTTAGTTGGTATTAACACAATGAGGGCACTGACTCAAAGGTGACCTGAACTGTCATGTTGCAGGTTGAAGTGGGTAGAAGCCAAGTGGGTAGAAGAAAGGCTTACAACATTCCCTGCAGCTAGCTAGCCCCGAGCATCTCTGTGGCAGGTTTGGGAATTACTGAAGCCATCAGAGCAGTCATCTGACTAGCAGCTCCAAGTGATCTGTTACTTAGCATCACAGTCAGTGAGCTGGGGTTACAAACAGCTATGGGCTCTTTGGCCAAGTGCTGTAGATCTCAATTAAAGGTTAAACTTCACATAATATCAATGTGAAGATCTTGCCATGTTTGTCATTTGTTCCCATTCCCTACACTCACATGTACTGGGAATCATTTCATTCTTCTGCTTGTCAACCTCCAATGGTCCCACATTTTCTATAGGATAAAGTCCAGACTTTTAGTTAATGGCTCACTTCATAGGATGGTCCTAATACCAACTTTCATCTTTATTTGAAACTCTCCCCAGCATTTTATTGCAGGTTGACATACATTGAATGAGAACCTTCTCTATGTCACGGAGTAAGTGCATTGCAGGCAGAAAATTAAATACATGTAGGGACATAAAGAACCATATAGCACTGTGTGTAGTTGAGAATTACAAGCAACTCTACACAAGAATGTATAATGAAAGTTATAAAGTGATGGTGATTGCAACTAGAAAGATCATAGGAGGCGGTGGGAGAGAGGGAATTTTGTATACCGTATTGAAAAACTTGGAATATTTCCTACAGAGGTATAAAAATGTTGTATTGAGCAATGAAATAAAATGAATAAATCTCTATTTTGGATATATTATCTAGTAGCAAGACGAACAGTAGTCTTTGAGGTATGTGGTATACATTTGAGAGTTGGGAAATAAAACTGGGAAATTACTGCAATAGTTCAAGTGTGAGATGATGAGAACATCATTCCAGAAAGAGTTGTACAGATGGAGAGGAGAGAAGAGAGTAAGAATACTTAGCAATTCAAACAGCCAAGCTTGATACATGACTAGGTATAGGTAGTTAAGAATAGAGAAGAGTAACTTCTTTTTGGTTGGAGCAACTTAGAGAATGATAGTGTTACTTTATGCTGGACTCTCTTTCTAATATGATCTATACTATTTTATTAAGTAAGCTTCAAGATTATGCCTTAAGATTAAAATTTCCCAAATGCTTCAAGGTTAGGTGGGTCTGCCTCCATTTTTCCATAATACTTTGTTTATTCTTCACCTACAGCACTTAGTACACTATGTTGTTACCTGTTTACATGCTTTTCTCGCATTAGATTATAAGGTTTTTGGAAAGTTAGACTACCTTTAAATTTTCAGTTCCTATTACAACTTCTGGCACACACCAGATGAACCTAATTTGTTAAATTAATTAGTTCACACTTGAAAATCTCAAAGATATCTCCAAGTGATCTTGTATAAAACCAAACTATTGTTTTTTATGAAAGAATGCATATATTTCTCTATTCTTCAAGGCAGATTATTTGGTAGCCTTACTTAATATTTCCTCCAGCTAATTCATCTGTAAATACTCTTGATTCTACTCCAAAGTCTATTTCAAATTTTCCAATACACTGTTTAGTCCAGGGCACTAAGAACCCTTACCTGCAGAGCAACCAGTGGTAAGCACTCAGCTGGTCTCCCTCCTCCCACTTTCTATCCCTCTCCAAATTATTCTCCTTCCCAGAAATTAGAATGATATTTCAAAGATATCTTGATATCTTCTGAAAACATTTTTCCATTTGCTTCCCCACATACAGACCTTCATGTGTGCTTCCCTCTGAGTGAGAAAGGCCCTTCTCATGATTCTTTGCTAGCTATTTCTAGTTACCAGTTAGGTCTTAGATAATTTTTATTCCTTTGGAGAGATCTTTTATAACTGCACATTTAAATTAGTTTTCCTAATATTTTTATTTAAAAATGTTCTTTTATTTCATATTACTTAACACAGTTTGTCTATGCATACGTGTGTATGTCTGTGTGCGTGTGTGTATGTGTGTGTGTGTGACAGAGAGAGTGAGAGCGAGAGGGAAATTAAAGTTTTTCTCCCAAGATGATTAAATATATAAGAATCATATCTTGTTTTTAATCTCAGTTTCTCCAGCAAATATATATAATGCAAATAAGCATAATAAATATTTTTCTATTGAATGAATATAAAAGCAAGTCATGTTCATTGTTAGCAGCATGCGTTACAAAATATAGGACACAAAATATTACATCTGTATATTCACTTTCAAGATGCTTAGCCATGTAGATAGTTGAATCTTCAAGACAGTTGTTGTTCAATTTAATGATAATCCACATAAAATTAGAAATTAGGGAAAAATATAAAGAAATAGTATAACGATTAAAGAACATAATACTGCGCCTCATTCCCCTCCTACAAAACCAGTCATATTTGGGTTTCTTTCTGACATTTTACTGTGTGTGTGGGAGTGGGTTATAGTTCATCTATTTAACTACATTTATGGAAGGCTTTGTGTTCATCTCTGAGTGGCTTTGGGGATACCAGGATGTACAAGAGCATAAGAGCTCATTGTCTAAATGGTGAAAATAGGATTCAAATGCTAACACAAGGCACTTCGGTATTATATTAAATCAGATTTTTTTTTTTAAGAAAAGGAATGTTTTCTGCATAAATACCAATCATTGAAAACAAAGTTTTAATGTAAGCTGATCTTAAAAGGCCCAGGATTGGCCCTGGCTAGTTAGTTCAGTCGGTTAAGAGTGTCATCTTGAAACCACAGGGTTGCAGGTTTGATCTCTGGTCAGGGCACACATGGGAAGCAAACAATGAGTGTATGACTGAGTGGAACAACAAATGAGTGCTTTCCTTCTCCTCTTCTGTTCTCTTTGTCCCTATCAATAAATAAAAAAAATTAAGCCCTGGCTGGATAGCTTGGTTGAGTGTTGTCTCGGAGCATAGAGCTTGCCTGCTCGATTCCGGGGTCAGGGCAAACACAGGAACAGCTCTATGTTCCTATCTCTCTCTCTCAGGGGGAAAAAAAAGCCCAGGATCACAGAAATTTTAGAACAAGTTTTTTTTTGAATAAGCTAATACAATTACTAGCACAAATAGTTTCTTGTCCTGCAAGGGTATGCGGACTAACACTGATGATGGTCCTATTTTCTAGACAAAAGCTGTGTTAGATCCATCTTAATTTTAAAATCACTAGAAAACCAGTTATAACATGGTAGGCCCTCTTCCTGGAATAGTTTTTTTTCTGTTTTCTTTGAAAGCTTAGTCTTATAGGATTCCTCCTCATACTCCCATTTCCACAAGTCTATGTATTTTTAATAATTGTAATCATATTTTTATCTTTTTGCATCCTTCATTAACTTGTTTAAAATAAAAGTTGTATCTTTATTTCAGTGATAGGCAAACAGGCTTGTAACATGCATTGAATAAATTAGAAGGAAAAATGAAAGCCATCATATTCTGTTTTTATATTGTAAAAATAAGAATAGCTATAAAATATAATTTTGAGAACACAATGACACATTTCTTAACATCTTTGCAGAAAACAAACAAAACCAAAACAACAGAAAAACCAACAAAAACAAAACCAAACCAAGCAAAGATCAGTCTTTCCCTGAGCCAACATTATTTGAAAATTCGTAAGTTGGAAGTTCCTGGTTTAAAGTTAAGAAAAAGCACTAAGAGAAACAGAGTTTTAGACCAACACCTATCCAATTCTGTAAAATCTTTTTTCTTTTGGATATGTCATGACACATCTCAGTCCCTTCCTGGCAAGGACCTCTTCCTCACCACCTCAAATGACAGTGAACTGGGGCCCTGCATAGAAACTTCTGGGAATATCCTGAGTATGGGTTGAAAATGCCCAGTAGAAAACCTGGGATTCTGATATAGTTTCATGGTGAGGGTGGGAATATGGGTCAATCTCTCTATAAGGTCTATAAATTTTCATGATTAGCCAGGTCTTGAGAAGTCTTCTGCTCCCAAGGAAATCCTTTGTCACATAAAGAAGGTCAGTAAGATAAGAAATACTTGAAAGATGTGATCCTTTCCTCCCATGTCTCTCTTTCTTTTCAGGTTCTTCCTTTTTTTTTTTTTTTTTTTGAGAGATGTACCTATGCTGACATTGTGATACTTGTACCTGTAAGGTCATCAGTGGGCCAGGACCCCAGTTGGCATGCTTTGCACGTGTACTCATCAAAGACATACTCATTTTCTTTACATGGTGTACAGGTCCAACAACAGCTGACTTCTCCTTTCCGGATCACCTGAGGCAAATATTTAAAATTCTGATTATTTTTTTGCATAGATAAAAATCCAGCAATTATTTCAATTCAAATGTATTGCTTTGCAAAGCAGAAAGGGCTTTCACATAAATATTTCAAATGCTACCCGGTTGGTTGTAGAAGTATTAATATTTTCGTATAATTAAAGAAACAGGCTATGTGACTAGTTTAACACTGTAAAATTGGTTGGTGATAGGGTCAAGAATTAAATTAGGTCTTTGAATAATTAGCTTTAGATACCTGTATTTAATTAAGTGCCTGTGTTCATGCTCACATGTAAATACAAATATGTCTAAATATGTCTGTGTGTAAAAGAATTTTCCTGAGACTGTGCCTTTCTTTCCCTCAAATTAAGAACTTTTGCTCTCTGAATTTACCTTGACTTACCACTACTTGTTGAAAATTGTTAGCAAAAGACATTGTATATCTGCTAAAGTTAAAAAATCTGTCCTTATTGATAAAAAATAATTAGGAATTTGACCTGACCAGGTGGTGGTGCGGTGTCAGCCTGGCATGTAGAGGACCCAGGTTCGAAACCCCGAGGTCAACAGCTTGAGCGCGGGTTTATCAGGCTTGAGCACAAGGTCACTGGCTTGAGTGTGGGATCATAGACATGACCTCATGGTTACTGGCTTGAGTCCAAAGGTCGTTGGCTTAAGCCCAAGGTCACTGGCTTAAGCAAGGGGTCACTAGCTTGGCTGGAGCCTCCTAGTCAAGGCACATATAAGAAAGTAATCAGTGAATAACTAAGGTGCCACAATGAAGAGTTGATGCTTCTCATCTCTCTCCCTTTTTGCCTGTCTGTCCCTATATATCCCTCTCTCTGTATCTCGCTCTGTTTTCTCGCTAAAAAAATAAAATAAAATAATAATTAGGAATTTGTACTGAATAAAGAGGCAGAATCTGAACTTTTTTTTTTTTTTGAGATCATCTCTTGGTTTCTGTTTTTACTAAAAATCTCGTTTTATAATTCAGCCCATTTATTCTGATTTTAATAGCTTTGATTTGCTGGGGATGAAGGTAGATATGGATAAGGTCATTGAGATTATTATATACCTCTTCATCTACTGGATTTTTTAAAGGCGATAGAAAATAATTAAAATAATTCAACAGTTGAAAGAATCCCACATGTTATTCTTTGAAATAGATGTCTTTTTTTCCCCACCACTGGTGCATGAATAGCTTCTGTGGAATAAAGATAGCATTCATTAAACATCCCTATAAATAATTAAAACTGTGTTTAATAACCCACAATAACCAGACACAGCAATAATTACACTCTGTTCCTTGTCTTAGGTGCTGACTCTATTAAGGACCTTTGCTAATAACAATGTCTAGATATGTATAGACAAATATACTTGTAAGGTGGCGCCTCTTTCTTATTCCGTGCCATCCCTTGTGCTGGCTCTTGACACTACAATGATACACGTAGGGAATACTGGCAAAAAAGGGCCTAAAATGTCCTTTTCTTAAAATAACCAGAGAAGTGAGGCAAAATTGTTAATTAGACCTGTTTAATCAAGCTAAAGTATTATTCATAATAATATTGTCTGGTTACTGGTTATTTAGTGAACGTCATATGTTGTTATCTCATTAAAACATTAGAACAACTCCATGTAACAAAGCTGGTTTTATTTTGTTTCTTTTTTTTTTTTCATTGAGAAAATGGAGGCATGGTGATCTCACACAACATATCTGAGTAAATGAGGAATCAAACACTGGCTGTTGGACTTCAAGGTTCATGCTCATAAACAGTGAGCCTTACTGGTCTATATAAAGATTGAGGTCATGGTATTTTGAAAGATGTAGAGGAAAGAGTACTGGCCTGGGAATTGAGAGGCAGTGCAGGTTTAGACTTACATGTACTTATATATTCACGGAGTAGTCGTGTAGCCTCCAGCTGATCCTGTTTCTTCAAACCAAGACTGTGGCTTTTAAAATACTTAATTTTATAGGGTTTCTTGAGGATTACTTTTTAATGTTGTGAAATATAGTAGCCACAATTAAATGCCACTTAACTTTTTCAGATATGTGTTAATAGACAGCCTGGTCAAATTAAAAACTTTTTGATGCATAAAACTTTATAAATGGAACTATTCCACCAATAAGAAAAATGTAACAAAAACTTATCTAGATAGATAGTAGGTAATTTCTGCACAGGTTTCTGTTTAGTAAATATATCACTTTTTCATCAAAATATAGTCAGGAATCTTGCTCCACTAAAGGAAGATATGACTTAAAATATATTACAGTGATTTATAAACTGTACAACACTAAAAATTTTAACTGTTTTATTAGAGAATATATATAAATATTCATATAGAGAAATTTATTTTATTTTCAGGGTAATTTCAACCACACTGGTAAAAATAATGCTGAAAGTGTCATTGGAGAATTACTAGCAATGCAATCAGACACATTTTGAATACTGATGGATTCTCTTTCTTAGCAGAGCTGGGCAAACAAAAGCGGCTTCATTTTTCCTTCTTGAAAGATGCCAACTTCCTGTGGTTCAATTAATGGTTTGTGAATTTCACTTTTTTTTTTACTAAAATAAGTTCATTCCCCTTTCCAAGATTAATTCAAATATTATATATATATATATTTTTGAATCAGTAGTGACAACTAATATGTCTTTTTCTGACTAGTCAAACTGATTTGTTTTACTTTTTTTTTGCTTGTTAGTTATGTTCTGTTACACATTCATTTTGAATACAAGAGGTGGTGACAATTCTCTTTCACAGTAATTCCCATTCATTTTGAACATCTTAGAAATAGCGCTACTTTCTTTATGAATAACAATATGCAATATATTTGAACCTTTTAGATCAATGTCCTTTCATGGACTATAAATTAGTCAATCTGAACAATGCCGTGAGATGCTGACATCGTTAATGAAATTGCTAAGTGATGACTTTAAATCATAGTAAGAAAATATTGTAAATTTTATGTTTAATAGAATGAAAATAAAATCTGGTTAGAAAAATAGAATTTGGAATCAAAATGACTAAATAAACACTATTACAATTTAACTATATTTAAACATTACAGTAGGGAATCAAATCCTTTTATTGTTTGAGCTATTTCTAGTAGAATAGAGTAGAAAGGGACATACAGTTGAATAACATGGGGACTAGGGGCACTGATCCCACCTGTCCTTCCCACCCTGGCACAGTCCAAAATGCACATATAACTTTTGATGCCACAAAATCTTAAGTTGTCCCTTGGTATATGCAGGTAATTGTTTCCAGGACTCCCTGCGGATTCTAAAATCTGTGGATGCTCTCAAGTCCTCTATATAAAATGGAGATCAGTGCATATTATAAAGATATCTCTCAAATCAGCTATTCAGCATTTTGAAGTTACATGTTCAAACTATATTGCTGTAAAGAATCAAAATAACATCCATGTCATAATTTACACAGGATAATAGTTCTATAGGAAGAACTGGAAATTGTGTACAATTGATACACTGAATGAGTTCGTAAAGAATTTCTCGTGAAGTGTTCAACTGCAAGATGATAGGACAAGATGCAGACTGTCATTGTATATTAAGGGTCAGAGCAAACTTTCTGCAAAGGACCAGAGAATAAATATTTTAGGCTCTGTGAGACATACAGTCTCTGTTGAAATGTAACTATTTGATTCTATTTACTATAGCTACCATATGATAGCAGCCATAGACAATACCTAAACAAATGAGCATGATTGTATTTCAATCAAACTTTATTTTAAAATACAGGTAGGAGGTCAGATTTGGCCTGTGGCTCATAGCTTACTAACCCTTGTATACCATAACAAAACATGAGAAAATTTTCAGATACTGCATAAACCACTGGGTTATTTAGCAGATGTTAATAAATTTATATTTATTTTCACTTACCTTGCAATTGTTTCTTTTGGTCTTATGCTTTCTAAATCTTTATAACAACCCTTGGAAAACCTCACAATTGATACTAAAATATTCAGTGAACAAACATGTCAAGTGTGTTCTAAACAGAGTGAAGGTGAGGGCGATTGAAAAGAGCAAGGCCGTCTGCTCTAGGTATACACAGTGCCTGAATGTTCTATAGTACTTCAATAACCACTTGATTGATAACTTAGCTTGATATTGATTTTTTCTTCCCCTAGGGCATTGTATTTCAATAGATAAGTTCCTTTTAATTTTTATTATACCTTCTTCCTCCTCTTTCACTGCATTATTTCCTGTACGTGTGGCTAGACGTTATATAGTGTAAAAGTAGCTTTTCATTGTCCTCAAACTGCCAGACTATTCTGTTACCTGTTTTCTACCAAACATTTCTCATTGCTCAGTTACCATTCTATTCTATTCAATCAGGCAGGATTCTCTTTACAGAAGGTCTCAAGTGAAGGGCTAACACTAATTCTCAGGTCTTTCCTTCAGTCCTTCTCTTCCTTGATCTCTTCTATTGACGACTGTCTTACATGACACCATGCTCTCAGGTTCTCTATCTACTCCTGACCCCATTTCCATTCACCCTCTACCTTGTATTCTTCCTGCAGATCTTCTTCAAGGTTTCTGTTCTTGGTGCACATTTATTTTTTCTTTGTAGTTTCAGCTGCAGTGATCTCATCTACTCAAACAGCTTCAACTTTAGCTCTTTCAAGTAATTTCCAAATCTGTACCTTCAGCCTTAGTTCTTATTGATATAGATCAAAAATTTCCATCTCTGACTAGATATCTTAAAATCAACAGGTCCCAAACTAACCCATTGCCTTTTCTCTAAGACCATTTCCATTTTCCTACTACTGACAATGGCACTTTCTAGTTACTAAGACTTGGAATCACAGTTGATTGTCTTGGACTTCTTTCTCTTCTCCAACCCTCCATCTAATTGGTAATCAGGGCTGGTTGAGTCTAACATTCTCTCAAACATCTCCCTTGCTCCCGTTCTATTCTTACTGATATTTCCACAATTCAGGGCCCTCATCACCATAGTGTCCTTCTAATTTGTTCCTTTTTTTGTTATTTATTTTATAATTCTAGTCATGAATCTTCACCTACTACAGTGGTACCTTAACACATGAGTTTAATTCGTTTCATGGCTGAGCTCATGACTCAATTTGCTTGTGAGTCAAATGGAATCTCCCCATTTAAATTAATGGGAATGCAATTAATCCATTCTGGCCCCCCAAAACCACATAATTTTTTTTGTTTTATATACTTTTAAATAAGAAAATGTACTTTATAAATAACAAATACACACACACATATATACATATATATATATATATACACATATAAATATATACATTATAAGAGAGAATATAAAAAAAATAAACTTGTTTATGAAGTATATTTACCTTCAAGATCAGGCAAAGATGCTGGTGGTAGAGGAGGAGACTGGCGGAGAAGGTTTTCATTTCCTGCACTATCGCTTAACATAACTTACTCTCTACACACTCAATGCTACATTTAATAGAAAAATTTAACTTACATACTACATATGAAATGTGACTTTATCGCTAAACTTAATTGCTTTTTTTTTACTTTGCTTAAGCATCATTGTATTGCTTCCTTCTCCTTCCCCTTCTCCTTCTCTGCTATTTTCAAAACTTTTTGTGCGAAAACTGCTCCTCCAGCAACACTAACATAACAGTGGCCCTTCCCAAGCAGGAAGGTAATTAGCCCAGCACCATTTTTAGCAATAAAAATGAGCAAACTCAGAAAATACAAACTTTACAAACTCATTTACCCAACAATCATTCTTCACTGACTTGTGGCTTTTGTACCACACTATCCTCGCTTTCACTTAGAGGCCATTTCAACAAAAATCTTTCATGGAAGTTTGTTTCTTCCTCCCTTTCAGAACGTTTGGCAAGCTATCTAGTGGAGGGTGGTGGAAGCTCATGATTCAAATATCTGCTTGTGACTTAAAGCAAAAATCCCACAAGTGACTGCTCATCTCTCAAATTGCTCGTGATTTAAAGTGTTTGTGTGTTAAGGTACCACTGTATAACCCAGTATATGTCAACATGTTGGTCAAAAATTAGTCTCAGAATCCTGATTAATAAAAATTAAATTGAAACTACTTAGTATGACATTCAAAACTCTCTCTGTATATGGATTCAATTTATCATGCCAACTTTCTATTTTATAACAGATATTTAAAACAATATATCCTAGATTATTAATTGCAATTTCAGAATAATCAACTGCTTCTATACTTTTCTTACCAATATTTTAATATATTTTTTTACTGGAACAGTAAGTGATTATTTCCCCCATCTCTCTCTGAAGTCACATTTACTGTTCATGAGGCAATTTCTGACTTTTATTTTTTTAATTTTAGTGAGAGGATGGGAGGCAGAGAGATAGACTCCTGAGTGTACCCCAACCAGGATCCTGGCAAGCCCATGGGGGGGATACTCTGTCCATCTGGGGCCATTGCTCGATTGCAACTAGAGGCAAGGCCATAGAGCCAACCTCAGAACCCGAGGCCAACTCATTCAAGCCTATAGTGTCATGGCTTTGGGATGGGGGAAGAAAGAGAGAGAAAGAGAGAGAGAGAGAGAGAGAGAGAGAGAGAGAAGAAGAAGAAGGGGTGGAGAGCAGATAGTCGCTTCTGTGTGCCCTGACTGGGAATCGAACCTGGGACTTCCACATGCCAGGCCGATGTTCTACCACTGAGCCAACCAGCCAGGGCCATGTCTGACATTTTATTCAAAAGAAATCTCTCCCTTTCTTTTGTATGTACTTATATAGCTTCCTTTTAAGCCTTTCTTAATGAAATCATTGCATTTTACTTGATATTATTTATCTGTGCCCATGATAAATTTCCTCATCTAGATTACAATTCTTCTGACAGTAAAGGTGTCTCACTTATTTTCCCCATTGATATAAACTATTACATTACTTGGAGTCTCTGATAAATATTCATTTATTACAAATTAATGTGAACTTTAACTGTTACTTATTTATACTCAGGAAGTATGTCTATTAAGGCTTACGTAAGCAGAAAGGGTATGGGCAAACATTACTCAATAATTGGTTCAATGAGGTCTGAGTACTAAGACTACTGGGGGTCATACTAGATATAAGGAATTAGTGAGAGAAAAGTGAAAAAAAACCCAACTCTGATGATAGAATCTTACAACATAAAAGATAAGACAAGCATGTAAAATTTTAAACAATAACCGAAGATTAAAAAACACTTGAATTTACAATAAAAACTAAAGAAACATGGACTTTATTTTACCTTTATCTGGCCTTTCTCACATGGTTCACTGCACACGGATCTGATAATGGCGCTTTTCTTGGACCATACTTCATCATCATCCATTTTTAATTCTCCATTGTCCCAGCTTCCAACATTGATATAATCAAAATAGTCTTTTCCCATTTCCTTGAAGTTCATTATTTCATACCTTAGGAACAAAAATATAATAATTATTCAGCTCACAGTATAAAATTTCAGTTATGAAAGAGAAATAGATTTCATTTACAAACAATGTATCTACTGTCATATTAGTGACACTAGGATTTTCCATGACAGTACACTAAGAATAACAAAAAACCTGTCTGTTTCACTTAGTCTTTGGAGACCCTTTTCAAAAAACATTCAAGCTTGCACCTGAAATAGAAAATAATCCCATGTGAAAAGGTTACTTGATCTTAGCAGAATGAAAGACATGTTTTGAAATAACTTCAGGAAGTTTAAGTAAGTACTACTCTTAGGCTCCTGAAAAAATAGGCTTTCATCCCCATTCAAGTAAAATAAAATTTTTCTTTTCTAACCAAGTGAGAAATTTAAAATCTTTAAGATTCTTCTTATTTTATCCTTTATCAATGGCTAAATTCATTGCATAGACACCTACAGGGGTGATAAGTTAAAATAAGTCCAAAAAAAAGCACTGCATGCAATGTGAAAATCCTGAGAAATACTAGCATTTATTACCTGGATATAAAACTTTTATTAGCTGTTATTCTTATTTTGATTATGGGCTGGAGATGTGAAGAAGAAAAATGGATGTGCATGTTTAGATAATTTTTCTTATATGAAGAACATTACCATAGAAGCATTTCTGAAATAAAATTTCAATCTGAGGACATTGAATGAACAGTACCATCACTGTGTCAGTTCCTGTTGGCATACCTGTACATTTTAGGTACACAATGTTTTCCCATAGGGAGAACCTAATAATTCTCCTTCCCAGGACTTATAGGATTGGAAGACGGGCTCTTATAAATGCCTCTTGCAACCTTCTATGCTCAGCATGTTTAGTTATCTGGAAATTGACATGATGGAAAACTTTCTAGCTTTGGGTTCAATTTGTCAGATTAGCACATTCAGACCAATGCTCTGTACATAAATGCTAAGAACAAACTTGACATCAATCTGTTTAGACATACATTGAAAAATGATACCATTCCATTTTCATTCTCAATCACAATTTTTTATCGTAGTATCTTTTCAGAATGTTAACTCATTCTAAAGTTTTGTTGACTTCTCACTGTCTTATGAATTGTTCTTCAGTGTTTTATTTTTAGTTGGTAACAAGTTTGAATAACTGTCTAAGTTCTATTCCTAAACCAAAAGGACCAGTCTTCGATGGAAGGGAAGATGGTGATGGAGTAGGCAGACGTACCAACTTCCAACTCCCAGAACCAAAGTGGATTATAACTCAATTTTAAGAACCATCATCTGGATAAACCAACTTTGAGCAAAACTAAGTGGACTCTTCAACCAAGGAACACTGCAGAAGCCACATTGAGACTGGTAGGAATAGCGAAAACGCGAAGAGGGCTGCCCAGCTCCCCGGAGCAAACGGCAGCCCGGAGAGACCCGCGTGGCGGGAGGAGAGTTTGGCGGAGAGGGAGGGACCTGGGTCCCAGGAACCAAGCCCCAGACTGCAGTCCCAGAGCCTAGAAGAGGCGTTTGGACAGTATCGAGCTGTGAAGCAAGTGAGGATACTATTTGTGAAAAAGAGAGAGTCTTCTCAGACCCAAAAATCTTTTTAAAGGGACAGCTCAGAAAGCCTCTCTCACAACCACGCACCCGGGGCTCCGGGGAACTGGGACAGAGGAGAGGAACAGAGCAGCGGGAACAAAGAGTGGACTGAAGGCATGGAGACACTCTGAGGGACAGCCACCCCGACCCCTGGGCTAAGTCACTTCCCTAATCGAAAACGAATATTTCCCTGGAACTAGCAATACCAGCAAAGGGAGACAGGACACTAGCCAAACAAGCTCTCCCGCAGCAATTAGAGCAGACCTGCTTAGAGGGAGGGAGCTCCCAAGCCTACAGTGTGGAGACTTAGGGCACTTCTAGCCCCCTGAGGTTGCTGAAGCCTATGGTTGGGACAGGATGCTAAAACGCAGTCCTGTCGGTGTGGGCGTAACAGTGTGAGCTCAGGCTAGCCTAGCAGGGGTGGAGGCGACGCGCAAAAGCTGTCCGGCAGCTGCGGGCCGCCTGTGACCCCACTTGTGGGGAAAAATACGGGCAGAGATCAGCCCTGCGACCCTGCGCTAGCCAGCCCTGACCGCGGGCAACGGGCTAAGACCAGGGACAGGCGAGGGGCCCGAGGCTGAGCTCACGCTGCCAACCCTGCCCAGAAGGAGAAACCACGGTGTGCCATCTGTGTGCGCGAGCGGGCTCCTAAGGCGGGGGCGAGGGAGACACTGAGACCAGTGGAAGTTCCCGGCTGAGCTCACGCTGCTCTCCCCGCCCGGCTGGAGAAACTGCGGAGTACCACCCTACATGCCCGAGCTTGCTCCGAGCGTGGGGGCGGGGTAGGATCCGGAACGACCGGAAGCTAGCCGCTGTGCGCACGCCAGCAAACACGCCCGGCCCAATAATCCCCGGTTTTCGGTTTCAGTCCCTGCGCAGGAGGGCCCTGGCCTCGAGGACGGGGCTAAATTCTGGATGGGCAAAGGCTCACAGCTGAGAGTACGTGAAAAG
This sequence comes from Rhynchonycteris naso, assembly GCA_037038555.1. Lineage (NCBI taxonomy): Eukaryota > Metazoa > Chordata > Mammalia > Chiroptera > Emballonuridae > Rhynchonycteris > Rhynchonycteris naso. The sequence continues at coordinate 303,896,258 of CM072995.1, read as the reverse complement.
CCCCGCCCAACCCACAAAACGGTGGCGAGCAGGCTCTGACTGAGGGGGCCGGGCATAAGCCTTCCGGAAAAAGGCCGGTTCCGCAGCTGAGCAAAGGTGCTCACCTCTGCCCTGGGTGCTAACGCTAGTTAGTGACTTGAGGGACAGCCCCTCCCGCAAAGGGGAGGCAGAAACCACAGCAATAGCTGCAGTGAGCCGTTGCTGGCAATGCCCACACCCAACCGCCCTAGGCAGCGGCAGAGGGGGTGGCAAGCCTGCAGACAGACCACACCTAGAGAACACAAAGGCAACACATACTGGACTCCAGTGGCCACAACTTGCTTACACTCAGATAAAATGGGCAGGCAGAGGAATGCAAACCAAATCAACCAAGAGAAATCCCCAGAGAAGGACCTGAATGAACCAGATATAACCAAACTACCAGAAGCAGACTTTAGAATAATGATAGTTAGGATGTTCAAAGAAATTAGAGCAACAATGGATAGTCACTATGAGCACCTAAATAAAGAGATAACAAGTATAAAAAATGAAATTGAAATAATAAAAAAGAACCAGACAGAAATGACAAATACAGTATCAGAACTGAAGACCACAATGGAAGGAATTAAAAGCAGGATGAATCATGCTGAGGATCGAATCAGCGAGTTAGAGGACACAATAAACATAGTTACAGAAGCAGAGAAAAAAAAGGAAAAGAGATTCAAAAAATGTGAGGAAACTCTAAGGGAGCTCTGTGACAACATGAAGAGAAACAATATTCGCATCATAGGGATCCCTGAAGAAGAGGAAAGAGGACAGGAAATGGAAACTTTGTTCAATCAAATCATAGCAGAAAACTTCCCTAAATTAAGGCTGGGAAACATTCTACATGTTCAAGAGGCACACAGAACCCCATTAAAGAGAACCCCAAAAAGATCTACACCAAGACACATCATAGTTAAAATACCAAAGCTAATAGATAAAGAAAAAATCTTAAAAACTGCTAGAGAAAAAAAGACTCTCACCTACAAAGGAGCCCCCATTAGGATGACATCGGACTTCTCAACAGAAACACTTGAGGCCAGAAGGGAATGGCAAGATATAATCAAAGTAATGCAGAACAAGAACCTACAACCAAGACTACTCTATCCAGCAAGGCTAACGTTTAAAATTGAAGGAGAAATAAAGAGCTTTCCAGACAAAGAAAACCTCAAGGAATTCATTAAAACCAAACCAATCCTGCAAGAGATTCTAAGGGGCCTAGTGTGAACAGTTCAAAGGGAGAAAAGAATGTAGCAAAAAAAAAAAAAAAATACAGCTTTAAAGAATAAAATGGCAATAAACAACTACATATCAATAATAACCTTAAATGTAAATGGATTAAATGATCCAATCAAAAGCCATAGGGTAGCAGCGTGGATAAAGAAACAGGACCCATACATATGCTGTTTACAAGAGAGACACCTTAAAACAAAAGATGCACATAAACTGAAGGTAAAAGGGTGTAAAAAAATATTTCATGCAAATGGAAATGAAAAAAAAGCCGGGGTAGCAGTACTTATATCTGACAAATTGGACTTTAAAACAAAGACTGTAGTAAGAGATAAAGAAAGACACTACATAATGATAAAGGGAACAATTCAACAGGAAGATATAACTATTATAAATATCTACACACCAAATATAGGAGCCCCGACATACATAAAGCAGACTTTGATGGACATTAAGGGCGAGATTAACAGTAATACTATCATAGTAGGGGATTTCAATACCCCACTAACAACACTAGATAGATCCACAAGAAAGAAAATCAATAAAGAAACAGCAGACTTAAAGGAGACACTAGATCAACTTGATTTAATAGATATATTCAGAACTTTTCACCCTAAAGCAGTAGAATATACATTCTTCTCAAGCCCTCATGGTACGTTTTCTAGGATAGACCACATGTTAGGACACAAAAAAGGCCTCAACAAATTTAAGAAGATTGAAATTATATCAAGCATTTTCTCTGATCACAATGCTATGAAACTAGTAATTAACCACAAAAGAAAAACTGAAAAATACTCAAACACTTGGAAACTAAATAGCATGTTATTAAATAATGAATGGATTAACATTGAGATCAAAGAAGAAATAAAAAAGTTTCTAGAAACAAATGATAATGAGCACACGTCAACTGAAAATCTATGGGACATAGCAAAAGCAGTTCTGAGAGGGAAGTTTATTGCACTACAGGCATATCATAAGAAGCTAGAAAAAGAGCATATAAGCAACTTAACCCTGCAGCTAAAAGAACTTGAAAAACAACAACAAATAAAACCCAAGACAAGTAGAAGGAAGGAAATAGTAAAGATCAGAGCAGAAATAAATGACATAGAGGCTAAGGAAACAATACAGAGGATCAATGAAACCAGAAGCTGGTTCTTTGAAAAGGTAAACAAGATTGATGAACCTTTAACTAGACTCACCAAGAAAAAAAGAGAGAGGTCTCAAATAGATAAAATTAGAAAGGACAGTGGAGAAATTACAACTAATACAACAGAGATACAAAGCATTGTAAGAAAATACTATGAAGAACTCTATGCCAAAAAATTAGACAATCTAGATGAAATGGACAAATTTCTTGAATCATATAAACTTCCAAAAATTGATCTGGAAGAATCAGAGCACCTAAACAGACCAATTACAACAGAGGAGATTGAAACAGTTATCAAAAAACTCCCAAAAAAGAAAAGTCCTGGGCCTGATGGCTTCACAAGTGAATTCTATCAAAAATTCAAAGAAGAACTAACTCCTATCCTCCTCAAGCTATTTCAAAAAATTCAAGAGGAAGGAAGACTTCCAAACTCCTTTTATGAGGCAAGCATAATTCTGATCCCCAAACCGGGCAAAGACAACACAAAGAAAGAAAATTATAGGCCTATATCCCTGATGAATTTAGACGCTAAAATTCTCAACAAAATATTAGCCAACCGGATTCAGCAATATATGAAAAAAATCATACACCATGACCAAGTGGGATTTATTCTGGAGAGGCAAGGCTGGTTCAATATTCGCAAATCAATCAATGTGATTCATCACATAAACAAAAGGAAGGACAAAAATCACATGATAATTTCAATAGATGCAGAAAAGGCATTTGATAAAATCCAGCACCCATTCAGGCTTAAAACTCTCAGTAAAGTGGGAATACAAGGAACATTCCTTAACATGATAAATGCCATCTACGACAAACCCACAGCAAACATCATACTAAATGGACAAAAATTAAAAGCAATCCCCTTAAGATCAGGAACCAGGCAGGGTTGCCCACTTTCACCACTTTTATTCAACATAGTTCTGGATGTCCTAGCTACAGCAATCAGACAAGAAGAAGAAATAAAAGGCATCCAAACTGGAAAAGAAGAAGTAAAACTGTCACTATTTGCAGATGATATGATATTGTACATAGAAAACCCTAAAGTCTCAGTTAAAAAACTACTGGACCTTATAAATGAATTCAGCAAGGTGGCAGGATATAAAATTAATACCCAGAAATCAGAGGCATTTCTATATACAAACAATGAACTGTCAGCAAAAGAAATTAAGGAATCAATCCCCTTCACTATTGCAGCCAAAAAAATAAAATACCTAGGAGTAAATTTAACCAAGGAGGTTAAGGACTTGTACTCGGAAAATTATAAAACATTGATAAAAGATATCAAGGAAGATACAAACAAGTGGAAGCATATACCGTGCTCATGGCTAGGAAGAATAAACATCATTAAAATGTCTATATTACCTAAAGCAATTTATAAATTCAATGCAATACCAATTAAAATACCAATGACATACTTCAAAGATATAGAAAACATATTCCAAAAATTTATATGGAACCAAAAAAGAACACGAATAGCCTCAGCAATCTTAAAAAGAAAAAATAAAGCAGGAGGCATCACTCTTCCGGATATCAAGGTTTACTACAAGGCCATTATACTCAAGACTGCCTGGTACTGGCATAAGAACAGGCACAGTGATCAATGGAACAGAACAGAAAACCCAGAAATAAACCCACAGCTTTATGGACAACTGATATTTGACAAAGGAGGAAAGAAAATACAATGGAGTAAAGACAGCCTCTTTAACAAATGGTGCTGGGAAAATTGGACATCTACCTGCAAAAAAATGAAACTAGACCATCAACTTACACCATGCACAAAAACAAATTCAAAATGGATAAAAGACTTAAACATAAGCCGTGAAACTATAAGCATCTTAGAAGAAAACATAGGCAGCAAGCTCTCCGACATCTGTAGCAGCAATTTAATTGCCGATTTATCTCCACGGGCAAATGAAATAAAAGGCAAGATAAACAAATGGGACTACATCAAACTAAAAAGCTTTTGCACAGCTAAAGACAATAAGAACAGAATAAAAAGACAAACTACACAATGGGAGAACATATTCGACAGCACGTCTGATAAGGGGTTAATAACCAAAATTTATAAAACTTATAACACTCAACACCAGGAAGACAAACAATCCAATCAAAAAATGGGCAAAAGAAATGAATAGAAATTTCACCAAAGAAGACATACAGATGGCCAAAAGACATATGAAAAAATGCTCACTAATTATTAGAGAAATGCAAATTAAAACCACAATGAGATATTACCTCACACCAGTCAGAATGGCGCTCATCAGCAAAACAACACAGAACAAGTGCTGGCTAGGATGTGGAGAAAAGGGAACCCTTCTGCACTGCTGGTGGGAATGCAGACTGGTGCAGTCACTGTGGGAAACAGTTTGGAGATTCCTCAAAAAATTAAAAGTCGAACTGCCTTTTGACCCGGCTATCCCACTTTTAGGAATATACCCTAAGAACACCATAATACTGTTCAAAAAGAAGAAATGCGCCCCCATATTTGTGGCAGCATTGTTCACAATAGCGAAGAGCTGGAAACAGCCCAAGTGTCCGTCAGAAGACGAGTGGATTAAAAAGCTTTGGTATATATATACTATGGAACAATATTCAGCTATAAGAAATGATGACATCGGATCATTTACAACAAAATGGATGTACCTTGATAACATTATACGGAGTGAAATAAGTAAATCAGAAAAAAAGAAAAACTGAGAACAGCATGATTTCATACATAGGTGGGACATTAAAGTGAGACTATGAGACATGGACAAGAGTGTGGTGGTCACGGGATGGGGGGAGGGAAGGGAGGGTGGAATAGGGAGAAGGGGAGGGGTACAGGGAAAACCAGATAGAAGGTGACAGAGGACAATTTGACTTTGGGTAATGGGTATGCAGCACAATTGAATGATAAGATAATCTGGAGATGTTTTCATTGTACATATGTACCCTGATTTATTGGTGTCACCCCATTAAAGTTAATAAAAAATAAATTAAAAAAAAAAAAGGACCAGTCTTCAAAAACTGAGTCTTACATCTTTCCATTCTGCCAGTTATCCAAAAGCTACTAAGTAGGAAATGAGCTGAGACATTAGTACACAGAATGCAGGTAAAAAGAATTTGTATATTATTTTTTGGCTACTCCAAATACATTGGGTTTCTAGGTCTTCAAAAGGTGAGCAAGTGACTTTTAAATATTCTAGGCTGGGAAGAAATGAATATTGATGTCAGAAGTCTTCTTTCTTTGCTGCTACTGATTTAAACAGATATGAAGATTTCATTGTTCATCCCCCAAAGAGCCAAAGAGCCATTCTACCACTTCTTTTTTTTTTTATTCTACCAGTTCTTAACTCTGAAAAGACCTAGTCTAAATTGTTAATTTTATAGCTAGTGTAACTGAAGCTTGGTGAGGTTAGTGAGTATGAACAGAATGCAGAACATGCAAGTGGCAGAGCCAAGACCTAACCTCAGTCTTTAGGCTCCACTATGCCCCAGATCTACTCGATAAAGCTAAGAGGCCAATTTTCTATTTTTTAAATGTTGCAGAAATCTGAGCTACTCTTTCTTGTAAGGCTTCTATTACTACATCCATGCCTTCTTTGTTTTTAATAGGAGAAATGGTAAAAAAAAAAAAAAATTGAAGGGATCTAGTGTTGATAAAATAAATAAAAAATCCCTTGACCTCCCTCACCTGCCAATTCTTTAACTGGCCACAAATGCAAATTGAGATGTCCTGAAAAAAATTTAAATTAATTTTATATATTGTTCAAAAAATCTAATATATATATATTTAACCAAAAGGAAAATTAATTTTCTATTTTAGTATAAATAGAAACTAAAGGAAGGTAGGGGACAGTCATAGAAATAACTTTCTGAGTGGTTATAACTTTCTGAAAATTAGAGCAGGATTCCTCAGAAATAGTGACTTTCTGCTTATCCAAGGGGCTAAGCAAGACTGTTGTCAGAGGACTGAAAAAATCACTTGGTGGAGAGTACTGTGGAGAGGACTGGATTTATATTGCTCTTAAGTGCCTCTCAATCTATAACTCTGAAGCTAAGGTGCTTTTCTTTTTTTAAAAAAAAAGTTTAATTTTTATATATGTGATACATTTTCTGTTGTTCAACATACTGGACACTCTAAACAGTGGTCCCTGCAACAAATCAATTATAATAACCTATGCCTTTAGGGTTGTATAATCACAGATTAAAGAGAGACCTCAGGTTGGTTGGACCAAAAACTTTAATGGTAACTAATAATGAAAACTATATATATATATATATATATATATATATATATATATATATATATATATATATCCATTTCAAATGCAATATAAAGACAATGAAAAAAATCTTAAGTAAATTATTCTTATTTGATGCTTATGCCTAAGGTCTATATAGTGTTATTTTTGTTATTAATTGCCTAAGTAAACGAGCATTCTTCTTTCTTTCTGAAATTCAGTTTTCTCTCCAGGAATTTAGGCAGTTGAAACAGTTCATCTCTATGGTCCTATGGACAGAGCCATATAATAAGAATCAGTGTGTAATCCAGCTCCGTATATGCAAATTTCTAGTGTTCTACCCTTGTTTACTATTCATCACATCTGTTTTTGTCCTTCTGTTCCTTGTTTCCTGTCTTTTTTTTAAAAAAGAATTAAATTTGTTGGGGTGACATTAGTTAATAAAATTATACAGGTTTCAAATGCACAAGTCTAAAAAAATCATCTGTATATTGTACTGTGTGTTCACAACCCCAAGTCAGATCTCCATTTGATTCCATTACCATCCATCTCCCCCACCCTCCTCCACCTCCAAGCACCCCCTTTCCCTCTTGTAACCCCCACACTGTTGTCTGTGTCTGTAATTATTTTTCTCTTTCCTTAATCCTTCACCTTTTTTACTCAGCCCTCTATCCTTATCCCCTCTGACAGCTGTCAGTCAGTCCTCTGGATCTATGAGCCTGTTTCTATTTTGTTTGTTATTTTGTTTATTAGATTCCACATATAAGTGGAATCACATGGTACTTGCCTTTCTCTAACTGGCTTATTATATTTAGCATAATAATCTGCTTTCTTTTGGAATCATTTTGGTTTTAGTATTCCTCAATTGGCTTTTTAGATGTTCTTTATATTGATTGACTGATTGATTGATTTTAGAGAGACAGAGAGAGCAGAGAGAGAGAGAGAGAGAAGCATTCATTTTTTGTTCCACTTACTTGTGCATTCATTGGTTGCTTTCTGCATGTGCCTTGACTGAGGATCGAACCTGCAACCTTGGTGTTTCAGGCTAATGCTCTGACTGAGCTAACCAGCCAGTGCTGTTCTTCTTGTATTAACATTTTAGCAGGTGCATAAGGGATTACAATACGCATTTTTATTTTTATTTTTTAGCAAAAGGGGCCAGGTATAGACTGGGACAAATGAAAGGAAGAGATATGAGAAGCATCAATTTTTTGTTGTGTCCCTTTAGTTGTACATTGTTTGTTTTCTTATATGTGCCTTAACTGTGGGACTCCAGATGAGTCAGTGACCGCTTGCTCACGCTAATGACCTTGGACTCAAGCCAGCGACCTTGTGCTTTAAGCCAGTGACCATTGGGTCATGTTTATGATCCCATGCTCAAGCCAGTGAACGTGTGCTTAAGCTGTTGAGCCTGTGCTCAAGCAGGGGCCCTTGAGGCTTCCAACCTGGGACCTCTGCATCCCAGGCTGATGCTATATCCACTGCACCATAACTTGGTCAGGCATAATATGCATTCTTAATTTATCTTATTTTCTACTTAAAGTTGATGTGTGCTTAATGTAAAATATAAGAACATTGCCCCTATGTGATTCAGTACCCCCTTCCTTCATGTTGTCAAGTATTTTACATTCACATATTTTACATCCACTTATAAGCCCCACAATATAATGTTAACTAGTCATTGGTCTGAAATTGACTCTCCATGTTTACTCTGTTCAATTATTGTCAGTCCCAGGCTGTGATAAGGGCTCTGAAACCCTAGTTTTCAATGACTAACTCTCTAGACCAAAGGTCAGAAAACTTTTTCTATAAAGAGACAGACAGTAAATATTTTAGGTTATATGAGACTGCTTCCTTTGAAATTATTCAACATTGCTAGTGTCATGAGAAAGCAGTTACAAACAGTACCTAAACAAATGAGCGCCAATGTGTTTCAATAAAAACCTTATTTACAAAGGCAGCAGACTTGGTTTGGCCTGCAGACCATAGTTTGCTGACTTGTGATCTATCCGACTGATGGTACATGATAAAGGTCCATATTTCTTACCTATACTTCTGAAACCCCTAGAGCTTTCAAAACCACAGTTTTTTCTTTTATATAACTCACTTGGCATTGTAACACAACCCAATTTGAATTCATCTAGTGAAAGAACTTGACCCACACTGTCATGAGGCTATTTATAGTCTATTTATCATGCTTCATGTGAATATTCATATGTTTGCTGCAAACATATTAATGTGTTGATTAATAAATGCCACTGAACAGCATGCTAAGGTTATCAGAGGTCTGTATAACTTTTTGTAAATTCTAGAATGTTGAATTCTGTAACATATTTGGCACGAAGTTTTTCATTAAAGAATTGTGAACTGATAGCAGTCTAGTTAGATGTGAGGGTCAGAAACCATGGTTCTAGTTTACTCTCTGACAATGCATAAGTGCATGTGCCCGTGAGAGCTGCCACCTCGCGTGGCTCCTTCTGTTTAGGCTCTTTCTCTGTGATGCTGGCATTTTAAGGGAACACATGGTCACCCCAGGCTCCCCTGGTTCACTGCCCACTTTGTAGGCCTTTTGATCCAGCAAAGCCATAACTTTTAACCCACAGAAATAACAACATAATGCCTATAAACACATTTCTCAAAATATAATGGCTTTTTTTTTATCGTGATCCTGGTTGATAAATTGGCAGGATATTGTATACGGTTAGGAGTTCAAGCCCAGCAGACTGAATAAAAATCTTAACTATCATTTCTTAAGACTCTGTTTGTGGGCAAGTCATTTAACCTTTGTAAGCCTCAGTTCATAAGCCTTTAGCTGGAAAAGAGAATAACATTACTTATAGGATTAAAACATAGAGGACTTAGCTTCGAGTTTGACTCAGAATACACACTTAATAAATGTTAGTTCTATTTATATTGTAAATACAACTGGATAAGTTGGAAAAACAAAACACTGCAAAGCACCTGTTCCTGAGTCTGGCTTATGCCCTCAGAAGGCAATTTTGATCCTAATATAATACCCAACCTTAGTCATGCTTGGAAAAATCTCTAAACAACTGTGAACTCCCAGGAACTGTTTGTAAAATTTTATGTATATTGTCATTGAGAAACTGTCTATAAATTTTATGTGAGTTTTAAAGAGGTTCATGTCCAAAAAAAAGGTTAATAATGAATGTCGTAAATGTACCCCACTACAGCATATTTGGAGTATTATAAACGAGACGGTGATGTTCCACCTGACTCATTAAGGTTTCTCATTGGAATAGAGCTGAGCCATTTCTTCATTACCTGGTTTGTAGAACTGGCTTGGATCTATGATATAAAAACTCTTTGACCTGGTGAAGCTGTAATCATCAAAGCCTGTGAACAAGACCCAAGCTAATGTCAGTACAGTAGGGATGCATATAGGAATGATAAATCAGTGTGTAGGCACCAGAGCATTGGCCTGGACCTAAGCCCAAAGACTGAGCTCATTGGTCCACCTGCCCCAAGAAGTGTTATAAGAAAGGCCAAGTGTCTTTGATTCTGGGAAAATGCTTGTATCTTTCCTCCTCCCACCTTGCACCCCTTGCCCCCTGGATATACTGAGTAGCCAAAAATTAGAAAACTGCACATGAAAGGTCAGCAAATCTTTGCTAACAGACTGCCTGGAAAAAGAATCTTTCTACCTTTAGAACAGAGAAAACATCTGGCTTTTCTCTTGACTGCTGTCACTGAGGAGTCTAGCTTGCATCAGAGACAAGGTCCAGCTACTTCAGGAATATGGAAACAAGCTAAACCAATGTGCTTGGTACAATGAGTAGGCACCTAGGTTGTGAGTCATGGAGGGCTTCATGAAACCTTTTTTCTTTTTTGGCCTGGTCAACTGCAAACATTGTGTAAGGTCACCCCCTGCAAGCACAGCTGTCAAGTATAATATGCTACTGGCAAAGTACTTGGGATGTTACAGCAGGAGACTAAAGGACACCAGTTGTTCTGGAGCAAGGCAGAATGAAGACCCAGCCCTGCTATAACTCAGAATATTCTTCATGGATTGAAAGTTCACTGTGTAAAGTCACTTATGAATTTGCAGTGTGGAATAGATGTAAATTCTGTTAAGTTCTAGGTACTTAGTGATTTTCCCTGGAGGCTGACCTATAATTATGAGGAAGTTCATACATTCAGGCTTCTCTCTGTAAGTAATGAAAGGTGAAATTTCAGGAAAAAAAAGGCAGTTTAGTACTCGAGAATGGAGAAAGTGCTCCAGTTGGAGGTTAATAATATAAAATATGATATAATTTACTGGAGGTATAGCAAACAATATAACAGCACTTCATGCCTATTTCTGGATTACCATAATTTGAATTGTTCTTGTTTCAGAATAGTTCTATAATCCAAGAAGAAATAAGAATAAATGAAATAATATGGCAAGCAGAATTTGCTTTTGATTATTTATAATAATGTGAGGCTCCTGTCTTTATGTTTAAGATCTCTCAAATGTAGGGATGATTCCAAGATGTTTTTTACATCAGCATCAATATTTTTTTCTGGCCACAGAAAATAGGGCTTTCCATCTATGTCTTTTTTCACTTTTTTTTTTTAATATAGTGAGAGGAGGGGAGGCAGAGACAGACTCCTGCTTGTGCCCTAACTGGAATCCACTCAGCAAGATGATGATTAGTGGATGATGTTCTGCCCATCTGGCATGTTGCTTCATTACTCAGCAACTGAGCTCTCCTTAGCACCTGAGGTGTAGGCCATGGAGCCATCCTCAGCACCTGGGGCCAACTCATGCCAGTCAAGCCATGGCTGCAGGAGGAGAAGAGAGAGAGAGAAGGGAGAGGGGGAGGGATGGAGAATCAGATGAGTGCTTCTCCTATGTACCCTGACCAGGAATCAAAACCAGGACAACCACATGCCTAGCCAATGTTCTACCACTGAGCCAACTAGCTGGGGCTTTCGCTCACTTTGTGATGTCAGAGGTAGTCAACCATGGCCAGGATTCCTAGATAACCACATAGGAGAGAAACAGGCACCACAGGCTCAAGAGATGGTTGCTGTTTAGGCTTTATGATTTAGAAAATAATTATAACAATACCTTCCTGGAGAGTCTCCATTCTCATCAAATAAGATCATATCTCCAGAAACCCCAGTAAAATTGGTTTTCATCAGGGAGTCCAACAGTTTCCGTCCATCAATAGGCTTCATTGCATCACAGAGACCTGCGTAGCCAGGGCAGAGGGACATCTGCATGTTGTGGAGCCCATAGGCCATGGAATAGATCGCATTGATCACAAATCCCATTTTGGAATCCTGAACATGATGTGTTCTCAGAGTCAGAGAACCTGTTGGGAAACAAATAAGGAATTCACTTTGAGATTTAATTCTACTATAGTGACGTCTATGATTCTGAATAATTCAAGAATGCAGCAGAGCAATATAATAGTTAGAACCAGAGGCAATGCTAAGACCCAGGTGCCAACATCATATGCCTAATGACTGTCTTCTATCCAGGTTATTTTCCCAAAAACCCAGAAAGACCTATATCCCCAACAATACCAAGATTCACTTACCCCATTACCAGACTCTGAGAATAGATGCAGGCTAGGATTACATTTCTCTACAATGAAAATTATCTTAAGGATGGATTAATCTCTCGTGAACTTCATTGTGGCAAAATACCTCTATGATTTAGAAATTCTCAACAAATCTTCAGTGTCCAAACTATTAAATTCTCTTAGGCTAGCAAACTAAATCTTCCACTATCTTGCCTCAACTAACCTATTTAAATTTATCACCCACCACTTCCAACTTCAAAGCATATGCTCTCTATAAAATAAACTATTTGGAAATTATGAAATACAATATTTAAAATTCATTAATTAAGTCAATAAACACTTATTGGAGCCTGAGTATACATGAAGCTATGTGGCAGATAAGCTAGAGAAACACAAATATGAATTGAATATGGACTCTGCACTTAAGAAGAAATTTGTTCAATAATAAAGAGAAATTATATAATTCAAGTGAAAGGTATAAGGTGTTAAATCAATAGAGTTAAAATCTATAGAGGCCCAAAGAAGGAGAGGTCCCTTCTAATAAAGGGCTTTCAGGAAAGTTGCATTGAAGCATTAATATTCTCAATGGGTTATTGATTCACCAAATACAAAGTGAGTGCTTGTTTCATCTGACTGCTCAGAACTTGTGGGGAGTAAAGGAAATGATGTTGAGTAAGATAGACATGATTCTTGTTCTCGTTTACTTCGTCTAGAGGGCAGATAAGCATCTGGTTTGACAAGTGCTGAAACAGGTCTGAACTAAGAAGGGCACTAGACCCAGAAGCTCACTGAAGCTGAGCATGAGGGTTGAGTATCAGCTGGATAAAAACTAGGGGGCGGGAGGAGAGTGTTCCAAGCATGTTTGAAGGTTCACAGATGAGATAGAGTGTGCTGTATTTGGGAAATTTTAAGAAGACTGAAATGGGCAGAACACGAAGATAGGAGGTAGAGAAGAATGTAGAGAACTGAAGTAGCAGAGGAAGACGAGCTGATTAAGCCACTTTAAGTTTGATGTACTTTGTTATAAGAGTATGGGAATCTTTTGTAGTGTTTAAACTAGGCAATTACAGATTTATATTTTAGAAAGACCAATTGGGCTACAGTGAGGAGAAAGATTTAAAGGGTTATAGGAGGGAAAACAGGAAGACCTATTAAGAGGCAATGCAACAAACCCAATGATAGTTGAAAATGATCTTGACTAGGGTACAGACTATCATAATGAACAGGAGTGTTTAGGAGTCAGGATCTACTACTATGCCCAGTGACTAAAGAATGCAGAGGAATGAGACATATAGAAAGAGCTTGGTAATATGGTCAAAGAAATAGCTGAGATAATGACAGTTTGTCATTTGGTAAAAAATTTACTTTAACTGGAATAAAAAGGAACTCTCCAAAGATAGCAAGATTTTTTTTTTTAAGTAAGAGGAGGGGAGACAAAGAGAGACACTCTTGCATGTGCCCCAACTGGTATCCACCCAGCAACCCCTGTCTGGGGCTGATGCTCCAATCAACTGAGCTATTTTTAGCACCTAAGGATGATGTGCTCAGACCAACCAACCTCAGCGTCCAGAGCCATGCTCAAATCAATCAAGCCACTGGCTACAGGAAAGGAAGAGGGGGAGAAGGGGGAGAGGGAGGGGGAGAAAAAAAGAAGGGGAAAAGGGAAGGGGAGAGAAGCACATGGTTGTTTCACCTGTGTGCCCTGTCCAGAAATCAAACCTGGGATGTCCATATGTGGGGCAGATACTCCACTGAGCATACTGACTAGGGCCTTAACTTGTCTATTTTCTACCTTTGTCCATCCCTTTTCTATTCAAGCTGATTTTCAACAAAATAGCCAAAAAAATCCATTAAAATATGTCAGATCATGACACTCTTCTCACCAAACTTACCAGTGGCTCCCTTATTACTGAATTATGTTGCAATGATCATAAAAGACAAACAGAAGTTTGGCTCATGGCGTTCCACCCTTACTTAACCTTCTGACTCCATTCCTGGTGCTCCACACTTAAATGATTCCTCTCTAGCCACAATGATCTTTTCCCTGGTCCTCAAAAATGCCAGGTGTGTTTTTGCTCCATGCCCTTGTACTTACTGTTCCTTCTACCTGGAATGCTCTGCCTCAGAGAACTGCGGAGCCCGTTCCCTTGCAAATTCAGGTCTTTATTCAATTATCATCCCCTCTATGAGACCTTCTTTGGACATCTCACCTAAGTTGCACTTCCTCCCCACTCTTTCCACACTCTCCCCATCTCCTTTCCCAATATTATTTTTCTACTTACCACCATCTAAAGTACTATATATTTTATATATCTGTCTTGTTTATTGTCTGTCTCACCTGCTGACTGAAATGCAAACTCTGTGAGGACAGGGATTTTTCCCTACTCTGTTCACTACACAGTGCCTAGAACAGTACCTGGCATAGAGTGGGTTCTCAATAAATATTTGTTGAATGGATTAAAGAACTATTCTCTCTAAGTAAACTATCCTTTCTATTTTATTTTCCTCCCTGGCCCTCCTAACACAAATCCCACTAATTTTTAAAGGCTCCAAGAGCACTTGTTTTCATGAAGACCTCTATGATTCCAAGTACTAAAATTAAGCTTTATTTTCCAAACTCTTACTTTCTCTATACATTTCTCAGGTACTCTGTGCACCATACCATAGCAATACAGGCACACTTAGGGGAAGGAAAATTTAAAACATCCAGTCCCCAAGTCAGTCCATTTCCTGCTTTCATCTGTTTAACTCCTTAAAAAGAGGCAGAGTTACTCACCTGAAGGGTTCTATTTCCAGGAAACGAGCTGGAAATAGGTAATCTCTGAAGCCATCTTAGATGCCTGATCATGAGCCTAAGCCACAGCCTGCAGCTCAGCCTCCACACCCGCCAGTCAGGATTCAGCAACAGTTGTTTTTGTGTTTATTAAACAGGCGGTAGTTTGATTCTCATTCTTTTATTTTTCCTCTTATGAGCAGAATTAGGGGATCTAGGTTTCAATTCTTGCTTTATGCCTACCTAGCTCTGTGACTTGGACAAGTTACTTAAATTTTCTAAGATTAAATTGAATTATCTGCTAAATGGCAACTTTTATTTTGCAAGGGTGATATGATAATTAAATGTTATAGGAAAGTCAGAAGTACCTCACACAAAGCCAAGCACAAGATAGATCCTTTACAATAGTTACTATACTGAAATGTAAACCTTAACAACCTTTAGTCACTATGTTTTGTGGTGAAGACTTTGGAGAATAAAAGTAAGTCAAAGGCCTTGTCTGATGAGATGCTTGAAGGAGCTCTCAGGCCATCACCCTTCAGCTTCTCTTTCTGATTTGGCTTTATGCGGTGCCTACAGCAGACAGTAACTGGCACAAAAGCAAAATCTTAGCCTTATTCATTTGCAAATCAAATTACAGTGCTTTGGGCATGGCTGCTATACTGTTTGTTGAATTGAGCTGATGCAAGAATGAAAATTTGCATTTCTTTGGCAGTTTTCAAAATAATTTTTGTGTGTACCAGTGATCTGCATCAACACTGCATCCAATTTAAAGAGATAAAGAAATGAAGGTGAAGACATTTTATGTACATTATCCAAGGTCACACAGATTGCAAAACTCAGAAATAGACAAGAATTTCTAGCAACAAGATTAGTGTCCTTTTTGCTATACTATACAATATAGCTTTTCACTGGAACTATGTATGCACTCCCTGAGCAATAGTCTATCATTTTTTTCAAATATTTTAATTGAGATAAGGTTAGGAAAAAATAAATTGGCAAGAAGATTGGGTTTTTCCTACAAAGTGCTATGTTTCTTTTTCCTCAAATAGTACTCATTGGTGCTGCCCATGACCTGGGCCAAGGAATATTCAGAAGGAGCTGACCAACAGCAAGAGCTTGAAAAGCAAAGAGTGCACGTGTTTGTGCACAATCTAATAAATGTTTGTTATTATCCAGCAGCAGGGAACAACTGGTCTATCTGGGCTGCACTGGGGTCTTGTAGAAGTTCCTGGTGACTGTTTTGCCCTGAAACCCAAAGAGTCCAAATGATTGCAAATTAAAAAAACAAAACTCTCTAGAAGAAACTAATGGAAGTTTAGCTTTTGTAATTTAAGATATTTTGATACATGTATTTTTTAAGAAAGATATGTTAAACTGCTTTAGTATTCAGGATGTAGCAGGGGTTTAATTCAGAGACATTCTAATAGTTTGAATGCTGCCTACATCATTTCATCTACTTTTCATTAAAAGACGCAGTTCATGACTGAGCTCTCACCTTCAGGGGGCTGACAGAGCTCTGTTAAAATGTGTGCTAACAAAATGAATATTTTGTAAAATGCTTCAATTTTATAAAACTCAATGAACTAGGAGCCATTTCCACTACAGATCAAGAAACTAAGGAGATCAAGATGACTGACTAAATGGCTGGCAAGCTTAGTTTATTTTTTTGTATAGAGGGGACTACTATCCACATTTAAAAGCAAGAAATACAATAGACTCAGTATTTGTAGGTGAGGGGGAACTTTTGGTAAATTACAGAGTTCTCCTGCCTCTTATGCTTCAGGCATTGATCTGTCTAGCTCCACCCCCTTGCCAACTCCACCCACTTCTGAAGGGATTGAAACTACAAGATCTTATCTTACTTTATGTTAGAGTGTGCATGTCAATCCTGAAGAACAGCAAAACATAGAGGATAGGAATACAGATTCTGGAATCAGGCAGCGGGGTAGAATCATAGCTGTGGTACTTACTAGCTGTTTGACTTTGGCCAAGGTCATTAAGAATTCTGTGCCTAGAGAACATGGATTTAATAATAATATCTCACTATTTTTGATTTTTTAAATATTTTTATTTTAACTAAGATAGTTTTATGCAAGGATTAAATTAGTTTACAATTATAAAGCATTTGATAAAATGCATTGATTATGTTACTTGATCCCGACTCAGCTTCTATACTAATGATCTGGTTTGTTTCTTCACATTCAAAATATAAATATCTGAAAGTATGCTGAGAAACAGAGGCATTAGCTAGCAAATGTGCCTAGTGTAATTTTTAAGGGGCTGTATAATGTAAGGCTTTGGAGTGTTTTTCTCAGAGAAATATAATCAGATTGGATCCACCTCAGATAGTAGACTCCTTTGTTACTTTCTGATTGCATCTTTAACACAGACATGCTAGACTCTTTTACTGGCTGAGTAGTGTTCCCTTATGTGGATATAACATAATATGCTTTTACTAATTCCAGAATGTCTTATAATTTCTTGCTTGGGTAACTACAACAGCCTCCCCACATATCTTACTGCCTCCAGTCTTGCCCTGGCTGAGTCTCTGTGTTTCCCAGTAGATATTTTGAGAGTAGTCTTTCTAAAGCATAACTGATTTTGTTAGTCCCCACCAAGATCATTCAGTTGATAACCAAATTATACTGTAAATACCCTTTCAATCAACAGTTTAAATGCTATAGAGATGTTTATCTGAAACCTATGAATTCTTATTGACCCCATAAATTTAATTTTTAAATTAAAAAAAGAAAAATACCTTAGAAAAAAAATTAAAGGTATAATAATATCTTTTTCTGCCTTTAAGACTTTTCTTATTCAGCCCTCAATTTACCTCTCTACTCTAATCTGTCATACTCTTGAAGGGCAAAGATTCTGTGTCATTCCCAGTGGTAGCCCTTGTGCCTAGCAAAGCACCTGATAAGTAATTGGTACTATTGATATATACAAAATATATGAATGAGGCCTGACGTTTCAAAGTTGTCATCAAACACCAGGTCTGGTCCTCAGACTGTCAAATTTGCTTGCTAGAGCAATTGTTCCTTTGTAGAATGACACTAAATAAAACTAAATAACAATGACAGTTTACAATAGGATCTACCAAGTGGACCAGACAGTACTAAGCAATCCTGTGTGCTTTTACCATCTAATAAAACTACATGGGAAAAATTCTCATCCAGTCAAGATGGAGAAAGCATTCTTTGCCCTGTTTCTCCCACTGAATGCTGCTAAAAACCCTGAAACACAAACAGTGACAGGTGAGGCAGGAAACCAGAATTCATAACACCACTGAAGAAGGCAAGAGGTTCTTGAATTTCTTCCCTCTAGCAGCTTCCAGCCTGGACTCAAAGGCAGCCCCAAACATGAACTGTGCACCAGTCCCCGCTGCAGGCAGAAATAACACCAAAAGGACCTCTCCATTTCTGCTCTGTGGAGTGGGAAGGACATCTGTGAGTCAGAGAGAGTAGGAGGAATTTAATTTTGTCTTTTATTTGTTTGTTTTCCTATGCAAGCCCCCAGGCATTTGCGAAAAGGGGCGTCTGGGCAAGCACCTATGACTTCTGGGGTGGGAACCCTTCTCGATGACCAAAGGAACTGTGTTCCATGAGTACGGAGAAACTCCCCATTGCGTTTTTACTTTCTCTAGCCTCTCCCCACTTGGCTTCCTTGCCAATCTAGTTGAATAAACAGGTGTGAGACAGAGGTGGAAACTAAAGCCTCAGATATCTACTCAGAGGACCAGGAGGGGAATGGGAAAGGCTGGACTTGGAGTGTCAAGGAGACTATAGAGAGGAAAGAAGCTCAAGAAAATGATTCCATACAATTAAATTTGAACTCCTAGGCTCCCCCTTGAGTTGTATAGTCATGGATATGAACCCAGTCAGTATATCAAAGTTTGGAGATGTGAACTACCAGGTACAACACTGTCATGGTCCAGGACTGGTCCCTCAATGAAGCACATGCACAGGAAACTCTGACAGCTCTGCCAAGGCTTTGACATCTGCCCTGACAGTGGAACCATAGCCCACATAAGGTGGGTATGAACTTGAACTCTGAGGCTAACCAAGTTGATTTCCTGTATTTTTTTTTAAATTAACACCCAATATAAGATATCTTTTTATATGAAATATCCAGAATTCTGACACGACACCTGGAGTAATTTTCTGTAATCATTTGGGAGTGCTAGAAGGCTCCTACCACCTTTTACTGATCTTCTATGTTTCCAAGCTCCCTTTGTCTCCTTTGGTTCACACAATCATTCTTTGTGATTTTTTAACTGCCTGTCTGCATACTAGTCTGCCAGAAATTTCATGCCAGTGTGCAAGAGAGTTAACCATCCTGATGTTGTACAAAGATTACAGACCTAGTGATCTCAGCTGAATTTGCTTATGCTCAGGGTGATTTCTGTCTCAGCGGTCCTCAAAATAATTCTCCAATTTTCAATGGTCTTCAAGCATAAAATGGTTGAAAACCAGTGCTGCTTTAGATGTCTTAATAAAACTCAGCTATATTCATTTCCTTTGTTCTTGCTATTTAAACCCTAGAAAGAAATTCTGGCTCATTAGTACATTTATTTGTTGGCACATTCAGAGATAATAATTAAGTTATTGATTAAACAGACATTTATTGAGCCCTTACTGTATGTCAGACATTGCGCTGAATGAAGGTTACACGAACACAGGGGGATAGCATCTCTCCCCAAAACACTAATCAGGCAAGGAAGGCAGGGGCTCCATGATAGAAGTGTGTGAGGGTCCATAGAGTTTCACCCTCTTAGAATGATTTTAAGGTCCCGAGTGCCCATTTTTAAAGGGCCCATTTTATCCAATAAGCAATAGGAAAGAGAGGGCATGTTAATGACTTGGCAACAAAAGAATCGGACTTCATTCAACAGTATTTACTTTGTTCAAAGATTATTTTTTAAGGGCTAGTCTGGGCCAGGCTCAGAGGAGGCAGGACAGGAGGCTCTGTGCCAGCAGGGACCTGCCAGCTGCTCTAGGCTGATCCACCCACAGCAGTCGGCGCCACCCAGAAAAGCCAGCGGGCAGGGCCACTGCTCACTATGTTTCTCCAAAACCGGATCCCTCGTTTAGAATACTGAACTCACAATCCCAAATTTACTATTGTTGAATCAAATCAGAAGACTCCAAAAGGATTAGCAGAAACTGAATCCTCCAATCTGTGATGACAATTTAATTTTACAGCGCTCAAAACATGTTCTTGAATTCGTCTGGGGAAGCGGAACTTTGAAGCTTGGTAGCTGTTACACAAAAGGAAAGCAGGCTGTCTCAGCAAGCAGAATCAGAGAATGCCTGAGATATCGGGCCTTGAGAGAGCATCCAGCCTAGCGGCTGTGGCAGGAAAGCTCTTGGGCAGAATTCTTTGTACACGTTCAGCCTAAATGCTATTTTGTGGACATTTTACATAAGAATCCATTTTTGTAGACTCTCTTGGAAAGCTCAGATGTCACAATACTGACTACACATTCTCACATGGCAAATGCTGACACGCTTCTATTTTGTACCTCTCTCGCCCCTATACTCATCTGGGCTTGGGCTGTTCTAATTTGGCAATAAACTCATTTTATATATGATGGAAATAAGGCCAAGAGAAGAAAAAGGATTTCCCTGAAGTCATGCCTTTGGTGGTAGCTGGCCAGATACTCCTTGTGTCCAAACTCTTGGATTAGTGCTATTTTCATATGGGAGGCAAAAGAAACCATGATTTAATATTGTTTTAAGCAAGTTAACTCATGACTGTAGAGTAATGAAATTGACAACAGTTTATTATTATTATTATTTTATAAATTCCAGTTAATTTTTTTTGTTAACCTTTATGGTATAGATAACAAGGTGCGCTCAGATTGCCCTCACTATTTCCTCTCCACCTACCAGGAGGAAAAAAATATATATAAAGAAAAGGAGGCTGTATGGGAAGGAATTCAAGTATTTTCTAGGAGGGATATTGTAAGTCTGGATGATGCCTTCGGATAACATACTGTAACACTGCAATGAAAAAGAATTGCAGTGAAACAAATTCCTCCGACTCTCATTTATTTTCCAAATCTACTCATTCCTCATGCATATGGCAAATGGATTCCAGTTATGCTCAGTGGATGACACTATCATTTGTTTCCTGCCATGACAACAGGGCAGAGCATCCCCCAAGTCAGAATTAATCTTTTGCTATTACCTGTTCCCACAGAAATGTGTTTATACCTCTCTTACAGTATGTAATGCTTCTTGCCGTGCATTAGAATTAGCTATGTGAAAATCTGTGCCCACCACAGACTAGGCACATCTGATGGCTAAAACTGTCTTGATTATACTTTATTTTCCTCAGTTCCTAACACTGTGTCATAGAGTATGCAATTTATTCTTTTGTTTAACGTGTATTAAGTACCTATTTTGTGCAAAAGCTTCTAAACAGACTATGAGATTCAGAGATTAGTTCAGAATAGACAGTCAGCTATATGCAGACTAGGCCTGCATTGATCTTGCTTATTATTATATTATCAGCACCCAGAATAGTGGTCAAGATTGTCAAGAATATATTATTGGTGGGTAATATGAATGATGGATGAATATGAATAAAGTTGCTGTGTGGAATTAATAGATAGGGAGGAGGCCAGACAGAGAAATTAATGATATAATGAAGATGCAGATAGCTTCTTGGGAGCATATGTTAAGATTAATAAAGTAAAGGAGTAGTTATTGGATCTATGGCTTGGAGAGAGCAATGATGTCATGAAGGAAAGATTAGTTTAGGTAAGGGTTGAAGTAACTAATGACATCCCATAAACTATCCAAACTATCCATCCCCCTTCCTAACACTGCATGTGCCTATAGTGCATCAGGAAGCATGGCAACATGGCACAGCCAGAGCTGTGCCCGTGCCCCTGTAGAGACACTAGTTTTGATTTTCTGCAGACTCCAATTTGTTACTGTGCCTGGTGTACAGGCAGTTGACCTCTAAATGCTGATATTAAATGCAAATGATTGCAGTAGCTGCAGAAAGAAGACGTCTTCAGGGAGCTGCAGAAACTCAACTAGGATTGTACACTTCTATGTGCAGAACACCACATTTTAAATTTAAATTATTCACCATTAAGCGCCGGTTGGCAGCCCTCTGATGGATGTTAATTCAGCTAGCGTATCTCCTTCATTCACATTACAGCATTTTGAGGAACTTCCATATGGTGGGTAAATGAAGGAAGAATTCCACAGGGATATGAAGGCTGGTGGTTATGATATTATTCAAAAGAGTATGTGGCAAAAAGCCATGGCATTGCATTCTCCTTACACTCTGACCAAACTCCCAGACTAGACCTTTCCCACTTGGCTCTGTCCATCCATCCACATTGCCATTATTCTTTTTCATATTAACTGCATTTCATAATATTTCTAATGATGTGCCTTTCCCATCTTTATCTGATGAGATTTCTATTATGGTTTAAATCACAATTTAATTGTCACTTTACTATGAAGTCTTGCTAGAGTTTTGCAGGGAGAATTAAGTAATTTTTTTTCAGGACATCCTTGTTTGGAAAACAAGGGAAATAATACCTGCTTGTAGAGTTGTGAGAATTAGAGACAATGCATACAGAAGTCATGACTCCACAATAGGTACTAAATAAATAGTACCTCATGCGGTTGCTATTATAATATACCGAGTACAATTTATATGTAAGAGATCACTAGATAAATCTAATATAGTCATAGAATT
Source organism: Rhynchonycteris naso (assembly GCA_037038555.1). NCBI lineage: Eukaryota > Metazoa > Chordata > Mammalia > Chiroptera > Emballonuridae > Rhynchonycteris > Rhynchonycteris naso. The sequence goes on along the minus strand of CM072995.1, from coordinate 303,873,599 downwards.
ACCTGTCCCCATCTGTGAAAATTTGAGAATTATTATGCTTTTTTACTCACAAAATGTTCTAAAGTTTATGCTTCTGAAAATAAGGAATGCTAAAAATTTAAGTTCCATTAAGACTTTTTACTTCTAATTAAAATAACAAGCATGCTAAATGAAAACCCCATCTCATATAATAAGCACCATAATTGAAATGAAGTGGAAAATTGAAAAAATGAATTACATTGCAGTATATAAGTTTTCTGCGAAGAAGTCAACCACAAAATAAAGAGTTCACAAATTTTATACTTGGAAGATTAATTATCACATGTAATACAAGAGATTTAATTGGGTTAGAAATATTTGTGTAAAATGTTATACATTGGATCACTTTTATTAAAAATGTCTTTATGTAGCTCTGTCTTTTGATTATTCTAGTTACTGTACCAACAGAACTAGCTTTTTTATTATAGATATTACCTTAAAATGACAATAATGCTACTTTCAACCACGACAATGGTTATTTTATAAAAATAGCCACTTTTTTTTATAAGCCACTTTATTCTGAAGTGTCTTAAAGTTTGCCATTAAAGGATAAGAGATGGAATAGAAAGTATCCCATAGATGCTAGATACTGGCTGCTTTACATTCATCGCCTCATTCAATCCTCATGGGAAACATCTGAACTAAGCATTATATTCTGCTTTTGTTATGATGAGAAAATTTGGGCTCAGAGAGTTAAAATAAAATACCAATGACATACAAAGCTAAAATGTGGTAAAGTAGAATTTCCATCTTAGTTCAACTGGCTCTATAGATTGACTTTTCTGTGTTCGTATCTCCCTAACTTTTCATAAACATAAGAAGGTCACTTTGCAAATGTCATATTCTGTCACTTGAAACAGAATAATCATCTGTATTAACTTCTGAGGGTAGCACTTAAGGAGCAAATGAGAGATATGTAAAAGATTCTAATTACCGTAATAGCAATAGGTAATATTTATTGAGAAATTACTATAATTTTTCTAATTTAGCCCATTATAAAAGCTCTACCACTAGCCTCATTTTTTATACAAGGCAACTGAGGTTTATATATGTTGGACAACTTTTCTAAGGATAAACAGATTGAAAACACATCAAGTTCTAACACATTGCTAGTATCTGAACTGAACACTTTTCAGACGCTCCAGCATTGTATTAACAGAGAATTTTGGAGGCATGTAATATACAAAACCATTCTTTGGAACATTAACTTTTTTACCCCCTATCCTCAGTCCCAACTTAACCCCAATTATCTGAGCATCTGACAGCTATAACACAACCAAGGTCTTTTCTAGTGGACTGGTATTTAATACCTGTATTAAAGTCAAAACCAGTAATATGGAAACTAAACTAAATCTCCTTGAGACTAATCAGTGAGAGACTAATTTCATTCACATCATTCCACCAAATTCCAAATTGAGTTCAATGGTGGCTCAATGTTATCGGCTGGACAACTAATTATTTGAGTTCCAATTCAACTATTAATTTTTATAAAAATTACTGGTTTGGTTCTGTCCAGTGTTCCATGTGTTGGGTCTGCATTTGCAGAAGGCAGCAAAATACAATACAAAGAAGGTAATTTTAGAGGCTTGGATTCAAATTTTAGCTCTTTATTTGTCAGGATGTAATCTACTTGCCAGTAAATCTCATAGAGCCTTAATTTGTTTATCTGTAAAATAACAATAATAATAATTTCAGAGGATTAAGAAAGAGGAAGTGAATTAGAGAGCAAATTAAAGATTATTTTATTATTAATATTATTTTATAATCTATAGATTTTAGGACAAGTTATACCAGTTCATCAAAGAAATCTGTGGATTGGTTCATTTTGCCTGACATTTATCTAGAGTGAAGAAATTCAGAACTGTCCTTTCAAAAGAATTCACACTTCTTGTGTCTAGTTATTGCTGGAGGTCAAGGTGGGACCCTTCCTTAGTTTTATAAATTGTGGCTTCATCTGTAGATGTTTCTGCTCTGTATCTGAGATACTTCTCTTCCCTCCGTAATCTCCAGCATTGATCCATTTTTAAGAAATCACATTGGAAAGCAACACAGTTAAAAAAATAAAATGATTCATAAAGACATTTCAATTGTGTACAATATCTTATCTAAAAATATTTTCTAAAATATTACCAAGTTTAAAAAGAAGTAATAAAGATAACCAACTGTTTAAATACACAGTTCACCTTACCATTGTGAATATCTGTTGATTTTATTATAATCTAGACTTTGAACCCTTTGATTCCTGGGATCACCCACTTAGCACAGGCTCAGAGCTGCATGCTGGGCATGGGGGTAGTAGGTACAGAGGGGAGGAGACACCGGCTCCCTTAATAAACATGTAATATACATTCTATTCCAGCCATAGTTTTCAGTTAGTATTTGTTAAACAGCTAGTACATTCAATCATCTATACATTGTCTAATGGCAGCAGAGAAGTCAAGCCCATGTGTGTGCACCATTGGGTTAGCTTATCTGAGTTATACAGCCTGATGTTTGAGCTTGCTTTGCCGCTTATTAGCTGTGAAATCTTGATATTTAACCTCAAAAAGTGTATTTTCCTTTATTTTTTAATAAAAGGACACTAATAATTATCTCATAAGGTTGATGGGAGCATACAATGACCTAGTGCTGGGAAAGTGTGGGTAAGAATAGAGACTAGCAAGCAAGAAACTGCTCATTAATGTTAATTATGATAACGATGATGGTAATGAGACCACTTATATCATTCCCAATTATTGAATTAAGCTGTAGTAATCTTCATTATTTGGCTGTATAGAATCCAAGTCCCTTCCCTAATTTTGATGAGCTCCTCATTGCACCTAATTCTAGAAAGCTGTAGAATCCTTTACACTGGGCTCTTCGAAGTAGCCTTGTCTTCCTGCATTCTCCATGCCTTGATTGCTAGGTAATGGGAATATAACCCAGGCTCAGCAAATTGGAAGCACCTTCCCAGGAATCTGGAGAAAGTGATGTAAAGCTAAAGGACGGCCGGTATTTATTTACAGTGAACAGAGTAGTGGAGTCCAAATGTGGTTCCACTCTGGTCAAACTCCTGAAACTGAACCTCTTGTTTCACAGCCCTAGGGAACTGGTCCAAGTTTCCAGCTACCAGTAGATCATGGGAGGCCTCCATATTCTTCCAAATAACAGTATTTATTTTTATTTGTATTTCAATTTTTTTCAACATAAGAGAGCCAAGCTAAAATTGATTTCCAATGATTACAACTATATCTCCTAACATGAGTCAAATTGTTTTTTGAAAAAGAAACCTGCTAGATGTCTACTTACTAATTATTTGAGTTTCAATTCAACTATTAATTTTTGTAATAATTACTGTAAGTATTCCATGGGTTGTATGGGTACCTTCATTCTGACAGAGGGAAATCATTTAATTTTACATTAAAGTGGAACCATGGACCAAAACATTTCTTGAGATCAATTATTTGACAAAAGGAATGTAGACATCATGTTCAATTCACCTCTGCTGCTTTTCCTCATCTGAGACAGCAGATGCCTTACACCCAGGAAACTGATATCACAAGGGAGAGCTCTCTCCAATTATCTGTGACTCTGAACCACCAGCTAATTCAGTTTAGAAAAGAATCACCAGATACATTTTCTTTTCCTTTGTCACCAGCTGAGCATATTACCTCAGCACATAAAAGAAAACCCTGGTCTATGCCTGCTTTTTTACCACCTCCAAGAGAAACTAAGAAATATGGGAGGAAAGAAAAATGACAACAGAGGATCTGGAATAAGACATTGAAATTGTCAGGCATCCAGGGAACCCATACTAAAGAAAACTTGCCATGTGCTTCTGAGAGTGAGTTCAAACACAGATTTATTTTCCAAACCTTCCACATGATGTCCAGCAACAGCTACTTATCCATGATACAAAAAAATATCCCCTTTAGAAACAATTATCTATATGTCAGATAAGGTGTTTTAGAACCATAAAACACCCTAAACTACTGTTTTAATATTTTGCTAGAATTTTCCAGATGCAACAAATGCCAATTCAAACAGAATATGGAAAAAATTTCAACCTGAAACAGTCAAAGAAGTAAGAGTGTACGCATAATTTGTCAATGCACTAAACTGGAGAGGTTTGTAACTTTCATTTATTTGAGTTACAATTTCAAACAATGTAATTTTTGGATGAATTCTTTTTTAGAATCACATTCATTTATTTATTGTGAAGTTTTGGGATTCTTATCTCTATGAAATTGCTAGAGAAAAAAATATTAGACAGGAGAAAAATACAAATAATGATATAATGAAAAATTTTTTGGTTTTGTTTCTATTGATTTAAATTTATTGTGTATACATAGATTCAAATGTCCCACCAAATACAATTTATGATTCATTGAATTTTAATAAATGCCAGAGACAATATGCTTTGGACTGAGTGGTATCCTCTCAAAATTATGTTAAAGCCCTAAATGCAAATGCCATGATATTTGGGAGGGTGTCTTTAGGAGAGTGAGGCTTTTGGGGGATATTTGGGATGGGGTCTCTGAAATCATGAGGGTGGGGGCTCTATGATGGGATCAGTGTCCTTATAAGAAGAGACACCAAAGAGGCTTGCTCTCTCTCTGCCATGTGAGGAGGCAGTAAAGAAGAGGTTTTCAACAGAACCTAAGCATACTGGAACCCTGATCTTGGGTTTCCCACCTCCAGAACTGTGAGAAAACAAATTCCTTTTAATTAAACATCCCAGTCTATAGCATTTTGTTACAGCAGCTGGAACTAAGAGACTGTATTAAGTGCTTCATAGGTACTATTCTATGTTCTCTTTATGAGATCTCTGCAAGATAAGTATTTAATATCATTCCAAAATTACATTTGAAGAAAATAAGGGAAGAGAGTTTAAGCAACTTGTCCAGTATCACAGACATTAAGTAGTAGAAACAGGATATAAATCTAGCCTGTCAAATGACAAAGCTTGCACTTAAACCCCAATACTGTGATGCCTCTGATCTGTATAACTTATTATTTATGTCAATCTACCACTCATGAATCAATTCAATCAGATTTGTAATATTTATTAATATACATGAATTTACCTTATATTTCTTTATGGAACTTTTTTTCAGTCTAATGGCCCTGTTCTTCCTGAAGTTACTGTCTAAAAGAGACACAGGACAGTTTTCACTAACCTAATTTCGAGTGCTTCATGCTTCCATTCAGGCTTCTAGTTGTCCACTTACTCTTAGTAATTTTGCACCAGGGGGAGTCTTCATTACTACGGCATATTGATAAGGTACCAGTCCTACATCTAATTGTCTCTGTGCATTTCTATCAGTATAATTTCAACCTTGAAACATTTAAAGCAAAACTCATCTTCTTGACCCAATTTATTTCTTTTGTCTATTTTCTCTATTTTTCTATTAACAAAGTTCTCTCAATAACCTATAATTGAAACCTTGAAGTCACTCTCAACTCTTCCCATTCCCTCAACCTCAGGAGTCATCAAGTTTATGCCACTCTATTGTTATCCAAGGGTTGATGCAGTGACACCCTCCAATTTTCAGTGGCTTAACACAATAAAATATTAATCTATCCCTCAGCCAATAAACTCTAAATGATACTATCAGATTAATCTTTTTGAATGTGATATTTGATTATATAATTTATTTCTCAAAAATCTTCAATGATTACTTAATAGGGAGAATAGAATTTCCTCAATTCATGGCCTACCATGCACAATCCTTAAGAAATCTTTTCCCACTTTCATTTTCAGCCTTATCTGTTACTACGGAAGGCACTTCTACTCTGTTTAGCAAGTTTATCCTCTATCACCGGAACAGGCCTTATATTTTCTCAATTCTATTTAGTTTCTCTAGTCTCTAAGCTTGGAATACTCTGCCTCACTAAACTTCAGGACTCATCTGAAATGCTAACTGAGTCATTAAGGCCTAATCTCCCCAGACACAAACCTTCTCTACCTTCTCTAATATCTAGATCTCTTAAGGCCCATTTTACTCATTTTCTAATTAACATGTGTAACCTCATATTAAAGGTTTCCGCACATAAATTATAAGATACCTACAGGAAGAGAGCAACCCTGAGATAATCTTTACACCCTTTTTCTACAACTCTTAAACTAGCTAAGAATCTTGCTTAATGAATGTTCAAATAAAATGGTAATTAGATAAAGAAGAGAAATAGTAATTGAATACATGCCCTGAATTTGTATCAATACTTTATTTTTTGGAAAGAAATCATGTGCCACTTAGGTCATATTTAATATCAATTCTGATTTTCATTAAGCCTCGAGCTAAACAGTAAAATATTTTGAAAGCAACAGCTCACATATTCTGGATATATTCCAGAAATTGAATTGAGAGGGTCATTAAGAATCACCATGGTAACAGATGGGTCCTCTAATTCTTGTAGTCACTTTAGAGTAGAATAGCATTTACACATCACAACAAAGGTCTGGGAGCTGCTGCCGCCCAGAGCAGTAGGAAGGTATAGCATGCCAGGGTAACTAGCATTCTTTCTGTGACCATCTTCAAATTCCTAGTACCTTAATACAATTAAAGTTTATTTCTTGCTTACATCACAATCTGATTTAGATTGTGAAGTTCCAAGTGACTCAGGGAAGCACGTTATTTCTGTCACATGACTTGTGAATTGGAATGCTGTCATTATTGTCTAATCATATAGAAGCCCTCTCCATAATGGACTCTATGCCAACACTCCTCTTCCATTCGCTCAGACTACTCTCTCCCCTTGGCTTCTCTTCACTTACCTGTACCATATCCAAACGCTCCCTTCCAATTTTCCTTGTATACTCTGACCTGCAATGATTTCTCCTATCTATAGGCTTCCATGACTCTTTCTGGCCAAGTCACACATTCTATCAATGCATTAAACTTAAGAGACCTTGGAGTTGACTAAGCAAAACATGAACTGTGGAGTCCGACAGGGTTCAAGTATTTGCAGTGCAACTTATCCTGGAAAAACTAATGAACCTCTTTAAGCTTTAGTTTCTTATTGCAGTAAATACATATACTACAACTAATATCCAATTAAACTGGGGAATAAGTGATAAAACTGTCTTTGAATTTCTTTTCCACAATGCCTGGCATATAGAAGCACTCAGTAAATGGAGATTATTAAAAATACCCTCTACTTCCACTGCTTCTTCTTGGATCCAAGTCAGAATCTCTCATCTTATCACTGCAGTAGCCTTCTAACTATCCCCATCCTTTCTTTTTGCCCACACCTACCATTTATTCTTAACATGATAACCAAAGTAATCTTTAAATACAAACAAACAAACAGACAAACAAAAAAGCAATTTAAGCCTTCTCTTTGCCCAAACCTTCCAATGGCTTCATGTCTCACTTAAGGAAAATTCAAGGTCAATCCAATACCAATAAAAATCTACAATATCTCACTCACTGTTAACCTCTTTACTGTCACATCCCAGTAGTTTCCTCCAACTTACTCTGCTTCAGTCACACTGACCTTCCAACTCTTTCCTCATATATGACTGCTCAGGCCCCTCTCTGGACTCCATACCTATAATTTCCTCCTCCTGGGATCACCTTCTGTCATGTACAACTGGTTTACTCTTCAGCTCATCCTGCAGATTATACCAGCTTCCTTTTTCTTTAAGGTTATCCCTGACCACCCTATTTAAATGCACCCTCGCTTACATTCTAAACACTGCTTTCCTGCTTTAATTTTTTAGCATTTATAACCATCTATTATAATATACGTATCTGTTTTGTTTTAATCTAGCTCCCCCTAACAAGAATGTAAGCCCCATAAAGTAGGTATTTTTGTCTGTTTTATTTACTTCTATAGCTCTGACAGTAAATTAAAAAATTACAATGAGTGGCACATAGTAGGCATGCAATAACTATTTACTGAATAGATAAATAACATCATTTTAATAACACATATTTTATTCTTTTAGGTTGGTACCCCAAAGTACTAGGTTATACACTTCTCCTAGATTCCACTTAGCCTTACCCAAGGTTATAATGGTGTATCAATAATTTAGTCAAGCTATTTCACATCTTTGATGGAAGGCTCAATTGACACTTTATTTCCACATCACAGCTGTGAGAGACAGTAGCATCTTTATTTAGTAGCCATCTGGCTGGTGTGTCAATTCTTTACAATTTTTAAAGGTTGTAACATTGGCAATTAATGTTAAAAACCCTGACCAACCATGAGGGCTGTAGCAACAACAATCCCACATAGTTGCCATGACGATGTGGATAAACTCATACAGTATCTGACACTCAGCCATAAAATTAAAATTATAATTACCTCTATCTATTGGCTCAGGAGATAGCACCTGCTATAAAGGCAGGCATACTAGACTTAAACACTCACATTAATGTAAAGGCTAAGGCCAACAGAGACAGAGGAAATATCTTTTTTATTTAGTGTTGTATTCTAATAATATACTATTAATAATCATTCCTAGCATGGAGATTATTGGAAAATATATTTATTAATACAACATGGTGCATTTATTTTTCACAATAACTTAAAAGCCAATATTTTCCAAAGTACAATCTTTGTAACAAACTTTGTAAGTACAAAGTTTTAATACATTTCTAGAGATACTTTTATAGAATTTTTACAAGAATCATAATTTTCACATCTTCATATTGAATTTAAAAATATGTATATTACCTTCATTCTATAAATGAGGAAGAAAAGGCTAGGTAACTGACCAAGATTACAGAGTAAGTGAATGGAAAGCTGAACTTACCAGGCCCTCTCTCTGAAGCACTCCTGCCCACTACACAGCACAGCCTACAGAGACCCCTGAGAGACTATGAGAGGGCGGTGTGTTCGGCAGCTCAAAAGGGATGAATTTAGAAATTCAAAGCAAGAGGAAAAACATCCTTCCATAAAATAAAATTTCTATTTGGTTATGAGCATCAAGATCACAAGAGACAGAAGAGACAAAAGATATTGTTATTTGGTTATTTGTTAGGGTTCTCTGAAGCCTCAAAATATGTCTGGCTTAAAAAAAATAAAAATAAATATGTCTGTCTTATTCATATATATATATATATATAGTTGTACTTAAACACTTCTTAAAAGCTGTATTAAAGTAGAATTGAAATATGATAAACTTCACATAACGAAAGTGAACAACTTCAGTTTTTATATATGTGTACTTTTTGAAACCATTACAACAATCAAGGTAAAGATGTATGCATTCCATCCCCTCCACATGTTTTCTCATAGACCTTTCTAATCCCTCCCATCCCCATACAACCACTGATCTGCTTTCTGCCATTGTAGATTACTTTACATTTTCTAAAGTCTTATAGAAATCAAATTATGCAGTGTGTACTCTCTCTTTCTCTGATTTCTTTCACCCAGCATGATTATTTTGAGGTTTGATACATTGTTAGGTGTATCAATAGTTCATTGCTTTCTGTTGATAAATAATATTCCATTGGAGCTATGGCAATCCAAATTTTCTAGTGCCATTTGTTAAAAAGGCCTATCTTTTCTCCATTGAATTACATGTGTCCCTTTGTCAAAACCAGTTTTGCATATACATGAGGGTCTGTTTCTGAATTTCCTGTTTTGTTTTATTGATCTATTTGTCTGTCTTTATGCTGTTACCATGCTGTTTTGATTATTCTATTTTTAGACTGAGTCTGGAAAATCATGTAGTGCTAATTCAACAAATTTATTCTTCTTATTCAGAGTTATTTGAGTATTCTAGGTAATTTGCATTTTCATAAAAATTTTAAATTCCATTTGTCAATTTCCACTTAAAAATGCTATAATTTTGATTGTCATTTTTCAAATCTATAGATCAACTTTGGGAGGATTGGCATGCTAACATTATTGAGTATTCTGATATGATGATATGAGCACATAGGATATCGATCTATTTAAATCACCTTCAATTTTCTCAGGATTGTTTTGCAGTTTTCAGCATAAAGATTTGCTATCTATTGTATATTATAAACTACTATTTCATTTTTTCATATTATTTTAAATGGTAGTGTTTTATTTCATTTTCTAATTGTTTACTACTATTTATATAGAAATACAAGAAATTTTTATGTATTAATCTGGAATACTGCAAACTTAATAAACTCACCAGAACTTTTTGTAGATACTACTAGATATTCTAAATATGCAATTATGCCATTTTTTAAGAAAGACAGTTTTATTTTATCATGTCATATACTGGTGCCTTTTATTTCTTTAGTTGATGTAGTATATTTTACTGACTAAAACCTCAGGTGGTAAGAGGTGATCTTCTCGCCTGATCATAGGTGAAAATCTTATTATGTTGGGAATGTTCAGTCTATTCCTAGCTTGCTGAAAATTTTGTGAGAAATTAATATTAGGTTCTGACATATTTAACAATTTTATAAGTTTTTAATACAGTAAATAACACTGATTAATTATTGAATATTAAATCAGTCTTACATTTGGGATAAATTTTACTTAGTCATGATATCATATACTTTTAAAATATTGTTGGGTATGATTTGCTAAAATTTTGTTTAGAATGTTTACACCAATGTTCATGAGGTACAGTGATCTGCAATTCCCTATTCTTGTAATATTTTGGGTCTCATTTTAGTATCAGGGTAATGCATACCTCAGTAATTGAATTGGGAAGTATTCTTGCCACTTTAGTTTTCTGGTGGAGTTTATGTAGAATGTTTATTAGTTCTTCCTTAATCATTAGATAGCAATTCACAAGTGAAACCAACTGCTCTGGAATTTTCTTGGTGGGAAAGTGTTTAACTACAGATTTAATTTCTTTAACAGATATAGGACTATTCAGGTTCTTTATTCATCAGTAAACTTTGGTAGCTTGCACATTTCAAGGAATTTCATTGAAGTTGATCAACTTATTTTATAAAGTTGTTTGAAAAATATTTTCTTTTTCATATCTGTAGACTTGGCACTGATACTATCCCTCTCATTCCTGATATTGGTATTTTGTGTTTTCTCTCCTTTTCTGATCAATCTGTTTTTTCAATTTTATTGATCTTTAAAAAGAACTAGGCTTTAGTTTCATTGATTTTCTCTTTTGCTGTCCTATTTTATATTTCATTGATTTTCATTTTGATCTATTATTTCTTATCTTCTAATTACCTCAGGTTTCATTTTCTTCTATTTTTCCAAATTTCTTAAGGTGTGTCTTTAGACATTTACTTTAGGTTTTGTTTTCCTTTCTAATATAGTAAGTTAAGAGTATAAGGCTTCCCTTAGTGTTGTTTTAACCCTCTGCACTATAAGTTTTTTCAGTCTGACTGCTGGGGATATACACCATTCCTTGTCTCATATGGGTGCAAAGAGCACGGGTCTCTCTAATCCTGCAGACAGTACTTTTCCGGGCTTTAAATGTAGATAGTAACATTCAGCTGAATACTCTAGAGCAGTGACATTTTAGCCTTTTTCATCTCATGGAACACAAACTAATTACTAAAATTCTGTGGCATACCAGAAAAAAAAATTATATTTTTTGCTGATCTGACAAAAATAGGTATAATTTTGATTGATTTACAAAAAAAACCAAAAAACTAATAATAGTAATTACCTACCTATTTTGCTACAAAATGAATTTTAAAAAATTAGGTGCCTATACTTGTATACGAGGATTTCTGGTACTGAGAATTAACCAATCAGACCCAACCTTATTATGCAACGTGACCAATAAGATGAGACTCTATTATATGAGCTATATATTTATTATTCAAGACAGGGCATTCACACCAGATGACCATTGTTGTGTTGGCTGTTGTCATTTTTATTATTATTATTATAATCTAGGGGAAAAGATGTCAATGTCTCTTTCTAAATATTCAGGTACTACATGTTTTAAAATTCTTGCAGCACATTGGTTGAAAATTGCTGCTCTAGAGGGAACCTCTGCAGATCTCCAGAACTCTCTTTTCACACAGCTCTCACTTCTTTGCTTCTGGGCTATGAAAATTCTAGTTTCCTTGGTCTCTCTGAACTCACAATGCCATCTTAACTTGGAGGGCACACATCACTTATTTCTTGTCTCTTAACTCTTTGAGTAGTGAGTTTTTTTTTAATGAAATTAGTTCCAGTTACAGTTTTATTTACTTAAAATCATGTTTGATAACCAATTTATAGAAACAAGAAAAGCATACATTCGCCTTTTTTAAATGTTGCCTTACACATTTTTAAAATAAAAATTTTTGTACAATCATACTCTGGATGGTCAGGAGGCACGAGGACATACATGAATGTTTATACTACTCAAAGGGTTAAGAATAACTGTCATTCATTGCTTGATGTCCAAGGCCTTGAAAACTGTGTTTTATATATTTTTTGTTGATATCTCAAGTTAGAGAGTAAATCCAGCCTCTATTACCTTATCTTTGTTGGAGGCAGGCATTTTTCCAGCTGATCTTTAAGTGTCTTCTTGGTCATCAACATATTGAAGCCTCACTGGAGTCTTGTGAGTTAGGTATTATTTTTAATAATCATCCCCATCTCACACATGAAAAAAGTGAGACTCAGAGAGGCTTAGTAGTTTGTACTGGTTGAGTTTTTTCATTTAGATCTTCTGGGTCTATATCCAACGCTTTTTACAGTGCACCTGTATGCCTCAAGTGACTGAGGTAGCAAGTTTGTCTGGCTTCCCTTTAGATTATTTGAAATATATTGAGTATATCTTGGATTCCAATTCTAGTGTCTGAAGAGTTTGGGAACCTTTGCAGCTTCTCAAACAGGGGCCTTATTCTGGGAATCTTGTTGACTACTTTTTGTTGGTGGATATTCATCAGGGAAAATTACATGTGCCATCACTTACTTGGATGGAAAATTACTCCCATTTCTTAAAATCTGGCATTCAAGGAAGAAATATGACAGATTATGTTCCTTAAACAATTGATATGTTAGTGTCTGAGGGCTTTATCTACCTCTATGTTTCATTTCCTTAAAGTAGACTCCAAGATAGAGAAAAAAAATTTCCCCATCAATGAAAAGTATCAAAACATAAACAAATCCAAGAATTGTATTAATCCAAAGCTGTTACATCAAATTCTAATTAACTTAATTCTTTGGCTGATATAAAGACAGAAATGGGCTTTTGCTCAGCAGATTTTACTATATATAAAAGGGTAATGTGATAAAAATTTTTCTTCAATGAATGGTATTAATATTATTCTAGTGTAGTCTTTCCTGAAGTATATTGTTAATCAGTGTTACATAAGAAGGATGAGTTCAGAGTAAAACAGTAAAAAAGATGCTAAATTAAAGAAGGGTATTTAAACATTTTTACAGAAGAATTTTTTTTTCCAACAAATTGATGTACATTATGAATTTCCAAAAAATAAATACAGAATGTGATAATCATGGAATCTGGATTAATTGTTTTTTAAATGCAATCTTAGAAATATTAATATCATATAAGGATGAGGAATCTCTACTGTAGGGGTTTGCTGTGGCACTTACTTTAATGTGTGATATTTTTATTATAATCCAGCTACTCTTACCCAGACAATGCTTTCCTCTCAATGCACTGTTTAGGATTTTTGAGTCATGTTTTCAGCTTTAGAGATGGTGAAGTGTTTTTAATAATGTCTATACCACCAACATGCATTTTAAATGCAAACAAGATGAAAGAAAAAAGCTGTGATGCATAAGGTAGTAGTATCCTTTAACCCACCTCAAGTCCTCATCAGACATAAACATGAGCAAAAATATGGACTCCTTTAGCTGCAAACTTGCTGTAACAGAAAGGGAAGAGAAACACATCCAAGCTAGTGGAACCAACTTCTCTAATATAGGAAATCCCTTTTGTGTTGAATAATTACACACATTTCATAAATATTTGTACTTTCAGTATCTTTTGACATAGAAAACACAATAGTGGCCATAAACTACTATGATTTTAGTAATTTAAAATTTTAATTTACAATTTGTTAACTGCAACAGCTTGTGCATAAAAATAAGGTAGTTGTGTGTACTGCTGTGTGAACATGTGTATGTTCACACAAGAATATACAAGGTGAAGTTTAGTCTACTGACAGTTTTCAAACATACATGAATTCTAGACCCAGTCAACAAATCAACAGGAACCCCTGGGATGTGTAGCCCACAGACTGGAAACCACTGTTCTAGGACCTCTTATCATTGTAACACTACCTAGGTCTAAGAGAAGTAAAGTCACATTTATTTAACAATATTTAGCAAATACTTGCTCTATACAAGGCAAGATGCTAGGTATTTGGAAAACAGGGATGAGTAACACAGCTCCTTTCCTTGAGAAATTCATAATTTAATGGAGAAAGATGAACATAAAATGTTTACATGCTAGTGTAACACACAGATGTTTGCATGTTAGTGTAATCCAGAAAAAAGCAATATTGCGGCAGTTGTTTTATCCCTTGTAGGATGACATCACTTTCCCCTTTAGAGTAAACCACCTTCTGTGTGGTACAGTAACTCTAGCAGCAGCTTTGGGCTGAAAAGTTGAGCATCCCACCTCCAACGGTAGAATTTTGAGAAAGACAAGAAAACACAGAAGTAGCTAAATAGGCTTATATATGAAAAGGAGAGGCATTTATTTTGGTTTGTAGAAATATTCAGAAGAAAGAGGCAAGAGTTCCAGGGAAAGAAAGGAAGAGGGACAAGTGCCATGGTGACAGAAAGATGGTAGGGGAAGGGGAGTGTGTGAGGACAGCACTGTGGGAAAGTTTAGATCAGGAGAAATGCTAGAATGGGTATAGTGGCCATAGGACTTTTATTTGAAGTGGGCATGGTTGCTAAGGTAAACTCTAACTACATAAAAACATTAACACAGAAAAGTGTAAAAACTATATACATCATTTTTTTTCTGAAAATAAACAGATCTTAGTAACCCCCACTAGCTTAAGAATTTGAACAATACTAGCACCCCAGAAATGCCCTCATGGCCAAAGTGCTTTTATGTTGCTCCAAACTCATTCATCTCATCCTCATTTTACTGACAGAAGTTTGGCACATGCACAAACACCTATGTGAGTGTTTCCTTGTTGGCATAACAATAAAGGAAGTGGAGGGTTTGTGTTCAATATCTGAACTGGTATGTGACAAAAAAACAAAAGACATTGGAAGTGAATGAAGTGTTAGGGAAACAGAGTTTCTTTGAGAGCAGGAAACAGGAATGAATAGAAGGCATGAGAATGTAGCTCAGTAGGATTGACAAATATCTGGAGGTAGGCCTTTCATTGAGCAAGACTGAGCATGTGCAGAAGTACAGGGAAGTAAGTAGCCACGGCACTCTAAATGAAAAAGCACAGTCTGCAACTTGGCTGGAGCACAGATTTCAGGAGTGTAGGAACAGAAAACGTTAATGTATATGGAGAATATAAGGTGTTTTGACTGGAGTAAAGAAGTTGGTATTCCTTTCTGTAGACACTGGAGAACCAAGGAAGATCTTTAAGAATGGGGGTAACGGATAAAGCGTTGACCTGGGAACACTGAGGTCGCCAGTTCAAAACCATGCACTTGTCCGGTCAAGGCACATATGGGAGTTGATGCTTCTAGCTCCCCCCTTTCTCTCTCTCTTTCTCTCTCTCTCACTCTGTGTCCCCTCTCTAAAATGAATAAATAAATAAAAAAAGAAATTAAAAACTAATGATTGATGCTTCTCTCCTCTCTCCGTTCCTGTCTGTCTGTCCCTATCTATCCCTCTCTCTGACTCTCTCTGTCTCTGTAAAACATAAATAAATAAAAAAATAAAATTAAATTTAAAAAAAGAATGGGGGTAACATGATGAGATTCACTCTTCAGATGAACACCTTTAGGACAATTTTCAGCATAAAATGGATGAAAAAGAACCTGGTATCAAAACGAAGATTAATAGGGTATTATTCTGATACTTGAGGTGAGATATAATGAAGAATTAAATTTCAGTAGTAGCATAAATGTTTGAATTCAGGCAGTACAGAAAGAAAGGAACAGATGTGGAAGTTGTTCAAGCAGTAGGATTCATAGCATTTGGTCACCAGTTTAATGAGAGGACAAGAGAAGGGGAATGGAGGATCACTTATACCTTACATCTTAGGAGACAGGGTAGATGAGTTTAAAGTGGAGATTCAAAAAGGAGGAACCCAAAGTTGGACGCTGTGGTTATAGAAGTTATAATGAGGTTTGTTTTAGATACAAAAATTTTAGGTGCCCTCAGGACATCCAGGTGAGGATTTTGGTGTGTTAATGTCATAAATGACACCTCTGCAAGTTAATGTAGGTGACAAATAGAATTCATAGAAAGGAGAGAGCAACTGAATGCCAGTGGGTGACAGAGAATAATTGTCAAGGAAATGAGTTCTTAAATTAGTTCAAAAATAGCCTATCATACAGTTAATAGAAAACAGTATTAATTATATTATCTGTAGCTTTGAATACTAGGTAATTAAATGAAAATTAGAAAAATTAAATTATATTCTTAATATTTTATTATTATTAATTTAACTTATATTTTAAGTAACATAATTGTGCAATTTTTATAACACTTACTGAAATCAGAGTCACAATCTTTTTTTATATCATGTGAAGGATGGGGAGGCAGAGAGACAGATTATTGCATGTGCCCAACTGGGATCCACCTGGCAAGCCCCCCCTGCAGGTGATGCTCTGCCCATCTGGGTCCGCTGAACCCTTGCTCCATAATGAAGCTATTTTAGTGCCTAAGGCAGAGGTTCAGACCTTCCTCAGTGCAAGGGGCCAACTTGCTTTAACTAACTGAGCCATGGTCATGGAAGGGGAAGAGAGAGAGAGAGAAGGTGAAGGGGGAGGGATCGAGAAGTAGGTGGTTGCTTCTCCTGTGTGCCCTGACTGGGAATCAAACCCAGAATATACACATCAGGCTGATACTCTACCATTGAGAAAACCAGCCAGCACTAATGATTTTATTTCTAAATAGTCACATTCTGAGGTTCTGGGAAAGGATATGAATTGTTGCTGTGGGAGGGGAAGGTGTAATTCCTCCTAGCATCTGACACTTCTGGAGAAAAGAGAGATCAGAACAGCCTTTGTATATTGAAAAGACCTGGTACATCCATCTGTAAACTCCAGGAACCACAAATGCACGATAGCTACTTTTCCTCATCATTCAGTCTGGAGGCTGCACGAGAGGTCCGGATTTTGAAAAGAAAGACTGAAACCTCTCTTTGTTTCACATTATTTGGAAGACAAGCTCTACTAGAAGAATGGGAACTGCTCAAACTTCAATTAGTTTTCTCCCCAAAATACAGAACAAATTTAGAAACATTATGGTGCAGAAGGCTGGAGAGAAAAGCTCAAAAATAGTAAAAATCTTACTGAGTCAGTCATCCAGGGCAGGAAGGTAATAGTTAGACTCTCTATTAAAATTCCATGTTAATTGTTCCTTAAAGACATTTTAACCAGGGGTTGACTGCTGCTATCTTATGCTACAACTTACCTGATCTAAATTTCTTTGAATCTGGAAAAGGCTAACTATCACTGGGGGGAAAATAATGTAAAATTCAATCATTATGGTGATTTTCAGCTCATTGTCTGGCATAAAAGAAAAAAAAATTGTACATGTGTCAAGAAGCATAAAATGTGACTGATAACTAAGATAAATCAGCCAACAGAGGTAGACTGACCAAAGATCCAGACATTAGAATTAGTTAAAAAGGACCTTAAAATAATTATGATCAATATGTTTAAGGAATCAAAGCAAAAAAAAAAAAATTAAACAATAGATAAGGAGAACTTTAACATAAAATTGAAAACTTAACAAGAATTAAAATGGCATTCTGGGACTGTGAAACACCATATCAGAAATTAATTACCTCTTATTTTGATTAACAGCATATTGGACATACGAGAAGACATAGTTAGTGAAATTGAAGATGGAATAATACAAAAGAGTGAAACTGAGCACATAGAGAAGAAAGTAGGAAGGGAACCCAGAGAAAAGCTCACATGTGTGACACAGTCAAATAATCTCACATCGGTATAACTGGGTGCCAGAAGGAGAGGACAGAGAAATATGGCAGAAGGAATGTTTTAGGAAATAATTTCTGGGAATTTTTCAAAAATGATGTGAATCTTTAATCTACAGGTTTAGAAAGCTCTGGCAACCCTAAGAAAATATATATAAGGGAATTGATTCCTCCTATTCACATCATAGTCAACCAAGAATTTTTAAAAAATGTAATCTTAAAAGCTAAGACAAAAGACATACGTATTGCCATCAGGGAAACAGCATTATGAAACATGGCTAACTTCTCAATAAAATCATGAAATCTGGGAAAATAATTATGGAATGCTGTTTTTTGTTTTTTAAAAACAACCAAACAAAACAAAACATGCCATTATAGAATGCTATACTCAGTGAGTAGATCCTTTAAAACAAAAGGTGAAATAAACTTACTTTTGGAAAAGAAAAAAAAGCTGATGGAATTTGTTGGCAGTAGACCTACATTACAAGAAATACTAATGAAAAATTCTTCAGGCTGAAAGACTCACAGATGGAAGTAATTAAGAACCCTGGACACTGCTGACCCTCACTAGCAAATATCCCAACAAAGCTCTGTAGTATTAGCTGTAACACACATAAAAGTAAATTATATGACAATAGCAAAAAAAAGTATGATTGGGTAAATTAACTTAAATATGTGCAAATTGTTAAATGTAAACAAGAACCAACTTAAAATAGTTTATATTAAATTAAGGATTCATTTAGTCATTTTCATTGAAAACTTTCTGCAAATTAATTATACTAAGAGACAAAACAAAATTGTGGAGACAGATAGTAGAGTAGAATAATAAAAATTTCTGATTAATCCTAAAGAAGGCAGTAAATAAGGAGGGATAAAGAATTAAAGAACAAATTAGACACATAGAAAACAAATAACAGAAAAGAGAAGCAGGAAATAGTAATAACCTGTGCTTTAATTGGGCAATTTTCATGATACATATATTTAACAAAAGACTCATATCCACAGTACCTGAGGAACTCTTAAAAACAATTAAAAATGTACTTAGCTCAAAGAAATGTGCAAAAGACTTGAACAGATACTTTACAAAAGAGGATGCCCAAATTTCTAATAAACATGTAAAAAGATCAAAGTCCATAATATATAATAAAAATGCCAATCAGAATTATAATACAACCACACACTGCTTGCATGTTTAAAATAAAAACAATACCAAATGTTGGCAAGAGTGCAGAGCAACTTTAACTATCATACATACATTTCAGTAAAGTATAAATTATTTCAACCTCTCTGAAGAATTGATTGGCACGAACTATTAAATCTAAACATATGCTTAGCCTATGACCTAGCAATTCTATTACTAGGTATACATCTAACAGGAATTAGAATATGTGTTTGCCAGAATATACCTGCAAGAATGTTCATAAAAGCTTTATTTATAATACCTAAAACTATAAATAATTCAATTTTTATCTATAGAAAAACTGATGAATTCTGATATGTATACAAAGGAGCACTACATAGCAATAAAAAGAACAAACTACTGCTACAAGAAACAGGGATGAACCCCACAACAGTATCTGAGGGAGCAGGCTAGACACAACAGAGTAAATAATGTAAGATTTCATTTTTATAATACACAAAGATAGACAAAACTAACGGACACTGAAATAATTCATATTAATAGAGTGTGTGTTTATTGGGATTGGGCATGAAGAATCTTTGTGATATTGTTGCTTTGGGTGTTAGATACAAAGATGTATATATACAAAACTTACCAAGCAGTACACTTAAGATTTGTTTATTTTATGCTCATATATATATATATATATATATATATATATATATATATATATATATAATTCTACAACACATGCATGCTCACGTGCACGCACGCACACACACACACACACACACACGCACATATTACACAGAAATGAAAAGTTCCTTTTTTAAAAATGTGTGTGTAGCCTGATTGGTGGTGGTGTAGTGAATAGAGTATCGACCTGGGCCACTGAGGTCCCAGGTTTGAAATCCCAAGGTTGCCAGCTTGAGCATGGGCTTATATGGCTTGAGAGCAGCTTAGCCAGCTTGAGTGTGGGGTTGCTGGCTTGAGCATGGATCATCAACATAATCTCTATGGTCACTGGCTTGAGCCCAAAGATTGCTGGCTTGAATTCCAAGGTTTCTGGCTTGAGCAGGGGGCCATTGGCTCAGATTGAGCCCCCAGTCAAGGCACATATCAGAAGCAATCAATAAAAACAACTAAAGTGACACAACTAATCTCATCTCTCTCCCTTCCTCCTTCACACCTCACTTAAAAAGAAAGGTGTGGGGGGGTGTGGGGGGTCATAAAATAAATATTTGAAATGCTCTTTTTGAATAAAAACAACATTATCATTTTAGAATGTTTGAAAATTATAGAAAGATAAAAAGAAAGAATTTTTTTATGTTTATTACTCATTTCTAATTTTCTAAGAAGTATCTGCCAATATACCCACTGTGTATTTATTTCTTTTAAAACATTTATATTATAATGTTACATGAGTTTTTATTGTAAGAAAGTCAATATTTAGATTGTCATATAAGCCATCTTTTCTTTTTTGCCCTTTAACTTTATTCTATTTCTTAACACAAGGAGTTTAAAATTTTTATTTAATCAAAACCACCCTATAGTCCCATTCTCATATACTCATTACTTTTTTTCCTGAGTAAAACCTTACTCATCCTCATACAGTAATTTCATCTCTTTAGATTTTTTTTTTCACACTTAACATATTTTACTCATCGGGGTATGTGTGTGTGTTCACATGCACACATATTGTGAAATGAGGCTGTATTAACCTTTATTTATATTTCATAGGTCTTATAGTTATTTAGTGTAAGTCTTCCAGACATTAGTATTTCGATTGCTGTTGTTTTTAGTTGATATTGTTATATGAGTTTTGGTTGCTTTTGTTATTGATATATTCATCAATACTTTAGTGGGAAATTGGAAGAGGCTATATGAAAGACTATCAACAAAGTGTTATTATAAATCATGAACAACTCATTCTAAAGAAAAATAAATTATACTTAAAAAATTATAGTAAGGTAGTTTTCATGACTTTGCCATTAACATTGTGCTATTATTGTTAGTCACATTGCTTTTCCATCCAGATAAAAAAAATCACATATCTATTTAGAAGTAATTTCTAGGAGTTGGTCTATTTCCAGGGTGGCTTTGCTACTTATTCAAGATTAGGAGTTTTCTTAAAAGTTTCTGATCACTCAGCTTTTTAATACTTTTTTTTTTTTTAACAGGGACAGAGAGAGAGTCAGAGAGAGCGACAGATAGGGACAGACAGACAGGAATGGAGATAGATGAGAAGCATCAATCATTAGTTTTTCATTGCCATTGCGACACCATAGTTGTTCATTGATTGCTTTCTCATATGTGCCTTGACTGCGGGTCTTCAGCAGACCGAGCAACCCCTTGCTGGAGCCAGCGACCTTGGGTCCAAGCTGGCGAGCCTTTGCTCAAGCCATATGGGCCAGTGCTCAAGCTAGTGACCTCAGGTCTCAAACCTGGGTCCTCTGCATCTCAGTCCAATGCTCTATCCACTGCACCACCACCTGGTCAGGCTAATACTTCATTCTTTATAATGCCACTGATAGTTCTAGACTAATAGATTTAGATGCCTCTCTTAGTATTTACACTTTGCCTTCCAAGAAACTCCTAAAAAGCTATGGATATTTCTCTTCTTTGTGTTAAGACATTTTGCTTACTGAACTATCTATTAAGTTGAAGTTACTATAGACAGTGAATAAGGTGAAGCTTTCTTGTTTCAAATAAATTGTAAACTAATAGTTCTTAGCATTACAACTCAAAAATACTTGTCTTACATACACTGCCTGATGAAAGGGCTTAAGAACATTATACAGGGGTGGGCAAAACTAGGGCTACAGTTATGAGTTCATGAAAGAGTATATTCTTATGTTATTATTTATTAATTACT
This sequence comes from Rhynchonycteris naso, assembly GCA_037038555.1. Taxonomy (NCBI): domain Eukaryota; kingdom Metazoa; phylum Chordata; class Mammalia; order Chiroptera; family Emballonuridae; genus Rhynchonycteris; species Rhynchonycteris naso. The sequence goes on along the minus strand of CM072995.1, from coordinate 303,851,635 downwards.
GTGTTATTTTTTATATGAACAACTGTAAACTCACTTTTGCCCACTCCTGGTATTAGGAAAATGGTATACGCAGTAGTGTTACAGATATGGATAAACTATCTTTTTGAAGTTGGGGATTGAGATGCTAAAAGGACATTTGAATAAATAATAAAATAAGGTCAAAAGTAAAGATTAGAAAATATTTGGGTATCTATTATTGTATTCCATAGTCATACAAAGATGGCCTATATCTCTGTTGAGATTTCTAGAGCTTCTGCCTCTCTGTGTTCCCATTCTATAATTGTGTAAAAATTACTATATATAGCTACATTAGAAAGTTATAAAGGGTAACTAGTATATCTGATCTCATCTCTAGTTCCTCTTTACCAAAGAGTTAGTTACAACCCCTAAAGAGTGTGACTGGGAGAGTTTTTCCAGTTGGTCTTCACACTCTTTTGTACCAATGTTCTTCTTGTCTCACTCCTTTTTTGTCAGAAGTGTTCTCTACTTGAAATAGTTCTTTGTTTCTCTCGCCCATTTTTCCCCCTGCTGGAAGTCTTATTTAGATATAGTCGTAGAAAACTCTTTAATTGATTTCCATGGAAACATTTCTATGGAAACGTTTTATAAAATCCTCCCTTTGCACCTGTTACTGTAGTGCTCTGTCTTTCACATGAGCACCCTGATGTGATTTCCCTGCCCAGAATCTACTCCTTACTCCAGGACTGGAAGGCATTGCCACTCACTCTGTGGGCCATCCCCTGCAGCTTCACGAGAGGCATAGATGTAGAAATGTTCCTGAATTCTTCCTATGTCCTTATGATGCTCCATGTTGCAGATCAGGGACATTTTAGCAACAAGAACAACTGGCTTTTTAATGCTGTCAGTAACAGAAAGGCCACCTTGCTGATTAAAGAGACTTGGACACCACCACCACCAACAACAACCTAATCCTTGTGATCCCAGCACTCAAATGGGCATAGGCAAATTTCACTTTGAACCTCTGGAAAATTCCATTTAAGATCAACACCATGGCACTGACAAGGGTTAGAAAGACCTGAATATGTCAGTTGGTCTAGCATGCTGCACTCAAGCAAAGAAGACCCAAAAAACCAGGAGAAGAAGGCTCCGTTCTGTTTTTAGTCTCCCAGGCATCGAGAATTCAGCAATTTAGTTTTGATTAGTCAAAGCTTTCTTACTTGCTGTTCACAGAGACCCAACTCACACTGGCTTTACTGCAAAAGGGAGCGAGTGTATCTCCCATACGTGGACGGAACCTGGGGAAGCAGGCAGAAGTAAAGGGACGTGGCCATGGGGGCAAATTTCTGTGGGGTTCTTGCTAGTCGATGTGGGATAAATCACTACCAACAGTCCCTTATCAATTTTAATAAACTTAACCTTTTCAGGCACTGACATATACATCAATATTATTTCTACCTGGTTATCAGCATCAAGAATTCCTCTTGGATGTGCTAAAAATAGTAATAATCGAATCTTTTTTGGTTAACCCTTATAGCACTGCAATTTTTGTGGCATAACTATCTCCCTTAAAATACACTAAAACCCTTGAAGGCAGGAACTTGTTTCCCTCATCTAGGTGCAGTTACAACTAATGCAATATTTGACACAAGTATTTGTTGAATGACTGAATGAATGGCTCTGTTTAGCTTATATATATTCAAACATTATAATTTTACATAGCACTTCCCTGCTACTCTTTTATGGTTTACTGGTGCAAGTAGAAATTGGCTCTGTTCTTCAACATTCACTTAGTCATTCTTCAGATATAGATAAAAACCTCCCTGTATGCCTTGCAGTATATGCTAACTACTAAAGATAACCAAATAGCAGTATGTAGTTGCCCCCCAAAACATCAAGAACAGTTCTGCTCAGCCACTCACATACCCTTCTAGCACAGTGCCAATTTCTTGAATGATATAAATATAATCTAATCATTTAAAATCTCTGTAGAGTGAACATAGCTCTGATATGTTTTTCTTTTCTTTTCTTTTTCTAAGTGAAAGGCAGGGAGATACAGAAAAAGACTCCCGCATGTGCCTGGACCAGGATCCACCCAGCAACCCCCATCTCGGGCAGATATTTTACCCATTTAGGGCTGCTGACAGCTGAGCTATTTTTAGCACCTGAGGCAGAGGTTCCACTGAGGCATTCTCAGCACCTGGCTTATGTGCTCAAATCAATTAAACCATGACTGTGGGAGGGGAAGAGAGAGAGAGAGAAAGAAAAGTGAGAAGGAGAGGTGGGAAGAAGCAGATGGCTACCTCTCCTATGTACCCTGACTGGGAATCAAACCCGGGACTTTCACATGCCGGGTCAATGCTCTACTGCCATGCCAACCGGCCAGGACCTGATATGTCATTCTTAATGAGAATAAAACCTGTTTTTCACTGTTAGCAGCCATACACACTTAGTCTATATAAGGGCCCTCCTGTCAGATTATAGCCCTCATCCCCATGACGCAGTTTACTTAGACTGGCACTTCAGCCATATCTACTTTAAAGGAAACAGTAAATCTGCTTACTATTGCAGGTCTTGTTATATTTGCTGTTCTCCTGTGCAAACCCTTCCAGCCGACACTGAAAACGATGCTGCCAAAATTCTTGAAACCAAGGGTTTCGGAGGTTTGTTTCTGGCCGGAGTTTCAGATAATAATCATCAAACCACTTGACATCGGGGGATTGGAGCTTGATCGTGATCCCACCAACAGCTTCTCGCTGATAACCATCTGTCACATCATACCTGTCAGCCCAGCCATCACTGTGGGGAAACAGAAAACACCGCAGCTTAGAACAGACACCTCCTAAGCAAATGATTCTACTGGCTTCCCTTTGGTAAAAGTAGTCATTAAATGGCTCCTTTAGGCCACAGCATGGTCCTGCATTTTTATTGAGATAGCAGCTTGTTAGAATGAAAAATGTAAAACACAATGGAAACTTTGGGTCTCAGAGTGTTAGAAGGCACCACCCCGCTTACCTTGAAATACAGAGAATAACCTAATTGCTTTGGCAGAATTTGGCTGGTGCCAAAATACAATGTATGCCTGGCAGCATAGGATCACCATTTACGCTATTTACTGAACATTTTATTCCTATGTCAAGTTAACTTTAGAGATATTTTTTTCTTTACAATAATTATTATAATGATCATAAGAATAAAAAATATTTCTAAAACATACTTTTTATTAATTTAATCATTTTATGACATGGTACTCTTTTTTCTTTAAAAAAAACCCCACACATTTTACAGGGAATTATAGTGCTGTTAAAAGTCCTTGCTGATTATGGATATTCTAATAAATATTTATTTGTTAGAGGTTCAAACCAAAGTCTTTGTAGTCCATAGCCCATACATTCTTTCCTATCCCATGCTATTTTTCTAATACATTCAAAATATACACACGAGTGGATGAAAGAACATCTTTTTTTTTTTTTTTTAATTGAGAGGCGGGGAGGCAGAGACTAACTCCTGCGTGCACCCTGACTGGCATCCACCTGGCAAGCCCCCAACCCTGGAATGCCCTGCCCAACCGGGACCACTGCTACAGTGCTAGGCAGTAGAGCTACTTTAGTGCCTGAGGCAAAGTCATGGAGCCATCCTCAGTGCCTGCGGTCAACTTTGCTCAATAAGAAGCCAAGGCTGTGGGAGGAGAAGCGAGGTGGGTGGGGGGGAGAGAGATGGGGGAAGGGAGGAAGAAGCAGATGGTCCCTTCTCCCATGTGCCCTGACTGGGAATTGAACCTTGGACTTCCACATACTGGGCCAATGCTCTAGTTAAGCTAACCAGCCAGGGCAAAAAAAAAAAAAAAAAGTCTTAACAATGTGCATTAAGGATGGCATCAGGGAGGAAACTCCTCAACATCACTATCATTCTGTGCACTGATCACGGAAAGTAATCTAGGAATTAAAAAAAATAAAGTTGAAATGAGAGAATTCATGTTATAATAATCTGAGTATAACAAATAAGAAAAAGTATTCTAAGGTTATTAGAAAAATATATGAGGCACAATGTTGGAAACCAAAAACATAAAATAATGTTTGTATTAAATTTGTTCACATCTTAGGACGTTCAGGAAAAAAGACTGATTTTTTTGCATCCTCTTTCCTACTGGATTTGTACCACTTGGGCTATGTAAAGGCTGGGACCCAGTGGTGCTATTCTTCCTTTGAAGAGGTAGGTATAAATGCTCTTTCAGGAATGATAAGAAAGTCAAGGACAAATTTAACAATTGAGGGAAAAAGAAGAGGGAAGAGAAGGGATATGGAAAGGGTTGAGTGGAAGAACAGAATGGAGTCCCTGAATGCTTTGTTGGAGTGTTTGGTGATAAGCTGGGTTGGGGTGGGGGTGGGCATTGGGGAAAGGGAGCAGGAAATGATTTACATTGACAGTCATTTTTTACTTTATTGATATTCAGATATTTCTGTTTATCAGAACATTAATTCTTTTGTGTCATATTTCAAAAGCATTTTTGTCCTTTATACTTCATTTTTTTAGCAAAGAGCATGCTCCGATATTTTGCATATAAAATCAGTGCCAGGAGAATTGTTATGTAAATTCTTAATTGGCATAAATGCTCAAATAATTTCATTTATTTCAGTATACTCTTCTATATCAACTATGATACTGAGAGTTGTTTCAAAGTCATAGATTACTCATTAAGATATCATAGGGGTATGAGACAACTTGAGATATTTCTACAGGCCTCAGAGAGTGGAAGAGGAGAAAAACAAACAAACAAACAATTTCTTCCTCTAAGTTCTCCTTGACAAGACAGTATTCCACTAAAAATTTTCTATGGTGAAATTTCAGAAACTTCTGTGGCAGATCAAGAGAAAAATAATAATGCAATATGTTTTGTCTCAGTGTCGAATTTTCGTTACTTCACACATTATCTTCCCTCAAGATCATCATTTTCAGCTTCAGAAGATTTTATTTAAAGCTGACAAGTTGAAATGAAGTGGGTTTGTTTGCCTCATTTTCTCCCTCTGTTTTGGAGGGTTTATTACATCACTGGTATGAGAGCGTGTGTCTCACTGGCACTTGAGGAGATGTATGGGCGTGTTGTGAATGGGACAGGAGGCTCTATTTGTCAAGCAGTTATTATCCGAGGAAGAGCCATTTAAATCGCTTCTTTTGTTAACACTAGCTTAATCTCATGTACTGTATGATTATAAATATTATGTAAGAAATGTAAGATTATAGTGGGTCCAATTCACCTTCCACAATTCATTCATTGACTATAATGGGGGGGGGGGGTTGTAAAAGCCTGTCCTGATAAATGATTTTGGAGATTATAGTGCCATAAAAATATGTCAGAACCAGAGTGTGTTAATTTACTCATTCCTCATCATACTCTTTAGCTTTCTTTAAAAGGTATACATTTCTTCTCTATATTTATGAATTTAGCCAGAGAAGATATTTTATTAGTTCCCCATAAATTACAGTTGTGAGTTTAAAATAATTTTGGCCCATATGTCTTTATTCAACAGCAAAGTAAAAATCATAGAGGAGTTTGTGTGCAAACAGAGAATTCTAATATCTGTGAGACAAAACAAGGGTATTCTATTTAAATTTATTGGGGATTATCTGCTATGTAAGTCTCAAGAAAGTTCATTCCATGCTGGCTAAGTTAGTGGTGCTCTATTGACTTTAGGTTATTAAATATTAACATTTTCATAAAAAATGTGCTTTTAAGATTTGTGTTAAGAAGATAGGTTATCTCTAAGTAAGGAATAATAAATTCAAAAGTAAAATGAAATACCAAGAAAAACTTGAACTTACTTTTCAACTATCTAATGCTCTTTATTGCATTGATAGAAGGGACTACCAAGATTCTGGCACTAATTTAATGCCTTTGGGTGACAAATATTTTACCAAATCAGGAAAGAAAAAGGCAGAAAGATAAGGAAACAAACTGAAAATGTACCACATGTAAGGCATTTTACTAGATTTTGCATGTATGTATGTATACATGTATCTACCTAATTACCTAACTATCTGGCTATCTTTAAGTCCATCCGTCCATTCATCCATCCACCCACCCACCCACCCATCCATTCATCCATCCATCCACTTAATTTTTCTCTCTTCTCACTGGTTAGTATTTTATCCATCTCCTGTAATCCATTCTATTATTTTATTTCTAATTCTTTGATTATTATTCAATCCTCCTTACATGTAGATTCTGTATTTGCAGATTCACCTATTTGCTAAAATTTATTTTTGTGTAGTTTCTGTTAATTTTGTTGTACAAAATACCCTCCAAACATAGTGTTGATTATCCAGAGTTTCTAAGAACAAGGAATCTGTGATATAACTTACATAAAAATGCATATATTAAATCAGCTCCATTTGAGCATGAGTAAAGTGCTGTTTTCTGTGAGTTCAAAATTAGTGAGTCAATAATATATATGCAATAGGTGTTGTTAGATAGAAACACAGATAAACAAGGTCATGTATTGACTAGTTCAAGTAAATTTTGTGACTAGATGCTCAGCCTTTAAGTTTACTGAAGAAAGCCTATAATTCTGCTACATATCACTTGCATTTTGAGGCATAGTCTGAAAGAGCAGTTTCATTCTGGACTATGGCCTATCTTGTAGAAGGGGAAAAATAGAGCATAATGGAACCAAGCAATGGTGTTTAAAATGCTGATTAGAAGTGACACACATGTTATAGACCCAAGTATTCCATAAGAGCAAACCTAACCTGAATGGGACAGGTGTGTAGATTATTCCCACTGAAAGAATCAATAAATATCGTGAAAAAATGCCTCCTACCACATTTACTATGTATTGAAATTGTAGTAAAACAGAAATACACAAGTTAAATAGGTTTTAGACATTATATTCAAGAAGCTTACAGTCTAGAGGAAGAATGAGGGAGGAGGGCAGACAAATAAATAAATGACTACATAGAAATGGATACTGTAGCTGTGAACTATATATACTGAGAGAAAAGATCAGTAAATAACTGACTCACTTTTTGCAGGATGACAAGAACTGAGTTGAGTTTGAAAAATGTGTGTAGTGGAGAAAAAATAGTATTTTAAAATACTCTAGATAAAGAGAAGAGATTTGGGAGCCAGAGAATAGTGAATATCAAACATTGCAGCTCTGTAATGTGCACAGGATAGTGGACTAAGGAGAAAGCAATTTGAGGAGGACTAATTGTGAATAGTCTTTTGTGCTATCCCCAAAGTACTGGACTTTATCATTCAGGTAATGGGGAGCCAATGTTGGCTTCTAAGATAGAAATGATATGAACAAAAATGAGAACTGGAAGTCTTAGCAGTGTGAGTAACAGATCAGAGTGGTTATACAATAGATGTGTTAGAGACCCAAGTTTGAAAATGTGTTGTAATGGTCAAGCAAATCTATACAGGTTTGAGTTAAAACAGTAGCAGTGGGGATGATGAGCCTTATTTGTAAGGAATTCTAGGAATCCCTAGGACTTGATATCTGGAGAAGAGGGAGTAATGGGAATTTTTATGGATTATGGGAAAAAATTAATGATGTTGTAGCTTCATGTCAAGTTTGAAAAATATATGAAGGCATCAGGTTTAGGTAGAAATGAAGAAAATGAATGCAAGTAGGGGTCTATAATGATCAGATTTCCCTTTATATGCTTTCTAGCAATCTCTTTCTCCTGGATTTTTATCTAATCTCTATACATAAAATTGATCTGAATGTTAAAAAGGCAAGTTAATACTTTTCTTATATGTGGTTCTAATACCATATTTAATCAACCCTATTCAGTTTGTTTCTGGGTGCTGAATAATGGCTGTTGGCACTAAAAAAGATAAGAAATAATGATAATCATAAAACTGTGAAGACCTGATACTCTATACCATTATAGCCTTATAACATAAATATTTTAACTTTAAAATTATTATTGTCATTCATTGTATTGAATTACTGATATATAAAGCATACCAAAGGCTATGACTATAAAATAATTACTGCAGAATTTTCTTTTTTCCTTTTTCTTTAGAAAATGAAGTTTAATGGGGTGACATTGATCAATAAGAGTACAAAGGTTTCAGGTAAACATCTTTATAGCATTTGAACTGCTGATTGTGTTACTGCAGGATTTATAAACACTAGACTTAATATCAAAATACTTTTCTGAAATGTGGAAGCACCCGAGGGCTACATGATAACAGGAATAAAGAGAACTCTTGGAGAATTATGAACAAAAAAGTTTCATGAATTATCAAATGTTAATGTAGAGATGCTAAGCAACTTTAAACTTTGTCTCCTTTATAAAAATCTAAAACTTTACAATGCAGACAATATAATCTTTGCTTCATTTTTTCATTTCTCATCAATATATGTTTTAAATTGCTGCTATCAAAAACAGGAAAATATATACACCATGGAATGTTCCTTTAGTAAAAGCCTTCATGTTCTAGTCATTTGACTTTATTAATTCAGTAAGCGTTCTGAATGCCTCTTTTGTGCATTCAAACTGCACAGATACTGTGGGAGATCCCAACACATATCTTCAACAAGCCAAGAGTCCATTAGGCATGCCTTGTTTGAATAGCCATTGACATCTCCAGACCATTGGAAGTTTCATCATTTATCCTACAGACTAAATATCTTTCCTTTTGACTCAATTTGTCCACAAAAAGTTCAATTCATTAAGTTTCCAGTCACCGAATCATCACTAAAATTCACATTCTTGTCTTGCCTCCCTGAGAGTATTCCCTGATCTCCTCAATTAGTAGTCTGGATGTTTTCAAACCTTAGTTCTTACACTTAAAATCTCCTGATTTATTTACATGGAAAGTTAATCGTATAAATGGGTAGGATTTCATTATTTGAACTCTCAGATGGCAACGAGATTATTTAGTGTAATTCTACAAAGTTCTTGGAGAAGCATCTGCTATGTGCAAACAGCATGAATAAATCACCTCAAAATCAGTTTCAAAAGAACAGGACCAGACTAAAAACACAGGCATCAGAATGACTTTTCCTGAAGTCATTAAGTTTGTATCAGGGATGCGAGCAGGGTGACTGAGGGGAGGGACTCATCATGGACTTGCCAGGCACACACAGTTATTCTCGTCCATTGAATTCTTTAGGCCTGCTTATCATGATGACATTGGTACTGCTGACACTAACCAGATACATATTGTGTATTGGAGACACAGCATGTTGATTATTCTTTCTCAAATATGTCTCACTTTCACAACTCTAAGTCCCAGAGCACGGCATTTCCTCTGCACAGACTGCCATATTCGCACCTCCTCACATGTTTCTCAATTTGATATCAATTCATTAGTCAAGCAGGCAGACTGAGCTTGAATGCAACTTATAAAAAACCTTTCTCAAGCTCCCCAGAACTTAATAATTTCCTCCTTTCTGCTTTCAAAACATTGTGACTTTTTTTTTCCTTTATTTACTAAACAGGTATTAGCTATCTCATATTCTTAATGTGGGGACATAGTAGTGAACAAGAAGACAAGATATCTGCTGTCAAAGAAGTAACATCATTATGCTTTCAGTTTTGCATTTACCATTATACTCAAGTTAGGTATATTTATTTTTGTTTTCCCCAAGTAGACTATAGATGTTATGTCTTGGATGTTTTCTCATCATTATGTCTATTATAATGTCAGGTACATATTAAGACTTAAGAAATGTTTAATATGATTTATGAGAAACTTGGGCTTTAAAAGGCAAACTTCAAATTATAGAGAATTTTGTTCAGACAACTGCATATATTCTTTTTTTTTTTTTTTTACAGGGACAGAGAGAGAGTCAGAGAGAGGGATAGATAGTGACAGACAGACAGGAACGAAGAGAGGTGAGAAGCATCAGTCATTTGTTTTTCGTTGCCATCGCAACACCTTAGTTGTTCCTTGATTGCTTTCTCACATGTGCCTTGACCGCGGGCCTTCAGCAGACCGAGCAACCCCTTGCTGGAGCCAGCGACCTTGGGTCCAAGCTGGTGAGCTTTTGCTCAAGCCAGATGGGCCCACGCTCAAGCTGGCGAGCTCGGGGTCTCGAACCTGGGTCTTCCGCATCCTAGTCCAATGCTCTATCCACTGCGCCACTGCCTGGTCAGGCACATATATTCATTTTTACTTGAGAAAAAAATCCTCTGTTAGATATGCCTTATGAAATGATTCTGAAAGGCTAGTTTGTTCCCCCTCCAAAATGGTCCTCTCCCTTCTCTACCTGATGCTATTAGGTTAATGAGAACATTCATTAGGCCACTTCCCAGCATTTTTTCAAAATATGTTCACAACCCACATAATTATTATGGAAACTGCTATTCCACCCACATGTAATCATCATCCTGACAAATCTCTTACCAATAGCATTTTAACAGAGATTTTGGGATATTTTTTTCTAACAGTGGGAGTCTACTGACTGCTTGGCTGTCTTCATGTAATATTCCTATTTTTTCTCTTTTGCAGTGGGAGTAGGAAGTCTTAGAACCTCTAAATAATAGTGAAAAGCAAGGAAGGCTATTACATTTTGAAATAAAATTTCTAATGAACACATACCAATCAACACCAGTGAATTGTTTAATTCCCAAAAGAAGCACAATGTAGAATTTTCAAAAAAAATGGTTAGGTTACTTACTGAAAATTCACTTATCTCAGGGGTTTGTAAATCTTAATTTTTCTCATTTTCAAGGCTTTTTATAGAATAAGTAGATACAGATTGGAGGAGCTATATCAGAACGTTCAGAAAAAGGATGAAAAGTCAGGAATGTAAACTCTGCTATGTGTCTAGCATAGGACAGGTGACTGCCATTTATTCCACTTCCTAATTCTCTTCAGGCCACAGAGGTAATTATTATTAGCCCTAGATTAACCACTTTAGGAAACTGAATCTCTAAGGCAGGGGTCCCAAATCATTTTACCAGGGGGCCAGTTCACTGTCCCTCAGACCGTTGGAGGACCACCACATACAGTACTCCATACACTGACCACCAGTGAAAGAGGTGCCCCTTCCGGAAGTGCGGTGGGGCCGGATAAATGGCCTCAGGGGGCCGCAATTTGGCCTGCGGACTGTAGTTTGGGGACCTCTGCTCTAACGGATCAAGTAAATCCCTAAAAATTCCACAGCACACATAGAGGGGATTTAAACTCATCTTTCTAGCTCCAAAACTTCAGGGCTTTTTATACTTCACAGAGCCTCCAGAGTAATGGCAGGCAGTGACGCTGGTATTGAAGGGAAATGTTTCCTACGGGGATGCTATTTAAGAGGCGTGTAATGGAGGATAGGGAGTATAGGGCTGGGACCATATGGGTAGAATTCTAACAGGGCGTCCAAGACTCCTGCTCTCTCTAGTAGACACATACATTTTCAGCTTTTTCAGTGAAACACTAATCTAGATAGGTGCTGCTGTGAAGGAATTTTCAACTGTAATTAAACTCCCAAATAAACTAATTTTAAAATAGGGAGATTATGCTCAGTAAGACTGACCTAATCAGGTAGTCTCTGACCTGTTGGACAACAAGATTCCTACGTGAGAGGAACTGGCGTGAGACAGCTGGAGGAGAAGCTCTGTTGCTGGCTCTGAGGATGGAGGGAGCTTTCTGTCAAGGAAGGCAGGTGACCTCCAGGACCTAAGAGTGACCCTTGGCTAACAACCTGCAAGGAAATGGGGACTCAGATCTACATCAAAAGGGAACTAAAATCAGCTGAAACCTTGAATGTTTGGGGAAGCAGATTCTTCCACCATGCTTTCAGGAAGGAGTGTAGGTAGGGAAACACTGATTTCAGTTTTTAAAACCCTGTAAGGTAAGCCCAGTTATGCCATACATGGACCCCTGACCTACAGGTAATATGAGAAAAAAAATGAATATTTTTTGAAGCTGCTAAATTTGTGGTAATTTATTACATAGCAATAGAAAATTCTTATCAACCCCCACCTCTATTCTGCATGTCCTCATTTTTAAGGCCAAACATGTTATTATTGGAAGAAACACAATCTTAGGAGGTCTGACTTAGTTTTGGGCCTGGTCAGAGTAAACTGACTTCCAAAGATTTGGGGATTATAGAAAATATGAACATTATTATTATTATTTTTACTTAGAAAATTAAATTTAATGGGGTGACAATGATCAATAATAGTACATAGATTTCAGGTAAACATTTCTATAGTATTTGAACTGTTGATTATGTTGTGTGCTCATTACTCAAAGTCAAATCATTTTCCATCACTGTATATTTGTCCCTCTTTACTCCCTGTCCCTTCACCCCATGGAGCATCCATCCTGCCTCAGTGCAGGCTCTAGGATGGCTGGCACTCTCGCCTCTGGTTTAAAGTCTTATTCCTCCAGGAATGCTTTCTTGTCATACACATTGCTCACAAAGGAGAAGCTGAGAAAATATATGTAAATAGATTATTTTTTGAATTACACAATACACTGTTTCTCTTGGCATAATATAGCCATTTGAAAAAATGCAAAAATTGAGGTGATTGCATAAAATGTGTAATATAGTGAGCTTGATGATTCAGTTAAATAGAGAAAGCATGTTATGATTAGGGTATTCACAGCTTTATATCTTCCTTATGTTTTTTCATGAAGCTCCCTTCCTTAGAATAACCTTCCATTTTTCAGTCTGCAAACTTCTCTTCCACTGGACTCCTTTCTCCTATTATGCTGCTAAGCTAAGCACAGCATTCAACCAGTCAATAGTTATTTTTTAACATCTATTAAATTTCAAGCAATAAGACAGACTTCATGATGGTGTTGATAAATATAACTGCCTTCCCACCTTTCTTTCTCCCTTTCTTTCTTTCTTTCTTTCTTTCTTTCTTTCTTTCTTCCTTCCTTCCTTCCTTCCTTCCTTCCTTCCTTCCTTCCTTTCTTTCTTTCTTTCTTTCTTTCTTTCTTTCTTTCTTTCTTTCTTTCTTTCTTTCATGAGAGATGAAGGGAGAGAGAGAGAAGCATCAACTCAATTGTTCCATGTAGTTGATTGCTTCTCATACGTGCCTTGACTAAACCTGTAACCTCAGGGTCCTGCTCCACCCTTGGTTGAGCCAGTGTCCTTGAGATTGAGCCTTGATTGGAACTGGAACCACTGACCCCAGGGCGCTGGGATGATGCTCTTATCGACTCTGCCACCTGCCAGAGTACCTCACTTTTTTATATCCTTATTTCTTATAACTTGTCATGAGGAACTTTATAAATTTTGATATAATATGTTTCCCTCATATTTTGCTCAGCCTGCCTGCAGTATTTGACACTACTCTTTCATTTAGCAAAGCCTGATGAGCAACACTGCATATGTCAATCTCTCTCAGAGTGCTACACATGAGGGACAAACAGAAGAAACAACTAATTTCCTGCCCACTCTTCAGCATTAGAGCCCAGCAAATGAAAAACTACAGAATACCAGTGGTCACGTGTTTAGGGTGTGCCATCCACTAGGCATCATTCTAAGCACTCTATGTACATGCTCCCTCTCTGGCAGGTATTATATATAGTACAATCCCATGTGGTAGGCATTCTACACCTCCACATTTTACACTAGGAAACTTCAGCTTGAAAAGTAGTAAATCACCCAGAGATATACCTGATTTAAACTCAGTCCAAATCTAAAACCAAAACTGAATCAGTAAGACTTATTAATGTGGTCTTTGATCCAAATTTGCATTCAAAGTTATCTGCTTTTGTATGTGAAAATGTAAAGAGAAGAGTTATTTTAATTTCTATTACACACACACCACACACCTTGGAATTTTCTTTTTAATCCCTCCTCAAATCTGTAAACAAAGAATTGCTTTAAACCACTGAATTAATCTTCTGATACAATGCCCTTCTTTGTAGTGTTAGGAAAGTTATGAAGAGTCTTACTGTTCACAAGGAAATAGTGTTTACAAAATGCTCGTAAGACCTTGATATCAGTACATAAACACAGAATGGACTGTCCTCAACTCCATTTCACTTTGATGCAACTCACTTTTCCTTGACAAAATACCCCCACAACACACGCTGAAACCAAGTCTGTTGTTAACTTCTCACATCTATCAGATATGGCTTACTATTGAAAATGTACATGCTGTAGAAGACCAGTAAATAACAGAATTGTTTTGGGTTTGAGATTAAGTGTTAAAAATAGTCATTATACAAGAAGCCAGACAGAAGTCATAAACTGAAAGTGTAAAAAATATAGGTGCTACATGCCCAATAGTTAACCCAAATAGACTGAAAGTGGATGTCACATATTGGAACTGAACAGTTGCTTCCACTTCTTGCTATGAAGGATTAGACAAACTTCATTGCAAACACCTAGTAAGGCTGGATAAATGTTTCTTTTAAAAAGTGTATTTATGACATCTGAAAGCTACTAGACAGCCAGGACTCAAGAGACAAAGATCCTGGAAAGAAACAAATGTACTGAGGTAAGACAGCCTTTGAGGTATGTGACAGTTCATTTGAAAGCAAAGGTAAGAGGCCACGAAGGTGAAACAAAAGCAGCAGGTAAGGCTCCATAGCTGACACAGCGCATTGGCTGGTGCCCTGAACCTGGCAGCACTACCCACTGAGCACCCTGTGCAGGCAGGGCCACCAGCTCAGCTCTACTGATGGACAGGGTCACTGGCTATGGTCTCCATTCGGGTGCAGCTGTGAAGAGAATATAGACTGCCAAGACTTGAGTGCTGATTGCTGTAAACCCCACCCTCCTTCTCTCTGTTTCTATCTGATTCTTAGTGGTAAAAAGCTACCAATTTCCCCAGTTATTTCTGTGAGAAGAGACCCAAGTGTGCCTCTTATGAAGCACTCTACAATATTGGGGAAACTAGATATTTATCTTGGGCTTATTTTCTCCAACAGTGAAACTGCAGACCTGAGGAGGCCATCTCACTGTGGGGCAGTGTCAGCCTAGGAAATGTGTGTTGTGGTCAGAGTGTAGCTGCTCACCCTTCTAAGTGTCATCCTTCTTAGTCTTTGCTCCAGGGGATGCCTCAGCCTCACCCCTGGCTTCTAGCATTTTCTCAATGGTGTCTCATCCATGGATAATTGCTTGCTGGCTCTTCTTGTAAGGTCCTTTTGTGAGGATAATTGAAGTCACAGATAATCTATGCTGCCATCTTGACTATGTCATACCAGCCAGCAATTTAGTTGTTATAGAAATTTTAAACATGATTGTCACATAGTTCAATTTATAGTTTTGATAGATGATTCTTTTTTACAAATATATAGATTTGAAGAAATAAAAGCAGGGGTACTTATTAGGACTCCAGTAATTTAGTTGAAGACTGATGAGGGTTTAAAAAGGGAAGTGATCATAGGATGAAAAGTGAGGAATAAACATAAGAAACACTATATTCTGGTGTTCACAGAGGCAGGATTTGTTGACTAATGTTGTGGAGAAAGAGAAAAGAAATGTAGGATGACTCTGAATTTTCTTATTTGTGTTAACAGTACTATTCACTAAAGAGAAATGTGCATTGGGAAGCTTAGCTTTAGATATGTTGACTTTGAAAAGTTTGTAAGACATTCAAGTACATTATGTCAAGACTGCAGTTACTCATATAATCTGGATTTAGAAAAGTCTTGCCTGACATACTTAATTTAAATATGGTCAGTGAATCAGTCTTTGGTAGAACTGTTAAGAGGAAATGTGATAACTTAAGGAGAGTGTTTTTCATTATATGAGTAAGGGAGAAATGTAGAAGTTCAGATTAAATAATAACAGAATACATACATGCAGAAGATACCCTTTCAGGAATTGGATAATGAAAAGATCAAGAGAGAAGAAAGTAACAATGGGGGTAGTGATGGGGAGTGGAGTGCTAACACAAAGCCCAGGAAGGCAAGAGCTTCAAAGGAACAATACAGCCAACAATGTTAGATTCAACAGAGAGCATAAGACTTTAAACTGTATTTAGTATCTGGCAACACAACTGGGGAGGTTTGGTGGGACACTGAGGAAAGAGGCCAGAGTTGAGTGGAGTAAGACAGAAGGAGGAGAGAGAAAGAAGACCAAGTTGATTTGGACCATGACATGCAGACTGGCATGGTTTCCTCCAGCAGTTCTCAACAGTTTAGAAACAGGGCTGCAGTAGGCAGATTACAGAATGGATTTTGCTAAGTAAGTCAACTATAAGATCAGACTTGCAAGAGACTTGATAGTTTGGCTGGGAAAGTGGTTGAAATAATCAACTATAGCATATGATTATTAAGAAGGTCAGGCTGGCCTGGAAGAAGCTGAGATAGTAGAGCAGGGAGCATTCTATGAGAACACGACCACAGAGAGGACAGCAAAAATAAGAGATGGTAAAAGCAAAAAATTGATGGCAAAAGTAAATTAAGAGATGATGAAAGTATGCTTATGCAGAGAATGGGATACTGGATTTACAATTTCTAGGTGATGGAAGAATTCTGGTGATGCTATTACACACGTGCTAGTAGAGATTGGACATTTATTTTTCTTATGCATCATATAACACTATTCTTCTCAATTAAATTTCATTTCAACCAATTATTTTTAAGCACACATATTATCATGTTAGGTTATCATAAAGAAATTTTACCAGCAGAAGTTCTTGAACAGGCATCAAGAACTAACATTTTAATAATAAGGAGGTTATTTTGTTAGTTATCATTAGTTGTGGTTTATTTGTTGAGTTGTTTAATTTAATGTGATATTTAACTGATGAACAGAATATTTTTATCTAAATGAGCACATCACTCTTTCTTTCCTTCTAACAACAGCAACAACAACAGCAAAACCACTGATAATATCTGCCCACTAGAGGAGTTAGGGTTTCACGCATAGTTACACACATGCACACACATATATCAGTATACATGCTAACACATGCAAGCACACATGATGAAGGTAAATTAGCACAGGAAAAGCAGAATCTGTTATTTCCAGTAAGCATGCCCTCATCTAAGTGTTTATTCCTTACAGGTATTTTGTAAAGGGGAAAACATTTCCAAAAAACTGAGACAATCTGCAGTTGTGAAATTATTGGAAATAAGAATTGCAAAATTTTAGTCACAATTCAATAGAGAAGAGTAAACAACATAAATGACTCTGAGTTTGAAGTGAAGCAGCTCAGTCATTTTGCTCTGGACCCACATCTGGTGCTTACAGTCACCCCAGAGAAGCCAGGCAATTTAAGAATAATTTATATCTGAGAAATAGACTAATTTGTTTCTCACCTTACCAAGGTTTTTTATTAGAAATATTTTTAAGTTGATAAAATTGCTTTTCTAGTTTGCTATTGCCCCTAAATAGTTTAAATATACTGGCTGTTTATACTTGAATGTCCAGTTAAAACAAAATTTTCATGTTTCAGAAGTAAAAAGAAAGGAAAAAACTGTTTGGGGAAGTATATTTTATCTTTAGCAGAAAATACGAACCCAGAAAATGAGGGAATAGAGAAGGGTTGGACAGTGCCAAATGGTTTATAGTTTGATATCAGGAGATGTCACACTATTTTGAAAAATATATTATGATTAAGTAGCATCTATGTGCTACAGGTTGTGGAATTGTGTTCTAGTATGTGAAAAAAAAAGCAGATGTGAAAACAAGGTATAGACTTACACAGGAAATCACTGAGAGGATTGAGAGAACATGAGGCAAGAATTAGTATGTCTTGTCTACATGCTGACTTAAGATCTGTTAGAGTGAAGTGAAGAATCACTCTGAGTTATGTTTGGGAGGGATGGGGTGTTGAGGGTCACTGACCTCTGCTTCATTTTAGATAATCATTTCTTCCTTGATACTTTCTTATCCCAAAGTACCATCCTTTCCTGGCAATCCTCATAATGCCCTGACTTCTCCATTCTCTGGAATTCTCTGGGTAAGCCTCTGCATCTTAGGGATCCATGTTCCCTGGGGTTTTGTCTTTGGTATTTTCTACCTGCACTTTTATATACTTTTATTTACATCTCATCGTATCACTTCACTTATCACTTTTACCTAATTATTTCTAAATCTCTATCTCTAGTTGTGTTATTCTTCCTGAGTTCTAGATCAGAGTGTTCAATACTTAAGAGATAGTTCCACCCAGGGGTATCTCCAGTATGACTTGTACAAAACTATAATATTAATCATTCTCAGCAGATGCATTTGCCCTTTCTGCTATACATAATGACACTACCATTATTTCTCTTATTTAAGCCAGTCTTTGGGGAGGGCCAGTGTCACTCTTTTTCTTTTTAATCAATGATGTGCACCTTCCAGAGACAAAGCCATAGTCCTTCTATCCTGAAAACCTATTTATTTCCCCATGCCCACTCCAGTGATGGATTTATTTAGAAGCTCATCCTCTCTCACTTGGAATAGGTACTACTGATCTTCTGCTGCTGCTATTGGTAATATTTATAAAACAAAAATTTAATAACATTACATCTCCGCTTAAACATTTTCTTTGGCTCTCTTTGCCTTTAAATAAAGTCCAAAATCTTTTAAAAAAGCACATAAAATCTATCAGGCTATTGTTCTTACTCAATATTGTCTCTCATCATTCTCTGGTTGTTTCTGTATGTCCCTATTTCTTTAAGTTCATCCTTGAAGATATCATGGCTTCTTACTAATTCTCCTTACTACCAGTTTTAATAATTTTTCATGTTTGCTTAGTCACATCTTCTCCCTCTTCATTTTACTAAATTTTACATGTTCTTTTAACCTTATTTCAGATGCCTTTCCTTCTAAACCTTTCATAATCCTACATTTTTGTACCATACACCCCCTGTCCTCAATTTCAATTTGGCATATATCACATTGCATTACAATAGTTTATATTCCTCTTTTCTTTAAGAAACAGAGGAATTCTTATAGATGGTGTTTTATTTCCATAGCCCCAACACTTAACCCATTGCTTGTCAATAAACAGGAACTCTATAATCCTGGATAAACAGAACGAGTGTGACAATTTTTAAAGATGAAGAACTTTGTATGAGAAGGGAGAGATATGTCAGCAATTTAAATGGATAAGGATTTTGGAGGATGTGCTGAGCTTTCAGGCCTGTGGAGGATTTGAGAGAGGAAGTCTTATTTTCTGTCTTCAAGAAGATTAAAATCTTCTTGGCTGATAAACTATTGACACACAAAATAATTTAGAACAACCTAAAGCTATCTATAAGCCAATAGCAAAAGTAGTGATGCACACAAGAAGAGAAGTTCAGCAGTAGGATATATTTAAAGAAATACAGATAGTCAGATCAGGCTTTAAAGAAAGAACTGACTTGAGTTGTTCTATATTATAGGTATTTTATAGGTTGGGAAAAGTGGGATTATTCACATAAAGGGACCATCAGGCAAAACGGAGATTGTCATGGCACACATGAGGGGTAGTAAAAACTACATCTTTACTGTTGCTTCTGTTAAGATCTAAACTCTCTCCCAAGATTTTGTCCAACAATTAGAACTATTTACCAGATGGTTGTATCAAGGTATTCACCCTCATCTGAAACTCAGGAGTTAAAAATAAAACTTATTTCTTAAAACAAACAAACAGAAAAAAACAAAAAAACAAACTCATTTTCTTTACTTCCTATCCATTTTTTCCGTCTAGATTTTTCTCAAGTCATCCAGACTTTAAAACTTGGACTCATTCTCCTATACCCCTCACACAGAGAGCCAAGTAATGATCTTGGTAAATAACAAACATTCTACAAATACTTGGAGAATGAACAAAAGAAAAGATTTTGGAGTGTAATATCACCATGTGGAAAGTTATACATAGGACTGATGGATTCAGTGTGGAAAAGCAGAAAGAATAGATGATGATAGTTGAGGATCTGGGCATCCCCACATGAAGAGAATCAATCATCGTGGGATAGAGAATTAGAACACCAGGTGCTGGGAACTGCAGCTCTGTTTTCACAAACCCTTAGAGCCCTGAGGTTAGTTCTTACAAAGAACTTGGCACCAGGAATCATTAGGAAAGTCAAAATATTTTATCCTTTAGGGAAGTTATCAGCAGTCCATAAACTTAATTTAATGTCTTGAATTTTATTATAACACTCTCATAAAATTTAGTCTCTCTAATTCAGTGTTTTATTCCCCTAATTGATTGGTTTTATAACTGTGATTGACTACCGTCCAATTCCCATTTCTTCCAGAAGAATGAAGTGAACAATAAATTTTTTAAAGGACATGATTAATTTAGTCTTCAATGAATTATTTCTAAACTTAAGTGTTTATTATGCACTTACTATAGTCTATACTACCACTGAGTTACAATGACACATAAGACATTCTTCATCCACCCTACCCCCACCCCAAAGCAGTTAATTTCCTTGGGCAGAGATATTATATTTTTGTTATATTTATATTCCAGAACTTGGAAAATAATAAACACTGAATAAACATTTGTTGAATTGAGAGATGAGAAATGATATACTATATGGACTATGATTTATATATGCACAGTATATATACAGGAAGTATAAAAGGAATGATAATTACATATTACCTAGAACAGTGTATTTCAGAGACTAGGTTTTCTTTTAATTTTTTGTTTTTCATTAAATGAGAGGTGGGGAGACAGGGAGGCAGAGAGATAGACTCATACATGTGCCCTGACTGGGATCCACCGGGCAAGCCCACTAGGGGGCGTTGCTCTGCCCATCTGGAGCTTTTGCTCTGTTGCTCTGAAAGGAGCTATTTCAGTGCCTGAGGTGAGTCTATGGAGCCATCCTTACTGTCTGGAGCCAAACTGCTTGACCCATTAGAGCCATGGCTGCAGGAAGGGAGGGGAGAGAGAGAGAAAGAGAGAAAGGGGAAAGGTGGAGAAGCGGATGGTTGCTCCTCCTGTGTTCCCTGATGGGGAATTGAACCCGGGACTTCCACATGCTGGGCCTACACTCTCCCATTGAGCCAAATGACCAGGACCAGAGAGTGGATATTCAAATGAAAAATTTTGGAATAACAAAGTGACTAAGACATGGTGAATCTCTCAACTCAAGTACTCCATTGTTATCAAGATGCTAGATAAAGGAAGTGACTTTTTAAAGTAAAAATTAAAGACTTGATAAATTAATGGATACTTAAAGCTAAAGTTAATCCATTCATATAATTAACACCTATGTATTTGGCACCTACTGTGTGCCGGGCACTGCCTTTAATGCTTGTGGTCAAATAGTGACTGCGACACCTACATTTTTGTTGAAAGAACTCCATGATTATTTCTCTGAAATAATCTAAAAACAATTTGTGTTTGAGAAATGAGAATAATCTCTTCTCATTACATAACTACTTGAAAAATACTTGAAAGCTGTGGAAGTGCAGTTAATGACATGATAGCAAGGTGTTAAAGACATAAATTAATGGATCTCTAAATTATTTTTCTGATGGACAACCTGAATTTCACATTGTTACTTATATTAATGTCTAATAAAGTTAATGCATCTATATGCATTTATGTGACTAGAAGGTATATATATAATTACAAATAAGTTTTATTCAGTTGGACATTTGCACCATTATCCAGAAGATTCGATTTATAACATAGTGGGTAGTGTTTCCCTTTCAATATTCACTCTTGTCCTCCACTGTAGTAAACACGTTTTAATTCTAGAGATTGGGCCTAGTTAATCAGGGTAATCTCTCCCATTGCCACAGTTATTGTTTTGGGTAACCTAAACCTAAAATCTCCCTCTGAACAATGTTATATGAGGTTGAAAAGCTGCTAATGCTATTCACCCAGTATGAGGGAAAAATCTGTCTGAGAGTGAAGCTGAAACATGGAGAGTCACAAAAAATTGGAGTCAGAGTCCTGCTCACACATGCCCAAGACTTGATCATTTGTACTTTTAATATATGAACTTATAAGTCCTCTTTAATGCTGAAGCCTGTCCACATTATCTGTTATTTATATCAAAAAAATATTAAATGTTACAAGTATATGTAAAATTGAGATGTAATTATAAATTTACCTTTGATCATAAGGCTGTATATTTGTGCCTTGATTTGCTCCATTAGACATTTAGTTGGAAGAAAGAGACTTATTTTATTGAATACTAAAAATTGGTAAGTTTTTAGGTCAATATTGCACATTATCACAATACATGCAATGTTACAGTAAAATCAGTTACTGATAAATTATGTTGTATCTATTTCAAAATATTGAAATTAATATACTATAAAGTATTGATAATAAATACATAATTCTTAACAACTTAAGAATCACAATATATAGAATAATGTGGATTTAAGATTACAAACATGATGAATTTTTAGTTGGTCTATACTTTATGAACTTTGCCTCATTTGTCCTTTATCTGAATCATACCACCAAATGGTTGTTTCTTTAATTTGCTGGCCATCAGCATTCACTTTAAACCTTTTAACATACTTAAATAATTGGCTAATTATTTGTCCTCCATGATTTTCTCTTTTATTAATTCTTTTTAAAAATTAAATTTACTAGAATAACATTTGTGAATAACATTATATATTAAACACTCATTTAGCAACTCATATGCCAGGCAATGAATTTAGGTACAAAATACACAATATAGCAAAAAAGATACATTGATGCTATAATAGTGATTAAAAATATTTACACAAAGAATACAAGGGGAAGAAATACAACAGTGAAAAAACATCAGAAGTTGACTTCCATGAATATGTGAGGAAGGGAACATTAATCTGGGCTCAAAAGATGAGTGATAATTAATCAAGTAAAAAAACCATGCAAATAATAATTAATCAGGTAAAGCAGTATCCTAGGAAGAAGTATCCTATTGAAAGCCTAATGTGAAGCCCCTAATGTGGGAAGGAACACACTCATTTAAAAAAATGAAAGAAGACCAGGGCAGAGAATGAAGGGAAAGTGGCACAACATGCCAAAGGCCACATCGTAGGAACTGCACAGGCCACTTTAAAGATTTTAATCTTTGTCCCAAGAACAATGAAGAATAACTGGATAGTTTTAAGTAAGCAATGACAGGATCAGATCTGCATTTTAGAAATATCATTCTATATCCTATTTAAAATATAAAAAACATGAGAGATTAGAGGCAAACATAGAAGATGCAGTTGCAAATTAAGATGCAATTACACTGATTTATGAGAAAGGTCCTTGTAACTTAAATAATAGTAGTAGAGTTAGAAAATAGTGAAGAAATTTGAGAGACAGTGAGAAATAGAACTGTGGGAATTTCAGACTCATTGGCTAAATAAAGAAAACAGAAGATTATATGACTTTTAAAATATTCTGCTTAAACAACTCTGGGGCTAGTTGTACCATTCATTAAGAGAAGGTACACAGTTTTGTGGAGAAAATAATGAATTCCATTTAAATATGATGACTTTCTAATAAACAAGTAGAGATGTTAGATATACCAGTTTGGGACTCAAAAGTGTTTGCACTGGAGACATGAATCTGAGAATAAAGAGTCAGATATATTAGGTTATAAAAGAAATCAAATATACACTAGCTTGGTTAAGATGTGTATGTGCATATATGTATGTATGTATATAGCATGTATGTATGTATGTGTGTGTGCATCTATCTATTATCTATCTATCTATCATCATCATCATCATCTATCTACCTATCTATCTACCTATCTATCTATCATCATCATCTATCTACTTTTCATCCATCCATCCCTCCATCCATCTGGATTCTGTTTTCTTACATTACTGGGAAGTCCAATCATAGAGTTGACTTCATGTTATCATTGTATCCTGAGACCCCGACTATTTTATTAGCTGTTTCAATTTAAAAGTAGAGAGGAAAGCTAAATTAAATTAGTTTGAAAACTATGTGAAAGATAAGTTGAACAGCAAGTGTCATTCTGAAGGACAGCTCTGTAAATAACACTTAGCTTCACCACATTTGATTTTTATTAAATTCAGTAAAACATAAGCTTGGCCACATACTAGACAAATCCATTTTCTGTTTGTTTTAAGAGATAGTAGGGGAGATACAGAGACATACTCCCACATGCTCCCTGACCAGTATATACCCGCAACCCCATCTGGGGCCAATGCTCTGCCCATCTAAGGCCATTCTCTCACAACTGAGCTATTTTTAGCATCTGAAGTGGAGGCTCCATGGAGCCACCCTCAGCACCTGGGGCCAATGTGCTCAAACCAATTGAGCCATGGCTGTAAGAGGGGAAGGGGGGGCAGAGAGAGAGAGAGAGAAACAGGGGAGGGGTAGAGAAGCAGATGGTCACTCTCCTGTGTGGTCTGACTGGGAATCAAACCTAGGAGTTGCATACACTGGATCAATGCTCTACTGCTTGGCCAACTGGCCAGGGTGACAAATTCATTTTAACCAAGGCACTTTTCTATTTTTGATATTTTGACCTTGAAACTCACTCCCTTAACTGTATGTTCATGACACCTTCCTTACTCTTCATTCGTTTTTTATCCATTTAATAAGAAACAAGAAAAACAAAGGCCTAAGGACTGCTACAATTCCAATGATTAAACTTCCAATTTACTTACATAAACTTAGTTTATTAACCTTCTTTTGGCTTCTCCAGAGCCTATCTTGGTTTTCTATGACAAGTAACTTCAGTGGCAATCTCAGCATTAAACCAAAATTTCATACCTTCTTGATCTTTCATCGTGTCTACATCTCACTTCCATCACATCATTCTCACCATTTTCCTTCTTCAACCTTCTTGGTGGTCTGAAACTCACTCAGAAAGAGGTGTTTAAGGAAGATAGTGAAGGTGGAATCGTGACATAGATTCTACCCTGTTTGGAATATCCCATGATATAAATTTCCTACTTTAATCATAGGTGATATTGAAGAGGCTACTTTTTTATATATAAAATTAAAAGAAATCAGAGCTGAATTAAAATACCTCTTGAGTGAAGAGGCCTACATCACTTACAAAAGGAAGAAAGTATGTTGGAACAAATATGGGAAAAAGTAATCATGGAGTCAAATACCATGGGAAAAACATAGTATTAGATGAGAGATAATTATAAGATTTTGCAGGACACTGTGGCTTTTGTACAACATCTTCATGAATGATTCTAAGTCTCAGCTTCAATGTCTTTCATTGTATCTAGATCTCAAACACTCCTCTTCCTGACTCTTGATTGGACTTCCTCTCAGAATCCTTACAAGCATTTCAATGATTCTCTCTGCATTCCTGCCTTTCCTGGACCTTCATATTTACACAGGTCTCAACATCTTAGAAAAAAATAAGTCTTAACTTGTTCCTAACTCCTCCTGAGGTATGTCATATTCATTCTTTTTGTTCACTTTCAATTTTGTATTAATGGAGCACACTTTATATTTTTACCCCATTAATGTTTTTTACATTTTAAAGTCATTTTGCCTTCTACTCCTCTTTGAGATATTGTTTTGTGAAGTAAATAAATGCTGACATAATTTCTTTTTCTTTCTTTTTCTTTTGTTTCTTTTTTCCCAATGTTTGTCCATTTCCTCCTTTGATCTCTCTACAGCCCAAAATTTCTTCAACTCTTTCTCTCTGGTTTCATGACCCAGTGTTATTTGGTTTGGAACTACATTTGTGAATCTTTTTCTTCCTTTTAATTTCTGGATTATATTTCCCCTATTGTACACAAATTCTAGAGGTTGAACTCTTCTGTTTTTGTTATTCATATTGCATTTTTTTTCTCTCTCTCTCTCTCTCTCTCTCTCTCTCTCTCTCTCTCTCTGCTAAATCTAACCATTCTTAAGATGATTGCTTTTCCTACTCATTAAATGATGTAATTTTAGTTACCAAGTTAACTACCACATTTACATTTGAAAAAAGCAGTGCTCACACTGAACACCAAAATTACCAACATTCTTAGTATGATTTACAATTTATGATTACGTTTTTATTTAAATCTAGGAAACTGACTTTAAGTAAACTAGGACTCAAGGCCCAGAAATAATACCATATTTCCTTATGTATCAGTACATATCTATGGAGTTGCTGGGAAGCCAGCTGAACTAAAGAGACAGAGCCTGGAAGATGCAAGCATCAGCATGCAACTTTCATTTAAACATGATATAAATTTCAGCAACAATCTAACCTTGGAGAATAATTATTTAAAAAAAAAACACTGAGCTAATAATTCAAATAAGAAAAGGGTAAACATTGATTATAATCAGTGTTGGTGTTAGATATAAACATGTGTAGCAATAATACACAGGGATACCTATATATTAAGCTCTGTGGAAACTACCACCAGAATATCAGTTATTTAATCTGAAAAATGTGCACATTTTATTTTCTCTCTATAAATCCTATTTATCTTTTAAGTATACATTCTGGCATTAATTACTTCCTGACATTTCACTCAATTCTTGCTTTACTCTCAACAATGAATCAATTTTTCATACAGCTGCTTATAATGTTTCGTTGGTATGCCTGTTAATGCAGTTATTGCTAATCATAGTTGGACAGGGTATAGTCACATGTTTATTTGTACATACTACCACTAATTTGTGATGCCCATGAATTAAAGGAGCCTTCCTCCCTTCCTCCTTTCCTCTATCCTTCCATCCCTCTGATCCTCCTTGTCTCCCTCTTTCCTTCCCTCACTCCCTTTATTCATGTTTTCTTGGTACTTCCCACTTGTTTGGTTCATTATAGCTGCTCAGTATCTTACAGGTGTTTAAATTGCATAGTTGCATTTTAAATGATTTCCATTTCATTGCTACCTTAAAAAGCTAATTTCTCAACTCACACAAAAACTAGATACTTCCCTCCCAACTCATATAAGCATTATGTTATTAATAAAGTTTCTATTCTATGTTCAAGGTACTTTTCCTCCCAACAATTTATGATAATGAGTCATAGCTATAATGCCACTACAGGCAGGTCTCAGGGGATCATGCTCCCCACAAGGCAGTGCATTAATTTCACACTGTGGTTCATTAATGGTATTGTTTGTGCCCCTATGAGGTACTTGTGTTGGTAAAATCCTGATGTTTCCTGATTACTCAGCTTGCAATCTATTCCTTGAACAAAAAGTCCTTCTTACTATGTTGTCACAAGGGAAAAAAATGTACAATCATCTTCTATTACCTTACCAATTCTTATTGCACCTGTTTAATTAATTAGTTAATTAATCAAGTCATTCATCTAGCTCCTGCTAGACTAAAACTTGTTAAAGACTTCCTAGGCATAATGTGATAAGCTATGAATGGAATTATCAAAATGGATTCTGTCCGTTGCCATTGTCCTCCAACTCACTATTACCCATTCAAAATATCTTTACTAAGTTCTATTATTTGGAAATTATTTTTCACTATACTATATATTGATTTTGGTAGTTTTAAATAGCTTTTTGTGCTCTTATGCAAGATTCAACATCTACTTTGGATACAAGAAAACTAATTATATTGGGCAAAATAGTTCAACAGCTAAAAAATATTTAATAAGTTCTGTTACGTGCCAAGCACTTTTCTTAGCACCAGAAAGTTAGTGGTGACAAGTGATAAAAAGGGTGCCTACTCTTATGGAGCTCCCTTTGGAAGGATGGCAGAGAAAAACAATTACAAACACATATATCATAACTTTAGGTATTGATGAATGATATCATAAAATAGATTAAAGGCAATGGATTAGAAAATAATACTGGAGGGGATCATGGTACTTAGCTAGAGTCATCAGGAAAACGTACTCTGAGTTGGTGATATTTGAACTGAGACCTGAATAATGAGAAGGAAGTAGTTATATGAAGATCTGGAAACAAAATATTCTGGGCATAGAACTTGAAAATACAAGATCTCTGATGTAGAAAAAAGCATCACTGTTTTCTAAGAATAGAAAAGAGGACAATGTAGCTGAAGTACAATGAAGAAATGGAAGAGTGGTAAGAGATTACTTTGAAGAACTATAGAGAGATCCAATCACCTTGGATTTGTAGGCCATTTCAACCTCAATGTGATATACTAGCCCAGGGAAGGTATAATGATGGCTTTGAATTGAGAAATGCAAATCTTGGTGATTATAATTATTTATATTTTGAAACATAAACACAGTGAATTTGCTGTTAGACTGGAAATGAGTTATAAATAGAGAGGAGTAGAGGGTAAACCCAAAGCTTTTGCTTGAAGAATGCATGGTAGAAATATAATTAAAGTGGAGATATCTGGGGTGGAGCAAGATTTCAAGGTACAGATCAATTTATAATGCCTGTTAGACCATCAAGTTCAGATGTTGAGAAAGCAGCTGAGTAGATAAGTCTGGAGCCCAAGGAAAGTGGGTCCAGTCTGCTGACAATACCTTTCAGAATCAGCAGCAATAGAGATGGCCTTCAAAACCATAGAAAAATGAGAATGTGAAACAAAGAGCATGGGGTAACACTGTGCTTTTCACAAAAACTCCCTCCTCTCTCCTCTTCCCCCTCCTTTTCCCCACCCTCCACCTATCCCCACACCATCCTCCCTGATTTCTCAGCTGGAAGTGATCCTTCTTAAATTGCCCTCAAACTGTCTTTTTCCTGTCTCAGGGGACTCTCATGGCACTGACCAGATGTTGTTTTCTATTACAGTTATGTTTGAACTTGGTTTCTTCTACAAGAGCATCGGACAGGAGTCCCACCTGGTACTAGGCAAAGTGAACAGGAAGTACCAGGCTTAGGTACTTTCTGTTCACTTTGCCTAGAAACGATATGGTATCTCCTTTCCCGATTTCTGCTCTTTCCCCAACATTTTATCCGGCATGCGTTTGATCATTAAACAGGGCCTTTCTTCCCTAAAGCCTTCCCTAGCCCCCACCCCCCAATTTAAATGAGGTTTTGGTACAACTCTA
This sequence comes from Rhynchonycteris naso, assembly GCA_037038555.1. Classification (NCBI taxonomy): domain Eukaryota; kingdom Metazoa; phylum Chordata; class Mammalia; order Chiroptera; family Emballonuridae; genus Rhynchonycteris; species Rhynchonycteris naso. The sequence goes on along the minus strand of CM072995.1, from coordinate 303,822,954 downwards.
TATTTAGGTTGTCCTATGGCAGGAAAGCCATATTGGAAATTTATTATAACAAACAAACAAACACCTATTTTACATTCATGTACATACAGTGGTAGAAAATTAATTAATTATAGATACTTTGCATCTAAATATATATCTATATATTTTCACTGGAGAAAATGAAATTTTTTTAATTCAATATGTATGGTGTGGTACTTTATAGTTGGAAAGACCTTCACCGATATTATGTGAAGAACTCATTAGAGTACTCATGCTAATTTAACTATTAGTATTACTATACTATATATGATAAAAATTAGGAAACATTAAATATTTTATCTAAGTTACAAGATAATAATAGATTTGAGAGTCAAATTAAAAACTCTGTTTATAATTGCAAACTTCCTTTCACTCTAAAACAGTTTATTCAGAAGTCTCACATATTTCATTTTAGCCTTGATTTAACTTTTAATGTTTTCCTTTCCATCACTGCATGTATTAACCAACATTGACAGGCATTTGTACTCATATACTGATTCACATTGTGTGGTAAAATAGGCTGGGTCATTTGGCAAGTGAACTTGACTCAAAGAAACTGCTGAGCTAAATCCAGCCCAATGGGGGCATTTGGAAAGTTCTGGAGTGAGAAGTGAGAAGGGCAGCGATGATAGACCTGTAATATAAAGCTCTATAAACATCTGCTTTCAGTGCTGGACATAAATGTTAAAGACTTAAACTCTTAGAATCAGATCATTGGGTCTTTAAATAAATGTAATAAAGACACCAAGTTGTGGATAAAATAAAGTTTATATCTCAACACCTACTTTTAATATAGTCTCTTTCAATTTTCTTTAATTATATTTAATTTTAAATAATTTTATTCTCAATAGCTATAATTAAAGTGCAAGTGGACAATGAACAAGTTTTTTCTTGTTCAGGCTGTAAGGACTCAGACAAGAACTCAGAATAATGTTCTCTAAATTTCAGTACAAAACTCAATAGCATTCATAAAATATTGACCAAAGTAGTTCCTATATTTTAATAAAGCATATTTGATTTAATAATTAAATATAGCCTAGTGAAAATCAATTTTTAAGGCATATAAAAAACTCCAAATAGAAAACTTTTTCTTTTTCTGACTATTTTTTTAGTTATATAATTTCTCAAGGAAACCTAAATATTTTATTCACTAATATCAAACACATCAAAGAGGAACAAAATCTCTATACTTTATTAATTCACCAAATAAGAGGATTATAATTATAAGTAAATATTCATAAACACATAGTATTAAACTAGCCAGGTCAGAATATGATGTCAGCCACATCCTCAGCTTATTCGATTAGACCTTTAGCTTCTATGAATCTCACTTTCATTATCTGCAAAATGTGAGACAAAAACACCACCTCCACATGGTTATTGCTATAATTAATGTTAAAATACAGAAAGCACTCATAGAAAACAGAAACTAAGTGAAAGGGTCATTGCATAGATAAGATAAAAATTCATAATGCAATGCTCATAGCATCTAGTATAGTACCTAGGTTCCTGAAAAACATTTGTTACATGAATAAATACTAGAAACTGCTAAGTGTGATACTGAAAAGACAACAGAAATTTCAAGTTTTTGTCCACATTTAAAAACAAAACATTCCTCCTTATTTAATTCAACAAGTAGTTATCAATACCTACTCTATATTAGGCATTGTTTTAGGCTCTAGGTATAGTGAATACATGTAATCTTTAGACAAGTTAGTACAGTGGATTGCTGAATGGGAAATTTCCATACACTGGGATGTGTTTAGCAGCACAAAGGACAATATAAATTTGTAGGATGCACACCCAATCTAATTTTGAAAGATTCATTAACACTTCTCAGGGTATGACTGATAGTTAAGCGTCTATACAAAAATAGTGAAGAACCGAGGTGATGAAAGCATAGTATAAATGGAGGGAGTAGTATAAGCACTGGAGAAAGCCTGGTTCATTATGAGTGTATGTGGCCTAGTGAGGAACTTTACACTGTAAATATGCTTGCTGGTTTTCTTCAGTTCCTAACTCACTGACCTCCATGGATCCTGGCCCCAGACAGTCCCTCAGGCACTGTTCTCACTTGCATCTGGGCTCAGCTTTGGTAGATCACTTTCTGATCCTCAGCTCTGTTTGTCATCTACCCATTCAGCTCTGAGGTTGCTACCGCTCTTCCTGACATCTGGCATCAGACCCTCATCCTTCCCTGGCTTCTTTCCTGTGCACTGCTCTCGGCATACAGACAGAGACCCAGCTGTGCAGTGTGAGGATAACAGTGACCACAAGACACCAGTCAAGACTCAGCAGGGAAGAAATAAAGGGTCCTGATGCCCTTCCTTAATAAAATCATTTTTTTGGTTTTTCCTTAATTGAGGAGACATATTTGAAGTTCCTTCTTTATGCCAGACACCATCATAGGTACCAAGGAATCAAAACAACCTGTGCTTCAGGAGATCACTACTCAGCTGGGTAAATCACCTGAAATCAAATGCATAGTGCAGCAAGAAAGGTGCTGATAGAAACGTGCATAGATATGCTAATACCAAGGTGATTCTCATCTTATAGTCTATTTATAAATGCAGGTAAGCTTGACCAGGAGGTGGTGCAGTGGATAGAGCATCAGCCAGGGATACTAAAGATCCAGGCTCAAAACTCCGAGGTTGCCAACTTGATTGCAAGCTCATCTGACTTGAGCATAGCCTCATCTGGCTTTTTGAGTACAGGGTCACCCGTTTGAGTGTGGGATCATAGACATGGTCTCTGGATTGAGCTCAAGGTAGCTGGCTTGAGCCCAAGGTCACTGACTTGAGTAAGGGATCACTGAATTGGCTGGACCAAAAACACACAATGAAGAAAAGAAAACCTCTTCAATAAATGATGCTGGGAAAATTGGAAAGCCACATGTAAAAGGATGAAACTTGACTATTTTTCCCCCTTCACAACAAGTATTCAAAAATGGACCAAAGACCTAAATATAAGATCTGAAACAATAATTTACATAGAAGAAAACATAGGTACTAAGCTCATGGACCTTGGTCATAGAGAACAATATATGAATTTGACCCCAAAGGCAAGGGAAGTAAAGGCAAAAATAAATGAATGGGACTATATCAAACTAAAAAGCTACAGCAAAAGAAACAGACAGCAAAACAAATAGGCAACCAACTAAATGGGAGGTGATATTTGCAAACAAAAGCTGTGATAAAGGGTTAATATCCAGCTTGACCAGGTGGTAGTGCAGTGGATAGGGCATCAGATTGGGATATGGAGGACCCAGGTTCAAAACCCCAAGGTCACTGGCTTGAGCACGGGCTCATCAGCTTGAGCAGGGGTTGCTGGCTTGAGCATGAGAGTATAGACATGACCCCATGGTTGCTGGCTTAAGCCCAAGATCGCTGGCTTGAGCAAGGGATCACTTGCTCTGCTGTAGCCCCCTGATCAGAGCACATGTGAGAAAGCAATAAAGAATTGATGCTTCACATCTCTCTCCCTTCCTGTCTGTCTGTCCCTATCTGTCCCTCTCTCTGACTCTTAAAAAAAAAGGTTAACATCCAAAATATATAAAGAGCTCACAAAGCTCAGCAACAATTCATCAAAAAATCCAATTAAAAAAAGGAGAGAGGACCTGAACAGACACTTCTCCCAAGAAGAAATACAAATGGCCAACAGATGTATGAAAAGATGCTTATCTTCACTAGCTATTAGAGAAATGCAAGTCAAACCTACAATGAGATATCACCTCACACTTGTTAGATTGGCTATTATCAACAAGAGAAGTAATAACAAGTATTAGAGAGGTTGTAGAGCAGTGGTTCTTAACCTGAGTTCTATCGAACCCTAGGGGTTTGATGAGTTGGTCTCAGGGGTTCGGAGAAGCCTCTGCCACGGAGGCCAGAATAAAGTAATACCGTCATTTGTTGTGAGTTCATGCACTTTGTTGGTTTTGTCCTTTGAGCATGGCTCATTTTGTGAACCAGTAAAAGAACATATACCTATGTCTTGAATTTGGGAAAAAAAAAAACCCATATTTTATTTATCACTAAAGAAGGGTTCGGTGAATGCGCATATAAAACTGCTGGGTTAGGTACCTCAAAAAAGGTTAAGAACCACTGTTGTGGTTCTTAAAAAATTAAGAACTACCATATGACCCAGCAATTTCTCTACTGGGTATCTACCCCCCAAACTCAAAAACAGTGATAAGTAAAGACACTTGCATCCCCATGTTCATCACAGCATTGTTCACAGTGGCCAAGATATGGAAACAACCAAATTGTCCCTCGAAAGAGGACTGGATAAAGAAGATGTGGTCCATATATACAGTGGAATACTATTTAGTGATAAGAAATGATGACATAGTGATATTTACAATAACATGGATGTACCTTGAGAACATTATACTGAGTGAAACAAGTATATCAGAAAGAAATAAGAACTGTATGATTTTACACATAGGTGGGATATAAAACTGAGACTCATGGACATAGATAAAAGTGAAGTGGTTACTAGGGGGAGGAATATGGGGGAGGTGAAGGGGTGGGATGAAGGGTGGAAAGAGGGACAAATATAAGGTGACAAAATGATTTGACTTTGGGTGGTGGGTATACAACATAAACAACAGTTCAAATGCTATAGAAATGTTTACCTGAAACCTATGTACTCTTATTGATCAATGTTACCCTGTTTAAGTTAACTCTTTAAATAAAATTAAAAGAATAAACAAATGGAGGTAAATGAGTACAGTTGAGCATACATAATAGAAATACAGCCTGACCAGGCGGTGGTGCAGTGGATAGAGAGTCGGGCTGGGATGCGGAAGACCCAGGTTTGAGACCCCGAGCTCACCAGCTTGAGCGCAGGACCATCTGGCTTGAGCAAAAGCTCACCAGCTTGGACCCAAGGTCGCTGGCTCCAGCAAGGGGTTGCTTGGTCTGCTGAAGGCCTGCGGTCAAGGCACATGTGAGAAAGCAGTCAATGAACAACTAAGGTGTTGAGACGGCAACGAAAAACTACTGATTGATGCTTCTCACCCCTCTTCATTCCTGTCTGTCTGTCCCTATCTATCCCTCTCTCTGACTCTCTCTCTGTCCCTGTAAAAAAAAAAAAAAAAAAAAAAAGAAATGCACCTACCAGACATCACAAAGTTTTATTTTTCATTTCATTTATTAATAAATCAGCCTTTTTATATAATAGAATTGGTTTTAGAGTATGACATTTAGAATTTCTTGACCCTGGATTTTAGATACATGATTTAGAACATTTGATTCTAACTTAATAGCTCAGATTTTGTTTTCTGAACTGAGCTCAATCTATTCTTTGGGAGAAGAAAAATCCCATCATTGTGGGAAGGCATACTATAAACCTTGAACAAAGAAAGTGATATAATGGAATAGGTTCATTCATTAAAGTTGGATATTATATGCAATTCTCCAATGGCATTTTTATCCATGATGCTTTATGTGCTTAAAAAGATAAATTCTAGAATGAAGCACAATTTTATTTAAAAGAAACAGCTCCTAATTCCCATAACTTGTCATGGTTTGGCTTTAATAGATAAATGACTAAATTTCTGTTTTAGATTTGATGCCATACTAGGTACTGAGGCAACTAAAATGAATGGCAGGGTCCTTGTCCTCAAGGGGTTGCCACTCTAGTCACAGAGATGCAGGTTGTTCTGATACGGTGCGGTGAAGAGCTCTGCTGTAGCTGGTGGGTCTGGGGTGAGAGGGGCTTTGGACATGTTCCAGGTCAGATGTACAGCCTGAACTGAGCTGTGTAAGCAAATTTTACAATCAACGACTTCACATTTAGTTTTGAGCTCACATCTTTATTCATTTCTCCACTCAGTTATTTAGGTTTAGCTTTACAAATGAAACTTAAATATGTGGAGTTTGGAAGAGAACCAATTTGAAAGCAACACCCCCCCACACCCCCCCCCACACACACACACATCCTTATTCAGACAACAGTATGGTGATTAGTAGAGGGAAAGGGGCTGGGGGCAGATTAAAAGATAAAGAGGGTAGGGGAGGATAAATGGTGATGGAGGGAGACTTGACTTGGAGTGGTGAACACACAGTACCATATTGTATACAGAATATATACTATAGAATTATACACCTGAAGCCTATATAATTTTATTAGCCAATGTCCCTCCAATAAATTCAATAAAAGAGAAAAACTTAAAGCAGCATTTAGAGGAGCTTACTTAAACTGTTATGTGCAGGTTGTAGAACACAGAGGACCCCACCCTTTTGGTTCTTCTTAAACAACTAGCCAGTGACAGGAGGAGAGTTAAAACTGTGCTGCAGTTCTGCAGATTGCCTGGGGTGAGGGTGGAAGAGAGGAGGCTGAGGAGAGCAGCAGAAAAGTGGTACAGGAGAGGATAATATGCTTCTAATAAAGGAAATAGGGGCTTGAGTCAAATCCTACTGTGACCTTTATTTGTCTCCCTATTACTATAAACATATTTTAATTACTATACTTATTTATGTAGTCATTTTTCTATATTCCTAAGAATGATAAGGTGTCATAATGGGGCAGGATAGTAATAAGCTAGGAACATTCTTTCGCAAGTAATATAGGGAAACTGAGACAGACAGCTGAAAAAACTGGCTAAGCAATTTACAGCCAGATACAGGTCACCTCTCCAGAGATGACTTCTAGGCCTCAGTTGTATTTCAGCTCCAGCTATGATGACTAATGACCCCGTCCTGGGGCTGACCAATCAGTAGAGACCATGACTGTGGAAAGGCACACGTGGAAAAACTGATGAATATTCTATTGAAATCCTCAGCCAAACTCCCAGTTTTTAAAACCCCTCAAAATAAAATACCCAGCTCATTCTCTGTCTTGGGAGCATGCCCAAACATCTGCCTCTCCTCTTCCAGTTCCCCTCTTCCCACTATGCCACCCCTCTGCCACACACACATGCATCTCCTAAACTCCAAGGGTCCCCACAAGACTTGCAACCAGGGGAGCAATGGGCAGCAGCACCTTGTCCCAGGCTAACCCTATGAACCTGTCTCCAAGGCCCCTTTTCTCTGACTTCCCAGTATAGGCTCATTTCTTTCCTGGAAGGTTTCTAGAGAGCCAAGGCAGCCCCACCCAGACTCTTTTCTGTTGCTCTTTCTATTCTGGGCCCTTCCTTGTTTCACTGTCTCCAGTTTTAATAAAAATATTCTCAAAATTGCCTGGACTCATGTTGTGAATTTTTTTCTGCATGAGATCAAGGCCCACACACTACTGGCTGGCTCTGGGCAGACCCAAAGGGTCAGGTCTTTTTTCTGGGAACAATAATTTTTCAGTTTGGTATTTCAAAAGAATAATAGTTATTTGCTCAGCCATGTAGGAACACATGAGAGTGATCTTATTGGAAGTCAAAAAGCTTTATCTGTGAAGTCAAAGTAACTAGAAATATGGCTACACGTACAAAAGATTTTATAATGTCAACCACTTACTGCTATATTGGTGATTACTTTATGCCTCCTGACCATTCTCTCCAACTATTCTCTGCTATGTCTACCCACTGAAATCTGGATATTTTAGAAACACTTCAATCTCAACATCTGGATTTATTTGTTTTCCACTCTTCCGCATTGTGTTGTCTTTCCTAATACTGGTAATAGAACTTCCTACCCACCTAGCTGTTTAAACTAGAACTTTAGGAGTTATTCAAAGTTCTTACCTTCTCTTTTACTGTCATGACTATGTACTCCCAATGAATTGAAATTTAATCCTGACCAAGTCCTGTCATTCTTTCATAAATATTCCTCAAATAAGACTCTTCATTCCACTTATTCTTTTTAGACAAGAATATTATCTTCCCTTTTATGACAGCATGGACATACCTGGAGAGCATTATGCTAAGTGAAATAAGCCAGTCAGAGAAAGACGAGTTCCACATGATTTCACTCATATGTGAAATCTAATAAACAAATTTAACTGATTTACAAAATGGAGATAGACATAGACATGGATACGTGGAACAGACTGACAGTTGTCAGAGGGGAGGGGTTGGGGGGCTGGATAATAGATGATAAAGAGCTTAAGCAAAAAAACCCCCAGCATATATATATAAAACATGTAAACACAGACAACAGTGTAGTGATAGCCTGAAGGATAGGGGATGGGGGTTAGGTGGAGGTGGACAAAAGGGGTATAAAATAAAGATGAAATAGACTTTGCTTGGGGTGATGAGCACAAGGTACAGTGAACAGATGATGTTTATTGAGTTTCACACCTGAATCTGTACCTCAACATTCCAATTAAAAATAAAAAAAAAAAGTTGAAAAGAGTATTATAGCAGCTTACAACCTATTTTCTGGTTCCACAATGAACTTTTTATAATGTAATTGATGATATCACCCTCCAGCTTGTGGGAGCTATAATCAATTACGTACTTAATGTTACCCATGGTGTGCATCATAATCTGTTCCCAGTCTCACTCAGTCCTTACCTGCCATAGCTCTCCTCAAAGGTATATTCTGCTCTGGAAATACTGGAAGCCCTGCACTGTTTTCTTTTGTCTCTGAATAATTTCTGTGAAAGTCCTCAATGTTCAACTCAATTCTGATCCCATTTAAGAAATTTTCCTAGACCTCGGGCTAGTTAGAGAACCTTTCCTATCCTATGATAGCCTACACAGTCTAATAATTTCTTTTCTTGACCTGTCCTGCCTATGGGCTTTGTAAGGGCAAGAGTAATGATTTTTTTGTCTTTGTCTCTAGCATCTTCTACTGGGTTTTGTATGTATACTCAATAAAAGCTCTTTGAATATATTAAGATATGAACACATGAATGGACAAATGAGTAAATAAATGAATTGGATTATGATTAGCTACAGAATAAACTTCACCTAAAAATAATGCTGAATTAACAAGCCTGACTTTCATACAAGTCCCTTAGGCCATTCAAAAGTCCCACGCTGATGGTCCCTGTGACCTCTAATGAGTCACTTAGTCTCTCATCTGTAAAGCTTAATTAGTACTTTGGCAGTAAGTACAATCTCTTAAAATGCTAGGTGTTAAATTCATTGTTTTAGAAATACTATCACACTTGTATTCATTTGAAATAAATCTATAAGATATGTAACGACACTGCCTTTTCAATGAAAAATGCTATATTCCTTCTTGCCTGATCTATACTTAGTGGAACCTGGCTCCCAGTTGCTCCTGAAGATGCCTCAGCTTTAAACATGAAAGTGTTACCATTTCTGAGATGCCAAGTTTCCTCTTAATTCTAGGGCAACCTTTCATGATGGTTGCACCTGGGGGTTGGTATAGGGTGCATAATTACAGTGAATGGGAGGAGAGGTAAAACGGGCAATTTTCCTAATGGAAACAGTGGCTCACTGTCAGTCAGAAACTTCAGTTTCCCCACAGGGCCTGAGTAGTCTACTGCAGAGGTGAGAGAAAGGATTTTATATCTTCTACAGCTTTTACCCAACTGGAGTATTTAAGAATGTATAGATAAAAAACAAGTTTAAAGCTCCACACAAAGATAAAATGACATAGAAGCAATTCAATTCAATTCAATTCATTTAACAAAAATCTTTTCGAGGCCCTACTCTTTGCAACAGAGTACGTTAGGTTTTGTGGGAGGTACACAAATCCCTGTTGTAAAGCCAGTATCCAGGGTCACCATCACAACCACCTGGCTCATGCAGGTTCGCATTAGATTCAAACAGACAGTAATGAAAAAATGGAGCCAAAAACTGGTGAGCCATCAGCTTTAATCCTAGCTTGCACCCAGCGGGCAAGTAAAAACACACACTGGGCTCCAAAACCCACTCATTCAGTGCTCACAAAGCTACTGACTTATCCGAGTTTCCTAGCTCAAAGGTTTCTAGCTCACCAGACTTATTCACCTCTGTTTCCCATCTCCTTCTCTCTGCACAAACTCTGCACAAACTGGCTTCTTCCTCAGCACTCTGCCATCTTGGCTGCTTCTTCTCTCCTCCATGTGGCCTTAATCTGCTCTCCTCTCTAATGCTAACCTCAGGAACCGAGAGAGCGAGTAAGCTCCGGGTCTGCTCCACTTTATAGTGTAGAAATCAAAACCTTTAATCCAATCTACAAACAAGGGAGTCTCTGATACAAAGTCACTTATCTGAGGCATAATGAGAGGATTCCTCATGGTGCACCACCCCACATCATCCAATCAGTCAAGGGTGTGGGGAAAAGCTTACTCTTAAAAACTAAGCCTTAGGCTATAACGACTGGGGCCTGCTCACAGCCTGTCCCCCAACACACATTAATATCAACAAACTTCCATGTGGGCAGCGCCATCTTTAACAAAGTGAGCATAATATATTTTATCTGCCCAACACTGTAGTTTCACATGGGTAATAGTAAAACATGCCACTAACATAAATAAACCTGTTATAAAGGCTAGTATGGAAAGTATTGTGGGGATAGAAAAAAAAAAGGGTGATTTCTGGGAAAAGTTTAAAGAAGAATGAGAATCTAGGGGTCTGGATTGGCTCCTGAACTGCACCCCTTATCTTTGTCCAATCTGAAAAAGCTGACTGAGTGACAGTGTAAGGGAAAGTATCACCATAATTCATGATGACACTAGGCTGGGTGACTAGCCAAATGAAAAGTCAACTGGGCTTCTTGAAACTGAATCCTGAAACTAGGCAGACTTAGCTACTCAATATGGAAGTAGTGGTCTGGACATACCTCTTCACATGGACAGGCTGCACATATAAACCCTAGCAGCTCAGGACAGCTCTTCCTTTAAAAGAAGGACTACTCCCCACAGAAAAAGAGCAAAGAGGATCTAATTCTAGTTATTCTTTCCAAATTTACCAATCAGAGAAGTCACTCTGCCTCCTCAGAGAGAGGCCCAGAGCCACAATAATTAAGTTCCTTCATAGAAAGAAACTATTAGGGGAAGGGAAGAAACATTACCAACATATGATAAGATTTGAGTGGTGAAAGAGAGGGAAAAAGTATCAGGTGGGGAAACAGCTGAATGTGAAGTTTTAAGCAAGCTTGAGGAGGTAGAATACATAAGGATTAAGAGCACTCTCTTGAGTGAAACAGACAAGGGTTTAATCCTCACTCTTTGTTGATTTACACAAGTCACCTAAATTCTCTGACACTTGCTTTCCTCATCTTTGAGTTGGGGATAATAGTATCAGTTAGGTTTCAGTTCAGGTCTCCTTTAAATCCAGAGCCCCTTTAAAACTCAAATTCCCCTCACCCAACTTTCCACTAGTGCTCAAAACATAATATTCTTATCCCCCACTGTGAAGTTGCAATTAATTTGCTTGCTATTCCCTCTCTTAATGGCTTCCTGACCTTTACTTTGAAATGTAGTAAAAAGTGTACCTTTGCAGGAATGTCAGGGAAAGCTTACATTGAGGAGAGTCCTGACCATTAGAGAAGTTTAAATCACAATAGTTTGTGAAAGCATAGCCACAGGGTCAGAGTTGCCAGGTCCCAGCTGTTTTTGGGAGATTCCTGACCTCAGCTGTTTTCAAAATTTACCAAGGACACCAGATAGGACCAAACTGATTAGGCCTGTGCTGCATCAGAAAAAACAACAACTTACAGAGAAGATATTTCTGCAGCTGAATCCCCCTCCTCCTGCTCATCAAGTCAGTAACCAAAGCCACAACCCCTGATATGCTAATCTGAGCACATACAGGGGCAGACAATACCATGACAGCAAATGTCTGTGGCAATCCCTATATCTAATACTCTCTCCTGCAGCTCGAGGCTGACACCCTTTGCTGGTCTCAGCCCACTTGCACCCAGGCACTTTTAAAATAAACTTTCATTTTGAAAACACTAGTCTCATATTTTTGGTTTGGCCTGTGGCTTCTGCCTTTCACTATCCATTTCACCTTCTCAAGAAATAGTAGCTATGATGATTTCTACTACCAGCGTGACTAGACAAGAGATAGGTATGTTGAATAGTCAGACAGTTTCCTTCACAAAATGATTTTGGGAGTTTGAATTTTATTAAATAATCTATTTCTTTCTGATTGATCAGCTTAGTGAGATCAAACTGCTGTGCATTGGGTTTTCCCAAAGTGAATTAAACTTATTTAACACATTTACTCTACTACATTGCTGTAATGGTATAGGAAAAGTCTTGTATAGATTTGTGGGGCAGAAGAGAAGAATATCACAGTCAGGTACAATAATAAATAGCACAAAAAAACTATAGCAATAAGTGCAAGGAAGTGACAAAGTTTGAATGAAGTGGTATAAATTTAAATGCAGACTGCCAAAGGTCACAAAGGTGAAAAGAACACTGGGCATAATTTCAATGTCCAGTTCCATCCTTCTTAGAGTATCTACCTTTTTGATGGAATCAGGCTAATGATGCTGAACAAGCTTTAAAGCTTAAACTGAACCAGCAAGGCTTCAGGGTTTTAAATGCCTTTAAATGCCCAAACAGAAGACCATCCTGACCATATAGCTGGGAATTATTCAGAAATGTACTTTTTTGGTCTTTTAGAAAGCAATGTTGTATTTTTCTTTTATTATATAAATATGAATGTTTATGTCTATTAAATAATCTTAAGCTGTTAATTATACATGACTATAGGGACAGATAAAATATTTCTCCTGTGGGTGTATGTACTACTAGGGCATATATGCTTAAGGTCATCTATCACCAGGCCTTTTTGTTGAAGACTAAGTGAAAACTGGGATCTTTAAATGGAAATATTTTTAAGCTACCTGATGAAGTACCTGCTCTCTTAAATGAGCTCTGAACTTAACCGCATAAACCTTGGCTTTCTGCCAGTGTAATGGCTGAGCCCAGAGAGATAAGTTATGTGTCTGGATCAAAGCCTATAGAATAATTGGGAGGAATTATTTACAGCCACCTAAGTGTGACATCTGACAGGCAGAAAGAAGATAGCAAAAATCTTGCATGCCTCTTAATTTTCACCAAATATATTTTCAAAAGGAGGCCAAAAGGACTTGTTTGATTACAGTTTAACAACCTCTAGAAATGATTATGTAACACATAGGAATGATTTATCTTTTTAAAATGTACAGTTCTTAGATGTTGAAAAAAATTACGGCTTGACTGCTCCTTAACTCAGCCATTTTCCAAATATGTACCTCCATTATTTCTATAATACAGCTGTCCTACCTGCTTTCTAAGACAAAATGCTGAGGTTCACTAAGAAGAAACCTTTCATACAATAGCATATTTATACTTTGTGTGATCATATACTGCTTTGGAAGTTTTCAGGTCAGTACTTATAAGAAATAGTATGGTATTTTTTATTTTTAGGAATTCAGATCACAAGTAATTCTATATTTCCCATTACCAAAGAAACATTGAAATGATTCTATCATGATGACTTACATTAACCTTCTTTTTAATAGTTTAATTTTTCCTGGTGAGGTTTTTCTTTATCTTTCAATTACAGTGGTCCTAAAAGAATCGATATAATATAGTTTCCAAGAAATCAACACACATCTTTGGTAGTTATATTACTATATTGGTTGATAATGACAGACAATTTAGATATTAAACTACTCATAATTATTTCCACTTAAACGTGGGATATATAGTTTAGGTGAAATGGTAATTTGTTAGACAGCACTCGGGTGTTCCAACTCAGAAACACCTGCATTTGTTGATGGCATTAGATATTTGATGATGGAGTCCTGCTGGGAAAATTATATGACATTTCTTGAGTTTCAGTTCATTCCTAGGTAAAATGGGTTTTATAAAATGGCACCTACCTCCTAGAAAGATTGATTGTAAAGATTAAATGGGATAATGTACGTAAAGTGCTGGCACGAAATTTGACATGCACTAAGCTCTTAAGAGGAATTTGGAGTTATTACCTTTGAATGAAAGAAATAGAAGAAATCTTTGAACTATAGCAAATTTATGCCTAAACTCTAAAGATCATGGTTAAATTTCATGTCAGACCATTATATAATTCTAAAAGATTCTGAAAAAGGTGATACCATATCTTCCTATTTACGATTTTCCTTTAAACTATTTTTTCTCCTAAGTCTTCAGGCTGCAGTTTTAGCACTTGCTCTCTTTTCCATTATTTCTGGATTGGCACAGGAGCTGATTTAGCATATAATTTATGTCTCGTGTGTATACAGCATGTAGTGTATATAATTGCTATATATAGTATGTTTATAAAATGCTCATTATGGAATCAAATTCTAAGTCAGCAGTTCTCTTTCTAATGCAGCTGTATCCAAATGATGCTTTCCCTGGGAAAGAAAATATTTTATTCCCGTCCACCCCTCAAGGCCACATGAAGCCAGGAATGTGAAAAGGAGCTGACACAAGGCAGTTTTTCTGTAAGGGAGAGCTGCTTTTTCCTGGCAGGAATTGCCAGAGGACCCTTGTGTTTGGTTCTGTCATTAAGAATTGATGTGTTTTTGTATGAATTCCCAGAGGAGCATTCATGTTTTGTGACTCCCTGTGAGGATTAGGAGAGTGCTTTGCAAGTGCCCACTCAATACTCATTTGTTAACAACAGTAAAATACAATAAATGGATAACGGTAACAGCCGTGCAAAGTCATGTTCCCTTTTCCAACTGTGTGGTACAGTGTGCAAGTGAAGCAATGAGGTACACAATCTAGCAGAACCTTCTGACCTCAGATCTATGGACTGCATAAATGCCATGTGAATTAAAATTTACATGGATGAAAGTGACCTACAAAATGCATGCAGAACTGTGAGTCAGTGTAAAGAGCTTCTGTTTGAACAGAGGTTTTATAATTCATCAATTTCTTACAGGAACCACAACTCAAAACTTAAGAACTGGATTGAAGAACAAGGTTTTAAATTCATAGAATTATCTTAGTATGCAAGTAAACTCATGAATATCTAATTGCATTTTTCCTGGAAATGTTTGTATGCATCTATCTTGGCACTATTTCCATTTAGTTGTGCTAACCATAAACCTAGAAAGTCATCCTAGACATCTTCTTTCCCATATGGAATACAGTGTCAAGTGCTGTGTTATTCTCTAAGTATTTTTCAAATCCATCCACTTTTCTCCAGCTCTACCAACTGCAGCCAGTCAGGCTATCATCACCATTTATCAGAATGACTGTGATAGCCCTGTAACTATCATTACCCAGTCTTGTCCCCAGTCAATCCATTTTCCACAGGGAAGCAAGGGGACACAAATCATATTACATCCTTCCATGTGAGATCTCTCAGGGTTAAGATAAAAGTCCTGAACCTAACCTTGCATGATCTAGTCCTCGCTCACCCCTGAGCCCCACTATGCTGTACAGTCCCATTTGTTTTCTCCAGGCAGAATAGCTTTCCTCTAATCCTTCACATGTGGTATGCCCTTTTTTGCCAAAGGGTCTCACTCAGCATTGAATACTTGCCTTGAATGTTTTAAAAAATTTTCTTCATCTAATTAACTCCATTAATGTTTTATATCTCAATGCAGTAGATATGACCTTAGCAAAATCTTCCATGACCTCCATGATTAGATTAATACCAATACGCACACTCATGGACCCACATTTTTCTATTTCAGAGCACTTATCACAATTGAAAGTTTTTACATACTTTGTGATAGTTTGATAAATGTGAATCCTTGCAAGTATACTTCAGGCTCCATGAAGGCAAGTACTCTTGAATTTCCAAGGTTTGGCATTGTGCCTGGTACAAAGGAGAAATCAGTAAGTATTTGCTCAGTGAATGAATGCTTTGTAGTATTGAAATATAGGGATCTTAGAAGTAGAAATTATAAATTACAGCGGATTAAACAAATTGAAGGGTTTTTAACCATTTGCTTTAAGATAAAATACTCTCTCCATTCATTTCTAACTATGTGGTTTGGATGTCTGTAAGCTGCCATATTCTAGAAATAGTTAAAACCTACACAGAAACTACTGTTATTTCAAGTTTACAGGTGCAGAAAACCAAGGCTTAGTAACAACAACCAGATAAACCATTTCTCCTATATGTTAGTTTTTAGTTCTGAAAAAAATGAAAGTGTTTTATTAGTTCTTCTCTGAGGGCCATTCTTGATTATGACTTTTAAAAGATTTTGGGATGACACTTGGTGCACTTTGAGGTAGTCATTTTTTATATTCATCAGGTCATTTGTTAGAAAGACTGAGGCATGTAGATAGAAACAAAGGCTCTGAAACTTCACTGAAGCAAATTTTAAGAAGATAAATAAAATAACCCTTTGTAGAATCAGACCTCAAGCAAGGTCTAGAGTTACCAAACTTGCCTCAGTTCCTGTGCCTTATCCCCCTCAGTATAATCCTTTCAAAGATGTACAGTGGTGGCTATGGAGTGCCCTGAAGATTGCTGTTAATGACAAAGACATTTATTCTCTCAGCTGCCAGGAGTGTGGACTGCTGACAACTCACAACTGAGCCCCTATCCAGTAAGTCACCTCAGCCAAAAGAGCTTGGAAGCTGCCTCACTCTAGGCCCTCAACATCCATGAGAGCATCTTGCTTCCAGTGTGGATGTACAAAGGTTGACCCTCTTACTTCAAGTGGGGACAATTCTGAAGACTGAAGTACCATTCTACTGTAGAATAAAAAAGTGATACATTCTGGATCAAGTGTGAGCAAGGCCAGTGAGCACTCATATGCTGCAAAAGTAGAGATTCCATATCCCTTGTCATTCACTACTGTTAAATCAATAATTCTCCAAGAACCAACTCCATGACTATGTGGGGAGTTTATTATGACCCAATGATAGAGAGAAAAAAGCTAAGCTTGATTAATACACAAGCTACTTTATGGGTATAAGGAAAAACTGGGTTCTTGCCAAACCATAGACCTTCTCATGGTGGCCCTGGAAAAGAGAGGTGCTAGAAAATCTTCACAGTGGGCAGAACTTTGGTAGAAGAAAAGTGGCTGGAAATAGAATATTTATAGATTACTTGATAGCATTAATGACTGATTAATTAGAAGCTGCAAGGGAAAAAATGGGGAAATTAGAAGCAACAAGGAGGTCTGGGGGAAATACATGTGTATGAATCACCTATGGGTGTAAAAAGAGCTTTGTGTTACATATAGTTCATCAGAGAGCATCCACTGCACAGGGGACACCAACCAACCACTTGATATCATCCATTCTTTATCAGTGGCTATTCCATTGATGGCAAAACAGGCTCAAGAAGAGAGTGGCCATGGTGGCATGTTGTCTGTGTTGTACTTCATCCACCTTGAAAGGAGCAACAATTTATTTTGACTTATATCAACATACGTTCCATATAAGGACTTATCATTCCTGTCTACAGGGCCTCAGCCAGCATCACTGAATGAAGGCTCACAGAGTGTTTGGTTTACCAACATGGGATCCTGCATACTGTTGCAATAGACCATGGGACTCACTTATGAGCCAAGGAGGTATGCAGCGGTTTACTGTTCGATCACATAGTGCACATTACAGAAGCTGCCAGCCTTATAGAGTAAAAGCACAGCATCTTGAAGAAACAACTGAGGTATAAGCTTGGGTGCAATACTCTGCAAAGATGAGATGCCATTCTCTAAGATTCAGTAAACATCGTTAATCAGTAAAGGATTTCTGTGTTCCCAATAGGTTGAATATATTCAACAACAAAGCAGGTCAGCAACCAAGCAGTAAAACTATTAGTGGTTCTACTTAACATCACTCCAAGTGTCTCACTTGAGGGTATTTATGTTTTCCATCATCATACATTTAGGCTTTTTGAGTCCAGATGTCTTAGTTCCCAAATGGGAACAGAGCAGGGGACACAGCACATATTCCAATAAACTTTTAGCTTTTGATGTCACTCAGTCACTTTAGGCTTCTTGGGTGAGGAGATCAGCAAGCAAGAAAAAGAACCACTATGCTGGCAGGAATAACTGACCCAATTATTAGGAAGAGAAGAGATGTCAATGCATCATGGCCATAATGATAGGGAAGATTATAAATGCTACTTGGGTGAATCACTGGAGTGTCTTTTGGTACCCCCCTGCCCCAGCATGGCAGAAATTATCAAGTTCAATAGCCACGGTATCTGGAGGACATGGTGATTTGCCAATAGTGCTTGTCAAGAGTGAGGGAATTCTAGAAAAGATAGTAGAGGAAGGTAAGGGTAACAGTAGCATCAGGAAAGGACTCAAGGTCAGCTTCAGAGGTGGAGTCTATAGTTTGTTCCATCAACCTTTTTTTTTTTTTTTTTTTGTGTGTGTGTGTGTGTGTGTGTGTATGCTTCTTTGAGAAAAAGACCAATCAAAATCTTGGAACAGGTATTCCTAGTAAACTCAGTATATGAAGTAACTAGATCGAAATATTGCAGACACTAGAGTGTGGTAGATACAAGAAGGCTGCCTTGTCTGAGGTACTCTCCATCCATAGGAGGAAACTTCTGATTCTAAGGTATAGAGGAGCCAACTGATTTAAAAGGAGGCAACCCTGAGTATTTATGTAGCTCAAGAATCCTAAAGGATCAGGGAAAGTTCTCTGTTGCAACTGTCTCACAGGTCAGCTTCTCTTTCTGTTAGTCCTTTGCTTATTCTCAATAGGTGCTGTTATCAAGAACACTCTCTGGTAAAGCTCATGCATGCAAGTTGCATGTCCTCAGTATCTCTTACCTGGACACTCAGCTTATGATATTGTGTTATGACTCCAAAAGGAAATTCAGCTACTCTTTGATATTTGGTGTTCACTTGGTTTTATGGGGAGGTGATGTGTACGTGAAGATAACTAAAAAGATACTTTTGGATTATTTAATAGAGTCGAAAAGCATATTACTCATTGAATTAACATTCATTAGTAAGGTATTATTGCCTAAATTATGTTCCCTATTCCCATTCATATGTTGAAGTCTTAACTCCCCAGTAACTAAGAATATAATGACTGTATTTGAAGATTAGGTCTTTAAAGAGGAAATTAAGGTTAAATGAAGTCATAAGTACATGTTGGAGGAGCCAATCCAATAGGACTGGTACCTTATAAGAAGAGATTAGGACACACAGAGAGAGACACTAGAGGGCAATGATGTGAAGAAGCAACAGGAATGAGGCATCAGCAAGCAGAGAAGAGAAGCCTCAAAGAAAATCAACTGTGCTGCCACCTTGATCTTGGACTTGCAGCCTCCATAACAGCGGGGAAAAAACATTGCCGTTGCTTAAGCCACCCAGCTTGTGGTATTTTGTTACAGTAGCCCTAGTAAACTAACACATAAGAATGTTAGACATTGGGGGATTTTAAATCTTTTTTTACTTGGTTGCACATTTTCTCAAGATGGTCAATACAAAATGAAGAATTTGGTCTAAAATCTTGTCACATTTAAACTATGAATCTTTGGTGCATGTCTGTAACCAGAAAAAGGTCTGGGTCCTCTCTCTATAAAGCTCCTCCTTATGCTCTGCTGTATTCTCCCACGGAATAGTCAAGATTCTTAAGGAAAATATTTAAAGTTAGAGAGAAGCCTCTGTTCACACACACAGTATTTCCTATTTATTTAATATTACACTAAAGAATTATAATTTTTAAAGAAATTTATCACATTGTGATAGGGTTAGATACCTAAAGGATGGCATAGGGAAATCTAGTATTACCTTAAAACACCGAATTTCCAATCTGTGATTACAGTGGGATTTTAGACAGGCAAAGCAAAGTCCAGTTAAGAGTTTTTATTTTGAAATAAAAGGCTGGGCAAAGAAAAATAAAGTTATATGCACCCCTATGGGCCCCTTGTAATATCTGTAGTTTCTCATATCCTGGTTCTTTGCTTTCATCAGTGAGAAGTGGAATGGATGAAATTTTAATAATTAAAATAGTAATACAACAATAATTACAATACAATCATACAACATCTAACATTTATGAGCAATTACCATGGGGTGGCTAAGGTCTTAATAACTTTATATGAATCACCTCATTAACCTTTGCAATAACCCAAATATACCTGTCAGTCCATTTTGGCTGCTATAACAAAATATCATAGATTGGGCAGCTTAAACAACAAACATTTATTTCTTATTGTCTTGAACATGGAAAGTTCAAAATCAAGGTACCAGCAGATTCTTTTTATCTAGTGAGGGGTTGCTTCCTGTTTTTCAGAGAGCTTTCTTCTTACATCCTCACATGGCTTTTTCTTGTGCATGTATGTGGAAAGATAGAGATATATGACTTTTCTTTTTTTTTATAAGGGCAATAACTCCATCATGAGAGCCCCACTTTCATGATCCAATTTAATATTAATTATGTCCCAAAAGCATTACCTCAAATACCAACAACATTTTAGGGATTTAAGGCTTCAAGTATGAATTTGCTATGGATACAAGCATTTGTTCAATAGTAATGTACATTTGAAGAAAACTGATAGTAAAAGTAGTTAAGGACATTACCCTAGATCCTGTTTTTAAGTCCAAAACTTATTCTATACTGTGCTTATTTTTATACACAGAACACCATATCTTCTCTACATAAACCATCAGCAAAGGACAGGGACTATTGCATATTCCAATCTCAAAGAAATTCAAAGATGCTTCTGGCAAATAAATAAATAAATAACAATAAAATGCCCAGTATATAAAAGGAACTGAATATTTTCAAAAGTATTTCATCATCTCTGAAACTGTTAGAAAGATTAAATGGACCCAACAGAAAAAGTGAATGAGTGACTCTGCCTGATCCTTTTGCTCTTTTTTCCATCCTACCATTTAGTTCTTAACTAAGATATGAATCTAGTCTACATGCCAATTTCTGCTCTTGGTGCTGGGATGCAAAAGTACACAAGACAGACACAACCTATTGAACTCACAAAACTTTTTATTTTCTTTATATCTCTCTGATTTTTCTATTCTCTCCTAACTACCTTTTTCCAAGGAGAAAAATGTGGCATAATTTAGGAGACCTTGTCTACTCTGAGTCAGGGGAATGCATATGTGGTCTCACTTTCGTTTGTTATAGAGCTCTTCCTCTCTTTTTACCCTGAATTTGCAATTTGTTTTCATGTTTTATATTTTTTCTATTTCTAGCATCAACATAAACTTATTACAAAATATACTGTGTCCCAGAGGTACCAAATTATACCTATAAGTACATTAAAAAAACTATACTGATGTATTTTAGGTTAGACAGATAATATAGTTACCAACCACACACCCTAAAAGAAGGTCTCATCTTCCACCTATGTCTAGCATGGGGATTGGATGAGATTGACAGTGCTTCCTTCTTCTGGCTGAACATTAGAATCATCTGGGAAGCTTTGAAGACACATCATCATGTTTTAGCTTCACTCCTAGAGACTCTTACTTTTCTGACTGACTATGGGGTCTGGGAAGTAGTAGTTCATAAAATTTCCCTGAGGGGTTCTAATGGTAGCAAGAATAGAGAACCACTGAATTAGATCATTTTTTAGGTCTTTATGGCTTTAACATTCAGTCACCCCTAAATGTAACTTTTATACAAATAGATGCAATAAGTATTACTGTGAGGAAGCCTTAAATTTCATCTCCACACCCCTAATTTGGTTACCTTCCTCTTGTGGTGTGGAGGTTCCAACAATATAGTCGAGGTTTTGACATGGAGTTAGGTGGCATTACCCAAATGTTTCCTAAACACAGCAGGGCTATTTTTCTCCTTCCTTTCTGCCACTCCCTATCTACAACAATAGCCTTTCTCTCTGCCTCCTATTAATCTCATCTCCAATCCATCTTTTGTACACTTGCCAAGAATGATTCATCTTAAAAAAAACCCCAAAAAACCCAATCTGATTATATCACTTCTACTCTACTGAGTAAAATAAGTAAATCAGAAAAAACTAAGAACTGTATGATTTCATACACAGGTGGGACACAAAAATGAGACTCATGGACATGGACAAGAGTGTGGTGGTTACCAGGGGGAGGGGAAGGGAAGTGAGGGATGGTGTTTAGAGAGGGGAAGGGCACAAAGAAAACCAAATAAAAGGTAACAGAATACAATTTGACTTTGAGTGATGGGTATACAACATAATCAAGTGTCAAAATGACCTGGAGATATTTTCTCTGAATCTATGTACCCTAATTAATCAATGTCACCCCATTAATTGTCTAAAGAATAGGTTTCCCTACCATTTTTCTCTAATTGTCAGCATTTTGAAGGAATTAGAGTAAAATCACTTTTTATTAACAACAACAACAAAAAAATTCCAATCTGATTATATCACTTCCCTTCAATAATTGCTATTTCCCTTAGGACCAACTACAAACTTCTTAGTTATGTCACACACAAAACTGATTTTCTTTTGCAACTTAAGATATGCACATGTGTACACATTACCTATTCCAATCTAACTAAACTAATAATAACCATTGTTTACTGCATTTACTAATCATCATCCATTTGTTAAAATTTTTTACATATATTAATTTATCAAATCCTTACAACGACCCTATGAATTACATACTGTTGTTCTTCATTTTACCCATGCAGAAACCAAGACTCAGACAAATCCAGTAACTTCCTAAAGACACACAGCTAGAATTTCAGACCTGGGATTCAAAATCTGGCACCAAATCCTGTCCTATTACCTCTTTTATACAGATATTCCATCTAAGTTTATTTGCTCTATGTTGAACATTCATTCTTCACCAGAGCCTCAAATATTGATTAGTATTTATAATTCTTTAAGATTCAGCTGAAGTGTTGCCTCCCCTGGGAGCAATTTCTAAGTGTTCAAGCTTCCTCACTCTATATTTAGTGCCTCTCTACTATCTAGACACCTTGTTTTGACACTTTCTATCAGTCTCTTGTAGGCACCTCACATTTTGAGAAATATTGGAGTGAAGGGAGGCAAAGAAACATGGTATAAAGACTAAAGGCTCTGAGATATAAATATTGAATTTGGATCATCTTTATTTTCCACTTAACATGTGACCTTTCAAATCATTTTCTTTTTTGAACTTCTTTTAATCTGTATATGTGTAAAACTATCTCCATCACAGGGATTTGGTGACTATAACAGTAGACAATGTATGTAAAAGGTCCTTCCATGCATAGCCTCGCACATTGAAGATGTTCAGGTTTGAGTAAATAATTTACTTTTTCTAAAGTTTCTTTTTTTTTTTTTTGATAGGGGAGAAGATAGTGCATGCTCTCCAACCAGGATCCACCTGGTAACCCCTGTCTGGGGCCGATGCTCAAATCAACTGAGATATCCTCAGTGCCCAGGGCCAAAGTTTGAACCAATTAAGCTACTTACTGTCTGTGGGAGTGGGAGAGAGAGAGGGAGGGGAAGAGAAGATGGTCATTTCTTATGGGTGCTCTAGGGATTGAACCTGAGACATCTATAGGCTGGGCTGACACTCTATCTACTGAGCCAACCAGCCAGGGCCTTTTTCTAAAGCTTCAAAAAGATTTGTTTGGGAAAATCTACTTTTGTTATGTCCAGCTACCCAATTTTAGAAGTGATCAAGACTGGCGTTCTTGGTTCTATTGTAGGTCATATCAGGAGACTTTAAAGATATCACTGGGCTCACCACTCATAATATCTCATTTGCTATTTGTAAAGCCAGTAGTCACGGCCACTATCAGAGCCACCTGGCCAGTGCAGCTTCGCATTAGATTCGAACAGTCAGTAATGAAACAACGGAGCCAAGAACTGGTGAGCCATCAGCTTTAATTCTAGCTTGCACCCGGCAGGCAAGCAAAAACACACACTGGGCTCCAAAACCCACTCATTCAGTGCTCACAAAGCTACTGACTTATCCGAGTTTCCTAGAATCAAAGGTTTCTAGCTCACCAGACTTATACATCTCTGTTCCCCATCTCCTCCTGCACAGACTCTGCAGAAACTGGCTTCTCACTCAGCACTCCACCCTCTTGGCTGCTTCTCCTCTCCTCCATGTGGCCTTCATCTGCTCTCCTCTCTGATACTAATCTCAGGAACCCAGGAATCGAGGGAGAACAAGCTCCCAGTCTGTCCCACTTTATAGTGTAGAATCAAACTTTAATCTAATCTACAGACAAGGAAGTCTCTGATACAAAGTCATCCATCTGAGGCATAATGGGATCCCTCAGGAGAGTGCACCTCCCCAAATCATCCAATCAGTCAAGGGTGTGGGGAAAAGCTTACTCTTGAAACTAAGCCTTAGGCTATAATGGTGGCCTGCTTACAGCCTGTCCCCCACACCCATCCCAAGCATAAGGGCAAATAATATCACCTGGGTGACAGGCTTCCATATGGGCAGTGCCATCTTTAACAAAGTGAGCATATTATATATTATCTGCCCAACACTATTAAAAAACAAAAAGCATTTATTAAGATCTTGATATGAACCATATATAATGCTAGGAACTGAGTTATGGAAATAAATGATAGAACACTTGCTCTCAAAAGATCTAATGGGAGAGGCCAGGAATAAAATTATGATACCATATTTTATCAATTCTAGTTTCTAACAATTATTTTTCTGATTTTCACATTTTTGTGAGACATTTGATGATATCTTATACGTGATGAAAATTGTAAGTACTATTTTGGAAAAAAGTCTAGGGTACTGTGGGGAGGACAGGAGAGAATAGACATCAGAGAAAGCTTCCCAAAGGAGAGATTAGTGATCTTTCCGTGAGTGGATCAAGAAAGGAGGAATGTGGCAAGAAAGGATGTGGCATGTGCAAGGACACAACAGATAAGGGATCATGCTTAGGGCCCTGTGCATTGCTCTAGGCACAAATAGCATGGTGGAGGAGGATAAAGTAATGTTGCACCCTGAGGCTAAACGGTTAGTTAGAGGTCAGGTCCTATTGAGCCAGGTTAAGAGATCTGGGCTTTATATGATGGGCAATAAGGAATCCTTTAAGCAGGGTCTGGCAAGCCAGGGTTTGCGACATTGACTGATGGCCCTGGGTGAATGGCATGGAAGAAAGTGGGCAATGACAGTGAGAACCAGAATGGGGAAGGGGCTTTTGGACATGGAACCCCAACTCAGCTGTCTGGAGTAAAGAAACCAAGGCAAGTCTCTGTTGAGAAGACCCCCTCAGTGTCATCCTAACTGGTTAGGGCAGAAGCCGTGTGCTCTGGCATAAACCTGTGGCACTGGGTGGCTGAAATATTTGTCTGAACTCACCCTAAGGCAACGGAAACTGTATTTCCATGACCATTTCTGGGCAAACATGAACTCCTGCCATCATCCCCATGTGTTAACTGGCTTTTTTGGATGTGTGAATGCTCCATTATAGCCCTGTGCCTGAAAATTTGTATCTTCACAAAGGGTATCTGTTCTCAGTAGGAAACAACTGTGCTATGGGGTTGGCACAGAAAGCAAGTAACAACTCTGCTGCCCCCCAAGCTGTCTCTTCTAGCTTGTTGCTAAAGGCTCCTTTGGTTCCCTCTCCTCCACAAACCAGAGGCAAGGGCTGCGTGTTTGCATTCACAACTCCGATTGTTTCAAATTAAATTGCCCCAGTAGCTGAATTACCTCTGCTAACATTGCTCAGCAGTGCTGTGGCTCTCTGCAGTCAAGTGGTTCCAAGCCAGATTCCCTCAAGACAGGTGTTTTTCCTTCCTCTGTTCCAAAATAAAGCACTTGCAAAGTGGCAGTTACGTTCACTACAGAAAGTGTTTGGTTTGGTTTCATTAAAACGGTGGATGGGAAGACTATATTGGCAACAAAGAGGGGAGAAAAGGTCTAGGAAAGAATAGTTTCCAGGGCGGAAGGGGTGGGGTATATCAAGCTGGTGACGTCTGGGTGAGGCTTGGTCTGAACCTGGTGAGGCTGCGGGCTGCTGGCAGCAGGCAAGAACCAGGAGACAGGTCTGCGGAAGTTCGTGGGAGCCCTGAGGTTGTGCGGCAGGCCCTGAAAGCCCAGGCCAGCACACTGGTCTCTGAGTGATCAGTGAGTATTCCTGCAGGGTTGTCTTTCTGAAAGGGAAGCTGCAGGCGGAGAAGCTGATCTCTTCAGAGAAGGCACTAGGCGACCAGTTCCTGGCCCCCGGCCACTTGACGATTGTAGCCAGGGAGTGGGTACCCATCACCAATACAGTACATCTCCAGTGGCCGGTGCAGTACCCCAGCGAGACATGGAGTGAGCTGCTGGGTACTGTCTCTGATGGAGAGTTCAATCTGGACATGAAGAGAACTGGGGTGGCAGGGCCCAGGCCAGGGGATGAGAAGCCGTTGGTATCCAAATTAGACTTTGTCCTGCAATGCCAGAAGCTCCAGGAGAAGCTGGCAGAATAAATGCAAGCCCTGGCCCAGAGCCTTAAGACCAACCAACACAAGAGCTGGCCAGCTAACCCGAGTGTCATCAAGGACAAACAGACCCTGTCGCGCTCCTTCAAGATGGCCAACGGGAACCTGGGGAAGCTGAAGATAAAAATCAGTGTGACTGGAGCAGCTCACACAGAAACCAGTCCACTGGCTGCTTTCAGCCACACTTGTCATTGCCTGCTTCATTTCCACCAGCATGGTCCTCTTTGTCCCTATCCTGCCCAACTCAAATAAAACCCTGGCCTCACAAAAAAAAAAAAAAAAAAAAAAAAAAAAAAAAAAAAAAAAAAGAAAGGAAAGAAAAAAGTATACTTTCCAGAATGTTCTTATAAAATTCCTTTACACCCTTAGAGCCTGCCAGAAACTTGCTCAGCTGCTGAACATTTTGCTGGGCCCTAACTTGCAAACCAGAGCCCCTGAAAATCAGTGACATAGTAGGACATGGATTAATACCAAGCAGGAATTAAATCATGGCTCTGACAGTCACCACTTATGGCACTTTTGACAAGTCACTTAAGTTTCTCAAACTCATATTCTTCACCCTCACAGAGCAAGTGTTGATGAAAACATAACATCTATTATAAACTGCCTTTCAAAATATTATGACCTATTCAACCCTAAAGGATCAAAATTATTTGATAAAAACTTGAAGCAAAGTTTTTCTTTGGCTCTTAGTTCCATTTATTAATTCCAAAATAATTACTGAAACCTATTACACATGGCAGGATTGTGGTAGGATTGCATAAATATGCATGATAGTGTGTGCATGTGTGTAGGGGGTAGTATTAGGAAGGAACATTCCAGATAGAAAGACCTGGATATGCACAGTCCTTGTAACTAGGATTGCAAGCTTCAGGATTTGCAAAGGCCCATGTCACAGAAATACAGAAAATTAAAGTAAAAAAATTAGGCTATTAAGGGTGAATTGGGGCCAGAGGTGCTGATCATTTAGTGCCATATGAGCCCAGCGTATTTGTCTGTGTCACAGCAGGGAACAGACGGGACACTCAGATTAGGATAATTAGGAAAATTTAAAGAGGATTAATACAGGGACTGTTTATGAAGATGTAGGCAGGATGTGGTAAAATCATTAGGGGTAGTTGAATATCCATATCCTAGCAACTGTGGGGCCTAGTTACCAGCCCTAAAACAAAGGAGCTAGGCGTGGGGGTAGCAGGGACCTTACAGAGACTCAGGGATAGAGAGGGCTGAGGAAAGAGGACCCTGATAGGAGACTTGGGAAATAATGCAACCAGTTCAGAATTACCCCACAAAAGGGGAGGGAGGCCACCAGAGAAATAAATAACCTGACTTCACTTTCCTTCCTCCCTCCAACTTCTGGCTAGTGCTTCCCACTGGCAGGATCCTACTGCATCCAGAGGCAAAAGAGCCCACTGATGCAGTCGAGATGTGTCAGCTCCCAGGGCACTGAACGGGGCAGAGGAGAGATGGCTGTGGATCTGGGTGGCAAATGGAAGGCGCATTCTCTGTAAAGGAATGTGTCTTCATTCTAACAGCAATGGAAACTTCTGGCCTTAGAATTCTTTGCCTTATTGTTCCCATGGTTCTCACTGCTGACATGCACTACTTCAGTTCACAGGCTTTGGATTCTGGTGGCTTGAGTTCAAACCTGGACTAGCACTTGTTAGCTATCTGGCCATGAGCAAGCTATTTAATTTCTAGAGTTCCTCATTAATAACGTGGGAATAATAATAGCAACTTTTGATTAAGACTAACAAAAGGATTAAATGCAATAAAGCATTTAAAGCACTCAGAAGAGTATCTGGCAAATAATAGGAGTAAAAAATATTTCATTTCTTGCTTTATATTATTGACATTTAAAACAATAAAGAATCAAAGTTTAGAGACTTTTCAAAAAAAATCATGCAACTCTTTATGTCAGAACTGAGGGACAGAGATTCCACTACAACACATCTGCTCTAAGAATGTTATTGTACACTTTTCCTTATTGCCTCCTCATACCTCAAGGTTGTAAAATTCTGGAGGGAAAGGATAAAATCTCATTTATTTGGCATCCAGGCACCCATCCATAGTATACAATTTTTGCTCAATAAATATTTGATGTATGAGTGTTTAAAGCACTGTGACAGAAGGTACAGAAATAATTACTGGAGGAAAAGTAGATCTCCCGTTGCATGATTATATAAATAATTATTTAAATAACAAAGTATAATGTGGCTTCCTCAAGAAGGTACTGAAATTTATTAATAAATTATAAAAAGTTAGCACATTGTATAACTACCCTGAGGCCCATTACTTTGGTTGAAATATTCAAGTCACCATTTCTGAAGCTCTCCCCTCCACCATCACATGGATGTATAGGAGGTAGAAGTAACCTATAGCTTGCTGAAACTCACTAGAGTTAATGTTCTCTTTAGTCTTTGTTTTTTAATTTTTTTTTTTTTTCGTAGAGGAATGATCCTTTATTCAATGTATCAGTCAATGGGACACTAATAGTAGTCTCCTTGGAGTTTTATTCATTTCATCAGTCATTGAGCACTGGGACAGCTTGGAGTTTTTCTGGTAAAACTGAGGCTGAAAGTGTATAATCAGAGTGTCATCTTACTGTCTTACTTGCATGGGAGAAAGGGAGGGGTCTTAAATGATAACAGAGGTAATTTAGTCATTTTAAGGTTAGAATGGTCTTAGAATAAATCCTGTTCATTGTTTGATGTCATAAAATCCATGAGGAAAAAATAGACTAGGAGTTAGAAGTCCTATCATACATATTTGATTGGGAAGGATAATTTCACTAGGTTATAATATTAAAGTAACTTGCCTTGCCATCATCTTAGAGACATTTTTAGAAACAAATGTAATTTTTCTGCATTGGGAATGATAAAAAGCGATGCAAAACCCCAAAGTTATTATCTTTCTGTTTGTAAAAACTTGACATTTACACATTGTTTTTCCTATTTGGTGCCTTGGTATTCATTGAAGTTTGTTTCCTTCATGTGGTTGAGTTTTGCAGTTGTGCCTGGGTTAGAAAGACCCCAGCTTGGGAAATGGAATGCTTGACTTTTAATTCCCTTCTAGATTAGGGTAGAACTTAGCAGACATAGGAAAATTTGAAAACACAGTTTGCAGTTGCATTCCAGAAAGCATTGTGCCATCCTCTACCTCTAATTCACTTTAACATTTAGTCAAAACAACAAATATTTCCCAAGTATGTACCAAGAGCCTGGTGCTATGTTTGCTAGGTGGTTTCTAAATAAATTAATAAAGATGTCCTCTTTTCCAGGAGAGTTTATGGTCTATGACATTGTAGTGAGCAATGAAGAGTAAGAGCTTTGGGTATGGAACCTAATCTTGTCTCTGTAAGCCTCCATTTTAGACTGGGTTACATGTGTAAAATAGGGATAATAATTATATCTACTACTTAAGAATACTGTGAAAATGAAACAGGTTGATAATTTAAAATTTTTCAGCATAGTGTGTGTCACATATAAGTGCTCAACTAATGAAAGCTATTTGGATTTTTATTGGGAAAGGCAGATACTGAAACAGATCTTACTGTGACATGTGCTACATAGTGACAGAACAGAGGTGGAATCATTATCCAGAGACTCTTTGCTCATCTTCTTTTACTCTCCTGGGAACAGATACTTTTTGCTTTATAACCAAAGGTTATCATGTCAGAGACATGCATGTGATGTTATACATGACAGATGGAAGGAAGCAGAGGAATCTCCTTCTTCAGTGGGCAGTGTGCAACTTCATTTCTGTGGGCATGGGCAACTTGGCTCAAGCACCCTGGGCCTTCTCTGGAGACTTAGATTCATTTGGGAGCCTAAATGGTTAAAATGCTACAGGAAAAAAATACTTCCAATGATTTCTTAAAATCCACCAAACTGTTGATGGTTCTCCATGAAACTTAAGAGATTTTTTTTTCTTCCAGTATGTTTTTTTTCCTAAGATAATACAGGAACAAGATTGACACTGAATTTTTTTGGTTTATGAATCTTATGAGCTATAATTAACTTATCAAAGATTTTCTACATTTTAGATAGGTGTATTTCTTTGTGTAAGTGGATTTTAGGCCCTGGCTGGTTAGCTCAGTCAGTTGGAGCATCTCTGGAAAATGCCAAGGTTGTGGGTTTGTTCCCCAGGCAGGGCACATAAAGGAAGCAACCAATGAGTACACAACTAAGTGGAACAACAGACGAATACTTCTCTCTTTGTCCCTCCTTTCTTCTCTCTGTCTCTGAAATAAATCAATAAAAATATAGATTTTAGTTTTTACTTCTTTCAATCATGGCTCCTAATTTGATATAGAATATAGACTTAATGTTTTTGTTTTGTAGTTTCTTTTAACAGTGAAGGAGTTGCCTAGAGAATACGTTTCGGAGAAACTGGAAGGTGGAAAACCACAATGGGCCACATGGGGACCGTGGAAGGTTTTCTAAAGGATTATAAGTCATGAGCTCCTTTTATTTTTAATTAATTAATTTTAAATTAAATTTACTGTGGTGACATTGGTTAATAAGATCATGTATCATATAAATTATACTTGAAGCCTACATGATCTTATTAACCAATGTCGCCTCAATATATTTAATTAAAAAAGAAAAAAAGAAATGTATACTTGAAACCTATATGAGTTGTGTTTTAAAGGACAATGAAAACAGTGGTGGGTGAAAGGGAGGGGTAGAAAGGTTTTTCAAAGCATAGGAAATGTATGCCTAATGTTAGGCATGGAGGTGCCAGGATGGGGTTGTCAGCTGTAGGGTCAGCTTCACAATATAACATCAACATCTCTGTCTTGGGATTAGTATTCATTCTTGATAAAAATGGAGGAAAATTAGTTCGATGAAGACATTCTGGGAAACAGTGATAGAAATTCGGAGCATGCCCTGTAGCTCAGAGGTATGGCTGTATAGCATTGCATTGCTGGACCCTTCTCTGAGACACAGTTGCAATATGATTATTATCAAGTTACTTATAAAGTTGTCTCTACTGTTTGAAAGTTCATCTACAATCATTACATTAGGCTATTAACCTTTCTGAAATGGAGCTTAGTGCTCCTAAGAATGAATGTGGACATATGCTTCTCGTTGATGCATACTGATTCCATCTAATGTATAGCTGTATTTAAAACTCCACACAAATGTGAATACTTCCTTCTTCGGGGTGGGGGTGTGAGTCAAGGTGAGAAATTCTAAATGAGACTGTAAATTCCATGAATTTTGCATAAAAGAAAGAGCCCACATACAAGCCAAGAGGCTCCTTTGGACTTAAGACTTTGCCTGATTTTTCTTTAAAATTACATTTTCTTTTTCTTGAAAGGGAACATTTGAGAGAATTGTTTTTTCCAAAGGTATTTTTGTTTGTGCATAGAACTTGAAGAGAATTAACGGTGGGAAAGAGAATGAACATTTATGGAATGCTTGCAAATAACCCAGGACCTTATGTCCATTTCTCCTTCATAACAACCACCTGAAATAGGCAGAATTATGTCTCTTAAATTAAAAGCATCATGAGAGTGGCCATTATTTGTTTTGTCTCCCAAGTACTTAAAATAGTACCTGCCATATACTAGATGCTTAACTGATATTTGTTAAATAAAAAGGAGTTGAATCTTGTCACTTCAAGGATTAGCATAAAGAAGGATTAAGTAAATTTCCCAGGACTACAGAGCCACCATGAGGTAGGTGTTGTGCATGGAGGAAGATTGGAATGCAGGTTCATATGACCATAAAACAGGATTATAATACCTCACCATGATGGAATTTTTCATGAAAAATAAAAAGCCCTACATAATTCTTAGTAGGGTGATGTTACTAATTTAGAATTAGATTTAATCTAGAAAGCAGACAGAGCTGCAGTTCCCCCCCACACACACACCGGTTATTCTACAGTTGAATCCACGTCCAATTTAGGATGGAGAGAGATTTTACATGACTATTTGTAAACTGCTTAAATCCTTTTTGAAACAAGGATGCGTAAACATAAATACAAATGAGCAATCTGAGGCTACACTGTGGTTTTAAGTTCATTTCAGCAGGCATTTACTTATTCACCTTGATTTCTGGGATCAGGGATATAATGGAGAGGAGATACAATATCTGCCTGGATTAGCTCACTGCTGTATTTTAGGTGGAAAGTTGAAGCAAATTAGTGATTTCTAAGCCTGATTGTATATAAAAGAAACCCCACAGAACTTGTTAAGTATACAAAATTAGGTTACCAGACATTAGGTTTGAAAATCTTTATTTTTATCAACAGTCCCAATTGATTTTGATTAAAGCTACATTTAAGAAACACAGACTTAGATGCACACTAAAATCCCGTCCAGCTTTAGAATTCTACAATTTTCTAGTATTCTAAATTTCTTACAAAAACAGTGAGGGAGATGTATATATGTATTTCCGCCAGCAGAGCACTTTCTGAGAGGGAACACTAGAGCAGAGGATAGGCATTGCTTGTAAGAAGGACTTGAAAAGCCACTGGCAGCTTGGGCAAAGCACCAGCCCCAAATGTGAGTGGCTTAGGCAGAGGCAGATACCGTAAACTGCTTACTTAGGTTTGGCTACCTTGGAGTGACTAATTATAAAAGCCAGCCCAGTTCCAGTTCAGTTGCTTCCCTCTCTTCCTTCCTTCCTTCCTTCCTTCCTTCCTTCCTTCCTTCCTTCCTTCCTTCCTCCCTCCCTCCCTTCCTTCCTTCCTTTCTTCCTTCTCTCTCTTTCTCTCCTTCCTTCCTTCCTTCCTTCCTTCCTTCCTTCCTTCCTTCCTTCCTTCCTTCCTTCCTTCCTTCCTTCCTTCCTTCCTTTTTCTCTTTCTTTCTTTCTTTCTTTCTTTCTTTCTCTCTCTCTCTCTCTCTCTTTTTCTTTCTTTCTCTTTCTTTTGAGTTTTTAAACAGCAGACATTATTTTTTAGAGAAGTTTTAAGCTTTTCTTAATTTTGAGAGGAAAGTACATAGATTTATCATTTTTCCTCAGCGAGGTTTTTGAGAAAGTAATCTCAAAGGCAAGGGAAGTAAAACTGACTCACAGCTGTTAAAGGGGTGCGTGGGGGGGCAGTGTTGAGAGGCAGGTGGTAAAGGTGAAGGGATTAAGCAGAGAAAATAAAGTTAGACACAGATAACAATGTGGGAATTGCGAAAGAAATGGGGGCATGGGGGGAAGTAGAAGAGAATGGAGGGGAATAGATGGTGATGGAGGGAGGGAGACTTGATTTGTGGAGGTGAATACACAAAGCAATATACAGATGATGTAGAACTGTGAGCCTGAAACCTGTATAATTTTATTAACCAATGTCACCCCAATTAATTCAATAAAAATTAAAGAAGAAATAAATCAATGGGGCCATATCAAACTAAAAGGCTTCTGCACAGCAAAAGAAAGCATCAACAAAGCAAAAAGGCAACCAGTTGAATGGGAGAAGATATTTGCAAATGGTACCTCCAATAGGGTGCTAATGTTAAAAATACACAAAGAACACATACAACTCAATGACAACAAAACAAACGATTTCATTAAAATAATAGAAAAGGATCTGAACAAACACTTTTTTCAAGAGGACATAGAGATGGCCAAAAGTTATGAAAAAATGCTCAACTTCATTAGCTATTAGAAAAATGCAAATCAAAAGCCATTCCATGTTTTGATTTGAATGTTTCTGATTTCAAAAATAACTTTTTTGGTGTGTGAACAATAAATTTTTACTAAATACTAAGAAAAAAAAAAAGAATTGTTTTCTGTAGAACAAGCAACCTAAATAGCATTCAGTTCTCCTTATCACACACAAAAATACAATATTAGTGGATACTGAGGATTACATGCTAATAAATACCTTCTGTTAGTCATTGTACATGTTAAGTTTGCTTTATAAACACTGAAACATCAGAAAAATAGTTGTTAATATTTCATTATATATAATAATTATATTTATTAATAATTATAGTAGTTACTATTTATTGGATGCTTAATATCTCTAGGCACTATGCTTTAAACTGTTTTCCCAGCTTCATTCAATTGTTACAATAATCTATAAAGTATATTCTTTTTTATCCCCATTTTACAGATGAAGAAGTTGAGGTTTATAGAGATCAAGTTCCTTGAGACATCTAACTGGCAAGTTCAGATAAATAACTCAAGCCTAGTTCTCTGTTTGACTCCTCAGCCCATGTTTTTAAACATTTACTAAATTAGTTCTAAATAAATAAAATAAATATTTCCCTACACCAAAATGTCATCTCTAGTCATTAAATTATGTTTTGAAAAACTATTCAAAGGCATAGAAAAATGTCCAAGGTATTGTAGTATTTATGATATACAATAAGTACACACACACACACACACACACACACACACATACACATTTAGAAAAATGCTTACATGCTTGAAGGAAATACATCAAAATGTTAATGATTTTCCTCTGAGTGGTTGAATAACAGATATGCTTTTGTCTTCTTCCCAATACTTCCCCATTTTTTTATATTTTATATAACTATTTATAGTTAGAAAGATAATTATATGTTACTAATTAAAGTAGATTATTAATATATTAAAGAGATTCTAAGAAAATTCATTGAAATATTGAGAAAGCTTTTAGTTACACAAAAGAGCTATAAACATGAAATAATATCATTTATATTATTTATCCTCATAGAAAAAAAAATCCAAATGCCTTAGTTACCATACAAGATTCTTTATAAGCTAGTCATTGTCTATTTTTCCAGATTTATAATCTAACTTCTGGATATCTTTCAAGACTTACTGTAATGTCTAAAACTTTCTGTGAGACGCATTCTACTTTCTGGTTTCACAAACCACTTGAAGGTACTCTATTCCTTCACAATTCAATACCTGTGCTTGTTGTTCTATTTGCCTGGAATCACTGGACTTATGAGTACAAAGGTCATGTTGCCTTAACACTGGTATTCAATTTACCAAACACAGTGCTTACTACACGCTAAACCTTCAACATATATATGTTGAATAAATAAATGGTCTTTTACCTACCCCTCCTTCCATTCTCAGCATAACCTAGTGGTTAGATTCCCACTTTAGAGTCAATAAAATGGAAGAGTGGTATGTAGCTTTCACATTTACTCTATACATTTCTGTTTGAGAGTTTCACAGAGGAAATGTATGCATATACTATTGTGTAACTTGAAATATAAAAAACAAGAAGTCATATTTTATTAAAATTTCCTCTAAAATAGCTGTTATTAAATATTATCATATTTTAATCCTCTTTTTAAATATCACCCTCTTTCTAAAGCCTTCTTATATTCCCTTTAGGCTTAGTTACTTTTCTATCTTTCTAATTTTTATTTTGCTTTTTATGTGCCTATATGTATTTCACTGCATTGCAATTATTTATTTATGACTGTTTTTCCTACTATGATGTGATGGCGAACACAAGGTCTACTATTCACCTTCATACCAGAAAGACTTAGCTCAGCGAATATTAAATAATGACTGAACATGCATATGACTCCTTTCTCAAATAACTCAGACTGTAAAAGACTTCAGTAACCTTTCTTTTTTCCATTTATTCATTTTAAAGAGAGGGGAGAGAGAGAAAGACAGATAATGGGGGGAGGATCAGAAAGTATCAACTCCCATATGTACCTTGATCAGGAAAGTCCAGGGTTTTGAACCAACAACCTCAATGTCCTAGGTTGATACTTTATCCACTGCACCACCACAGGTCAGGCATTCAGTAATCATTTATTAAATTAATTTTGATGGGGTGACATTAATAAATCAGGGTACATATGTTCAGAGAAAACATCTCCAGGTTATTTTGACATTTAATTATGTTGCATACCCATCACCCAAAGTCAAATTGTCTTCCATCACCTTCTATCTTGTTTTCTTTGTGCCCCTCCCCTCCACCCACCCTTTCCCTCTCCTCCTCCCCCCCATAACCACCACACTCTTGTCCATGTCTCTGAGTCTCATTTTTATGTCCCACCTATGTATGGAATCATGAAGTTCTTAGTTTTTTCTGATTTACTTATTTCACTCAATATAATGTTCTCAAGGTCCATCCATGTTGTTGTAAATGATCCAATGTCATCATTTCTTATGGCTGAGTAGTATTCCATAGTATATATGTACCAAATCTTCTTTATCCAATCATATATTGAAGGGCTTTTTGGTTGTTTCCATGTCTTGGCCACTGTGAACAATGCTGCAATGAACATGGGGCTGCATGTGTCTTTACTTACCAATGTTTTTGAGTTTTGGGGGCATATACCCAGTAGAGGAATTGCTGGGTCATATGGTAGTTCTATTTTTAGTTTTTTGTGGAACCACCATACTTTCTTCCATAGTGGTTGTACTACTTTACATTTCTACCAACAGTGGATGAGGGTTCCTTTTTCTCCACAGCCTTTTATTATTTCTCTCCAACATTTATTATTGCCAGTATTGTTAATAATAGCTAATCTAACAGGCATGAGGTGGTATCTCATCGTAGTTTTGATTTGCATTTCTCTAATAGCTAATGAAGATGAGCATCTTTTCATAGCCAGAGCAATCAGACAAGAAAAAGAAATAAAAGGCATTCATATTGGAAAAGAAGAAGTAAAGGTTTCACTTTTTGCAGATGATATGATCCTATACATTAAAAACCCCAAAGATTCCACAAAAAGGTTACTAGAAACAATAAACCAATACACTAAGGTTGCAGGATACAAAATTAATATAGAAAAGTACATTGCCTTCCTGTATGCCAACAATGAAACATCAGAAAATGAACTCAAAAAAATAATCCCCTTCATGGTTGCAAAATAAATAAATAAATAAAATACCTTGGAGTAAATATAACAAAGAATATAAAGGACCTATATAATAAAAACTACAAAGCATTGTTAAGGGAAATAGAAAAAGATACAATGAAATGAAAATATATTCCTTGTTCTTGGATACAAAGAATAAATATAGTCATAATGACCATATTCCCCAAAGCAATATACAAATTCAATGCAATTCCAATTTTTAATTTAAACAATAAAATTCCTCATCTGCATCCTATTG
Organism: Rhynchonycteris naso; assembly: GCA_037038555.1. Taxonomy (NCBI): domain Eukaryota; kingdom Metazoa; phylum Chordata; class Mammalia; order Chiroptera; family Emballonuridae; genus Rhynchonycteris; species Rhynchonycteris naso. The sequence goes on along the minus strand of CM072995.1, from coordinate 303,785,769 downwards.
TTATTATAATGCTCTTTCAAATGAAGTGTGCCTGGCCAACTTGTCTAAAATGGCTCCATCCCATCCTCCCTCACCACTCTCTATTTGCCTTCCCTATTATATTTTTCTCCTTAGTTCTTATTACCATCTCACATGGTATAGACTTTACTTACTTATCTCTTTATTGCTTGTTCCTCCTCAGTAGACTATAAACTCCATGAAGAGAAATATGTATTGATTTTGTTCAATGCTATATCCCTAGAGCCTGAACCAAATCTTGGCATCCTGAAAGTATCCATTTTGATATTTTTGAATAAATGAATACCATGTACAGAACTATAGAGACAGAAGATGGGAACAGTGGAATGGCTTTACTATATAGATTTAAACCATTTTCTTAAATATTATTTTGACCAACGAGAGGCACTGACTCAAGATAATGCTCTGGAAAGAGCTGTAGATTTTTCCATTGACTGACATACAGATCTTCCCAGGATCTCACCTGTCCCTAGCAGACAAATGAAGAGAAGGGTGAACGTCCTTTTATTAAATGTAAATTATCTACTACCAGGCCACTTTCAGCCTTTGGTACAAGGTAACTTGAGGAATTATCTGTCCACAAGCCTGCCACACACCTTAAAAAACAGTTTAGGGCCCTGCCTTTCACAAATCCACTGGGCAAAGAATCCTGGAAAACTATATCCCCCAGATCTCAAAACCAGTCCTGATCGAGAGTGACAAATATCCAGTAATATGTACAAAAACTCAGCTGTGTTTTTCACAAAGTAGAAACAAATACACACTGGTTACTGTAGGATAGTCATGATGATGATATGTGAGTTGAAATCTTGGCATTACTATTTCATTACATGATTCAGCTTAAAAGCACATTATTTAACCTTTCAAAAATGTCTTCTCCTTGGCTATAAATTTGGTAATAACAGAACCTTAGCATAAGATTGTTGAGAAGATCAAATGAAAGAATACAAGTAAAGCATTTAGTATCATGCCTGCGACACAGAAAGCACATGCAAGAACTGTTAGCTATAATAGTGAGCGTTTTCATTAAGAAAGAGCAACTAACTTTTCTTCATCCTAGGAATTGAATCCTTTTTGGTGGGAGTATGGGGTTAAAAAAGCTCTACGAAGGAGGTAGCGTCTGATCATTACAAGCACTTCAACAACATTGGAGAATGTGAACATTAGGAATGAATTGTTTTGTACTTTCCTGATTTTATTAACTGAGGAATATAGAACTAGGAACTGTTCAAAAGTGGGACTTCTCTTCCGAATTCAGGCTAACATATTTAAGCATAATAGCAACTTACAACAACATAGCTTAAAATTACTTTTTTTGTAGTATTATCTTTCATTATAAGTGGCATTAATCATGCATACTTATATTTTTAAAATCAATGTCAGCAATTATTCTGAATAAGAACAAATTTCTCCAGAATCATACTGTTATAAACGTGTACCCACAACTGACTGTGCCATCTAAGTAACTGACAGTTTGTGACTGACATCCAGGCCCTGACAGTCTGTTAGAAATGAGTACAAATATCTACCTATGAAGTCTCTCTCTGTAAAGAAATTTTCATGCTTCCGGGGTTAATATAGACAAGAGCATACTGTTATACCAAGATCATCAAATATGTGAAAGAAAATTGACAAAGAGAAAGACAGCTTTTGTTCTCTACAATACTGAATGCAAATTTGAAAGACTGTTCACTTTTATAAAGACATACCTCATTGCTTCCTAATTTCTTCCCAGGAAAACAGACTGGGGATGTATGGTGTGGCCGAATGACTAGTGATATCTAATTATCACAAACTGAACACACAGCCCGCTGCTGAGTATTGGGTCAATTCACATTTCCAAATTAATTAGCAAAGCAATGAGAAGAAAACATCAAATAACTGAATATTCACTTGGTCCACATTTAGTAAAGATTACATGGTTTGGCTGAAAATCACCAACAATTAACACCTGAATGTTTAGCCTGTAACCTTATCTGACTTTGTTTATATATTTTTCTGGTTTGGACCTCTGGGGGAGGAGGTGTGGAATAGCAGAGTAATATTAATCAACTGTTCCTGTAAAACTGTGATAATTTGAGTTGGTATCACCACAGAGATGCCCTGATGACCTGATGTAACATCTACCTGCTAACATTTGTAGCTTTTTGGGAAATTTTCTGAGCTTACTGACACCACTCCATCATGCTCCTGGCCCCTGGTTAGGATGGTCTTTTGGACACAGCTTCAAGTGTTGAGCAGGGTGTGGGAGGGTACCCAGAAATGAGAGAAATCACTTCCTGAGAGTTTTTGTGTTTTTCAGAGACCATAACTTGCAGAATTCTTGGTGCAGCTGCTTTTACTTCCTAAATCTCTTCCATTTGTCTGGGAAGTACAGGCTTAATCCATCTCTCTACTAAGCTAAGAAAGATCCCTGGACAAAAGGCAAAAAAGTATACCGTTGTTTGCTGTGTGACAAAATGGTCTGTTTAGTTTAGGGTTTCAAGCATTCATGGCTATGTCATGATTTTTGTATTTTTTAAATTAACCGACTAATTTTTAGAGCAGTTTTAGGTTTATAGGGAAACGTGTCAGAAAATACAAATTTTCCCATGTGCTCCTTCATCCTGCCCAGATTCCCTTCTTATTAACATATTGCATCAGTGTATGTAGTACATTTGTGATAATTGGGAAACAAATATTGACACATTATTATTAAGTAAAGTCCATAGTTTAGGGAAAACTTCACTCTTTGTGTTAAACATTCTATTGGTTATGATAAATGTGTGATGACATATACCTGGCCTTATAGTGTCATACAGAATAGTTTCACTGCCTTAAACATCCCTCATGCTCTACCGGCTCACCCTCCCCTGAAACTTCTGACATCTAGTAATTTTTTTCCGGTCTCCATAGTTTTTGCCTTTTCCAGAATGTCATGTAGGTGGAATCTTACAGTATGTAGCCTTTTCAGATTGTCTTATTTAACTTAGCGATATGCTTGTAAGGTTCCTACATGCCTTTTCATGGCTTGATAGCTCATTTCTTGTCATAGCTAAATAATATTCTATTGTCTGGATGTACCCCAGTTTGTCTGTTCACCTACTGAAGGGTATCTTGGTTGCTTCCAAGTTTTGGCAATTATGGTAAAGCTGTCATAAATATTTGTGTGCAGGTTTTTATGTGGACCTGTTTCCAATTCAGTTGAGTAAATACAAGGAGCATGATTATTGGATCATGTGGTAAGAGGATATTTAGTTTTGTTTGAAACTGCCAAATTGTCTTCTAAAATGGCTATGCCACTTTTCATTCCCATTAGTAATAAGTGAGATCCTGTTATTCCTTGTTTTTTTCTTGCCTGTCTTTCCAAGCAAATGGTTTTTACTGTTGAAAAGGTCACTGAGCTATATAAATTCTAAAAAATATGTAAGGAAACATCTGAAAAATCGAGCAACTAGATAACGAGAAACTTATCTGTTTCTCGTGTAGAGCACCCTTATCTTTGAGGTGATGAGCTGCAGAGTTAACCTGTTTCCAATATTCTCCATCACTGTAGTCAGACCCCCATCTAGGTCAACAGGATGGCCCTTTACTCTAACCTCATGTTTGAGCTTCTGGCACCTATTCTAACACTGTGTTCACTTGGCAGCCAGAGCTCTTCAAAATACAAATCCTAATCTCAGCACTCCTAGGAGGCAGTCCAAATCCTTAATATAATCTCTGAGGCCTTGCATGTACTGATAACTACCAGTCTCTCCCTGATTGTTTTCTTGACTGCTCAGTTCTACCCATCTCTACTGGCTGCTTCCTGGCCCACGAAAGTGTGTTACTAGTCCACCACAGAGCCAAAGCACATGTACCATTCCTCTGAGTCAGAGGGTGTCTTCTTTCCTACCCTATGTTTACCTATTTGAAATCATATTCATTCTTCAGATCTCCCCTGAACTGATCTTTTCTCACGAGACCTTCCCTGGCACTCTACTCACATTGGGTCCTGAAGTTATAGATTTCTCAATACCACATACTTCTAAATAGAATATCCCATAGTGTTATTTCACATTTATCTGATGTTTCTCTCCTTCTCTAGACCATATGTTTCATGAATGTAGGATTGCACATATTATAATCACTGCTTTAATCTCAGGGGACATAATAGTGATTGGCATTGCCAGAAGTCTATAAATACTTATTGAGCAAATGGGTAGGAACAAACATATAAGTATTATAATTCTAGATAGAAATTACTGTGAATTAAAAAGATCTTTATCAATGCACTACCAAAAAGAGAAATTTCTATTATCTAGAAAAATTGCTCTTTTTTTAATATCTCCAAAAAGTTGATAAGGTCCTTTATCATAGACCCTTAGGCATACACACAAGGTTCTTCATGACTTCACTCCTGCCTACTTCTCCAACCTCATCACCTGCTACTTTTCCTTTATATATGATGCTGTGGTGAAGCTGGACTGAACTGTTTGCTGTTTCCCATAGGCACCATATTGTTTCATAGTCCCATGACATCATACCATCTTCTTCTACTGCTTGAGAGGTTTTCAATGCCTAGAAAAACCACCAGTGATATTTCTTTCTTTTTATTTTTCAATTAAATATTATATTCAATATTATTTTGTATTAGTTTTAGATGTAGAGCATAGTGATTAGATAACCATGTACTTTACAGAGTGTTCCTTCTGGTATTTCAAGTACCCACCTGGCACCACACGTATTTATTACAATATTATTGACCATATTCCCTTTGCTGTACTTTATATTTATATCCCCATGATAATTCTGTAACTACCGATTTGTACTTCTTAATTCCTTCACCCTTTTACCCAGCTCCCAAACCTACACGTCTCTGTCAATCTGTTCTCTGTATCTATGAATCTGTTTCTATTTCGTTTGTTTATTTTGATACAAGGTAAGTGTCACCTTCTTCAGGAAGCTTTGCATAGACTCCTGCCTCAGCCAAGTGTGTTGCTGTGCCACCACATTAGTGTATATAGTTCTATGTGCTGGTAAAACATTCTACAAATAGTTTATGAAAAAGATTCACTATCACATACAAAGTTACACCAAAATCATTGGAATATTTTTTCCTATCTCCCCTTGAGATTGGGAGTGACATCAGTGATGAGACTGTTTGTCTTGTTCACTGTTCTACTTCCAGTGTCTTGCAGGGAATAGTCACCTGACTTAAATTTATGGAAATTAACTTAATAATTAAAGCAAACAGTAGTAAGCAGATTTCCTCAAGAGTTGTTCATTGAAACAATCACAGCATTCTTTTTGTTCCTCCTAGATAACCTAAGAGCTTGTAAATGTATATAAATTTGCTGACTATCTCTACAGCCTTCAGAATTCATGTCTTCTAGACTAGACTATCAAATGAGTGATTATATCCCTGGTATAGTCCAACTTGACCTATGATCTTTGAATGAAGGCCCCTATCATTAGTGACACCTCACGAAAATAAGACCAAAAATAAGATTTACCCAGTTTTTCCTGGATCATATTCTAGTTATTTCTTCACAGTCTGAGAAAACAATTATTCACCCATTTCCTCTTTGAAACATCCCTGCCTACCATTGAGTTTGAGCACTCCCTCCTCCAACCCACCATGCACTGGACACATCTCCATCACAGCACTTCCCAACTGTATTAAAACCACTTGTTGAAATGCACATCTCTCATGTTTCATTACAAGATCCCTGAAGGCAGGACTCTGTTCCATTAACCACTATATTCCAATAATCTAATCCAGTGGCTGGCGCATAAACACAACAATCAATATTTTCTGAATGAATGTACACTAGAAATAAGTAGAGTGTAGTGTTATGAAGAGGTGTAAATACATTAAAACAAGAAATCTACACCATTTGAAAAATAGAATATAATCTCCAAATTGGCTTTGTGGAAAGATCTGACATTTACTGAATGTCTATTATATACTGAACTCTGTGCTGGGTTCTAAGAACTTTGTCAATGTCACGCTGTTTCACTTTTATAATAACCTGTCAATGTAAATAAAATCACTTTAGTTTTTAGATGAATAAACTTGAATTCAGAGAACAGGCTTATAAATTTAAAAAATGACTGATACCAAAGTTCCTTGTTCTGCTATTGAGACTATTATTGAAAGAGAAAAATATTCAGAAGGAGAGATTATGTAGAGAAAGAAGATAAAAGGTTCTCTGATTAAGGGCCAAAATTAATTCTCCACATATAAATCGTGTCAGCCTCAGAACACAAAGTCTCATTTCATCCGTTTGTCCCTGTCTATCTCTCTGTGTCTGAACATGGGAACTCACTATACCCTAGAGACTCTGGAAGGTCTGTCCTGGCCAGTTTTCCAGGACTGGGTGGCATCAGCAGATGCCTTAAATTATGATCCTTGTTAAAGAATCCTTTCAAAACTGTGATTACTTAAGGGCATTTTCTTTTTTCTGAATTTTCTTAACACTTTTATTTTAGTATCACTTATTGATCCTGCCGAGTAAGTTTCATAAGAATGGCCCAATAAAACTAGTTAACAATAATGGATATAAGGGCAGATAAAAACTTTTTAGTTTCTATAAGATCAAGCAATACTTTGTATATAGTGTGACATTTATCTGAATGTTTTTATACATTATTTTCCTCATGATATTGTAAGCTCTTTAAAATTAGGAACCACATTCTGCTTAGCTGTGTATCTCAAATGTCAAGAATAGTATCTAAAATAGCTATAAATTAAAGTCTGCCATTGAATAATTATAGCATGTTTATCATTCTTCCATCTGTTCATAAAAGTTCTGGAAAGCCTGACAAAAATATACATTTTGAGATAAGGAATGATTTTTACCAGCATAGATAGATATATACATATACATATACATACACACACACACATATACACACACACACACGCTGAGATTCAGTGAAATCAAATACTTTCCTCAGATCATGTGTTGTGAGGGCTGGAACCCAGTTCTTCCGAACCTAAATTCTCTGTTTGCAATTTAAGCAACTTGGGGGTTAAAAGCCATCTTGATATGACATACCTTCAGAGCCCAGCAAATTTCTGACTGTGAGGTTTTCTCTTTTGATAGAAAATGAGCAATGCCATCATTTATATTGTGGTAGTTTTAGACACATTAATAAGTGGAAATTGAAAATCTAGAAATAGCAAAGCTTTTATGGTTAGGCATTAAGATTTGTGGGAGTTGACCCCAACGGACTTCAGATGTCCTCTCCATTTGCCTATGTTACATAATGGCAGAGAACCTTCTCAGGAACCCAAGTGGATTTCATTCTTGCAAATATTTATGGGTCTGAGGGAGCTTGAGGGAATTAGTGAGCTTTAGAGAAGGCAATGGTTTCCACAAGGACAAAATGCAGTATGACAGTGGGGAAAAAAGAGTGCCTTTGACCAATTCCATCCCTCACCTTAGAGCTTTCCTGCATGTTTTCCCACATTCAGGGCCATCAAATAGGATTTCTATATTGTATTGAGCTTTTCTCTGATTCCCCAAGTCAACTAAGTTTGCTGGTTGTTGGTTTCTGTGGCACTCTCTCTACCCCATTTTGAAATACATAAGCCACTAATTAATATCTGTTTCTTTTTTCAACAGAACACTACTGGACTGTCACCATTTCAGCAGGGCAGATAGGACCCATGTGAGCCTCACTCCCTGTTGTTTCCGGCACTCCAGAACACAGCCTGCATGTTCTGCATCAGTGGCGTCCCCTGCTGCCTGCCTCTCTGCGTGTCTAAGACGTGGTGAGCAGTGTTTAGCAATGAATGGTGTGAGACCAGTGGGAATATACAAGATGATTTTAGGCACTTATTGATGTATCTTTTTGTTATGATGTATTTTTGTGGTTAACTCCTATTTATTAAAATTTTCTGTTCTTGCATTTATAGATTTAAAGCAGATTTGCCTTCTAAAATAAATTTATTTCAGTATATAAGTGTTTTATTCAGAAACAATAAACTAACAGGTAGTTGGATATTAAAAAGTATTCCTGCTATATGAAGTAATTGTGACTGACATTCAAGAAACACTATGTTCCAGCATAAGTTTACCTAAATAGTCTTCTAGTTTTTGATAACCTTTGTGAAATAAAGGCTTCAAGAATTGGATGTCCTCAACATGTTGAACTTGTTTTTAATTTGAGAATATTTGGATAATTTTTCCTGTCACAGATATTATAAACTTAAAAGTTTTTTGTGTTATTTTTCTATATAATTCAATACTTGGTACAGAAAGTGCTATATAAAGGCAGCCAATTTTGCATTTTTAAAGAGATTGTTATTGATGGTATGTATGGAAAATTAGAGATGGAGGCCAGTGTTGAAATCAAGTGTTTGGCATCCCGATGGCTGTGTTGATGCCCAGGGAGAGACATCATAGATGGATTATAGGTTCACTAGATTAGCATGTATTCATGTAATATATTAAAATAAATGGCTTGTATAATCTCATAAACTGGTCTCATATTATTGAGATTCTACATTTGATGTGCATATTCAAAATAAACCTATTTTAAGCTATCATTGCTTTTATAACACTTGAGTTATTCACTCTAATTGAAATCATCTCATTATATAACTCTGAGAAATATATTAAATTTAGGTGTTTTTTTAAGGTTTATATTCACCACATTCTCACCTGTGTCTCATGGGGTCTTCCTTATTTGCCCAAAGATAACTGTTACCTTAACAGTGAAATAAAATCTCTCAGCTTCCCAGGAACTCTGTGCTCAATAAACTTAGTCTAAAAATGTAGCATGGCCAGTATTCAATTTTTTTAGAAAAGAAATAAAATGAGTTCTCAGGATAAACATTTTCCATGCTCATTACTTTGTTATTTGGTTATACAATAAAACTTCTGTTTTCTACATGTGTCTTCTTACTTGTCTCTATTCATCCCTGCCAGCTTTGTCAGCATACAGATGTCTGTAATAATAACCCATCCAGGATAAGCTTAGTTCCCCGGACTCTGCCCACTGGAGAGTCTTCTAGAAACCCAGGTACACTCCGAAAAGGCCAATGCACAGGAGCTTGCTCTTAGGCATTCACCTGGTGTACTGGTAGAGGAAAGGCCATTCAGGGCTTATAAAAACTATAAGGAGAAGACCTGGGTGGCCTGGCTACAGAGAGAGATCTGGAAGATCTGCTACAGAGGTTCTGGTCCTGAACCAACATCCCACACTGCCCTCCGGCCCTATCTTCCCGGGTTGGGCTTCGATTCTTACCAGCTTAGGGAGTACACTAACCTGGTTCTCTAAATACTGGTGACACAACCCTACCAAGCTTGAGTCTGGCACAAAGGACTGTTAGATGCATCCAACAGACACCTGAGGTGCACTCCTTTTCTGGAGAAACTATTTTAGGACTCTCAGACAGTCATTGAACTATGTGGCTTTGGAACATGGACCAACCTTCCCCCTCCCACAGTAACCTGGCAGGCGCCACCCCAAATGGGAGATTTCCTTGTCAGAGTCTCTGGCAGTGTGGCTGCGGAGCTAAGGCAGAGGCATGCAGCCTGCTGTCTTCCCCCAACAGAGAGCTGCCTTGATTTCCATTCCCAAATCCCCTTGTCCTTGTCCTGCTGGGCTCAGTTCTGTGAGGGTTGGGGAGGAAGGGGCATAGCTCAGAGCTGGGACCTATCACACATATGACCCTCTTGTAACCTCCCATTGGGTCACTGGCAAAGTGGTTGAGGAGTTAGAGGGAACCGTGAAGCTTGTTCACTGCCTGGGGCTTCTTTGATTTGCTCCTCCAAGTCCTACTAGCCTCATCCTGCTGGGCACAGTTCCCTGGGGAGATGGTGGCTTCTCTAAGAGCTAGGACATTCAGAGTTCATCTAGCTCAGAGGTTCTAGATTGGGACTTGGTACAGAGCTAAGGGGAGGGGTACAGCTCATCCCCTGCCATGGCCCAGCCAGTACCCCAATGGAAGGCTTTCTTGATCTCTTTGCTCAAATTGCAGTGTCCCTGTTTTGCTGAGCTTGTTCCTGCAGTGAACATGAACAGTGAATAATGTGGTATCTCCAGATGGGTAGCCTAAGACCACTTACACACAACATCTGACATCGACCTGCACTGGAGGTTCAGAAGAGGTTCAAAACAAACATAACCAGTTTCGGGCATCAAACTATAAAATATCTAGACCCAACTAGTCACACAAATGGCACAGCTAAAATGGGGACAATGGCAGATGCCAGACACTTCCAGGAACAACTCTGCTTTGGGAGGCAGCCCCTGAATAGCAACTCATACATGGTAAATGAGGTATATCCTTATATTCAACTAGCCTGAGGGTTAACTCTCCCCACAAATGGGCCAACAGCAATTAAGACTCAACTACAACAGGAAAGGGCACATAACCCACAAAGAATAATTTCTGAAGCACCCAGGTCAGGTGATCTAGAAGACTGTATCACTGAGATTCACAAGTCACTTACATCAGAAAACCCTCATAACAAGCTTGATAGTCATAGCAGATTTATCTAATACTCAGAGGAAAACACAAAAACACAAATACAATGGGGAGACAAATAAATATGCCTCAAATGAAATAATTTAATTTTTCATTTTGTTTAACAAAATGGAAGCAACCAACATACCAGAGGTAGAGTTTAAAACTGGTTAAATCTAACCATTTATCCATGCAAATGGAAACAAACCAACAAAATATCTGGGGTAACAATACTCCTGTCAGACCAAATAGACTTCAAAAGAAAGGCCATAACAAGAAATAAAGGAGGCACTAATATTCTACTAAAGGGATCAATCCAACAAGAGAATATAGCCATTGTAAATGTAAATGTAAATACACCTAAAATAGGAGCACCTAAATATATAAAGAAAATCTTGGTTTACCTTAAGAGAGAAAGTGACAGTAATACAGTCATGGTAGGGGATTTTAAAACCCCATTGACATTGATGGATAGATCTTCCAGACAAAAATCAACAAGGCAATAGTGACCTTAAGTGAAACACTGGATCAGATTAATTTAAATGATATTTACATAATACTTCATCCCAAAGCAGCAGAATATACATTCTTTTCAAGTGTACATGGGAACAATGTCAAAAATAGACCATGTTAGGCTACAAAATAAGTTTTAACAAATTCAAGAAGATTGAAATCACATCACACTCTTCTCTGACCACAATGGTATGAATTTAGACATCAAGTATAATAAATAACTGAAAAACACTCATATATAAGGAGGCAAAATAGCATGTTGTTAAACAATGACTGAGTTAACAATAAGATCAAGAAAGAAGTCAAAAGATACATTGAAACAAATGAAAATGTGAACATAACAACATCAAATTTATGTTACACAACAAAAGCAGTCTTAAGAGGGAAATTCATAGTAATGGTGGCTTATCTCAAGAAATAAAAAAAAATCTCTAATAAAATATTTAACCTTACACTTAAAGGAACTTGAAAAAAAACAACATACAAAGCCCAAATTGAGTAGAAGGCAGGAAAATTAAAGATCAAATCAGAAATAAATGAAATGGTGTCTAAAAAAAAAATACAAAAGATCAATGAAATGGTTCTTTGAAAAATTAAATAAGATTGCCTGACCTGTCATGGCGCAGTGGATAAAAGCGTCGACCTGGGAACACTGAGGTCGCCAGTTCAAAACCCTGCACTGGTCTGGTCAAGGCACATATGGGAGTTGATGCTTCCAGCTCCTCCCCTCTTTCTCTCTCTCTCTCTCTCCCTCCCTCTCTCTCTCTCTCACTCTGTGTCTCCTCTCTAAAATGAATAAAATAAAAATTAAAAAAAAAGAAAAAAAAAGAAAAAATAAATAAGATTGACAAACTTTAATAAGAGTCATCAAGAAAAAAAGAGAGAGGACTGAAATAAATAAAATCAGAAATGAAAGAGGAGCTGTAACCTGACACCAAAGAAATACAAAGGATTGTAAAAAAAAAAACACAACAAACAGTATAAATAACTATATACCAAAAAATTGAATTACCTGGGTGAAATGAATAAATTGCTAGGAATAGACAATCTTACAAAACTAAATTGGGAAGAATAAAAAACCCAAATAGACTACAACTAATGAAATTGAAGCAGTAATAATAATAATAAAAAAAAGGAAATAAAATGAACTCTCAGCAAACAAAAGTCTTTGGCCAAATGGCTTCACAGAAAATTTTTACCAAACATTCAAAGAAGAACTAACACCAATCCTTGTCAAACTATTCCAAAAAAAATCGAGAGGAGGAAATACTCCCAAGCTCTTTTGACAAGACCAATATTATCCTAATTTCAAGACCAGATAAAGACACTACATAGAAAATTATAGGCCAATATCTCTGATAAACAGAAATGCCAAAATCCTCAACAAAATATTGGCAAAACAAATCCAGCAACACATTAAAAAGATCATATACCATAATAAAGTGGAATATACTCTGGGGAAGCAAAGTTAGTACAATATTCACAAATCAATAAACATAATGCATCACATAAAAAAAACAGAGGATAAAAAATCACATAATTATATCATAAAGGCAAAAAAAGCATTTGAATGTTGAGGTTGCTGGTTCAAAACCCTGGGCTTGCCTGGTCAAAACACATATGGGAGTTGAAGCTTCCTGCTCCTCCCCCCTTCTCTGTCTCTCTCTCCTCTAAAATGAATAAATAAATTAAAATAAATTAGACAAAAAAAGGCATTTGATAAAATCTAGTACAGATAATGATAAAAACTTTCAGCAAAGTGATAACTGAAGGATCATTCCTCAACTTAATAAAGGCCATATATGACATACCTACACAGCCAACATTCTATTCAATGGACAAAATGCAAAAGTGTTTCCCCTAAGATCAAGAACAACACAGGGATGTCTGCTTTCACCACTCTTCTTCAACATAGTACTGGAAGTCCTGGCCATAGCAATCAGACATGAGAAAGAAATAAAAGACATTCAAATTGAAAAGGAGGAAGAAAAACTGGCATTATTCATGGATGACATGGTATTGTACATAGAAAACCCTAAAGACTTCACCAGAACATCTACTAAATCTAATAAATGAATCTGGTAAATTAGCGGGATACAGAAATCAGTGTTATTCTAATATACCAAAAATAAACTATCACAAAGAGAAATCAAGAAAGCAACCCCATTCATTATCACAACAAAAAATAAGTCACCTGGAATAAATTTAACCAAGGATGTAAAAGACCTTTACTTAAAAAACTGCAGGACAGCCTGACCAGGTAGTGGCACAGTGGATAGAGTGTCAGACTGAGATGCAGAAGAGCCAGGTTCTAGACCCTGAGCTCACCAGCTTGAGCGTGGGCTCATCTGGCTTGAGCAAAAAGCTTGCCAGCTTGGACCCAAGGTCTCTGGCTCCAGAAAGGAGTGGCTCGGTCTGCTGAAGGCCCCTGGTCAAGGCACATGTGAGAGAGCAATCAATGAACAACTAAGGTGTCGTAACGGCAACGAAAAGCTAATGATTGGTGCTTCTCATCTCTCTCCATTCCTGTCTGTCTGTCCCTATCTATCCCTCTCTCTGACTCTCTCTCTCTGTCTCTCTGTCCCTGTTATAAACAAAACAAAAAACAAAACAAAACTGCAGGACACTGAAGAAATAAATTGAGCAAGATACAAATAAGTTGAAGCATATATCATGTTCATGAGTTAAAAGAATTAACATCATTAAAATGTCCATACTACCCAAAGCAATCTATAAATTTAATGTAATTTCTATGAAAACAATGGCATATTTCAAAGATATAGAACAAATATTCCAAAAATTTATATAAAACAAAAAAAGAACCTCAAATAGCCTCAGCAATCTTGAGAAAGTAGAACAAAATTGGAGGTATCACAATATCTAAAATCAAACTATTCTACAAGGTCATAGTAATCAAAACAGCCTGGTACTGGCATAAAACAGGCATATAGATCAAAGGAACAGAACAGAGACCACAGAAATAAACCTATAACTTTATGATCAATTAATATTTGACAAAGGATGCAAGAGCATACAATGGAGTAAAGACAGATTCTCCAATAAATGGTGTTGGGAAAACTGGGCAGGTACACGCAAAAAAGTAAACCTACACTACCAACTTAACACATGCATGTGAATAAACTCAAAATGGATAAAAGACTTAAATGTAAGTTGTGAAACAATAAAAATCCAAGAAGAAAACATAGGCAGTAAAATCTTAAACAACTCTAGTAGCAACGAAAACAAAAGAAATAAAAACAAATGGTACTACAACAAACTAAAAAGCTTTTTGCATAGCAAAAGAAGTCAACAAAATGAAAATAGAAAAAAAAATAATGATATATTTGGTAAGGCTTTAATTCCCAAAATATAAAAATAACTCAACACCAGGAAGACAAATAGTCCAATTTAAAAATGGCCAGATGAACAGGTGGTGGCACAGTAGATAGAGGCATCAACCTGGGACACTGAGAACCCAGGTTCAAAACCCCAAAGTCATTGGCTTGAGAACAGGCTCACCAGTTTGAGTGTGGGATCACTGACTTGAGTGTGGGACCATCAAAATGATCCCATGATCACTGGCTTGAGGCTAAAGGTCACTGGCATGAAGCCCAAGGTCTCTGGCTTGAGCCCAAGGTTGCTGGCTTAAGCAAGTGGTCACTGGCTTGGCTGGAATGGCCACCACTGCCTGTCAAGGCACATATGAGAAGCAATCAATGAACAAATAAAATGATGCAACTACAAGTTGATGCTTCTCATCCCTCCCCTTTTCTATCTTTTTTATTTTTATTTTTTATTAAGTGAGAGGCAGGGAGGTATGCTCCAACTGGGATCCACTCAGCAAGCCCCCTACTAGTGATGCTCTCTGCCCATCTGGGGCCACTGTTCTGTTGCTCGGGCAACCAAGATATTTTAGGCCTGAGGCAAGGTCATGGAGCCATTCTCAGTGCCTGAAGCCAGGTTGCTCAAACCATTCAAGCCATGGCTGTGGGAGGGGAAAAGAAAGAGAGAAAGAGAGAGAGAGGATGAGGGTGAGGGGTGGAGAAGCAGATGGTCACTTCTCTTGTGTGCCCTGACCAGGAATTGAGCATGGGACTACCACACACTGGCTGATGCTCTATCTCTGAGCCAACCAGCCAGGGCCTCTCTCTCTCTCTCTCTCTCAAAAAAGGAAAAAAAAATTGGCCAAAGGACCTGAATAGACACTTCTCCAAAGAGGACATGCAGATGGTCAATAGACATATAAAATGTCACTAATTAGAGAGATATATATTAAATCCACAATGAGATGTCATCTCACAACTCTCAGAATGGCTATCATCAATAAATCAACAGAGAAAAAGTGCTGGTGAGGATATGGAGAAAAGGCAACCCTTGTGCACTATTGCTGTGAATGCAGATTAGTTCAGCTACTGGGAAAAACAGTATGGATTTTTCCAGAGGTGGATTTAACGGCTGGTGCCCTGGGCATGCGCCCTGGACCCCAACTTCTAAAAGGCCCCACAAAACCCCAACTTTACACTTTTTTCTAACGACACCAAGTTTGGTTTCATATGTGCAGTGTTAACATTAATAATACATAGTTTTTTTGTTTAAAGATATGGTTAACTAGTATTTTTGTTTTCCCTGTCCCTCTCTTTTGTTAAGGGGCCCAATATTTTCTTCTGCACCTGGAGCTTCAATTGACTTTAATCTGCCTCTGGAGTTTCCTCAAATAATTAATAATGGAACTGCCTTTCGACTCAGCAATCCCAGTTCCAGAGATAGACCTGAAGAAACCTGAAACACAGGTTTGAAAGAATACATGCTCCCTATGGTCACTGCAGCATTATTTACAATAGCCAAGACTGGAAGCGGCCCAAGTGCGCATCAGTAGATGAGTGAATAAAATTTCGTGGTGTATTTACATAATGGAATACTACTCGGCCATAAAAGTAAAAGGAAATCTTACCTTTTGTGACAGCATGGATGGTCCTGGAAAGTATTACACTAAGTGAAATAAGCCAGTCAGAGAAAGAAAAATACCATACGATCTGACTTATATGTGGAAATTAATGAACAAAATAGAAACAAAGGCATGGATATGTGGAACAGACTGACAGCTGTCAGAGAGGAGGCTAGTTTGGAGGACTGGATGAAAGAGGTGAAGGGATTAAGCAAAAAAAAAAAAACCCACAAAAAACCACGTGTATATATATGACACAGCCACAGACAACAGTGTGGTGATAACCAGAGGGAAGGGTGAGAGGGCGTAGGTGAAAGTGGGCAAAGGTGGAGGGGCAATGGGGATGGGAAGAGACTCTGCTTGGGTGATGGGAGCATAAGGCAGTGCACATATGATGTTTTGTTGAGATGTACACTAGAGACCCATACCCCAACAAATTCAATTAAAAAAGCCAGACTGTCCAGGTGACATTTATTGAGGTAATATCATTCTCCATACTACTGACATCCAATATGCACATTAAGCTATAGTCTCCCACAGTCAGGAAGGAGACGTATTTGTAAAACTGTTTAATAACCAAATTAAATGATATAATTATTAATTATTTTTATGTCTAGAGTAACCATATGGCCTAGTTTTCCTGGGATATTGCCCTTTATGCCTGTTTTTCCAGAATAGCAAATTCTTGAGCACTATCAAATTTGTACTCCTTTAGCCAATCTAGTGTGGTCACTCTGTTTATGTTCTTAGACAAACCTGTTCACCTCTATTAACCTCAATCAAAGGGAATGAACACCATGATTTTGAAATGTCTTTCTAGTACTAACATTCTATGAAAAATAAGGCCAATCTCAAGGTCACATAAAAACAAAAAATTAATTTAAAAAACAACTTTTCTGAAATTCACCCATCCCAGTAATATGAAATCTACTTTATGTTTGGATTCATACTAACTTTTCCAGTGCCTTTGTATTTTCATGTGCAAAGGGATATTATGCCTATCCAGCCTTGTTTTTTTTCTTACTTTTCCAAGTGAGAGAAGGGGAGATAGAGAGACAGACTCCAGCATGCTCCCTGACCTGGATCCACCCAACAACCCCTGTCTGGGGCTGATGCTCACAACTAAGCTCTTTTTAGCACCTGAGGTAGAGGTTCCATGGAGCTATTCTTAGTGCCCAGGCCAATGTGCTTGAGCCAATCTAGACATGGCTGCAGGGGGCTGGAGGCAGAATGGAGAAGCAGATGGTCGCTTCTCCTGTGCGCCTTGACCGGGACTCAAACCTGGGGTATCCACATGCTGAGTCAATGCTCTACCACTGAGC
Source organism: Rhynchonycteris naso (assembly GCA_037038555.1). Classification (NCBI taxonomy): domain Eukaryota; kingdom Metazoa; phylum Chordata; class Mammalia; order Chiroptera; family Emballonuridae; genus Rhynchonycteris; species Rhynchonycteris naso. The sequence goes on along the minus strand of CM072995.1, from coordinate 303,768,527 downwards.
CAACTGGCCAGGGCCCAACCTTAAACAGGTAAAGAAAAAGAAATTTCTCCTGGTCCAGGAATCAGCCTGTTCTGTCTTGGAAATGACTGAGCCCTGTACACCTAGCTTTTTTCAAAGAGGTACTGAGAAAGAGACAAAAAGAAAATGAGACCATTCTTCAATCAAGAAAGCTGTTATTACTCAATGAAGTTGAATTTCCCTGCTATTTCCCCTCAACTTTCTGACAAATATGTGAGTGTGAAGAGGTCAGGGTTCTGCTTTAGTACCATTTTCCATAGTGTCTACAGCTAGCCCACTTGGGTATGCTTCTCTGCAGGACAAGAATGAACAGGAAAACTGCTTTGCTGATTCTCAGTTGTTAAGCAGTATAAAACACCATGACAAAATCAGTGTTGCTTTCATGGTGGCAGCAGCCATTTCTACAGGCATGCAAAATTACCTATCATCAATACACTCAGAATGAGGCAGTACAGTTCAGCAAGAGTACTGGAAAACCTCTGGCCCCTGTCCCAATGCTCCCATGTTGCAACTGTGCATTCTGGTCACTTAGTCTTTAAAGCTGTTTTTTTTTATTATTATTATTACAATATTATTTTATATTAGGTTCAGGTGTACAGCATAGACATTTATATAGTTTACAAAGTGGTCCCCTGATAAATCTAGTACCCACCTGGCATCATATATAGCTATCACAGTATTATTGATTGTATTCCTTATGATACACTTTACATCCCCATGACTATTTTGTAACAATCAATTTGTACTTCTTAATCCCTTCACCTTTTTCACATGGTTTCTCAACCCCCTTCCGCCCAGGCCAATGTCAAAATGTTCTCTGTATCTATAAGTCTGTTTCGATTTTGTTTGTTTATTTTGTTCTTTAGATTCCACATATAAGTGAAATCATATGCTATTTGTCTTTCTCTGACTGGCTAATTTCACTTAGCATAATGCCCTCAGGATCCACCCAGGTCGTCACAATGATAAAATTTAATTCTTTTATGGCTGGGTAATATTTCATTGTTTATTTGTATGACCTCTTCTTCATTTAATTGCCTATTGATAGACACTCAGGTTGCTTTCTTATCTTGGTTATTGTAAATAATGTGGCAATGAGCATAGGGTGCATATATCTTTTTTTAAATTTTATTTTATTAATTTTAATGGGGTGACATTAATAAATCAGGGTACATATGTTCAAAGAAAACATCTCCAGGTTATCTTGTCATTCAGTTATGTTTCATACCCATCACCCAGAAGTGGAATTGCTGTTTCGTAAAGCAGCCATTTGGTGAGGAAACTCTGTACTGTTTTCTATAGTGGCTGCACTAATTTACAATTCCACACACAGTAAATGAAGGTTCCCTTTTCTCCATATCCTTGCCAACACTTGTTTGTTGAATTAACAATGACAGTCATTCTGACAGGTGTAAGGTGATATCTCATTGAGGCTTTCATTTGTGCTTCTCTGATAATTAGTAATGTGGAACATCTTTTCATATGTTTACTAGCCATCTGTATGTCCTCTGCCCATTTTTAAATTGAATTGTTTGCTTTTTTGCTGTTAAGTTGTATGAGTTCTTTATAAATTTTCAATATTAACCCCTGATCAGATGTATGTTAATGGTTTCTATTACTGAGCAAAAACTTTTCAGTTTTATGTAGTTCTAATTGTTTATTTTCTCTTTTGTTTCCCTCGCCCCAGGAAATACACAAAAATACCATTACTAAGAGCAGTGTCAGAGAGTTTACTGCCTTTGTTTTCTTCTAGAAGTTTCATCTTTTCAGGTCTTACAATTAAGTCTTTAATCAAATCTGGGTATATTCTTGACTATTGTGTAAGAAGGTGGTCTAATTACATTTTATGCATGTATCTGTCTAGTTTTCCCCAAAACAGTCTTTTAATCTAAGAAATAAATACACTGGATAAATCAAACTAATTTTTGGACCATTATACTAGCTAAATATATGATTATGGAATCCAGAATTTTTTTAAAAAAGAAAGCCACTAGAGGAATAGAGAAAAACTGAATCCCAGGTATTGTGCATGTATATAAAACGTGCATCTTGAAGTTCAAGTTGTGAAAATATTTCATGTCTTTGGAGAGAATAGTAAATGCTCGAAAAGTGTTGCTTCTTATGTCCAGACACAGATTTCATTGTTGATGTAAAACTGCTACAGTAATAAAAATGTAGAACTCATTATTACAACTTTTTTTGAGACATGCATATGAAAATGAACAAACTAGACTAAAAAAAGCTGGAAATTTTTATCTGGAAAAAATAAATTTTTAAAAATTCAGTTATTCACAGAGTAATTTTGATTTAAAAACATTGTGAACTGCTACTACCACTTGAAATCCTAGGGCATTTTGAAATATTTAAACTCATATTTCTATATTTTTATAGTTTATTATTTGTATTTTCACATAATTATAAAATCTCTTATGAATATAAAACATGGCAGAATAGGGTATAAAAAGATCAATTGTATATTGCAAAGCTGGTTATCTAAGTATTGTGTCTCAACCTTTGCGTAATCAGTGAATACTTAAAAACTGTTATGGAGAAATCAGCGGTCAGAACCTCAGTTCAATGGTGTCTTCGGGTTCCTGAATGGCACTTGATACACTGCCTTCTCTAAATTTGCGTTATAATAAAATAATCCATCTACTTCCAAGCTTTTATTTAAAAGATCCCTAGTTATTATTTGTAACAGCTGAGTGGCAAAGGTATTAGTGATATAGTTGCTCAGAAGAGAACTCTTTTTAATTCTACTCTCTGCCTCAGTGAATGTGAAGATCTCCAAGTTCACAATTCTTTATTGGACAATTTAAATAATAGTGAAGAAAGTGATGCTTATACCTGCAGACTATTTTTTCTTCTTTAAATACTGAGAGTTTAAATAGTAAAGTAGCCAATGTTTCATGTCCTGATTCTCACTTCTACCTCATTTAACATAGTCCTTGCATATCTTTCTTAATTATCTTGTTCAAAACTCATCCATGGTTCTTTACTGACTACTGAATAAAATTATGACATTTATTGCATTCAAGAATCTCTTCAACAAAACCTGAATATCCATGTCTAACTCACCTCCTACAAATAGCCCATGCTCCAGAAACCTCTCATTGAAATTACTTGCTCTTGGATCTTTGGTGGAAAGAAATGCCATTCTTACACCTACACTTCTCTTCTCCCTTGATCTTTACATGTTTGGATTTTAATTGCCACTTAAGGTGCAGTTGAAAAGCTGCCTTATTCATGATGTATTTGTTATATTGCCATTATAAGAGATTTCTCTAATTCCAACATATATAGAATTAAAGTTAAATATCTAATAGTATTTATTACTTTTTACACTGTCATTTTATATCCTTTACTAGTCTAAAGCTACTGGAGTATAAACCCCTATGTTTGATTTATGTCACCATCATTGAAGCAGAATTTATACCCTTCTTGGCATATGATAAATAGGTTCAGACTTACAAAAATCTCACTGACAGTACAAATAATTCTCATGTAGCCTTCACTCAGATTTTTCAAAAGATAACATGTTACATAACGAAGTACATTTTTAAGATCAGGGAATTGACCTCAGTTCTAAACTGATAACTAGTCTATTGAGTTTTTATAGAATTTATCAATTTCTCCATTAAAGTTCTTTCTGTAGACAAAGATCCAATCTAGAACCTTGTATAGCATTTGGTTGTCATGTCCCCTTAAGTTTCCTTTAATTTAGGACAGATTTTTCAGTCTTTCTCTGTTTTTGATGACATTTTGACTTTTGTAGAATACTGATCTTGATATGTTTCATTACTATTAATATTCATTTTGATCACTTAGTTAAGAGATTTTTGTCCAGTCTCTTCAATGTCAGGCTACTATTTCCCCTTTATAATAGTTTAACACATTGTAGACAGATCCTTTCAAAATTTGAAAATATTTTATTTCTCATTGCTTTAACACACTAATTTGAGCATCGAGGAAAAGTCTTAAGAGCTAAATGTACTTCAACCTGTAGATGGTGCTCTTTAATTCATTTATTCTTACATTCATGCATTCACTCTTTATCAAGTCCCTATAATGAACCATGTATATATGTATGGAATAGGCTATGATGGAGACATGATTTATATCCTTTGAGAATTGATGTTCTAGTGAAGCAGTGCTCCAATAATGAATACATGGTAGGGAACAGTGACAAAATTTTGGTGGTGTGTCTGGGTGGGAGAGTTAAGGGAAGGTTTTATGGAGAAAATAGCTCTAGCTGTGAGGAAAATCAAGGCAAAGATATTGAGATAAGTACTGACAGAAGCACACATTTCTTATAAATGCAAACACATGAAAATAAAAAGTGGCCCAGCAAGCAAGATGACTGCCCCAGTAAAAGAACATCATGAAAACCATCCCACTACCATCTCTGATTAACAGGTTCAGCTATGGTGAAAAGGAAGGAAGGTTATGCTGCACTAGAGATATTAATAGACTCCTAAATAGCTGTGAAGCATGACACTGAATGACATGTGTGTAACTCCTTTTCTAATAATAGGGAGTAAAGCTGCGGAAGACCTAGGGCACCATGGAGTTCAATATCTCTGATCATTTCTACTTCTAGACAAAGTACAATGATAACTATTTACATTTGCATAATACCTTATGAAGCACTTTTATAACCATTTTTCTCATTTGACCCTCACAAGAATTTGTGAGTTAAGAAAATCATTATTATCTATTATAATTTCTATATATAGAAACTATATTATTAAAATCTTTATTTTCTAAAAAAAAGAAACTAAAGGAGCTAAAAAATTTACTGGATGGAGAAAACAAAGCTAGAAAGTATGGCCAAATATGGAACCAAGAATTCAACATCTCATCTGGTGTTATTTTCATAACACCAATTTCTCTAATTTTCCAGTTAATCAAGGGAAAGTTTATACTTTGGAATGAGGAGTCTAACATTCCCTCTTAGTGATTTCCATGTGCCTATTGTCTTCTTTTTATGTAGAGGCTCTGAGAAAGAGGAGGATTCTTCGACAGAGAAAGTCTTTCAAAGTGTGAGCCCTGTCTTCGCAGCTCCTCAGGAGTCTGTGGAAAAGGCATGTTCTTACCTCTATGTCAGTTTTTCTAATTGAGAATTTGGGGGTGTGAAGAATGCATTTTTAAATAGCCCAGCTGGGAATTTTGATACACACTGAAGTCTGAGGACTGCTTCCATAGAGATTTGGAAGCTTTGGCATACAACACACACACACAGACACACACACACACACACAGACACACACACACACACACACACACACACCCAAAACAAAACAAAACACCTCACAACTAGAATAAATGAAGTGAAAGAACGGTGAGGAAGAAGCTTGCCAGCATCCTTTCATGCAAAGGGGGCACTCAGGACTAGGGCTGAAGATTCCTTAGGCCTAGCACATATTTCATCAACCTCTATTTTATTGCCTCTTTTTCAAAAATTTGAGATATAATTGATATATTGTGTAAGTTTAAGGTGTACAAGGTGTTGTTTGATACATTTATATATTGCAATATGATTATTACCACCCTAGCATTAGCTAACACCACTATCAAGTCACATATTTATCATTTAATTTTTGTGCTGAAAACATTTAAGTTCCAGTTTATTAGCACCTCTGAAGTATATATATATATATATATATATATATATATATATATATATATAGTATTGTTAACTATAATCACAATTCTAGATAGACATAGTCTTCTTCTAACTGAAAGTTTTTACCCTTTCACCAACATTTCCCCATTTCCCCCACTCTCCAGCCCCTAGTAATCACTATTCTATTTTCATAAATTCACCTTTTTCAGATTTCATATATAAATAAGGTTGTACAGTATTTCTTTTTCTCTAACTTATTTAACTTAGCTTAATGCTCTTAAGGTCTATATCTTGTCACAAATGGCTGGGTTTCCTTCTTTTTCAAGGCTGAATTACATTCGTGTGTGTGTGTGTGTGTGTGTGTGTGTGTGTGTGTGTGTGTGTGTGTGTATGATGATACAAATCTTTATCCACTTATCTGTTAATAGACACTTGGGTTGTTTCCATATCTTTGTTATTATGAATAATGCTGCAATAAACTTCAGAAGCATCTTTCTGATAGCCTGTTTTCAAGACTTGAAAAGACAAATACAAAAACAAAAAGCTTGCTATGCAAACATTGCTTCAAGAAAAGTTTCCTGGGGTTACCTTACAATGAGATATCTACCATTAAATCTTTCTGTTATATCTACTCCATATCTATCCCTGCATGGGCTGTGACATCAGACCCAAGCATTTTAGAGCAGGATAACTGGAAATGACAGAACCTGAGCCTTTTCCAATATGACCCTCAATGGTGATCTCTTTGAGGACATCGTCTTTTATTTCGTGGGCTCTCTCAGTCTGAGTGGGCTTGCAGAATTCAGTGACAGTTAAAGGGATATGATGATAAAGCCTCAGGTTAGACTTTTACATGTTTTGCCAGGAGCCAAATTATTAGTGAACCAAACAGCCTGTCTGGAAGAGATTTGTGGCAAATCAATCACATTGCATCATATCAGAAACCTAACAACAATTTCCACAATTAATCACTAACGAAAAGAGGCAGATTGTAGCCCCAGAAGTAGCAGATACTTCTAATTAGTTCTAGATGATCAACCATATACACTGATTTGGCTATACATGCTGGAAGGAATTTCAGTTAATTTCCAATGGTAATGAAGCTTATATTGACCTGTTAGGCAAATATCAAAAGAAGAATTTAAAAAAAGATAAAAATGATACTGAAGGTTGGTGAACAAGGTGGTTGTTTGCAGTTTTGTGTAATGAGCCTAAATATGAGAAACATGCTAGTCAAGTTCTCTTCTACATCATGATTACAGAAGGAGATTGAACATGCACCTCTCATTTACTTAGGTCTGAATTTATAAATACAGAACTATAGTTAGACAAATAAATTTGCACCACAGCTTGGTGGAAAGCCAAATAAAAGCAATTTGATTTGCGTTAACTACTTCCAAGTGAATAATGTTAATGAAAGGCCAGAGGGAAAAAAAGGCAGGACAGAAAAAAAGGATATTGAAGCTTAACAGCAATGATTACAAACAGACAGGAAGACATGCCAGACATTCTGTGCAGCAAACCATTATTTATGACAATGTCACCTTTGCTATGTAGCAAACATTGAGTTATAGGTTGGTGGGATCTTGATACAAAATCCCCTTCATTTACAGTTTCTGCAGCTGAAGCCCAGGAGTAGGGATGCAAGAGAAGGGGATGAAATAACAATTATTAAGCACCTATGGAGAAAAGTGCATAATTCTATGACTTTCGCATCTCCCACTCATTCAACCCCACATGAACCTAGAAAGGCAGGCCACACAAGAAGTGAAGGCTTCAAAGGAGGGGAAGTTTGTCCTACACACTGTGCTGCCTTTGTGGGAAGAAATCATTACTGGTCTATTTGCTGAACCAGTGGCCATGCTAGCAGTGAACTTCAGGCTCAGGAGTTTATTCTTGATCCCGAAAGCAACCCATAATGATTCTATCAGACGCATTTTCTATAATCTTGAAACTAATATCTGGAAACACTTAAAAAGTACAAGAATCTTAAAACCTTGGCATTTTCAGACAAGGAAAGTCCTACATATCCCAGAATAGTCACATCTATGTAACAATTATGAAATAAGAAAGTTGACTAGACTACATTGCTCAATAATGCTGTTTCACATTTACTGAAGACTAACTATATGCTTGGTTCTATAATAGACAACTTACTTGTATCATTACCTGATAGTATAATTATTATTAGACCTTGCATATAAAAAAATGAATGTATCACAGAGTGGTTAATTTTCTTAGACAAGGTGACATGGTCAAGAAATGACAAAGCCCAATTTTATATACAGGTATATGGGACCCAAAGTCCCTGTTTTTGCCACTCTCCCATTCAGATCTCTTGATAGTTCCTTACAATCCACTGAATTCCCACAGCATTCTCAGTCTAAACAGTTCATTTGGACCTTGACCTTGTTTAATATCCTGTACTTTTTTAAACTCAAAAATATTACTCATTTTGTTTGTATTCTTTTATATACTTTTTTGTTGTTTCATAGTTTTTTTCTTCCATAAACCTGACATATCTCTTGTTCAGCTATTTCTTGGATATTTTATATGGTTAGTTACTATTTTAGATGATAGCTTTTTTTAAAAAAAATAGATTTTGGGGGTAGATTTAGGTTTATAGAAAAATTGAGCAGAAAGCACAGTGTTCCAAATATACCCCATCACCCTCTTCCCATTTCCTTTATTACTAACATCTTGCATTAATGTGGTACATTTGTTACAGTTGATGAGCCAATGTTAATACATTATTTTAAACTAAAGTTCATAATCTACATTAAGCTTCACCTTTAGTGAATGAGTTTTGAAAATGTATGATATGTATCCTCCATTACAGTGTCATATAGAATAGTTTCACTACCCTAAAAATCCCCTGTGCTCCACCCATTTATTCTACTTTCCCCACTAACCTAACAAATCTTTTTATTGTTTCCATAGTTTTACCTTTTCCAGAATGACATATAGTTGGAATCATATTGTAAGTAGCCTTTCAGGTTTTTTTTTTCACTTGGTAGTATGGATTAAGGTTCCTCCATGTCTTTTTGAGGTTTATTTCATCGCTTTTTTTGTGTTGAATAATATTCCAGTAATTGGTATGGCTATACCAGTTTCACTTACTGAAGGACATCTTGGTTTCTTCTAAGTTTTGGTGATCATGAATAAAGCTATTATAAACATGCGGGTACCAATTTTTGTGTGGATCTCAGTTTTCAACCAATTTGAGTAAATACCAAGGAGCATAATTTCTGGATTATATGGTAAGAGTATGTTTAGTTTTATAACAAATAACCAAACTGTCTTTCCAGTGGCTGTTTGACCAGGGGAGTTTCATGAACAATTAAAAAAAATATTCTGGCCTGACCTGTGGTGACACAGTGGATAAAGTGTAAACCTAGAACACTGAGGTTGCTAGTTCAAAACCCTGGGTTTGCCTAATCAAGGCACATATGGGAGTTGATGCTTCCTGCTCCTCCCCCCCTTCTCTCTCTGTCTCTCTCTCTCCTCTCTAAAATTAACAAATAAAGTCTTAAAAAGTTTTAAAAAGATTCTGTAATTTTCCATTTCTAAGGTTCTTTCTGTGCTAGTCCTTTATCCCCAAGCAGATGGCAAACTTGGCTATCTCTCTATAGTCTCCCCAATACCAAGAATGGAAGCTCCCATACTGATGCCATAGCACATGTCAACAGTGCTATCGGTGACAAAGGGCTGTGGTAGGGAAGCTCAGGAATGAGGGCCTCCAGAAGCCAACCCCAATCATGTTTTTTATTTATCTATTAGTTAGTTTCTGTTCATGCTGAGAGCTGCCTGAGGCATTCAAGGGGAAGGCATTCTTACCTGGTTCAGAGGAAGTGGTCTCTGAGTAAACCATAAGGCTTTGACAATACCCAGTGGACTCCAGATTCATCACCAATGAATATCCCATCCTATCTTTCTTTATTTCTAGGACAGATGAAAACTGGTGCCCACTGACTTGGCTCCCAATTGATCTCCCAAACGATTCTGTTTAAAAAAGGGGTGTAGCTTTTATTCATCTCATTTCCTCATCTCAAAATCTTATAGTCACATTTCTCTTAACTGTTTCTCTCCTTTTCATGTACTCAATGATCCAGAATACTGTCTAGTGGAAAGGCCAGTGACAGTGAACCCTGATGTCTGGGAAGGCAACAGAAATTTAAAAAAGAAATAAATAAAAAACAAAATACTTCGAAATGTAGAAGCAGCAAATAGATCTTCCTCTGCTAACAAGACAAAAAATGAAAACCTTGAGTAAATAAGTACTTAATGCCTCCAATCTATAGTCCAAAAAAAGGCAAGGACTAATAACATTTAGAAATAGAGTTAAATTCCAAATAAATTCAAATTCATTTTGTGAGATAAACTTAAAGAGAAACTTCCTTGAATTAGTGATTTGAAAGGTTATATTCTCCTTATTTTGGTTTCCCACTGGGACTAGAAACAGAATACGATAAGGAAATAATATTTTGCAAAATTTTCCCTTTTGCCTTCAGTTTTACATACAAAAATTCTATATAATTTGACCCTGAAGATAGTCAAATACCACAGAACTAATTGTATTTGTTTCTTAGTCTTTATCAAAAATGGGTATTGCATTAATCTAAGTTAAATAAGACTTCATTCCCAGTTACCTTGCTGAATTAGAAACTGGTGAGCAGCTGCCTCCTGTTTGAAATAAAGTTATCCAGCTCTGTCACCAATAAGCATGCAAACTTAAAATAACTTTTCAACTTTTTACTATGCTAGATTTCAAATATACATAAGGAGAAACAGGATAATGTTATAAACCCCCATTTATCCATCATCTGACTTCATTACTCTTCAACATTTTTGTCATTCTTATTTCATCTAAACAAATTCTCTCTATCTTGCTGGAATATTTTAAAGCAAGTCCTTGACACCAAAGCATTATGCCTGTAAAGACACTAGTATATTTTCTAATAGCTATTTAAAATATATATTTTATATTATAATCATACCAAAAATTATTAATTTTTTTTTTAAGTAAGAGGAGAGGAGATACGGAGACAGACTCCCACATGCACTCTGACTGGGATCCACTGGGCAAACTCCATCTTGGGCTGATACTCTGCCTATCTGATGCCATGTTCACAAATGAGCTATTTTTAGCACCTGAGGCATAGACTTCACAGAACCATCCTCAGTGCCCGAGGCCAACACACTTGAATAAATTGAACCATGGCTTCAGGAAGAGAAGAGAGATAGGGGAGGATAGTGAGAGAGGAAAGGGAAGAGAGAGAAAAAAGGGAAGAGAGGGAGGAAAGGAAAGAAAGAGAGAAAGAAAGAGAGAGAAAAAGAGAGAAAGGGAAGAGGGAGCAGGGGAAAAGCAGATCGTTGCCTCTCCCATGTGCTCTGACAGGGAATTGAACCAGGGACTTCCACACACTGCATCAACACTCTACCACTGAGGCAACTGGCCAGGGCCTAAAATACTTTTAAATATTATTTAAAACTTATTTGATATTCATAAGTTGGTAAAACCAACTTTTACTGTGAAATGAAAATTTTATGGTATAGTAAGATGAGGCATTATTATGAATGTGGCCAGGTTATTGACACAGGGACTCTAGTCTGAGTTTCTCTGAATTTATGCCTGTGATAGGAAAGAGATTCTTGCCTGTATTTTCTGCTTGACTTCTGATCAACTACCTTGCCTTCTTCTCTGTTTTCTAAATTAATTCTCCAGTGTCCTAATTGACCACTGTGATTTAACTTTCTAGCTGTGACATTCCCTCCTGTTTGAACACTTATTCTAGACTGCTTCCTTGGTTCTAGAATTTAAGTAACTTCTTCACCTATTTTCTGTGGAAATGCACAATGCAATGGTAAGGCTCTGGCATCAGACAGCTTTGCTTACACCAGTTTTGGTTTCTCCACTTATTTTCTCTCTGACCTTGGTCAAATAATTTATTTAGCCTCTCTGTGCCTCAGTTCTTTCATTTGCAAAATAAACATTGGTATGTAAAGACACATGCAGCCCCATGTTCATTGCAGCATTATTCACAGTGGCCAAGACATGCAAACAACCAAAAAGTCCTTCAATAGATGACTGGATAAAGAAGATGTGGTACATATATAGCATGGAATACTACTCAGCCATAAGAAATGATGACATTGGATCATTTAAAACAAAATGGATGGATCTTGATAACATTATACAGAGTGAAATAAGTAAATCAGAAAAAACTAAGAACTTCATGATTCCATACATAGGTGGGACATAAAAAAGAGACTAAGAGACATGGACATGAGTGTGGTGGTTACGGGGGTGGGTGTCAGGGGGGGAGGAGAGGGAGGGAGAGGGGGAGGGGAGGGGCACAAAGAAAACCAGATAAAAGGTGACAGAGGACAATTTGACTTTGGGTGATGGGTATGCAACATAATTGAATGACAAGATAACCTGGAGATGTTTTCTTTGAACATATGTACCCTGATTTATTAATGTCACCTCATTAAAATTAATAAAAAAAGAAAAAATATATAACATGTAAGCATTTGAGAATGAAGGAGAATTATGACTGCTAATAGCTATGCCAATATCAAAATTTTAAAAATGATAATTAATTTAAGAAATCTAGCCAGACCAAGCAGTGGTGAGTGGATAGAGTGCCAAACTGGGATGCGAAGGTCCCAGGCTCAAGATCCTGAAGTCACCAGCTTGAGCATGGGCTCATCTGGTTTGAGCAAAAAGCTTACCAGCTTGGACCCAAGTTCACTGGCTTGAGCAAGGGGTCACTCAGTCTGCTGTAGCACTGGTCAAGGCACATATGAGAAAGCGATCAATGAACAACTAAGGTGCTGCAACAAAGAATTGATGCTTCTCATCTCTCTCCCTTCCTGTCTGTCCTATCTGTCCCTCTCTCTGACTCTCTCTGTCTCTGTCACACACAAAAAATTTAAAAATATAGTCATAAAAATGCAAACTCTATTAATCATACACAGATAATAATGATTGCTTACGTAGATAATCCTAAAGAATTGACAAAAAAAAAACCTCCTAGAATTAATAACCAATTAGAGCAAGATCACAAGATACAAAGTGGTATACCAAAGTCAGCTGCTTTCTTTTTTACCAACAATGAGCACTTAGAACTTAAAAATAAAACTAAAATACCACATAAATTGGCATAATCCTAACAAAATATGTATAGCATCTGAATGTGAAAATTTATAAAATTATGATGAAAGTAATCAGGTATGATCTAGATAAGAGATATTCTGTGTTCATGATTTAGGAGAGTACATGTTGTTAAGATGTTAATTTTTCCTAAATGGTAGGCAGATTCAATGCAATTCCATTTAAAACACTTGGTATAATTTCAATCTTCTTAAATTTGTTAAGACTTGTTTTGAAACTTAGCATTTGATCAATCCTGAAGAATGTTGCAGATGCCCTTGAGGAGAAGGTGTATTGTTGTATTGAGAATTGCTGTTTGTGGGAATGTTCTGTATGTCTGTTAGGATCTTCAATCTCTAATGTTGTTTAAGTCTTATGTTTCTATATTGATTTTCTGTTTGAAAGTTCTATGCACTGTTGAAAGTGGGGTATTTAAATCTCCTACTATTATTGTCTTATTTATTTTTCCCTTTAGATTGGTCATCAATCTAAAGCATCTTCAGGATAAAGCACCTAAATATATAAAGTATGTATTTTTTTTGCTCTGTCAGCTAAAAGGGCCCAGTAGTATTGAGCACACCTGGTATTCAGATCTTGATTTCTATTACCATTCTCCAATAAAAGTAATCAGGGCTGTTTGGAGATGCTGCGGATTCTAGGCACTGGATAAATACAAGATGTGCTTGGAGTTTCTTGTAGTACCAACAATAAGAAAGCTCTCACAAAACATTAATGAAATACATTGATGAGGTATGTGAAAGGGGCATAAGAATCATCTGAAAGAAATCCCAATTGACAAAGCAGGACAGTTTGAGCAACAAAATAAAGTATTACTGGCTTACTATTTAAAGTATAAAATAAATACTTAAATGTCCATACTTATTTAAGTGAATAATTGAATAAATTAATCAATGGAAAAATAGACACATTGTTCATATAAACTATGGAAGTATTTATTTGTCCTAAAGGATAGGGAAGCAAAAGTCTCTGTTCTTAAAGTAAGTATATGTATAGTGACTTTCTTTCAAAGAGTGAAGTGTGGAAAGAGGAGGGGAGTGCAGAAACCTGACACACTCTCCTTCAGCCATGTGGTCAGGTCAACATTAGCAGTTTTAAATCTCATTGGTAGTATGCACTCTTGATATTGTGATTAAAACGTCACTTAACCTTTGTGATCTACCATCCAGAAACCTATGATCCCAAGAAAAAAATCAGACAAATCTCAAATTGAGAACAGTCTACAAAATATCTGATCAGGGGTACTCTCAAGGTCATCAAAATCAAGGGAAGTATGAGAAACTATCAGCCATGAGGAGCCTAACAAGACATGATGGCTAATAGTAATGTGGTAACCTGAATGGTATCACACAGCGTGAATAGGATGTTAGGCAAAAGCTAAAGCAATATTAATAAACTGCTGATTTTGCTTAATAGTGATGTGTCCTTATATTTTTTAAATTTAGAAATATACAATATTAATGTATAAAGATGTTAACAAGAGGGAAAACCATTTATGTATGTGTTTGAGGGTAATAGGAGACTTTGCACCATTTCCTCAAATTTTCTGTAAGTCTAAAACTTCTAAAAAATAAAGTATATTCATAAAGAAATCAATTTTAAAAAATTCATGCTCTTAATTGCTTGATGAAATACTCAAATGGTTTCTGTTTTCACCTCATGGGAAACAGAAATGGCTTGGTTACATATTTGTTTTTCTACTTTGTGATTGATAGTATGTATTACTAAAACTGAACAGAATCTTATCACATGAAAGGAGTAACAGGAATATGCTTAGAGTAAATAATGTATATTTGACAGAAATTGATAAAGGTAATAATTCTGGGGCATCTAATAATTTAAATTATTTATAACACGTTATTAGTGGAATTAGACAAAGTGTTAATTTAAATATAATCATTTTAAAACCTATCCAGTTTCAAAAAGAATAGGAGAGGGACATTTGTCACTTAGTCTCAGAATGGATTCCTGCACAGATATGACCATATTGCCACTCAGCAATTTTTAAGCAACTTAAATGTACTTTTCTCATTTTTAACTCAGTTAAGTCAGAAATTCATCACTCACTATTGGTAAACCCATGTGCTCATAAAAAATAACGTTCAATAAAAATAGTAAAGCAAATGGCTTAATATGTAGTTAACAGCATAAAATGTTAGACATGGAAAGGTTTTTAGAGATTATCTAGCTCCAGGCTGTCCAGTATGGTAGCCACTAGACACTTGACAGGTGGCTGCTCAAATTAAGATACACTGAAAGGGTAAAACCCATGTGATTTTGAAGACTTAATACCCAAAATGAGAAAGCCTAATAGATCAATTATTTTTATATTGGTTACCTGTTGAAATGGTCATATTTTAGATATATTAGATTAAATAAAATATAATTGAGATTTCACCTGCTCTTTTTCATTTTTATAATGTTACCATTTGAAAATTTAAAATTACACATGTGGCTCACATTATATTTCTATTGGACAACACTGGTCGAGTCTAATTTGCTTTCTTTTGTATAAAAGAAGTAGATATTGCACAGAGAACGTATATGATCAACGCACATTTCCATTCTTAGTTAATCTGGGTATTTTTAAATAAAAAATGTCTCTCTGTTAAAGTAGAGAGTTTTGTTTCAAATTATTTAGCACTTGGGATATTTTCACTTATATAACAAGTTCACTGTTCTCTACTGAAGCAAGAACTTGGACTGATGGTCTCCTGGGTTAAAGAAAATGTGCTACCACTTACCTACTGCTTACTCTTTCTAGACTAAGGCTGCACTTTGTATAATAAATCACTAGCATAATGTGCTGAGTTTAATTATCACCCAAATTCATTACAGATAAAGAAATGGATGCTCAGAGAGCTATCTGCTTAAATAACCACTAGTCAGAAAGTGGTAGACACAGTATTCCAACGGGGATGTTGTATCTAACGCCTGTGTTCTACCCACTGCTGTCAGCTGCTTCTGAAAACGAGGAGTGTGCAGTGAAGCTGCAGGAGCTGTAAATAGGAGTGCTGTAGGGATAATTTAGCCTTTCACAGCTCTTTGGGAGTAGCAGACACGTGCAAGCCCTTTGGTTTCTCATGTGACTAAATCTAACCATGGTGGCATTTGCTCTAAAGAAGACGAGCAAACTGGTGTCTTAAATTTATTGAGCTCTACTGGGTATAAAGGATCAGACTGTAGCAGAGGGTAAGGAGAAAGAATACTGTTTTGAATTTGGATAAGTGTTCAATTTTCTTGCCATTTAGAAAACCCCCAATTATCTGAATATTTCAATAATAGGATTTTGTTCTGTGTTCTTGCAGGAGAAAGAGGAGATGACTTCAGTTTTCTAATTTCAGAATTAAAGAAATTAATGTCTTCGCACACCCACATGCATGTCCACCACATATAGAGCTCTGGAAGAGGTTTATCTCCCTTGGAATGGCTCCTCCTCCTAACTTCCATATTATAGCTTAAAAAAAAATTCTTATTTGGTTTCTTAGTCACCAAAAGTGCTGCACATCTGCTTTAGATCAACCCTTTATACCTCATGTGTCTATGCTGTTACTAACATCTATCAATGCCAATTCCATGATGCTTTTTGCATCCTCTCCCTCTTCTTCTCTAGTATGTCACCCAACCTGGTCATGGCCCTCATCACTTCTTCTTGAGCTAGTGCAACATCTCCTTCTTCCTTTCCATGTCCTAGCTGCTCTGGCTTGTTTCATTTCTTGGAAAATGAAATGCTGCTCCCTCTGCCTAGAAGGTCCTCCCCACAGTGCCTTTTCCTAACAATGCCTAACTCATTCTTTAGGTCTCAATTCTCCTGCAGAATACTTTCCAGCAGAAATTAGAAAGACAAGTGAGGTCTTCTTTGAATAGGCTCTTATGGCATTCTGTGTGTTATTCTTCTAGCACTTACAAAGTTAACAATTAATTGTGCAACTTATTTTAATACTGTTTTTCCTGTTGGAATGCTCTTAAATATTATGCCAGGCTGCTTCTCCACTATATTATGCTGCTTTTCCTAATCAAGGGTTTACTTTATTACTCTCATTGGGTCATTTCTAAAAATTTCCAAAATACTAGTAAAAGCATCAAGGTTTTATCTTCTGTTTGTTTTTAATTTTCAACTCCCCCTACAGATGGTTGAGACCATGGTTTAGATGAATTATGGCTTTAGATTTCTTTTCTTACCCTGACTAAGCTACTTATCACTTGGATGATAATGGGAGAGTATCTTAACTTCTTTGAGAATCAATTTACTCATGAGGAAAATGGGAATTAGAATACTACTGAATCTCATGGAGTTTTTAGAGTAAAGAGAGGTAATTAGGACACATATTTGAGGTTTCATATATAATGTCCATGAATGTTATCAAATATGTTTTCATTTTAGGAATATCTATATATTTAGGATACATATCTCAGATGAGTTCTTAGACACAGAAAAATGATCAGTAAATTTCTCAGAAGTAAATTCTCATTACCAGCTCTCATAAGCAACTAGCTCTCTTAGTTACATACATTTGTATTATCCTTTGATCTGTTCACACTGTAGTCATTAAACCATAGAGGTTTTCTTTTCTTTCTTTCTTCCTCTCTCTCTCTCTCTCTTTCCTTATTTCTCTCTCTCTCTCTCTTTCTTTTTTCCTTTCTTTCTTTCTTTCTTTCTTTCTTTCTTTCTTTCTTTCTTTCTTTCTTTCTTTCTTTCTTTCTTTCTTTCTTTCTTTCTTTCATTTTACTAGGAAATTTAAAAACCTCTTGAAAATCAGCTCAGGCTGATCCGTATCTTTCTGAGTAGCTGTACATATGGCATCCAGAGCTGGAAAAACAACCAAATGGTACAGTAGAGAAGCAACCAGCTACTGTCTCTATGTTTTCTTTTGATGTAACATTTTGTGCAAGGCTTATTTTGGAAAGCACGTGGTGGGTAAGAGTGGCTAAAAAAGAAATCAGTATGTTTTTCTGATTATCACCACTGTTCATGTCTGACTCCAAAGAGTACCAGAATGTGCTCTGAGCATTGGTAACAGAAAAGTGAATACTACAAAAACAGAGATGGACCTCATGAGATACATGCAAGAGTTCTTATTACAAGTAGTCATGCATCTTTCATTTGTTCACAGATATAAGTAGAACCCAAACCACAACATCCATACTTCTGTGCATGTATAATGTCCATGTGCAGTTAAATGAAGCAAAGGTATGGGACAGCCCTTTGCTTGGAATTTCAAAGCAGGTTGAATTTTTCTGGCTGTGATCCAGCCATCATAACTACATTTGATTTTCACAGATGGTCCCCTGGTTGTTTCCAACCAGGCCCATTTGTCAGGCAAATAGTAAGCTTGTTCTGCTGCTCAGTGACTTTCAGAAGGGCCCCTGGGTTCCTGTTAAGTGTGAAAAAAGAAGGGAACCTTCAAGGTGCTGACCATACAACAACTCAGGCACGGAGTTCTGCCACCACAGGGGAACTAGCATCCTGGGTCTAATCGCCTCTTAGCTCAGTAACACCTGTTGACACTGACAAGCCAACAAAGCTGAGATCACATGCTGAGCAGAGGAATTAGGGACACACCTGGCTGCCAACAACATGGCTATATGACAGCAGGAGCCTGAGAATCACATTAACACAGTACTTGGCTTATACATGTGATTTCTAAGCCTTTCTCATATGCTGACCCTCTTAGATAAACATTTTGCCTTTAAGCATTAAAAATATAGAGATGCACAATTATAATTCTTATTTATTTAGGTGTTTCTTCATGTATCAAGTATTTATAAAAATGTATATTATTAGGTCCATATTTTTCAAACAGTACTGAAGAAAAGATTGAATTTCTAATAAGAAAATAACCAACTATTTTTACAGAAGTAGTACTAGTGATGATGATAACATAATAAGGGTGACTAGCTTTTATTAAGCATGCATTTTTGCCAGGTATGTCCCTGTGACTTTACATGTATTGCCTCAATTAAGATTGTTCCTATGATAGATGAGATTGTACTTCTCTATGCTCTGGACAATTGGAATCTCAGGTTTCATGATGTGATAGGGAGAAAATTGCCTTTATTAGTACAATTTCCAAATAATTAAAATGTCCATTCAAATGGCCCAAAACTGACCCATCGTGGTGGCAGCAGGTCTCAGAGGACACATCAATAATGATCATAGCTGCACTCATTCATGAACCACTCACTGTGTAAGCCAGGCAGAATGCAAAGCCCTTTACTGGCATTATTATTTTTTAGTTTTGCAACAAATGTATTAATTAATAACTAATATTTCTACTTTACAAATGAAAACTGAGTTTCGGAGATTAAGCCATTTGCCCAGGACTGAAACTAAGGTCGGTCTGAGTCATAAGATTGGAGTCTAAATGACTATGCTAATTCACAATCAGATAATTTTTTAAATATTGCATTTGTTCCTACACTTTCAAAATGGAGTGAAAATATCTTTATACATAGTTAAAGATGTAGAGGATGTCTGTTGGAGTTAGTGAGGTTTAACCATCCCCTTATAGTAATTTGGAGATATATTCAAATCATACTGAATATGATGGACTTAATGTTAAAATGATCCATTCATTTAGGTCATCCTTCAGTCTTTACAATCGTGTAAACAATTCAGCATTAAATGTTGTCTCTCCCTTATTGCCCCATATTTTATGACCAGGCTTCCATTATAAGATAACAATTAATCCTGTATACTTATGTTAACCAGTCTCACCGCCCAAAATTAAAAAAGTAATAGTTTATCACCCTGATATTGTTTATTTGTCAATACAACTAAACTATTTAAAATTCTGCAAGCCCTAGAGCACACCTTGCAAGGGATAAAATGCAAGTAGGTGTGTCAGGGCAGACATAAGAATGACAGCAAAGACAAAGGAAAACAAGGAAGCAGAGGGGGTAGTTTGGGCAATGCATGTATCCCAAAGTCTACTGTGGAAACACCATGACTATAAAAGCATGATTTATAATTTTATTTTGTTCTCTCTGGATAACGAGGACAATGCTAACATATTCATCTTGGATGCTAGTCCATCCACAAGGTTGAGGCAACACAGACATATTATGACAGAATCGAAGAGGGACTTTTTGTTGTTTGTTTGTTTGTTTGTACTCAGAATATACCTTAACCTTATTTCTAAAATGGATGAAAACACCCACTTTTCGAGTTTTGGGAGGATTATATGGGTTAGTGCTTGCAAAGCACCTTACGTAATGGCATGTAGAAACCACTAGTAATTATTTTTACATTCTATCTTCTGATTCCATAAATCTGCTAGCAATCAGTTATTCTATATGCAGAAGAAAAAGTAATTCCCCATAATCAGTGGAGGGGTGGTGCCAGTCTCACACCGCTCTCAGGAGCCTGTGATGCACATTTCTTCTTAACGTCTTATAAATGCTCCCAGACGCCAGCTCCCACCCACCGTTTTCTCCCAGATTCAGTTGTTACACATTCACCAGCACACCACATAATTTACCTTTCCTTTAGGAAATCTTATAGCAGCAGGCACAGAGGAAAGCAGCTACTGGAAAGAAAGCAATCAGATATCTTGTGTTCACAGCAATTTCATGCTCTGTTCAGTTGTCAAAGATAAGACAATGAATGCTATCTAATCATATACTGATGCATCAGATAAGATGTCCAATCACTTAGTGTAAAAACCTGCTAGTTCAGAACCACTCATAGGAAGCACATTTCTACTCTCCATCCTCATGCCTGCTGGAGGACCAACTAATTGATCATTGTACCCTTTCCACTGAGCCTTCTCTTTCTTAGGTACCAGATATTGTGCTGGGCTATTATTTTGAATAAAATCACACTTAATTGTGCCAGTAATTTGATGTGGTAGACATTATGCGCCACAAAATACAGAGGAGGAAAATGAGGTTCAGAGAGACTAAGTGAGTAACCCAATGTCCCGGAGCTGTAATAAACTATGGCAGGCTACGGAAACTTCAAAATCTCGGCTCTTCATTGTTATATTATATCTTCTCTCATTCTGTTTAATAAAAACTGTTGCCTGCGTAGATGTTATTCATCTTATAAGTGAAGGTAACTGAGGCATTAGGAAAGGAAAGTTTTAAAAAGTGATTTCATAAATGTAGAATTTCACTTCTTCTTACAGAATTATCCAAATCCAAAGCAAGTTCATAAGCCCGATTAGCAGATAAAAGGCTGTCCATCTTTGGGAATGTTAATCTCTGGTCACATGTTGCAACTATTTAACTGTTGTCTTCATTACATAATCCCTCTGGTACATTTATCTTGAAATATTTTTACAGTTCTCTCTCTGACATATAATTCACAAGAGAAGTCCTGCCTTAAGCTTATGTTCTGAAACCATTCTCAAGAGATTCTAAGATGGAAAAGTCTATATTCAATTTATCATGCTATGGTAACTAACACACTACAACAACAGAACATTTTGATTACTAGCATTAAACAGAGCTTTTAAAAGATTTCAAATGTATTCTGCAGAGGATTGTCAGTGGAGGCAAAGAGCATGGGATTATCTTTCTATCTCAAATGAAGTGATTCTACGTAGGCATTTGGTTACTTAGTAACATTAAAATTGCAATTATGTTCCCTTATAATTAACGACCTTCAAATAAATAGTGTTGTGAACAAATTACATACTTTACAAGAATTTCATTCTTCCTCTCTCAGTAGTTATTTCACTCAATTTCTAAATGTAGAGAGCATGATCTTCTTCTCTGAATATTTCTGTACATTGAAAAGAAGAAAGTTTAGCTTATGCTAAAGTTTAATGTGGGGATGCATACAGCAAGAGAAAATGGACTAACTTTTTAAAAATTTATCGGGATGACATTGGTTCACAAAACCACACAGGTTTCAAGTGCACCATTCAACAAACCACCATCTGCCCATCACATAGTGTTCCCACTGCCCCTAGCCACGTCTCTTTTTGTCCCTATGTTCCCACCTCTGTCCCCTTCCACTTATTCCCCTGCTGTCACCATTTCCCTCTGGCTATCACCACAATGTTCTGTGTCTATGTATTATGTATATATCTCTTGGCTAATCCCTTCAACTTCTTTCATCCAGTCTCCACAATCCCTTCCCCTCTGACAGCTGTCAGTCTATTCCATGTGTCCATGCCTCTGATTCTGTTTTTTTCATCAGTTGATTTTGTTCACTTAAATTCCATATATAAAATGTGATCATAAAGTATTTTCTTTTTCTTTCTTTCTTTTTTTTTTTTACAGGGCCAGAGAGAGAGTCAGAGAGGGGTATAGATAGGGACAGACAGACAGGAACGCAGAGAGATGAGAAGCACAAATCATCAGCTTTTTTGTTGCTACACCTTAGTTGTTCATTGATTGCTTTCTCATATGTGTCTTGACTGTGGGCCTTCAGCAGACCGAGTAACCCATTGCTCAAGCCAGCGACCTTGGGCCCAAGCTGGTGAGCTTTTGCTCAAACCAGATGAGCTCGCGCTCAAGCTGGCAACCTCAGGGTCTCGAACCTGGGTTTTCCGCATCCCAGTATGACGCTCTATCCACTGCGCCACCGCCTGGTCAGGCTAAAGTATTTTCTTACATTTTTAAAAAATGAATTGAGAAGGATGGAATGAAAATCTGTACATTCATATTCCTTGTGACTCCACAACATGTACAGTTAAAGAATTAGGAACTTAAGGCATCACATCTGAAAATATTGTATGTGTAGTTATATTGGCTGAAAACACATTTTAGTGAATGTACATAACCCTCATACACATGACAATATGGAGTCAAAGCATTCAGTTGCTTGAACCAATCAGTCACTTTCACTAAAGCTTTTTGCAAATAATAAATATATAGGAAAGGCTTACTGTGATTGATGAAGTGAAGCCCAAAAAATTTTATTAAGAATTTTAGCATTAAAGAAATTAACAGCAAAGGAGCATCTATAGTTTGTCATTTTTTTTTTGTCATGAGCAGCAATAGTGACAGGGGCTGTATCCCATTTAGCGGCAGGCAGGATGAAAAGTCACTACTAGAAAGAAAACAAGCTAAAATCCCGCTTTCATTGGCAGCATCCTCATGTTCAGCTCAATGTCATCTAATCATATATTGACATATTAGATGAAATGCTCAATTGTTTAAAAATCTGCTGTTTCAGAAGGACCAACAGGAAGCACACATTTTTCAATCTCTACTCTTATGCTCATTTGCCACACACAGTGTCAGGTATTGAATATACAGACATGGACATGACATGGTTCCTGGCACCTAGACACTCACGGCCTAAGAAACAGATTATACACAATGAAATGAAAAGGAGGCATGCATAAGATATAGTGGCAACATGATGGAGGTGACAATCAGAATGTGTTCTGAATGAAGGGTGGGAGTTTGATGGGTAAATGAAAGCCATCTCAGCTACAATTTCCTCCCTCTGGGATGCAGAGCCTGCTCTCCCTGCAATCTAGAATGGAACTGACAGGATACCTTTAGGCTCACAGAATGCTTAATGTTTTGCACTGCCATGATTTGGGTGAGAAGTAAATATATTTACTATCTATTTTAAAGGTTTTTGAATATTAAGTATTGCTGATGGATTGAATTTGGAAAGTAATGAAAAAGTATAATTTTTAATTTTCTCTCTTCGGTAATGAAATAATATCTATTGAGATGGGGAGTCTGACTTGCTTAGGGAAAAAGAGATGGAAATCTAGGGGTTTTTTTTTGACCATTTAAGTTGGAAAAACCTGTATGTTATCCAAGTGGAGATCTTAAATAGGTAAGTAGAAACACAGGTTACATCTATGACAGTGTTCACCATTAAGATATTAGTATTTCAAGGGGAGATATTTTATTACATGCATTTCTATGGCAAAGCAGTTATTTTATAAATGTTCTGTAAAACACTAGTCTCTTTATATCCTTCTGGATTACCAGCTAAGGCTGTAAAACACTAGGTTTGGAAGAAACATCTCCTTCCTTTTCTTTATGCCTTAGATCAGAATAGGTTATTATATGTAAATGATTGTCTACAGAATAAATTTTTAAATTTTTAATTTTTTTTTGTTTTGTTCTGTAAACTAACTTTATGGGATCTTTGGGTATGAAAAAAAGCCTGTAGGAAATGTGAAGACTTTTAGATTGGAGGACACAAGAGAGAACAGAACATACAAATACAGTGGGGAGAGTCTTGGGGCACATGAAAAAGTTGGGATGGAAAATGGACTTCTATATTTTTATTCAATAATTCCAGTTGCCAAAAATATTAAAAGGATAGCTTGATATGTATTGCGTTCCACAGGATCTATGTTTCTGATGGTATTTCTTATTATTGAGAATAAAGGGTGAGATGGTCGGCACGAATGTAAAAATAAGAGGAAATTACCAAAAATGTTAAAATTATAGGAGATATCTAAAAATTTGACTAGGATAGAAACAGGTTAAATTTTTTCCCCTAATATCCAGTTCTGTTTAAAGTAACTTTGTTGTTTTCAAATACAATCAGTTGCTAGGGAAACAAAAATGAACAATTAAATTGCATATGGAAAACTACACTGCAAAATACATCAAATATAAAAGTTTAGGTATATATGACATATAGACAGACTCTATGGAAGAACAGGATGCCTAGGATGAGAGAGAGAAAAAGTATAAAGTAAAAATGAGGAATAAAGACCAGGAGTAGACCACCTTAGGCAATGTAATAATTTTCAAGTAGGGAATGACATGGTGTGCTTTACGAAGGTCAGGCTGGAGCATTTAGAAGCAGGAATGAACACAGCAAATGATAGGTTTAGAGAGGATGGCAAATGCTTAGCTAATAAAGAGCTTTAAATGCAATGATAGGTAATTTCAACTTGATCTGGTAGGCAATGGGAAGAGAAGAATTAAATTTTAGGAAGATCACTTTGGCAGCAATGAGAACGATGAATTGCAAGTTTGGTAGAAGAAATGCCAGAAGACCAAATAGGAAACAATTGCAATGCAAACAATGATTGAGGTCTAAAAGCATACGTGTGAATGCAGAGGAATGAACAAATATATAGGCAGGAAGTATTTAGTCATCAGTTAGACTTGACAGTTAACCTTTAAGAAGATTCTACAATGACTCTAGTTTTTCAAGATTGATATAGCTGAAGAGGGAAGGATAAACTTTAGATTTTAAGATTATGACTCACTCCACCTGAATTTGAGGTACCTATGAAAAATTTATTGGCAATGTCATATGAGCAGCTAAATAATATGTGGTTGAGAAACTAAGGGAAAATTGTGGCTTTAAAACATAGATATGGGGAAACAGAATATGCGTAAGAAGAGCAACTTTCTCCTGTTTTCTCCATGTTCTCAATTTCAAACATAAAGTCTGGTACCATCAACAAATGCTGAGCCACAGCCATTAATGTTGATCTAACACCATTACTAACTTTCAATATTCCTTGATTAGATAAATAACAGGCACAAATCACCTGTCACAAATTAGAGGTTCTATAAATTGACATTTCATAGATAACTTGTATAGCTATTTCATTCCTAGGACATGTCTCAGGATAATAAAATTTCAATATACATTAAATGGTCATCATTACAATAAATACTGAAACATATGGGAGAACAGCACTATTAAGAACAAAGGTTTAAGTATTTTAAGGTGTTATGCTATTTTAAAAGATTACAATTTTATGGCATAGTCAGAAATGAAATGGATGTTAATTCACATTAAACCTCTGGCCTGAAGTTTGTATTCCTTTCTTTAATCAGTGTTTACCTTGTGCTCTGTAAACTCATTTGTTTTTTCCTGGGCTTTTATGTCGCTAATTTGCTATTCAATTATTTGTAATATACATTTTTAGTTCAACTGAAAGAACAGTAAAGCAAATTTTAAGGCATTGATCAGTACACTACTTATGCTCATGTATTAAGTTAGGCAGAAGGACAATTTGGAAATTAAAGAAAGCTGGGAGAGCAGGCAAAGAGAATTAAGAATCTTAGTTATAAGACTTTCAATCATTAGACTGCTTCATATAGCACCCAATTTTATCACCAATAATCTGATTTTTAAAATTCTTATGGTAGCATTCAAGTAGTAAATCCTACAATCTAATCAAAAGCATTGTTTACCTAGTAGGGACATGATAAATCTCATAGATATTTTTTTCTCTAGAAATAGTGCATCTCATGCTTAGATGAGTGCACATGTGAATACCTGGGCAAAATCATTCATGGGGAACATGACGTATTTGTTCCATTATTCTAATTTGGACTACTTAATGGGCCAGAAGTAGCACAATTGGTGCCAAAGATTGAAATAGAAAATAATTAAATGTGGTTAGAAACTACATTTTTATGAGCTATCATTAACATACTACATTTAAAATGCAAGACATTTACAATAGGACTTCTTTAATTTCTGGTACTGAGATGATTACAGTGACATTGAAAATAGGGGGATAACAGAATGATATCAAAATGATAAAGCTGATATCTAATTATCAGTATAATAAAGCTCCAACTTACATCTCTGACAGGAAGGAAATTTTTAAGAGAAATTTCTGTCAATAACTCCATCAATATGTAGTCAGTACACTTTGCCTGCCCCACTCAATATACTTTGATGCTTTGAAATAAAAAAAGTATAAGATATAGTTTTGATCATAACATGCTGCCATTTAATAGTGTTTTCTTAAAATATGTGCATGTATGTTTTAAAATTCCTTAAAAATAATGAAGTGTCAATCATGATGGGCTGATAAAAATTAGAATGTACTTTTTTAAACTTTTTTATAGCATTTATTGAGGTGACACTGGTTAATAAAGTTATACAGATTTCAGACATTCAATTCTATAATATATAATCTGTATATTGTATTGTGTGTTTTCTACTCTGTGTCAAGTCTCTTTCCATCACCATTTATTCCCTTTACAACTTCTTCTATATCCTCCCCTCTCCCTTTTCCCTCTGGTAGCATTATTTCTGAGGTATAGAATCTCCTTCTATTTTATTATATAATCATTGTCGAATGCTTTAGAACTAAAGCCAGGACAACCATAATAGGAGGGTCAACCATGTTCCAGTTTGCTCACACTGGAACACAAACACAATCAGGCAGTGAGGTTAAAAAAAAAAAGGAATAGAAGTCACTCCAGGCAGGCTGGGAAAGGAGAAAGACTAGGTAACATTGGGCTCAGCATGGTTGGAACATGTCCATGTTTCTGCATTCCCACCTGTACTACTCTCCCTTTGGGGCCCCAGCATCTCTCACCTGGATTGATGCAACAACCTCCAAAATGTCTCCAGTATTTCCAATATCAAGCCTTTCTTTGCACTGAGTTAAAATAACCCTTCTAATAACATTACTTTAATCTCCTCTGTAAAACTATTGTAGGCAATTTTTGCTCATATCAAGTGAGAATTATTTATTGTGGCTTAAAATTCTCTGACAGATCTGGCTAGTGGACTCTTCAACCAAGGAACACTGAAGAAGCCACATTGAGACTGGTAGGAAAAGGGAAAACATGGAAAGGGCTGCCCAGCTGCCTGGAGCGAATGGCAGACTTGCGTGGTGGAAAGACAGTATAGCGGAAAGGGAGGGACCTAGGTCCCAGGAACAAAGCCCAAGCCTGCAGTCCCAGAGCCCAGAAGAGATGTTTGGAAAGCATTGAGCTGTTAAACAAGTGAGGATAATGTTTGTGAGAAAGAGACAGTTTTCTCAGACCCAGGATTCTTCTTAAAGGGACAGTGCAAAAACCCCTCTCACAACCACTCACCTGGGGCTCCGGGGGACGGAAACAGAGGAGAGGACCGGAGCAGTGGGAAGAGTGTGTGGACTGGAAGGCACAGGGAGAAACAATCTGAGGGACAGCCACTATAACCACTGGGCTGAATCACTTCCCAAATCGAAAACAAATATTTCCCCTGGAACTAGCAATACCAGCAAAGGAAGACAGGACACCAGCCAAACAAGCTCTCCCACGGCCCTTAGAGCAGAGCTGCTTAGATGGAGGGAGCTTCCAGGACTACAGTATGGGTGTGAGGGTCTGAGCTGCAGTGACCCACCCACACTGCTGAGGGCTTGATGAAGGGATGGTGGTGGCAGGATGCTGAAACGCGGTTCTGGCGGCGGGGGTGGAGACTCAGCCGGTGTGAGCTCAGTCTAGCCCAGCAGGGGTGGAGGGGACACGTGAAAGTGGTCTGGCAGCTGTGGGCCCACTTGCAGCCCCACCTGCGGGGAGAAAAGCAGGAGACCAGGAACGGGCAGAGATCTGCTGCTGAGCAGGGGCCTGTGGGTGTGCAACATCACCAGGCCTCCGAGGTTTGCGACCCTGTGCAAGCCGACACTGACCGCAGGGGTGGGGCTAAAACCAAGGACAGGCAGAGGATTGCAGCTGAACGCACAACAGCAGACCCGCCCAGCCCGAGAAACCAAGGTTTGCGATCCTGCGTGAGCAGGCTCCGACAGTAGGGGCTGGTCAGAAGCCCGGAAACAGGCAGGGTCCGCAGCTGAGCAAAGGAGCTCACTCCTTCCCTTGGTGCAGAAGCTTGTGGCTTTAGTGCGGTGTGCAACCCCACCTGTGGGGGCAAGGTAAAGGCCCAGACAGGCTGAAGCTTGTAGAGCTGGCCAGGGGAAGATAGTCCCTCCCGCAGAGAGGATGTGAAAATCACAGCAACAGCTGCAGTGGGCCAGCGCCAGCAAGGCCCATCCCAACTACCCTTGGCAGCGGTAGAGGGGGTGGTGGGCCTGCAGAGAAACCACACTTAGGGAACACAGAGGCAACACCCATTGGACTCCAGTGGCCACAACCTTCTTATACATGAATAAAATGGGAAGACAGAGAAATGCAACTCAAATGAGTCAAGAGAAATCTCTAGAGAAGGACCTGAATGAACCAGATATAACCAAATTACCATATGCGGAGTTTAAAACAATAATAGTTAGGATGTTCAAAGAGCTTAGAGCAACAATGGATAGTCAGTACAAACAGCTAAATTAAGAGATAGCAAGTATAAAAAAGGAAACTGAAATAATAAAAAAGAATCAGACAGAAATGACAAATACAGTATCAAAACTGAAGACCACAATGGAAGGAATTAAAAACAGTATGGATGAAGCAGAGGATGGAATCAGCGAATTAAGGACAAAATAAACAAAGGCACAGAAGCAGAGCAGAAAAAAGAAAAGAGACTGAAAAAATGTGAGGAAACTCTAAGGGAGCTCGGTCACAACATGAAGAGAAATAAAATTCGCATCATTGGGGTTCCTGAAGATGAAGAAAAAGAACAAGGGATAAAAACTTTATTCAATCAAATCATAGCTGAAAACATCCCTAAATTAAGGCTGGAAAACATTTCACACATTCAAGAAGCACAGAGAACTTCACTAAAGAGAAACCCAAAGAAGTCTACACCAAGACACATCATAGTTAAAATACCAAAGTTAAGGAATAAAGAAAAAAATTTAAAAGCTGCTAAAGAAAAAAAGGCTATCACCTACAAAGGAGCCCCCATAAGGATGACATCCAACTTCTCCACAGAAACAATTGAGGCCAGAAGGGAATGGCAAGATATATTCAAAGTAATGCAGAACAAGAACCTACAACCAAGACTACTCTATCCAGCAAGGCTAACATTTAAAATTGAAGGAGAAATAAAGAGCTTTCCAGAAAAAAAAGCCTCAAGGAATTCATTAAAACCAAACCAATTCTGCAAGAGATGATAAGGGGCCTGTGTGAGCAGTTCAAAGGGGGAAAAGAATACAGCAAAAGAAGAATATAGCTTTAAAGAATAAAGTGGCAATAAACAACTACATATCAATAATAACCTTAAGTGTAAATGGATTAAATGATCCAATCAAAAGACATAGGGTAGCTGCGTGGATAATAAAACAGGACTCATACATATGCTGTCTATAAGAGACACACCTTAAAACGAAAGATGCACATAGACTGAAGGTAAAAGGATGGAAAAATATATTTCATGCAAATGGAAATGAAAAAAAAAAGCCGGGATAGCAATACTTATATCTGACAAAATGGACTTTAAAACAAAGGCTGGAGTAAGAGATAAAGAAGGACACTACATAATGATAAAGGGAACAATTCAACAGGAAGATATAACCATTATAAATATCTACACACCAAACATAGGAGCCCCAACATTCATAAAGCAGACTTTGATGGATATAAAGGGCAAGATTAACAGCAATACTATAAGAGTAGGAAATTTCAATACCCCACTAACATCACTGGATAGATTCTCAAGAAAGAAAATTAATAAAGAAACAGCAGACTTAAAGGATATACTAGATCAACTCTATTTAATAGATATTTTCAGAACTTTTCACCCTAAAGCAGTAGAATATACATTCTTTTCAAGCACTCATGGTACATTCTCTAGGATAAACCACATGTTAGGACACAAAAATGGTCTCAACAAATTTAAGAAGATTGAAATCATATCAAGCATTTTCTCTGATCACAATGCCATGAAACTAGAAATTAACCACAAAAGAAAAACTGAAAAATACTCAAACTCTTGGAAACTAAATAGAATGTTATTAAATAATGAATCGATTAACAGGAAGATCAAAGAAGAAATAAAAAAGTTTCTAGAAACAAATGATAATGAGTGTACATCAACTCAAAATTTATGGGAAACAGCAAAAGCAGTACTGAGAGGGAAGTTCATAGCACTACAGGCATACCATGAGAAGCTAGAAAAAGCTCAAATAAGCAACTTGACCCTACATCTAAAAGAACTAGAGAAGCAACAGTAAATAAAGCCCAGGATTGGTAGAAGGAAGGAAATAATAAAGATCAGAGTGGAAATAAATGACATAGAGGCTAAGGAAACAATACAGAGGATCAATGATACCAGGAGCTGATTCTTTGAAAAAGGTAAACAAGATCAATGAACCTTTAATTAGACTCACCAAGAAAAAAAGAGAGGACTCAAATAAATAAAATTAGAAATGAGAGTGGAGAAATAACAACTGACACAACAGAAATACAAAATATTGTAAGAAAATACTATGAAGAACTATATGCCAAAAAATTAGACAACCTAGGGGAAATGGACAAATTTCTTGAATCGTATAATCTTCCAAAAATCAATCTGGAAAAATCAGAACACCTAAACAGACCAATTAAATCAAAGGAGATCAAAACAGTTATCAAAATACTCCCAAAAAAGAAAAGTCCTGGGCCTGATGGCTTCACAAGTGAATTCTACCAAAAATTAAAAGAACTAACTCCTATCCTCCTCAAGCTATTTCAAAAAATTCAAGAGGAAGGAAGAATTTCAAACTCCTTTTATGAGGCGAGCATAATTCTGATCCCAAAACCAGGCAAAGAAAACACACAAAAAAAGAAAATTATAGGCCAATATTCCTGATGAATTTAGATGCTAAAATTCTCAACAAAAAATTAGCAAAACGAATCCAGCAATATATGAAAAATCATACACCATGATCAAGTGGGATTTATTCTGGAGAGGCAAGGCTGGTTCAATATTTGCAAATCAATCAATGTGATTTATCACATAAACAAAAGAAAGGACTAAAATCACATGATAATTTCAATAGATGCAGAAAAAGCATTTGATAAAAAACAGCACCCATTCATGCTCAAAACTCTCAGTAAAGTGGAAATACAAGGAACATACCTTAACATGATAAAGGCCATCTATGACAAACCCACAGAAAATATCATACTAAATAGGCAACAATTAAAAGCAATCCCCTTAAGATCAGGAACCAGGCAGGTGTGCCCCCTTTCACCACTCTATTCAACATAGTTCTGGAAGTGTTAGCCACAGTAATTAGACAAGAAGAAGAAATAAAAGGCATCCAAATCAGAAAAGAAGAAGTAAAATTGTCATTATTTTCAGATGATATGATATTGTATATAGAAAACCCTAAATTATCATTCAAAAACTACTGGACCTGATAAATGAATTCAGCAAGGTGGCAGGATATAAAATTAATACTCAGAAATCAGAGGCATTTTTATATACCAACAATGAACTGTCAGCAAAAGAAATTAAGGAAACAATCCTCTTCACTATTGCAACCAAAAAAAATAAAGTACCTAGGAGTAAATTTAACCAAGGAGGTTAAGTATTTGTACTTGGAAAATTATAAAACATTGATAAAAGAAATCAAGGAAGATACAAACAAGTGGAAGCATATACCATGCTCATGGGTAGGAAGAATAAACATCATTCAAATGTCTATATTACCCAAAGCAATTTATAAATTCAATGCAATACCAATTAAAATACCAATGACATACACAAACATATAGAACACATATTCCAAAAATTTATATGGAACCCAAAAAGAACACAAATAGCCTCATCAATCTTAAAAAGAAAAAATAAAGCAGGAGGTATCACTCTTCCGGATATCATGGTATACCACAAGGCCATTGTACTCAAGACAGCCTGGTACTGGCATAAGAACAGGCACATAGATCAATGGAACAGAACAGAGGACCCAGAAATAAACCCACATCTTTATGGACAACTGATATTTGACAAAGGAAGAAAGAGCATACAATGGAGTAAAGACAGCCTTTTTAACAAATGGTGTTGGGAAAATTGGACATCTACCTGCAAAATAATGAAACTAGACCATCAACTTACACCATGCACAAAAGCAAACTCAAAATGGATAAAAGACTTAAATGTAAGCCATGAAACCATAAGCATCTTGGAAGAAAACATAGGCAGTAAGCTCTCCGACATCTGTCGCAGCAATATATTTGCCGATTTTTCTCCACGGGCAAATGAAATAAAAGGCAGGATAAACAAATGAAACTGTATCAAACTAAAAAGTTTTTGCACAGTTAAAGACAATAAGAACAGAATAAAAAGACAAACCACACAATGGGAGAACATTTTTGACAATACGTCTGATAAGGGGTTAATAATCAAAATTTATAAACAACTTAGAAAACTCAACACCAGGAAGACAAACAATCCAGTCAAAAATTGGCCAAAAGAAATGAATAAAAATTTCTCCAAAGCGGACATTCAGTTGGCCAATAGGCATATGAGAAAATGCTCAACATCACTAATCATTAGAGAAATGCAAATTAAAACCACAATGAAATATTACCTCACACCAGTCAGAATGGCACTCATCAGCAAAACAACACAGAATAAGTGCTGGCGAGGATGTGGAGAAAAGGGAACCCTTCTGCACTGCTGGTGGGAATGCAGACTGGTGCAGCCACTGTGGAAAACAGTATGGACATTCTTCAAAAAATTAAAAATCGAACTACCTTTTGACCCAGCTATCCCACTTTTAGGAATATACCCTAAGAACACCATAGCACTGTTAGAAAAGAAGAAATGCGCCCCCATGTTCGTGGCAGCATTGTTCACAATAGCAAAGATCTGGAAACAGCCCAAGTGTCTGTCAGAGGATGAATGGATTATAAAGCTTTGGTACATATATACTATGGAATACTCCTCAGCCATAAGAAATAATGACATCGGATCATTTACATTAAAATGGATGGACCTTGATAACATTATATGGAATGAAATAAGTAAAACAGAAAAAAACTGAGAACTACATGATATCATACATAGGTGGGCCAAAAAAAATGAGACTATGAGACATGGACAAGATTGTGGTGGTTATGGGGTGGGGGGAGGGCGGAGAGGTAGGGAGAGGGGGGAGGAGAGGGGCACAAAGAAAACCAGATAGAAGATGACAGAGGACAATTTGACTTTGGGTGATGGGTATGCAACCTAATTGAATGACAAGATAACCTGGAGATGTTTTCTTTGAACATATGTACCCTGATTTATTAATGTCACCCCATTAAAATTAATAATAAAAAAACAACTATTAAAAAAACTAAGTAAAATGTGCATTTATAACCTGATATACCTGCCTCCTGGATGGGCTACCTAAAGGGCCTATCAATGTGTCTGGAGCCCATTTAATATGAGAAATAGCTAAGACAACTATAGATGTAAAGTGCAGATAACTCTGATAGTGCATGATTACTATCCTCCAAGAGGCATTGCATTAAAAAGAATTTTGGCTATGTGTTTCTAAGGACCAAAAAAAAAAAAAAATTAACAAAGACTAAACTGCAATGAGTAGAATTTACTCATTATATATATATATATATAAAATTTATGATTATAATAAGAGAGAGTATTTTAACAATTAGAACTAGATAGTACACGTGGGACGTGGGAACATGGTGGGATCCCTATTAGAGGAATATTGGAATGTGTTGAGAGGCACTGGTATCCATTCTGTAGAATTTCATAAGAGTCATTATGATTTAGCAAAACTGAAAGGGCCTTTATTTCAGTAGGTGACATAATCTGATACAATCCGATTCACAGTGTAATGCCCTGCATACTAGATAACAGTGCAATGTGTACTCTAGTTCAAACAGCTGTGTTGTGATTTTCTGAAACACCACAGAAGGGAAGGCCTGAACTGGAGCCTACAACTGGATAAAGTAAGTTGACCATGAACATAGATAGTCTATTAGGATAGATTATATAATAGGGAAAGACAATTTAATAATTGTTTCTCATGGCATGACTGCTTGAAGACATCTGTGAAATTAGAAATAACTAATTATTGATAATAATATTAGTAAAAATAATAATCACAACATTGAACACCTATTTTGGGCAAGGCTCCATGATAGGTTCTTAGCCTGGATAGTCCTCTTTCTTTACAGCAACTTTATTAATTAGAGACTATTATTACTCTTCATTTTACAAATAAGTAAATGAAAGCTTAGAGAGGTTATATAAGTTGTCCCAAATCATTTCTCTAGTCAGCGGATGAACTGAGATTTGGAACTCAGTCCACATTCTTAACTGTTTCACTAGGCTGCCCATGTGCTTACCACTGTGTATACCTTAGCCTAAGGAAACAAAATAATATAGTTATATGTGTCCCTACTGCATAGATGGGGCCTAGAGCGACACATCAAAAGCTTTCTTGGTCAAAAACAAAAACAGTTAGCTAATCCACTGGATTGTTCCCTACTTAATGAAATGTATTAGTGATTTGAAATGGGCTACAATGAATTACTCAAAGAAAATGGGTTCAACTAATTGGTCCAGAAAATCATCTCAAGGATATAATTAAATTACCCAGTGTACTATTACTGCTAGAATAAACACTATTACTGGTCTCCGGGGCTGCTTGTATTTCCAGTATAATTAAAAATAAGTAGTGGGAAAGTCAAGATCCATGAATAAAATGTGATTCAAGGAATTAGTCATGTGGTTAGCTAACGAAAGCAAAGCAAGGTCAGTATTTGAATGACCAAATTTTCCAGAATTTGGGTTTTCTACAAATTTTTTAGTTCTTAGAAATCACCCATTTAAAATAACAATCAGACTCTAAGATTTTTTTTAGGGCAGTTATCATTTTTTTTAAGATTATACTTTTGGGTTCTCTTATGTTGTATGGAACAAAATGGGCTTGCTAGCTAAATGTTGAATAAGTGAATTAAAAGTTTATGAAAAGTAATGTCTTCCAAATTTTATGGAAGACACAATTTAAAAGACATACACGACACACAACACATTATTTAGTAAATTTAAGCTATTTCATGTTAATGATAGGAAATTGGATCAACAAACCACAAACAGCTTCAGTTCAATATTGTTACTTTATAAAATTCGTGATAATGAGAAAGTCAGCTAATAAATAGTAGAAAGTAGTAGTTATTTGTTAAGTGCCAGGATATTTACATGACAGATTTCCATTATGCACAGATTTCCATATCTGCTATGGGTCCTGCATTAAATATGCCTGATTCATAGCTTTAAAACTATCTGAAGCTAGTCAATGAAAAACAATATTCTTTAGAACTTAGTCGTGTGTGTTTCTTCTTGCCACAAGTTCCATTTTATGAGGGGAACATACTAATATTACTCTCTAGGACAGATGCAGAAAGAAACAGGAGCCTACATCATTCTTTCTGATGCGATAGGTGGGAGGAATATAAACACTTCAGGAAAAAGGAACATAATATTATTACACTCTCAGAACCTGGATTATATTTTGGTACACAGTTGGCAACCAAGAAATGTTTGCTATTCAATTCCTCAATGCCATATTAAATGCAGTGACTACAGGCATGGGCACCATCAATGCAAAACTTAGGTATTCAACATGAGTAGATGACGGTGATCATTAGTAAGTCAGTTTTTTATTTTTTTACAAACGCAAACCCAAGAACTAGTGCCTGAGATATGCCAAATGTAATTAAAACAATAGCTCAGAGGGTCTTACCATTAAATTCTTCCAAGGTTGCCTGTGATCATAAAAATATACACTGTGTGTCACTAAAACTAAACTGTAATAAGTCCAGTAACACTAATTTCACAACGCTGATAATGGCCTCTTCGTTTCGCTTTTTAAAGCTGGTTCTGAATTTTCTGGATTTCCCTACCTATCTCAACATAGGAGCCTGTCGTGGTGTAAGCTAACTGAAATAGGTGTCAGGATACCCATATTTCTCTCTTGATTTTAAAAATATAATTTATTGCCTGAACTTAAATAAA
The DNA here is from genome assembly GCA_037038555.1 of Rhynchonycteris naso. NCBI lineage: Eukaryota > Metazoa > Chordata > Mammalia > Chiroptera > Emballonuridae > Rhynchonycteris > Rhynchonycteris naso. The sequence continues at coordinate 303,732,182 of CM072995.1, read as the reverse complement.
CAACTTTATAAATTAGTGTTAAACACGAGCATTAAGGAGCAAGCTAGTACATATCATTCCCCCAATATAACTCTGCCTTTTCTTAAATTTAAGTTGAATCAAATGACAACAACATAGAAAAGAGCTTTAAAATATTGTGATGGGTGATAAAATACAATGTTTTTCTCCCTTCTATGAAATTTATAATGCTTTTGCTTATTTTAACACAATTTTCTTATTTTTAATTGATTTTTTTGCTGATATCAGTTAATAAAATTATATAGGTTTCAGGTGTACAGTTTTATAACACATCATCTGTATATTCTACTGTGTTCACTCCCCTGAGTTAAGTCTCCTTCTATCACCATTTATCCCCCTTACCCTTTTCTACCTCCCCCACCACATTTTCCTTCTTATAATCACCATGTTGTTGTCTGTGTCTGAGTTTTTTTTCCTTCGCTAAATCCACCTTTTCAACCAGCCCTCAACTCCCTTTCCCTTTAACAACTATCTGTTATCTGTATCTCTGAGTCTGTTTCTATTTTGTCTATTAGTTTATTTTGCTCATTCGATTCCACATATGAGTGAAATCTGTGGTACTTGTCTTTCTTTGACTAGATTATATCATCAGCATAATACTCTCCAAGCCCATCCATGCTGTCACAAAAAGTAAGATTTCCTTTTTATTTTTATTTTTTTATATAGCTGAGTAGTATTTCATTGCATAAAGAGGCCATATCTTTTTTATCTACTTATCTACCAATGGACATTTGGGCTGCTTCCAAATATTGGCTATTGTAAATAATGCTGCAATGAACATGGTGGTGCATGTATTTTTTCAAATTAGTGTTTTGAGTTTTTTGGAAACTATTCAAGAAGTGTAATTGCTGGGTCATAAGGCAGTTCTAGTTTTATTCGTTGTTTATTTTACTTTTTTGAGGTAACTCCATAGTGTTTTTCTTTTCTTTAAATCCTGTGCTTCTATCTCACTCATAGGAATTCCATTTTCTTTCTTCACTTAGAAAATAACAAACTCCTATTCAGGCTTTAAGTCCCAAGTCAAATATCAATTGCTGATGGACATTTTTCTGACACAAAATGCTTATCTTTAACCTCAATCTGTGTTAGGTGGCACTCAACCATGCTCTCAATCTCATCATTCTGACATGACACTATCATTTAATAAGCTTTTTCTTTCCTGCCCCCTTTAGTGTCTGAAAAGCCCATTGAAGTCAGGGACAATGTCACATTCATCTTTCACTTACTTATTCTAAAAGCTTTTATTATACATCTGTTATATACAAAGCACTGTATTTGATGCTCATAACTTTAGTATATTAGATAAAAATAGTTCTATGGAATGAATTAATGGGAACCTATAGCAAGTCAAAGACATTTAAAAGGCAGTTCATTTTCAAGGAAAAATCTTGAATGGAAAAGTTGGTCACTGTGGAGTGCTGTCCAGACAGGGCAGAGAACAGTCTTCACTTCACATCATTAAATTCACAACTCTCTGTTTACAAAAGTGTACTTTCTTGTCCTTTTAATGTCATGTCTGACTTTTCTACAGTTTTAACAACATTGGTAAGGATAATAAATCTGGAATTATTTTTAAAGGCATATAATATTGTAAAAGGTTATTATATGGGTGCTCAGTAGTAGAGCATCAGCCCAGTGTGTAGAAACCCTGGGTTCGATTCCCAGCCAGAGCACACAGGAAAAGCACCCATCTGCTTCTCTCCTTTCTCTCTCTCTCTCTCTCTTCTCCTTCTGCAGCCAAGGCTCCATTGGAGCAAAGTTGGCCCTGGCGCTGAGGATGGCTCCAAGGCCTGTGCCTCAGGTGCTGAGGATGGCTCCTGTTGTAGCGGAGCAATGCCCCAGATGGGCAGAGCATCGCCCCCTAGTGGGCATGCCGGGTGTATCCCTGTTGGGCGCATGCGGGAGTCTGTCTGCCTCTCCCCCTCTTCTCACTTCGGAAAAATACACACAAAAAATATTATGTCCATAAATACTGTTTTATAAGTAGGAATGTTTGGAAGAGAGTTGGGATTAAAAATCCTGGCTTTTCAGTCAAAGTGACCTTTATTAATCTTAGAAAAGCACAAAGAAATACAATAGTAAGACCTATCTTAGATGAAAAACTGGAGAAGGCTCAGGAAGTGTCAAATATGCAGTACAGGCAGTATAAGCACTTGTTCTAAGATAGCTCTGCATGTATATACATGAGAAAGGTAAACATTTTTTTTAAAAAGTGCTTTTGTTTTCCTAAAATTAATTATTATTTAGTACCTAATGTTAAAAAAGATGTGATAAACAGAGACTCTCATGCCCTTTTATGAGGACAGATTGGTAGCATGCATTAAGATGTCTAAAATGTGTATGACCTATAATTTAGGAAGTTCTTTTTTAGAAACTGGTTTTTAAAAATGTAGCCACATCTTTTCATGGAAATACTTTCATTACATTTCTGTATAAAATGGTTAAAATTTTATTCAACCTAAAATTTTATTGATATTCTAAATAATTTAGGAATATTAAAAATAATTAAATGTAACAAACATGGACTTTATCAAAAATAATTAAGTTAGGAACTACACAGCAGTATTTATAGTGTTAATGTCATTTTTGCAAAAATCTGAATAAATATATTTCAAAAGAATTATACATATTATTATAAGTATATTATAATATGTATATATTATAATATGTATATATATAAAACAAAAAGTTTTAAAGGGTTTGCTCTAAGTTATTAGTCCTATTTATTTTGAGGCCAGTGAGGGTACCAATAATACGGATAAATAGCCAATGAGATAAATAATACAAAGAAGTAGAAGTGTATACCACAAAGATATTTCAAACTTAATACACTGTACTCAGCAACCTTAATTGAAAACAGATATGATTTAAGCCTAAACTTGCATGGGGACATATAAGGCAACCTATCTGGGCTTCTCTGGAGAAATGTTGGCTTTTTTGTATAACTATGGTCACATCATTTCAAGGATAACAGAGGTTAAAAGATCTTTCCATCTACATTTTCTTATACTTCGCCTACAGAAATGAGAATCACATAAACAGTTTAGAAAGTGCCCCACTCAAACAAATACTGGATAATGCAGTGAAGTACCTCTCTGTAATTCCTACTGAAACAGTCTGGGCTTTGGTCCCAGACTTCCTGGCAGACAGCAGACTGTGGGCAAAAAGACAATGGGAATCAGAACCAACTTCCCAGTAACAAGAGAAACTGACATTGTGAATGAGGTTCTAAGTCAAAGAATCCCTAAGAAGCAATTTCTGAAAACATCCTTACAGGCAGTTTATGCACATCTGTGAGAAAGAGAAAAAGAATACAATGAAATATAACCTCAGGGTTGGGAAAGAACTTACCTGTCATTTAGCTCAACCCTTTCATTTCACAGATGAAGAAATTGAGGCCCAATAGGGGAAAAAGTTGCCAAAGTCACTCTGTAAATTAGTTCTTTAAAATCAAGTGTGATTCTCAACTTAGTGCGAAAACACTACTGTTTCTGTGGGCTGTGTAATTCTTTGGACCAAAGGATATTTTGCCATTAAAAACAAAAAGAAAACCTTTTCGGAACATCTCAGGTAGAGTTATGTAATATTTTATGGTATTTTATGGTTATATAGCACTCTTTTTAAAACCTCTATGAAATTAGTTGCAAAACAGTATCACAAGTTTTTATTTATCTCCTAAAGCAAATTATGCCTTCCTTGAGAACAAGAATCACATTTTATTCACCTCAAATCCTCAGTATCAATTACATTGTCCATAATAGAGCAGGTACTCAATAAATACTCCATAAGTGAATGAATGATTTCTATACTGTTATAACTGGTGATGAGACGCACTTTTGATGAATTAGCCAAAGGATATCACATTATGACGGAAAGAGTCAGCTCTGATAGTTACAAGCCCTGAATTTAAGTCTTAACTGAATTGGTTCCTTAAAAGACCCATAAGCATCTTGAACAAAATGCTCCTTATCCATAAATCTGAAGAAATAATATCTGCTATTCTACCTTCCAGGGTGGCCATGAGGGTCAAATGTGATATAACTGAAAGGAAAAGTAATTTTATTAGTAGCAAATTGTTACATGAGTAGAAGGATATATGTGCAGGGAAAGGGCTTTAAACCTGGTCTGACTTTTTTAATGAGAGCATATCATTAAAATAGAATATCTGTTATAATAAAATACAACATGCAAGGTTGTTTCTATAGAAATGAGACTTATGTCTCGGGTATGCTCTGCAGAAAAGTCCAAAGTCAATGGCTACACAGTCCTGCGACAGAGACAGTTTAGATCAGTAGACCTCTGGTCCTTTAAAGTGATATATCCACAGATTTAGGAAATTCACATAAACTTGAAATACTTTAAATTCAGTAATTTTTTCCTAAAGTGCACCAATAATTGCAAGTGGAGGATAAGAAACAACATTGCCATGCAGATACTTGGCAATATGTTTCTGCATTGGTGATTTCTATTTGTATTTCAATAAAGCAATAAATTCTACATGGCACAGGATGCTGGATTCCCTTATGCATAGAAATATTGTAAATGTTTATTTCCAGAATGCCAACATCCTGCCATAATTGTGAAGACCAATGTAGTTCTTTGAGGAAACTAAATCTATTATAAATATCAGTTCATCCAAGTTCTATTGGAAGAAAATTTAGGAACATCTGATCCTTTAAACATCCCAACCAACTGAAATTCTGTAATTTGATCTCTAAAACCTCATAAATTCTTTCTTAAGCACAAAAGGATGGTAGCAAGATTATGGTAGCAAGATTACAGTGGCGGAAGAGTGAGGCAGAGGTGATAAACTCATATGATAGGAAAATTAAATTTCTCTCACACAGAGACTGAGTGCACTGAAATAGAAGGTGCATTGGCGTTGAAATCAGACATTCCTCAGTCTGGTTTTAAATTCTGCTCATGCCATTTATTAAAAATACAGTCTCATTCAAATTTTATAACCTCGAGGAAAAACTTACATTGGCCACACTGACAAGGGCCAGAGAATTTGGTTTGCTGAACTGATATTAAACCCTTTCCTGGCTGCTTCTATATGATGATGCAATAGGACCAGGAATAGTCTCATACTACAGGAAACCTCTTCCCTGGAATGGCCAAGCAGGAACAGGTGTTGGAAAGGTCATGTGATAGAGGTGCTTTATGACAGCTCTTCTAAGCTCCAGGGAGACAGATTCTCTATTCTTCAGGCAGACAGTGTTTCCTTGAATTGATGTCTTTTTTTCCACACTTTCAATGAAAGGGACAAGAGCTCATGGGCTCAAATTTAAAAGTAAGAACATAAAGAAAAAGAACCAAGAATAATATTTCTTCTGCATTTGGCCCAAACTTTAAGACTCTAGGAAGTCCAGCTCAGCTCACAAAACAAACAAACAAACAAACAAAACCCCTAGAAATTCAAAATAGAAGTTGATGCCAAAAACTCAATTGTAATGAATTCAGTGAGTTATGTCTAATGTCTCCTTTGTAAATGTATGTATTGGTGACTTAATGGGATTGTCGCACTAATAGAAGGTAGCTTGTTAAGGAGCTGGAATCCAAGGTTCTGCTATATCTCACAAGCGTTCATACATATAAGCTCACACATGCTGACATTACTCTGTAGAATTATAAAAACAAACTACTGCTTAGTATCATATATTTAATATACTCAGTGATGATTTCCAGAACAGGGCAGGTTAACCACTCGCATAGATTTATTAAAGCAAGAGACTTCAAGGAAAATCAAACATTATTGATCTGACTATGAGTCTTTACTCTTCCAGTCAAAAATACTCTTAAAAAATCTAAAAGTTCAGAGAGTAAAACTAGGCTTTATCATTTGTCTTCTCCTTTTTCCTCTTCCCAGTAATTAGCTTACCATAAATGCTCATAATGTTATTCAATGAGGGAATCCATCAATCATAAAAAACGTAACTCTAACTTCTTTCATTCCAGTTAAGGTTATTTGATATTTGGGGAGCAGTATCTTATCAATGCTCTCCTTCTCAATGACATTGTCATTTTAAATTTCTGATCAGAACTTTATTCTGCAACTAGCTTGTTAATTCTTCCACGTGTCTCTAGAGGTCAAGTCCTTTAGAGGCAGCTGTCAGGTACTGCCAAGAGCACCAGAAAAGAAAATAACAGTTCAAATCCCAGTCTGACATTGCTAGCCGTATGGCCTTGAACAATGTACTTAATCCTTTTCGACCTCAGCTTCCTCATCCGTGTGATGTAAACAATGAATGTTAGCTGTGGTTCTTAACCAGGAATACATATTGAAATCACCTGGGGAACTTTATCAACATAACACAAACCCATATCCATCCATGAAGATTCGGCTTCAGTAGCTTTTAAGAGAGGGAAGCAGTACAAACATCTTTATTTCTGAGATGGTCCCTAAGTTTCTATCTTTTTTTTTTTTATTATTAAGGGAGAGGCAGGAGGCAGAGAGACAGACTCCCACATGTGCCCCAACTGGGATCCACCCAGCAAACACCCTATGGGGGGTTTCTTCCCATCTGGGTCCATTGCTCCATTGTTTGGCAACAGAGCTATTTTATCACCTGAAGTGAGGCCATGGTGCCATCCTCAGCACCGGAGGCCAACTTTGCTCAAATGAGCCATGGCTTCAGAAGAGGGAGAGAGGGATGGAGGGAGAGAGAGAGACAGAAAGGGGAGGGGTGAGAAGCAAGCAGATGGTCTCTTCTCCTGCATGCCTTGACTGGAATCAAACCCAGGACTGCCACATGCCAGGCTGATGCTTTACCACTGAGCCCACTAGCCAGGGCTCTAAGTTTCTTTCAAACATAAACTTAAAGTCCTAGTACTTTTGGAATTTTCAACCATTTATTCAAGAGTTTATCAAATAAGAATAGTATGCTCTGTATTATTCCAAATTCTCTGGAGAAAATGCCTTGAATATTTCAACAGTAATATAACCATTAATTTTAATTATTCTATTAATTTTTAATTTTAATGGTCAATTTAATTATTAACAGATCGGTTCTAATTCTTTTGGTATCTGCTCTATCTAATAAAATTCTGGAACCAAGGAAGTAATATGTAAAATACATTTCAGTTATCTCTACCAAGAATTCTAACTAGCTCCCAGGAATCAACTGATGCTGAAGAGGACACCGCTCTGTGGTTTGAACTACTCAGGTCACTTTAGGTGAAGCTGAATTTTGCCTAATTATCAAAGTAGTCCAAGCTCATCAATGTGGGTGCCTGTTAGTACCTTCAATATCCTTGTCCTGATGCATAGTCCTCGTTAGAAATATAGTGTCTCAGGCTGCCTTTTTTGGTGGCTTATGAAACTTACCCCAATATTTTATAACTGTATTCCTTTAGTGTATTAAGATCCTAATAAATTAACTGATCTTTAGAGTCATTAATAGCTAACTGTTACCTCTGTCTTTATTTCTCTATGCCAAACTGTCAAATATTACCACATTTAAAAAATTTTTAAGACATTAACCCTCTTCCTTAAAGACTTTACTCAAATGTTTCCTCTGTGAAAATCAAGGTTCACTGATTCATAGAGTCCCCACGGGTCAGACCTGACTCAAGGGCATGTAACACACACTTCCCTTAGGCTGTCTCTGCATTCATATGTTCTACTAATTATATTGACATGAATTTCTCCTTACACTAATTATAGGTCTCTTGATGGCAAAGGCATTGCCTTTTAATCTTTTTATCTGTATTGCCAACCATAATTCCTGTACATAGTCAGCATTTCAAAATGGCTGGCTGAACAAATGAATGAATGGATAATTCAAAAATTTCAGGCAGCTTTTAAAAAACAGTCCTAAAATTTTACGCACCTTATAGAAGGAAAGTTTTAAAATGACCTCACAACAGAACATAATGGTGAATTTAAATCCCAACTATTTTGGAAGAAAAATGATTACATTGTTTATAATACAATTGTTTTATCAGATTATTATATAGTTTGGGTGATGGCATCCATTCACTAATGCCTTTATTTTTGCGGGCAGGCTGTGTCTGAAATCACATTCAAGGTAGGCACTCATGAATGCAGAGACGGGTCTAAAATAGACACTCTTTTCAAACAGTGTACAATCAGATAGGAAGGATAAAACATGTAATTCAATGTCATAACTGAGATACAAAGAAATTTCTATAAGAATTTAGAGAAAGTGATTTAAGGAAGATATCACGAGAAGAATAAATTTTGAATAGTATCTTGAAAAAAATTTACTATTTGAGTAAGCAGAGAATTGAAAGGGACATTTCAAGCAGAAAAAATAGAGACTAGATAAACAAAGGCAAGGAGTAACACATGTATCAGGTGCATACATATTTTCATTGATTGGGGTAAAACTGTAAAAAGTGTGTTGGATTGATGCAGATTATGTATAGTTTTGAGTGTGGGTTCAACTGTGTTTGAGCTCTATCCTCTTAACATCAATGGGATACCAGTGGATTTCTCACCAGCAGAAATGACATTAGCAGTAAGAGAGAGACCTCTCTCATAGGACAACCCTTAATTCAAATATCAGCTCTGCCATTTATTACTTCTGTCACCTGAAGCAAGATTATCCTGTCAACAATATGGATTTATTTTCAAGTCTGAAGAGACAGGAAAAGGATAACCTGTCGAGAGGACTTTTGCTCAAATGGGAAACACTTAAGGCTGGGCTAGTGCTCCAGGAGAGCAAGGAGAGGGCCTCCACGTTTCACAGGCACTCAGCACAGTACATGAGAAGATGCTCTACTATGGCTATGTGAAACATCTCTCTGTTCTGCTAAGCTCAATGTGACACTTACCGCTGATCCCACTTGTGTCCAAAGACTACCACCTCTCTGGTAAACTGGGACTCCTGAATCAGGTATCACTGATGTCTGTAATCTTTTCAAGAAACTTACAAACTGCAAGTAATTATTCTCCATCAGACTATTAACTGAGTCTTTCACCAAAAGAAAGATCTGATATGCAAATTGCACTTGGTATTTCCCAAAACAATTAGAGAATAAGCAGAAAGATTCTCTTCATAGAAACTTATTTTTTAATGAACTAGAAGTTAAGAGAAGCAACATTCAAATAAGACTTTTTATATTGTTTGAATACACTGTGCTAAAAAAAAATGGGTTGTATTACTATTCAATTAACAAGCCGTTTCTCACTGGACAGGCTGTTTTTATAATACTTTAGAACATTTATTTCTCAGTATTTATGATCAGATATAGAATGCTAATTTTAGTCCCAAAATAAGCACATTGGACATTTTATACCATATATGTTGGCAAAATATTCAATTATGCATTTCCAGATTTTGGTTATATTGTAATATGCATGTGTACAAATAATACTGTATAATGTCGACTATTTAATTATTGTATGTTAAGATACATACACTGGCAATTATTTATGGCATAGACCTATTTTATGTAGTGTATACATAGAATACATTTTTTTCATGTGTATTAAACCCTTATTATCAAATATCTTACATTTTTGAATTTTCTACTGGGAAATAAATTTTAGAATGACATTATTTCCTAATTCCTAACTAGTTAAAGCACTCTAAAAAATTCACATACATACACACACAAATCTGTCTGTCCTTAGACACTGTTATAATATACTTTATAATCATAGAATTTAGATTTAAAATGCAGAGTGTTTACTAAGCAAAATGCATTTTTAAAAGAATATGCAGGCACATAAAAGAAAGCATACTAAAACAATATGCTGTATTTCATTATTATATTTAATTTCTCCACTATAAAAGGGGGGAAAAGCAGAGAATAGCATTGATTGTTACAGTTAAATACCATACAATTGTGTAAAACAGCTTTTGTGAAATGAAAAAAATTAATTTCCCTAGACTTTATTAAGAGGTGACTTTAAGGTTGGTGGATAATGGGAGAAAGTCACATGAGGAACTCAGACCCGGGAACTTTGGCTAGAGCCTTCTACAACCAAGTGCGCCAAAAAGAAACTTCCCAGGAATCCTTGAGAAGAGAGCTACTGTCCGTAGCCAGTGAGATTTCACCACATCATATTAGCTCGCCCATCCTACAGACCCTTTAAATATCTCCCAAGTGGATCATCCCATGTGACTTCTCTGACCCTTGCCCCACTGGACCAGAGATCATTGTCCGGGCAACGTGGTACTAAATAAAGCCTTTACTATTCCACACTTTGTGGCTATGGCCCCTTCCTTCTTTCTTGGTGGGGAAAAATACCTTACATTTGGTGCCGATCCTGGGAAGCCAATTGGGGCTGCTCCTCTCCCCTTCCCCTCTGAGAAAGAACCAGGACTCCGAACTTCTACCCACTTTGGCGTATGGTGGGGTAAGTCCCCTGCCTTCAAACTCCCCTCAGTTCTTTCCGCTGAGGCTCCCTGTCCAAAACTGCAGCTGCATCAGGGAAGTCCTTTTCCTGTTCTGAGTGCATGTGTGCCCGTGGAGATGTCCCGAGCACACTCACTTTACTTATCTGTCAGTGGCCAGAGCTTGAGGTTTGGGACGCCAATTCTCAACTCAGACCACTCCGAGGACTGAGGGTGGCTGTGGGGGCACAGAAATCTAAACCTAACCCAAAAACACTCCTGGAGTGCCTTATCTGAAATCTCTCCCTCCCTACAGAAGAAGAAACTGTTCTTCTCCGCTGTGGCCAGGCCACAGAACCCACTGGATAATTGAACCAGGTAGCCTCCTGAAGGAACTTTCGGTTTTAACACCCTCACCATTTATCGCCAAAAGAACTGGGAACTGGTTAGAGATCCCTTACATCCAGGGCTTCTAGTTATTTGTGTTCCCGTCCTAATCTCTGTGCTGCCTGTTCTATGCACAGGCCCTTTCTGGCCAGAGAAACCTCACCTAAAACCTCCACTCCTAATCTTTCCTTCTCTGTGGACTCCCAATTCTCACCCCCTCCTACCTGATTCCCAGGGACACTCCTCTCTCGGGACCCCTCTCTGGTCCCTCTTCAGACCTCTTTCGCTTGGGTCTCTTCCCTTCAAGAACCCCCTCCTCTCCCTTCGCAGGATCCTGTTTCTCATTCACCTGCAAATACCATTCTCTCTTTTTCCTCCCCTGCTGGCCAGGGGCCCGTCCCTTCTCCACTGTTTTTAAGCCCCTCCTTTGTCAGGCCATTATCAGCCTGCCATTGGCTCTTACACTGGTTTGCAGGATGCTCAACCCCAATCTGCTTGCAGAAAATTCTGGCCCTGTCCTGCCTTTGGCTCCAGCATTTTTGGCTGGATCTGGGTTCTGGGCTCCCTAGGAGCCCTCCTCTTATTCTCAACCTACAACCCCCTATCTGGAACCTGTGAACATGGCATTTAAAGTTTTCATTGGTCACGGCTAGTAGAAACAGGCCAAGGCAGTTCACCAGGTCTGCATTCAGCAAGAGGTAACTCTCCAAACCCAGGCTCTTGTGGTAGCCCTGAGGCCGGCAGAGGAACAGGGGCAAGGCCCAGGAAGTGCCTGACCCAAGTCCAAGCCACAAAGAAAATCCCCACCAGGAGTTTGCTTTAAGTGTGGCAAACAGGGTCACTGTGCCTGACAGTGTCCCTGCCCATGGCTACCCACTAAGCCCTGCCCTGACTGCAAGCAGCCCAGTCACTGGTGGAGCGATTGCCCCTTTGGGCAACAGGCTTTTCCTCAGTGTCTCTACGTGAAAGACAAGCCAGTCAGGTGGGCCCATCGCTTGAACTCCCAGGACTGATGCCCTGGACTTGGAGACCCTCATCAGCTTCACCAAACCCCAGGGTAATCCTGCAGAAACTGGTAAGTTCATTTCATTTCTTGTGGACACGGGAGCTACCTTCTCTGTTTTGCTACCACACTCTAGACCTCTAATTCCCTCACAGGTCTCAGTTATGGGAATGGATGGGACCCCTTCTTTTCCTTTCCTTTTTATATGCCATCCCTGACATGCAGTTTGGACGAAATCCCCTTTTGTGCACTCTTTTTATGCCATCATTCTCTGTACCCCTTCTGGGTCAAGACATTCTACACAGTCTCAGAGCCACTGTCCAGCTGACAGCATCTTCCCACTTACTCCTACCATTCCTCAATACCAAGAGCTCCCCCATAATCAGTGCTACCCTCATTTCTAACCCTGTCTCTTGCCTCAAGCTTACTCCCATGCAGGATCGCTGGCAGTCAGAACCACCGGGCCCTACTCATCTGTGGCTCACCAAAAGGTTGGGTCCTGCAGACCCTCCTGTTGCTCCTATCCCTCCCACCAGGAACTTGCCGCCAGAGTGAGCTAAAGCAGAGAGCAATGCTATTCAGTGAGACTGGCCTGATAAAAGAAGCTTCAATATCCTCAACCACCTGCGAGAAAAATTAAGCAAAAATCTCTCCTCCTACAACCCACTTAACTAAGATGAGCAGACATCCCACTTTTGGTGGGACAGTCCCGATTTTTAACAATTTGTCCCGTGTCCCACGGCATTTTTAAAAAGTCCCAATTTTTGAAAAGAATGCACGAAAAGATAGGGAACGGTGGGAGAACAGGAAGGGAATATATGGTTTTCGGCAAGGAGACCCTGCCTTGACCTGGAAGCGCCTGCACTGCCGCAAAAGCCGGCTGCCCTATGTGGGCCCCCGAAACAAAGAACTTCCGGCAGGATGTACCTGCTGGGGTGGCAGCTGTCAAGTCCCCTAACTACCCATAGGCCCACGTCCTGGACGCCGGTGTGCAGCTCCAGGCTCTGCGAGGTGCAAGCTGCTTGGTGTCCAGAGGGTGGCGGGGCTGGACGTGGGGAGCATGCAGGTGGTACTGCCCTGCCTGCTCCCGTCTGCTTGTGTAGCTCTGGCATCAGTTTTGGGACCATGTAACCCAATCCCTCTGACTCACTCAAAATTTTCCATATAGTAATATTTCCAAAAATTATCTTTTTAATGAGGTATCATTATTTAAAAAATATATTGATAAGGAAAAGGTTAAATCTTGAGCATCAGCAAAAATCACAATAGAGAACAAATGATTAGGAATATTTCATCATTTTGCAACAAACCATATTTCATACAATAATGCACTAAAAATTGTGGAATATGTGCTGTCTTTACCAGGAACTAATACTACGACTTAACACATTTTTTCTATGGTAAATAAAGTGTGGACATCAGAAAAATCACAATTAAGTGTTGAGACTTTGAAAGCCATTTAATGTGTGAAATATAATTTAACAAATTCTTGTGAAAAATTTCATGACCTTTTAAACAATGACAGCAATCTACTAAAAAATTCACTCAAATGAGAAATATGCCAAAGAATAAAATACTATACATCATTTTTAATGTATTATATTTGTAAATTGTACTTATGTTGAAATTTTAAAAAATATATTACAATACTATTTTTTTATTCTATGAAAATTATTTTTGCTCCATATAGACCAAATTTTTAATCAAGAACCCTCCCCCCCCCATCCCGGTCTATGGTGTCCCGCTTTACCAACTTTAAAATCTGGTCACCCTACACTTAACTCCTGATGGCAGCCACCTGTTCTCTCCTGGGCTGCCCCTATCCTAAATCTTCTAATTATCAGCGTATAACTCATTTGCTTCTCTTTTTTTAAAATTCTTACAGAACCACATCTGCAAACTTTCTCAACTCACCGCCAAACAGATGTTCCTCCTGACACCCCTCAAAGCCACCACCTGCCAATCTACCCCTCCCAAGACGCCCCTAATCAGCAGGAAGTAGCCAGATGAATAGGTGGCATCCCTAATTAACACAAAAGATTGGAATGTAAGGTCGGTGGATAATGAGGGAAGATCACGTGAGGAACTCAGACCTGAGAACTTTGGCTAGAGCCGTCCAAAACCAAGTGCGCCAAAAAGAAACTTCCCAGGAATTCTTGGGAAGAGAGCTACTGTCCGTCAGCCAGTGAGATTTCACCACGTCATATTAGCTTGCCCATCCTATAGACCCTTTAAATATCTCCCACGTGGATTATCCCATGCGACTTCTCTGACCTTTGCCCCACCAGACCAGAGAACATTGTCCGGGCAGCATGGTACTAAACAAAGCCTTTACTATTCCACACTTTGTGGCTACGGCCCCTTCCTTTTTTCTTGACGGGGAAAAATACCTTACAGTGACCAATTTCTGAAAAGCACATTTCAACATAGTGACTATGAAAAATGCCACTCCTCTGTATCAGCATAATATGTTGGAATCTAAAATATCACCATAGGAAAATAGTAACACTAACAGCATCAAATTAACTATTTTAACAGCTCCTCTTTTCAATGTTTCAGTCTTCCTAGATAAACTGCTGGCTTGGCGGAAATCTCTGAATTCTGCTCATTCCATGTTCATGAATACTAATCATGTATCTTGAAATGTGATCCCTGAGCATGAATTTACTCTGCTCCCCAGGACATAGTCTTATTTTGAACATTTCACAAAAATTTATGAGACAGTCTTTGGCATGTGTTGGCATCGGTGTTTTATTAATTGATAATCTTGAATATCTGTGGAGGAAAATGGACAGACTTACAATTACTTCTTTTATCTTTGAATAGTGTGTTTGTTCTTATCTGGAGTCTGTTAGTTAGCTTCACCCAAGACTCCTTGAAATCATTTTCTTTTAAATTATTTTAAAAGGTCTCAAATCACTGAGAAAAAACACAAAGCAACTAATTAAAGTTAAGAACATTATCTCATATTTATTATAAATTTATTAAGATATTTCTAATAATAATGAAAAATGTCGCATCATGAAGATACGGGAATAACTAAGTACAGGAAAGAAGGTGATGAGTAAGTATATTTACTTAAGCTTCACGTCAGACCTCCTTACTCTCTATGAAGCATATTAAAAATGTCTTTAACTGCAACTGGCTGATTCATGTGTAAGCTTCTCCCATTCCCATGTATTTGCTTCATGATATAAAGCAAGCTAACTAGGGTGGTGGCAGAGGAGGGTAGTTTATATAGGTTCATTTGATCTTTTGGTGAATTTACATCGTTTATCCCACTTAATCGTGGTAAACATTCTTCAAAGTAGGTATGACTAACCCTATGTTATAGTATAGAGAATTGAAACAGAGATATTAAACAACCAAGTAAATAGTGGTAAAGATAATAACCATGTATTTGAGTAACTTTGAGGAATAAATAAGGTAATAAATGTGCTTTGAAAACAGTGCAGCATTACAAACTTGTAAGATACGGCATCATAAAAGAATACAAATCAAAATTGACCAGGTACCATGCAGTTAATATGTCAACAAAATTAGGGGGATTTTACAGGGATATTGTCACCAGATTTAGCAAATAAAAATGCAGGGTTACCAGTTACATTGGAATTTCCTAAAAATAATAAGTGTTTTTGGCATAAGTATTTCTCATGTACTATTTGGCATAGTTGATATTAAACAACTATTTTTTTTTTTAATTTTGACATTTAAATTTGAACGAGTGTCTTGTATTTTTATCTGGCAGCCCTATTCAGGAAGTTTCACTTACAAAAACTAAAGGCTAAAGAGAACTTTGCTAGTAAGGTTAGAAACCACTGGAGGAACTTGTACAACACAATTCCTATGTGTTGGTTAGACCGCTGATATGATGACCCTTGATCATAGGAATGAGGCCCCAAGTATGAGCAAGACTTCAGAGCCAAATGGATAAAATGGAAGTTTAGATCTGGGAGTCTGAGTTAATGGAAGAGTGCTGAGTGTGATAGTCTTGTTGGAATTCAGAAAAGCCAGTGATTATGAGATTCAGGTAGTTGGGAAAGGCTTTGGTGAGAAAAACTTAGATATATTTTTGAAAAATTAGTAGGATTGAAAAAGGAGGGTCTCTCTCTAGGTAGCATTGTATTTCATCAATTCTGTACTAATATTCTCTTAAGTTCTATAAACATTATAGGAATAAACAGCTCAAATGAGAATAAAAATCTGAAAATAGGACTAGTGAACTAGCTTGGGCTCTTGGAGACTAGGAGTGGAATTAGGACAGTGGAAGATACTGCAGCTCAATTAAGGGACTGTTAGAATAGGCATCCTGTAGAAGGCATCTATTTGTCACCAACCATGTCCAAGGAGGAAGTCAATATTGGCAGATGGTCTTCCTGCCCCAAAGAGTTTTCCAAATTATTTCAGTATTTAAAAGAAACAGAACTGTAGTCAGAAACTTACCTCTGCTCCTAACGATTTAACAGAGTTTATTCACTTGTAAAATGGGGTTAAGATGACCTACCTTAGAGAAAGATCATAAAGATTAACTTAAATAAGGTTTGTCAAAAATGAACTTAGCTCTAATAGTCTAGTCTCCTTGCTTCCAAAAATCATTCATCTAAAAATTGTCATTTCTATTTTCAAGATACTATGATTATCTGAGAGATTAGAAAGACCAATTAGAAGACAGAACACTTGGACAACAAATCAATTGTTCAAGCATGTCTCCAAGAGGACATGTGTAGAGGACCTGAATAGGAACTTAGAACAGGGACAGAGTTCAGTGCTCTAAGGCAAAGGCCACAGTGGCTTTATTGACAAAAGTACTGACTGCAGTACTGTGCTGAATGTAGTACAATAAGGATAGAATTAGCAATTCTGATTAATCAATTGGTGGGGACATTTGAGCTACCTCACTTGCCCTTTAATCAACTCTAAAGAAGTTCCCCTTCCTGACTTTCTCATTCTCTTCTCCATATTCTTGTCCTTGCCTCTATTTTGTGGGTATCAATAAATATCAGTAAGGACTGGGGGTCAGGGCCATCTCATGAAACCTGTATAGGGGATTGTGAAGCAGTCTCCCCAGGTCCCATGGTGCATGCACTCCGCGTGGTTTCTGAGTAGTTATTGTCTCCGTGACAGACATGGACTAAGATGGTGTCACTGAGAACAGATAAATAAATATTTTTATGAAAATATTCTGATTTATTTTAATAGACTTTATGACAGATATAGGTAAGGGATAGAAATAACAAAAAGATGGCGTGACCTGTGGTGGCACAGTGGATAAACTGTCGACCTGGAATGCTGAGGTCACCAGTTCGAAACCCTGGGCTTACCTGGTCAAGGCACATATGGGAGTTGATGCTTCCTGCTCCTCCCCCTGTTCTCTCTATCTCTTTCTTCTCTCTCTCACTCTCTAAAAGTGAATAAATAAAATCTAAAAAAAATTTTAGAAAAAGAAATAACAAAAAGATTATAAAAAACAAGGACATTGAAAAATTGAATAAGGAATCAAAAACTCAGTTTTGAATATTTTATAACAAGGACCTTTTATACAACCCACAGTATTCCCTAGAATTCTGTACATATAGAAAAATTCTGACACTTGATCCTTCCAGAAAGAGTAAAGGAAGGATTCCTGGAGGCCTCTCTGAGAGTAGAGAAGAAAACGGTTTTGTCTGCAACTGCCCTGGGGCCTATTGTGTCTTGATGAGTGAAGTAGAATAAATCTTTCAGAATTAGTTTGGTCTTTGTAATTTTATACCTATAAGACACAATACACGTTTCTTGAGGTGGGGAAGTAATGACACAAACTATATGTCCTGTCTTGTGTATTAAATGAGCTATCTTATATAAAGCATACCACAGGCACACAATAAATAGTAATTTCCTTCTTTATCCAATCAAATCTGTCCTTTCTAACCCAATGCCTGTCCCCTTCTAGTGGTACAACATGCCAAAACACCCAGTATCCAGTGGTACAAATTTACAATCTGTATCAGGGATAATGGCCAGGAAGGGCATAAAACTTTCCCTGAAGAAAGTGTTTTTTCCAGAGTGGAGAGCTAGAATTAGGTCAGTTATATAAGACTCAAAATAAATGAGCACACTTCAGGCCACTTCAGTGATATTGCTCATGTTACTACCTTCAATTGGTGACAAGAGGAAGGTAAAGTTAATTTCCCTTTAGAAGGTACATGTTTTATAAGTCTGAAGGGTGCAATACCATAATGATAAGCTACATACAATATTAACCATTTTCTGCCAATGAAACACTATATTTCAATAATAATTTCATAAATATCCAAGAGAAATTGTCCCAATATTCATATACATTGCAGTTGGCTCAGCAGGAAAAGCCATTTCAGTGATGAGACTCTAAAGAGCCCCACAAACTTCAGATAATTACATGAGATATATCAACAACCAAAAGCCTATAGGTGAGAGCTGCTTAATTATGTATGAATAAAAATCTAAGAACAATAGAATGCTCTAGCCGAATAGCAGCTTTTTAAGTGCATTTATTGTAAAGATAAGGCAACTGACACTTAGAGATTACAGTTGTCCCTTGGTAACAGTTAGGGATTGGTTTCAGGAACCCCATGGATACCGAAATTGCTAACACTCATGTCCTGGACATAAAATGGCTTAGTATTTGCATACAACCTATACATTTTCTTATATACTTATAATCATCTCTAGATCACTAATAATACCTAATGCAATGTACTGCAAATTCTATGTAAATAGTTGTTACACAATATTGTTTAGGAAATGATTATTAAAAAAATCAGTACATGTTTCATATAGAGGCAAACATAGGTCAGTAACAACATTACATTTTTTTAATGATTTGAGATAGAGACATCCATTTGTTGTTCCACTTGTTTATGCATTTATTGGGTTAATCTTGTATGTGTCCCAGACTGGAAATCACACCCACAACCTTGGCATTTTGGGACAACAGTCTCACCAACTGAGCTACAAGGCCACAGGTATCATAACATTAAATTTATTTTTTTATCTGTGGTTGATTGAATCTGCAGACGTCATGATATTTATTGCATTACATAATTATGTTGCATAATTACTATCTATATTAAATCTTTATGCCTAACGTATTACTCATTACAAGTTTGTATGACTTAAACACTATTACTCTTATCTCCTCACCCTACCCCTTGGTACTCATGATTTTACTGTTTTTACAGGTTTGACTTTTTCGGATTTCACATATATATGATATCTTATAGTACAGGTCTTTGTCTGGCTCACCTCAGAGTAATGTGCTCAAGTCCATCCATGTTGTTGCAAATGGGAGAATATCTTCTTTCCTTACGGCTGAATAATAATTTATTAAATATATGTACCACATCTTTTTAATCCACTTATTCATTAAAGGGCATTTGGGGTTTTCATATCTTGGCTATTGTGAACAATGCTGTGATGAAAATGGGCGTAACATAGATCTTACCCAAATTCTGTTTTCATTTCCTTTGGGTTTCTACACAGAAGTGTAATTGCTGGATTGTACGGCAGATCTATTTTTAAAGTTTTGAGCAACCTCCATATTGTTTTCTGTGGCGGTTGGGTCAATTTACTTTCCCACAAATAATCTATAAGGGTTTCCTTTTCACCCCACCCACTCCAGTCTGTTTTCTTCTTGATGATAGCCATTCTGACAGGTATAAGGTAATATTTTATTTTGGTTTAATCTGCATTTCTCTAATGATTAGTGATGCTGAGCATATTTTCATGTCTCTACTGTCAATTTCAATGTTTTCTTTGGAGAGATGTTTATTTAGTTCTTTGGCCCAGTTTTTTTTTTTTAATCAGATTTCTTGGTTATTATTATTGAGTAGACTGAGCTCTTTATATACTTTGAAATATTAAACCCAATCTGAAATATAGTTTGAAAAAATTTTCTCACATTCTGTAGGTTGTCTTTTCATTTTGTTAATTGTTTTATTTACTATGCAGAAGCTTTTGAGTTTGATGAAGTCCCATCTGTTGGATTTTTGGTTGTGCTTTTGGCATCATACCCAGAAAATTATTGCCAAGGCAAATATTGATGAGTTTCTTCTAAAAGTTTTCTTCTAAAAGTTTTATGCTTCCAGGTCTTATGTTTAAGTTTTTGATTCATAGCAAGTTAATTTTTGTGCGTATTATGAGATAGGTGTCCAATTTGACTGTTCTGCACGTGTTTCTTCAGTTTTCCCAGCACCATTTGTTGTAGAGATTAGCCTTTCTCCATTGGGTTGTCTTTGATCCCTATCTTGAAGGATTTTATAAGGAGATACAAAGAAACTATAAAAACCTCTTAATAATAAGAAATAAAATTACGTATTTTCCTACAAACCTGTGTTTTAGCATAGAATACTTTGATCTCTAGGAATTAAAATCCTCCCTTTGAAGCTGGAATGAAATACTACACACGCAGCTTTACATTTGGGGAAATGGAAACATGGATGTTTTAAATTTTTTGAACACACAGCTTCACAGCAAGAAAATGACTTGAATCTAAGGCTTCTGAATCTCAGTCTATGCATTTTCCACTCATCTTTGATATACTCTCTTAACTAGAATCTGATAAAGCCTGGCTTTTCTGTCCTACATCCCAATCTTCACCCCCCAATTCCACATATTTATATTTGATTTTTTGTTTTAACTTCATTAAGACTTTATGTCATTTAATTTATTTTTTATTCCAATACATTGCTTTAGCATTCTATATCTTACAAAATCCTGAATTTTTTTACCCAAGAAATTGGTGACTTTTGCCAGGTTTGCATCTCTCACAAATGTGTTCAATATTATCTTTCAGTCCTCTAACAAATTACTGACATTTTATTCATGTTTGTGTCCCCTGTGCCTTCCTGGTAGGGAGTACTAAATACTACCTGCTAAATGCATGAGTAATTAATGAGACAGCACTAAGAACAGAGCCCCAGGCCACTTTTTTGCCTTCTCCCTATAGGTTTGCTGAAATCTTTTAATCAGCAAACTTCAGGTATCACTTTACAACCTGATTCAGTCCAACATTTTTATATCACCATCTACCTTCATTTCAATTTTCTTTTATTTTTTTATTTTACTTTATTTTTACAGGGACAGAGAGAGAGAGTCAGAGAGAGGGATAGATAGGGACAGAGAGACAGGAAAGAAGAGAGGTGAGAAGCATCAATCATCAGTTCTTCGTTGCGACACCTTAGTTGTTCATTGATTGCTTTCTAACATGTGCCTTGACCACAGGCCTTCAGCAGATCGAACAACCCCTTGTTGGAGCCAGTGACCTTGGGTGCAAGCTGGCGAGCTTTTGCTCAAGCCAGATGGGCCCCACACTCAAGCTGGCGACCTTGGGGTCTCGAACCTGGGTCTTCCTCATCCCAGTCAGACGCTCTATCTACTGTGCCACTGCCTGGTCAGGCCACTTCAATTTTCTACAACTTATTTAAAAATGTCAAATAAAAAGACTGCCATATATTTGAAACATTACAAGGCTAGTATTGGTAGAGTGCCCTCTTGTTTCCTCATCAACTCCCAGTGCAAGTTCTCTGAATATATTTTGACAAATCATAGTTTTATGTCACAACTGCTTCATAATAAAGTGAAATAGATTATAAACCTTTTGAATTAATCCATAGTATCTTTATAAAATAAGCAAAGCAGACATATAAATGTGTGTCCACATATTTCCACCTATAATATATGATTCATATAAAACTTTGGCTTATCTATATAATTCCGTGTTTAATCAAGAGTGTACAATGCTGAATAAAGTGGCTAAAAATATTTAGCAAAGAAATATGCTCTTTATTCCATTTCAATTAACTCTACCTTTCTATCCTATACAGAGTCTTTACAATAATATTTACTTTTATATTTAACTATTAATCCAAAGGACAAAATAAAGCAAGACTTAGTTTTCTAAATTTGAGTTGTTTCTAAGATATAATACTACTTTATGCTAGTAACAATTCAGAAATTAATGCCATTCAATTCTGGATTCTAACCAGGATGTTGTTATGAGAGATCAGATTTACCCTTTCATCTGCAACAGCAAAAAGTTGGATAAAATATATATAAAAAATTTTCAAGAAACTGTATATCAAACAATAAAAGGCAGTTAACCATAAGAGATGAGAAACAAGCAAGATGAACCCTTTAATTATCTCAGCATACTACCTTGAATTGCCAGGCCATTGCAAAAGGAGTCTGGGAAAACAAAAGCTGCTAGAGTTATAAGACAGAAGACTGGAGAAGCTACAGAGGGTCTCCCTCAAGTATTTAGCAAGGTAATGATCAGTACATGCACATTATCTAACTACAAGGGGCTGTGAAAGGTACTGTCTAAAAGTATTAGGTTAAATGATACCCAGTGAAATACAGGGCCTGAAATTGCATCTATATCTATAAGCCAAATTCAAGAAGCTCATAATTCACAAGCACTCAGAAGGCTTTTGCCTCTGTAGTAGAGAATATTTAGCTCTAGACTAAGTATAGCTGTAGTCTTACCGAACAAATACACACACATACACGTGTGTGTGTGTGTGTGTGTGTGTGTGTGTATATATGTACTTTTGTAGATGTATATGAACAATATACAATCACCATGAACGTAAAATTTATGTTATCTAGATTCCAATAAAAACGTTATCAGGCATGTATAATATTAGAAAAACATAACCCATAATGAGAAAAACATTAACCATTTGAAATAGACTCAGAATTGGAAAATTATTACCATAGATCAAAAGTCAATTTATCATGTGAAAATAATCTTAAATATCTAAGTACCTCACAGGGCATTAAAATACTTGAAGTAAAAATGGTTGAAATTTTAAAAATATATGCATAAATTTATAACCATAGTCAAAATTTCAACACTTCTCTCTCAGTAATTGCTAAAACAAATTATTTTAAAAATAAAGATAAAGAAGATGAATAGAGTCAATCAACATGAGCTAGTTGAAAATTTGAACATTCTACCAGACAGTGGAATATGTATTCTTTTCAAGTGTACATAGTACACTTAGATCATATGCTAGGCCATAAAACAAAATTTAATAAATTAGTTTAAAACAATTTAAGTCAAGCAAAGTATACTTTAGACCACGCTGGAGTTAAATTAGATATCAATACCAGAAAGATATCTGGAAAATAAATCCTTCATTACTTGGAACTAAATAAGATACTTATAACAATGTATCAATGAAGAAATCAAAATAGAATTAGAAGATATTCTGAAATAAATGAAAGTAAAAACAACATATCAACACTTGTAGGACATCAAGGGAGAACTAATAGAAGAAAAAATTTAAGGCACTATATTTAGATAGAAAGGAGAAATAGTCACAAATCAAAAGGTTTCATTCCCACCTTAAAATATTAGAACAAATAAAATTAAAGCTAAACAGAAAAATAATAATAAATATTAAAACAGAAATCAAAGAGAATACATAAAAATATCTGAATAAATTAATGAAACAAAAGCTGCTTATTAGAGATCATAAAAATTGATCAATCTCTAGCTTGATTAAGAAAAAATTACAAATTATTGATATGAATTATAAGAAAGGTTACATCCCTATGAGTTCTATAGATTTTAAAATAATCAAAAGGAGCATTACAATAAGTCTATTCTAACAATTTGACAACATAGATGAAATGAAAATATTCTTTCACAGCTCATTCAGAAAGAAATAAATTTAGTAGACTTACAGTTATTTTTAAAATAAAGTTATTTAAAATATTTCAAACAAATAAAAACAATTAATTACTTCACTGTTGAAGTTTATTACAGTAATTTGAGTTTGTTTTAACACAGAAATCAATTTAATACTATATATTAACACATTAAAAATAAAAATAATATTATTACTTTAATAGACACAATAAAGACATTTAACAAAATTCAACATTCTTCCCTGATAAATGCTCTCTTTAAATTAGGAAGAGAAGGGATCTTACTTGATAAAGGTCATCTATAAGAAAGTTAAAACTAATATCATTTCTAGTGGTTAAAGACTAAATACTTTCTCCCAACATCCAAAAAAAATAATGTCTGTTGTCAACATATTGATTCAACATTATTTAAAGGTTTTAGTCAATAATACAAGAAAAAAATGAAGGGCATATGGATTGGAAACTTTTGAGGGTGACAGATATGCTCATTTGGATATTTAAAAATATGCAGTTAATGTATGTCAAATATACTTTAATAATGCTGTTAACAAAATATTATCTAGACATATACACATATATACACACAAAAATGCTTAAAAATATAACAACAAACTAAACATCCCAATTATCAGTCAATTTAGAAGACAAAAATTGACTTTGTAACATTCTCTAGTTGTGGCTCACATGTTAGAATAGTCCTAAAATGTATTCAAATTGGATTAGAATTTTGCAGTAGCAACACAGATGGTAATTTTCCACAAATAATTTGGGATTAATTTGCTTAGTTCTGTTACTGAAGTGTAGGCATTGTATAAGGTGTCCCTTTGGTAAAAAATAATAATAATAATAATTAATATTGGAAAATATTATGCAGTTTTCTTTTTTGTTTATCCATGCCTTTTCTTTTAGACTAATTGCTTCATGACCTTAAATTTGTGACCCATCAAATTTTCAGCTGTGCTTAAAACAATTTCCAAGCCCTGAAGAATTACTTTCCAGTTTGGTATAATTATACTGTATATCAACTCAAGAAATGCTAGTCTTTTACTATAGTCAAATTTGTACATTGATTTCTAATTTCTCTGACTAGTGTTTTTAAAAATAAATCAATTAATTAAGTATATTTTGATCATTCATCAAACAGGCAACAAACAAACAAAAACAAAAATTATTTGAAATGTGTAAGAAAACAAATTGTAAGTTCCTTGAAGGAGGGATAATAATAATGAATTATTTATGAAGTCATCGAGTGCTTACTTTGTGCCACATCTTGTGTTAAGGTCTTTATGTTCATTGTTTCTGTTTACTACAAAAAAATATGAGATTGATAATCATCTTTCTACATGAGAAAAAGGAGGTAAAGATAAATGAAATAACTTGCCTGAGATCTCACCTTGAAATCCAGAGCTAAGAACTGAAACCAATTTTGTTCTACTTGGAAGCCTGTTTTTTAGCCACCATATTATAATACTTTTTAAAGTCTGTTTCTTTCATCTATAGTGTTACCTTTTATGGTAATTTAGAAGTAGCAAATGCTCACAGAAACTTTATTAAATAACGAGCAATCTGTTCACTGACAGTTCCATTATTTAAACTAATCAAACCTTAGTTCCTTTTTGAAGAGAAAGATAGCTTATGAAAAATAAACCCACAAAATAATAAAGCCACCTCCATTATAAAATAAAAATGAAAATTAACTAATAATCCAGGGATCTGTGACAGTCCCATTTCAATGATGCCTGAGAAGACAGAGGGAAAGCTACAGGTATAAATTGAAATAGCACATTTGGTTTATCCACCCATTATTTTTGGCATTATGTAGCAATAGGTTATATTCATGATTATGACAGAAAAATAAGTCAGCCCTTACCATTTTATAAGTGCTCCTATTCTGTGAGAAGTTTATGACCAAGCTATATTTTGAAAGTATGTTCATGAATAATGAATACATCTTTCAAATGTAATTAAGTCATGCTCTTTCAGGTAGCAAAATTAGATTATAAATGTGTGGCTGCTTAGATATTCATATAATTTTCTCATTTCTGTTAAACATTCATTACATAGGAATTACTGTTTTGTAAATTATAACATATTACTGTTGGGTGATATGTAACAGAATTACACATTCACTTAGTTTGTAAAGAGTAGGCATTATTCAACCTTAAGTCTTTCTATCACAAGCTCTCAAAGTATTCTCAAAACAGCTGTAATCAATGAATTCATCTGCAGAAGAAAAATGACTAATTATCATATTATATAATTCAAAGTCATGATTTCTTATATAGTCAATAAAACCATACAGAAGATATCAAAAGTAAATAAAGATTTCAATTCTATCAAGTAGGAAAGGAAATAAAAAGAAAGCATTAATTATTGTGTACTTAAAAGATTCAGATAGATCTACAGGACCTCCAAGATCACTGAATCCATCAATTAAACCTAATTGCTAGAGTTTATATTTATCTCTACTAAGTTTCAACTTTCTAGTTTAAGTTCAACTTTTCTGTCAGAGAGTTTTTCATTCTGACTTTTATTCTGTCATTAGTCACATTAGTTGAAACTTCCAGCTCTGTGTGAAGGGTAAATTTGATAAACAACACTTTCACAACTTCATACAAATCACTAATACAAATATTTCCAAGGGTAGAAACGCTGTCTAAATAGTGTGTAGAGAATATAGATCTTGGAATCAAAATAACTAGGTTTGATGCTTGATGCCATCATTTCTGAGCTCGTGACCTTGGAAAAATCTTATAACACTGTGAGTCATAGCTTTTTCCTCTGAAGCAAAGATAATATACAAAAACAATAAAATATGTTGCAAAGTTCAAATGGCTATCTAAATTTACAAATGGTGTCCATATTGTACAGTAGCTAAGTCACTGAAGATATCTTTTAAGTTTATATTATTATATAAACATCACTTAAATAATGAAATCGTTTAAAGTAACACTAGCTATCTACTTATCTTAATTCCCATTTTTATACCATCCTGTATAATATCTGCACAGATTTTTATTAAATATGATGATTGATTCAATATCTACATTGTCATTTTTGAAAAAAGTAAGTACATGTTGTTTATGCAATGATTTACCCTACGTTCCTATTAAAATGGGGGGAGAAAAGACTACTTTTGCTTAAATTATGTTAAGTGAATCCATGTGATTCCTGTATATAACATAATTTCTTTTTTTAAAGCTTTTCTTTTTAACTTTTATTTATTATTTAAAGAAACAACCATTTGTTGTTCCACTTATTTATGCATTCATTTATTGATTCTGGTATTTTGTGCATGACTGGGGATCAAACCCACAACCGTGGTGTATTGGGACAAAACTCTAATCAACTGAACTACTTGGCCAGGGCCATAATTTCTTTCTTAAAGGCCCTAAACCAATATTTAAAATATAATCCAGAATAAATATAACCAGCAAAGTTATGTTCCTATTATTTCTATCCTCTCCCCAGCCACATACCTGAAAATGAGGCATTTTTGGACAATTGACTCATCTGCAGCTAGAGATTAGAAAAAGAAAATTTGGAGTTTGAAAAACTATGATTTAAACTTGACTCTGACAGTTATGAATTATACAAGTAGCCTGGCTTCTCTAAGTCTCGGTTTGTTCATCCATAGAAATGCATCAGATGATTCTTAATTTGCCAGTTTGTTATGAAAGCTAAATAAAATGACATGCGGAGTATTTAGTCAATGTCTGGCCCACACCAAATGTTTTCCCCAATACTTTCTCCCCCATCCCCTTCCCTTTCTCTCTGACACAGAATAAAATATTTCCAGGTATAGCCTTTGGAGCATGGATTCCTAAACATATATTCTAACAGGGAAATACAATGAACACTAAAAGTATGGCTTCTTGAAAATTTTTATAAGCCAACAAAAGCACCAAAGTTGGCTCTCTCAGCAGCCCTTTTCCTTGAGGTACTGGTCAGTTTACCATCAGAGAGGAAAGGCAAAATTCTCTTTATGTAGACTTGTAGAATCTCAGTTTTGAAATATATACAAATAGAGGCCAGTGCCTGCAGATATGCATTGCCTATGTCAGGAAGTTTGTCAGCAAAGGTAATGATCCGTTGGCTTCTGCTGAGTTCTGGAAAGGTCTCTCCATCAGTGTTAAAATGGCCATAAATAACAAGATAATTAAGCATCTGTCCTGAGAATCCATTTGAAAAGAGCTGCTCTAAGTTTCTGAGAGTAAGTCATCAAAAACAGAGACGTAAAAGCACAGAGTTCGGGCTTCTTAAATTCACTGGCTTTCTGTTTCCTGCTTTAAAAGATTCTTATAAATCTTTTGAGTTGTCTGCATCTTTGGAAAATTTCCCGAGAAGCCAAAAAGAAAAGGGAGAATAAGGTGAAAAGGGGCATAGGTCTAAAATATTGTCTTCCTGAGCACCCTTCCTTCCAGGACCAGACCCACATGGGGAGAGGCAGTTTTCATTGCCACCTTCCTCCATGCTGCCTAAACCAGGACCTTCAGTTCCTGTTCTTCCCCTATCACTACTTTCCCTCAGACCTAGCAATGACATCCCAGCTGATCTTCCTCGGCTCTAGTCTGGTACTTTGTTTGGTCGACTTTCATTTCACTCCTTCAGTGAAATGAAAACTTACTAACTTACTCCTGTATTTCCTGTGATTGAAATGTTCCATAAGGCCATTTCCTACAAGATAAAATTTTACTTGGAAAACAAATCCCTTCAAATTTTGAACCTCATGTATGTTTATAGATTCTTCTCTAGCCATAGGGACTTGAAAAGGTCCTTGAAAAACCAGTAGGTATTGTGGAGAGGAACCAAGGTGCTAGGATTCCCAGTGAAAACAGTAATGGAAGCAAGAATAAGCAGCAAAGTTCTCTGTATGAAAGAGAGACAGTGAGCTCTACATGAGAAGATTTAACCCTTAGGATGGCTTTGAAGGACAAAGGGACTATGCTAACCAAGATGACTGGTAACAAAGTCCCAGAGCATGAGGAAAGTTTAGCTGTGGCTATGAAAGCAGTAGATAGGTATAGTTTGCATGAGGTGACCATAATGTCTGTCCACATACCCCACTTCTTCTTCACCATGAACTCACTTGTCTCTCTTGGGCCTGACACATGATAGGTCTAAAACAAATACTTGATGATGAATGAATTAGAAAATAATAGATTTCCCTTTTTTTCTACAAAAATGTTATTATGAATCAATTCATGCCCAAGTTTTCTTTTTACAGAGAACCCTTTTATTTTTTTGCCTCTTTACATGGGATATTATTTCATTGAAAGCTTTTACTTAAGTATCTTTTGATACTTCCTCTCTCAGACTTTTGCTTGGACAAATATTTAAGTGAATTAATATAACATATATTTTGTAGGCAGCTACTAAATGCCAGGCACTGAGAATACAACGGTAAACAAAACAAGACATAATCTTTGCCTAATGGAATTGATGTCTTAGTTGGAAAAAGAATTATAAAAATAGGCTCTCCGACATAGGATAACTCATAATTTGATAGGTGACCTACCATGTTCTAGCCACTGTGCTAGGCATTGTAGGGTTTATGATCTTATGAATAAAATGGACACTATATGGATAAATATCCTAATTCACATATAATTACAAAGTGCAATAATTTAAAAATACAGGCTAATGCAACAAGAATAAGTTATTTTAGATAATAAGGGAAAAAGTCACTGAAGAAGTGACATCTACATTGATGTTTGATGAATGAGTGGAAATTAACTGAGCTAAAAACTATGAGAGCATTCAGACTGAAAGAAAAGTATATGCAAACACTCTGAGGCAGAGAAGGCTTGGTACATTTTAAGAACTCAAACAAATATAGCTTTAGTTGGTACATGGTGAGACGTAGAAAGTATAAAGAAAGTAGGAGACAGAGCTGGCGTAGAATTGCCATCTGCTTTTTTTCATCTGAATTGTGTATATCTTCTCATTTACTTTACATATATGTAAATACTTTTAAGTTATATTGATTCCTAATCCTTGTTTTTATTACCTCTCTTTTGGCTACACTATTTACTTTAAGAATCATCTATTATTTCAATAAACAGGATAAAGACCAGCTAAGCTGGATCTTGAATCCTTTTTTTGAGTTAAGATTTGTTCCTTTCTTGATGACTGCATTTCTGCCAATTGATAACAAGTTGAATGACACTCAAATGAGGTTGAAATGTTTTGCTATTTAATCTAGGTTATCGGTTGCCTTCAATTTTCGCTCAGAGGCATTATATTTGCACTCATCCAATCAGTTCAGGAACACCAGAAGCAGTCTTATCTGCATTATTTTCTATTCTGTCACCTCATTATATAAATTCAAAAGAGAGTTGTGTCTTAAATCAGCAAATAAGCCTTTTTCTATGATTTCTATCAAGATGAGGCAATAGATATCATTTGTCATACAACTGTGGGGTTCATAGTACTTTAAGGGTACTTGTAAAATGAGGTTGACAACATAGAAACAAGTGGAGTGCAATGTCTGCATGATATTTGAAAAAGCTGGTCTGTGTTTTAACCATGAATAAATCACTCAAAATATGAAAAAACGAAAGGTTAGCTAGACTCTATGATTACAGCTTTTGGAATTAAAAATTATTTAGGGCAAGTATTTGCTCTAGCATCAAGAAAGATTATCCCTGTTTATATATTTCTAAATGAAAACCAAAAGAAATTAAGGCAGCTTGGTTTGTATTACGAATGAGACAAAATGCTTTTCTTTGGTATTTGTGGTCATCCTTACATTATTTCACCTATTAAACACTGCATGCTCAACCACTACCATCAAAGTTAACCATACTTTGCATTCCGATCTAGAACACAAATACATTGTATATTTTGGATAGTGACTGGATTATGTTGGAAGAAGTAATTATTTTTATGTAAAAGAGAATGTCAAGTCTCACTGTAGGTGTCAAGATGGTTTTTAAACTCATCACTACTCCTTATCTTTAAAGGTACATCTGCATCATGGGAGCCTTGAATGGTGACTCGCAAAAACTTATCATAATGGTTACAAAATAATTTAGTCTACAGAACACTGGCAATTCAGTTTATTTTGTCAGTTTTTAGCAAAACAAATGACCATTAATTATCATCATTTAATATAAGAAAATATTTTACTTTCATAAAGAAAAAGATGACTTCTTCACTGTGCTCATTAAATTTTGCTTCTTCACAGCAAAAGAAACAATCAACAAACTGAAAGGTATCTCTCAAATGGGAGAAAATAATTGCAAACCATCTACCTAGTTGATATCCAAAGTAGATAAGGAACTCATATATCTCAATAGCAAAAAATCCAGATAACCTAATTAAAAATGGGGAAAGGACTTTAATTAAATAGACATTTCTTCCAAGAAGACATGCAAATGAGTAACATGTATATGAAAAGGGACCTAACATCACCAATCATCAGGGAAATGGACATTAAAACCACACAGAGATATCACCCTATACTTATATGGGGGCTATTATTTTTTTTAATCGAGTATTAATGAGGATGTGGAGAAATAAAAAAGTGTTATACATTGTTATTAGAAATGTAGAATGGTGTACCCAGAACGAAAAAATGGTAGCTATTTTTCTCAAGAAATTAAAAATAAAATTATCACATTATCTATAACAATTGAAATCAGGATCTTGAAAACATATCTGTCCCCCATTTCATTGCAGCATTATTCACAAAAACCAAGACATGAAAACAACTCAAATGTCTACTGTTGGTTGAATAAAAAAAATATGACATATACATACAATGGAATTATTCAGCTTTAAGAAATGAAGCCCCATCATTTATGACAACATGGATGAACCTAGAGAACCATTTGCAAAGTAAAATAATCCAGTCAAAGTAGCACAAATACTGCACAATTCCACTCATATAAAGTATCTAAAATAGTCAGACTCAGGAGAGAATAAAATGTTGGCAGCCATAATCTGGGGGAAGGGGAAATGGGGAGTCGTTTTTCAGTGAGTATACAGTTTGTTATGCAAAATGAATTAAGTTCTAGGTATCTGTTTTACAACACAGTACCTATAGGTAACAATGATATTTTGCACTTTAAAATACATTAAGAAAATAGATATGAATGTAATATTCTTACCAAAATACACACACACAAAGACAAGGACATTTTTGAAAGTGATTGATATGTTTAGTACCTTGGTTGTAGTAAATCTATCACAGGTTAGGCATATATTTAAACTAATTAAAATATATACATTAAATGTGTACAATATTTTATATATCAATTACACCTCAATAAAGCTAAAAATCTTCAAATTAGAATGAAATATTTGGTTCTCATTTGGTGTCTATTTAGACTTTAAGCCCCAGAAAGGCAGGGTTACACGGGTCATTTTTGCTACATTATATTCAGTGTACAGTGCCTGTAAAATCAAATAAATACTCGTTGAAGCAATAAATAAATGAAAATTTGTTTTTTCAGAATAAGGGCAGACAATAACTATATACACACAGACACAGATATCTGCATACATATGTACATATAATTGTGAAATTGCACTTGGACGTTTGAAACTTTCATTAAAACTTTCTAAGGCATGCATTTAGTAGCCACTTGTCTAGTGTTTATTTGGGTGGCTGATGTTTATTTTCAGCCATCTGGACATATTTTCACTGATGACTATCTTGCATTTACTGGACAAGGAGGATTAAATGGCATAATGCACATAAAAGCATTTGTAATCTTTAAAGCACTACAGAAATATAAGGTATTAGCACTGTATGGTTATGATACTGCCTCAAAAGGCATAGCAGCAAATTCTAAGCTAAAAAAAAACAACTTCCTTATATAGTTAGAAATTATAAGATTATGTAGCATTTTTAGGAATGAAATTTTCCCACAGGAGTTTCCACCGCTGCCTTTTTTATTGTTTTGCCACACAATCCAGCCTGCTATAGAAGCTGCAAAAATGTAAAAATGGAATTGTCAAATTGTAACCGTCTCTTGGGCTACCATCTCCAATGTAGATATATCTTTAAAGTTCCTGGCATGTCATTAGAACTAAGATTCTACTGTAGGAGACAAAAAGGTTTTTTTTGTAATGGATTTGGGGGGTGGATAATGTTCCTTTCTCAGGCTGAATAAGTGATTTGGAAAAACAAAGACAAATGTCTGTTTCTGAAATTGGCAATATGAGGACCTCTGGACACTAAAAACACAGAGACCCTTAGGAAATTGAACATTTAGGGAGATAACTTATCAGTGAGCTAATCGTAGTATCATTCCCAACATTAATTTAGGTAGCCTCTCCTAGGGCCACTTCCCGGGCCAAGAGCTTGTGCAGCACTGCTCACATAAGTGTTGTTACATTCTTATACTTGAATCTTCAAGCACATCACATCTTCCGAGGTCTCACATAACGTGTCCTCACATGAATCCTCATATTTCATGAAAATCTCTGGAAATTTAGCTTTAAATTTTTTTTTTCCTAATATATTGGGCCCCTCTTCCCATTCAGAGCTCTGTGTGAAGACAAAGGAAGAGCCATCTGTAAAAGAGAGTTAGTTCACTTGAGATGAAATAGTGATAGCAAGGGAGCTAGCTCAGCTGTTCTGAGATCAGAAAAGTAGTAGTGGGCTGGTAATGCAAAACTTCTCCCGTGACTGCTCTCTCTCTGATCTCTGGTGATTCAAGGTTTCTAACCAGAAAACTTAAAATTTCTACCAGTCAAAATATGGTTTAAAGGTGCTCCAGCTTATGAGGATTTTATTAGGTTTTGATTATGTACCAGGTATTTTTCCAGGGACAGATGACAGAGCAGTGAACAAACTGCGTAAAAACTCCTGCCCTCCTGGAGCTTATCTTCTAGCACAGACTAGAGAGACAATAAATGAAGTGAATAAGAAAATCACATAGCTTTTAAAAGGGAGTAAGTGTTGTTGAGAAATATAAAGTGGGTGGGGAGCGGGCCATATGGGTGGTAATATATGTTTCAAGTTGAAGCACAGTGGTCGTGAGTTGCACTAAGACGATAATATTTGAGTGGAGACTTCAGTGATGAGATATTTCTGGTGGAAGACTGTTTCAGACAGAGGGAACAAACAGTAACTGCATAGGCACAGGGGTGGAGCTAGGATTTTTGGAGTAACAGTAATAAGACCATGGTGGCTGGAGTGGGGGGAAAGGAGAGGAAGAACAGGAGCAGGAGGGGATATATATGGGAGTCTGGTAAAATCCTGTAAAGATTGTGACTTTTACTCTAAATAAAATGGCAACTTAGTTCAATGGGTTTGGAGACAGGAGGAAGGGTAAACTTGTGCATTTAGGCTGTCATCTTCAACCAGAACCAAACGTAATTTTTAATTTTTAAAAGTATTCTGGCCCTGGCTGGTTGGATCAGTGGTAGAGTTTTGGCCTGGCATGTGGAAGTCCAAGATTCAATTCCTGGCCAGGGCACAAAGGAGAAGTGCCCATCTGCTTCTCCATCCTTCCTCTTCTCCTTTCTCTCTGTCTCCCTTTTCCCCTCCCACAGGCAAGGCTCCTTTGGAGCAAAGTTGGCCTGGGTGCTGAGGACGGCTCTATGGCCTCTGATTCAGGTGCTAGAATGGCTCTGGTTGCAATGAAGCAACCTCCCAGATGGGTAGAGCATCGTCCCCTACTGGGCTTGCCTGGTGGATCCTGGTTAGGCACAAAAGGGTCTGTCTCTCTGCCTTTCCGCTTCTCACTTCAGAAAATACAAAAAAAAAAAAAAAAAGTATTCTATGAGGTAGAACAAATTGTACATTTACCAGTTAGGCTCCCAATTTACATCTACTTATCATTGTGCTAATTGGAGTGTGTGTGTGTGTGTGTTTGTATATTTGGATCTAAAGATATGGGCAACCAGGATTAGTAAAATTTCAATGTAAGAAGAAGAAAATAAGTAAATGTGATAAAGAGAAAAATATAAAACTTCATTCCAAAGAGTAAAATAAAAATTTAATCTCATCTAAATTAAGTACAGAAAAGAATACTTGTTATCACTATTATATATTAGTGCTTTGAGATTGTACTGAATGTGATAAATTGAGAAAATGGCATAATTATTATAACTAATGAGAAGGAAGTGACATTTTGTGTTGATAAATATTTTGCATATCTAGAAAATTCAAAGCTCCTAGAAATAGCTACAAATATTTAAAAAGAAATTTGAATTATACAAATATGGCATGGCTTTTCTCAATATGGCAAGAATTAGCTGGAAATTAAAAATATAGTAACAAAAACTACAATAAACAGTAATAATTCAAAAATATAAAATCTTTATAAAGTAATCTATCTTTATGGAAGGATATAAAAATATGAACAAAATTTATTTTATCTTTTTGAATCAGAACATCTAATATCACTAAATTTTCAATCCTCCAAAAATCAATATTTGGAAACCTAACTTTATAATTAGAATGATAATCTTAA
Source organism: Rhynchonycteris naso (assembly GCA_037038555.1). Classification (NCBI taxonomy): domain Eukaryota; kingdom Metazoa; phylum Chordata; class Mammalia; order Chiroptera; family Emballonuridae; genus Rhynchonycteris; species Rhynchonycteris naso. The sequence goes on along the minus strand of CM072995.1, from coordinate 303,697,365 downwards.
AAGTTTTTATGAACCAACAATATTTAACAAAAATAATAAAAGTTTGAAAATAAGAATAAGTAGGGTGGTAGGTTTTACCAGATATTAAAGTATACTAGAATGACAGTGTAATAAAAACACTATGCTTCTAGCAAAAATAAATAAATAAAATAAAACAGTGCCAAAGACAGAATATAAAGTACACAGAAAATACCATAATTTTAAGAAAGTATAATTTAATATATAAAGCATTATAATGCTTTATTTATTTAGAAAATTCTGCAGGCACATTTGAGTATCTGTCTTAAGGAAAATAATGCTGGACTTAATACTTAATAGAGCTAATTAATAAAAAGTTCTGGTTGCACTAAATAAAGATAAAAAGCAAATAATATTTTCCTGGCTTCAGAGAAATATTTTTGATTAATAAAATGAAATTCAGAACTGCAAAAGAAACATATTTGATTGTGAACATAAATAGAATGACAAAATTTAACATAATCAGAATAAAATAGTGGGGGAAATGTGTGTATTGATGATCATAAGAATAAGAGGATATATAAGGAAGCTAAGTTATTCATATTGGTTACCTGGGGGCAGGAGAGAAAAGGAAATGAGAGAGGATGGATAAGAAGGAAGAGGTAAGGAAAAATATAAAAGAGATAATAGAAAATATGGGAAAATATGCACTAGCCTAATGTCTACTTACAATTAACGTACTCATTAAAAAGATGAACAGGCACTTTATTTGTACACTTCTTAATTGTCTTGTTTGTTTGTTAGTGTTCAGTTGTATAAATTATTTATATATTTTGGATATTAACCCTTATCAGATGTATCATTGCTAAATATTTTCTTTCATTTAGTAGGTTATCTCTTCATTTTGCTGATGTCTTGATAAGATAGAAGAGAGTAAAGCTTTTAAAGTGTTCTGAACAAATTATTAAACCATTTATAATTAACATTTACCTTCTTAGATGGCAGGTCTCATGTAAAGTCAGAGAACTAAAGAAACTGAACCTGTTTTTATCTTCTTTGAAAGACCTAAAGCCTTTAAAACAGCACAGATGTGTGTCCAAACATGTTCATATTTCTTGTCTCACTTTCTTACTAATCATTTGACTCTTCTCGATGCAAGCAGTTGATTAGTTGATTGCATGGTTTAGCCTCAGAGGAAGTACCTCAATTTTCACTAATCTGTATTACAAAGGCCAGAAACTCATCATTTCATACAAAAACCTGCGAAACAGACCTCTGCCATAAAATCATATGGAGTGTGTTCTCAGGAACTAAGTCTGCCCTCCAGCATGGGCTCTTTCTTGGCTTCCTTACAAAATGACTGTGTTCATTCTGTTTTCCACTCTGAAAGGGCTGGAGAAACCTGTCCTTCACTCAGGCTGACAGGAGTTGGAGAGAACCTTCTTCTACCTTTAAATGACTGTCATACTGGATTTTCCTATGCAGCCACATCCAATCTCAATGATGAATGATATGCTCAGTACTAGAGGCACAGATATTAATAAACCTCTACCTACATTTCTAGGAATTCATATTCCAGTGGAAGAGGAATGAAATGTCATGAAAATTCACAGAAGCTTGAAGGGATCTGTGGAAGTCCTGCTAGATAGAGTTCAGAAAGTCTTCAAAACTGTTGGGGAATATCTTAAATGATAAACTTGGGTGTCACTGGTGAAATACAAAAAGGTCATTCCAAGGAGAAGAGAGTGTAGGTCATACTATGAGCCAGGTATCTTTGGGAAATTAAAAGAATTTTGATATAGGAAAGGTGAAGACTTGGACATGGTTGGAGGGCTAGAGAAAGAAGTGGATCAGTTCTGATGTTTAGGTGACATGCATTGGCACAGAGTTATACCCTTTGGTTATGGATTTCATCAGCTCTAATTGTACACATCTTACTAGTTGTTAAATAGTTTAAATCTCACCTCTAGGTATAATGGGAAATGATTGGCCATATTTGGAAGGGTCATGTATGCTAAATTTGGGATTTGAATATGAAAGAAAGAAAAGACTCAACTAAGATTATTATGTAGAAGGATTGAATAATTAAATTAGTTTTGGAAAAATAACCCTCAAGAAAATGGGGAAGATCGACAGAAGGAGAAGACAGGACAAATTTAAATCCACGTCCATCAGTCCAATTTAGCAAATGGGAGAATAAAAAAAAAACCTTTATTATAGGATGGCTATTTATATTTCAATAATATATTCCTTACTAATTTTAGCATGTTCTTTATTTTAGAAAAAAAATCAATCACTCAAGATTGAATAAGGAGGCATTTCAAATGTACTGTATGTTCCAATGACTTTGAACATTATTTTCAGGATGCTAAAATCACTAAAAGCTTTGTTATTGGTCTCCTCTCTGCTGATAAACACAGCACTTAAATTTGCACCCCTAACTTGAATCTACACTTCTAGAACTGTCTGATCTAATGACCCAGAGAAGCCTTAAAAACTCAAGAAGAAATGCAAAAGTGGAGTTTATGTGCAAACCATGACTACTGATGAATAAATATTCAAAGCGTAAGTCCTAAAGGTTATATAAGCAAACAGAAGCATATTCACAGATGAAAATCTTGAGATTGGGGGTCAATAAACTTTTCTTTTAAAGGGCCAATAGTAAATACTATAGAATGTATGGGACATATGGTCTCTGTTACCACTTCTACTCAACTCTATCTTATGGCCCAAAGCAGTCATAGACAGTATATAAATAAGTGTGACTGTTTTACAATAGACCTTTATTTACAAAAATAGGGAGTGAGCTGCATTTGGCCCATGGGTTTTAACTTTGTCATCACTGCTTTAGAATGGTGTATCACAGTGCCCTCTAACTTAGAGAAACATGTATTTAAGCCATCCACCAAATCGTATCAGTCTTCTAGAAAACAATGAAAGAACAGACAAATTTCACCTGGTTTCACCACAGAATAATATTCTGTATTTGTTTTTGTTTCATCACAGATGTTTGATCATTATTATAAAGCATCTTTAAAGTTTTCTCTTTCCTGAAAACTAAATTTTAGTAGAGAGTTTTCGAGAAAAAATAGTAATACAGACTGACTAGTCCATCTCATCATTGAATTTGGTTTACAGGATGTTGAATTGCTCTAGGTTTTACATATCTTACTTTAAAAAGAAAAACTGTTTCAGCCTGACCTATGGTGGCGCAGTGGATAAAGCGTTGACCTGGGAACACTGAGGTCGCCAGTTCAAAACCCTGCACTGGTCTGGTCAAGGCACGTATGGGAGTTAATGCTTCCAGCTCCTCCCCCCTTTCTCTCTTTCTCTTTCTCTCTCTTTCTCTCACTCTGTGTCTCCTCTCTAAAATGAATAAAATAAAAAGAAGTTTAATAAAGAAAAAAAAGAAAAACTGTTTCAGAATCATCTTTAATTACTGCTTTTCTTTATTAAAGATGGTCTATTTTAGTAATATAGAAAAATTAATATTTTATGCCATAAAGATCAACTTTATTATTGAAATTAAGGGTTATTAAATATCTAGATAGTTCATAATAGTGGTTAAGCATACAGGCTTTCTTCCAATGCCTTCTCTGCCCCTTATACCTGTATAATCTTAGGTAAATTAACTGTCTTTCTGTGCCTCCATTTCCTCAGCAATAAAATGAGATTAATATTAATAGCTTTTGAATAGAATTGTTATGAAAAAAAAAGAATTGTTATAAAAGCCAATAAATTAACACATAAAAACCAACCACTCAGGACAGTGCTTGCTACACAAAGAAAATAATGGCTATTATTATCATCCGACTGTTTTTAAAGTTTTCTAAACAAATATTAGAAGTACAATCTGCCATAAAGCTGCCAGAAGCTTTTGAAGAGCAGACGCCTCTAACACACAAACCCTAGTACTAAAAGAGGTTATCAGAGCCATTGGTGGGTTTCATTCCTCACGTAGGAATCCTTCCCTGTCCGAAGGGCCTCTGTTCTCCTGGGCATATCCACTTGTCAGATCCATAGCATCATTCAGAGCAACTGGTTTCATTTCTACTTTCTCGGCACATCTAGTAAGCATGGGGTACTGATGAGACAAGTAATGTCTCTGAGTTTCTCAGTCTTCACTGGTAAGTCAAGTTAATATTAACTATCTACTTCAGAAAAGACTTGTGAGAAATAGACTTATTTCTTACTCTTCACATTTTATTGGAAGAATTTCAGAGATTTCCACTTTCCAGGAAGGAAAAGAATAGAAAGAAAACACCTAGCTTTTCTCTACTGTCTCCCTCCCTTCTCTCCAAGGAATGAGTGTTTAATCTGTCTGGTGAAACTAGAGCTGAGCATGTGTGACTCAGCTCCTACTTTTTCTGGAGTAGTCTGCCCCCTGAAATGAAGGGTTTCCTGTTGTCATTTTAAAAGCCATTTTCTGAAGCAAGAAAGTCCTACTATTGCCCAACTTTGCCTGTGACTCTGGGGTTGGGGGCAGAATGAGGAGTTCCATTTGGTCACTGGTGAATGATGCTAATTAGTAGATATACATAAATCTCCATGACTCACTTCTAGTTTTCAATTTGAGAACAGGGTTGTTAAATCAACCTTTAAAACCTTAACAACAGCGAGAATTCAATACAACACTGACACTACCCATACAAATGTTAAATTTGTCATTTTAAGAATGTTTCTTCATTGTAGTATAGCTAGATCTTTTGTCCCCATTATTAACAGTTGGAGTAATATAAAATAAAAATAATATATGAAACCTCTTATAAACAGTATAGTTTTCCTGGTTCTCCATTCTCTAATGACAAATTTTCAACTCACTGCCTCCTCACCCCTCAGCACAACACACACACCTTCTCTTCTTCCTCCAAATTTACAAAGAGGAACTATTGACGTTTTTCCATTTTTAAGCCTTTAAATATATCTACCTCCACCCTTGATTTAGTTTATATTTATGTTCCAGTTCTGAAGTTGAATTTCTCAGCTTGCTTCCTCCATATATGCTTTATCACTCATTCTCATAGTTGGGGGGGATTTCATACAATTAATTATATTCCCCTCATTTATTAAATTCTCTTATCCTACTAAATCCTAAAATTAAACAACTCATTAAACTAATCTCTGTGGCTGACCTCTACATGCAATATAAAAATCCCATGTGTCATTAAAGAAAAATGTGAAGAAAATAACTGAAAGATAAAGTTTGGCATTGTTTAAAATGCTATAAAAAAAGTAAAAAATTAAAGGACAAGAAGAAAAGTATTTGCTACATATGTCAATAAATTACTTTCTTTAATTTATAAAGTGATTTTTATGTAAATCAATAATAAAAATAAACAAAAAAAAGGACAAAAGGCCTGCTTAGGTAGATTGTAGAAAATAGAAATATATAACACTTATCGACATATGAAAGATGTATAATCTCAGTCATAATTGAATAACTACAAATTAAAAAATAATGATTTAAATTTTACCAATAAGACCAGCAAATATCAAATAATTTTACAATACCCTGTGTTGATACAGCTGTGGAAAAATACATGCTTTTTGCTGTATAGCTTTGTTCACCATTTAAATTATTTTTATGATCATAAATTACATTTTTAGAAAAATAATAATATTCTGTTAAAAACTCTTTCTCTTGACCTGATTTTTCTCAAGATAAATTTTTATGATTCTCCATTTCCTATTAGCTTAGTGATGCAAAACAGTAGCTTTTTGCCATGGGTTCATTTTCTACTTTCTCCTCACTTCTTAACTACTTTATAGTGAATCTGCTTTTATTTCTCAATTCAGCCATCTCTTGCTAAATTATTAATTACTTCCATCTCAATAAATCCAAAAGCTGGTTCAGTATTATTTTCACTTGTTCTCCTAAAATAATTTGACACTGGTGGTCTGGACTTTAACACTCTCTTCCAGTGGCTGATGACAAGATACACTCTGGGTTTTCCTCAATATCTCTGGATTTGCCTCTCTGTCTCTTGTTTTCATAGTTAATCTTATTTCCCAACATTAAATTTTGAGGTTTCTCAAAGCTAAGTACTTAGACTTTTTTATTTTATTGTGTTTACATAGATTCTAGTGTCGTGCTGAATGCATCTCCCCCAGCCCCCATGTATTCCCCTTAACATCTCTATTGTCTCCCTCCCTATAACGCCCTTCCAACTTCCCTTCAAGTTTATCCCATTTTATTATTCTTTTTCCCAGTGTCCTCTTTTCCTCCAGTCCCTTTGATCCCTCCTCTGTCTCAAATCCATTCCTCAATTCACATTGTTCATTGGATTCCTCAAATGAGTGAGGTCATATGATATTTTTCTTTTTCTGCCTGGCTTATTTCACTTAACATAATAGTTTTATGTTCATCCATGTTGTCGCAAAAGGTAAGATTTCCTTCTTTCTCATGGCCCCACAGTATTCCATTGTGTATATGTAACACTGCTTTTTAATTCATTCATCCACTGATGGACACTTGGGCTGTTTCCAGATCTTCGCTATTGTGAACAATGCTGCCATAAACGTGGGGGTGCATTTCTCCCTTTGAATCAGTGCTATGGTGTTCTTGGGATATATTCCTAAAAGTGGGATGACTAGGTCAAAAGGCTGTTCCATTTTTAATTTTTTGAGAAATCTCCATACTGTTTTCCACAGTGGCTGCACCAGTCTGCATTCCAACCAGCAGTGCAGGAGGGTTTCCTTTTCTCCACATCCTTGCCAGCACTTATTATATGTTGTTTTGTTGATGAGCGCCATTCTGACAGGTGTAAGGTGGTATCACATTGTGGTTTTAATTTGCATTTCTCTAATGATTAGTGATGTTGAGCATTTTTTCATCTGCCTATTGGCCATCTGTATGTCCTGTTTGGAGAAGTGTCTATTCATTTCTTGTGCCCATTTTTTGATTGGATTCTTTATCTTCCTGTTATTGAGTTTTACAAGTTCTTTATAAATTTTAGTTATTAACTCCTTATCAGATGTGTTGTCGAATATGTTCCCCATTGTGTGGTTTGTCTTTTTATTCTGTTCTTATTGTCTTTAGCTATGCAAAAACTTTTTAGTTTGATATAGTCCTATTTGTTTATCTTGCCTTTTATTTCATTTGCCCGTGGAGATAAATCGGCAAATATACTGCTGCTACAGTTGTCGGAGAGCTTGCTGCCTATGCTTTCTTCTAAGATGCTTATGGTTTCATGGCTTACATTTAAGTCTTTTATCCATTTTGAGTTTGTTTTTGTGAATGGTGTAAGTTGATGGTCTAGTTTCATTTTTTTGCAGGTAGATGTCCAATTTTCCCAATACCATTTGTTAAAGAGGCTGTCTTTACTCCATTGTATGTTCTTTCCTCCTTTGTCAAATATCAGTTGTCCATAAAGCTGTGGGTTTATTTCTGGGTCCTCTGTTCTGTTCCAATGATCTATGTGCCTGTTCTTATGCCAGTACCAGGCTGTCTTGAGTATAATACCTTTTAGTAAACCTTGATATCTGGAAGAGTGATAACTCCTGCTTTATTTTGTTTTTTTTTAAGATTGCTGAGGCTATTCATGTTCTTTTTTGGTTCAATATAAATTTTTGGAATATGTGTTCTATATCTTTGAAGTATGTCATTGGTATTTTAATTGGTATTGCAATGAATTTATAAATTGCTTTAGGGTAATATAGACATTTTAATGATGTTTATTCTTCCTACCCATGAGCATGGTATATGCCTCCACTTGTTTGTATCTTTCTTGATTTCTTTTATCAATGTTTTATAATTTTCTGAGTACAAGTCCTTAACCTCCTTGGTTAAATTTACTCCTAGGTACTTTATTTTTTTGGCTGCAATAGTGAAGGGGATTGTTTCCTCAATTTGTTTTGCTGACAGTTCATTGTTGGTATAAAGAAATGCCTCTGATTTCTGAGTATTAATTTTATATCCTGCCACCTTGCTGAATTCATTTATAAGGTCCAGTAGTTTTTTGACTGAGACTTTAGGGTTTTCAATATACAATATCATATCATCTTCAAATAATGACAGTATTACTTCTTCTTTTCCAATTTGGATGCCTTTTATTTCTTCTTCTTGTCTGATTGCTGTAGCTAGGACTTCCAGAACTATGTTGAATAAGAGTGGTCAAAGGGGGCATCTCTGCCTGGTTTCTGATCTTAAGGGGATTACTTTTAATTTTTGTCCATTTAGTATGATGTTTGCTGTGGGTTTGTCATAGATGGCCTTTATCATGTTAAGGAATGATCCCTGTATTCCCACTTTACTGAGAGTTTTGAGCATGAATGGGTACTGGATTTTATCAAATGCCTTTTCTGCATCTATTGAAATTATCATGTGATTTTTGTCCTTCCTTTTGTTTATGTGATGAATCACATTGATTGATTTGCGAATATTGAACCAGCCTTGCCTCTCCAGAATAAATCCCACTTGATCGTGGTGTATGATTTTTTTCATACATTGCTGGATCCGGTTGGCTAATATTTTGTTGAGAATTTTAGCGTTAAATTCATCAGAGATATTGGCCTATAATTTTCTTTCTTTGTGTTGTCTTTGCCCGGTTTTGGGATCAGAATTATGCTCGCCTCATAAAAGGAGTTTGGAAGATTGAAATCATATCAAGCATTGAATTTTTTGAAATAGCTTGAGAAGGATAAGAGTTAGTTCTTCTTTGAATTTTTGATAGAATTCACTTGTGAAGCCATCAGGCCCAGGACTTTTCTTTTTTGGGAGCTTTTTGATAACTGTTTCGATTTCATTTGTTGTAATTGGTCTGTTTAGGTGTTCTGATTCTTCCAGATTGATTTTTGGAAGGTTATATGATTCAAGAAATTTGTCCATTTCACCGAGATTGTCTAATTTTTTGGCGTATAGTTCCATAGTATTTTCTTACAATGCTTTGTATTTATGTTGTGTCAGTTGTTATTTCTCCACTGTCCTTTCTAATTTTATTTGAGTCCTCTCTCTTGTTTTCTTGGTGAGTCTAGTTAAAGGTTCATCAATATTGTTTACCTTTTCAAAGAACCAGCTTCTGGTTTCATTGACCCTCTGTATTGTTTTCTTCGCCTCTATATCATTTATTTCTGCTCTGATCTTTATTATTTCCTTCCTTCTACTTGTCTTGGGTTTTATTTGTTGTTTTTTTTTCTAGTTCTTTTAGATGCAGGGTCAGGTTGCTTATTTAAGCTTTTTCTAGCTTCTTATAATATGCCTGTAGTGCAATGCCCTCTCAGAATTGCTTTTGCTGTGTTCCATAAATTTTGAGTTGATGTATGCTCATTATCATTTGTTTCTAGAAACTTTTTTATTTATTCTTTGATCTCATTGTTAATCCATTCATTATTTAATATCATGCTATTTAGTTTCCAAGTGTTTGAGTATTTTTCAGTTTTTCTTTTGTGGTTAATTTCTAGTTTCATGGCATTGTGATCAGAGAAAATGCTTGATATGATTTCAATCTTCATAAATTTATTGAGACCATTTGTGTGTCCTAACATGTGGTCTATCCTAGAAAACGTACCATGAGCGCTTGAGAAGAAAGTATATTCTACTGTTTTAGGATGAAAAGTTCTGAAGATATCTATTAAATCAAGTTGATCTAGTGTATCCTTTAAGTCTGCTGTTTCTTTATTGACTTTCTTTCTTGAGGATCTATCCAGTGTTGTTAGAGGGGTATTGAAATCCCCTACTATGATAGTATTGCTGTTAATCTCGCCCTTTATATACACCAAAGTCTGCTTTATGTATGTCGGGGCTCCTATATTTGGTGCGTAGATATTTATAATAGTTATATCTTCCTGTTGAATTGTTCCCTTTATCATTATGTAGTGTCCTTCTTACTACAGCCTTTGTTTTAAAGTCCATTTTGTAAGATATAAGTACTTCTACCCCGGCTTTCTTTTCATTTCCATTTGCATGAAATATTTTTTTCCATCCTTTTACCTTCAGTCTATGTGCATTTTTGTTTTAAGGTATGTCTCTTGTAGACAACATATGTATGTGTCCTGTTTCTTTATCCATGCAGCTACCCTATGTCTTTTGATTGGATCATTTAATCCATTTACATTTAAGGATATTATTGACATGTAGTTGTTTATTGCCATTTTATTCTTTAAAGCTGTATTCTTCTTTTGTAATTCTTTTTTCCCTTTCAACTGTTCACAACAGGCCCCTTAGTATCTCTTGCAGAATTGGTTTGGTTTTAATGAATTCCTTGCGGCTTTATTTGTCTGGGAAGCTCTTTATTCCTTCTTCAATTGTAAACATTAGCCTTGCTGGATAGAGTAGTCTTAGTTTTAGGTTCTTGTTCTGTATTACTTTGATTATATCTTGCCATTCCCTTCTGGCCTGAAGTGTTTCTGTTGAGAAGTCCGATGTCATCCTTATGGGGGCTCCTTTCCAGGTGATAGCCTTTATTTCTCTAGTAGCTTTCAAAATTTTCTCTTTATTCCTTAGCTTTGGTATTTTAACTATGATGTTTCTTGGTGTAGATTTTTTTTGGGTTTCGCTTTAATGGAGTTCTGTGTGCTTCTTGAACGTGTGGAATGCTTTCCGGCTTTAATTTTGGGGAAGTTTTCTGCTATGATTTGATTGAACAAAGTTTCTATTTCTTGTTCTCTCTCCGCTTTTTCAGTCACCCCCTATGATGTGAATGTTGTTTCTCTTCATGTTTTCACAGAGCTCCCTTAGAGTTTCCTCACATTTTTTGAGTCTCTTTTCCTTTTTCTTCTCTGCTTCTGTGCCTTTGTTTATTGCATCCTCTAACTCGCTTATTCGATCCTCAGCGTGATTCATCCTGCTTTTAATTCCTTCCATTGTGGTCTTCAGTTCTGATACTGTATTTGTCATTTCTGTCTGATTCTTTTTTATTATTTCAATTTTGTTTTTTATACTTGTTATCTCTTTATTTAGGTGTTCATAATGACTATCCATTTTTGCTCTAATTTCTTTGAACATCCTAACTCTCATTATTCTAAATTCTGCTTCTGGTAATTTGGTTATATCTGGTTCATTCAGGTCCTTCTCTGGGGATTTCTCTTGATTCATTTGGTTTGCAATCTTCTGCCTGCCCTTTTTTTTTTATTTTTTTAAAGTTGATTCACGAATCCCTCAATTTTTTTTTATTTTTTTATTTTATTCATTTTAGAGAGGAGACACAGAGAGAGAGAGAGAGAGAAAGGGGGGAGGAGCTGGAAGCATCAACTCCCATATGTGCCTTGACCAGACCAGTGCAGGGTTTTGAACTGGCGACCTCAGTGTTCCCAGGTCGACGCTTTATCCACTGCACCACCACAGGTCAGGCATGCCTGCCCATTTTATCTGTGTATAAGCAAGTTGTGGCCACTGGAGTCCAGTAGGTGTTGCCTTTGTGTTCTCTAGGTGTGGTCTGTCTGCAGGCCCCCCACCCCCTCTGCCACTGCCTAGGGTGGTTGGGTATGGGCGTTGCCAGCGCCGGCCCACTGTGGCTTTTGCTGTGATTTCTGCCTCTCCTCTGCGGGAGGTGCTGTCACTCAAGCCACAAGTCTCAGCACGAAGGGTAGAGGTGAGCACCTTTGCTCAGCTGCAGACCCAGCCTGTTTCCGGACTTCCGCCCAGAACCCGCAGTCAGAGCCTGCTCGTTGGGCGGGGCTTTTGACGTGCTCTCAGCTGTGAGCCTTTGCCCGTCCGGAGCTTTAGCCCTGCCCTCGAGGCCAGGGCCCTTCTGCGTGGGGTTGCAAACCAAGGTTTATTGGGCCACGCGTGTTTCCTGGCTTCCGCTCAGCTGCGAACTTCCGCTCGTCCCGGACTCTACCCCGCCCCTGTGTTTGGAGCCCGCTCCTGCACGTAGGATGGTAAATCGTGGTTTCTCTGGCTGGGCGGGGATAGTAGCGTAGGCTCAGCTGCGAGCTTCCATCTGTCTCGGGGTCTACCCCGTCCTTGCGCTCGGAGCCCGCTCTTGCACATAGAGGGGCAAACCGCGGTTTCTCCGGCCGGGCAGGGCTGGTAGCGTGAGCTCAGCCACTAACCTGCGCCTGTCCATGGTCCTAGCCCCATCCCAGTGGTCAGGGCCGGCTTGCGCAGGGTTGCAGAGCAGATTTCTGCCCGTTCCTGGCCTCCCGCTTTGTCCCCATAGGTGGGATTACAGGCAGGCCCGCAGCTTCCGGACCGCTTTCGTGCATCCCCTCTGACCCTGCTGGGCTAGACCGAGCTCACTCCGGCTTGGCCTCCGCCCACGCCGACAGAACCGCGTTTCAGCGTCCTGCCACCAACAAACCCTTCAGCAACCCTCAGCAGAATAAGAAGGGACCTAATACTCCACACTGTAGGCCTGGGAGCTCCCTCACTTGTTTCACAGCTCAAAACTGTCCAAACGCCTCTTCTAGGCTCTGGGACTGCAGGCTGGGGCTTGGTTCCTGGGACCCAGGTCCCTCCCTCTCCGCCTAACTCTCCTCCCGCCTCACGGGTCTTTCCGGGCTGCCGTTTGCTCCGTTGAGCTGGGCAGCCCTCTTCACGTTTTCGTTATTTCTACCAGTCTCAATGTGGCTTCTGCAGTGTTCCTTGGTTGAAGAGTCCACTTAGTTTAGTTCAAAGTTGGTTTATCCAGATGATGGTTCTTAAAATTGAGTTATAATCCACTTTGGTTCAGGGAGTTGTAAGTTGGTACGTCCGCCTACTCCGTCGCCATGTTGCTCCTCTAATGTACATGTTTTGATGAGTTTGCTTATACCCCTAATATCACCTCCAAAAGCAAGGTAATAGCATATTTTAATTAATAAGAAGTTCTTGGTCTGCCATCTTTTCATCATCCACACTGCCTTAGTCAACAGTAACACTTTTGTTAGGGATTCCAATTTCCTGTATGTGCCTTAACTCTTCTAACCCATAATTTATATCCTAGAATTATCTTTTGAAAAAAATCACACATATTGTATTATCATTTCCACAAAATAATTCTTATCCAATATTGGAATAAATATCAATATGCCACAAGGCTGAAAGTATTGTCTACTAGCCTCCTCTCCAAAATTTTTACCCATTCTCTTTTTACTCTGTGCTCTACACATATGGTTCAAAACATGTTACATGTTGTCCTAGGGCATATGCATCTAAATGACTTGTTGTTCATAGAATGAATATTATGCAATTAGTCTGTTCTTTCCAATTCACTGTAGATAGGAAATAAGACAAATCCTGGCAAAATGGGGCATAATTTGGCTGTTTTATTTGCATTATAAATTTATTTTCAAAATCTTTACAATTTTCAAGGCATTTATTAGGTTTATTTAATTTTCAAAGAACAACCCAAAATATAAAAAATAAAATAAACCAAAAGTAAAAGGAGCTTATCACAAGTGTAGAAATAGTTATGCTGCTAAAAATTGTCTCTCATTGTGCTACTGAGAATGGCTACTAGAATAAGAAACTGGCATGGTCTTGCCCAGTTATTTACTCTCTTTAAATCTCAATTTTCTTCTCTATAAAATGGGGATATTAGTACTAAGTTTAAAGTCATCTAAAACTTGACCTATCCAGTATTACTCAGAGCATTTAATTCCTTGATGGTCAACCTTTTTATAAAAACTGCCCACTTTTACAGTGTTGGTCAACATGGTCCCTACCACCCACTAGTGGGCATTCCAGCTTTCATGGTGGGTGGCTTAATGGTCAACCTTTTTATAAAAACTTCCCACTTTTGCAGTGTTGGTCAACCTGGTCCCTACCGCCCACTGGTGGGCGTTCCAGCTTTCATGGTGAGCGGCTTGATGGTCAACCTTTTTATAAAAACTGCACACTTTTGCAGTGCTGGTCAGTGGGCGGTAGAAACCAGGTTGACCAGCACAGCAAAAGTGGGTGGTTTTTATAAAAAGATTGACCATTTAACTAGTGCTTTGTCTCTGTTTCTCTCTCTCTCTTCTCTCATTTCCTCTCATCTCTTACCATCTCCTCCCCTTATGTGCTCCCCCTCCTCTCCTTTCTACTTTCATTTCCTTCCTGTTTGTCTCCTAGCATATATAGATATTTAATGAAAATAACTCATTTTTTCACATAACAATTAAATGACACTGAGTAGTCCAAATGGAATACAGGTATACTTGTTTTCAAATGGCTTTAATTTGAAATAAATACTCTGGTGCTATATAAGAATAAAAATGAATGTCTACTTCTGGTTAATAGCTACTATCATAGCTTTACTAGAACAATTATTTGTAATTCTATCTAGAAAAATATTCATTAGAAAAAACTCTTCTTTTTATTTTGAAAAGTATTGTTGTAGCTTGACTTCCTACTAAGAAATACCAGTTATAATTCCCAAGGTATTCACAATGTAAGTACATTTCCTCTTATGGCCGAGTAACAATAATCATATTAAAGGACAGAAAGTCTTAATCTAAATAGATAAATAGTTTTAGTTAATCACAGAGAAGATAAAGTGATCTTTACATCATTAATTTGCTAAAAATAGGTCCTTATTTCCCAGTTTATATTCAGCTTTATAATTCAGAAAAAATATATCTCAAATAATATTTTCTGAGGTCAAGACCTAAAACACTATCCATTCTAGAAAAATAAGTCCCTATAGAAATGTTGTTGTTTAGATGATTGACCTCATCTTGTTGTCAGAGCCAATGTGTTTAGCAAGACTATTTCAGGGACCCGGATGGGACATTTTTATTGGCAGTGAGACAATAGATCTCAAATGAGAAGATTCAGTTTCCAGGTCTGTATCACTCTAACATTCTACTAATGAGCAGCACAGATAGTGAGGAATGCTGATGGATGAGGTTGTTTTGGCAGTACTTACTGTAGTCCTGCCAAACATTTTAGTTGAGTGACCTATTAAACTTGACTGGCCCAAGCCCACTGGAAAGAGGTATAACTAACTAAATTCATTCCATGTGGAACCCACTAGAAAATTCTGAATATAGATTCTTTTCTCATAGCTTGAAATTCTCATCTCTTAGTTTCTAAGAACCATCCATCTAAGCTAAATTGGGGGTGGGGAAAAGGATGCTTAAAGCGATTGGTAGAATATATACAAGCAAAATAATCTTAAAATACTAAGGGGAGTTATAGGGTGAATTGAACAGAATTTTTTAGGGGGGACCATTAATTTTAAAATGCTAACAAGTTTGAATTATGTAAGATAGTTTCCTTATACAGCACAATCTATGAAGAACTGGGAATTGCTATCAGATTATAACTTCTTCTCTGCCTTTGTGCTTCAGGAGACAGGCTAGAAGATAAAAGCACTGGATTAACAGCCATGGTCATTAGGTTCATGTATAACCTTGACCATGTCATCCAAGCTTTTGGAGTATCAGTTTTCTCATATAATCAGAGTGAGTAGGTAGTCTAAATTCTCTCTTATAACTAGTAAGTTTTGTTTTTCATCTCACTACCCTAGACCTCCAATTATATATAAGCAGGAACACCTTAAACTTACTGTAAAACAGTAAAACACAATGCTAAATATTCATTCTCTAGAGTTACTCAGACTTATTTTAATTTTGCCTTTATCTCAAACATCTATATGGCCTTCTTTGTATCATTGTTACTCAATACTTATTGAATATTTATTATCTATAAAATGAAGATGATAATAGTACTCAACATGCAAGTTGTTTTTAGATTTATTTTTTTCATTGTACATATTGCCTTTTATTTCTCTCATCTGTAACGTTTATAAGAGTAGTGACTTTTGTCTGTTTTTTGATGTATTCTCAAGTATCTTAACATATAGTATAGGTACTCAATATTTGTCAAATGAATAATTAAATAAAGCAATGCATATAAAGTGCTTAGCATAATAATTGGCATACAACATTTGATAAATGATCCTATAAATTATTTTGTTCATATCTAGAGTGCCACTTTACTGTGAAGAAGCAGTAATGAAAGAAGTAGGAATGCTTCAAAAAGAAGATGATGAGGACTGAGGACCATACTGTTGTTTCCATACATTTGAAAGATTATCACGTTACTTTACCAAAACCAAAAAATAAAAAATAAAAACAAGAATGCAATCCAAGAGATGAAAACTTTAGGAAGTTACTCTTTTAATTCAGAGTAAGGATGATTTTTCTTAAAAAATTGCTCAAAGATAAAATGAACTGATATTCAAGCCAATGTTGAACTATTTTTAGCCAACCAGTGAAGGGAATTCTATTTAAAGGTTATGAAATTATTATTTTATAAATTAAATAATTTGAGAAGTTATTATAAACAGCATATACAGAATAAATTTAAAAATATTCAAAATATTGAATTTTGTCCTTGTGATGCTGTTGGCAATAAAAATTCAGATGGAAAGTAACAAATATAGTATCAATCAATTTTCCTTGTGTGAATGCAATCAAGAAACAATTATGTGTTGACATATTATGGCTGAAAACAAATGCTACTGATTTGTCTTATTAATGTTGACCAAAAAAAGCCAATAGAAGGTACAAAAATCTCTTATTTCCTATCAGAAAGGCAGAATTGTTTAAAGCTAATCTTTTTTTTTCCTGTTCTTTTACCCCAGTGGGAACACTGCGCTTTGGAATTTAAGGACGTTGGCAGTGGTAACGTTCCTGGGTTGTATGAAACTAACTGGTGCATCACTCTTGCCAGTAGAGGATGATTTTAGATAAAATGTATGACAGCAATGAAAAAAGGGAATCTCACTCAATATCACTTTCATGAAGGACAGTTGGCTTCACATTAAAATAGTACCATCAATCTATTGCCATCAGATCAGACAGAAAAGAATTTGGTAATAAAGCGGCTATCTAAAAATATAGCCAAGCAGGAGCTATGTGTGATCACAGGTCAGTTAAACATTTGGAAAATAAAGGAATCATGTTTTATTTTAAATGAGCTATAAAAAATTAATAACAAGTGAGCTGGCTTTCTATTTTGAACAGCAATATTGAGAAAGATGTAGTGGTTTTGAAGGTTTTCAATATAACCTTTAAATTAGCTGCCTACTGAAAAAAAGATATGTGATTGCATAACTTTTTTAAGGTATAGAATGGTGAACTACATTCATATGTTTAAGCTATGTTATCATCTAACTGATTGCAGTAGTTAATTTTATGTGACAATTTTATGGTCATGGGGTACCCAGACATTTATTTGGTCAAACATGATTCTGGTGCATCTATGAGGTTGTTTCTAGATGAGATTAACAATTGTATCTATTGACTGAGTAATACAGACTATTCTCCCTAATATGTGAGGGCCTCATGCAACCAGTTGAAGACCTGAATACAATGGAAAAGCTGTGTTAGAGGGAACTCTTCCTGTCTGCCTGCATGAATTGGAACATTGGTCTTTTCTGGTCTTCAGACTTGAACTGAACTTTGTCTCTGCTTGGTCTCAGGGTGGCCAGCTCTTGGACCAGCACTACAATATTGGCTCCCCTGGGTCTTTTGCTATACATACCCACACTATTGTTTCTGTTTCTCTGGGGAAGTTTGACTAATGCACTGATTCACAGCATCAGCAGGGAATGAATAACCTGAGCTGTGGCAATCAAGCGGATTATCTAGATAATTAAAATCAATCCCTGTAGAATCTAATCTTTTAGAAACTTGTCTGGTAACAATGTGAGTGATCAGGCAATGTAATAACACTTTTGTTATATAAAATAATGAGCCAATTTTCCAACACTTTTAAAAATTGATTCTAAAGCAATGCCTTGTTTTTAAACCCCAAATTCTGTGATTCTATATTATAAGACAACTTACATAGCCATTCTCAAAATCAATTTCAAAAGCAACAGCAGAAAGTTTGAAGTGTGTTCACTTCCCAAGGGATGCAAGCATTTAAGAACCTATCTTGATTCCTTACAGTCATTTCTTGGAAGACTTAAGGACTCATTGTCTTTATGTATTTATTTCTGTTATCATCATTAACCAGCACATGGTATATCTACTTATTTTCCATGATTATTTTCAGGTTCTGGTGTTTTATATTTAAGTTCTACCTCCACTACACAGATTACACTTCCACAACATCTGTGCTTATGCACCTAAAGGTATCCTTTGATGCCTCCACATTCCTGATATTACCTCCACGTGAATTTTCTGATTGTCACTCACCTGCCCAGAAGCAGAAATTCTCCAGCTAGACCCAGGCGCCTCATGGCCATCAGTAGTCCTCGAACTGTCATGCCCTCGCAGAAGCAGGCCACCACCCGGGCCTTGGGCAAGTGACTCCTGAGCTTCTTCAGCAGCTTATCAAAGCTCTGCTCCCCTGCATTGCTATAGATTTTGTAGGAGTGAGCAATGCAGATTCCTTCCTTGGCTGACATATCTTTGAAAGCTTCCATCCCACTTTCTCCGTAGTTGCCTGTGTGAAGATATAAACAGAGGGGTAGTGAGATGGGCGTGCTGGATTCACTGGGTACAATCAGAAATCAGAAGTGCTGGGAGCCTGAGGGTTACTCGGTAGTCTTGGATTTGGGAACTGAAGAACTGAATAAACTTGAGCTCTTTCACTAACTTGCTCATTTGGGCAATTTACAATAAAAATACATTATATATATATATATATATATATATATATATATATATATATATATATATATATATATATATATATAAAACATTTTAAAATTTTTACTGAGAGAGAATAATATTAAAAATTATAAGCAATTCAGCTCCCTCTTTGATTTAAAAAAAAACTTATCTGTGAGATGATGAGACATTTATCTGCTATTTTTTCTTCTACCTCACTTCCCTTTGCTTCTCATCATATAATCATCTCACCCCACTAATTTCAATGTTTGTGATTAAAGATATATGTATGTAATACATATACTTTATAAAGTATAGATGTTGTACAAATACCTTATATCATATTTTAGAGACTATTATGCAAGATATTTTATTAATAATCATGAGAATTTGTGGTTTTATCCAAACTAGAAAGTCCAGATCCTTGAGATTTTTGTATTGTCACAGATAATGCCTAAGCTTATATATATATATATATAAAAAAAAAAACAACCATAAAAAAGTTAGTTATATTGAGAAATAATTGCAAATACCTTTAAAAAATTTGGGAGCGAAGTATTGATGGAGGTCTTTGAAAATTATGAAAAATGGGGAGCAAAATTGACAAACGACTATATGCTAGGATGTGTAAGACCTTTGTATATGCGATTGTATTAAACCTTCACAATAATATTTTGAGGTAGGCATTACAACCTTCTTGCTGTAGGTAAGAAACAGATAAGGCAGCTAGGTTTACACTGCCCACAGTTACACATGAAGTACATAGATGGCTGTGTTCCATTCACAGGTCCAAGAGTGAAGATTCTGCTCCCTGCATTCTCCTATAGCTGACTTTTAGAAGACTCAGAAACCCAATTACATCTGCATTCCTCTTTTGCATTTAAAGGTCATTATGCTTCAATTTTAGATAATCTTGGAGCCCTTTAAGTCTCTGTCCCTTGTACTGGGCTCATTTTCTAAATTTTCAAAAAATTGGATGTGTGAGGGACATTGATTTGAAGAATAGGAGACTATTATATGACCCAAGCTGTCGAATATATAAAGATGTGACTGACCTAACAATCAACTAGGCCCAAGAACTGAAATTTCATCAGGAATAGATTCTCAAATGAATAAGAGAGTACAAGGCGTTCATTTGCAACAGTTTCACTATCTGAGTACTTTATAGATAACTTATAAATAATGGTACCTGTGTGACATGCTGAATTTTGGACAGTCACTTTTCATGTATTAGCTCACAACTCCTCACACCAAATCTGTGATAAAGATAATTATTTTCCCCTCACTGCAGATAAATCTAAAGTTGCACTTAGCAAGTAAGTGGCAGAGTTTTGCTTTGAACATCTATCTTCTTACTCCTGACCTTCTGTGTGTCCCACTATAGCACAGACACCTTTGGCAGATGAGATCCTCAGATGTTAAGGGTGGATTTTATGAAAATTTTATTGATTTTAGTGAGAGAGGAAGAGAGAGACACACAGAGAGAGACAGGAACATCAATCAGTTCCTGTATGTGTACTGACCTGGGATCAAACCGGCAACCTCTATGCTTTGGGATGAAGCTCTAACCAATTGAGCTATCCAGACAGGCCCTGGGGCAGTTTTAAAGGGCAAAGCTGAGCAGGCCATCTTGAATCCCAGACAAAACACGGGTGGGCCAGCTTCATCTTTCCTTCCCAGAATTAAAGCAACAAGGAGCCTCTATGATGACAGCAATGTAGTTATTTTGCAATTAACAAAGTCTAAAGGGTTATCTCTGAAAAATGTGCCAGGGGGCCTAAATTATACTAGTTTTATACTAATCTGAGTAACTTATTATTCTCTAACTTATTTTTAGCCTACTCTTGTTTTCCAACTGATTGTCTTTTGAACTTAATGTTTTGATGAATGTTGGGGCATTTGTTTAAGTAATTTGAAACAGAGTTTATTATGATAGCATTAATAAAAATTCTCAACACATTCACAGTTAAATAAGAAAAATTACATGACAAAATATAATCTTTAGTTCCTCTCCTAATAGCTTTGTTTTAATATCATTTTTGTTTATACAGTAAGTTATATGAAATCAGCTTGTATAGGGAGATAACTTAGTTATCAGAAAGATCTGAGTTCTAATTCAGCTTGAATAGTCATAAATTTCTGAGGTAACACTGTCTATTATATGGGCATTTGGCATATTATATTTAATATATGCAAATATCTGACAGGTAGCCTGAACCCAATTAACTGTACCCACTAGGATTATAAAAAATATTCTAAATATAGTTAAGCTGCTCTCTCTGGGAATATCTAAGACAAATAATGTGACAAATGACATTAATACTGAACATTAGACTAAAGAATAAGCTTACTGGGGAAACATAATTTTATTGGAGCAAAGACCAAGTAGTACACTTTAAAATTTAAAAATAAAACAGTATGAATAGATGTGAGACATAAATATTCTTCAATATAATAATATTAAATTAATAAAAGAAAGACATTCCATATTGGGGATTAAAAATAGGAATATATATATCTCCCATGTTTTTCAATAAATTTGGGAAGCCTAAAGTGTTGAGATTTTCAGTAGTTGATAAAAAGACAATACTAGTATTACACATTTTAAAAAAGAAGAAATTAATAAAAAGTTCACAGGCTTCTCAAAGAAAATGAAATAAATTTCAAGCAATGTATAGAACGAGGACAAATCTCAGAAAGCAAGGATTTATTTTTTTCAACAGCAAAACAAAAATGATTGAGAAAGGAAGATATAGTGTGGAATGTCAAGCTGGCTTGTGGGGTCATTTGGAGCAACTGGTAAAAGCAGACACATAGTTGTCATTCTTCTGCAAGTAGCCCAAGGCTTGTGAGTTGCATTATAAAAAGAAATCATAGCCTGCTTAACTCAGCTCACACTATAGTCATAATGATGCAAATTTCAAATACTGATTTTTAGCTTTATAAATCCACATATAGACAAGGTGAAATTTTCATCGTACACAAATATATATGTTATTAGTATTTACTATGAAAATTAAAGAGGTAGCCAATTGGTTGAGAGGTGGAAGCAGAGAGGCCTATGAAAAGGGAACGTCATTAAAACCCTCTACTGCAATTTGAAATAAGATATACAGGAAAAGAAAAAAAGATGGTTAAGGAAATTATCCAAAGCTAAAAACTAAGCGGACTAATTTAATTTTATTAAGAGAAGAAATTAGAAGATATGTGAATCAAGAGATGTCTATTGTTCATAAATTAAAAAGTAGGCATTTAAAAAGAAAGCACATATTTACACTACTTAGAAATATCTTACTAAAGGCATATCTTACTTTCAAATTGTGATTGAGGATTTTAATACCCTTTTCCTTCCACCAGCCCTTCCTTCTTGCACCAGCCAACCGACTGTCTTACACTTTAATTGTCAAAGTAAATATTGATAACATGTATATTCTAGGGTGTAATACATTTTTCACTTTGTCTATGTGTAGATTTACAAATTAAAGATTAATATTTGAAATTCGCATTGTAACAACTATAGTGTGAGCTGAGTCAGGTCAGGTGATGATTACATTTCTCTTTATAATTGCAAATCACAGGCTTTCTGCTACTTACAGAAGAACGTCTGATGGATTCCTTTCTATTTTTACCAGTTGCTTAAATGAAGCCACAGGCCAGCCTGATATTCCACACTGAATCTTCCTTTCTCCATCATTTTTGTTTCTCTTTTTACTTGAAGCTCTTATGCACTATCTGATTTTGAAAATTATAAAAGTACAAGTTTGATGGAAATATTTAAATACCATGCTTAGAAGTTGCTAAAATTGGAGAGTAGATATAGATAGTCTTAAATGCAATGCCAAGTGAACATCAATGACTAAAAAAATCAAGCATGCTGATATTTAGGACAAAAATTTTCTATAATACCCTTGAATCAGATGTAAAAGAGTAAATATTAATTTACAACTTTTAGATATCCTCAAATGTTTCTGGTGATATACCAATATGCAATTACTCATACTCTCTCTATAATGAAAATAACTTGGGGACTATTGGTAGTTCATTTTGTACGTAGCATTATTATAGAGAAAATTCAATCAAAATCAAATATTATTTCAAACAATGGCTTAGATACTACTTTGTTTAGGTTCTAAGTTTCTCTCATCAGTTGGTTTTGGCTACAGTATTTTTCAAATACTTATTATTTTTATTTCTTATTTTTTTACATTTCAGTCACAGAATATGAACCTAATGTATGAAAATGTAAAACAGGTCTAGAGTTATTATATTTTTCTTATATTATGAAACAGTAATCCTGAAACCCATGACAGCATGCTTAATTCACATTTATTCTAAGAATAGATGCTCCAATTTAAGACTGAGTCATTCTAGTATACCATAAAACCTTAGAAATTAGGTAGTTTCTATAAGATGTCACAGATCTAAATGAAAAATGTCCAGTTAATTTTTCTTCCTTCTGTCAAATGATCTTCTTCTTACTGATTCTTTAATATCAAGTTCAAGGAATTTCTCTGCATCTTCCCCAACCATCTTATGTGTCCCCTCCTTTGAGCCTCATTTGATCTTACAATAGAATATTGTCTTTACTTCATTGTGCTCCTATTAAACTCTATAGACATTCAAGACATAAATGTTATTTTCCTTTGTACTCATGATTCCTCACAGGGACGTGGAAGATAACTAACACAAATTGATTAAGAATAAATGAATGAATGAATGAATGAAGAATACAAAGTAATTAATACCCACTGAGAATTTTGCACATGAAAATAATTTTCAAATTGATTCTCTGACCTACAATCATAATTGCAGCATTTGTGTCTAGAATATATCCTTCTAATGAGTGATTACATAATATTTTACATAAAATACAGAGTTGTGCAATAGCCAACACATCTAATTTATTTTCTCAGAGGACTTTAGTGTACCCCTTAATAAAGAGATTCTAATATCTCAACCTCAAATAGTATATAAAGGTAGTTGCTTGCACTAGTACTATTTGATCTGTCTGGTGTCAGCTGGGTTAAGCATTTGCCTCAATTAGAGCCTAAAAGTACATCTTGGAAATAAGACTTGCTAAAGAATAACTTTAAATCTTTCTCTTAAAAAGGATTATTTATTTGAACTTACATTTAAAGGTGCTAAATAATTTCTTAGTATGTAATGTATAACCATAGACAGCTATTTCTGTTGATACTGATTCTCTATCAGTAACAGCTGTCCTGTGGCTTAAACATATAGTACTTTCAGATAAAGATAAAAGGTATGGCAACATAGATAGAATATAACTAGTAAATGAGTTATTTTTGTTTTCTTGCAAAATTTCCATCGGAAATATGGTTTAAATTTGTAAATCTTATGTGTGTTGGAGAACATGATCATAATAATAAAAATTAATAGAATCATAATAAAAGCATACAAATAATTTTCTGTTCTCTGACATTAGTTACCTTTTATTCCATTGTACTTCCACTTGCCCCATAATCAGAGTCTCATGATTCCTTACATAGGAGCTTGCATGGTAACATAACCTCTTATCATCTCCTACCTTTCATTTTTTTCACAACGTGCCTACCATTATTTTGGGTGGGTCTTATTTAATACTAAGTTCTTCCATATGTACCTTATTACTTTTATTCATGATACTTTTTTCATCTGAGTACCCTTTCCCCATTCCTCTATGTTGATATTATCCAGGCTGTTTTAATATTGGAAATAGTAGAAACATTTCATTTAGCAAATTCACTCTAGGTATTACTCTAGGCATGGAATATGTAAGCATCAATAGTAAATTTAACAGGAAAAAAACTAGTATAATATAGCATAGCAACTTGAATTTTGAACTATAGATATAAAATATTATTTATGGGCATACAGCTAATGCTACAGGATATTGTCAGAAAAAAGTATGTTATGTGGTTTGTTGAGTGGTACACTAAGTTGGTGAATTTTTCTTCTGGCTACCAGGAATGAAACTAGAAAGGTATAAGTTGAACATACTAAATCATACATGACAGAGACATGAAACAATCAATGAAAGAAGTACACATGACAGTTATAACTATCACACACGTGAAGTACAACATGTTTAAATTCCATCTTTGCTTCTGTTCTGTATGTTTCTGAGCCTTGTGATGAAAAGTTGTGATATCTACTCCCTCCAATAACTCTAGCTCTTGTAACTGAGTTGAACTAACACAGAGAACAAACTGAAAGAGAACCAAATGTAGAAAAAAAATGAAGTTTTAGAATTTATTTTTAAATTTCTGTGAAATAGCCAATTAGAAATACCATGCTGGAAATTAAATAAGGACATCTGGCTCTGAGAATAGAAGTCTAAGTTAGAAGTGTTTGGGAGTCATCGACATATGAATAGTAACAGTAATAGATGAGAGTGTAGGTTGTGAAGGTAAGAGGCTGCTGATTATACCCTAAATAATTCAAATACTTATGCACTGACTGAGAAGTAAAAGCTCACAAAAAAAAAAGATGAAAAAGAAAGAGAATGTATTTTTATGGAAACCACGACAACAAAGGGCTTTTACTTTCTTTGTACAATTAACTCTGTGAATACTACAATAAGATAAATAGTAAAACAACAACAACAACAAAAAAAAAACCTCACTGATTTTGGCAACATAGTAGCAACCATATGAGAGTAGGCTGTGAGATCATCATCATCATCATTATTATCGCTATTAACATTTATCTAGATCCTGTGAAATTAACTAGTAAACAGTTAATAATATATATCAATTAGTGCACTAGTCACTTCAAATAATAATAAGAATAAGAATAAGGAGAAGGAGAAGGAGAAGAAGAAGAAGAAGAAGAAGAAGGAGAAGAAGAAGAATATAAACCAACCAACACCAGGGGGTAGCTATTATTTCCCACATTTATAAATAAAGTGTTTATGTTGAAAGAATTTGCCCAATAATGAATTAGTTTGTGGAAGACCTGGAATTTCAACCTTCATCTGTCAAATATTTTTTGTATGGTTAATTTTTTTTTTGTCAAATTTCAAAGCCTGTGCTCTCTTTCTACAGTGTATTATTACCCTAAAACACTGATAATTGCCCAAAAGTTCTGCAGTTCTTCCAAAGGCTTACCGTATGCTCAATGTTTCATTTGAAATCAATTCTAGATACTACCAAATTGAATTCATCTCAAAAACATGTATTATTTAACAAGTAACTTTGTTGCCTAATTACTAGAAATATTATAAACATATATGATTTAGCACTAAATGATCTAATCCACATCATTGCTGAGAATTGGTGTTTAAATATCAGAGACTTCTTACAAAATATACCAAGTTTAATTCTAACTTTTCCATAGATGAAGGCCTGTAAAATCAGAGGGGCATTTTGGAATTAAACACACTATGCCATGGTATTAGTTACTTATTCAATTCTTTGCTGGGCAGGGAGAAAGAACTTCAGAGGGACAAAGTAAAGGAAAAATAAATAATTTTGACATTAAAATTTTTTCAACATTTTAATTATTACCTGTCAATATAGATTAAATTGAGATCTGCAAAATTTTAAAAATCACTTTATTGATTCTCAATAATAACAGAGTTTTTAACTTGTTTCATTTTCTGGCTATTCTTTCTGGGAGAAAATAAAAATGTTGAGACAGAAGCTTTGACCCAGATTCCCTCTGTAACCCTCCAGGATTCAACTTCCTTTTGCTTTCTTTCCAAGCTGTCAGCCTTGCAGCTGAAGCCTGCAGTGCTTGTCTCATTAAGAGTGGTTCCATTTCCACGGAAAGGACAAACCTCTGCATGGACCTGGGAGCCAGTGGGTCTGGAGGGTTACTGAGTTATATTCACTGTGCCTGTATTTTAGCTAGTCACCTCAGATCCTCTATTCTAACTGGATCTAATGACAACCCAGAAATTCTCCCATCATCAGCTGAAGGCACAAAACTCTTCTCAGCACAGCCAGAGCTCTTCAAGCATGACAGCCTTTTCTGAAAAGCAGTCACTCCTCTGACAGCAGGTCGCTGGCCTGCCCCGGCCTTCTCCAGCTGAGACAAGCACTATCTAGGTGCTGTGGTGGCCAGGTTCCCTCTGGAGGGACTCAGTGGCTCTCACAGTACTGGTAGGAAGGATTGTTTGGAAATATCTGTCTGGACCATCCATCATTTTCTTCAGGAGTTAGAAATAAGTAGAAAGAATTGAAAAATAGTGCAATGGCTATGCCGTTGTAGTTGCCGAACTCTGAGCTTCATTCAGTAGTGGGTCCGTCATACTGTATTCCAGGACTATGGCCTTGGTGCCTGTGGTCAGTAGAGTAGGCCTGTGCTGTCCGATGTGATAGCCACTAGCCACATGTGGTGATTGAGCATGTATGTGCCTATCTGACATGTGGTTAATGCAAATTGAGATATTTTCATTAACATAAAACAAAGACTCTGAAGAAAACAGTATATATAAATATTCTATTAATACTTTATGAAATCGATTACATGTAGAAATGATAAAATTTTGGATGCATTGAGTTACATAAAGTGTATTTTTAAAATTAATTTCATCTGTTTCTTTTTACCCTTTCTTAAAATTTCTCACCTGGCTAGCATTGTATTTTTACTAGAGGGCACTGAATTACTACTATGCTCTCATTGGCTACCTCATACCAATGTCACAGGTTTTTTCAGGTTTTATACTAATTATTTGTTTTTTATGGCTCCTTAAGAGACTGTGAGCTAATCAGCAATAGGAATTACATTTTAATGACATTTTTTTCTCCATAGCTTAGGCTGCCTAAATATTTGTCGAATAAATGAATTTAAAAAAATATTAACTTTTCCCCCAGATTATTGATATAATTGACATATTACATTGTATAAATTTAAGATGCAATTGCAGTGACTTGATATACATGTATATATATACATACACACATAGTGAAATGGTTACCACAATAAAGGAAGTTAACACATCCATAACCTCACATACCTTTTTTTTTTTTGGTGAGAATATTTAAGATATACTCTTTTTAGCAACTTTCAAGTATACAATACAATATTGTTAACTATAGAAAGGGGAAAACAAATACTATGTTAATGACAAACATCTAAACTGCATTTAAAGAGTAAATGTTCCTGTTCTGACTTATATACAAATTCAATTTAAGAACGAACCTATAGAATCCATCTCATTAGTAACTCAAGGACTTCCTGTGCACATTAGATCCTGAGAATTTTTAATCTTATAGTTTGTACCCTTTCACCAATGTTTCCCCATTTCCTCCAGCCACCCCACATCCCCAGTCCCTGGCAGCCACCAATTTATTCTTTGTTTCCATGAGATCAGCTGTTTTAGAATCCACATATAAGAAAGATCACGCAGTGTTTGTGTTTCTCTGCTTGACTTATTTTACTTAGCATAATGCCCTCAAGGTTCATCAACTTTTCATTAATAAATTATTAAGCACCTACTATGAACAGCTGTGCAAAGCAGCTGTGGTATTGAAACTACTCTGCATTCACTGTGATCCAAAAGAACTGGGCTCAACTAAGACGGGCAGCTGTGCCTTGGATAGAGCAAAGACAGTGTTTGAAATCTTGTTCTTTAACTTATCACCTGCATGGTCTTTAAGAAACCATGTAGATTTTCTTGTGAACTTGTCACCTCACTGATAAAATGATCACTGTAAGGATACTTAGAGAGTGAGATTTTAGGTCTGCCTCCTACATTGTTTTGTTATATTGTAATAATTATGAAAAGAATTTTAGCCATTTTCTCCATTCCTCTCAGACAGGTAAGCTCCAAATTACATTTTCCATTTTTCAATATATATTCTGAGCCTTGTGGATAAATTCTAAGCTAAATATGCATTTACACATTTAAATATGTATGTTCCAGGAGTTGGAAATTCTACTGAATGCAAAGTTATAGAAACGTTAATATATAGAAAATAGCCTTCCTTGACACAGGAAAATTGTAGTTGCTGTAAGTAATCTTTTTACTCAATTATCTGTTCTACCTCTATTCTTTACACATTATAACAAGTTTTATTTGGTCTCTCAAATATGCTTAGTCTGGTAAGAATATCATTATTTTCTTAATGTACTCATGTCAGTTTATTAAAGGATGCCAATAACTGCAGTAACTTCCCACCAGACACGGGACAGGCATTGTTTCATATGTAGCAAATCAAGAAAAGAACAAAATTCACTAAATATATGTACATTTTAAAGAAGTAAACTGTATGCTGATAATAATTGGAAACCAGTAGGGAAGAAATGCACATTTTCTTGTAAGTCAGATTTACGAGAGTTGTTTTTTTAAAAAATACCAAACCATCCCCCAGAGTATCTATCCATTCTAAGGCAAGGGCAAAATCTTCTGGCCTAGAACCAGAAAAGTTTGTGATTTTAGTTTTTCTCTAAAAGGTTGTCCAATTTCAAGCATTATCAAGTTGACTCTAGGTTTTATATTCTTATAGAAGCCTAAAATCCTTGCTTAATCTGGCAGGAAATGGGGTAGGTGGAGGAAGGCTGACTCAGTTTACCAGTATTTTTAATCTTGGGTAGTTTCCATGGATCTTGGATTTAATACCTTTAAAAGGATAGGTTCCATCCCATTCAATATCCAAGCATTGAGTAAAATGACTAAAAGTTAAGTTATTTATTATATAAGATTGGAGGGGGGCCAGCTACATATATAAATATTTGTTACTTAATATACTAATAAGCACTCAGAGGGCTGATAAAAGATCACCTATATAATATATAATGATAGCCCTTCTTATATGTGAGTGCATATATGTACAAATAATTATATTGATATATGATATATATACACATTTATATGTATACATATATATGTGTGTGTGTGTATGGATGTATATGCCAAAATAGAAGTACAAAGTACTGGGTTAGAAATAGGTGGTAGAGTTAAAAGGAAGAAGAGATTACTTCTAATTGGATACATCAGGTGACAAAACTTAGATACTATATTCTTTTGCTATTTCTGTTTCCCCCGTCAGTTTTTACTGAAGTAATTTTCATTTTTTTATATGGCATGGTAAATAGCTTAGCTATGCCATATTTCCAAGAACTAGTTTAATCACATGAAATAGATGTTATCAAATGTTTCTCTATTTGCCCCACAGGATTATGGGAAGTGTCTTAGCCTGGGCCCTCCAGCACACAGGGCTGATATAAACCAAGATGCAGCAGGGAAGGAGAGAAAGCCAAGAGTGGATTCTTTCTTCTTTTTTTTTTTTTTTTAAGAGTGGATTCTTGAGGCTTTCTGACTGCTCATTCCGTGTGGTGGTCTATCAAGAGGCCAGATAAAGACGCCTTCTCAAGGTTGCACTGAGGAGGAAGGGAGAAAAAAATGTCCACAGTCTCTGATTTGCCTATGGTTAAAGATGGCCTTCACAAGGCATTATTTTACCTATTCTTCTTTCTTGTCAGGAGTTGGCTCCAAGCTGTCTACCTGAGCACAGCAAGGGTGCTCCCCAGTAGAAAGAGTTGTATGGAACAGACAAGGGCCATGCACTCATTTGCAATTATTAAAGTCCAGCAAATTTTGTCAGTGCTTTGTTATCTGGGAGTGAAACAAAGAACAAAGGCCTGGACGCAGGTGAAGCCACGAAGATTTATATATAATTTAATTTTTAATAATGGCTTTGCTCAACAATAGGTACTGAAAATTTAATAGTACTCTTGGGCAGACCCCTATGAGCTGTTCCCAGTGCAACACTGGACTATTCCAATTAAATCTCCTAAGAGTCTGCTGGCCAATGGTCTCTGCCATATCTTTGGTTACTCCAAGACTTTGAAAGAGCCACTGAGATTATAGAGGCTGCAATAAAAGACTCCCTTTATAAAAAGATCCAGTATAGAAAAAGTGAAAGTTTAATAGTGGAGAATAGGAGATTATATCACTTCTGATTGGGTATGTCAGGAAAATGTCTGCTCATGAAATGGAATTTAAGTTAGGGTTCGCAGAAAGAGTAGATTTTGGCAATACGTTGAAGACATTTTTGATGGAGCAAACTGAATAAGCATGGGCAGGCTGAGGTGGGTAGATGTGTGGTGCAGACCCAGTCTTCCCACCACAAAGAAGAGAGGACCAGAGTCAGCTAGGGTCACAGTGGGGTGGCTCTAAATTGATAAAGATGTACAACCGAAAGGGTTAGAGAGGGCAGATGATATCATCTGAATTTCACTTAAGAAAAATTACACAGATTATTCTGCTAAGTAAAAAGCCAGTCACAGAGAAACAAGTACCATATGATCTCACTTTTATGTGGAATTTAAGAAACAAATTAAACTGAAGAACAAAACAGAATCAGAGACATGGACACATGAAACAGAATGACAGCTGTCAGAGGGGAGGAGACTTGGGGGACTGGATGACAGAAGACAAAGAGATTAAGCAAAAAAAATTGTATGTGTATACACACACACATGTCACTCAGACACAGACAAGTGTAGTGCTAGCCAGAGAGAAACAGGATGGGGGTAGGTAAAGTGGGCAAAGGGGGATAAATGGAAGTAAAGGAGACTTTGCTGGGGCTGATGGATGCACAATGCAGTGTGTAGATGATATTTTATTGAGTTGCATACCTGAACCTCTACCCTAATGCAATATTAATTGAAAAAAAGAAATAGAGAAAGAGAAAGTAAAAGAGAAATAAAGAAAGAGAAAAAAAGAAATAAAAAAAGAAAGGTAAAGAAAGGAAGAGAGAAAAAAAAGAGAGAAAGGAAGCAAGGAAGGAAGAAAGAAAGATAAAGAAAGAAAGAGAAAGAAAGAAAGAAAGAAAGAAAGAAAGAAAGAAAGAAAGAAAGAAAGAGAAAGAAAGAGAAGGACAAGGAAAAAAAGGAAGAAAGAATACACTAGCAAGAATGATACAAGACAGTGGAGTTGTAGTCTAAACAGAAAAACAGAGTACTGTAATTACAAAAGTTTAGGACTAATAAGGGAAATTGCCTGGCCTGTGGTGACCTAGTGGATAAAGCATCAACCTGAAATGCTGAGGTCGCAGGTTCGAAACCCTGGGCTTGCCTGGTCAAGGCACATATGAGAAGCAACTATGAGTTGATGTTTTCTTCTCCTTCCCCACTTCTCTCTCTCAAATAAATAAGTAAAATCTAAAATAAAATAAAAAAGAATTAATAAGGGAAACAAAGACATTAGAGTATGCAGGGCCATTTTGTAACATAACATGGAGGGGGTTGGCATTCACATGGAATATAAAATAAATGATAATATTTTTGAAATTTTATTATTTGGTCTTTTAAGAAAAAATACTGCTAACTTATTATTTTATATGCAATTAACTAAGAGGAATAGCAAGAAGCTTAGCTAGGAAGTTAAGGTAGTAATCCAGGTGAGAAATGACGGTAACTTGGAAGTGTTGGCATGGACACTATAGCCTATCTGGTCCTTGCAGTTTCCATCATATTTCCAGTGTACTGTTTGCTCTTGTTCTGGGCTAAATTTATGTATTGAAATCCTAACCCCCATTCACTTGAAATGTTACTATACTTGGAGATAGAAATTTTGAAGAGGCAATAGGGGTGCCAAATTGAATATGACTGGTATCATTATAAGTAGAGGAGATTACAACACAAATATGCTCAAAGAGAAGACCCTATGAGGACACAAGGAGAAGATGGCCCTTTACAAGTCAAGGAGTAAGGCCCTAAGAAGGAGCCAGCTTTGCTATACATTTCTGGTCATCCAGTTTCTAGAACTGTGAAGAGATAAATTGTTGTGGAAGCCACCCAGTTTCAGGTTATTTATTATGGCTGCCCTAGCAAACTAAAATAGCCCTCTGCATCTGACCAAAACTTTCTGTTACAAAAGGTAACCAAATCCTTGGATAAGATAAAAATTAATATAATTATATTGTCAGCAGCATCATGATATTTGGAAAGGACATTGGACTTTGCAATATACAAACTCAGTTTAATTCTTGCATATGCAATCTTCTAGCTCTATGGGCCTAGACAAGTTATTTAAAAATCTCTGGCCTGACCTGTGGTGGCGCAGTGGATAAAGCGTCGACCTGGGAACACTGAGGTCGCTAGTTCAAAACCCTGCACTGGTCTGGTCAAGGCACATATGGGAGTTGATGCTTCCAGCTCCTCCCCCCTTTCTCTCTTTCTCTCTCTCTCTCTCACTCTGTGTCTCCTCTCTAAAATGAATAAAATAAAAATAAAATAAATTTTAAAAGTCTCTGGGCTTCCTCTTCTTTTTTTGTTGTTGTTGTTCTTTTTTTTTTTTTTTTTTTTTACTTTTTATTCATTTTAAAGAGGAGAATGAGAGAGAGAGAGAGAGAGAAAGCAGGGAGGAGCAGGAAGTATCAACTTCCACACATGCCTTAACCAGACAAGTGCAGGGTTTCGAACCTGCGACCTCAGTGTTCCAGGTCAAGGCTTTATCCACTGCGCCACCACAGGTCAGGCTGGGCTTCCACTTCTTAAATCATGTCAGATATGGTAGGACAACCACCAGTTCAATATCTGGCACAAAATATTCTCGACAAACATTAATACCTGTCTTAGATCTCTCATGGATGTTTCCTCCTAATCATTCACAAATAGACCTTAAGAAAATGGCTCTAAAGATAGACTGAGTTTAAATCTCAGTGTAATCAAACCTGGGTTCAAATCCTGGCCCCTGTCACTTACTAATTTTGGTGTTTGGGCAAGTTATTTATCTCTTTAAGCCTTTGTTTCCTAATTCTCATAAAGTAGTTATAAAAATTAAATGTGATTTTTGCATTTTAAATATTTAGAACAAAGTCTGGAACATAAAAATGATTCAACAAATATTGCTATTCTTAATCTAAATTCTAATTTTCTTAAATTCTGATATTTCCCATCACTGAATATGACTGGCTCCCCTTAATAGAAACTCTCCCTTCATTGTGGCCTCTATTCTCAATGCTTCAGCTAACAACCACAGCTCCCAATTTATATCTCCTGTTAATTCCACTATTACTGTGCATTCTGCCGAGAAATTTAAAGCTAAAGCTGCTCATTAGATATGGTGGTGATCTGAGTGTTCAGTGTTGTTGACACAAACAACATTTAAGTGTCTCTTAAAAACATGATTCCTATTCCTGTTGCCGATGTAGACACCTCACAAAGTACATTAGAATAGTCATAGCTTCTGTAATCAGGGAATTCAAAAAAGAAGCAACTAGATTGGATTTACCCAGTGTTTTAATAAAATCACGCATGGTCCAATTCTTTTGTTCTCATTTTGCTGCTGCTGAAATCCCAGGATAATATGAAAGTGTTGGTTTTTTCACTCTGCTGCACTAATGTCTGCTCTTTTCTCCATACTCTGATCCTTTAATCATACCTTTGGGATACTAGAGTGTAATAAACCATTTGGGATTACCTAGCTCACAGGAATAGCAAGTTATTCTCTGAAGCATATGGAGACTGCCAGGGTGGTTTATTTCCTCCCTGTCCCTCAAGATATCTTTGATTTTTGCCAGGCCTTCAAGGGGCCCTTCTGGCTGACAGAAATCCCTGATAGGGGAGTCCTATCTATTCCTAACTTTACAAAAAAAAAAAAAGTGATTCAATTTTAAAAATAATCCAGAACTATGTTGGGCCATGAGTTTATGGAACTCTACACCAGCTAGGAAAAAAGGAAATAATCACATTATACTCTAAATTTAATAAGAATTTATTCATATTGATACAAACATGGTAACTTTCTAGCTTCCAGAAAGTGCCTCAGTACCATGTCTGTGCGTAATTTATTTTCCTGACTCTCTCTTGGTTTGAGATAAGTATATTATCCATTTTATACTTACAGTTCCTCAGCCCACTGGTCTTAGTGATTGGCCTAAAGGGGTGAGTTATGACCTAATCTGATCATAGGACTTTTGCTTGCTTTTTTCAAACTCAAGCTAATATAGGGAATCTCATTGTTCTTTGCAAAATTTCTTCCTTCTTTACAAAAATGTGAGCCAAGAATAGTCATTAGCATGGTTCTATACTGATGAAGAAATGAAAAGAGAGAATGATGTCTCCATGAAAAGAAAGGAATTAAGAGGTAGAGAGATTGGATCTGTCAATATTATACTCCTGGTTGTATTTGTTAGTTTCTCCTACTACATTCTTGACTTTCATGATTATATATATAAATAAATAACTCTTTTTTATTTTTTATCATAGCTTGATTTTAATTTTTATTACTTACAATGAGTGTCCTGGCTATTATTCTAGTTAAAGTGAGAAACAAGTGTAAGATAGAGAAAGAAATTATTCCATAGAGATGTTAGCCCTGTAGTTAAGCTACAAAGGCAGGCTAGAAATAATAAATACATTAGCAGATGAGAGAAAATTCCAGATATGGTACCAAACCTTATATGAGATAGAGAGAGGGTATGTTAGATATAAATTATGTTTGTGGTTATCATCAGATTTTTTTGAATCACAGGGCCCATGTGGGTTAGCAATATGAGAAAGTACTAAAATACAGAAAGGTTTTAAGGCCAGGCAGAGAATATAAACCTAGCACAGCAGACAATAAAATAATTTTATGTTCCAGGCAGGAAAGTTACAGAATGAGAACAGTATCATAAAAATATTTTTCTGGAAGTGATTTGTTGTGATGATTGGAGTCAAGAATGGTGAGAGATTTCATGAGAAGCTACTGAAGGAATCCAACAGTGAGATGACTAGAGCTTGAAATATGACACAGGCAGCAGAAATAGAGAAGAGTTCATCATAATGGCACTTATAGGAAGAAAATAGTGTTTGATATTATATGAAGCAGTGCAGTATAGATCAGACTTCAGAGTGAAAAGGTAAGATGAGGAACAGGAAATACAGGGAGAGGTTATAGACTTCAAATTTAGCATACAGATGTGATAGGAAAGAACTTACCAATCTAACCCACATTTAACCCACATTAGCAGAAAAGGAACTAGCATATTAGAAAGGCTTTCATTTATGCAATATTTTAATTCTTCAGAGTAATATAAAATGTTATTTACTAAATAGAAATTAACAGATATTAAATCATTGGCTATAATTTAAAGTAATGACTTTAACTACATTTTATTGGCAGTTAAATATAATTCCATAATAAGCATGGGAGAATGAGTTAGAGATGATTATACCCAACATACAGTAAAGAAATGAAAATTCAGAAGACTTCACTGACTTTCTGAAGACCACAAATCTAATTAATATTTGGAATAGGAACTAGGCTACTAAAATTTATCAAGTGCTTATTCCATTATATCACACAGAAACTTATTAATCCAATTATCATTTTGCTATTAGAGAAACCTACATTTTCATACAGAAGAAACATGAAGAGGACAGAAATAAAGAAGTTAACATTATTTAGCATTGTCAGGGTATTCCTAGAAATCTCTGTGAGACTAATGAAAGTGGTGTGTTCTAGAAGATAGTATATATTATCATATATGCAAAGAATAATGAGAAATAAAATGAATAGCCAAGAGAAAGAAAGCATGTCAAGATAATAGAAAACAATGCACAAAAACAGTATTATGAGATAAATTCAATCATCCAAGAACTACAATACAAAGAAATGATGAGAAATCAAGGATAATTTTAAATTTACATTTTTTGAAATGAACCTTGCAAAAGGTAAATTCTTAATAATTCAAGATGAAGCTGCAATATTTCCTCCTTCAAGAGCTCTATATTTTAAATGGGGGGATTTTTTGGAATAGATCATAACATTTTCTTTTTTTATTTATTTTTTTATAAAGACAGAGAGAGAGTCAGAAAGAGGAATAGATAGGGACAGACAGACAGGAATGGAGAGAGGTGAGAAGCATCAATCATTAGTTTTTCATTGCCGTAGCAACACCTTAGTTGTTCATTGACTGCTTTCTCACATGTGCCTTGACCGCGGGCCTTCAGCAGACTGATTAACCCCTTGCTGGAGCCAGCAACCTTGGGTCCAAGCTGGTGAGCTTTTGCTCAAACTAGATGAGCCTGTGCTCAAGCTGGCGACTCGGGGTCTCGAACCTGGGTTTTCTGTATACCAGTCTGTCGCTCTATCCACTGCACCACTGCCTGGTCAGGCGATCATAACATTTTCTATGTTAAATATATTATAAATATTAATTAAAGCAAAATAGATGACAAAATATTTAAAGCTAATCAGATCTATCTTTATAGAAAAAGAAATGCTATTATAATGCTTAATTCTAAGACTTCCATTAAATAACAATAAAGGATGAAAAAATAAAACAAATTTAAACGGTAAATATTTACTGAACATTTACAATGGGAGGCTGAGAGCATTGGGAAGTTTATACAGAATGTTGAGATATTCACTATCTTCACAACGTTTTTAAAGTTATTTTTAATGGACCCTATAGGGCTCACAATATATATCTCAGCTGATGAAAATCTACTTCAAATTTATAGTAACTTAATTATAGTAAGATATAAAAATTTTACTCCAGAGTTAACATTATTGTCTACTTTTACATACCTTTCAAAAAAACATTATTTTACCTAAGCTTTTGCTTGCTGTTTGAAGTTTCACAACTTAGATAATAGAAAATGAAAAATGTCTCTTTCACCTCAGTGTTTGAGTTGACATTTGAAGTTGTCTTCTGCCTGTGAAAGGCAGAATAATGGCCCATAAATATGTTCATTCCCTGAACCCTCAAATCTAGTGAACATTACCTTTCTTGGTAAAAGGGACTTTGTAGATGTGATTAAGGTCAAGGAGCTTGAAGTGGTGCATTTATCCTGGAATATTCTGGTGGTCTCCATCCAATTACATCAGTCCTTAAAAGTAGAGACCCTTTCCTGATTGCAGAAAACCAGAGATGGAAGAAAAAAGAAGAAAAATAGAAATGTATGTCCTACAATAATTGGTCATATTGCTATTTCAATGACCAGAAAAACTACATTAAATTTTGTCAAAAGAACAGAAATGTAGTAAAGATTATTAAAAAATAAGAGATGTCTTTTTTTTCTATAGAATAGAAAGAACATATAAAATAAATCTTTAGTGTCATCTCCAAATATTAATTAAAACAATATAATTAAGATGTCTTTTTGTAGAATATTAAGGTGTGTTAATTATTATTTTAAAAGCACAATACCTGCAAGAGTAGTATGAGAAAAAAGTTTTTCATTTATAAATTTATATTTATGTTAATTATATATGAATATTTGCTTTTTAAACAAAGATTTTCCTTAAAAATAAATCAAAATACCAAAGGCATTTGTTATGGTATTTTGATTTTATATATGACATAGTATTAGGACAATGTTTGGGACCCTGAGATTATGCTTACATAATTATTGAAACATATCTTTCATGTAATCTCATAGATATTTTTTGTCTTCATTAATACATGATTATAAATTTTCTTTTGTATTTTAATATAAAACTGAATAGAAGCATTTTACTTGACCCAATTATCAACATAAATACAGGGGAAGAGATTCTTCTTCTCTTTCTCAAACATTA
Organism: Rhynchonycteris naso; assembly: GCA_037038555.1. NCBI lineage: Eukaryota > Metazoa > Chordata > Mammalia > Chiroptera > Emballonuridae > Rhynchonycteris > Rhynchonycteris naso. The sequence continues at coordinate 303,659,474 of CM072995.1, read as the reverse complement.
AATTTGTATTTTATCTATTTCAGGACACTGAACACTTGCATTGATGATAAATGTTTGCTAGACTACTTACTCCACAATCAACACGGGTTTTAGATTTTGGATGCTGAATAGGAAAATGAAAAATGTAAGTAAAGTCTGAAAATATATGAGAAGAGGTAAAACATAGATAGAAAACCAGATATATTCATTTTCCAAACAGTTAAAAGGCAGAATGCAGTTGTCAAAGTTGTGGCATTTAGGTAACCACTACTTGAGTTCTGAGCAGCTATGATAGCCTGGAATGGTCAAAGATATTATGCTTCTAAGCTTTAGCATTCTACATACCACACTACTGAGTCCCTGTCTTCATGAATTTATAAACAAACACAACAACAACTCTAGGGACTAACAGCCCTAGAGTTTATTCAAATTCACTGGAATCCTAAGGAATCCTTAAAGCAGAGTAGATTTAATAGTTGACTCATTCGTCAAGGTCTTTAGAATTAGCCTGAATACACAGAGTTTTCTGATAAAATTAGGCACTTTCCTTACTTTTCCACCTGAAACTTATCTTTAAAAATCTGGGTAAAAATTACTTCCTTTATGTAGGAGAAAACATGTGGGTTTTGGAACCAGAAAAGGAAGGCTATGAGTCACTACTTACTAGCCTCATGTTTTTGACTAACTTTATAAGTTTCCTAGGCTGCAAGAACAAAGTACCACAAACTGGGTGGCTTAGTTCAAGAGAAAGTTTTTGTCTTAACAGTTCTGGATGCTAGAAGTCCACAAGGCAGGGCCATCATCCGCTAAAACCTGAAGGGAAATCCTTCCTTGCCTATTTCTAGCTCCTCGTGGTTGGACATCAATCAATTTCTGACATTCCTCGTCTCACAAATGCATCACTCCAATCCTCTACCTTTATATGGCATTCTCCATGTGTGTCTTCCCTCTGTGCATGTCAGTCTCTGTGTTCAAATTTCCCTTTTATATGTCATATTGAATTAGGGCCTACCCTAAGAGTCTACTTTTCATTTGATCACCTCTGTAAAGACACTATTTCCAAATAAGGTCACATTCTGAGGTACTTGGAACTAAGACTTCAACATACCTTTTGGAAAGGACATGATTCAACCCAAACTCCAACTTAATTTTCCTAAGCTTCAGTTTCTTCATCTGTAAAATGCAAATAATATTGTCTGGAGTATGACTAAGAGCAAAATATATAAGCTATGGAAAACCAACTGGCATAGCAGCTGGTGTACAACAGGTGTTCATATATATATTTTTTCCTTTTCATTTACATTTCTCCAAGATATTTATATCCCTTGGTGTTCACATAAAACATGAACAATTTTCTTTCCATTTATTACATTATAGTCAAACTGCATATCTATTTGTCAGTCTGGTTTCTACTATTTTTGAGATCAGAGATTGTGGCAGCAATTTTTAAATGCCTGATACATAACTTAGTTTACTCATTAAGTATTTATTGATTAAACAGAAAGAGGAATGAACAAATGAATGGATAGATTTTTTAAAAATGTCTACACTTTACCAAAAAAAATATTCCCTTTAAACTTTTGTTTCTCTTAATGGGTCAGAGTTCATATATTACCAGAAGTAATCTAAGGGATATAAATGCTTTGCATTGTTATTTCTTTGTTTATATTCTTATTCTTGTCACTTGATAATTTCCTAGTTCTCTGATTGTGAGCTTTAGAGTTCTTCATTTCTTGACAAACTTGGAATTTAAAATCCTAATGGTATCTATATTTCCCAAATGTTTCCTTTTAGAATATGTGTCAAAATAATTCATTTTTCTCTCAAGTTATTTTGTTTTCAAAAACATCAACATTCTTCCCAGAATGGAGTTTGAGGAGAAATCTCATCAGTAAAGATGCTGGTTATAATTGAGAAATCTATCAATCACAGTTAAATGTTATCTCAATCTCTGAGAGAGCTGAGATATGGAACCAATTTACCTTTTTCAATAAAAAAATATTTCTTTCCCATTTACTATATTTGGTAGAAAAATCTAGTAGCATCAGTGATTTATTTATGAGAGAAAAAACTGTGAACAGTATTCTAACAGAATTTTTAAACACACTCATATATTTTAATACATCCACCCTAAAGTAATGAAAGAGGAAATGGACTGATTTATAACCAAAGATTGCTTTGTAATAATGACCTGCATTTTATATCTAGGATTCATTTAGGGACAAAAAAACAATTATTCATAATACTGGGATAGCTTGAAATAATCTTTCATTATCCTGCATATAAATCTGAAGTTAAGGGAGAAAGAACCACCCTTTCCCTTAAACTTTTATTTTTGCTTTTAGTGAGAGAGCAGAAGTGAGAGAAACATTGATTTGTTACTCCACTAATTTACTCTTTCATTGGTTGATTCCTGTATGTGCCCTGAACAGGATTCCAACCCACAATCTTGGCATATTGGGATGATGTTCTAATCAAATAAGTTACCTAGCCAGGACCCACCCTTATTCTGTGTAAAGGGCACTAAGACCATCTCAGCCGTACTTTTCCCAAAACAATCTGAAGAACTACTTTAACTCCACATTTCTCTTTTTAAATAAGTTAGGCAAAGAAAAGGTTTGGGCAGCACTTTTAGCAATTATCTGCACTTTTAGCAATATCATTGTTTTTCAGTTTCACAGGTTTGTTTTTTGTCAATTTTGAGTTTTTTTTGTCCACAAATAAAGTTGATTCTCCCAACTACTATTTAATAAACCTAAGGACACTTTAAAAGGCATATTAGGGAAAGAAACCAAGTTAGTGATGGAAACTGTTTTTCTAAATTAATTGCTCATTTCTGGGTGTCTTCTTTGTATTCAAACAACTCTGCTAGAATTACTTATGATTATCTAACTGGTATAAAGAATGAAGTGGAGCCAGAAAATGAGACATAGCTTATACCTTAGACAGATGGCACCATGAATGTAGAACTATAGAAATTGTATTGGATTGAGGGAAGAAAGATGACAACAGAGTAGGTGGACGTTCCAACTGCCAGCTCCCAGGACCAAATTGGATTACAACTTAATTTAAGAACGATCATCTTGAAAAACCAACTTTGGACTAAACTAAGAGGAGTCTATAACCAATTATCACCAAAGAAGCCACATAGAGACTGGTAGAAAGGGCGGAGACGTGAAAAGGGCTGCCCTGCTGCCTGGTGCGAGCGGCAGCCTGGAGAGACTCTCACAGCCAGGTGGGTTGCCCTGAGAAGTATAGGTCCTCAGCCTCAGGTCCAGAACCCCAGCCTAGAGCCCCAGAGACTAAAGAGATGCCCAGACAGCATTTTGCTGTGAAAAGAGCCAGGTTTCTGTCTGTGAGAAAAAGATACAGCTCTTGGATACAGACTCTGTTTTAAAGGGCCCATGCAGAAAATTTTGTTCACAGCCACTTACCTGGGGCTCTGGCAGGGAGAGCTGAGAGGATTGGAGTTGTAAGGGGAGAGTGTGAAGTTGGAGGTCCAGGGAGAGACACTGTGGGGGGCGGCCACCAGAACCCCTGTGCTGAGTCATTCTCCAGTACTGCAGTCACCATTGTTATTGAGTGGAGCAATCCCCTCTGAGTGACATCAGTCTGGGGAAAAGCAACTGCTCCACCCTAGGGAGTCTCTCCTACCCTTCATGGCGATAGGTCCTTTTGAGAGGCCAGGAAGCAGGAGGTGCGTCAATGACTCAGTTTTCTGGTGTTGAGACCGGAGCTGTCCCCCACACTCACCTTAGTCTATGAGGATGCTTCCACCTCACTGGGGAGAATCAATTAAAACTGTGGGAGGGCAGACTACACCTCTGGGTCTCAGAGGCCACACCCACCAGACTCCTTGGGCCTTACCTTACTGAGGTCTGTGAAAAAAATCTGAACAGACTGACACCTGGGGCCAAGGGGTGGAGCCACACAACCTTTCTAATCACTGAATTGCTGCAGGCTCTAGACTCTAGCACAGGTTTTTTCAGCAGCTGAACCCAACAATCAGCCAGCAGACAGAGGCTGCAGGAGGTGAGACTCAGGGAAACTTGGCCGTTTAAGCAGACTTTCCCCCAAGCCCAGAGTGGGTAAAAGCCAGCCTAAGAGTGCAACTTGGTATTTCCATGTACACCTGGGCCCAGCAGAGGCAGCCACAAACTCTGAATTGCTTGTAGCTTTATGAAAATTGCTAAGGGCCAGTCATGGGCAGTGTCTCCTACTGGTCTGTGCTGGGCTCCTGCTTGAGAGGCCCAATGATAGCACATCCAGGGTACAGCTGCAGAAAGCATCAGTTTGGGACCTCACAACCCTTGCTAAAGTGGTATACTAAGGAAAAGCTCCTCTCACCAGACCCAGCTGAGGCAAGTGCCACCCTCTGTGATAAGCACCACACCGGCACAGCGGCTCTTATGCATTGGATAGGGTGGAGCTTCACAGTCAGCTGGCCTGGGTGCTGGATATTCTGTCTTGCTAGGCTAGATTTCATAAGGGGAAGAGAGAAAGGGTTGGAGCATGGATATTTAAATTGTGGGCCCCTGTGAGTCTATTGTTGGATCTGGTCCAGGGACTTAGCCACCTTCAGGAGGGGCACAGTCAAACCCAGAAGACTCTTTCAGTATTCCTCCCTGAGCCTGGGGTCTCAACAGCTGAAAGAACTTCTGCAGAAGGGACTGTTGGCCACACTCGGTCTGAACCTACTGCTCACCTTGTTGGGGAGAAATAAAATTTTATTATTCAGCAGTGGCTGAGTGCTCAAGCCCTGGAATAGGGGTCACATTCCAAGTACCAAGCTTCAGACAAAACTACTCCTGAAGTAGGGGGTCCCACAAATGTATTCACAACTTCAGCTGCCTTAACTGACCAAGCATGTAACCTGTAGAGGGTTGACTGGGTGAGGCCAAACAGAGCCCATACTACAGTCTTTCTACAGAAGACACTGCAGGAAGACCAGGCAACTGCAAGAGAAGGAAGACCAGCTGAAAAATGGAGACAAATATTACAGAGCTTGGGGTTTTTATGGAGCTCTTGTCATCTCTAAGCAAGAGGAAGCTGATCCTTATACAAAAGTGGGCCCCTCCCACAGTTCTCAGATACATAAAAAGCAGACACAAACAGCAAAAAGTACAGTAGCTGCAGACTGGTAGCCCACATCGTGTTACAAACAACAGCTGACACCAACCCAAGAAGAACTAGAGCCAACACTACTGGTATGGGTGACAGACAGTACTAACACTAGACTCAACTACTTACACAAGCAGCACACTGAAAGGTGGAGTCCAGCAGGCATCAGACACTGTCGAGCATGAATACACCCAAGAGGACGGACATTGCACAGTGTGTAATGCACAAATACGCCCAAGAGAACAGACATTGCACAGTGTGTAATGCAAGGTCAACAGCAATACTATAATAGCAGGGCACTTTTATATCCCACTAACATCAATGGATAGATCCTAAAGATAGAAAAGTAACAAAGAAACAGTGGTCTTAAATGACACACTAGATCAACTGGATTTAATAGATATCTTCAGAACCTTTCACACCAAAGCAGGAGAATATACATTCTTTTCAAGTGCTCAGGGTACATTTTCTAGAATAGACCATATGTTAGGACACAAAACAAGTATCAGTAAATTTAAGAAGATTGAAATCATATCAAGTATCTTCTCTTATCACAATGGCATGAAACTAGAAATCAACTACAATAGAAAAACTAAAAAACATTCAAACATTTGGAGGATTAATAGCATGTTATTAAATAACAAAAGGGTTAACAATGAGATCAAGAGAGAAATAAAAAATTTTCTTGAAACAAGTAAAAATGAACATACTACAACTCACAAATTATGGGACTCAGCAAAAGCAGTCCTGAAGGGGAAGTTCATAGCATTAGAGGCATACTTTAGAAGCAAGAAAAAGTTCAAATAAACAATGTAGCCCTGCATCTAAAAGAACTAGAAGAAGAACAACAATTAAAGCCCAGAGAAAATAGGAGGAAGGAAATAATAAATGACATAGAGGCTAAAGAAACAATACAAAGTATCAATAAAACCAAGAGCTGCTTTTTTGAAAACACAAACAAGATTGATGAACCCTTAACCAGACTCATCAAGAAAGAAAAGAGAGAGGACTCAAATAAATAAAATTAGAAATGAGAGTGGAGAAGTAACAACTGGCACCACAGAAATACAAAGGATTGTAAGAAAAACCTAGGCAAAATAGATAAATTTCTAGAAACATATAATCTTCCAAAACTCAACCTGGAAGTATCAGAAAACCTAAACAGACTGATTACAACAAATGAAGTTGAAACAGGTATCAAAATCTCCCAGCAAAAAAATGTCCTAGACCAGATGGCTTCACAGTTGAATTTTACCAAATATTCAAAGAAGAACTAATTCCTATCCTTCTCAAGCTATTTCAAAAAATTCAAGAGGAGGGAAGAAGATTTCTCTTTTATGAGGCAAGCATAATACTCATTCCAAAACCAGGTAAAGACACTACAAAGAAAGAAATCTATAGGCCATTATCCCTGATGAAGTTAGATGCTAAAAATTTCAACAAAATATTAGCGAACCGGATCCAGCAATACATGAAAAAAATCATACATCATGATCAAGTGGGATTTATTTTGAGGAGGCAGGGCTGGTACAATATTTGCAAATCAATCAATATGATTCATCACATAAACAAAAAGAAGGATAAAAATCACATGATTATATCAAAAGATACAAAAAAAAGCATTTGATAAAATCCAGCACCCATTTATGATCAAAATTCTCAGTAAAGTGGGAATACAGGGAACATAGCTCAACATGATAAAGGCCATCTATGACAAACTCATGGCCAACATCATACTCAATGAGCAAAAACTAAAAGCAATCCCCTTAAGATCAGGAACAAGGCAGGGGTGCCCCCTTTCACCACTCTTATTCAACATAGTTTTGGAAGTCTTAGCCACAGCAATCAAACAAAAAGAGGAAATAAAAGGCATCCAAATTGGAAAAGAAGAAGTAATTCTATCATTATTTTCTGATGTTATGATACTGTACATAGAAAACCCTAAAGTTGCAGTCAAAAACCTACTAGACCTGCTAAATAAATTTAGCAATGTGGCAAGATATAAAATTAATATTCAGAAATCAGTGGTATTTTTATATACCAACATTAAACTGTCTGAAAGACAAATTAAGGAAGCAATCCCCTTCACTACTGCAACAAAATAAATAAAGTGCCTAAGAGTAAATTTAACCAAGGAGGTAAAGGACTTGTACTAAAAAAAATTGTAAAACATTGATGAAAGAAATCAAGGAAGATATAAAAAAGTGGAAGCATATACTGTGTTCATGGATAGAAAGAATTAACATCACTAAAATGTCTATTACCCAAAGCAATCTATAAATTCAATGCAATTCTTCTTAAAATACCAATGGCATACTTCAGAGATATAGAACAAATATTCCAACAATTTATACGCGACCAAGAAAGAACATGAATAGCCTCAGTAATCTTAAAAAAAGAGAGTAAAGCCTGACCAGGCAGTGGCGCAGTGGATAGAGCATCAGATTGGGATGCAGAAGACCCATGTTCAAGACCCCGAGCTCACCAGCTTGAGCACGGGCCCATCTGGCTTGAGCAAAAGCTCATCAGCTTGGACCCAAGGTCTTTGGCTCCAGGAAAGTGTTGTTCAGTCTGCTGAAGGCCCGTGGTCAAGGCACATGTGAGAAAGCAATCAATGAACAACTAAGGTGTTGCGACAGCAACAAAAAACTAATGACTGATGCTTCTCACCTCTCTCCATTCCTGTCTGTCTGTCCCTATCTATCCCTCTTTCTGACTCTCTCTCTGTCCCTGTAAAAATAAAAGAAAAAATGAGAATAAAGTGGGAGGTATCACACTCCCAGATATCAAGTTATACTACAAGGCCATTATATTCAAAACAACTTGGTACTGGCAGAAGAACAGGCATAAAGATCCTTGGAACAGAACAGAGAACCCAGAAATAAACCCACGCCTCTATAGTCAATTGATATTTGAGAAAGGAGGTAAGAGCATACAATAGAGTAAAGACAGTCTCTTTAATAAATGGTGTTCGGGAAATTGTACATGCAAAAAAATGAAACTAGACCACCAACTTAACACCATTTACAAAAATAAACTCAAAAAGGATAAAAGACTTAAATGTAAGTCATGAAACAATAAACATCTTAGAAGAAAACATAGGCCAGTGGTTCTCAAAGTGTGCACCAGGGTGCACTGGTGTGCCCTAGAAGATTTCCAGGTGCTCCCTATGGCATTACAGAGAAATATGTGCCTGTTGGGGATTAAAGAACCAACAGGGTTTTGGGAGTTTAGATTTTTGGGGGACAGATGTGTGGGGAATTGACTATAAACTAACAGTCTGCCCAACCCCCCACTTCACTTGCCTGATTAGGTTGTAAAAGTCTGTTTAGTTGAGGTGCTGGATTGTTTACGCTGCCCTCCATGTTTCCCAGAATGACTGGAGGCAAGTTTCTTCTATCCTTTGTTTGGTGTAAAGTTAAGATAATATGTATGGTGGGGGTTGGGGGTTTTCTGCACTCAACACAATTAAAAGTAAAAAGAGTGGAATTCTTCAATGTATTGACAAGGAAATGAGAGTTTACCTTTCAAATATATGCCCAAACATTGAAGAAATAGCTAGAAAACATCAGGCTTATGTTTCTCATAAACACAAGAATGAAAAAACTTAACACATTCACACTGGGACCTGCTGAATGTACCCATATATATAAAAACATAACTTTTTGTTGTTTTTTAAAATTTTTTTAACCCCTCTTTTTTATGAATTGTAAAAAGCATAACAAAAAATGTAACATAAATAGGTTTTTTAATGTCAGAATAAATTTAATTTTATCATATTTATTTCATTTGATTACCATAAAAGCATGCTTAGACTTTATATATTTTCTTTAATATTTGACTTAATTATTATAACATATTTCTTAGAAATTTGTATATAGTACACCTACAATTATTTGTAGGATTTTAAATGTGCTCCGACTTCAAAAATTTGAGAACCACTGACATAGGCAGTAAACTCTGATATCACTTGTAGCAATATTTTTGCTGATTTTTCTCCATAGGCAAGTGAAATAAAGGACAGGATGAACAAATGGGACTATATCAAACTAAAAAGCTTTTGCACAGCAAAAGACACCATGAACAAAATAAAAAGACAACCCACACAATGGGAGAACATATTCACCAATATGTCTGATAAGGGGTTAATAACCAAAATTTAGAAAGAACTCCTAAAATTCAACACCAGGAAGGTAAACAATTCAATTAAAAAATGAGCAAAAGAACTGAATAGACTTGTCTCCAAAGAGGACATACAAATGGCCAATAGACATATGAAAAAATATACAACATCACTAATCATCAGAAAAATGCAAATTAAAACCATAATGAGATACTACCTCACACCTGTCAGAATGGTACTCATTAAAAAAACAACACAGAATAAGTGCTGGTGAAGATGTGGAGAAAGGGGAACCCTCCTGCACTGCTGATGGGAATGCAGACTGGTGCAGCCACTGTGGAAAACAGTATGGAGATTCCTCAAAATATTAAAAATGGAACTGCCTTTTGACCCAGCTATCCCACTTTTAGAAATATATCCTAAGAACACCATAGCACTGATCCAAAAGAAGGTATGTATCCCTATGTTCATAGCAGCATTGTTTACAATAGCCAAGATCTAGAAACAGCCCAAGTGTCTGTCAGTGGATGAGTGGATTAAAAACTATTGGTACATCTACACAATGGATTATTACACGGCTTTGAAAAAGAAGGAAATCTTACCTTTTGTGACAGCATGGATGGACCTGGAGATTATTATGCTAAGTGAAGTAAGTCAGGCAGAGAAAGAAAAATATCATATGATTTCACATATATGTGGAATCTAATGAACAAAGTGAATTGAGGAACAGAATTGAGGCAGAGGCGGGGTCACAGGGAGCAGAGGGACAGCTGTTAGAGGGAAGGGGGATGGGATGGGATCAGAGAAGGTGAACGGATTAGTGAAACTATATACATAACACAGAGATACAGATAACAGGACAGCAAATCCTAGAGGGAAGGGGGGAGGGAATTAGGGAGAGGGGCAAAGGGGGTATAAAAAGTGACAGAGGGGTGGGGGGTGAGGAAGTTATATTCAGTGGGACACTTGAATCCATGTAAACACAATAAATTAAAAATTAATAAAATTAAAAAAAATTGTAGTGGATTAAGAGTCATTTACAGTGCCAAATGTACAACAACCTGCTCTCTGGAAAATAAAACTCCTGATATGCAGCATCTGTTGATTTCTATGTCATAATCATTCCTACCATTATCAATTTCAAACTACCAATATGAAGCAGCTGAACAGGAAGTTGGGAAGAGATATAACAGGCTCTTGTGAGTTGGTCTGAACAAACTGCAACACACCACTCTTTAGATATGTGTAATGTGAATTATTATTTTACCAGATAAAATATTAAAGAATCTATGTGAAGTTTTAACTAACATAGAAAATCCTATACATCCAAAAGAGTGCTGGTCAAAAAACTATTTTGAATATGCATATCTGTATAGTCATCTTCATGATGCTGATGTTATTATAACACAGTAATGACTTTCTCTATGGGCCTCATATTAATTACAACAATCATTAGGTTATATAAAATACTATAGAATACCTATTACTGTGGGGAACAATTGTTTTCATTTTCTGCTGCATGAGGTTTTATAACTTTTTCTATATAGTTCTGCATCACTGATTCCAAATATGAAATCTGTTTTTTGGTACATGCTCTAGTTTTTATGCAACTTTAATTATTTTTATTTCAGTCAATGGCATGCATTGGTGTTAGGCGGATAAAATATAATATGCTCACTTTGTTAAAGATGGTGCTGCCCACAAGGAAGCCTGTCATCCAGGTGATATTATTTGCCCTTATGCTTGTGATGGCTGTGGGGGAAAAGTTGTAATGTAAGCAGGCCAGGTCGTTATAGCTTAAGGCTTTGTTTTAAGAGTAAGCTCTTCCCCACACCCTTGACTGATTGGATGATGTAGGGTGGTGCACTCTCCTGAGGAATCCCATTATGCCTCAGATGGGTGGCTTTGTATCAGAGACTTTCTTGTCTGTAGATTGGATTAAGGGTTTGGATTTTCTATGCTATAAACTGGGGCAGTCCGGGAGCTTGCTCTCTCTCTCGGTTCCTGGGTTCCTGAGATTAGTATTAGAGAGGAGAGCAGAGTAAGGCCACGTGAAGGCCAGGAGAAGCAGCCAAGATGGCAGAATGCTGAGGAAGAAGCCAGTTTGTGTAGAGTTTGTGTAGAGAGAAGGAGATGGGAAACAGAGGTGAATAAGTCTGGTGAGCTAGAAAGCTTTGATGCTAGGAAACTCGGATAAGTCAGTAGCTTTGTGAGCACTGAATGTGTGGGTTTTGGAGCCCAGTGTGTGTTTTTGCTTGCCCACTGGGTGCAAGCTAGAATTAAAGCTGATGGCTCACCAGTTCTTGGCTCCTGTGTTTCATTACCGACTGTTCGAATCCAATGCAAACCTGCATGGGTCAGTCAGCTGTGATCCTGACCCCGGCTACTGGCTTTACAATTGGTTTTTAAATTGGGGTTAAAGGGCAATGACTCTTGGATTAAACATAACCACAAGGCAATTAATGTTTTACAAACATCACTTTTACTTAATTGTAGTAGTTTTTAAATGTAAAAAAAATTATTATCTGATAAAAACACCCTCTTATTTTGTTTTAAGATTGAATCATGGCTTCTTCGAGTAGGCGTAAATGTAAGAATAGTCTTGACACCTTCTGTTATATATGTGGCTGTTACACACTTCAACGTCAAAGGTGCAATATTTCATCATTTGTGACACATGCATATATTGCCTATTTTCAAGTTCCCCTTGGCAATTAAGACAAGAATTGGGCTTCTCATATTGTGTGTCATGACTATGAGGAAATGGTTTGTGACTGGACAAAAGGAAAACACAAAGGAATGACTTTTGGTATTCCTTCCTATGGTTTGGCATAAACCTAGGGACCACAGCAGTGACTGTTATTTCTGTCTGATCCATACAAAGGGCATCAGCAAGAATAAAATGGCATATGATCACATATCCTAATATTCCTTCAGCTTACAGCCTATCCTACACTCTAAGACACTCCTGGTTCCAGTTTTCAATGATTTTATTTCTTCTAAGGACAAAGAAAGTAAACATAGTGATCAAGTGTATTTTGATAAGATGCATGACAAAATGGTTGTATAATCAGAAGGGTCTTCTTCTGATGCCAAGCAGTCATTAACCCCTCAGCAGTTTAGCCAACCTGAATTGAATGACGTAGTAAGAGATTTGGGCCTGTCAAAAAAAGCAGCTGAGTTATTAGCCTCCAGACTTCAAGAAAAGAATGTACTTCACTGGTCAGCTAAAGTATCCCATTTCAGGAAGCATGAACACATTTTTGTGGACTCTTTTCCAAAGACAAACACTTTGTTTACTGTCATGATATCAGTAGTCTTCTCAGCCAGCTAGGGGTTACCACTTACAGTCCAACAGAATGGCACCTATTTCTTGACAGCTCTAAATGGAGTCTGATATGTGTTCTCCTATACAACAGTAATGTTTATGCAGCGGTTCCAATTGGTTATGCAACTCATTAGCGAGAAGATTATAATGACATAAAAGTTGTCCTCAACTTTCTGAAGTTTGAGGAGCATAACTGGATTATTTGTAAGGATCTTAAAATGGTCTATTTTCTGCTAGGACAACAGAAAGGTTTCATGAAGTATCCTTGCTTTCTGTGTTTGTAGGGCAGCCAAGCTTGGGAGAAACACTGGACACAGACGGAGTGGCTGAAACGTGAAGCTCTGGAAGTAGGGATGCAAAATATTGTGAATGAACCTGTAGTTAATCGAGACAGGATTATTTTTTCCCCCACTTAACATCAAACTTGGCTTAATGAAGCAGTTTGTTCAGGCTTTGAATAGAGAAAGTGAATGCTTTCAACATACTATTTCTGCTTTTTCTGCCTTGTATTTTGAGAAGATAAAAGCAGATGTATTCCATGAATCTCAAATTCGAACCTTCATACATGACGAAGAATTGGCTAGAAAGATGAATAAGGAGAAAGCAGCATGGCAGTCTTTTGTGGCTGTTACAAAGAACTTCCTTGGCAACAAAAAAGCAGAAAACTGAACTTCTGGTTCAAAGGATACTGTTGGCTTTCTGCGACATTGGATAGAACATTAGCGTAAAGATTCACTTCCTGAATAGTCACCTTGATAAGTTTCTCGAAAATCTTGGAGCTGTTAGTGATGAGCAGACTACTGTTGGAGCATCAAACAAGATTGTCCTCAACAAGTACACAAATGCAAGAGCTACAAATTCAAATTTTTGCCTGAATAGAATTTAAATAAGTTTTACGCAAATTTTATGATTAAGTGTTTTAATAAGTTCTATTTCAAAATTGTAGACAAATTCTGATGCAATCATATCTTTTAGTGTATTAGTGTATTTACTACATTACATAAATTATTATATTTTCACAAAGATGATGCCCAAGAAGACATTCTACTTCATTATGTTAAAATAAATGTTGAAAATTTTACTATAAGATAAAAACCTAAAATTTTGAATTGCAAAAAAACTGTAGCTTATCAAGAATTACAAATGTCAGATTTGTGATCGGCACATTTGAATTAGGTAAGTACAAGTGTTTTTGTTGATGCAACAAAAATTTTGTTCCCCAGTGTTAACACCATGCTATAAGCAGGTGATTCTGAGACGATTAGGGCATTGCATCTGCCCTCACCTTCCGGCAGACGTCTTCAAACATTATATAAAAACGGCCCACTTTTACAGTGCTGGTCAACCTGGTCCCATACCTCCCACTAGTAGGCTTCCAGCTTTCATGATGGGCATTAGTGGAGCAACCAAATGGCACCATGATTGGCCCAGCATGAAAGCTGGAATGCCCACTAGTGGGCGGTAGGGACCAGGTTGACCAGCATTGCAAAAGTGGGCCGTTTTTATTAAAAGTTTGAAGACTTCTGTGAGTGCTACTTTATAAATCACTATTCTGTTACTTTAGAGTCATTCTAGTATTGCCAACCACACCTGATCCCCATATTTGAAGTAGTCTCTGAAGAGTTCTTTTGAGGGTGAAGTAGGTCTATGATTTTGTGAGGGTGGTAAACAGAGGCTGCAAATCAGATAGAAGATTTTTAAAAGATAAAAGGTCTTTAAAAAAAAATCAAGTGAGAGGTAGGAAGGCAGAGAGACAGACTCCTGCATGTGCCCCAATGGGGATCCACCCAGCAACCCCCATCTATAGCTGATGTCTGCTCATCAGGGGCCGCTGCTTTGTTGCTTGGCAACAGAGCTATATTAACATGTGAGGTGAGGCCATGGAGCCATCCTCTGTACCCGAGACCAGCTTACTCATTTGAGCCATGGCTATGGAAGGGGTAGGGGGGAAAGATGGAGAAGCAGATATTCGCTTCTACTGTGTGCTCTGACCAGGAATTGAACCAGGACTTCCACAAGACAGGCCAACAATGCTCTACCACTGAGCCAACTGGCCAGAACCAGATAGAAGATCTTCAATGGAACGTAAAGCCATTTGTTGAGGATAGTGAGATGGAGAGCCCAGGTGATAGGCTGGTGGAGCATGTAATTAATGAGTTCCATGTGTGAGCCTGGTCAAGTTATTTTCTCTTATTAGTTTCCATATCAATGAAATAAATGGTTTTGGCTGGATCACAACAAAATAGCAGTTATTGTTTATTGTGTGACCTCAATGTTGTTAGGTTCTTTCACATACTCACTTAATTCTCACAACAAACCTATAAAGTGGTATCTTTCTTTCCCTCTTTAGTTCAAGAAATTTGAGAAGATTTATAAACTATATAAAATCCCAAAGATAAGAAGAGCTAGAGGTAGAACTTCAACCTTGTTCTTCCTGACTCTGATCACTTATACATCTTCTGAAATAGACTCAATCCTTAATGTTCTTTCATCTCTGAGCCATCTTAGAATGTTCCCTTAATTATTTTGAGGGGAATGCAGCAATGCAGCAAAGTCAGGGAAAACCCAAGGATCCAGGCTATGCCCCTTTACAAATACCATACTTTTGAATGAGCTCTGAAATGTCAGGGAATTTTGGCATCAGTCTTCACACTGACTTTTCTGCAATATTTCCCAGTTTACTAATTAGGATGGAGGTCCACTTTTCCTTGATTTTTGAAAATGACCATTAGCTTCATAGCTCTCAATAGAGATCTTCCCTTAGCTTCTGATATTTCAACATCTCTTCTGGGGTGTTTATTTTTTAATTACTTAACATTTTGAAGCTTCCTTTTTTTAAAAAAAATTAGCAAGAGAGACAGAGAGAGCAACAGACTGAGACAGACAGGCAGGAAGGGAGAGAGATGAGAAGCATAAATTCTTCATTGTGGTATCTTAGTTGTTCATTGATTGCTTTCTCATATGTGTCTCGACTGGCAGGTTCCAGCAGAGCAAGTGATACTTTGCTCAAGCCAGTGACCATGGGGTTATGTCTATGATCCCACACTCAAGCCAGTGACCCTGCACTCAAGCTAGTGAACCTGTGCTTAAACTGGATGAGCCTGCACTCAAGCTGGTGACCTTGAGATTTTAGCATCCCAAGCCAATGCACTATCCACTGCGCTTCTGCCTGGTCAGGCTGAAGCTTCCTCTTTTGAATTTGTGTCAAACCAAGGGCTAAGTAAACCTATTTCATCAATTTTGTTCCCTTATCTTATATGCAAACAGCCAAAATAAATCCCACAGTGAGCCAAGATTTTTTACAGCTCTGGTATTCCACAGGTTGTCCCCACTTCTGGGAGCAATACCATTCTTTCTCTCACTTCTTACTTGGCAAAATTCTCCTATTCTTTATGATTTATACAATCCTCTGAGAAGTTCCCAAAGTATCCTCCATCTTAACTCTGTTCTAGCCCTCATCCCATTGTATTATATGCTGCTTTTCTCTTTTGCTCATTATAGGTTACCTAAAAGCAGATTTTTTATTCATCAATTTCTCTTTTGCACTTGGTGAAGTTTTGGTACAGCCTAACATGGTAGAGCTTTAATCTGTAGTCAAGATTTCTAAGGTTAAACTGTGCCTTTGCTTAGCTGTGTGCCCCTTGGATAATTTCTTAATTTTTCTCAGCCTCATTTATTCATCTGTAAAGAGTAGATAATAAGACAACTTACCTCAAAAGGCTTCTGTGAGGATTAAAAAGGAATAGTCTATGTGAATTGTTTGGAATATTTTCTGGCACATACTGAGAATTCAATGAATGTTATTATGGGGATTGGCAAACGTAGGTTTACAATTGTAATACAAATAACACAATAATTAATAAATAATAATATAAGTATAAACTCTCATGTACTCACAACTATAAACCTACTTTTGCCAAACTCTGTAATATTAGGTGCTCAAATGTTGAATAAAGAAATAAATTTGCTTACTGATTAAGAAAATATGTATTGAGGTTTACTCTAATCTAGGCACATTTCTAAGATGTGGGAAAGCAGCATTGACTACACTTGTGCCACTCCCTAATTTATATTAAATAAGGGATGGCCAGTAGGTCACGATCGGCCTTATTCACATACCTGAGTGAGGCAAGGAATACATCTATATCTTTAACTCAAGGAAGGGCAAAGGCAAAGACCCTAATACTAGAGCGTTCTGGATTCTTCATAAGAAAAGCAAGCTAGCAGCTTGTTTGGTAGAAGAAGAATGATGGGAAGGGAGTTTAAGTGGGGAATATTAGGAGGAGAGGATGAACATGACAGTGGGATAGAGCTTTAGAGTTTTTTGGCCGAGTAAGGACCATGGAGTTTATTCTAAGTAAGATGGAAAACCACTTCAGAGTTTGAAATGCAATTACAATTACAGCATGAACTGACAATGATTCAATTAAGACTAAATAATTGGGAAAAGGGGCAGCTTCAAATTGACAACCAAGTGTCTAGTGGCCAGCTGGTGAAAATAGTGCATTAAAAGAGATAGAGGTCAGGAAAGGGTGATGTATTAAAAAATGCAATATTGAAAGTAAAATTAGACTGACCTTGTTAAAAGCAAAATTAAGACAAAGGCGTGGTGACTGATGCAAGATTTTAAGCGTATGTAGGCATGTCTGGGTATAATTATCAAGCATTTACCACCTAGAAAAACTTTGACCATTTATTTTCCTCCTGGAGCCCCTACTTTGAAACATTTTATTTACTAAAAATAATTTATAATAAATTCATGCTGCCATATATTATTTACTAAAACTATAATTAACCATCAACATGAACTTCTGATAGGTGAGAGCAAACCAAGGGACTCCCCTCCCAGAGTCATCATTCTAGCCAAGTGTAAATAAATCCCTGATTTTCATCAATCTGTGCTACCTTATTGCAAGTATCATATGCTATCTCTTAGGTTCTTTGAAATACTGAAAATAACTTTCATAATTTAATTACCTCTTTAGTGGAATCCTAGGTGTGTATGGACTATAAGTATGAGACTAAATACTCATGTAAACCTGCAAATATGAAGTGTGCCTTATGTAATGCACTATTTATGCATTAAATTATTGTATGTATGCAATACATTGTATCTCTAGAATATATGCACATATTTTTTATATACTACTCTTAAAGAGGCTCACAAGTTCTGGGCTGTTAGGATGTGAATAGATCTTTTGAGGGACCACCATTCAGCTTACTACAGGTATATGAAATTGGACTGGATTGCTATTAGGCTGCATCATCTGTTAGATACCTAGTATTTTGTTAATATGAAAGATTCCATAAATGAAAGCCCTTGTTACCCAGTCAAAAAGCATTGTTAGTTCTTATTGGTATATAACTATTGAGTGAATCACAGGGTCTACTGGGAGCATGAATATATCATGCGTCAGCATCCCATTAGGAGATAAAGGCCGACTGTGTTTTTATGTTTCATCTGCTAATCTTTCAAAAACTTCTGGGGAAAAGAAAATGTTTCCCTTGCAGATGAATTCTTCTCAGTGGGAAGAAAGTTATGAGGTCAGTATGGGTGGGATAATAAAGCATAGGTACATATTCCCCAAGATAGGGCAATCAATATTCATTTCTGAGAGGCCTGAAATCAGAAGCCTGCCAGAGAGCAGAGGACATGCCCATATGAACCAAAAGGAAATTTATTAAAGAGGTCAGATCATCTGCAGGACTGTCTTAGTGAATCTGACTTTGAGCACAGGGCTCCTTCCATATCTCTCAAGAGCTCATCCACAGGCATTTATTAAAACCTATTAAATGTTAGAGACTGAGATGTGCAAATGAACAAAAGACAGTCCTGGTCTCGAGGGAACATGAAGCCGGGAGCAGGGCAGGACTGGAACGGGCGTTGGGGCCCAGGGGAGGAACATACACATTCAAATTTTATTATATATTGTTTTTCAGAAGAGAAAAATGAGGGGAGGAATGGTAGAGACAAAGAGCAAGATCTAAAGACAACTAAGAACTTAAAATATATATAAAAAATCCTTGAAATACCCTTACCTTTACGTAATAGATGAGTTAGAAGTTAAATTATATTGGTCCTCCATGTTTGGTAAACAAGAATTTTTGAGCATCAATATAAGGCAGATAAAATAACTGGCATGTACTGACAAGTAAAATCAAAGGCATTTATGGTGACTGGCTCGTTAATTTTATCTTGTCTTGACTGACATTGGAGAGAATTCAGTGTTGGGCCATTTTGATGAAAGACAATACACAGGGCGGTTGAAACAAGAGTGTTTCTCCAGGGACTTCCTAGGAGGTGAGACATATTTTATTACTTTATTAGCTATCCTCAAACTGTGAGAATATTTATACATCACTCCAATAGTTCTTTTCAAGAGATTATCTCACTAGAGTATAGAAGTAATGACTGCATCTGGGAGAAAATATTTTTTTTAAAGCCTTTCATTGTTTTTGTCTGTTTTCTTTTTAACTTTCTAGGCAGAGGCAAACCTACATTCCTATAATAAAGATAACAGCTGACTTAGGGTTGGGACATGTGGCATACATTTTGAGCTTTGTCACATATTAGCTTTGTGACCTTGTGCAAATCACTTAATCCTACTTAAATATCATCTTCCTCGGCTAAAAACTGGGTCACTTAGCATGGAGCAGTTAAGAGAAATTAAAACATACTACCACATTTGAAAGTGTTAAGGAATCCACACCAGATCAGACTAATATAAGGGATAATCAGTTACTATTGTTAATAAAAAGAAATAGCAAGTATTTTCAGGTGCTTATCACTATTTGAACACCTCTCATGGCCAGTAACAGCCTTTATTTTGTTTGGCTGTTTTTGTAATTTAAGAGTTACTTTCAGGATTTGAGGGAGTTCAACTAATAGGTAAAGAATACTGGCTTGGAAGCAGATGCCAGAGTTCAGGGTCTAGCTGTTCCATTTCCCAGCTGTGAGAGTTTGCATAGGTATTCAGTTTTTCTGTGCCACAGTGTCTGAGAGTTTGCATAGGTATTCAGCTTCTCTGTATAACAGGGATGTCTATGAGAATTATGTAACAACATGAATAGTACATAGAGGTTTTTCAGGCATGTAGTGTTGACCCATTAGCAGTCATTGTGAAGTTAGGCTGACAGGCTGCTAACAGCCAGGATGTCACAGCTGGTCACATTCCAGCCTCCCACCAAAGCCCACAGGAACTTCCTCTGGCTGGCTGTGCTCCTATTCTGGCTCTATCCAGACCTGTTACTAGTGCCATGCCTGGTTATAAAAAGAGTCTGGGAGTGAGATTAAGAGAGACTAAGAAAAAGAATGGGGGTCATAGAATACAATGCTATTTCATCACGATACAATAGACTTTAGAAAGCAGAGGGATGGGTCAGAACTTGCGCTCTGACTGCTAGTGTTAAATGTTATCACTCATGATTTATATGATTTTAAAATGTCTCAGGCTCTTTGCAGCTATTTTTACTTATCTGCACACTTTACAGTATTGTAATTACATGGCGCATAGGATAAGGTTTTATGATTTACAAGGGAGAAGGGCAAAATAACTTGATTTTGAAGACATAGAGCTGTACAACCAAACAGATATGGATTAAATTCCAGCTTTGCCATTTCCTACTTTTGTAATCTGGGCAATTTACCTGACTTCTCTGTGTGTCAGTGTCTTTGTCTGATGAGTAGTGATTAAGAAATGTTTCTCATGGAATTATTAAAGACAATAAAATTTTATATGCAGCTACACATAGTTACACAACCTCATAGCAGAAAACATGGCAGTGGTGGTGCTCATAAATGCCAGCTTTAAAAACATCTCACATGCTCTCTTTGCCGTACATGATCCATACCATTTTCACATGATCCCACCACAACTAAAAACAGTATTATCTGAGGGGACTGAAAACCAAAGATGATGCTAGTGAGAGTGTGGTATAAAACAATGTCACCAAATATACAGAGAGTAGGTACTAACTGTGGTTATCAAAATAAGGTGAAGCTCAGGGCAAGGTTTCTTATTTATCCATTTCCATATTTTAGAATTGCCTGCAAATATTATCTTTAATATTTGAGCAAATAATATGTTCAAATAAATATCATTGTGAATACAGTACCATGTGAACATTGCTTGTCTGGAGTGCTATTTAGAATAACATAAACTTCTTGTTCTCACTCATCTGATGGCTACAATAGGGAATATTGCTCCCAAAAAGCCAGGTTTTCTCATGATGAAAAACAGAACAAATTATTAGGCTCTTTTCTAGTAACATGAATAAATACCATCTCAGGTTTGGTTGGTAGAGACGGCATCCTTACTACCATTCCTGCTGCAGTCTCTTTCTTCTGCATGTCATCTTTCACAGATAGCCCCCAGCCCAGATCAGCTAGCTATTTTCCTGTGAACTTGAAAATGACTGCCCAAAGCATAAAAATAAGCTAATTTGGGGGCCTATTTTCAAAAGTAATATAGCCTTAAATTCCATTTCAGCTTCTCATCCTATTATGCCTTCTTTTATTACTGTATTTTATTTTCTAGGCATATTGGAGCACAATCCCCAAACCTTTGTTCGGTCTCTCCCTCTGACTGGCATGCATAATTAGTCCCTTACGGTCTGCCTGTGAAAATCTCTTTCATGCCTCAGATTAACCTAACATACCTCCAAAGAGTAGATTTTTAAACTGATTGGCCAGATGTCAGGATATCCACTTAATTGGTTGCATATCCAAAAGTGAGGTTAACACAAAAGCCTGTGGCTACCTCTTCTCTCGGCTCTCCAAAGAAGCCCATCAGCCTTGCTTTCTTGGTTGCCTTTCTTTGGTACTTAGGAGCTCTCATCATCACTTTGAACTTGGCAGCCAGCTATTGGTAAGATTTGGACTTTAAGGTAGAAAGCTTTGCTTGAGAATATTGAGTCCAATTCACATAGTCTGATCCAGCTTTTCCAAAAAGTTTCATTAGCAGCTATAGGCACTAGCCCAACTAAAATTAGAGTGGAACTTTGATTTCTCATTTGTCATTGTTCACTGAGCATATAATTGCCTTGAAAACCTCAAGAAAAATAGATAATTTATAAGACATGGTTCTAGCAAGCCTGGGTTCCTCTGGCCAAATACTATTTAATCACAATTTAAAACTCATCTTACATTTATATTTAACATACTATTAGCAAAGTTGGCATCTTGTTCTTGTTCATCTACCTCCTTCCACTGTGAGGCTGTGTGTGAGGTAAACTGGGTCCCAAGGACTGTTCATATCATTCTCTTTTTCCCTGCCACTACCCTGTGGCTGAATGGCTACATTGACTTGCCATCTTTACTTCCTTCAACTTGGTATATACTTTGATTTTCTCTTCATTCTAAATCATACGGTTCTTTAGAAAGAGATTCCTCCCCTAACCCCATCTCCACCTAACGCACACATGAACACACACAGGCTCTATTTCAGTCCCTTGCTTCTTCCCTTCAAGGTAGGTATTACAACTTACATTTTTCTTTTTATTTTTGTCTGTCTGTTGGATATTTCTCAATCTCCCACACTGGTATTAAGCTCCAGGAAGGCAGAGGGTGTGTATCCCACTCACTTCTGTGTGCACAGTTCCCACAGGAGTGTGTAACATAGGAAAGAAGCAAACAACAAAAAATTCTTACCTGGTATCATGTGCCTAGAAAACCCTGAAGTGGCGAGGCCAGGATATTCAATAATAGATATTTTGAAGTGAATAAGATTTTTCCTGCTCTTTGTCTCTCTTTTGCCTCTAGAAAGGGTGGGTGTACTTCTTTTTTCTTTTAATTGTGGTAAAATATAACAAAATTTACCATTTTTAAGTGAAAACTTCAGTGGCATTAATTACACTTACAAGCTTCTCAATCATCATCACTATCTCCAAAATCTTTTTTACTCTAAACAGAAACATTTACTCATTTAGTCATAACTTCCCATTCCACATTTCCTCAATCTCTGCTACTCTCTAACCTACTTTCTGTCTCTACCAATATAACTATGGCATAAATAAGCAGGATCGTAAAACATCTCACAGCTTATTTATCTTAGTATTATGTTTTCAGGATTCATCCATGTTGTAGCATGTATCAGAACTTCATTTTTTGTGGCTGGGTAATATTTCACTGTACAGATACATACAACATTTGGTTTATACATTCATTTGTTAATGGACACTTGTTTAGCTATTGCAAAATAATGCTTTTATTAACAGTGGTGTGCAAGTATCCTTTTTAGTCCGTGTTTTCAATACTTTGGGGTATATAACTAGAAGTAAAATTTTTGGGTCATATGGTAACACTATGTTTAACCTTTTGAGGTATCGTAACTGGGAATAAATACGCTATATTATTGATTTACTGATGTTAGTCTGACTAGTCATAAAATAGAGCTAAGTAAGAATGTATTAACAAAGCAAGTTTAAGGATTTCCATAAAATATTAAATATAGTTTGTTGCTCTTATAACCATGATTCAGTATCACTGGTTTAGTGATCACAGTTACATATTCTGTAACAAATCAATAGTATACAATCAATCCTGTGCTTTCACCTCTGGCCAAGTTCTAATTAAACTTTAAAGGCCTTCTATCCTCTAGCTGACACACATTGCGGGTTAACGTTTGAACAAGAATAACAACCACTTCTTCTCACTCTCACTACCCTGGGGTTTGCAGTTGATTTCTGCTCAAGGCTAAGCAGGCAATCTGACTGTGATACTCTGTGGACACTTACTACATGAAACAAATATCCTAAGTTTATAAGTTACTTTTCAGCTTCAGTTCCTGTAACAACATGGGAACAAATTCTAGATTTCAGAAGTGCCAGCTCCAAGAAATATGGGACCTTCATCCACTTATCTGAACAAATTATGCTGAATCCCTTTAGCAAAGAACTCTCAACACCCACTTTTGATTCCTTTGTTCTAGTTTTGCTAATCATCCCTTCTCTTTCCTTATGAAAACCCCTGCCTGCATCAGGAGGAAGAGCTGGGTTTTGAGGACAGGAGTCCCCCCACCTTCTCAGAAGGCTGGCACTTGAATAAACCTCTTTTCTTCTGACCAACACCTGTGTTGTGTAATTGGTTTTCATGGCAAGAGGCAGCCAGATCTGCAGGTCATTTTTCCAGTTTCAGTACTGCCAAACTGTCTTCCACGGCAGCTGCACTGTTTTACTTTCTTGTGGGTGTAGTTGACATTGGCTTTTTCACTTCAGCTGAGATTGTAAGGAGGGAATGTATTAGAAAAAGCTTGAAACAATTCCTCATAAATATATCTAAAATTGTGGAACAGTTAGGCAAAGGGAAACATTACCACCTATGCCATCTGAATCAGTGGCAGTTATAAGCAAAAACATGACAAACCAGTAGAGGTTATTTCAAGTAAGAACCCCATAACTGAAATATCTATGCACATGAATAGACAGCCACATAAATGGGCTCAACACTTTAAAACATAAAGTGCACACCATATTTTATTTTCATTTCAAATAAAAGTACTAAAATCCCATGCAACCTGAAATATGAGAACAATTTGAAATTCCTGGTCTCTGTCCTTTTTGGTAGCTAGAAACTGGGTAAAGAAAGAGACATTCAAAGTTCTCCTCACTCGTAAGGATTAAACTTTATACTAGAATAAGCACATATCCTAAAATAACAAGTAAACACCTTCTGTCATAGTTGGAACAAATGGTTTCCTTTGTAAATAGAAATGTTTTTCCCCAGCTACTTCTTGAATTTTCCATATGACTCACCTACCCTCAAATATATAAAAAAGATTAAAATCTACATATAGAGTCTAATTGCAATAAAATGGACGGGCGTTTATCATGTGCACGGCCCAGCTCCAGCACAGGATGACTGGCTGGGCTCTCTGAGGAGTCCTAAGGAAAAGAAATATTTTTAACTAGTCCTTCGCCTACATAGCTCTGCCACTGCGTAGCTCGTGTGGGTGTCTATATATCTACTGTTATTTATTTATCTTGTGCTTCTTGCTCATTTCCTATTGAAAATATAATAATGAAATAAGCCAGGTCAAATTAAAACAAACATTCTAAAGCATGTACATTTTTTGGCTTCAAAGGTAAAGTTTTTTTCTCGCTGTTAGAATTCTCTACGCTTTTCTATCCCTATGATCATCAGAGTGGATAGTTCTTTGGTAAATTGATAGTTCATTATTTAGTCCTGTTAGTGTATGGGGCCTTAGCTTTTATCCTGGCTCTACTTATAAGCTGTGTGATGTTAAATGAGCCACCAAATCTATCTGGGTTGTGTTTCCTTATTTGTAAATTGAGGAGGTTAAACTAGATTGTTGGTTTGCACATTGTGTCATCTCAGAGATTAAAATTAGATGTGAGGAATTGGTAAATTTATGGGGCTTTGAGTTCCTTATACTCACTTCAAACACAATGATTTTATCTGAAATTGTTTTCATGTTTTTGGGGGTCAGTACACAATTTTGTTTAGAGAGAAGAGAAAGTTTTCTTATTGGAAACAGTGGTAGAGAAGCTACAAATATGCATTACTTAGTAACAATCAATTCTTTGTTGTGTAAGTATAAAATTCCTTTATTTTCTTTGTATAAACCTGCTAATATGACAGCATCTACAAGCTGGGGATGCAAAACTTTAAGTTCTAGGGAGGTTCAGAGGAGCCTGTGTCTGCATAAATTCCTAAAACAACCAAGATGGAGAATGGGAGAGTATGCACAATTTGAGATTGTCAAGTACAAGTCATAATTCTATTCTCTAATAGTATGTTTTTTTGTATCAACGAATATTTAACTACATATTTATTTTGGTATAAAAAAATAATGATAATGTTATATTGATAATTTACTGTCATCAGACAAATCATGTTTATTATTTTTATAAAGAGTCTGACTTAGCCTAAGAGACCTCGTTTCTCCCTCCTATTTCACGGAAATAACTTTAGGCTGGAAATTAAGATGCTCTGTTTCTGGTCATGATTTCCTAAGTTAACTCTACAGTTAAAGACTGGCATTTGCCCTTTAAACATTTTTCCTATGTTTCTGTACACTGTCATATTTTTTTGGCATAGTATTATATAACTATAACAAATTAAAACATTAATAATAGAAATGTTAAAGTAAATGTTTAAAATTTGGACACTACAACTATATAAGAAAAAGACCTACAAAAGAAAATTCCACCATAAGAAAAAAAATATATATATATATATATAATCTCTGATTAATATGTATATAATTAAGAATGATATATCAGCTTTTGATGTTTTTGTCAAAGATTATCTTACATTTATAATCCTTCAAGTTGGAAACATTTGTATTGTTTATTTTCTCCAACATTTTGCTTAACATGTAACCTTTCCTTAGTATCTGATAGATTATAGCTAAATTCGGCACAAACAATTCCAACTATAGGAAAGATATTATGTTATCAAACAGATCAATTTGTTTAAAACAACAACAACAAACAAGCAACAATCACTTGATAAAATGGCCTACTCTGGATGTGTTTTTATCTATCTTCAGATACAGCCAAGTCCTTTGTCTAATGGAGGCTAACATATTCCCAGAGCTGCCTGTATGGGCACACAACCTAGGAATATGACCTAGAATGGCAGCATTCTTGATTTACTCTTCCACTGTCACTGACCTAATAGTCTTAATAACTTATGAACAATGGTCCCTCACCTACATTGTTCACTGGGCCTTGCAAACTATGTAGTCAGTTCTGTATTTTCTCTTAAATCATGTATTCTTAAGCTTAAAAATGTCAGTTCCTATATTCACAATTACTTGTATTTAAATAGATTGCATTCTTTTGTCTGTCAATGAACCCGGTAGAAGGTGGTGCCCAGAATTAAACATAGCCACTTAGGTGTGGTCTGATAAGTGAGGAAGTCAGACAAGTAATTATGTCCCAAGGTGATTATCCTCTGTGCCTCCCTATCTTCATCCCCTCCAGGTCAAGTCTCTACATGTCTCTGTCCTGTTCTGTACCCAAGAAGGCTAACGCTGAGTAGGGTAGCAATTGGGATCCCTTCTTGCCAGGCTTTCAGCTGGATTTGGTTAGTGGTTGGCAATAGGGATGTAGGATATAGAAGAGAGCTCAGGATGCTTTTTCTCCTCCATTTCCATCTCATAACTGTTTCTCTAATAAAATCAACACCCATCCCTGACTAGACTTCCCGCTGTTTGGCTCCTGTTCCACAAATCCATATCTCACTGGGTTCATAACACAATTTCTCCCTTCTATCAGCTCTATATATCAAATATTCTTCTAAGTCCGGGGAATATGGTAGTGACCAAGCACATAAAATTTGTTATTCTAATGGAGCATATATTCTTGCAAGGAGTGACAGATAATAAGCCAGAGGACTCTGAGCAGCTAACTGACTTAACAGACAATTGAGAAGGATCACTCTGGTTGTTGTATTGAGAATATACAGCCAAAGGTAGTGGCAGAATCAGGGAGAACAACGAGAATAATCCAGGTAAAAGGTCATGGCATCTCAGACCAAATAGAGGCAGTGGGGAGGTTAAGGGTATTTCTGGGCCTCAGTACAAATGTCTTTACCCTATTCCATTGAATCCCAAGGTGGGATTCATACTCCACCTGCATTTACTTCAAACATGGTGTGAAAAACAGCATAGTGAATTTTAAAAGGTAAATAATACCTCAGCAGGACAAGGAAAATATTTTTTTTTGTTCTTAGAATATGTATTACCTTTCATTCTCTCAATGTTAAAAAAATATGAAAATATAATAAGCTGCCTAGGGTCCATAACAAAATTCAAAATTAAAGGCAAATACAAAATCTTTTATTGACTTTTTCTCTCTGTCTTATTTTACTTTGCAAGATGTTCTCAAGATTCATTCACTCATAGATACAGACAACTGAATGGTGGTTACCAGAAAGGGTGGGGGTGGGGGTAGCAAATGGTAAAGGGGGTCAAATATATGGTGAATGAAGGAGATTTGACTTTGGGTAGCAAACACACAGTACAATATACAGATGACATATCATAGAATTATACACTTGAAATTTAGATACTTTTATTAACCAGTGTCACCTAATAAATTTAATTTAAGAAAGCCTTTTATTGAGTCCTGATCTGTGGTGGTGCAGTGGATAAATGACCTGGAATGTTGAGGTTGCTGGTTCAAAACCCTGGGCTTGCCTGGTCAAGGCACATATGGGAGTTGAAGCTTCCTGCCCCTCCCATCTCTCTCTCTTTCTCTCTCTATCTCCTCTTTAAAATTAATAAATAAAGTCTTTTTAAAAAGCCTTTTATTAAATTTTTCATTAAAAATTATCTAAAATAAGACCTTGACCAGTTGGCTCGGTAGATAGAGTGTCAGTCCAGCATGTGGATGTCCCAGATTTGGACCCCAGTCAGGAAACAAATGAGAAGTCACCATCTGCTCCTCTTCTCTTCTCTCTCCCCTCTTTTTTCCTCTTTCCTTCCTATGTCCAGTGGCTTGGCTCAATTGGTTTGAGCTTCAGACCCAGGCACTGCAGATAGCTTGCTTGGTCCCACAGTCAACCTCAGTTGCTGAGAATAGCTCAGTTGATTGAATCATCAGCCCCAGAAGGAGGTTGCTGGTGGATCCCTGTCAGGGTGCATGTGGGAGTCTGTCTCTCTATATCCCCTCTTTTCACTTAAAAAAATTATTTAAAATGAAAAAGGAGATGACCATCATTTTTAATTTATCTTGATGTTCAGGTAAGGGTAAGAAAATATTCAGATAATCAAGGTTTGCTCAATAAAATTTATAATGTCTTTTAAACAATTAACATTTATGAAAAATTAATGTCCACATTTTCCAAATGACAGAATAATTGGTAATTATCATTTTTAGAGCACTAGTTATAGCTACCACCACCTACTCTTGATATAATAGAAAAAGTCCTAATTTCTACTTATATTGAGATCAAAAGTTATGAAGGATGAGGAGGGGGAGAAAGAAGATAAGAAGAAATATCAACAGCTATCCTTTGAAGCAGTTTTTCAAGCTGTCTTGTTCTGATTTTCTAAAGTAAAATAAGGCTGGAGGTTTACACATAAATCATAGAACAATATACTTCTTAAGAACCTCAATCTAGAACCCACCAAAATGTTAGTCACATGAGGGCAGCTCAATGCTCAGTTCATTGTTGATCTCATACCTAAATGCCTCTTTACCCATAGTAGTCACTCAGCAAAATATTGTCCCCATTGAATAAACAAATCTAATCCTTCTATTCTAAATAGATAAATTAATCAAATATTTAGCAATTATATTTTCACTATATAGTATTTAATTAACAGCTAAATAGTCACAATTTAATTATTTACATATGTAAACCATTTACACTAAAGTATTATAATCCATTTCTGCTAGTCTTTCTTTTAGCCTTTCTTTTCAGAAGGTTAATTTCAAGGTATACTATACTAATTTGTTGTCGGTAACATGACGGATAAAGTCCTCTTTATCCCTCAGTGGTTTGGAAGAATTTAGCTGGGTGCACCAGGTCTGAAGATGTACCAAAGGGAAGGAAGTCAGCAGTTGTACAGGAAGCTCTGTCCTCCCGTTGGCCCTCCCCCAGTTCTACTTGTAGTTATTTGCACACAGCCAAATACCCCGGGACTGAAAATTAAAGCCTTCAGACTTTTTGGCAGAAAGAATGTATTCTAGAAGTAAGACCTCAGTGTTAAATTGTTTTGACTATCTGAGAAGGCACCCTTATTTAGAATTTGCAATGTGAATGCTAACCCAAAAAAAAGAAAGAAAGAAAAAAGAACCTCAATTTATAAGCTGCAAATATTTGTCATCATTCTGAAAGAAGATTACACTTTAAAAGGCCTACATATTTTAAATAAACATTTTTCTATCACAAAAGAATTAGCATTTTATCATAAATTTGGCATTTGTTAGGCCACTGAACTTAATTTAAATGGGCCAAACTTTGTCTCTTGGCAACCAGAATCCACATGCACTGGAAGCCCCGGACTCTGGAGAAGGACCATGCTCCTCCATATTTATGAGTCGCGTTATTAAGTTCCCCGTCATTTCTCTAGCTAAAGGCTGGCATTACTTTTTAAAGCACCACAAAGCTAAGCAGAAAGTATTTTTATTTTCCTATTTCTTTTTTTTTTTTTTGGTCTGTTTTGTGTGCCTGTGCATTCAATAAATTTACTGAAATAAGAGTGAATTTAGATTTTTCTCTTTTAAAAAAATATTTTATAGGTTTAGATTCTAAAAACATTTTCCAAAGACATTATTTATATCTCAAATGAGTTCTCTAATAAATATTCAATGTATCAAGTATTTCCTGTTAAAATTGAGAGAAAAATTTATATGGTCTAAAAATTTTCCTCAATTATTGAGATTTGAGAACCAGCTTCTGCCTTCCTGACTACCTGGTTTTTAACATTGAAATGAAGATGATCATTTTGATGAGTGTTATCTGGGGCTTGTGAGTAGCGTGTAACAGGTTTGCAAATTCTCCTAGGATTAAGTAAAGTATTTCACGTCCATGGGCATACATGCATTTTCCTGGGCTAACAGTGCACCCAATTCTCAAAGGGGCCATGAGCAAACACGATAAGAAATTTAGCAATTCTGGATCCTAATTATAGTAGGGTGATTACAAGTTATATAAGGTAAACAAATCACTTCCCTTCTTGGCCACAGTTACTTCATTTCTAAAATAAAAATAATAGGCTATCCCAGTGATTTTACACTGTGGGCTGCAATCAACTGTAGCACCACAAAGAGTAGTTGTGAGTAGGCTATGGCTCCATAAGTACACCGAGCCCCATCTATACATTCACAATATATTTTATAGATTATGTTTCCAGAGAAAAGTGACTCTACTGTGATTGAAGTTGAGCAGTGTTGGAGGAAAGGTCTATGGATACACTGAATAACTAGAAAGATAAACAAGTGAGACCCAGATAAAATTGTGAAACATTGCTGGAGGCAAAAATGTCAAAATTGCAGATGCCCTACTTTGGGCACATCATGAGAAGGCAGGGTTATTTAGAAAAGACAGTAATACCTGACCAGGCAGTGGCACAGTGGATAGACTGTTGGACTGGGATGTGGAGGACCCAGGTTCGGGACCCTGAGGTCGCCAGCTTGAGCTCGAGCTTATCTGGCTTGAGCAGAAAGTTCACCAGCTTGAACCCAGGGTTACTTGGTCTGCTGAAGGCCCGTGGTCAAGGTACATATGAGAAAGCAATCAATGAACAACTAAGGTGTTGCAACAAAAAACTGATGATTGATGCTTCTTATCTCTCTCTGTTCCTGTCTGTCTGTCCTTGTCTATTCCTCTCTCTCTCTCTGTCCCTGTAAAAATAAATAAAAAAATAAAATCAAAAAGAGTAGATTATTCTCCAGTCTTTAAAAAAAAAAAAAGAAAAGATAAAACAGTAATACTGAGGAAAAACAAGAAGGCAGAAAGAAAAGAGAAAGACCAGATATGAGATGAATTGACTTTGTAAAAGAAGTCATACAGCCTGACCAGGCAGTGGCACAGTGGATAGAGCATCGGACTGGGATGCGGGAGACCCAGGTTTGAAACCCCAAGCTCACCAGGTTGAGCACAGGCCCATCTTGCTTAAGCACAAAGCTCACCAGCTTGCACCCAAGGTCGCTGGCTCCAGCAAGGGGATGCTCAGTCTGCTAAAGGCCCACGGTCAGGGCACATGTGAGAAAGCAATCAATGAACAACTATGGTGTTGCCACGGCAACGAGAAACTAATGATGGATGCTTCTCATCTCTCTCTGTTCCTGTCTGTCTGTCCCTATCTATCCCTCTCTCTGACTCTCTCTCTGTCCCTGTAAAAAAAAAAAAAAGAAAGAAAGAAAGAAAGAAAGAAGCCATACACATGAATTTGCAGGAGCTGAATAGCACTCATGAGGACAGAAAACAGGACATCACTCAGTCATAGGGTCACCAGGACTCGAAGCTGACTCAACAGCATGCAACACACATGGTAAAATTCAAAGCATTTAGATGCATCACTCAACTCATTCTAGTTTTTGGTTCCTACATGTTTTCTGAATCACTCAGTAGTGAAAAAATGACAAGATGTAGGCTCTGCCAAAGCATACAGGAAGGGCTCCTCCAGATGACCACTCAATAAATACAAAGTTCATATTTAACAAAATATCCTAAATGCAGGCCTATAATTCTGCTTCAATGTTTCTGTTGAACATACTTCAACATAATTTTAAAATTCAGACTATTTGTGCCTGACCAGGCATTGGTGCAGTGGATAGAGAGTCAGACTGGGATGTGGAGGACCCAGGTTTGAGATCCCGAGGTCACCAGCTTGAGCGCGGGCCCATCTAGTTTGAGCAAGGCTCACTAGCTTGGACCCAAGGTCGCTGACTTAAGCAAGGGGTTACTTGGTCTGCTGAAGTCCCACGGTCAGGGCACATATGAAAAAGCAATCTGAACAACTAAGGAACTGCAACAAAGAATTGATGCTACTCATCCCTCTCCCTTCCCTTCTGTCTGTCTTTATCTGTCCCTCTCTCTGATTCTCTTTGTCTCTGTCACACACAAAAAAATTCAGACTATTTGCTAGCATATGCCTTTGTAGTTTCATAGATTGCAGTAAATATTGAGTTGTAGATGGAAAAATTCTATCCCTAATATTATCTAGAGGTGTGTACCTACGCTATATAAGATACATACATTCAAGGGTTTATTTCTTAAGAACATTGTCTGCCAAATGTGAGTTAGTGTCAACAAACTTAAGTTTATCCCTAGCTCATTCTCTAGTCAAAAAAGTGATTAAGTAAATTAACATCTCTAGTTTGTTTCATCATGTGAAATTGGGATAACACATGGCACAGTAGTTGTTCAACACTTAGACGGTACTGACCATTTTCAATAGGTCCTTGGTTCGGGATTATTGGTATAATTCCTACTTCCATGATTACGTGTACAGAACTAATACCCAAGTACGCTCTTATACTCGGTCATTTAAAAATAATATTGCAACTGGTTAATTACTTGTTAATAAAACAAATAATGAAAGAGAGGCTTTGTAAAGCAAGAGTTAAAGAAAATAAGGAACCATATACAATTTCCTTTAATACTCATCTTTAACTGTTATTTAACATGAAGTAAACACTGAAATTATACAAATTCAATTAGGAAATTCATTTATTCAAACTTATATTTACCTATGCATAGTTAAAGCAAGATACAAATTCTGAATCCATTCTAATTTATCATAAAAAGCTTTTGTTTTGGCCAGTGGTCTTCTTAAAACTAATTATAAGCCAGGCAACAGAACTTGGATTCATTATATTACTTTTTGTGACTTTAGCATCTTGTCTCTTTATCAGTAATATTTTATGAGTTTACCTTTGTCAATGAGACATCAAAAATTATTTTTAAATATATTAAAATTGATAACAAATTAAATGTATTAATCATTTGCTAACATGCACTATAAATGTCTTCAAATCAAATATAAATAGTCAAGAGAGGCCCACAAAAGAATAAAAAATGAGAACAAATTTCTTCAGTTCATACGGACTGAATCTATATGTATAAGTGATATATGCATTATTCTCATTCACTTCTGTTATGTTTACAAAAACACCAGAAATATTAGTTTGGGTCAGAGTGATATTTCAATGAAATAAATTAAAATATAAACAGCTGAATAAAGTTGTTAAGACACAGATAAGAAACTGTCATCTCTTCAAATTTCCTGCTGTTTGCTTTTTAAGCTCAAAGAAAAAAAAGACATATCAAAGAAAGATTGGTTGTTGTAACTCAGGTAAAGAGAAATGATAGATTAAATAATAATATGGCACATTATCACAGAAAAAGAAATACAACTTGAATTATTTTGGCCCTCAAATGTAATTTCATATCATATTCCTAACTCCTTGATGGTAAAACACAAAAGAAAATAGAGATAAAGACCATTTCAATTATACATGAGATGAAATGGAGGTAGATTTTTCTGAAACAACAACAACAACAAAACAGTGAGGGATTGTGGTTTATGGTTTCATCATTTTTAGCTGTAAAAATTTAGGTCAAGTCTATCAAAATGGGGGACTTTATTCTAATGATGGAATGGGGCAAATGCTGTTATACATGCTATAGACATGTTGAGTACTTCTAAAGAACAAACTAACAACTTTTCCTGAAAACTCTTATTTTAAAAATAATTCCCCAAAGATTTTATGAAATTTTTGGCTATAAAAGTGAGCACTGTAAATAAACACTGTATCTTATTCATTCAGCAAATATTTTAAAGTATGTACTTTGCCAGGCACTGTGATACTGAGCTCTGGTTATACTGTACAGGTGTAGAAGATACCTAATCTACCTGCAGTAATATGCATCAAAGCAAAAAAAAATGACCTTCACAATGAACTATATAAAATTGAGATTTAAACTAACACAGAGAGAAAGAGAGAATGCATGGAAAAGCCAAAAGAAAAAAAAAAGTTAATTCTAATTAGGGGGATTAGGAGAGCTCCAAAGTAGACAGTGGCACTCGATCTAGGTCCAAATAATAAGTAGAATGTTAATAGGTAAAAAAGAAACCTAGAGTAGGCCTGAAAAACCAAGCTGAGAAAATAGGAGCAAAGGCAAAAAGGTGTAAATTCTTATCCCTTCTGTGCTCTAGAAGAGATTAAATTCAGTTGTTATTGTTGTTGTTATTACCCCCTAAGTGGCTCTCCATTATAACCTGAGAATTATATTGTGCATGATGTTACATAACATTTGGAGAATAAATTCACTTATATCTTTTAATATTGTCACTTGTTATATGTGTATATATGAAAAGTGTGCTAGAATATTTTTAGAGCCATTTTTATAGTTCACATTTGAACTAAGGTGATAAGACTTTAAATATTATCCTCTGACTCCAGATGTATAGATGTATAATATTAGCTATACTGTGAGGGCGCACCTTGTGGGCCATCTATTAAGATGTCCAAAAATATTAACTCACCTATCAAGAGAGAGGGATCATTCCGTGCCTCCTGAATCAAGTAAATCCACCTGATCAAACTCAGGGCTAACCAACCTCATCAAACATTGAAATATGATATTATTGTCATCAAAGATGCAGGGAAAGAAATATCATGAACTACTAATGGAAGCATAAAAGGCTTGAGATTACTGGGGGATAATTCATATATCCATATCAAAATCACACTGACTGGTTTTTTTTCTTTTGATATAGCAGCAAAATAATAATGTTTTAATGAAATATGTAAATGGTTTGTTTCAGAATTATGCTTCTTACAATTTATCTCAAAGTAATGTTTTAAGATGATGAAAGGTTGACTATGAAAGAATTTATCAAATGTTTATATATATATATATATATATATATATATATATATATATATATATATTATATAGCACAGAATATTTGAAAATGACATAAATGCCTACCAATAGTTTTGATATAGTCATACAATATCATATTGACATACCATGAAAACATCAAAAATTACAATATATACACATACATTTAGTTAGCTACATGGAAATGTTCGTGTATGTGTAAAAGATGTTTAGCATTGTTTCTTGCATACAGTGAGCACTTAATCTTGCTTAACTATTATTATTGTTATTGTCCATTAGTAACGGAAATTAATATCAATATATAAAAATAAACTGGTTTTATATCTGTATATACAAAATGAGTATAGAATGAGAGGTAAATAGCTATATGTGTAACAATACACTAAGCGTTGTTATATTTAGGTCATGACATTACAGTGATTTAAATGATTCTTTGTTCATAAATAGCTGGTACTCTCCAGAAATTTTCTGATGTTAGCAATATTTGTAAATCACATTGGCTTACTTCAAATTGAAATTCACTCTAGTAAAAACAGTGTTATATGGAAGTTTTAGTGCCCTGTTGAATCATTAGATAAAATATTTTTAAAACTTGACATTGCAAAAACACCAAATATGCTTTCATTAAAGACTAAAAAACTGTTAACATTTAATTTGCAATTACTTAGCTACTTGCCTGACCCACATGTCTCTGAATCATGTGGATGACCTTTTCACAAATCAATTTTATTTGGAAAAACATATTCTTTGAGATTCTTTTAAGTTGCCTCAGAGACAGGCTTTTCAAATGAGCAATTCAGAAAGGTCACTCATAAGTAATTAACATTTAAACTTTCTATTAAAAAACTTTATTAAACCTAATATTTAAAAAATAATATAGAGTATTTTAAAGGTATTCTTAAATTTAGCCTTAAATTTCTTTAAACTAAAAGTTGGTGCCTTGTTATTTTTATATTTGGTATCTTATAATAACTAACTTACTGTTATACTTCATAAACTGTACAGTACAGTGCCTCAAGCTCAACTATTGATCTGTTCAATCATTTCAACTATTTCTTCAAATAGGATAATATTCATGATGATTCTTTGCATGGGAAAATTTGCTCATTTAATAAATACTTATTTAGTATATCTACTACACTTCTAAAACCGGGGGACATACTGAGGCTGTAATGAAGATCAAGTAGACAAAGTATTTCCTTCATAGTGTTTACCATAATAGAGGAGTGTAGTAAACCAGCAGTTACAATACAGTGTGATGGTTAAATTGGCAAAAGAAATTCATAGCTGAAGGAGCACAAAGACAGAAAATTACAACACTAAAGGGAAAACAGTGAGAATAGTGTGAGTTCATGGGAATTCCCTCCAGATAGCACTCAGATTTCAACTGGGGTCTGACATCTTACCCATTGTATTTTTATTTTAAAACTCTAAGTATACTGTCCAAAGATTACTCATACAACTTATAGGGATCTGCCCATCAGTCATCAAGTCAGGCAGTACAGAAAGGAGCAAATCAAGCTGATTCTGGGCTTCCTTGATGTGTAGTTGGGCAGTGTAATATGATTCCAGAAATAAAATGGGAAGGTGGCCATGTTTTATTTCCCATGGCTTGCCCCAATGGAAAGCACTTGCTCTTCCATTTTACTCCCTGTGCACTTTATTTGTACTTGTTTTTGGCACTCTTCTTTTTTCTTTGTATTATATTCCTTAGATCCAAATTTTATTTCCCATTTTATTCTGCTCTTTTTATGCTTTCCATGATTAATTTTATTCCTTTGACATCTAATATTTTGCACAGAATCAGAAGCCAATAACTTTCTTGAATTTTTATTTCCTTTGGATATGGGCCTATTCCAAACAGTGATATAATAAAAGGGGGGGGGCGTATATATGATAGTTGGACTAGGCATAGGAGCCAGAATTGTCTTGAAAAGATATCTTTGCTCCATGTAGTAGTCAAAACCTCTAGGAACTTTCTATGGTCTTCTAAACTTGGACTCTGTGCCCACAAGAAACGTGATGCTTTTGTCTATGTCAGGTGAATGTTATGAATGTGTAAAAGAAGGAAAATTTTACTCAGGTTTATTTTATATTGTCATGGATAAAATTTTGTTTCTTGTCATTGTTAGAATTGTGTAACCTGGAATCAGCATGCCATCCTTAACCAAAGCACTGAAATTGTGGCCATCTGTCTTTAGTGAACCACACTGGGAGTTAATTAAAGAAAACTGACACTTGACTCAAACCACTCTGAATATCAATTTCTGATTCATTCATTGGGGAATAAAGTTCCTAGTACTTTGAACCACTAAGATAAAAAGTCAGAATGTTTATATCAATAATTTTCAAAATTAAATAAAAATAAATGCAATGGTTTTCTTTCTTTTTTGACAGGGAATATTATATAGAAGGTCAATATATAAAACAGACAAAAGCAGACTTCTCTAGCTGAGATGGCGCTGGGTTGTCCAAAGCCCCTTCCTTTCTCCTCTACCTATCCTTTGGCCTTCCTCCTCTTCCCACTCTCCCAGTCACTTGTGAGGCATTTCCAGGGAGTCAAGATTTCTGCTAATCACATTTGAAAATTAAGGGATGCATGATATAATTTTCTGGATGTAGCTCTAGACCTTAGACCTTTAAATTACAGTTATTTTAAAACAAAGAAATCATATATGCAAATTATATATTATTGGTAGTTAGGGGAAAAGATAGGAGTTGGGGTATTTTATATACAGTAGAATATTTATATACTACTTTTTCTTTAGCTTTGAATAAGTATGTTTAGTAAGAGGAAAGAAGCTCTGGCAATCATCTCCTTCAACCAGTAAAAACAGGTCTTTTTCTGCATTATGGATGGATGATATTAATCTATTTACCCAAATTACACCAACAGCAGAGTGAGTAGTGATAAAGACTTGAAATACAGAAATAATGTCTGAGAGTTAAAGCAGAGCCTTGAATGATGAGTCCCCTAGGCAAAGTGTGTGGATGGAACACTAGGAAAAGGTAGTAACAATTGCAAAGGCACACAGGTAAAGAAAAAGAAATAAGAACATAATATGTGGCTAAACCTCTGTGGTGTGCATTGGTGAGTATAGAAGTTGTGTCAGGAGGTAAGGTGTTAGTGACCTTATAGTCCCAAGGAGGAGTTTGCATTTATCTCTATCTCTGTATAGAAGGCGCTGGCATGCCAGTAAATATGATTTTTGGAAGTTGTTTAATTGGTGTTAACTCAGCAAACATTTTCAACAGAATAAGCAAATATGTTCAAAATAGAAATTTCTACCAACTTTAACATGCAAGAACATCAAAATATTAATTAATGCAGGAGGTAAGGTAAAATGAGAAAACTAAGTCATATATGAGGTTACACCAGTGATATGATAAAAGGGAATTTTTTTCTTATAATCCTACTTATAATCTCTTATTTAGCCATCCTACCACTTTCTCATCTATGTGTTTCCTATTCCTTTGTTGAAAATATTCAATGTGGTCAATTCATTTTGAAAGCCAAAGAATGCTTTAGTGATAGAGTTGTTAGATTCCTCAGTGACTCTACCTGAACAAAGACTTCCCCTGAGGTAAAAATTCTTGCTCAATTAAAGCACAAGAAATAAAAAAAGCAGTTTGATTAAGAATGCTCCAGGTGATAACATTTCTGTGACTGGCATTCCAGCAATAATATGATTGTCCTCCTGTTCTCATTTTCTCCCAGAACCCTGTAGAGAGACCAGATTGAATAACTAACCTAAAACAATAAGAACAATTATTTTTTAAAAGGTCATAACAGTTTGGTCCCTAAGATAACTGATTACTTTCTTTGCAGTGGATAACACAGAAAATTTAAGAAAGCCATTGCCCATAAATTTGTTGTTTCAACTTTGTTACCTTGTAATTTACAAATTTTAGGTATCCTAGTGAATTGCATCCTTTGTTTTTAGTTCTTGGTAATCCACTGCGCTTTCTATCTGGAATTAGAATCAAAATAGTTCACTCTGAACCAGAAGACACACAGACTCACACACACACATACACACGCACATGCACACAGATGCACACAACTCTACTATGTTTCTTTTTTGCTTATACATTTTCACTGGTTCTTTGTAATTCAAAATGCTGAGTTTGTCATAGAAGGAACTTTATAATCTGGTCTCTTTCTATTTTTGTAGTTTCAAGTTTAGCATCTCTGTCACTACATTCTTTGCACTTACCAAAGTAAATCTCTCATTTCATCATAAGACAAACCCACAAGACCAACTAGTTTAACTTTCAAGATGTAGTTCAAATGTATTTTGCTTTAGGTCACAGAGCTTCAGAAATATTTATTCTTTGCCCAACACTCCTAAAGTGCATGCATTTGACATTGATTATTCATAGTTGTAATTCACAACCAACTTTTAAGGTAAGGTTCGTCATTTCCATTTTAGAAGGAGAAGTCTGAGGCCCAAAACAAATAAGGATATATATTCTGCTAAAGATACCCTTGGAGTTTTAATTCATATCTAATGACACAAAGCCCAGATCAATCAATGCCGACCCGATTGCAATTTTATTACACGATGCTACTTTTCATGGTGGATGAGAGAGAGGAAGTGCCACAGGGCACTGAGAGTTCTCACTTGGAAGCGTGGTGGAACATCATTAATTGATAAGAAGACCATAGAAGAAATAAAAGTAGCTATCTTTTTATTCTGAAATGTTATCAGCAAGCTATAGCAGTATATTGATGGCTACATACAAAAAGAAATTGGCTACCTCAGTTTGACTGAGACTTTCACATTTCAAAAGTAGTAGCATTTATGTGGTAGCAGAAATGGTAAAAATGGGTGAAATTACCTGACTGCTGCTAGACAGAAGCCAATGTACAGAAGAAAGATTCACTCCCATTTCATGATGATTTCTAGTTGTCTGGAGAAATTTTTGCAGCATATCATTTTCAAAGTGAAAGTTAGATTTGATTAAATGACTACTATAAATTTAAAAACTATCAGTATATGAATATCAAATTTTATTGCCTAATATGTGAGAGAGGAGCTAATACTGGTCATAGAGTTCAGGAGTTCTTTACTAACGACGCCTATGAGAAGCTATATTAGAGTGCATCAGTTAATCTTTCTAACCCTCAGAGTAATAACAGTTATTGATAACAACAGCAATAATGTGCTCATAGGAGACCACTTGCTCCTTGCATTCTATGAGATTGTAAGGATTCAAGAAACGGTGCCATATAAGAGTTTTTTGCCTGATACCTACATTGCTCTAAAGTTTTTGATTTGGGACTCTGGTTTGTATTCTGTAGTTTATTAGAACAAAAATTGAGAAAACTGTGATAACAAAGATATTGAAATGTATTTGTTTAGGTACTTAAAAAGAAAATGCAATACTATAAAAATCAATTAGCCTGACCAGCCGGTGGCGCAGTGGATAGAACGTCGGACTGGGATACGGAAGACCCAGGTTCGAGACCCCAAGGTCTCCAGCTTGAGTACGGGCCCATCTGGCTTGAGCAGAAGCTCACCAGCTTGCATCCAAGGTCGCTGGCTCCAGCAAGGGGTGGCTCAGTCTGCTGAAGGCCTGCAGTCAAGGCACATGTGAGAAAGCAACCAATGAACAACTAAGGTGTCGCAATGGCAACGAAAAACTAATGATTGATGCTTCTCATCTCTCTCTGTTCCTGTCTGTTTGTCCCTATCTATCCCTCTCTCTGACTCTCTCTCTGTCCTTGTAAAAAAAAAAGAAAGAAAAGAAAAAAAATCAATTAAACTCAAACATCAAAGAAACTTCAAAGTTGCATGTGTAAGTAGATCAAAAGCCCCTAGCATAGAATTGGGCAGAAGATAGGTGATCAGAATGAGATCTTAAGAAATATTAACAGGTTTCCTTAAATAGCAAAAGGCTATTATTTCATTATATATTCCTTCATTAAGACTATCTTTGAAGGAATACACAGAGGTGTGTTCAGCAGAAATAGAGCTTGAATATATACACTCTTATGGTGCCTTAAATTCACACATCCTGACCCTTTATAAGCAACAAGACCTTAGGAGCCTGCACTCTCATTTGTTTCCCTGTGCTTTGCCGTGTACACCACTGCTGGTCACTGTGGGTTGTTCTGGCCACTGAATAAACAAACACTCCTGGGTCAGCCTCCATCAGCCAAGCACAGGAACCACAGAATCCTGCCTACCCACAATATGAACAAAGCCTATCTGGGTAATTTAATCCCAATATCTATGCTGCTTGATCACATAACGTATGAAAAAAATATATAATGTCATTTTATGAAGAAAGAAAAAGGTATGAATTTACAGCAAGGCAGAAAATTATATAATCAAATGTTTTATGTTGCTAAAGATATTTCATCAGCCATCCACATATGACCTTTGTTTTGTAGCATTCTGCCTTCCAAAATTTCAAGAGAAGCATTTCACCTAAATGTTGATGTCATGAAGCAAAGGTTTCTGTAAACACTAAGAAAAACACAGTAGGTTTTGTTAATTCAATCTTTTAGAGCATAACTGGTGCAGGCAAAGTTACTATTCAGAGAATGGTTAACATGCTGTTCAACTGTTGTTAGAGTTAGATTAACATTCTGGCCATTGAATGTTAAATATGGACCCACAATTTAGCTAAAATGCTTTCCCTTCCTAATTGAAGAATGAAGAAAGCACGATATCAAATAGCATTGGTTCCCTGCAAGAAATAGTACCAAAAATGTCCCATTCAGGACATGATGCAGACCTAAAAGAGACTCAGTGCAGCATTGAGAACCCTGCTGTCAACCTCATGAGCCCCACAAAATGATACAGTGACATGTGACACTTTACAGTGATTTTAAACACAATGGTGAAAAGGTTTTTAACCAGCATTTCTTTGCATGGTACCTCAGGTAAGTAAGGCCAGTGTTACTATTTTTATCATAATGTTAAAAAAGAAAAATGAGGCCCAGAGAGAATCAATAATTGATGAAAGATTCACAAGTTAGTACTGTAGTCAGGTCTAACATTAGAGTCTAACATTGTCCAATAGAACTTTCTGCAGTGATGGAAACATTCCATAAATCTGAGCCATCTGAGATCTGTGGCTACTGAGCCCCTTGAAATGTGATTGGTGCAACTAAGGAGCTGAATTTTTTATTTCTTTAAATTTAAATTTAAATAACCACATGTGGCCAGTAGCTATGATATTAAACAACACAGTACTGGTCAATCCCTCTTTGCTCTATCTTATAATCACCCTGATGATTTTGTTACCACTCTCTGGAGCTTAGTCTACTAGCAGTAATAGTTCTGATAGACTCACAGCCTAGTTGAGTGCATGATGGAGATGGCACTGAAGACTGGAGAATGGAGGAAGGTTACAATGGCAAAGGCTGAAGAATCAAAATTTAACAGGTTGAAGGAAAAGGACTCTTTAATCTACTATGTCTTCCAAGATAATACAATTATATGAAGGTACTTTCCCATTTACTAAGTTTCCAAAAAATTATGCGGAAAAATTTTATAATGATTTATATTAGGGCTTTCTAACAATTTAATTGTATAAAACCATAACCAGAATAAAAAGCCAACTGGCAGCTAATTTTGTATTATTTTTACATAGATATAAACTAAAGCTAAGATAACATTTAGTTACATAACCACAAGGGGTGCAACATTGTCTTTAAGAATAGAAAAGACCAAGACAACCATTTTAAATCTGCTCTATAAAGTATATTGAACAGTATAACTTATGTTCCATAGTTGTACACTGATCACTGCTTTGCTTAAATGTTAATACTGAAAAGTCTTATGCCAAATATTCTGATTTAACAATAACAGTTAATGAGTATTTATGTTTAATTATAGTATTTTGAAAATCAATAAATTTTGTATACCATGTACCTTAACTTTCAATAACTACAGTTATATATAATTATATATCTAAGTATAATATATATTATTATAAAATTAAGAAAAGTCTACATTTCCCCAGCATGTAAAATTAATTTGCCACATTTATTCCCCCGCACTCAACTTCATCATTAGCTTAAATGCCTGTACTTTTTAAATCAAATTTCTTCACATGTCACCTACACTCTAATCACACCTTTGTTTCTCTCCATGTAC
The DNA here is from genome assembly GCA_037038555.1 of Rhynchonycteris naso. Taxonomy (NCBI): domain Eukaryota; kingdom Metazoa; phylum Chordata; class Mammalia; order Chiroptera; family Emballonuridae; genus Rhynchonycteris; species Rhynchonycteris naso. The sequence goes on along the minus strand of CM072995.1, from coordinate 303,616,479 downwards.
CAAATTTACTCCAAACTTTCACTTTTCTACCATTATGTGTGGAGGTCTCTTAGAGTACTCTTCCCACCTGTCCTCCACCTACTAAGTCTTAAATTTTTCAGTCCCTAGAAGAGATGTCTTCCATTAGAGAAAGTCTTTGATTTTAGTAGACTTTATTACTGCCTCCTCAGTATTTTCTCAACTATTCTGACTTTAGCATTATGTTTTGCACAATAAATATATCTTTAAAACACTTGTGATTAGTCAGTCAAAAAAGCTCCTTGGAGGAAGGACCATTAGAATGCTTCCGAAGTGACTACTTATAACATAGGTTCTTAAAATACACAGTTAAAAGGACATTTTTAAAAAATCAAGATGTGAAAACAGCATTTGGTTTTCAGTTGTTTTTGTCTTACTGACTTGACCATCAGTTTCACAAAACAGCATTAGAAGGAAACTCATTCCTCTATTCAAGTATTCCTGATACTAATCATAAGAGAGAATGTGCAAGTGAGAGGCTTAGAGTAGCAGGTTGGCTCAAGATTCCCTCACCTTGATAATTTTGTCAGAATAAATAATCACCTAACACTTTGCCTTCACAACCTTTTCACGTAAAAACTAGAGTGTTCAGAGTACAACTTCATTAACAAGAATTTTTAAGTAAAGCAGTCAGAGAGTAAAATAAATCTAAATGATAAGTGACATTTCTCATAAGACTTATTCTAATTAAGGGAATTATTTTGCTTCCCAGTTATTCTTTTAAAAACATTTTACCATGATTTGATATGCATTTTATTCATTTATTCAACAAGTATTCATTAAGGACAGACTATATGCTAGGCACTCTGCGAGGCTAGAGATTGATTATAAATATTACATTGTCCTTGTTCTCAAGAATTCCCAGTCTGATAAGGGAGGCAGAATTATATAATAGTTAAAATCATAATTTTAGGTACACTGACTTCCATTTTTTCCTGGCTTGATTAACTAATAATTTAACTTTGGGGAATTCTCTTAGCCTCTCTTGAGCCTATTTCTTCATCTGTAAAATGGGGAACACTAAAAGAACATAATTACACACAGTACTCAGTACAACATTTGGAATCTAATAAATGCTCTGTAATTATTAGTAATAATAAGGCAATTCAAGGAGAACAGTTCTATAGAAATAATTTGCTATGCAAATATGAAAGGAAAAGACCTCATTCTGTCAGAGTGAGTTGGAGAAGGCTTCTCAGAGGGAGGAACTAAGACTTGAGAGATGAGTAGGAATTTTCCAGGTGGTATTGCTAAGAAAGAGATGGGTGTTTCAGATTAAGGATGCATGCTCAGATGAATATACCAAGAAGTGGAAGCAGCCAGTGCAGCTGGAGCAGAAGGCATACAGAGAGGCAAAGGAAGTATGGCAGAGGGATCCAAGAAACATTCCGAGGATGAGGGCTATGAATGGATTTCCATTTTATAAAGAGCAGTATGGCTACAGCTTATAAAGCACATTTTAGAGAGCTGAAGTTTTAAATGAGAAAACAAGATGGAGTTTGTTCCCACTATCCCAGGTCATAGATGAGCAAACTCTATAGTTAATTAGGAAACCCTTTGCTTTGTTCCTGTATATTAAGGAGGAGGTCAATTCTACAAAGTCTGAAGCATTGCTCAGGGATCTAGAAGATGTCTCATTGCAGCCAGGCATAAAGTAATGTTCATACCTCGCTGAGACTTTCTAGTAGTGTGGTCAGTCCATCACTTACAAAATTGATAATTAAAATTCAAGATTTTAAAAGAATCTCTGACCAACCTGAGAAGATTTTAAAGTATTATGAAAAAATTAGGAACTTGCATTCATTTGAGTTTCTGATAAATTTAATTACCCAATACATAAATAAAATGGTATTTAATAAAGGATTCACTGATAAAAATGACATCTGGATGAGGAAAGAAGCAAGCCATGCAGACTGTAAGAGTGAAGGACTTTTATAGGCAGAAGGAACTTTACTTTGTAAAGGACCAGAGACCTACCTGTGCTTGGAGTTTTGGGGGAAGTGCTAGTAGACCATTTGCCTAGAGTAAAATGTGGGAGTGGGTGGAATGAAGTCATGAGGTTAGAGAAGTAGTAGGGATCAATTTATGTAGGTCAGTTTACCTTTGATATGAGTGAGTTTGGAAACTACTGAAAGGTCACAAACAGAGTAAGAAATTGTCTAACAACCCTTTGAAGTAGGCATATCATAGGACTATTACTAAATAACTTGATTTTTATTTGCAAAGAGAGTAGATTTCATTAGCTATCATCACACACAAAAGTTAACTCTATGTGAGGAAATAAAATGCTAATTAGCTTGATTGTGGTAATCGTTTCACCATATATATATTTAAGTGACAGGAGGGGAAATAGACAGACTCCCACATGTACCCCAACCTGGATTCACCTGGCAACCCCTAGTTGAGCTATGACAAAGCTTTGGTTGATTTATGCTGGAAAACTTCATCATCTAATAGAGTTGGTTACATCTGATAACATGGGGCAAAATCAGCAGTTCAGGAGTTCAGCAGAATGAAAACATAGATCTGAAACTAAATGGATCTATGGGATTGTAGTCAGTATAAACAGTAAACTCAAAGTGAATTTAGGTAAAGTCACCTGTTATTTCTAATTTGATTGCTGTATGAAAAAAATAACCTAGATCTACCAAAGTGAGTCAACATATATTGGCATTTCCATGATTTGATAAAGATGCTGATAGTGAGATTAGGCCATATATACTAAAGGACACACAGCTAATAACTGGTAGAGTTTCAGTTAGACCCAACCTGTGTTAGACTTCAGGGCCTAAAGTAACTCTAAATTAAACCACTAACCCTTTGTGTATATATAGTTCAGGAGCCTCTGGATCTCTGCATGATAAAATTTCTAGCAGTAACCTAAATATATAAATCAAGTTAATCTGGGAGGCTTGACTGAAGACAGGTGGGGTAAAAAGAGAACATGAAACTTGGCAGCATACATGAATCCCCTGTTTTAGAACGTTGTTCTTAGCATCTAGACAGTCAGGGAAACAAATGGGGGCAATGAACTAGACCTCAGCAGTTCCCAGTGATTTACTTTTCTGTTTAAGTCAAAACAAGTCAGCAAGTTGTCCTCAGAGAAATGTTACAGCATTTAAAAAATATTTTGCTTATTTTAAGAATACTGGCAAATCCAAAGAGACACAGCAGCCAAGAATTGAGGCTGCCATTAGCAACTGTGCCAGGGTCAAAGTCACCGTCTGTCCTTGGGCCATTCATTCAACTGTTTTGAGACCTCATTTTCTTTCACAGTTACATGGCACTCTTGTGACTTATGTATTTTTACTTTGAGATTCCTAAGATAATTTGCTATTTAATCAGAAGTATGGGTAATATGTTATCCTTTCCTCTCTGTTAATTTAATCATTCTTTTCTTAACCTCCCAAACTCTAACATAATATTCTAAGACTCAATTGACTCTTCATGATCTTTTTGTTTTTTTCATTTCCTCATAAATCATAAATTTATCATCTAATCCTAAACATCTCCTTCACTTTAATGTTTATCCTTCCATGCATATGCCTTATCTACCCAGAGATTCTAGAAGGCAAAGAGCCAAAATTACATATATATTTCCATGTATAACCAAAGATAAGTCAAATGTTGTGTGGGAACAAAGGAGTTGGCTGAGTATTTGATGATGATAATTGTAATAGCAATTACTCTTAACAGAGCATATACTTTGTACCAATCTCATTATGTAATGCATTATTTTACCCTCACAAAAACTTGCAAGGTATTTATTATAATTTGATTTTAAAGTAAGGATATTAAGATGAGTAGAATTTAAGGAACTTGGGAAAATCAGGGGAAAAGTGGCAAAGTGTGATAAAAATCCAGGTTTTTCTATCTTCCAAATTGATGCAAAATGGCAGAAGTCTCAATGCAGATATAGTGGTATAGATTCCATTTACCATTCACTCCCCAATATAATTATGCATTCATTTATCCATCAATTTAATGATTAATCCAATTATACACCTTCCCTTCTCTCCATACACTCACCCATTTATACATTGATCTATTAATGTATCTACCCTTCAATCAATCTATGCATTCCTTCACTTAATCATTCAGTCATCTAACCATTCATGCACACCAATCGAGTCATCTAACCATTCATGCACACTAAACAATCTATTCATTGATATTCTCATTTATTCAATTATGTCCTAAATCATTTACTGATTTTCTCATTCAATTGTATGTTGAAGCCCTTACAAATCTTGTCATTGATTCACTTATTCATTCTTATTTCATCTACCTATTCATTTATTCATATATGCTTTTATCAATTAAAAATTCATTTATTAACACAGTGGTTCTTAACCTGGGTTCTATCGAACCCTAGGGGTTCGATGAGTCGGTCTCAGGGGTTCGGAGAAGCCTCTGCCGTGGAGGCCAGAATAAAGTAATACCATAATTTGTTGGGAGTTCATGCACTTTGTTGGTTTTGTTCTTTGAGCAAGGTGATGTTCATGCATGGCTCATTTTGTGCACCAGTAAAAAAAACATACCTATGTCTTGAATTTGGAAAAAAAATATCATATTTTATTTATCACTAAAGAAGGGTTTGGTGAATGCGCATATGAAACTGGTGGGTTTGGTACCTCAAAAAAGGTTAAGAACCACTGTATTAACATTATTAAGCTCCTTATTTATAGTATATCCTTGCTAGACATAGAATACTAAAATGAATAAGACATGCCCCAGACTATCTTAAATTCTGATTTAAAGAATCTTGGGTGAAACCAACTTTGCAATATGGAAAGTAGAAGTGGTTAATAAAAAGTTCTCAAAGTAAGTGATTCACAGATACAGTTTCAAAGAAAACAAGAGTTGACAAGTTGAAAGACAAGAAAGTCATTTCAGGCAATGGAAAATAGCAAAGCACATGTAAATTTGCATTAATTAACAGCATATATGTGACAGATTGTTGTTAATCCTTCCCTAATTTTACTATACCATTTCTCTGATGGTAATAAAATCATCAGTTAATAGGTAGGCAAATAGTTACCAATAATCAAATTTACATTTGCCAGCTTCTATTATAATTAGATATTACCATTTATATAAGTTTTGATCATTGAATATGAGCAGGAGTGATGCATACAACATTTTTATTATATTTTAAATGAAAAAATTATATCTTTTCTTATCACGCTTTTGGTTAGAATACCATTGCATCATAGAGTCATCTTTGACTACAGATACAGCAACCTACTAGAGATGGCAGAGTGACAGGATGGAAGAATGAAAGGCCTTGAGGGCTGTCCTTTTAAACATTCTCTAGCTTGAAATTTGACTTCCATTTTATTTAAGTCACTTTTCATTTATTAATTCAGATATTTTTATGGCATGTGACTTTATTTCTTTAAAATGGGATTTTTCTCTAACAAAATATAAAACGTGTCACCGTTTCTGAAGTAGTGGAGTGGGCTGTGAAGACACAGATAATACATTCTGAAAAGTCAATAGCTCTTATGTATGTTGTGACAAATATTTGTAAAAGTTTCCTCAATACTTAGAAAGAAGACCACTTCCTGAGTCTACATTCAAGAGGGAATGATTAGAAATATTCAGTATATTGGCATATATCACATTCTTCTTTAATATTTTAGTAAGGTCCCAGGCAAGAGAAATAACATTGGCTCAAGCTAAACAGTTTGCCCAGATTGAGGGCTATATAGATATGCTAAGTGAGGCATTCTCATCTGCAGCTTGCAATCTACATTGATAGAGATTCTGGTCATTTGTAGTGTTATGGATTAAAAAGGTAATTGAATTTTTGATCTTAAAATGAAACAATAATATTAGGAATCTTCAAAAAAGCACTTAAGCTGGAGAAAAAAAACATGGCACTAAACCTTTTTAATTGAAAAACATTAGCCAAACATTAGAGTCACTACAGTAGCAAAAATATAATCCAGAACACTCTCTTCTCATCCAAATCCACTGTGTCATATGACTTCATTATAACTCTCATTAATTTTGAGAGATGGTAGATAGGCAGCATTTAAAGAGAAATTTTTAAAAATCAAATTTTCCAGATTTAAAACTATAATACAATTCGTATTTTTCTCAGGGGTGTAGGAAGCCAGGATGTGCACCAATCCCCATATAACAAAATTAAACCAGGCAAACATCAAGGTCACAAATGCTGAACCCATCAAAGTGCTGTGGTCACAGGTCAGTTAATTAGCCCAACACCAACAAATGGAGATACACCTGCAAAGAGAAGTAAAACATAACACATTTCCAATATTATTGACAGACCCAAGAAACTCGGGACAACATGCAGAATTCACAAAATACCATATCTAGTCACATCATATTGAAGCAGCTGAGCACCAGAGACAAAAACAAATTTTTTCAAGGTAGCCAAAGAATAAATTTAAACTATATACAGCAGAATAAGAATAAAAATTATCATAGAGTCCTCTTCAGAAATTATATAAGCTGAAAGACAATAAAGAGACATCTTTAAAGTGCGAAAAAGAAGAAAAAATGAAAGAAAGAAAAAGCCTGAATATTTCTTTTAAAAATGTGTAGTTACACTGAGTAGTCAGAAAAAGAAGAAAAAATACATGGAGCAGATGGAATAAATACAAAATAGCTAGCAATTTGTAGATTTTAATCCGACCATATTAATAAAAACATTAAGTGTGAATATTCTAAACACACTAGTTAAAAAATAGATTTCATAAAAATCTATGGCATATAGTTATAAGCTATCTACTATTCACTTTAAACATAAAGCCTCTATATGGTAAAATAGGAAAAATAGAAAGAGATGTAGTAAACAAATACTAATCAAAGGAAAGCTGGAGTAGCAATATCAATATCAGAATAAGTAGAATTCAGAACAAGAAATATTATCAGGCATAAAATGTTACATAATGGGGTCATTTCTCCAAGAAACAAAAACATCTTAATTAGACATGCAATGAACAACTAGTCTCAAAATATGTAAATTAAAAACTGAATACAGAAGGGAGACCTAGACATATCTACAGCTGTGATTGGAGACATCTCAATAAATTAAAGAGCAAAGAGCAAAAAAATCAGACCCCAAAAACCTCAAATCTTGAAGAGTTATCAACTTGGACTAATTAACATATCATGGAACACTCTAACCCTAAACAGCAGAATATATATGGTTCTCAAGTACACACAGAACTTTCACCAAGATAATCGACATAGTGAGAAATTCAATAAACCTTAAATTTTACAAAAGTAAACACCATACAAAGTTTATTCTTGGCCCATAGTAGAATTTAACTGAAAATAAATAAATATATCTGAAAAATCTCAAATGTCTGAAAAGTAAGTAACAGATTTCTAAATAATGTAAAGGTCAGAGAGGAAGTCTCAAGAAAAAAGTATACTAAATAAATATATAAATAAGACATAAAAATGTGTAAGATGCAGCTAAATAATTTTTTTACAAGTTATACCATTAAATGCTTACTTTATAAAATAAGATCTTAAATTAATAAAGTAAGTTTCAATTTAAAAAAACTAGAAAAAGAAGAGACAATTAAACTCAAACCAAGTAGAAAGAAAGAAATAATAAAGTCATGAACATAAATCATTGAACCTAAAAAACAGAAAGGCAATAGAAATAAAGCAATTTAACCAAAAGCTGCATTATCTGAAGAAATATTAAAAATTGATAAAACTCTTGTTATAATAGCAACCAAACAGAAAAAAAGTCATAAATATTCACATCAGGAATAAAATAAGTGACATCATTATGTATCTTCACAGACATTACAAGTATAATAAGGGAAAACTGAGTAACTCACTGCTCATAAATTGACTAGTTAAATGGGAATATTACTGTGACTATTCTGTTCCTACTCCAGCATGGCATTTTCAGTATGTTTTGTGTCACTGGATCACAAAGAACCACAGCTCAACCTGACATAGGTAAATATTCGTAACCTAGAAATCATGGACTTCACAGCAGAAACGTGTAATGAGATTTTGAGGCTGTCTGTCTCGAATATGAGATGAGTATGCATACTGTGGTAGGTAATGCTAATAGTTGTCCTTTCATTTTCAGTGTCCTCTTCTCTCAAAAAAAAAGGTTCATGATTTTCACTTGTAACATTCAGAATAAAAAATAGATTTTCTACCATCTTTTAAAGCTAGCTGTGGCGACACCACTAGGGCAACAGAAGTGCAAAACTAACTTGTGGAATTCGATGTCATGTGCTCTATCAGGCATAGTTCATCTATTAAAACAGAAAGCAGCCTATGTGTGTCAATCAGAAAGTATTTCATAGAATGGATTTGCTACACAGTGACAGAAGATTTGAGAAGCTATACAAAGTTACAAACTAACCAAGCTTACTAAATAAGATATGCATCTAAATCGTATATATTTATATATAAAATATATATCATTATATCATATATAAATTTTATTCAAATATATATAATTATACCTTCCTATATACTATATAATATAGCATATTTATATATCATATATCTAATATAATATATATTATAATATAATTATATTATATATTATATATATTATATATTATTATATTATATATATTACATTATATATATTATATATATATTTACTGAACAGTCCTATATTTATTAAAGTTTAACAACAACACACCACCACTGCATTCACAGGAACAGTGGGATAACAGGGGGAGTTCAGAACCACAGCTCCTTCTGAAGGCTGGTTGAGAAGTGAGAGTGAGAACTGAGGTTTTGGGTCCTTGAGACATATGTTTGAGGATGGGGGCACAGAGCTTTGAACTAAAGCTGCTTTGGATGCCATTCAAGAGAGACAAAAGAGAGGGGAAATACTCTACCTGCCAAGGTCATCTACCAGTTTACAGAGCAGAACAGGGGCAAGTGAGGCATGCATCTTAAAGCATTAAATACATGACCAAGCCTGACCTGTGGTGGCGCAGTGGATAAAGTGTCGACCTGGAAACACTGAGGTCGCCAGTTCAAAACCCTGCACTGGTCTGGTCAAGGCACATATGGGAGTTGATGCTTCCAGCTCCTCCCCCCTTTCTCTCTTTCTCTCTCTCTCTCTCAGTCTGTGTCTCCTCTCTAAAAAAAATGAATAAAATAAAAATTAAAAAAAAAAAGTTTAAATACATGACCAAAAAATATATAAATGAAAGGGTTAGTTGATTTTACCTGTTTTTTGAGTTGCAGTTCAGATATGATGGGAAGTCATCTGTTGTGGTAAGGTAACAGGATAGAAAGAACCTGGGCCTGACAATTGAATGCAGGCTTTTACTTGAAAATGCTCAGCTCAGTCTTATATGAGAAAAAGGAATATACCCTATGTCTTATTAAAGTCATTGTTAGTTTTGAATATCTGACCCAATAGTTAGCCTACAGTAATACAGTATATTACAATTAGAATTGCATAGCTGTAATGGAGAATATGAGAGATGGTGTTATGTAAAAAAAAAAAGGCATGGAGTTGTTGGTAAAACAGCTGTGTCAGGGTTGCTCACTGGTTTACTGGCTGCAAGCACTTTGATAGTGCATGAGCACGTGACAGTGCCACGTGTGTATAGTCTGTGTAAGGCTATGGATGCTTGTACTCAGGGTGGGTGGCAGATTGTAGATTGTCTGCCTACCATTGTGAGGAGCCATTTTTGCTCTTTATTTGCCAGATAAGTGCTTTTCCCTGCCTGTTTGCTCATCCGCCATTGCAATAATCTATTAGATGGGAATGGGCCAATGCTTGCTATCTCCACAATTCTTCTACCATCAACCCAAATCCTATGTGGACCTGCCAGACCTTGGCCACTAGCATTACATCTGGCATAGTCATCAGGATGTGGAGCAGATTGCTATGGAGCCACAAACACCCTTGAAGGGTGGGGTAGAAGAGTGGTCATTCTCCAGTATATGGTTCCCCATGGCTGCCCTTTTGGGGGCCTTCAGCTGGATTCTTTTTTTTGCAGCCCTGAGAGAAAGACCAAGCATCAATGACAGCATGAACTGGAATGAGCTCTGGAGAAGGAGGCTGACTGGTTCAAGAGCTATAGCGTGAGATGCAGGCTAACCACCAATGGTGCCTGGAAATGAAATGGTTGCTGGAGAAGGAATTAATGGGTTTGTGAACTGCAGTTTGCCCTAGAAGCTGGATGTTGGCAGTGACAGTTGTTGGAGAAACAATTGCGGGTTCAAGAGCTCAAGTTCCAGTTTCAGACTAAGAGCTAGCAGCCACCGGAGCCGAAGTTGGCACTGAAGATGGAGCTGCATTTGTGCTGGTGGAGTGGCTCTGAGTCAGTGGGAACAGGTGTTTCCAACTCCTCTTCTGAGGAGGAGGTTCAGCCTGAAGCTACCATCTGCAGAATCAGAGCCCTGCTAGTGGTCACCCAAAAGGTAAAAACTCAGCAACCAAGAATGCCTCAGGGGCAGGCACAACCCCCTCCCTAGGTAGTGGAGCACTCTGTGGTCTGGCCATACACACAGGCAGAGCTGATGGAGTTGGTGGAACAATTCAGGCAGGAACCCACTGCAGCCTGGTTGCTGCAGTTGTGGGACACAGAGGTGTATGTTATCATGCTCTCCAGGACAGAGATGGAGAAATTGGCCACCATTACCACACACTCCTCCTTGAGGCAGCATCTTCAAAACTTCCATGACAATCTAGGAAACCATACCCTAAGAATGGGTGATGGCTGCCATTCATATGGTCTGGCAGAATGATGGAGACTTGCTGGGGGCAGTGAGTTGGTGGCAGTGCTATAGTGAGCTGCCCAAGGTCTTTCGGGTACTGGGTATAAAGAATGCTGCTTTCAACCCGAGGTCCCATGAGCCAGATGAGGAAGTGTTTATGGCAGGGATAAGGAAACTTATTCCCTGCAGCATCCCATCAACCCTTTTGGGTCACTAGTGGCTATCTTGAGCCCCTATGTGGGCAGCCATCAATGCAGTTACACAGATGGCAGCATACTTGGGGGAGCTGGAGACAGCATGGAATCATAAGGCTGTGTGGGCTGCTGCCCATGCTGCTCTCCCAAATAATAAGAGAAATGGGCCTGTAAAGGTTACCAGAACACAGATGTGAGTAGATTTGATTGTGGCTGGGGAAGATAGAGAGAAATTGGGTGGCAGGTCTAATAAAGTTTTGTTAGAGCTTTGGTGGCAGCTTGAGCTGGAACAGAGGTTCCAGCAGCTCAAAAAGCAGGGGAAGCAGATGGCCCCAGCAGCAGCCAAGAAAATGGCTGGTGTTTGGGTTGCATGGTTGCAGGATTACTTGATGGAGACAGCTGAGGGAGAGGAAGATCCCCAAGACCTTTTATCCCAGTTTGAAGAGAGAGAAGAGTGAGGGACCAATCCAACTGGGACAGGCGGGGGGCTGGAGGGCCCATAAGAAATTGACAATCGACTGGTCCACTTCCAATGTGCAGTAGAGGTTGGCATTAGAAGATAATAAGTACTTTTTTTTTTCATCAACTATAGCTGAGAGAAGTGTCAAGGTGGCATAGACCTTGAATGTGTTTGACTCCACCAGGCCCTGTGAGCTTGGATCTTTGAGGGATTTGGATGGGGCTTGTGGCAACGAACAGAAGACTATGGAAAGGTGTTGAGATCCATTAATTAATAGCTGTGAGGCTAGTTGCCTGTAATGGACTTTTACCTTGGTGGTTTGTACAGACAGCTGGGCTGATTATTGAATGGTGTAATGTACTCTTGGACTGTAACCAGAGGGGGCACTTGCTCTCTTGCTGGGTGGACAAACACCTTGTGGAGAGTACTATAAGAGACCTTTAAGGGGCGCTGTACCACCTGTGGAGGCCCTCCTGCACTGGGAAACTGTTCCCATCCAGTGTCAGAGACACACCAAGGACACTTTGTGGTTTCAATAGACATAGCCCTGGACTATATAGGCCCACCCACCTATCATGGAGTAGGGAGCTAGAGGTGGGCCTCCAGTAAACTCTCTGGGAAGAGTGCTCAGGGAGACATTGTGAAGTTGCATCTTTATAATTATTGTATAACTTGTGCTGTTGCTATAGACTTTGTTTATGTAAAGTACCTCACTCCTCAACAGGGACCATTGTGGATGATACCTGTTGCATAGATTGTGAAGTGAGCAATCCTAAAGGGGTGGAATGTTGGAAAACCAGTTGGGTTAGGCTTGCTCGCTGGTTTACTGGTTGCAAGTACTTTGCCTGGTTAGTGTGTGAGATGTGGCAGTGTCACGTGTATATAGTCTATGTAAGGCTATGGGTGCTTGTGCTCAGGGCAGATGGCGGATTGAGGATTGCCTGCCCACCACTGTGAGGGGCCATCTTTTCTGTTTATTTCCCTGAGAAGCAGTTTCCCCTGCCTGTTTTTCCTGTCTGCCATTTCAAGAATCTATTAAACATCAATGGCCCAGCACTTTCTGGCTCTGCAGTTTTCTCTACCATCTGCCCAAATCCAATGTGGATCTACCTGGCCTCAGTCACCGGCATTACAGGGGTTTAAAAGTAGGCATTTAACCTCAGCTTGAACACATCCAGTAGTGAACAACACCCCCCTTGACAGGCAAACCCATTTAATTGTTGGTCAGTCATCTCTCATTTTTGTTTTAATTACTTTCTGAGCCACAATCTGCCGCCTTCCCATTTGGTTCCAATTTTATATCAGTTTTTTAAATATTCATTACCTTTAATCAGTCAGCATCTGTACACACTCAATGTATGTATTTTAAGTTATAATTATGTAGGAATCAATTTTATTTCCCTCTTCTCAAGGTTCAAATCAATAATCATTAACTGGAATCATTTCAGTTTAAGCATCATTAAATTTACCAAATTAACTAATCAAATAGGTGGAACCAACATAACAAATAAGCAATTTCACAAACAGCTCTGTGCTAGCTGCAACCTGAATATTCATGAAAAGTGTAAAACCAATGTCAGACTGTAGCTCTCTGTTCAAAAGGAAGCTGGGCACATTATATTCATAACATTATTTCATTCTTACCTGAACGGCGGAAGATGCTATGTGATCCCCATTATATTCATGAAGAAACTAAAGTTTGTAGAAACAATTCACTCCTAGGAGTTTGCTTTCAAATCTTAATTTTTCCATCCACAGTGTGTTGAAATAAAAATGAAATCAACACTGCCATTTTAACAAAAGTAAAAACTGAGGTCTTGATCTGCTAAGCCATTCCTCCAAGACAGCACTGCTTGTCGCATTTTAAAGCCAAATAAATAACTGGGGATAATGTGTAACTGCTGCTTCTAGTTCTGTAGATCTGGGTGGAGCCTGAAGAGTTTACATTTCTGACATTTCTAACAAGCTCCCAGCTGATGCTTGTGTTGCTGGCTGGGGGTCATGTTCTGAGAAAGATAATTCAGTCACAGTCAAGATTTTACATTTGGTCCCAGACTAGCAGCACTGCTTGATCTGAGACTTTCTAAGAAATTCAGTCTTTTGGGCTTTACTTGAGACCGACTGAATTCTGGGCACAGGACCTGAAAATTCATGTTTTACCTATTCTTCAAGGTAATTCATGTTCACTGATCGCATATGGAATTAGTATCAGAATAAGAAATTGTGTCTTCTCTCTCTCCTGATCAGTATTCTTTCCTGTACACCATAGTGTTTCTCCTAAGGCTAGCATTAACTGCACTAAGCCATACTGGTCTGTAAATATTTCTTCCTGAACATGCCCATGTGATGTTTTTAAAATTATGTCAACAAATTCTTTGAAACTCCTCCTTTCGATAAACAGTGCTTAGATACCCTCAGCTTGAATATTGGCTGGGTTGACTGACTCATCTGCAATGAATAGAATTTGCCTGATCAGGTGGTGGCACAGTAGATAAAGCATTGACCTGGGATGCTGAAGTTGCTGGTTCAAAACCCAGAGGTTGCTCAGTTGAGCGCAGGCTCATCTGACTTGAGTGTAGGCTCACTGGCTTGAATGTGGGATTGCCAGCTTGAATGTGGGATCACATACATGACCCAATGGTTGCTGGCTTGAGCCAAAAGGTCACTGGCTAGAAGCCTAAGGTGGCTGGCTTGAGCAAGAAAATAATAAGCTCAGCTGGAGCTCCCCAGTCAAGGCACATGTGAGAAAGCAATTACAAAGAATCTACCAGAAGTGATGACCTGTTACTTTCATGATTAGGATATAAATAGGCCTCCATTTTGTGTACATTATGTCTCCCCAAAATCAGTTGAGTTATTGTGAAGACATTCAGATAGCCTGTGGAAAGGCCCATGCGGTTGATAGGAAACTTAAATCTCCACCCATCCCTGAAGACTTAAGTCCTGCCAACAAACACAATGAGAGAGCTTGGGAGAGTCTGCTCCCCTAGCCAAGCCTGCATATGAGACTCATGAGAGACCCTTAGGCCAGAGGCACCCAGCCAAGCTGCTTCCAGATTTCTAACTAGAGAAACTGTAAGATAACAAATTGTTCTTTTAAATGGATAAGATCTGGGTTATTTGTTACACAGCAATAGAAAACTAATACAGTTTCTTAGCAATTGATTTTCTATGCAGGGATCAGGATATCTCTTAAAACTTTCTGTATTTTTACTGTTTCTTGAAGAAGCAATCTACAGGATTCCCCCCCTCCATCTGCTTTTATTCTTCACTTTTTATGTCAAGTGCCTCAAAAAAAGAAAACATTACTGTATTTTTCAAGTAACTTAATGTCTGGAAATGACACTATTAAACTTGACATGATATAGAGATTCAAGAAATGCTGTGACTTATCAAATCACAGAGTAAATTAATCACTATTTCAAAAATTATTTAGGCCAGCCCAGTCCCAAATAGTACATTCACTACTCAATAAATATGCAAATCTTTTCAAGACTTAAGAGATGGGATTTCACCAGTTAAACATCATGAAATAGGTAATACACGTATTTAATTAATTCAGAATGCTAGAGCTGTAAATTTAATATTTAAATGGAATATATACTCTCTAATTCTACATCTTCAGAACTTCTCTGTGTATCAATTTCAGGAACCTAAATAAAAGCAATGGGCTGTGATGAACTCCACAGCCCCAGGCAGCTCTAACATACTTTTTGTTTCTAGTGAAATAGACCTTTGATATACACGGTGAAAAATGATTGCAATAACATCTCAATCTTACCCCTACTTAGTCCCCTAAAAGTGTATTTTGAACCTCTTATTTCTGAGTAATCAGCCAAATAAGCTTATAAGCCTTTTTTCCAATACTATCATCAAAGCAGAGCCACTCATTATGCAAAACACCCTGCAAAAGTGAAACAACTCTGATACATTAACACACGGATGGCACTGAATACATTACCAGGATAACTCAGCATATTGCCAAGGTATTGAGAGAACTGGATTCTGAGCCACCCACCTTGACTTCCTGGTGTCTAACAAGCAACAGTCATAGAGAACAGTTAAGCTGGGCTAAGAAGGAATGAAACTGTTGGCAAGATCGTGCTGTTTTGCTCCTTTGAAGGTGAAAGGGAATTTTTGGGTTATCTTATTTTCTACTTTATTTTTGGCAGAGGATCATTCAGATTCTGCATCAATACTCTGTGTTAATCATTAAAGGTATCTCATTTCATGTTAATCATCTTTACCCCTCAAAGATCCTAATAGGTTACATCTAAATACTTCTCTCCAGTCCTCACAACTGGGTAAAAACAAAAGATGACCACAGATTGAGTTAAAGATAATAAAAGGACATTGTCTAGCATGGGGCTTTTGCTATGATAGTCTGGAGAACTGTGCAGAAAGAGCTAGGAGACAGGCCAGCTAAGAAATATAGTTTTAACAAAGATCCCAAATGTGAGCCTTCAGGGAGTCATATCAGAAAAGGCACCAAATCCTGAAGGGTCTGGCTCATTGTAGATCTAGTGTGTTGACAAGGTCTAGTCCCATGAAGTAAGGGAGTTAGTAACAGTGCTGAAGGGAAAGTTAAACAAAGATCCTAACTCATAAGTATTTGCATTCCTTTGCTTTTATATGTATTACTTGAAGAAACTATGGCTATAGATAATATTAGAAAAATGCTCAGACACCTGCTAAAGCAGGAACAGATTACAAGTTTACTCTGATGATTCATCTCTTTGAAGAATAAATTGAGTCAATGCTATTGGGCTCAAGGGCATTAAACTCATCAAATAAAATCCAGCAGTTTTCCTAAAATTGTTTCTGTGTTTTACAAGATGCAGAGTCATAGTCACTGCCTACAGTATGCGTTCTCTCTGTTGTTCCAATGATAAATGCACCCATGTTTTAAAATAACTCTTATGTAAACTTCACAGTATTAGGTTATTGTTTTGTTAGCTGAGATTTTGAAATGATGTAAGATGTTTACCAGGAATTCAAAGAGAATATCTTTTAACATTAGAGATGAAATAGGTATTGCTGTATAAAGTTTACATTTTGATCATTTACTGTTTTCTCTCATTATCTTAATATGATCAAATAATGTAAATAATTTAATTTTATACATGTATAGGAAATGTGTGAATGTGTAAGTAATATAAATATTGTGTATAAAATTCCAAGAGAGAAAGTAACATAAAGTAGGGCCAACACTTCAATATTTATCTCTCTCAACCTTCTCTTATATTTTTGACAGACATCTTGTATCTGTTATCATGCTTCTAGTAATGAGAAACTCAGTGCTTTATAAAATAGTTTATCTTAATTCCCCAAATCTCTCACATCTTAAACTGAAGTTAATTTACTGATAATTTGGGAATCTCTCTAGCAGCTCTGTAGATACTCTTATTATATCCTCTAGTAAAAATTTTAAACCAAATATATGTAGTTTTCTTACCCTTACTTTAGTGTCATTGTATTGAAATCTATCTAGTCACTACTCTTTGAGACATTTAACAGCGTGTTTGGTTCCTCTTGAATGAGAACCCGTGAACCCAAAATGGTATACAATTCTGTGGGGGTGGGCTGCTCAGTGTAAAAAATAATAAGAATAATAAAAATAATTATCCCCGTATATGTACTGTCTCCCATTTACCTAGCCCTAAGGTAGACAGATACTTTACAGAATACATTTATTAGCATTCCCAGAACCTCCAGTGGTTATCTTAAAAATAATACCATATTATTTATTAAGGCTTAATTTGCAGTCAATTAAAAAGCCTTTGTGATTTTTTTAAATGAGGGCTTTTATAAAGCCACAGGTATCTCATTATATTTATATTCAAAGATAGTATCTTAATCTAAAATGAAAATTTGTATTTATGAAATGTCATCTCATTAGACACAGCACAACGTAACAGAAACATCTTGAGTTTGGTGTGAGATAGACCTTACATATGTGCCTCAAATACTTCGTATGTAAAATTGGGATGAATGTTTGACATATAATAAGGCTTGGCAAATAATATATTATACTTTTATTTATTTTTTTGCTATTATTATGTCTAATATTTTTAACTGACAAATCTTGAAGATTTAAATATAATCAAATTTCATAAGTATTCTATTTCTGCCAATATCCAGATAAATAATGTAAATGTCTAGTAGGATGTGGCTGAGATCCGAGTTCATGGTACACTACTAGATTAAAATTTTAGGTTGTCCTAGATTACTTAATCTAAAGTAATGTCACATATATTAATTTTTGGTAAAACCCAGGACAACTATTTTACAAGTACTCAATAAGGAGATACTAAAACAATTTTATAAACAAAGAAAATGAGGCATAAGAAGAAAAGCAATTATGATTTTGAATACAGATTCTGAACTTCTAATCACTACAGATTCTACATATTTCTTATCATTAGCAAAAAAGTCATGAATCTACCTGAATCTTCTACCTCACATCTTGGCATCTTAGATATGAGAGTATTATAAGAAATCTTGTTAAATGTCTTGTCAAAATCCAGATATATTGTGCCTACAGATCCTTGTAATATTGTTTTTCTAAACTTTCCATTAAAAATAATATATTTATTTAGATTTTATTATTCTTTTTTGTTTCTTTTTTAGACTTCTCAAAATGTCTTGAGTAACAAGCTCTAAATGCTTATTAAAATATACCTCAGATTTCTGAGTATTGTGAATATACTATTCCTCTCCTTCCTTGAACTCTATTTTTTTTAAATAGGAACTTGGTAGACCAAATCTTATTTTCCAAAGATTTTGTGTCTTTATCTAATAAAGGGAGATAAAAAAAATCTAACACATTGGGTCGTTGTAAGAAATATATTTAAAAATCTAAGCACTGAACATGGGGCTTGGCAAAAACAAAACAATAATGGCTGTTATTATGTAAATTTCACCCACAATAGATTTGTGAGGAAGTAGAGGAGGCTGTTTTTCAACATTGGGTCCTTTGTGATTAGTAGCACCCTATTATACATAGAAGCAACATTCAATAATTGTTTGCTGAATTAAGCATCCAGAATAAGTTTTTATATTGCAGCAGTGCAATTTAGAAGTAAATTCAAAACATAAGATAATTTTTTTTCAGAGATAAAAATGGAAGTTCTTTTAGATTGCTGGTGAAGACTTATTCCCACTAATGTTTTCCTAGAAATACAATAAAAATACTTAGGTATGCTGATTTTTCTCTAGGCTTAGCATATTTCCCTTAAATAATCCTGCTTAGAGAAAAAGAAAATGAATAATTTTATCTCTAGTATACTAGTCAATATTTGGGCAGAAATTTAAAGTTTGTTCTAACTTTTTTCTTTTTTCTTTTTTAGCATGAGATAGAGTGAGAGAGGTATAAACAGAGACAGACAGTGATAAGAAGCATCAACTCATTGTTACAGCACTTTAGTTGTTCATTGATTGCTTTGTTATATGTGCCTTGACGGAGGAAGGGGAGCTTCAGGTGAGCCAAAGACCCCTTGTTCAAGCCAGCAACCTTGGGCTGAAGCCAGCAACCTTTGGGCTCAAACCAGTGTCCATGGGATCGAGATTCTACACGCAAGCCAGTGAGCCTATGCTCTAGCTGGTGAGCCTGTGCTCAAGCTGGATGAGCCTGTGCTTAAGCCAGTGACCTTGGATTTTCAAACCTGGATCCTCAGCATCCCAGGCAGACATTCTATCCATTGTGCCACCGCCTGGTCAGAGATTTTTTTAAAACTTTCTTTTTTTTTAGATTTTATTTATTCATTTAGGAGAGAGGAGAGAGAGAGGGAGAGAAGGGGAAAAGGAGCAGAAAGCATCAACTCCAATATGTGCCTATACCAGGCAAGCCTGTGGTTCTGAACTGGTGACCTCAGTGTTCCAGTGTTCTACATCCTTAAAGATTGAAAGAAATACTATATCTGGTGTGCAAAAAATAAGATTACAGCAAAACTGTTTAAAATAATAAATTCATTTAAAAATACTAAAGAAGATCCTTTATCTAAATGAAAAAATTTATCCAATTCTAAATGAACTAGAGAAATTTATCCTAGATGATTTTGACTTAGGATATCTTTAAAATCTGATAAGTAATCATAACAAAAGTCTTTTTAAAAAATGGCTCAATTTTTAAAAACTTAAATTCCACTTGTAGGGTCGGTGGGCAATGGGGGAAGGTCACATGAGGAACCAGACCCAGGAACTTTGGCTAGAACCACCCACATCCATGCAGCCAAAAGAAACTTCCCAGGAAGGCTTGGGAAAAGAGTGACCGTCTGTCAGCCAATGAAATTTCACCATGTCTTATTAGCTCAACCACCCTAGATGATACTTTAAATATTCCCCATGTGGTTTTGTCCATGTGATTTCTCTGGTCTCTGTCCCCAGGACCAGAGAATATCGTCTGGGAAGTACTGTACTAAATAAAGTTTTTACTATATTCCACACTTGGTGGCTATGCCCTTCCTTCTTCTGGGGAAAAATACCTTACATTTGGTGCCAAAACCCGGGAGGGGTTGAAGTCCTCAAGGACCGCTCCTCTCCCCTTCCCCTCAGAAAAAGAACCAGAACCTCTGACTTTCCACCCACTTCGGCGCACAGTGTAGTAAGTTCCCCACCTCTGGCCTCCCCTCAGTTCTTTCTGCTGAGACTCTCTGTCCAAAACTGCAGCTGCGTCAGGGACCTCTTTTCCATTCTGAGTGCATGTGTGCCTGTGGAGATGTCCTCGTCACATCCACTTTACCTAACCATCAGGTGGCCAGAGACTGAGTTGCGGAACACCAATTCTCATCTCTGACCACTCCAAGAACTGAGGGTAGCCATAGAGGCACAGGAATCTAAACCTAATCCAAAAACACTCCTGGAATTTACTTATCTGAAATCTCTCCCTCCCTAAACAAGAAGAAACTGATCTTCTCTGCTGTGGCCAGGCCACAGAACCCATTGGATAATCGAACCAGGTGACCTCCTGAAGGGACTTTCGGTTTTAACATTCTCACCAATTTAACTATTGCCAAGGAACTGGGAACTGGTTGGAGATTCCTTATATTCAGGGCTTCTAGTATTTGCGCTCCTGTCCTAATCTCTGTGCCACCCGCTAAACAGCACAGGCTCTTTTTGGCCAGATAAACCTCAACTAAACCCTCCACTCCTAATCTTTTCTCCTTTGCCCGACCCCCAACTCTCTCCCCCTCCTGCCTGATCCCAGGGGGCGCCCCTCGCTCGGGATCCCTCTCTGGTCCCTCTGAGGACCTCTTTTGCTCGGGTCTCTTCCCTCCAGGAGCCCCCTGCCCTCCCTTTTCAGAATCCTGTTTCTCATTTACCTGCAAATACCATCTCTCTTTCTCCTCCCCTGCTGTCCACGGGTCCCTCCCTTCTCCACTGTGTTTTTAAGCCTCTCCTCTATAAGGTCATTATCTTCTGGGCCATTGGCTCTCAAGCAGGTTTTCAAGAATCCTGAACCCATGGCCCAACCCGGTCTTCTTGCAGGAAGGTCTGGCCTTGTCCTGCTTCTGGCTCCAGCATTTCCAGCTGGATCTGGGTGCTGGGCTCCCCAGGAGCCCCCCTCCTCTTATTCTACAGCCCTAAACCCCTATCTGGGACCTATGAACATGGCATTTAAAGTATTTAATGGTTGCGACTAGCAGGAAAAGGCCAAGGCTGTTCATCAGGCCTGCATGCAGCAGAAGGTAACACTCCAAACGCAGCCCCTTGTGGCAGCCCTGAGGCCAGTAGAGCAACAGGGGCAAGGCACAGGAGGTACCTGACCCAAGTTTGGGCCACAAGGAGAAATCCAACCAGGAGCTTGCTTTAAATGTGGCAATCAGGGTCACTGGTCATGGCAGGGCCCCTGCCCGCGGCTGCCCACTGAGCCCTGCCCCAACAGCAAGCAGCCTGGTCACTGCTGGAGCGATTGTTCTTTTGGGCAACAGGCTTTTCCTCAGTGCCTCTAGTGGAGGACAAGACACCCAAATGAGAGGACAAGCCAGCCAGGCGGGCCCACTGCTCGAACTTCTCGACCTCATGGATGACTGATGTGACCTGGACTTGAGGACTCCCACATCACCCTCACCAAACCCAGGGTAATGCTTCTACTAACGGGTAAGTCCATTGCATTTCTTGTGAACACGGGGGCTACCTTCTCTGTTTTGCCATCACACTCTGGACCTCTAGCTCCCTCACAGGTCTCGGTTATGGAAGTGGATGGGACTCCTTCCTTTCCCCTTTGTACGCCACTCCTGACATGCAGTTTTGCCTCAAGCTTGCCCTTATGTAGGACCGCTGGCAGTTGGAACCACTGGGTTCTACCCATCTCCAGCTCATAATGGACCCTGAAAATCCTCCTATTGCTCCTCTTTTTTTCTTTTTTTTTTTAATCCTTACAGGACCACATCTGAGAAGTTCCTTAAGTCTCGGTCAAACAAATGTCCCTCACGACTACCCTCAAAGCCACCACCTTCCAATCTCCCCTCCCCATGATGCCCTTACCAGCAGGAAGTAGCCAGACGAATAGTGGCACCCCTATTTAACACAAAAGGTCGGAATGTAAGGTCGGTGGGCATTGGGAAAGGTCATATGAGGAACCAGACCCGGGAACTTTGGCTAGAACTACCCACACCCATGCATGCCAAAAGAAACTTCCCAGTAGTCCTTGGGAAAAGAGCGACCATCTGTCAGCCAATAAAATATTGCCTCGTTATATTAGTTCGACCACCCTAAACAAGCCTTTAAATATTCCCCACGTGGTTTCTTCCATGCAATTTCTCTGGTCTCTGTCCCTGGGACCAGAGAATATCATCCGGGAAGTGCTATATATACTAAATAAAACTTTAGCTATTCCACACTTGGTGGCTACAGCCTTCCTTCTTCCTCGGTGGGGAAAAACACCACTCAGAATGCATTAAATTTCATGGTACTTACATACTTGCTATCAGATATTAATGAAATGAAGTGGTGAAACTTACTCTGAGAAAATGACGCAAGCAGGTAAGAAGCACACTTTCTTCAGTTAAAAGATTGAAATTTTAATTCAAGTTACCATATATGTGACCTCCAGTATTGAAAGAAAGATCATTTGCTGTGGAGGAAAATCTTGTCTAGGAAGACAGAATCAATATGTATAGAATTCCCTAGAAATTCTCAGGCTTTATATTGGCAATTGAAAGGAATATTATTTGACTTTAAAACATTGTGGTAAAAATAGGTAGAATTACTTTCCCTTGCACACCAACATAATCCCATTGCCAAGGCATTAGATCTCATACAAATCTTGCACAGAAAATTTCATTTCCCCTGACATTTATCATGTCTGTTTATAGGTCCGTAGGCATGTCACCTGCTTTATTTGACACTATATAGAAAAATCTGCATGTTTTCATTTGTAGTACTTAAGTTTTCCTTTCACTTGTAGCAAATCAATCTTCCTCACAAGTAGCCTGCTCTGAAAGATTGATCTAAAATGTTGACTTTACAGGAGCTGAGCAGGGCTTTGTGGATATTACTCATTCATAGGGTCGACAGGAGTAGGAGAAGACTAAACAGCATATAACACATTCAAAATGTTGATGTGGGAGAAAAAAAAGACAGCAGCTAATGTTTTGAGTGTCTGGTATTGAGGCAGGACAGTAAGAAGCTAGGAAAATTACTTGGCAAGTGGAAGGGGAAAATGAAAACAGACAGTTGAACAAACTGATCGAGCAATTTACAGCCAGGTAATAAATTGCAAGCTCATCTTCCCCAACCAAGGACATTTAGGAACAAATGGTTTCCACATTCCAGACTGTTCAGGGGCAGACCTGCCTCAGTTCCAGCTCCTCTTCAGAGACATTCTTTGAAGGTGAAACTGACCAGAAAATGACCCTAACCACTCTATACACTGATTTTGCATAATCAAATATTGAAAGGCACACCTGAAAAGTTGGTGAATATTCTATTGAGATTTTGCCCAGAGACCTCTCTAAAATTCTCACCTTTATTATATTGACAATAAAACCATCAAGATATGGTACTTCTGCTCTTTTTCTCAAACTCTAAATGTCCTAAAGAGTTTTGTAACCAGGAGAGCTGTAGCAGCGGCAGCTTACCTGAGCTAACCCCCTGAGCCTGTCTCCAAGGCTTCCTTTTCTCTTTTCAGTGAGCACAAGCA
This sequence comes from Rhynchonycteris naso, assembly GCA_037038555.1. NCBI lineage: Eukaryota > Metazoa > Chordata > Mammalia > Chiroptera > Emballonuridae > Rhynchonycteris > Rhynchonycteris naso. Next base: position 303,592,961 of record CM072995.1, on the reverse strand, counting down.
TCCCTGCCTTGGTGCACTTTTGTCACTGTGACTTTTACTTTTCACTGAGCCTACACAGCCCTGCATGGCCCATTTCTTTTCCATAACATTTCTAGAGGGCCAAAGCAGATCCCGCCTAGTTTCTTTCCTGTTGCTTCTTCTATTCGAAGCCCTTCCTTGTTTCACTGTCCCTAGCTTTAATAAATGCATTCTCAAAATCTCATGGACTCATGTTGTGAAATCTTTCCTGCATAAAGAGCCCACACACTACATGCCAGCCCACCACAGACTAGCTCCAGGCCCTGTGCCTTTCCGGTGTCAGTATGCTACAGTTACTAAACAAAAAGCTTTATATTTTTTATGTTGTATAATCCTCACATTCTCTATTAGGAATGTATAATCTTCACTTTAATGATGAGGAAACTGAGGCTCAGAGAGGGTAAACAACTTCTCAAAAGATACCAATCCAGTGAATAGAAGAACTGAGATTCGATGCACAATTGCTAATTTCAATTTCCATGCTTTTAAGATTGCAAACTCTCTCCTGTGTTAGTGAAGACATAACCACAGTAGGGTGTCATCAAGGTCCTTCATTTACCTCCCGTCCTCTAACACAGTCTCAGTGCTCATAAAAATCCTTTTCACATAGATCCAGAATTCATTTTCTCGTTGAATAATGCAGTTTTCTCTTTGATGCTGCTAGAAACTCTTAAATAATCCCAACCCCATGAATGGGGGCAGGAGTCCCAAGAAGGTGAGAGAAAGGTAAGAGCCCTGGAGTTTAGAGTTGAATGCTGAGCTGACCCTGACAGCACCAATCTTTCACAGCAACAGAAGCCTCTCCAGTAACTCAGGGTCCAGCCTGTCTTACCACCATACTTCATAGAACCTGGAGGGTTTAAATTCCAAAAAGTAAACAAGATAATGTTTGAGATACTAGCACCAACCATTTACTGGAATAATGAGCTAAACTTTGTTCTCTAACCTAAATATAAGTACAGATATCAAGTATAAATATTCTGTGAGACTGGTATATATTTTAAAATCACTTGAAAAAAGTAATAATACTTGCCAGAAGAATTTACTTGGGTCTGCATTCTTTTTTATGCATGTCCTATTATTGCTGGTCATCTTCTGAGGGCCCTATGCCATTTGTACTGTCTCAGTGCGTTGCCTAAGATTGGCAGAAAAACCTTCAATTTTATGCCAGGTTCCCTTTTAGCCCCTCTGCTTAATACCCTGGTTCTGCCTTTCTCTGTGCTCAGGTCTGGTGCTTCTATGTATTTCTGTCTGTTACTGTCCTGTATGGCAGTAGAAAGGAGTACTTTAAACTCCTTTACATGGAAGTATAAGCTTTTTATCACTTTCTAATAGGGTTTTGTACTGAACTCAATGGACAACTGAGCAGACACATGGAGGCCTGTAACACACGTGAACATATTTTCTAATGCTGCCGTCATTCGGTTGTAGTCCTTTCTAATTATCAGCCTCTTCCTATGGAGCCCACATTGGCCTAACCATGGCAAGGAACTCAGAAATCAAAGACATCTTGTTGTCTGGGTCATGCAGTCATTGAAGAGCTGTGAGCTTTTAAATGTTGGGTAAAGAGAACTGGGAGATTCTGGAGATAAGATCACAGTGAGGTGAACAGAGATGCTCTTCATGTTCAAACCTATTTTCTCCACTGATGAAAAACTTCAGTACACATTTTAATAATTACCTCCTACTTTTATATTTAAAAAAATAATTGAAAATATTAGTGACAAGTATAATATCTTAATTACTCATTCTTAATTGATATAGTTAAAAATAATTTAAATTTAGCTAAATGTTCTGATTGATTAACAAGACATAAACTGTATTTAGCCAATTTTTTAAATGTAATAAGAGGAACCTTACTGACTTTGATTTCTGAGTATTGAGCCGGTCAGAAAAGTCCTGACATACTTCAATGACACCTGATATTGGTGAAAAGTGATCTAAAAAAAAATCCCTACAGAATTATGTTGATAAAATAAAAGGTTTCTTGCCTTTCCTAGTAATTTTTACATTATAAAGATAATATGACTAAAAGTTTGTTAATAGTACTGTACCATGTTCTTTTATTATTGGACAAATGTAAGATGTTAATATTAGAAGGAAAGGGGTTATTAGACTATACAAAAACTGTATGGACTATCTTCGCAACTTTTCTTTAAGGGTAAAATGAAAAAGTTATTTTTTAAAAATCTGTGAGTAGGAACTACTCCTATCCCATACTTTTACTCAAAGATTATGCTTTCTATCTAGGCAGACAAGGTACTCTGATCTAGCCCCTTGCCTTTCAACTTGACCTCCTCTCAGGACCCACTGTCCTTGAAAGCAGGTGTTCATTTTATGCCATTCACTTTGTTAACAGTCAATATATGTCATCTCATAAAATTTTATGTGGACCTTATTAGCTGCATTTTACAGATGAGGATACCAAGGCTCAAAGAGCTTAGGTAAACTCACCCAATGCGTCATATATTCCACCTAGCATCAAGGTATGCAAGTTTATTTGACTCTAAATCCTGTACTCAAACTATCCCTCTTGAAATAATAATAAACCAATATACCTTAAATTTTTGAATTTTTAAATGGCATGTATTTCAAATGAAAGGTTATTCTAGCTAACAGCATTTCTTCTTATTTATTTATTTATTTATGTATTACAATTTATAGATACAACACTGGAATGAATTATCAACAGATTGCTATCCAAACTATGAATCTAGGAGAGACAAGCATTTGTTCTGAACGATTTTGACATTTATTATTCTCAAACAGTATGCAGAATCAAATACTTTTTTAAGCCACTGTCCGACCATGTACACATCAGATTTTTATTTTAAGATTATAGAATTTAAAGTGGTAACTGGAACACATTTAAGTGCAATAAGCAATGAACTTGAGTTCAAACCTAAACTTTGCCCTTAATTTGGTAGGCAGTTTATCCTCTCTAGGCCTTACTTTCTTCATCTGTGGAAGTAGGATAGTTTCTTATCTCACAGATGGATATGAAGGTTAAATGAGATCAAGCAAGTGAAGTGCTGTGGGAAGACTGGCATCAAGAAGGACAAATGAAGTTTGAACCTGAGCTAGATCCTGATATTGATCAGCAATGTTAGTTTTTTCTTCTTTTTGCACTTTTACAATGCAAGATATATAGCATTTTTTCTAAAATTTACCGTGATGCATTGATCCAAAGTGTAAAATATTTGGGGGGAAAGCAAAGTGTCATTTCTAAATCTTGGTGTTAGTGTTGGGTATCCAATATTTTTCAAGTCAAGTGAATTTAAATTTTTGTTTTAATCAAAGCTGAGGGAGGATTTATCAGGTGGTCAACTACTAGCCACTAAAATTACTTTCTTATGTTCATCATGTGATTTTTGGCAAATAATCTTGGAAGGATTTCAAACACTTTATTGTCATTGGATTAACAGAAGTTCTTCTAGCCCAGCTCTTTATTTATGTAAACAGTATTTCATAGCCCTAACATTTATAAAATTAAAAAAAAAATAAGAAAAAGGTGATACGTAAATCATTTGCTAATGTCTCATTTCTGACACTTAAATATATTTAGCTATGGGTTCATTGGTAATTAGGGAAAAGAAGCCTTACCCATCTTATAAAAGGTAAGCATTTTGTATGGCCAGTAGTTGCTGCCATCATCATGGCCATTCACATGCAGGTTCCCATTAGATTCGGGCAGATGGTAAAGAAACAGTGGAGCCAAAAAATGGTGGGTCATTCCTTTATTCTAGCCTCACACTGGCCAGCAAGTAAACACACATAAGGCTACAAAACCCTGACACATTCTCCGGTTCCACAACCAGGAGAATCTTCTCCGGTTTTTCCTAGAATCAATGGCCGCCACCAGTCTCAGTCACCTCTGGTTCCCCATCTGCACACCTTCTCCCTTCTCCTTTCTGCATAAACTGACTTCTCCTTCAGCACCCTGCCATCTTGGCTTCCTTTTTCCTCTCCTTTTTCTTCTCATTTTCTTTTTAAAAACTTTTGGCCTAAAATTCCTCCTCCAGCAAACATTAGCATAACAATGACCCTTCCCAAGCAGGAAGGTAATCTGCAATTTGCAATCAACTGCCCTGCTCTGAGGGCAAGCACACACGTGGCTGCCCAGTGCAATTTATTTTTTAATTTTTTTTAACAAGGACAGAGAGAGAGAGACAGAGAGAGGGACAGATAGGGACAGACAGATAGGAACAGAGAGAGATGAGAAGCATCAATTATTAGTTTTTCGTTGCCGTTGCGGCACCATAGTTGTTCATTGATTGCTTTCTCACATGTGCCTTGACCATGGGCCTTCAGCAGACCGAGCAACCCCTTGCTGGAGCCAGTGACCTTGTGTCCAAGCTGGTGAGCTTTGCTCAAGCCAAATGGGCCCGTGCTCAAGCTGGCGACCTCGGGGTCTTGAACCTGGGTCTTCCACATCCCAGTCCGACGCTCTATCCACTGCATCACCACCTGGTCAGGCGCTGCCCAGTGCCATTTCTAACAAAAAAAGTGAGCAAACTCAAAAAATACAAATTTTACTAACTCATTTGCTCAACAAATTTTTAATAAATTATTTTTATATATAATAATTAAATTTTATAATATATTTATTACAGTCTCAAAATATTTAATACTAAGATATTTATGTAAAAATTCAACTCAGGATAATATTTTAATCATGGAAAGAAATACACACAATATAATGCATTTTTTTATTATAGAGACATACAATAGATAAAAATAAAAATATGTCATATTAAGATAAAATTTTGTGAAGCATATAGAGTGGAAATACAAATTCAAGAGAAACTAGGCACAATGATAACTTATAGATAATAATAAAAACTCATGCTTTCATTTTTAAATGACTCAATGCTAAGTATCAAGTCACTACAGTAGTAAGATTTCACTGGTTGCATTTAAATCAATGGTATGGTTTATTTTAAAATGTAAATACAACCTAACAGAAATAACATACTTTGTTATTATTCAAACTTATAATTAAACATTTTAGATATCGACACAAAAAGAACTAATTGTTCATGAGTGCATTGTGTGTATGTGTGTGCTTGTGTGTATATAATTATTTTAGGGTATATGTGAGCAAAAGAATTTAAAAAAAAATGACATAGTGCTAAGTTGGTTCAGTATATCGATTTTAAGCACTCAAATAATTATGAGGTAAATTGGAAGAGCAAAGATTCATGAGTCAAAAGGATAAAGAGCCTGGAGCTAGAAAATGAGTTCACATTAATTGTTGTTTTATTCCTTGAATAATGAATAGCACATAGTAGTAGGTACTAGCTCAATAAATAATTGTTGAGTGAATAAATAATTTATAGTAGAGTTCATGGTAATCAACATTGTTTTAGTTTGAGTCTAAGAACGTAATTCTTTTATATTTTTATCTCCTGATTTTTTAATTTTATTATATTTTTATTTTTTTATTCTTTTTTTTAGAGAGGAGACACAGAGTGTGTGTGAGAGAGAGAGAGAGAGAAAGAGAGAAAGGAGGGAGGAGCTGGAAGCATCAACTCCCATATGTGCCTTGACCGGACTAGTGCAGGGTTTGAACTGGCGACCTCAGTGTTCCCAGGTTGACGCTTTATTCACTGCGCCACCACAGATCAGGCTATCTCCTGATTTTTGTCTTCCAAAGAAATTTAAACTTAGCCCAGGCCAGCTAGCTCAGTGGCAGAGTGTCGGCCCTATGTGTGGAATTCCCATGTTCAAATCCCGGCCAGGGAACACAGGAGAAGCACCCATTTGCTTCTCCACCCTTCCCCCTCTTCTTTCTCTCTGTCTTCCCCTCTGTAAAGCCAGTGGCCAAAGCCACCATCACAACCACCTGGCAAGTGCAGGTTTGCATTTGATTTGGACAGTCGATAATGAAACAACGGAGCCAAGAACTGGCAAGCCATCAGCTTTAATCTTAGCTTGCACCTGGTGGACAAGTAAAAACACACACTGGTCTCCAAAACCCACTCATTCAGTGCTCACAAAGCTACTGACTTATCCAAGTTTCCTAACATCAAAGGTTTCTAGTTCACCAGACTTATTCACCTCTGTTTCCCATCTCCTCCAGCACAAACTCTGCACAAACTGGCTTCTCCCTCAGCACTTCACCATCTTGGCTCCTTCTCCTGGCCTCCTTCACGTGGCCTTTATCTGCTCTTTCTCTGTTCTCCTCTCTAATGCTAATCTCAGGAACCGAGAGAGAGCAAGCTCCGGGTCTGCCCCACTTTATAGAGTAGAAATCCAAACCTTTAATACAATCTACAAACAAGGAAGTCTCTGATACAAAGTCACTTATCTGAGGCATAATGGGAGAATTCCTCATGAGAGTGCATCACCCCACATCATCCAATCAGACAAGGGTGTGGGGAAAAGCTTACTCTTAAAACTAAGCCTTAGGCTATAACAACTGGCCTACCCACAGCCTGTCCCCCAACATACATTAAAATCAATGAACTTGAATGTAGGCAGTGCCATCTTTAACAAAGTGAGCATAATTTATCTTATCTGCCCAACAAGTCACCCCTTTGCTTACTTTACTACCCATAATCTATACCACCGGCATCCCTGTACAAGGAAATTAGGTATATTACACAAATTACAAATACATGACAAATCATACAATTTTAACAATTACAAAGATACACTTCACTGGTCTCTGAGCACTTTGCCAAAAGTGCAAAATGTCCTCGGCCTTCTCTCTTGCTGTTTGAAAAGCTTCCGGGGGAAGGGGAAGGGCCTCCATCAAAGCCGTCCCCCACTCCCATCAGGGTATTTCACATTGTCCAAAATCCGTAAGTCCATTCAACAAATGAGCCAGTGCTCACTCCGATCGTAGTCCAGAAAATCAGTCCACGCACATAAGGTGTTAGCCTCCCACCTTATTCTTGTCGTCATGGCAGGTCTCACACTGTCCTAAAGAGAAGCATGTGGCAATGACAGTCAGCATTTCCATCTCTGCTCTGGGGAGCATCATGGCATCCACCCCTATGTCCCAAAATCGCAGACCTAACAGGAATGTAGCAGGTACTTCTTCCAGGTGGGCTCTCATCTTCTGGATACTGTGAATCACAACTCCAGCCCAATTCTCCTCATCCTCCAAAAAGAAACTGAAAACACCAGCTCCTGCTGCTGGGCTTGAGCCCTGGGCCACCACTGCCTTCTGTTCAGCAGGTCTTGCAGCTCCAGCCCCGGCCTCAGCCTCGGCTTCCCGCCTCTGCTGCCTCTCCACAATGTCCAGGGCAATCTGCAACTCATGAACCTGTGATTCCTTCTCCAGTGTCTGCTCCATTTTCAGGCATCTCACAAACCTGGTCGGCCTCCTCCTCCAGAGTGCGCATCTCCTTTTCCCACATTTCCTCCAGCTCCTTCCACTGCTCGGTTTGCAGGTTCTGGGCAGCCTCTTCCAAAGAGCTCTTGGCTTCCCCATGCATGGCTGTAAAAGTCAGGCAGCCTACATTCCCTAAATGGACAGCCATAGGGAACCATAACAACAGCCAGTTCTCTATTATGCACCTCAAGGGAGGTGGCTCCATACCGATCTGTATCGAATCCTGCCATATACTACGCCAAATGTAAAACCAGTGCCCGTGGGCCACCATCACAGCCGCCTGGACAGTGCAGGTTCGCATTGATTTGGACAGTCAATAATGAAACAACGGAACCAAGAACTGCCAAGACATCAGCTTTAATCTTAGCTTGCACCTGGTGGTCAAGTAAAAACACACACTGGGCTTCAAAACCCACTCATTCAGTGCTCATAAAGCTACTGACTTATCCGAGTTTCCTAGAATCAAAGGTTTCTAGTTCACCAGACTTATTCACCTCTGTTTCCCATCTCTTTCTCTCTATACAAACTGGCTTCTCCCTCAGCACTTCACCATCTTGGCTCCTTCTCCTGGCCTCCTTCACGTAGCCTTTATCTGCTCTTTCTCTGTTCTCCTCTCTAATGCTAATCTCAGGAAACAAGATAGAGCAAGCTCCTGGTCTCCCCCACTTTATAGAGTAGAAATCCAAACCTTTAATCCAATCTACAAACAAGGAAGTCTCTGATACAAAGTCACATATCTGAGGCTTAATGGGAGGATTCCTCATGAGTGTGCACCACCCCACATCATCCAATAAGTCAAGGGTGTGGGGAAAAGCTTACTCTTAAAACTAAACCTTAGGCTATAATGACCCTGCCTGCCCACAGCCTGTCCCCCAACACACATTAATATCAATGGACTTGAACGTGGGCAGCACCATCTTTAACAGAGTAAGCATAATATATTTTATCTGCCCAACACCCTCCCTTCCCCTCTGGCAGCCAAAGGCTCCAGTGGATCAAAGTTGGACCTGGGTGCTGAGGGTGGCTCCATAGCCTCTGCCTCAGGTGCTATAATGGCTCTGGCTGCAATGGAGCAATGCCCCATATGGGCAGAGCATTGCCCCCTGGTGGGCATGATGGGTGAATCCAGGTTGGGCGCATGCAGGAATCTGTCTCTCTGCCTCCTCACTTCTCACTTCAGAAAAAAAAGTTAAAATTTAGACTAACCTCCACCACAATAATAATATAGGTTCTTTTTAGAATTTTTTATTTGCAAGGCACTCAAATTTACATTTGGAACTGTATGCTATAATACTAACAGACATGTCTTTGCAATGTAATCAGAATATCTTTTGGATTAATTCATTATAAACTTTTTTTCCTCACAGCAATTCTCTTGCTAATTTAAATTTACATACAAATAAAACTCTATTTTCCCCCAGGTGGTTTTTCAAACTTGTCTTAATTAGCACCAAACGCTTCTATGTGCATAACAACTATATGTATATTATGCAACTAACTATTCTTTTAAATGTTGAAGAGTTATTTCCTTAAATTTAAACAACAATCATAAAACCTGACTAAATTAAGTTCACTTTTTATTTGTAAGAAATATATATATTTTTAATTGGATTTACAGGGGTGACAGTGAATAACATAATTATACAGTTTTCAGGCGCCCCATTGTACAACTTATCTCTGTACACCGTATTATGTGTTCATACCCTGTCAAGTCTTTATCCATCACCATCGTCCTTATACCCTCTTCCACCCCCACTCCCCACTCCCCACTCCTGCATTCGCCACACTGTTGTCCATGTCCCTGAGTCATTTTCTCTCTTTTTGTTTTTTTCTTGCTTAATCCCTCCATTCCCCTCACCCAGGTCCACCCAACAGCCTGCTCTCCAAGTTTGAATCCTTCTTTATTTTGCCTATCAGTTCACTTTGTTCATTAGATTCCACATATAAGTCTTTTTATAACTGGCTTATTTCATTTAGCATAATGCTCTCCAGGTGCATCCACACTATCACAAAAGGTAAGATTTTCTTCTTTCATATGGTCATGTAGTATTTGATTATGTAAATATAACCCAGCTTTTTGATCTACTCATCTATTGATGGAAACTTGGGCTGTTTCTAGATCTTGGCCATTGTAAATAAATAACAATGCAAAAAACATAAACGTGAATATATGTTTTTGAATTAGTGTTTGGAAATTTCTAAAATATATTCCCAGAAGTAGGATTGCTGGGTTAAAAGTAAATTGTATTTTAATTTTTTGAGGTAACTCCATACTGCTTTCCACAGTGGCTCTTCCAAACTGAATTCCCACCAACAATTCAGGAGGACTCTCTCTTTTTTGACACCTTTGCCAATAGTTGTTGTTTATTGATTTATTAATAATAGCCATTCAGACAGGTTAGAGGTGCTATTTCATTGTGCATTTAATTTGCATTTTTCTGATGATTAATGACATTGAGCATCTTTTCATATGTCTGTTGGCCATCTGTGTTTCCTCTTTAAAAAAGTGTCTATTCAGGTCCTTTCCTCATTTTTAATTGGATTTTTTGAGTGTTAAATTCTATAACTTTGTAAAGTTTGTGTATTAACTCCTTATCAGATGTATCATTGATGAATATGTTCTCCAATTCAGTGGGTTGATTTTTCATTTTGTTGATTGGGTTCCTTTGCTGTGCAAAAACTTTTATATATATATATATATATATATATATATATATATATATATATATATATATATATATATATATTATTAATTCTAATGGGGTGACTCCAATAAATCAGGGTACATATGTACAATGAAAACATCTCCAGGTTATCTTATCATTCAATTGTGTTGCATACCCATCACCAAAATCAAATTGTCCTCTGTCACCTTCTATCTGGTTTTCCCTGTATCCCTCCCCTCCTCCCTATCCCACTCTTCTCTCCCTACCCCCCTCCCTATCCCACTCTTCTCTCCCTCCCCCCATCCCATAACCACCACTCTCTTGTCCATGTCTCATATTCTCACTTTTATGTCCCACCTATGTATGTAATCATGCTGTTCTCAGTTTTTCTTTTTTTCTGATTTACTTATTTCACTCCGTATAATGTTATCAAGGTACATCCATTTTGTTATAAATGATCCGATGTCATCGTTTCTTATGGCTGAGTAGTATTCCATAGTATATATGTACCAATGCTTTTTAATCCACTCATCTTCTGACGGACACTTGGGCTGGTTCCAGATCTTCGCTATTGTGAACAATGCTGCCACGAATATGGGGGCGCATTTCTTCTTTTCGAACAGTGCTATGGTGTTCTTAGGGTATATTCCTATAAGTGGGATAGCTGGGTCAAAAGGCAGTTCAATTTTTAATTTTCTGAGGAATCTCCAAACTGTTTTCCACAGTGGCTGCACCAGTCTGCATTCCCACCAGCAGTGCAGAAGGGTTCCCTTTTCTCCACATCCTCGCCAGCACTTATTCTGTGTTGTTTTGCTGATGAGTGCCATTCTGACTGGTGTGAGGTGATATCTCATTGTGGTTTTAATTTGCATTTCTCTAATGATTAGTGATGTTGAGCATTTTTTCATATGCCTATTGGCCATCTGTATGTCCTCTTTGGAGAAATTTCTATTCATTTCTTTTGCCCATTTTTTGATTGGGTTGTTTGTCTTCCTGGTGTTGAGTTTTATAAGTTCTTTATAAATTTTAGTTATTAACCCCTTATCAGATGTGCTGTTGAATATGTTCTCCCATTGTGTGGTTTGTCTTTTTATTCTGTGCCTATTGTCTTTAGCTGTGCAAAATCTTTTTAGTTTGATGTAGTCCCATTCATTTTTTGTTTTTTTTTCTCATTTCTCTTGCCCGAGGAGATATATCAGGAAAAAAAATATTGCTACAAGAAATGTCCAAGGTTTTACTGCCTCTTTTCTTCGAAGATTACTATGGTTTCAGATCTAATATTTAAGTCTTTAATCTATTTAGAGTTTATTCTTGTGTATGGTTTAAGAAGGTTTAGTTTCAATTTTATTTACACATATATGTCCAATTTTCCCAACACCATTTATTGAATAGACTCTCTTTAGACTATTGTATATTCTTTTCTCCTTTGTCAAATATTAATTGACCATATAGCTGTCGGGTGATTTCTGGGCTCTCTATTCGGTTGCATTTAAATCAGTGAAATACACCACTGGTATATTGTTGAGAAATGTGTTGAATCTATAGATTGCTTTGGGTGATATGGACAATTCATCCAATCCATGAACAAGTAAATGCTCCCACATATTTGTATCTTCTTCAATTTCTTTCTTCAGCATTTTATAAATTTTCTGAGTACAGACCATTTACGTCTTTGGTTAAATTTATTCCTAGGTATTTTATTCTTTTTTGAAGAAGTTGTGAATGTTATTAGTTGGGCAAACAAATGTGTTAAGCTTGCTCACTTGTACTTTGCCTGATTGGTGCATGAGCACGGGGCAGCACCTCATGTGTAGAGTCTATGTAAGGCTGCAGGTGCTGGACCTCAGGGTGGCAGATTGTGGATTGCCTGCCACCACTCTATATTTATCAGGGATATTGGCCTATAATTTTTTTTCCCTGTAGTCTGGTTTTGGATTTAGTTTAATGCTGAACTTGTAAAATGAGCTAGGAAATCTTCTGTCCTCTTGAAGTTTTTGAAATAGTTCGAGAAAGATAGGTGTTAAATTTTCTTTGATTGGTGAAACTCACCTGTGAAGATAGATGGTCCAGAATTTTTGATTGTCAAGTTTTTTGAAAACTGCTTCAATTTCACTAGCTATAATCCGTCTATTTAGATTTCTTGATTCAGTTTTAGAAGATTGTGTGTTTCTAGAAATTTATCTATTTCATGCAGATTGTCCAATTGGTTGGTATATAGTTGTTTATAATATTTTCTACACTTTTTTCTTTTCTTTTCTTTTCTTTTGCTGTAAGTTGTCACTTCTCCTCTTTCATCTCTAATTTTATTTATTTCAGTCCTCTCTCTTTTTCTTGATGAGTTTGGTTAAAATTTTGTGAATCTTGTTTCAATGAAATGGCTCTTGGTTTCATTGATATTTTTGTATGGTTATTTTAGACTTTATTTTATTTATTTCTGCTCTGATCTTTATTATTTCCCTCATCTATTCACTCTCTGCTTTGTTTGTTAATCTTTTTCAAATTTCTTTAAGTGTAAAGTCCAATTGTTCATTTTAGATTTTTCTTGTTTCTTGAGGTAGGCCTGTAATGCTATGAATTTTCCTCTTAGGACTTCTTTTGCTGTGTTCCATAGATTTTGTGGGTTGTTGTGGTCTAATTTTTATTTGCTTCAAGTTATCTTCTGATTTGTTCATTGATATCATTATTTACCCATTCATTGTTTAGTAACATGTTATTTGTACTCCATGTCTTTGTGTGTGTGTGTTTTTTTTTTGTTCTTGTGATTGATTTATAATTTTATAGCATAATGGTCAGAGAAGATGTTTGATATAACTTATGTATTTTTAACTCATTTAGGCTTGCTTTATGTCCTTACATGTGGTATATACTAGAAAATGTTCCATGTGAACTTGTAAGGGATGTACACTCTGCTGCTTTGGGGTAAAATGTTCTGAAGTTATTAATTAAATCTAGCTGATCTAATAGGTTATTTAACACTGCCATTTCCTTGATTTTTTGTCTGGAGGGTCTATTTATTGATGTCAATGGGGTGTTAAAATTCCCTACTATGACTATATTGCTATTGATCTCTCTGTTTATGTTCATTAAGATTTGCTTTAGGCACTTCTACTTTGGGTACATAAATGTTTACATGGACCATATCCTCCTGTTGGATTGCTTTCTTTATTATTATGTGCTGTCATTTGTCTTTTACTCTAGTCTTTGTTTTAAAGTTTATTTTCTCACATATAAATATTGCTACCCCAGTTTTTTTTCATTTCCATTTGCATGAAATATCTTTTTCTATTCCTTTACTTTTAGTCTGTGTGAACCTTTTGTTCTGAGATGAGCCTTTTTTAAGACAGCATATACATGGGTCTTGCTTTACAATACATTCAACTACTTATATCTTTTTATTGGAGCATCTAAACCACATTTACATTTAAAGTGATTATTGATAGGTACATATTTATTGCCATTTTACTCTTTTAACTATGTTCCTCTGTTTCTTCTTCTCCTCTTCTCTCTTCTTCTTCTTCTTCTTTTTCTTCTTCTTCTTCTTCCTTTTCTTCTTCCTCTTCCACATCCCTCCTCCTCCTTCATCTCTTTCTTCTTATTATTATTCAAACAGACCCTTTAACATTTCTTATAATACTGGTTTTGTGTTAAAAAACTTCTTTAGCTTTTTCTTATTTGGGAAGCTCTTTATTTCCCTTTCAATTTTAAATTATAGCCTTGCTGGATAAAGTAGTCTTGGTTGTTTCATGCCAATCCCTTCTGGCCTGAAATGTTTCTATAGAGAAATCAGCAGATAGTCTAATGTGAGCTCCCTTATTAGTAACTGCTTTTCTCTTGCTGCTTTTGAGATTCTCTCTTTGCCTTTGCCTATGCCATCTTAATTATGATGTGCTTTTTTGTGGGCCTCTTTGTGTCCATCTTGTTTGGGACTCTGTGGTTTCTGAACTTGTATGTATTTTTCCTTCACCAGGTTAGAGAAAGTTTCAGTCATTATTTCTTCAAATACATTCTCTATTCCTTGCTTTCCTTCTTCTCCTTCTGGTACCCCTATGACATGGATGTTGCTATGTTTCATGTTGTCCCAAAGGTCCCTTAAATTATCCTTATTCTTTAAAATTCTTTTTTCCTTTTGCTGACCTGATTGGGTGTCTTTTTTTCTCCTTGTCTCCAAATTGCTGATTTGATCCTCTATTTCATCCAACCTATTGCTTATTTCTTCCAGTGTATACTTGCTGTCATATATTGTATTCTTAAATTCTGAATGGTTCCTTTCTATGGTTTATTTTGTATCATTGTGATTAAGTTTTTTAATTTAGAAATTAAATTTAATGGGCTGACATTGATCAATAAGAGTAAATAGGTTTCAGGCGAACATCTGCATAGCATTTGAACATTTGATTGCATTGTGGGCCCAACACCCAAAGTCAAATCATCTCCCATCACTGTACTTGTCCCTCTTCTCTCCTCCCTCCAGCTCCTTTCCCTCCTGGTAACCACTTCACTTTTATCTCTGTTCATGAATCTCAGTTTTATATCCTATGTGGGATATATATTTGTCCTTCTTTACTTCCTTTTCATGGTTTCTATGTTCCTTTTTATGCTTGCTAAGAGATACATATTTTGAATTTAAGTTTTTAAAATCTATGTAATACTAGGATAGTTTATTTAAAATACTAAGAGAGAGTACTTTGTAGGGTAAATGACTGATCACTAGGCTGTTCACCTGAATCCTGTATACAATAATGTTGAATACAAACTGTAATTGAAAAAAAAAATTTTTTAACTACAAAGAAAAAGAAAGGCTAAGATTTGAAACCTAAAGACAGCTTTGGGAAGTTTTATTTTCCAAGATATAGCATCCCAAAATAATATTTTATTCAATGTCTTTCTTAGTTCCTAAGAAACTTGCCTGACTACCTGACTATTGAACCTAGATTTAAGTCCAGAATTTTTTTCCATGATGCCCCAGTGTTTCACTTCCAGATTTACAGGATTAGTAAAAATCACTTGCTTTTTGTGTGGATTCATAAGATAGAATACAAGAAAAAAGTGAAGGTACTTTTTGCTTAATCTCTTTAAAAATATATAGCTAATCAGACCCTGGCTGGTTGGCTCAGTGGTAGAGCATCAGCCTGATGTGTGTAAGTACAGGGTTCGACTCCAGCCAGGACACACAGGGAAAGCACCCATTTGCTTCTCTACCCTTTCCCCTCTCCTTTCTATCTCTCTTCCCTTCCCATAGCCAAGGCTCCAATAGAGCAAAGTTAGCCCAGGCACTGAGGATGGCTCCATGGCCCTGCCTCAGGCACTAAAGTGGCTCCAGTTGTGATGTAGCAACACCCTAGATGGGCAAAGCATTGCCCCATAGTGGGATTGCTGGGTGTATCCCAGTCAGACACATTCAGTAGTCTGTCTCTCTGCCTCCCTGCTTCTCACTTCATGGGGAAGATAGATAAATATATATATATATATATATATATATATATATATATATATATATATATATATATATATATATATATAATGATATTAAGGTCTACATTTTAGCTACAGTAATCAAGACAGAATGGCATTTTTGAAGAAATAGAATCATAGATCAATGGATTGGAAGACTCAAAAATAGACTCACACAAATATGCCCAACAAGTTTTTGCCAAAATTACAAGAGAAATTAATTCAATGAAGGAAGAAATAATGCTGGAGAATTGGAAATCTATAGGCAGAAAAATGAACCTCAGTCAAAACCTCATGTCTTATTCAAAAACAAGTTTAAGTAGATAGATGATTTAAATGTAAAACAAAAAAAAGTATAAAACTTTTAGAAAAAAAACCATAAGAGAAAATCTTTAGTATCTAGGGCTAGAAAAATAATTCTTAGATTTTAAACCAAAAACGACACATAAAATGAAAATTGATAAATCGGACCACGCAAGGTGGCGCACCTTTAGTCCCAGCTACTCGGGACTCCCAGCTGAGGCGGGAGGATCGCTTGAGCCCAGGAGTTCTGGGCTGTAGTGCGCTATGTCGATAGGGTGTGTGCACTAAGTTTGGCATCAATATGGTGACGTCCTGGGAGCGGGGGAAACACCAGGTTGCCTAAGGAGGGGTGAAGTGACCCAGGTCGGATAAATCGGAATTTCTCAAATTTAAAAGTTTTGCTCTATGGTGGAAGGAGGCAGATGATATGTTATAGAATTGTACACTTAAAAACTACATACTTTTGTTAACCAATATCACCCCATAAATTCAGTAAAATTATTTTTAAAATATAAAAGCTTTTTCTGTGAAAGCCTATGTGAAGGAAATGAAAAAGAACGCGCAGACTGGGAGAAAGGTTTTGCAAAACACAGATCTGATTAAGGACTAGCATCTAGAATATATGAAGAACTTTCAAAACTTAACAGTTAAAAAAGTGCAACTAGGTAATGAGCAAAAGATGTGACCAGAAGAGTCAACACATATAATAAATATGCGCATGAAAAGATGTCCAATGCCATTAGCTAAGGAGGCATTGCAAATTAAAATGATAATGAGATATCACTATATAACTATCAAGATGTCTAAAATAAAAAGTGATACCAATCACTCATACATTGCTTGTGGGAATGTAAAATGGTACATCTGGGAAACAGTTTGGCAGTTTCTTCAAATTAAAAAATAAACACTCCACTATCATGCAATCCAGCAACTATACTCCTAAACCCTTATCCTAGAAAATGAAAACTCATGTTTACAGAAAAAGAATGTGTTTATAAATCTTTATTGCATGTTTATTTGTCATAACCAAAAACAGATGTCCTTGAATGGGTGAATATTTAAATAAATCATGGTACATCTAGTACTAGGCAACAAAAAGGAACAAACTATTGACACATAATACTTATATAAATCTACAGAAAATTATATGGAGTGTTAAAAGCCAATCTCCAAAAGTCACAAATTGTATGGTCCTATTTAAATAACATTCTTGAAATGACAAAACTATAAAAAGAGAGAACCGTTCCATAGTTGACAGAGGTTAAGGAAGGAAAAAGAGGAGGGAAGCAGTTATGACTGACTACAAGAGAGCAACATAAGAAATCCTAATGGTGATAAAACTTTTGTTGATTGTTTCAATGTCAGCATCCTGATATAAATACTATACACAGTTTAGCAAGATATTACCATTGGTGGTAACTGGATAAAGAAGACAGGAGTTTTGTTTGTATTCCTTTTTAAACCACATGTGAGTTTATATTTATTACAAAATAAAAATATCTAAGTTTTAAAATCTATAGATAAGTAATAATCTTCAGAAATATGGCAAGGCCATGAAAAAATATGGAAAATACTAAAACACTGTAAAAGACTGGAGGTATTAGTACTAACAAACATGACTAAATGCAATGTAATATCCTGAATTAAATCCTAGAACAGAGAAAAGACATTAGTGGAAGAACTAGTAAAATCCAAATAAAGACTGTAATTTAGTTAATGATATTAAATCAATGTTAATTTCCTACTTTTGAAAAATTTACTAGAAGTATATAAAATGTTAACATTAGGGGAGACAGGGTGAGAGGTATCTGGGAAAAGTCTGTTCTATCTTTGCAATTTTTCTGTAAATTTAAAATTATTCTCAAATAAAGATTTTTTAAAAAAATCTATGGTTAAAAAGTTCCCCTATTCATTGTTTCTAGTCAAATATACTAAGCCTTTTATGTAGGCATACAATATACTCTGTAATTTAGCTCCTGTCTCCCCTTCAAACTTATCTACTGCTATTGGGTTCTTGCCCTGAACCTTTACTGGTACAGTCTTGCAGTTCTTGAAATGTGTTTCACTGAGTTGACACTTTTATTATTTTTATATAGATTAGTCATGTGTCAAGAGTGACCTGTTGTTCTTCCAATTCTTTCCACTTGACAAAACCCAGCTATCTCTAGGTTTTGAGTCCTGTCTAGCTGTGAGCACCTAACCTTTGGGAGTTATGGGTATAAGGATAGTCAAAAATTTCCAGAAAAATAATAACGCTACAACCAATATTTAAAAAATATGGAGATATTAGGGGATAAGAGGATAGAAGATATCTGACACACACATGGGAAAGGACATGAAGCAGGAGAACCACAGTGAGATTAGATGGTTGCAGAGAAGAAAGGCTGCATATGGACATGTGACTTAAAATTATGGCTAGGGAGGTAGGTAATGCAAGGTATGGAAGGGATGTGTAGGCTGTCTATTGTAAAAGGTATTTACTGCATTAACACTGTAGGACAGTACCTCCTGCAAGGACAATTACGCATTTTCACATATGGCTTGGTTAAAAACGATGATGGTTGTTGAGCTACTGAGATTCACAGGGGCAAATAATTTGATTATGTTTTAAATACAAGTTCTTATTTTTACTAATATTATTGGAAAGTAGTATGTAAATAGTATGCAAAAGGGGAATGGCACCAAGCAAGCCCTAGACCTTAAAATTCCAAATAATAAAATATATACAACTGTATAATGAATGATCATGAATTGGAGCCTTGTGAATGGAATAAGGCGGAAACATATGATTGCTTTCTTCACTTGAATTCTTCACCTGAAATTCTTTACCTGAAGAATTCCCAGGAATTGACATCTACCACAGACATGATCTTTAAAACCAAAGACGGAAAGAAAACAAAAACAAACAAACAACCTCACAGAACAGAGGGGCAATGGTCCATAATGGTGAGTCAAATTAAATATAGTTGTGTGAGAACTTAAAGCCTCACATTTTTCTAGAAAATTTTAATTATCACTCAATTTGTTAGCTTCACAGTTCAACTCAGCGCAAAAGCCCCATGAGAGAGTTGTACTACAAAACGGCCTATTTTCCATGCACAAAATTTGATTACAGCTATGTCATCTCTGAAGTCCAAGAGAAATACTATCTCTGTCTGGAATAAAATACTCCATTTTTAAAAACAAGGAGAAAAATAATGGTGAACTTCCAAAGGACTTCTTCAAGTACCGGTGAAGAGGAAAAACGGTGGCATTCAGTGCCCTTGGGGTTCATAAACCATGCAAGATTATTTAAGTTTAAACAACACACACACACACACACACACACACACACACACACACAGAAACACACATGCACGCACGCACACATGAACACCTTGCATGGTTGGAGCTAATTACTTAACAAATATGAATGGTGATGGATTTCAACTGCCATAAATAGGTGTTAACTCTATTTCCCTTTGAATTTAAAGACAAAATAATGAAAGAAAATTTCTACCTTTAAAAAAAATCTGAATCTTCCCCCTTGTGTCTCTTTTATTTGCTCTACCTTGACCATTTTAAGCTTCGTTGGGAGGATCCGAGTCATAATGGGAGTTGTACCAGGATAGGGCTACACTGAGATATGTGGAATGTCACAGACTAAAAGAGTGATCATGGGCCATACAACAAAATAATGATGCTACACATGGGATCAAACAAAAGCATGCCAACCCCCAAAGGGTCACATACTGTATGGTTCCATTTATACAACCTTCTTCAAATGACAAATAATAGAATCAGAACAAATCAGTGGTTGCCCAGTGTCTGTGCTATAAGTGTTCAGAAAGAAGTGGTACTGCTTTATTTATTTTTATTTTTAGGTGAGAGGTGGGGAGATAGGCAGACTCCTGGATGTGCCCTGACTGGGATCCACCTAGCAACCCCATCTAGGGCTGATGCTTGAGTACCGAGCTATTTTTAGTGTCTGAGGCTAACGCATTCCAATGGAGCTATCCTCAGTAGCTGGGGCCATGCTATAACCCACTGGGAGGAGAGAGAAAGAGAAGAAAGAGAAGGGAGAGAGTGAGTGGAAGAGAAGCAGATGGTCGCTTCTCATGTGTGCCCTGACTGGGAATCAAACCCAGGAACCTCTATACAACACACTAACGCTCTATCCACTGAGCAACCAACCAGGGCTGATGCTGCTTTAAAAAGGAAGCATGAGGGGTCCTTGTGGGAGAGGAGCTGCTGAGTGTCTTGACTGTATTCATGTCACTATCCAGGTTGTGATTTGTTATAATTTTGCAAAATGTCACCACCAGAGGAAACCAGGTAATGAGTGCATGAGGTATCTTCATATAGTTCTTACAAATGCATGTAATTAGGTAATTATTTCAAAACGGAAAGTTTATTTTAAAAAGCTCCTAATATCAGCATCCTGCTTCATTAAAAATAAATCAAGACTTTAAATAACATCACATTAATCCCAATAAAGTCAACAAAACCAAAACACATATAGTTTAAGAAGATTGTCACTGTTAAAACAAAGATTCAGTCTTACTTGTTCCTAACACTCTCACTTTAGTGTGATTTTTACTTATATAAAGACAAGAAGTATCTATATATCTCTGATCTGTGAACTATCTTATACCCCAGGAGAGTGGTGGAACATAATATTTACACTACCGGTGGTGGTGATAACATTTTAAAAGGCATGTTGGCAATAAAAAAGTGCCTTAGCAGATCCTGTCTCCTAAACTTCTTGGTTTAAATGCATTGGCTTCTATTTCAAATTTATCTATTTTTAGCTTGTTTTCCTAACTGTATTTAGGTTAAGAAAAATGTTTAGGTGTCAAAGTTGGAGTATAATTAAGGATTTTATTAAAATGTGTAAGTTATTTGCAACAGGGAAAGGACCGGTGGACGTATTTAGCAAACTGGATGTGTGTTGATCTTGCCATTCAAGAACATTAAATAAAGTATGCAGGAAAATACTGTTTCTGGAACCCTTACTTTCTTAAAAAAAAAAAAAAAAAAAAACAACTCAAAAAATAAGAAGCTTCTAATGGTAAAACCTGGATTTATTGCCCCTGATTCCCACATAAAGACTGGCTTCTTTTGCAGTGAATCCTTGTAGACTGCCCCTTGGCTACCTATAATTCAAGTTCATTAAATTCTTAATTCACTAAAGATATAATGAATGTATTTGGTGAATATACTCACCAAATATATATATTTGCAACAGTGGCAACCTTTGTTTCACATGTGTTCAACTTCAATAAAATAAACAGAACTATCTGAAATGAGTATTTTATAAAATCAACTCTTCTACATTTTATAATCATTATACCCTTCTTTCGTTCTCATGTACCTATATATTTTTGCCTAAATCAGTTATCACTCTTCTGTTTGAAGCTCTCCAAAGTCTCTGCATCCCTATCAAGCCTTCTGCACTTTTTCCTACTTCTCAGAATGCTCTTCCCCCAGATAGTCACACATCTTACTCCCTCACTTGCCCAAAGTCATTACCCTATAAAGTCTCATCCCCAGTGAAGCCTACCCTGGGAAACTTATCTAATATTTGTTCTAACCCAGTGGTTCTTAAGCTATTTTGAGGTACCGAACCCACCAGTTTCATATGCACTTTCACCGAACCCTTCTTTAATGATAAATAAAATATGATTTTTTTTTTCCAAATTCAAAACATAGGTATATGTTTTTTTACTGGTGCACAAAATGAGCCGTGCATGAACATCACCTTGCTCAAAGAACAAAACCAACAAAGTGCATGAACTCACAACAAATTATGGTATTACTTTATTCTGGCCTCCGTGGCAGAGGCTTCTCCGAACCCCTGAGACTGACTCATCAAACCCCTAGGGTTCGACAGAACCCAGGTTAAGAACCACTGTTCTAGCCTATCCCACACTAACAAACTCCAGGTTCAGTTATCCTTTGATTGTCAGTCCTCCCACTGGAATATAAGCTCCCCAAAGCAGGAATTTTTATCTGTTTTCTGCTCATTGCTTTATTGTCAACACCTTCTTCATGCCAAGGCACAAATGAGGTGCTCTGATAGCTATGTTAAATACAGGGAAGAATTTTTTTCCCCTTGCCATGTTTCTACAAACATTGGCTTACTTACTTACTATGTTTGTGGCATCATGCTAGTATTGGAAGCAACTACATGCCGAACTCAGCCTTTGCTCTCACAGGTCTCACTGTGGAGAAAAAGGCTGGCAATGGGGTGAGGGAAGGACACTGAACACAGACAGCCAACCTCAGTGCTCCAGTCTAATAGGTGCTACAGTACTGGGCTTCCTCTTCTTGCTAAATCTTGGGATAGAAAGACAGACAACCAATTTGGACTTCTTAATTCCTTCAGCTTTATCACCCATTCCCCCTAACACCCTTCACATCTGGCAACCATCAAAATGTTCCCTGTATCTATGAGTCTGTTTCTATTCTGCTTGCCATTTATTCTATTTATTTATTTTTAGATTCAGTTGTTGATAAGTATGCATTTATTGTTCATTTAATGTTCATATTTTCTATCTTTTTTGTTTCTTCTTCTTAAAGAAGACCTTTTAATATTTCATGTAACACTGGTTTGGTGGTGATGAATTCCTTTAACTTTTTCTTGTCTAGGAAGCTCTTTATACATCCTTCTATTCTAAATGATAGCTTTCTATTTTACAGAATAGCCATGGGGGTGTAAAATGAAGCACTGGAAACATAGTAATATTCTAAAAACTATGTATGATGTCAGATGAGTATGAGACTTATCAGAATGATCACTTAATAAGTTATGTAATGTCTAATGACCAGGATATACACTTGAAACTAATATTGTTGTATGTTAACTGTAATAATGATTAAGAAAGAGAAAAAGAAGAATAGAGGGGAAAGCTATATTTTTACCTTGGGGCAATCTAGTGGACCTTATCATAAAGAAAGTGATCAATTTCATATCATCAGTAACAGATCAAACTGACACTAAGCGCCTCTTAATGGACACAATGGGAAGTACACCATCACCTGTGAAATATTCTGGCCAAAAATGTTCAACCTGAATTTAAACATGAAGAAACAATCAGACAAATCCAAACTGTGTGACATTTGTTAAATTATCTGGCTTCAATTCTTCAAAATTTCTAGTTTGTAAAAAAACAGAACAAATATTTTAAAAGTGACATCACCATGTCCTGGCAGGTTGGCTCAGTGGTAGAATGTTGGCTTGGCTTTTAGATGTCCTGGGTTCAATTCCCAGTCAGGGCACACAGGAGAAGTGACCATCTGCTTCTCCACATTTCCCTCTCTCCCTTCTCTTTCTCTCCTTCTCTCTCTTTCCCTCCTGCAGCCATGGCTCAATTGGTTTGAGTATATCAGCCTGGGTGCTGAGGATGATTCTATGGAGCCTCAACATCTGGCCCCCGATGGGGGTTGCTGGGTGGATCCCTGTCGGGGTGCATGTGGGAGTCTGTCTCTTTATCTCCTTTTCTCTACTTGGAAATGAAGGAAAAAAAGGAAATATAACCAAATGCAGTAGATCTTAGATCAAATAAATTCTATAAATAAATTTTATTTGGGAGGGATTTGATTATGGCCTATTAGATGTTATTTAATTAATGCTTAAAATTTTATATGTAATAAGGATATTGTGGTTATATAAGAGAATGTCCATTCTAAGGAGATGGACAATAAAGTATTCAGGTGTGAAGTGGCAAGATGATTGCAATTGTGTGTAGTGAGGGAGAAGAGAGTATGCACAAATATGACAAAATTGTTATAACTGGCAAATTTAAGTAAAAAGCACACAGTATTAATTTTACTATTTTTTCAATTTTTTTGAATTTGTGTTAATTTTCAAAATTAAAAGTTGAGGGATAAAAATAAAAAAGACAAACAGAACACAACCCAACCCTGGAAATCCTTACCCTTAGGGGATGGTATAAAGAGTGGGAGGTAGGGAGCTGGGAAGAAAAGAAAAAAATGCAATTAATGTGTGCATTAAGATTAATGCAAAGACACTTGGAGCTTGGGGAAAGGACTATCTAAATGGTATGGGAATCTCTAAGAGCATCACTTAAACTGGGTCTTAAAGGATTAATGACAATTTTTAACAATAATTGCAAACTGAAAAGCCAGAATGAGTTGCAGAGGGAAGCTGCTGAAACACTCTCATTGAACATTTAAACAACCTGTTACCGGAATGTATGAGTCAGGGAAGCCAAGTAGCACCAATCTAAGTGGGGCATTCACATCAAAATCTATGTGAAAACCTCCCTGCCCCCCCTCTACTGGATTAGTGAATGTACAACCTGCTGTCATGTTACCCTAGTTCTGACAAAATAATACCTTTTATGCTTAAGTGTCTCATAATTTACAAAACACATTCCTATTTGTCATTAAAATCTCATAACATGGGGAGTAGATGTTGCTGCCTTCATTTTTAAATACTATTCACTCCCAAAGTTATGTAGCTAAAGATAAGTATAGATCTTCTGCCCAACACAGTCTCTGTTTTACTACTCACCACCCTCATTTGCTGGCAGATTCTATAAGGGGAGGAGCCATACCCCTAGGACCACAATATCTAGGACCTTGTACATGGTTCGTCTATTAAACAGAGGGGAACATGAAATGCACGGGTAGAATTTCAGGGATGTTGTGAAAGAATTAAAGTTTCTACTAATTCTTCTTTATTTTCTTAGTGAAATAGGAAGGGAGGTCATTACTGTGTGTTAGGAATCAGAACTATTATGGGTTTCAAGAGAGAGGAGCAGGTGTGAAATAGTCATCTAGGCAAGTGGGAGAGTGAACAGTCTAACAAAAGGTGGGTTTGGATTGAGAGGCAGTAAATTAGGGCCGCATAAGGTTTATGTTATAAATTTAAGAAAAAGCCGGTCGACGTCATTGTGTGTTTCCACCAGCCTTGTTCAGTGGCTCCAATGCAGGTGCTGAATAAGGAAAAGTGGGGTTAGCCAAAGCTGGAGTAATTCCAGTGGAGTATGTTGGCTGAAATGATGTACAAGGAAAAATAAAACTATTTTAATAAGTGATTTAAAGTCCAACTTGAAGTACCGGCCAAATAAGATGGTAACGGGGTCTTGAGAAGGAAAATGGAGAATAAAAGGTAAGTACAGTCAATGAGTTGTAGGTCCTTATGAAATCAAAGAATTATTGGAGTTGCAGGTACTAGATAAAAACAATTAGAATGATAGAAGGTAGCAAATGTCCTGGAAAATTAATAGATGCTAATTAGTATTATTCATATTCTTATGAATAAATATACTACAACTTTCTCTTAAATGGTGGAAGCTAGATGAAATATGATCTATTATCCTCTATGCTAAATCCCAAGAGAGATTTCTGAAATAAGCATCTCATTTTAACTCAGGAAGAAAATATGATTTGTAATATTTTAAAATCATGTTATTTTATCAGAGATAGATTTGAAATGTGAAGAAGTCTGACAAAGTCTTTAATATTAACATTTAAATCCTGCAATTTACATACAATTGAATTTCTCAAATTAATTTACATTTACACTTTTATTGTCTTTGTTAAAGATTTCTTGCACTTAGGTTGGAGAGCTTTCCTTTTTTTTCCCCTTTAGCAACCATGACTAAGGACCACTGTTGAGGACAGAATAAAGCCACATCATGTTAGGAAAGCTTATAGGACCTAGAGTATATAACCTGAAACCAAAGAAAACTCTAGCAATTCTAAAATGTAAGTCTCAATGTTTAAGAGCCCTGGGATCATTCACACCTATATTTGAAATCTAGCTTTGTGATTTGAACAATTCACTTGCCTTTGTAAGAATCATTTTTCTCTTTCAATACAGCATAGCCAAGGAAGCTGTTTGTAAAGTCCGTGAAAAAAAGAACTTAGATTACCAGAACCTTAAGGTGCACACCATATCGACAATTCTTTGAACCCACATGCAATTGGGTGAAATATGGATGTTTTTGAGATTAGAAGTCTGTCCCCTTCTGTAGAAAGACATTGTTTTACAAACAAAGCTCTGATTGTCTCCTCAGTCCATTCAGAGAGCTGTGAAGTCTAGAGAGATAATACATGGGCTGTATGCAATTGAGAATGCAATGATTCCACCTCCCAAACTGGACCACCCCCAGGCAGAACAGGCTGCTTCCGGGCTCAGGGCACCACTGCCTTCTATGACAGAAAGATTTCATGTGCTGGGATCAAGACCAACTCTTACATAGGTGAAACCTAACTTTAGATTTAGGCTGACAAGTAAGATGCCATGACTTTCTTTTTGTTTGTTTGTTTTTACAAAGACAGTGAGAGGGATAGATAGGAACAGACAGACAGTAACGCAGAGAGATGAGAAGCCTCAATCATCAGTTTTTTGTTGTGGCACTTAGTTGTTCATTGATTGCTTTCTCATATGCGCCTTGATCATGGGGCTAAAGCAGATGGAGTAACCCCTTGCTCGAGCCAGTGACCTTAGGTCCTAGCTGGTGAGTTTTGCTCAAATCAGATGACCCCACGCTCAAGCTGGCGACCTTGGGGTCTTGAACCTGGGTCCTACACATCCCAGTCCGACACCCTATCCACTGTTACACCGCCTGGTCAGGCCCATAACGGTTTTTTAAAAACCATTTTACTATGTCTTTTGTGTTTAAATGTATTTATATATATAAGGTATAGATTCAAAACAGTTGTTGCCAGAGTCTGCTAAAAGATTCCTCATCATTTCAGGTGAAGTTGAATGTATATCATTTGTGTACTAAAAACAGGTTATATATTTCATAACTGGAAGGCATTGGAAAGAGCAAAAATGACTGGGGTAAGAAAGAACCACCTGTTTCTCTCCAGTGACTTGAGAAATCATATAATTTGTCAGTCTAGGATCAGGAGAGAGTTAAGATGTTATCTCCCATTTCACACTTTGCAACTAAAAAAAAAAAAACTAATGGGTAGTGTCTCCAGTGATTTGCCAGGAATGCTTTACAGACTGTTCAAGTTTTTTTTTTTTTTTTTGAGTGTTTGATCTAGAAGATTAGCATGAGTATTCTTTTAACTTAAGTTGTTGCTCAACTACCTTACCTTTGGCATCTTGCTAGGCATTGTGGTTATAAAAATAAAACTCCTACTCCTACTCCCTGGGTTTAGAACCTCATAATTTAGTAGAGGAGAAAATAAGGAAGCAGCAGGAGAGCACAGCATGATATGGAATCATGGCGGACAGACGTTAGTGGAGATGGGGAGAAGGAAGTGGCAGAGGTTGGAGAAAAATTCCAGAGATTTGCTAATGGAAGGGCACTGTAAATTAAAGAAACAGTAAAGAAAAGTTACAGCAACATGAGAAGCACAACATGCCAGAATATAAAAAGAGATCAGCATGGTTAAAAGAGAATATGAGAACTCAGAGACCTGGTTTCTGCGGCCTGACTGTGCCACATAATTCTAAGGGACTAAGTGATTGCATATAACTCTTCTAAGCCTCAATTTACTGACGTCTAAAGTGAGTTTTACATGATCTGCCTCACAGAATGTTGTGAGGCTTAAATGAAATAAGACATTTTATTTAAGAAACACCCACCATTTACAAGCATAAGTATAAACTGATACTCTCTCTCTAGGACTCTTACCTCTCACTCCTCCCCACATCAAATTGGATCCTGCCACTAACCTGTGCTCCACCAGCAGGCTGAGGGACCTTTTCAAAATAAACACTAGATAGAGTCATGCTTTCAGTACACACACCTCCTCCTACTCATTGTATTTTGCAAATTACCTCTGCCTATCAGTCCTCTGTCTCCCACTTTGCCTATATAATTCTAGTCATTCTTCAACTCTTGGGTCACGTGTACTTTCCCCATCCTTCCTGATTAAGTCACATGCCATCATTATAAAATCCCCTAGGACTTGTTCCCTTTACGTTTTAGGACCCAACAATAACAAATGATATTCTGCATTTGCTTGTGTGAATGCGAATACATTCCCTGTCCTCCTGAAGTTGCAATCTTAGGCAGAGGGTACACCAAGAATGCAACTCCAGGAGGGCAGGGAATACATTTACTGTTGGTTGACCACTGTAGCTAGTGATTTTTGCTTGGCAATGAAGCTCTCTGGTAAGTATAATGTCAAGTATACAGTAGATATTCAGGAAGTCTTTCTTTTTATCTTTCTTTTTTCTTTTTTCCTTCCTTCCTTCCTTCCTTCCTTTCTTCCTTCCTTCCTTCCTTCCTTCCTTCCTTCCTTCCTTCCTTCCTTCCTTCCTTCCTTCCTTTTTCATTAATTTTAGTGAGAGAGGAAGGGAGAGAGAGAAAGGCAGGAACATCAATCAGCCCCTGTAGGTGCCCTGACCAGGGATTAAACCAGTAAACTCTGTACTATGGGACGATGCTCTCAAGCTACCCAGCCAGGGCTCAGTAAATATTTCTTGAGTGGATGAATAAATGGAAACCTCAAGTTCAGTGACTGATGATATTGTTGCTAATCAATCAATGGGAGTGGGTTATGTTACTGTTGTTGCTGTCCTGCTGTTATTTCACAGTTAGGGTTTTATAACTAGAGCACAGATGCAAGTCACTGAGGAAAAAAAATAATTCTTGGAGAAGGGGAAGGGGAATGGATAATGCAGGGGCTTGTTTGCCTTGCTATGTGAGATGGGTTTTACATGGGCGTACAGGAGAAATCAGTAAAGGGATAAGCAGAAGAAACTCACGAACAGCTCAAGGTTTAAGAAGCTTCTGGTCTCAGAGTGTAAAACTAATGGGAAGGACAAAGCGAAGGTAAGGAGGCTGGTTCTAAGGTTGCTATGTAATCAAGGTGTGAAAGGAAGGTGCTGGACTGAAGTTGTGGGTCCTGAGAATCTCTGATTTTCTAATCTTCCTGGGTCCTCTGCTGCATTATTAAATAGCTGCACTTGGGTAGGCCAAATGACAACCTTTTATTTATTTTATCACTCACAATATTAAAACATCTGTAATTTCAAATAAAGAAAAGCAGGCCTGACTGAAAGTAGTACTGTGGATAGAACGTCGACCTGAGATGCTGAGGTTCTATGTTTGAAACCCCAAGGTTGCTGGCTTGAGCATAGGATCATAGATATGATCCCATGGTCGCTGGTTTGAGCCTAAAGGTTGCTGGCTTGAAGCCCAATATCGCTGGCTTGAAGCTCAATGTCACTGGCTTGAGCTCAAGGTTGCTGGCAAGGGGTCACTGGCTCAGCTTGAGCATCCTGGTTAAAGCGTGTATGAGAAGCAATCAATGAATAATTAAAGTACAGCAACTATGAGTTGATGCTCCTTATCTCTCTCCCTTCCTATCTGTCTGTATGTCTGTCTGTCTGTCTCTCTCTCAATAAATAAAATAAGAGATGAAAAAATCTGTAGAAAAATAGTATTGCAATAAGCAAGGACTATTTTCCTGTAAAATTGTTTTACTTGAAAGTCTATTTACTCATCTAAAAGTTATTTTCATTTTATTTTTGTCAAGATTGTAAAAAAGGCACTTTGATAGTAGTCTACACTGTAAACTATAGCTAGAATAAATGATAATTGATAATTCACTCATTGATAATCTTTCCTGTTGTAATGGAAATCAAGGAACATAACAGTTTGTTATTTTTTACCCTGAATTTAAATTCTCTAATTTCACACAGTATAAAATTTTCTTGCAACTTCTGATGTTGGGAATATAGTTTGACCTTTTTTAAGCTAAGCACCATAAAATTTCACTTATATATAGGATATAAATCTGAAAGCAACAAGTGAACAAACAAGACAAGCAAATAAGAACTCACAGACACAGACTACAGTGTGGTAGTTACCCTAGGGAAATGGGAGTAGTGGAAGGTAGTAATGGGGAAAGTGGTCAAGTATATGGTGACAGTGGAAGACTTGACATTGAGTGGTGAACACAGTGCAATATGCCGATGATATATTATAAAACTGTGCACTTGAAACCTATATAATGGTTAATTTCATTAACCATTATCACCCTAATAAATTTAATAAAATTTTTAAAATAGTTTGGTCTATTCTACTTCCTTGCATTTCTGGGTTTAAGTTTAAAAGATATCTCATTATTTCTGATACAAACTCAAGAAAAAATTGGTTTTTCACATTATACAATAAGTTATCATTTCCAGCTAGTCACACATAAGTAATAGTTTCTTTAAAGCAATAGAAAAGAGCATGTTTAAAGGATAGAGGGAACAATAAATGTACACAGGTTCTTCTAAAATGCCTGCACTGTCATTTGCCTCTGGTATATCTTTAGAGTTTGTTTTCTAATTAAGTGCATTTGGCATAATTTTTAAAAAGTAACTGACAACGGATACCTCTGTTCTCTGCCTTTAGTCCTATCATTTTAAATACCATGTAACAGACACTATCAATGTCTATTCTGCCTATGCAGTTCTTCCTCCTATGCTGCCCTCCCCACCAATTTCAAAAAATATAAACTAAACTATTAAGCAATAATCCCAGTGGTTCTAAGTAATAAATAAAGTGTATACAAAATTAATTTGTTCAAACAAAGGTAAATTGACATGTTAGCATACACATATGGAATGGCACTAAATTGTAAATAAAATAATTATAGGCTTTATTCTTAACTCTTTTCCTTCTTTGGTATTAGATTTTTCAAGTTAAATGAACTAATTTTAATTTTTTAAGTAAATTTGAAAAGTTAAGATTTAGATCATTATATTCAGCTTCATTTTACTCACTAGTTAACCTAAATCTTGTGAATGAAAAACAGCAGTTCATTGAGAAAATTAAAGCATAGAGAAATAAAAAAATTCACCCAAGATTTTTTAACTAATAAATGACAAAATTAGGACTCAAACCATAGCCATTGTATATTAGATGATGGATATGTTAATTAACTAGATGAGAGGAATCCTTTCACAATGTATATGTATATCAAATCATCAGGATGTATACTTCAAATCTCTTATAATTTTAATTGTCAATCATGTCTGAATATAGCTGAAAAAAATAGCCATTGTATCCATTAAATAAAACAATGAAATACATATAAAATGGCAGAGACTACAAAAACCTGGTTAAGATCTAAAGAAAACAATTATTGTCTCTAAGCACAAAACAAAAACATAAAACATAAAATTTACGATCTTAATAAAATACTTGTAAATTGAAACATGCATCAAGTAATTAGTTAAAATCTCTATCTTTATATATACATATATTACATATATGTATACACTCATATGTACAACATATTAAGGCAACAGGAAAAAATAAAATTGTATAACTCAAAGCTCAAAATTATAAAATATAAAATACTTTCACTTTTTAGCAATGGAAAACTTTTAAAAAATTTGGAATGTGAGCCTGACCAGGCGGTGTTGCAATGGATTACAGCAATGGACTGGGATGCAGAGGACCCAGGTTTAAAACCCCGAAGTCACCAGCTTGAGCACGGGCTCATCTGGCTTGAGCATGGGATCACAGACATGACCCCATGGTTGCTTCTTGAGCCCAAAGGTTGCAGCTTGAGCAAGGGGTCACTCGCTCTGCTGGAGCCCCCTGGTCAAGGCACATATGAGAAAGCAAATAGTGAATAACTATGGCGCTGCAACAAAGAACTGACGCTTCTCATCTCTCCCTCATCCTGTCTGTCTGTTCCTGTCAGTCCCTCTCTCTGACTCTCTCTCCATTTCTCTCTCTCTCTCACACACACACATACACAATATATGAAATGTGAATGTATTTTAATATGATTGTTATTTTGGGAATGCAGTTCTATACGTAACAGTGCGTAGGTCATACAAATGTCTTTATGTGGCTTTGACATGCATTATTATTCTGTTCTAAAAAGTCAGAGGTGCTGCGAGCATACCATACCACAGACTATGCCTCCTTCCCAATGGAAAGTGATGATGTAAGAATGACATGAAATGAGCTGAGAGAAGACTGGGATGAACGATGCAAAGGCAAAGAAGGAAGAGGGGATGCAGGGGTCACTACTGCAAGTGCCTTCTTAGATTCGAGAAGGAATTAGTTGCAAGGGATTGAGGTAAATTCTGGGCAAATAGTTTTTAAATGTGAATTTTTTAAACCTCGAGACCACAAACTATTAGACAGATTATGTACAATGAATGCATTCCTACTGAGTACATTCCCTAAAGGTTGCAGAGTGAGTACATAATGTACTCAAAATTTCAACTGATAACTGTCTGATTCTGAAATCCATAATTTTTCCACTAGTACTTTCTAAGGATAGCCCAGAGAAAATGTATAACTTGCCAAAAATCTCCCAGTAAATCCAAAGCTAGAGGAAGTTCAAAATGGATATATCCAAGTCTCAGAATTCTTTTCCAGAGCCTTTCCACATACATTTCCTCACCTAAAAGTATAAACCATTTGAGAGAAAATTTTTTAAGAGCTACACATCAGAGAACTATGAAGTTATGCCAACAGCAACCAACTAGAGTAAAGGTTTTTAGCTTAAAGTCCACACAGTTGTAAGAGTTTCAGGGTGGCATAGCACTATTGAAGTTGTACATAGATTTAGTTTGTAAAATTCCCATATGTCTGAAAAGAAAACTCATTGATTTCAGGGTGTTCTCAAAGGAGATTATGACTGAAAATGTTTAAGAACCAGTGGTATAAAACAAAACCCTTTTTTTAAAAAAAAAAAAAAATTAACTTATTTATTTATTTAATATTTTTCTGAAGTGAGAAGCGAGGACGCAGAAAGAAAAGACTCACACATGCCCAACTGGGATCCATCCGGCAAGCCCACTAGGGGGCGATGCTTTGCCCAGCTGGGGCATTGTTCTGTTGCAACTGGAGCCATTCTAGCACCTAAGATGGAGGCAATGGAGCCATCCTTGGTGCCCAGGCCAACTTTGCTCAAATGTAGCCTTGGTTGCAGAAGGTGTCTGCACTTCTCCTGTGTGCCCTGGCCAGGAATTAAACCCAGGACTTCCAAAAACAAGAAACTTTTTATAAAGGAAAACTTAGAAGCCCAGAGAGCAGATGTGGCTATGGGTACTACCGCACAATTAGACAATTAGAAAGTGGAAGAACAGCTACTAGAACAAGGGTATCCAATTTATTTCAATATCTTTCCCATACCATACGGTTACACACAATATACCATACCATGAGTTTACAAAATTAAAGCTGGTATTTCCAGAGGGCAGCACATAGATGGTAAAGAATGAGAAGAAGCCTTAGTGGTGTTTAACTTTACCTGGTCCAATTTTTAGAGAGGAACAATATCTTCTGCTCTATAAATTATGGTGCAAGGCTAACTATGGACAATCTCTGAGAAAACTCAATGATTTAGAACTTGCTAACTTCAGTAAACAAAACCTTACTGAACTGTAATTAATGTTCACAGTGCATCTGCTTAATTTTCCTAATAAATTAGTCATCTTTTTTCCTTTTAAAAGCACTGTAATCCTTCATTTGCTTTACTTTCAGTAATTTATAGTCAGGTTTCTTCTTTTGACCTTATAGTTGCAATGTTTAATTTGGATGTTGTTTTATGAAAGTAGAGGGATGAAAACAAATGATTAAGAAATAGATATATTTGGTCCTGGCCAGTTAACTCAGTGGTAGAGTGTTGGCCCTGCATGTGGATGTCCCAGGTTCGATTCCTGGTCAGGGCACATAGAAGAAGCACCGATCTACTTCTCCACCTCTCTCCCTTTCTTGCTTCTCTCTCTCTTTTTCTTCCCCTCCTATAGCCATGGCTCAATTGGCCCCAGGCACTGAGGATGGCTCCGTGGCCTCTGACTCAGGTGCTAAGAAGAGCTTGGTTGCTGAGCAATGGAGCAACATCCCAAATGGGCAGAACATTGCCCCTCTTTGGGCTTGCCAGACGAATCCTGGTCAGGGCACATGTGGGAGTCTGTCTTTTTGACTCTCCTTCTCTCACTGAATAGGAAAAAAACTGATACATTTATCAAGATCTTCAGGCTAACATAGTTGTAGATTTTATAGAAATAACTTATAGGAGATATGACAGTTTGGTGGTATGTAGTTGCCTATTTCTGGATTGCAGAGACATTGGCAGGGGCTGCTCAGGAATAAATGCTTCAGTTTGCATACAAAAATAATTAATTATAATTGATTACTAAAAACCATAACTTTATACAAAGTTGCCCTTTCTTTCAGTCATGGTGGCATCCCAACACTGATGAGCTGAACTTTGCAATGCACTTTCACGGGGAACTGGGTATGATACACTTGAAAGGGCACAATGATCTATCTTTGCCACCACCACCACCACCACAACCAACACTATCACCAAAGCAGCAATACCAGTAACAGCATCGAGACCACTGAGTTTTTACAACGGACAGGTCTGCTAAATACATTGCTTACAGTATTTTACATAACATTCATGACATTGTCACTTCAATGCTATCAATCCTATTACTATCTACATAATACCAACATCATTTCATAGATGTTTTTATAGATCAGAAAACTTAAATTTAAGAAGTTAAAATACTTTGCCCCTCCTCCTGTAACTAGTAAGAAACCAAATCTAGACTAGACCCCAAATAACTTTGGTTCCAAAGCTAGTTTTTTTTAACCAATGTGTTTATTTTGTATTCCATATTCCTTATCTGATAGCAATAATGCATAGGTTAATGAGTGTACTTTTTACACTGATTCAAAAAGATGAAAGAAAGAAAGAAAGAAAGAAAGAAAGGAAGGAAGGAAGGAAGGAAGGAAGGAAGGAAGGAAGGAAGGAAGGAAGGAAGAAAGAAAGGAAGGAAGGAAGGAAGAATGTTATCACAAGTGTAAAATAATTAAGTGGAAAATCTATGATCAAAGGAGAAGAAATTGAAAATAAAGTGAACAGCAGACTAAGAATAGACTTGTTGAAATGGCACTTTGGGTAAAAGAAGGCAAAATATACCTGTAAACATATAGGTTCACATTCCTTAGGTCTAAGCATTCAGATCCAATCCAGTGAGCACTGGCATCAAATTACCATGAGCAGAGTCTGGACAATTTAAACCTAGCATACTGGGAGAGTTAATTTGGTTACCTTGCTTATTGCAAATAGAGGCCTTTATGGTACAATCCATAGCAAGTAGAAAAATATAATTACCTTATAATTTTACCTTGAGTGCATTAATAATTCTGTTTCTAGGGCCAAATCTAAAAGAAGTAAAAGCTATTGCTGCACAGAAGCTTTTGACAAAACGGACCCTACAATGAAAAAGGAGAAAATGCATACTAGGAGGCAAGCACTCAAAGACAGCACAAAATTGATCAAAATTGGAAGACCATACAGAGACTGAACATTAAAATTTTGAAAAGCAGCATCACAGCCAACCCAAAGAGCAATAAAGCAAGACTCTAGAATAACATTTAAAAATCATTCCATACTGTTTGAAAAAGTTTATAAGTTCACTGAGTACTCTATTATTAACCAGAGCACTGGGAACTTGTTGGCTGTTACAGATGGTGGAGAATTTCTAGTTTGCATATAATCAACATCCCATAAAGTCCTTAAAAAAAAACATGCTTGTAGATTATTACCCAAAGACAGCACAAGAACACTCATTATTCATCAGCTACATCATTACAAATTTAATGGGATACATTCTCCATATTTCACTGAGTCTAAGTCCCTGTGGACCAAGTCTATACATGCAGTTTTACTTCCCTTTTTAGTTCAGATATTAGTATTTGGAATGGCATGTTAGCTCACCTGATGTGAGAGCTTTGTAAATGTGATAAAAGACAAATGTTGGAAGTAATACACATATGCATTATTTGCTTATATTTGTTAATAGCTATCTCAGCAGAAATTACTTAGGCTTTCTTCACCTATGTTCCTGCCTTGGCCTATGGGCTGGTTCATAGGGTAAGTTGCACCATATTAAGAATTTAGCTTGCAGCTTACGTCAGTCAATGGAATCCCCTGAAACACGATATAACATGGTTCCATTGAAAGAGCACAGAACTAGGTGTCAAAAGATTTGGGTTTAAATAATATCCCATGACAATATTTACTTGAACTTGGATTGATCACTTTGCTTGTCTAAATCTCAAATTCTTTATTGGTGAAATAAACACAATTCTAAAATTTCATTAATCCAGCACTTTTCAACCAGTGTGCCAAAAGAATTTTTAAAACATGCAATACCTGACTCTTTAGTCAGGGGCACTGAATTCTTTTCCCTTAGATTGTCAAACTAAAATATGACAACAGCCAACCCAGCAATAGCCATCCAATGTGAATGAATCAAAATTATACCAATTTCTTGGTTAGATCAGCAAAAGAAAATGTATATTTTGGTGTGCTGCAGAATTTGCATAATTAGTTTATGTGCTCTGTGAGATGTAACAGGTTAAAAATCACTGCATGAATCTATTTCATAAGATTGCTACCTTACATAATTTTGTAAACTTAATTATCATCCAGAAGTCAGTGAGATCAGATCACACAATTAAACATTTATAGATAGATCCCTCAGTCCCTTTGTTTTCCTTCACTGGGAGGTAGCTCATCATATTACTGTGGTGTCAGTGCCACGGGAATGCATTTCCTGTTTGTTTTTCTGTGCTTCTATCTCCCACTTGCTGCTCATGACTGAAGAGAAATCAATGTGTGTCTGTTGGCAGCATTTGAAAGGTGTATTCCTTAGGTAATATATTGAAGTAGTTACTCATGGGCAAACAGGAATTTTTCTGGATATGAGTCTGCCCTCATGTGGATATCTCAAAGACTATTCTTCACCAGGCAATTATCAGTTCTTATTTTTGTCTCAAGCTATCAAGCAGCACACAGACATGAATAGCACTAACTGCCATTTCCCAGCACATAAGTTAAGTACTTTGGAGAGTATTCATTTAACTTTCCATTAGAAAAGCTTCCCGAATGAATAAAAGAAGTTGCTTGATTGAAAAGAGCTTCATAAGCTCTCATTAAAACTTTGAGTGAGGCCTGACCTGTGGTGGCGCAGTGGATAAAGTGTTGACCTGGGAACACTGAGGTCGCCAGTTCAAAACCCTGCACTGTCTCTCTCTCTCTCTCTCTCTCTCTCTCTCTCAATCTCTCTCTCTCTGTGTGTGTGTGTGTGTCTCCTCTTTAAAATGAATAAATAAAAAATTAAAAAAAAAAAACTTTGAGTGAGAACATAGACCCATTTGGAAGAATACCAGGCAGTAGTTGGCTATTCTCACCTTGAGTCTACCATTAGCTAACAATGTGATTTAAGGAACATGTCATTATCCTCATTGCTTTTGTTTCTTTCTCTTGAAATAGCAGGCATAATATCTTTATACCTGAGGTCTTCCTCATTTCTAGTAGTAATCTAATGTGTTTTATACTAGAAGGAAAAAATTGCTAAAATAAAACAAAATCCACTTGGAAGGAAAGAGAATTAAAAGATCCATCATCTAAAGAAAAAATTATTTTCCTTTTAAACTTTTTTTAAATTTTTATTTATTCATTTTAGAGAGGAGAGAGAGAGATGGAGAGAAAGAGAAAAGGGGGGAGGAGCAGGAAGCATCAACTCTCATATGTGCCTTGACCAGGCAGCCCAGGATTTTGAACTGGAGACCTCAGCATTTCCAGGTCGACGCTTGATCCACTCACTGCACCACCACAGGTCAGGCGAAAAATTATTTTAGCACTGAGCTCTGTGGAAATTTATACAGACACACACACACAGAAATTATCTATAAGTCACCATTATTTTCTATGTTTTATATATATTTACTTATATATAAATATACCATATGTATATAATAAAATATATAGCATATAAATTATGTTATATGCATGGAAAATATTATTCTTTCCATATAGACATATATGGGAAAATATAGTTCTTCCATATATATCAAAAAATATAGACAGATTTTTTTTTTAGGTGAGAGAAGGGGAGATAGTATGATAGATTCCTGCATGTGCCCTGACTGGAATCTTCCCAGTAACTGTTGTCTAAGGCTGATGCTTGAATACTGAGCTATTTTTAGCACCTGAGGCTGATGTGCTTGAACCAAGTGAGCTATCCTCAGCACCCAAGACCACACTAGAACCAGTGGAGCCAGTGGCTGCGGGAGAGGAAGAGGGAAAGAAGAGGAAGAGAGAAAGGGGACAAGGAGATGGTTGCTTCTTCTATGTGCCTTGACCTGGGAATTGTACCTGGGATGTCCATATACCAAGTGATGCTCTATCCACTGAGCCACTGGCCAGTGTCAAATATTTTCATAAAATTTGGTCAAGTAAGAATTTTTTCATGCTTATGTTCCCTCTTATAAAAACTTTGAACAAATTAATTTTGTTTCTAATAATAGTCTTATAGAAAGAAATTACTAATAAAAATTTAAAAAATATTTTGAGGATATGGTATTTACTGGCCAATGTATAATCCTTTCTATACATCATCATTTAAATATCTCTGAAAAGTAGATATTACCACCTCCATTTTTAAAGAGGATAAAACTAGAATGTAGAGAAGTTAAGTGATTTTCTTATGGTGAATGAGATGGTATAATACAAAGCCATTATTATGTATTTTTTTCCATACATCTGGACATAATTCAGCAAACAGGGATCTTTTGAGAGGCAAAGTCAATGAGGAATGTATTGACTCCTGAAATTTGGTATATAACCTGAAGTTCTACTTTTAGAGGAATAGAATGATAGCATAGCCTTGAACATATCCTAAAGTAAGTATTGCTTCCACTCAGTTTATTACAGGGTAATGAAACTGGATAATAACCATATACAGATAAAGTTTTTGATGAAATTTTAAAACGAGAGTATTTTAAAATGCTGGTAAAAAAAAGGACATAGATATTTTTGCTATCATATACAAGTACCAAGACTGGCACTATCAATAATGCCAAGAAATCATTTCTATTCTCTCATGGATGACTATACACCAGTGGATATAAGGGAAATGCACTTGAACTCTCAAAGAGTTTCTAGCCTCTGAGGAGGTGAAGCATACTGGCCAACATATCAAAACTATTAACTGCAGATCACAATTCCAGCCCAAGTCTATGTGATTTTTGCTTGAACTCTTTCAAATACAATGTGTTTTCTCTAACCTGCACTGTGTCAGATGCATAGTTGTTACTTGGTATTTGTTGAGTACCCAATACAAATGTCTACTGAGGAAGGAAAAGAAAACAGTGACAAGAAAATCTATAGGAGGCTTGGTTGTTCAGTTACTTCAAAAGAACGGGCATAAGTGACACAAATTTTCAAGTGAAGGTCCAGGTGAATATGCTCATGGGTAGCATTGTTTCTATTTCTTATCTCCCTTCTCCTCAGTTCTCCTCTTCTTCTCTGCCAGTTGTATATCCAGTACATGGAACATAGTAGACTCTATATGTAACTTCAGGCAAAGCTACTTAAACTGTCTGCCTCAATGTCCTCATCTGTAAAATAGTATTAATAATACTAATGTATATCACAAAGTTGTTGCTCAGATGAAATCAGTTAGTCCACTATAGCAAATAGCACATTATATGGCTATATATACTTATATAGTAAGCATTCAATAAATGCTAGCTAGTATGGTTGGTTTTGTCATTAGACATTTGCTGAATGAATGAATAAAACCCATGGTCAGTAATATGGAATACCACTGGATAAAATAGTTCCCTAGACTAGGCCTTGCCACTCAGAGAAAAGCCAGTTGTTAGTAATTGTGTATCAGTGATTCCCCAATACTGTGCTGAGGCCAGGACTGCCAGCCCCTGTCCTCTCCTACATCATCTCGGCACAACTGCGGTTCAAAGCATCTACTGGCCCTTCAGGTGTTCATTCATTAAAAAAAACTCATCTATTTTAACATTAATTTGTTCAACTTTTTTGCACTTATTCTATCACTTACTAGGCACTAATATATGATGTATACTAAACTCTGTGAGATGCACTAGAATATGGAAATAAAAGAATAAATCCCTGTCCTTAAGGGACAGTTAGTCCTGTGAAACAACTGTAGTGCAAGACAAAGTAATGTGAAACAGCCAGGAGACGCAAATCCAAACCACAGTGGTGGGGGACAGTGAGGCGATATTCGATTATGGGGTTACATGAAAAGGTTTTCTAAAGGAGTGACCTGAGTTTTGAAGAGTGAGAATAATGCTGTTTTTCAGAATAGTTTTGGAATTATTGTGAAGATAATCCAGAGAACCCCTCTATATTCTATCCCCATTTCTCTATGGTTAACATCTTTCTTTAGTGTGGTTGAATTCATCACAAATAATGAACCAATATTGATAAAATATTGTTGACTAATGTTTATACTCAGATTTCCTTAGTTGTGTCCTAGCTTCCTCTTTCTTTCCTAGGGTCCCAATCAGGATACCACATTGTACTTAGTAGTTATGCGTATTTAGACCCCTCAGGACTGATTAACTCTCAAATATTTTCCTGTTTTGGATTATCTTGACCATTTTGAGGAGTGCTGACTGGTATTTTGTAGCATGGCCTCCAATTGGATCTCATCTGATGTTCTTCTCATGATTAGAGTGGAGTTACATGTTCTGGGAGGGAGGCCACTGAAGAAAGTGCCATTTGCATCACACTGTCTCCAGGGTACATACTATCAATATCGCTTGTGACTTTTTACAATAAATTTGATCACCTCGCTGAGGTGGTGTTTCTTAGGTTTGTATACTATAAACTCACCCTCTTTCACCTTTCATTTTATCTAGGCTTGGTGCAAAGAAAAGTGCCACCTTAAAAAGCATTACCTTTCATCTCAATTAGTCCCCAAATTTCTGAGTGGAAGGATTATTTGTGATGCTGAAACCTGCAGAAATTTTTCTTGTACAAAACAGGGTGATGAATTGGTAACCTTTGGTTTAACTATTCACATGATTTAATGAAAGACAGTAGCCTGCCTGAAAGAAGCGACATGATTCTGGAAGCCCAGTTTAGTACAATTTTCTCCCAACACACAGAGGGTTCTGTTTTATGGGCTGCAGCTGCATCAAGTTTAGGATGTACTCGTACCTCGTAATCTCCTCTGTGCAAATGCTGGGAAGGGAGAGGGCTGGCACACAGCTGGGCATGGGTTTTGGGAGGAAGTAAGTAAAAGCATTAACAGTGGTTAATTTCTCATTTTCAAGGTGTTGAGTATACATTGTCTTATTTAATGTGACCCACTTAATAATCCTATGAGGTGGGCATCACTGGCTCTATTTTATAGAAGAGTAATGTAAGACCCAGATCACATGAGATGATAGGTGCCAGAACTAGAATTTAAACCCAGGTGTTAGGATTCCCAATCCCATGTGATAGGACTACAGTATGTTCTGAGCAGAGAGCCAATGTTAATAATCTATTCCATTCTTTTTGCCACCACAGAGATTGCAGAGCAAGCTCACTGATAGAAAACAGAGGAGAATTTAGTGATAGACAACTGAAATTATATAAGATTAGTAGGTGTGAGTGGTTAGACAAATTAACTATAATGCTATTAGCTAGAAGAGTAAAGCCAACGCAAAGTTTGGCCACAATGGCCCTCCTTCAATTGGACTAATAGGTAGCCCCCCCTTAAATATACCTCAAGACAATTTGGCCTACATGACCTAGACACGGGACTGTGGGCAGCACTGCCTCCTGCTCCCAGGTTCCAGCCTAGCTTTTGATTAATTACTAATCCATACACCTGGGAGCTCATTCATTACATACTGTCCTATGTTAAAATAATAAATCCAACACACATTTATGCGGACCTACTATGTGCCAAGAACTGTCCAAAAGGCCTTCACAATCATTATCTCACTTAATTTTCAAACATCTTTGCCATGTAATCATGAGGAATCCCATTTGATAGAAAAAGAAACTATGGCTTACTGAGGATAAGCACTTTCTGACAGTGGCAGAACTAGAATTCAAATTCAGGATGTTCTTCCTACTGAGCCCCATTTCCTTTCCAAAGTCCTGTCAGAGTCCACAGGAAGAGAACATTGCCTCATTTTACATCTAGGTTCCACGTCATCATTATCTTTATACAGCCTCATTAGCCTATAATAAATGAATTTGTTCTTAAAATAATCTGATACTCAGTATTTTGAAGCTAACAAGAAAAGATCAGATTTAAATCTCTATACTATAAAAGAACTAAAATGAATGAGATTCAGTGGCTATTAGCAGTCCTGGCCAAAAAAATTTTTAAAAATTAAATGAAAAATGTTCTTCATGTGTTTCCTCATTCTCTCAATATTATATATATAAAAAAGAAACATATTCAGAAAATAGGGAGGAAATATTATCAACAACAAGGTCACCCTATCACCTGCACAGGCCCCTTTAAAAGCAGCCTGTGGCCCAAGGCCCCTGCTGTCAGCTCACTGGAC
This sequence comes from Rhynchonycteris naso, assembly GCA_037038555.1. Lineage (NCBI taxonomy): Eukaryota > Metazoa > Chordata > Mammalia > Chiroptera > Emballonuridae > Rhynchonycteris > Rhynchonycteris naso. The sequence continues at coordinate 303,550,884 of CM072995.1, read as the reverse complement.
TGGCAGTGTATTGCCTAACTGCTTCTTTAATCCCATCTTTCTGCTTCTTTGGTTCAGTTCCAGGAAGCTTCCACAAGCTGGGGCTGCAGATACCAAAACTATTGGGAGAGCTGGTTCTATGCAAGCTGTGGCATTCCTAGGCATTTTAATTCATAGAAATGCTTAATTGCAAAGCTGTCTACCATTTTGAGCTGACAGTTTTCAAGCACAGGCAATCTGTACTGAGAACTGCAGCTCAAATTTCTGTACACACTTGAGAAAAAGAGAGACACGAAAGAGGGAAAATCACGTGTGGACAGCCAGTGCAGCTATGAACACACACTTTAGAATAGGAAAATTTAACTTGAATTCTAGGTTTTTCATCATTTAAGCATTTCATTTAAATTCTCGCCCTTTATTTCTTTACCTATGATGCGAATTATGTCTTTCCCACAATGTTGTTTATCCTTTAAGTCATTCATCCATCCAAAAACACGTAATACGTGTATGTTATATACCAAGGTCTCTTTTAGGCATTTGGGGTACAGCTGTGAATGTATTTGGTCTAAGCTGATGCTGATGGAGTGGGGAGGGGCAGATCTAACAGCAGAACAACAACAAAAAGCACAAGAGATTTTGAGATACTGGTAAACATTCTTAGGAGAATAAAGCAGGGCACTATGGTAGACAGTGTCTGAAGGGTTTGGTTTAGTTTGTTGTGTGGCATAGATGTAGTGGTACCGAGAAGACTACCCCAGAGATGTAAGTTTTCAAGATATGGGGTATGTTTTCAATGGCAGGTGTCATATTTTTCTCCAGTGTACCCTCTGAGGCCTGGTGTGCAGTAGGTATTCCATACAGACTACTCTGAATAAAGATGTGCATGGCTCCCCACAGGTACTTACTTCCTGATTTTTCTTTCTATACATGTGACAGTGGGTTCTCATGGCCTAAGGGATTCAATGTATACTACAGAGGCTAACCAAAACTTTAAGCATTCTGACATTACAGAACCCCTACTCTATAGTCACCATTCACCAACTATTTAAATCTGATTCATTACAAGTTGGAGGTATACAATTTTTTTTTTAAGAGAGTAAGGCAAAGTCATTTTCCTTATTTCTCTGGCCAGAGAGGTAACATGTGTTCAAATAGAACTGTAATATAAGACAGTGCCTTAAAAGGTCCCTAAGTGTGGTAACAAATGCTTTCATTATGTCAAGATGACCCCCACACTTATGATGTGGCTCCAGGAGGGTTGAAGGAGGAGGTGTGTTTTAACTGGGTCTAGAAAGATTTAAAATAGAAAATATAAGAGCAATTGCTTTTTTTTTTTTTTAGGCATTATGTTTAAAATAAAATTCTCAGAAACTTAATTCAGTACTTTTCAAACATTAACCTGCATCAGAATGCTTAAGATAAAGATTTGCTGGCCCCTACCCTTGGAGATTCTGGTTCACTACGTCTGGGGTGGAGCCCAAGGATCTGTATTTCTGACAAGTTCCCACGTGATTCTTCACAGGAGTGTTTGCACGTACATCACCCAAACAGCAATGTATGATATACCAGGGTGGTGTCACTACAACCCTCTCCTCTGTTTCGGGTCATAAACAAAATAGGCAAAAGGGGTGTGTGTGTTTGTGTTTATTGTGTGGGTAGATGCAGACTATTAAAATAAGGTTGGACAAGGGTCCATACTACACTATTAGGGACAATGGCATCCCTTTCATATTGCTCTGCTTTCCATTGTATACAACATGCCCTCATCCCCTCCTCTTCTGTCCTCTTTCTTCTACTTCCCAGGCTCATTCTACCTATCCTAATGTTTAAAGAAACCCAATATGATTTCTCAACTGGGACTAAGAGCCACAGGGGTCATTAGAAAGTCTCCAGTCTTAAGGTGGTACAGACTAGTTTGTAGTTAGCCCCAGACATGTCACGTCTTTCTTTGACCAGCCTCATCGGCTTCATCAGTTTCTTGATGCTCTTTAATATTAAGGTAGGTCACTTAGTAAATTTTAAAATCTTAATCTTACAGTTATCTACCTCCTACAAAGTATCTTTCACTTACCCTGATGATACTCATTAAAACACACAAATAAAGCCACAGGCAGTTGGACCTGCCATGTTGCAGATACTGAGAAGGGTACACTGAATGAACCCCCAACTGCACTATCACTACTTTAAAATATCCCCCAAACTGTCTTTGATTTCAGGATTCTTATATCACAAACAATTATGATATTCTACTAATTAATGAAGCAGTCCATTTCAGCATTAACTTTTTAAATTTTATTGTTTCAAATTATAGAATTCTGTTTTTTAGTTGATGTAGACCTTACTAAACACTTAACACCAGCAAACATGTGCCCTCATATCACCATTTCATTCTTTTAGCACAAATATCTCAAGATCAAAGTAACAGGAAATATTTGTATTCTTTTCCAATGTATAGAACAATATATGGCCAATAATATTGGAAAACAATATGTTCTTCTTTGTTCAACTTTTTAATGACATATTTTCAATTGTTGTTTGTATAACTGGAAAAAAACAAATCTAACAGCCTGGCTTATAAACTTGAAATTTATGGATCAAGTTTTGTAACCTAATATCAGGCCTTAACATTCTCCTTATGAATGATCATCTATACCTTGGCCCACTCCTGAACTGTAGTAGATTCCCGAATAATCACAATTGGCTGGCCTACAGATGACAATTTCAAATGACAAGTAATCATACCAGTTCTCAATCATGATTAGACAGCTCTTCCACCAAGAAATGTTAATTCCTCTTCTTGATGTTTTTTTTTAGCCAGAAATCTATAAGATGTTGGCAGAAGAAACTAAAAGCTAAAAACTAAGCATAGTGAAAATGTAATCTAGAAAATTGTATTTATTTTTTGTACACCGCCCTTTCCTCTTCTGCATCTTGTGATGTGAGGATGTGTGGAGCAGTAGGATATAAGAAAAAGAAATACGAATAATATTTTGCTGCTCTGAAGAGAATACCTCTATTTGTGTTTTCAATTGCCAAGGAAAAACTATGGTTCTGTTCAACTCATAACACTGACTGGATCAGTACTTGTGGCTGGCAATAAATTGTGAGCTTCGTACCTGAAATGAACATGAACTTATGTTTATAAATTTCTGAGTATGGCAACAAGACATACAGTGGAAATGCAGGCCAAATGCTAAAGACTTCATCAACAGTGAAAATATGAGACAGAAGTAATGCGGAGTAAAGAATGTAGTCAATAAAGTCACAGAGAAGCAGTGTGACAGCACCTGAACAACGACCTGAGAAGCATTTACACTTAAAAGATGCATCATACTTACTTGAAAAGCTGTGCCTCATACATTGTTGTTGCAATTATTTTTAAATTAAGCTGCAGAGGGAGGTGAATAGGTTTGACTTTTTGTTAAAAATATTACTTAAAAACTATGGAAAAGAGAGGCAAAAAAGAAAACATATTGATTCTGGAAAATTGTAGAAAGAAGTTGTAAAATTACACACAAAATTGCCAACAGTAGTTATCTCCATGAGTGGAATTGGGGGCCAGGGTTCAATGTGCACTTTTTTATTCTTCTGTGTCATTTAATTTTAGAATATTGAATATTGCATAATATAATGGAAAGACTTTTTGGAATCAGAAATGCCTACAATGAAATTTTATCTCAGCCGTATCTTAATCTTGTAAAGTTATTTACTCAATTCTTTAGTTTCTTTGGTTCCTATAACAATCATATTTGTATTACAACTCAATAAGATCAAATAAGTTCATGCATATGAAAATACTATATACATGATTGTCATTCAATGTGAGGGGTCTGTTATTATTTCTTATATTCCCAGCCCCTCGTGGAAGAAAGAAAGAAGAATACAGTAAATTAATTACTGCTTCTTTCTCTATGAATTGAATATAACTTAAGAAAAAGAGCAATCTACAGGGTAGCATGGAAGGTCACCTTGGAAACTAATTTCATAATTATTTAAATTTTTTCTCACAATATCTCCTATATAATTGAAACCATATGTTGAAAGTAACCCGTAGGATAAAATAGAAGTGTTAAACAAAGAATGGTCAAGTGGTCATACACGGGACAAAAGGAAAAGGGTTTCATCACATCCTTTCAGGATGCAGGGTCCAGCTCATCTCACTCACCTCACACTTTCCCTTCAATATATGATGATGGCTCACTGGCCATGACCTGGCAATCCTAAATTGTCCCACATCACATCTGACTATTCACTTAACTCACTAAAAATCTCCTAATATTATAACTAAGTAAAAATGCTTCTGTCAAATAATTTATATCTTTCCTTCCCTCATTAACTTCTTAGGTTTGTTTGTGTTAGAAATTCTGTAATGTTTTGTCAGGAAACACTCCATTAGAGATGTACTGAGACACTTTTCCATTTTAACACATGATATTATATTGCATGTTTAATGTCACCGAACACTTAGGTTCTATGAGCTATAAGCCAAAAAGCACGGGCTCATCTGGCTTGAGCAAAAGAGAAAAAGCTCACCAGCTTGGATCCAAGGTTACTGGCTTGAGCATGGGGTTACTTGGTCTGCTGAAGGCCCACGGTCAAAGCACATATGAGGAAGCAATCAATGAACAACTAAGGTGTTGTAACGAAAAACTGATGATTGATGCTTTTCATCTCTCTCCATTTCTGTCTCTGTCCCTATCTATATCTCTCTCTGTCCCTGTAAAAATCTTGCTGTTATAAATATTGAGTCTTAAGTGTTGTCTATAGACTTTCAAGTTCTGCATAAATTTAAACTTTTTGTTTACTTTATTATTTTTTATTTGTTTGTTTTTTTTAATTTAGCTAAGAAAAATATTAAAATACAGAGCTAAACTCCAGATAAAAGATATTTATTTACATAATTTTCAAAACTGTGAAAAATTGAAATGGACCAAGGATCCCCAAATCTGTAATGTTGTAGAAAAATAGTAGGATGTTATATAGCTGTGGATATAATATTAATAAAAGGCATAAAAATTATAAAAATGTTCTCTTTACAATGCTAAGTTAAAATGTGAACAATAGAAGAAATACAAAATCATTTATTACCAGTTTTAAATTTAGTTGTAACTAGTTTTTACAATTGTGCTTAAGAACGATTAAGAAAGTTTGAGGTCTTAACAACTATTCAGTGCACCCATTCTATAACTGTCAGGTCACTTACAGGTCTGACACTTTATCAATATTTGTTAATTACTGATGAGACTTACACAAGATGTTGAAAAGGAAGTCCCCCAACCCCTTCTGGCAATCAAAATTTTACTGTTTTTATTTTGAAAGAGATATCATTAACAAAAAAGTTTTGATTAGTACTTCATTTTCATAGTACTGTACTCAGTATCTTGTAAAACCCTAGTCCAAGCATTTAGCTCTTGGCACACAGTGAGTGTTCACTTAATATTTGATTAATGAATATACTAGCCAACTTTAGATTTACAAAGTGCATGAACTGATTACTCATTTGACAATCATAGCAAAGCATTAATACAAAGAGTGCAGATAAAGCCATTTGACATTTTGCAAATGAGGATCTGTGTATTCAGAAAGGTTAAGCTAACTGCCCAAGGTCATCTGAATGTGGGAAACTAAAAATGGTCTCCAGGGTCCTTCCAAAATTAATGCTCTTTCCACTAACCTCAAAATCAATTATTTGACACTCTAACTGAATCAATTAGAAGTAAAGTTTTCCATATCAAAGTTCAATCACTTCAGTATGAGTTTCAGCTCTTTTTCAGGAATGATTAAGACTTCTTTCAGTAGCCTTTGAAGAGAAATTGTTTATAATTTCTCAAAGTCCACTCATAGATACTTTAGTATGTTACATATGACAAAGCTTCCTTCAAGAAAAGATGCTTTTCAAAGAGTGAAACCAATTCACTATAGCCATTAATTCTACTGATTACTCAGAAGAACTTGAAACAGAGAGTTTAAGACTAAAAGACCCAGGGAAGAGGGAGAATGTTGTCTAAGACATGCAGATACCAAGGAACATCAAATTCAGAAATAGTTTTGAAATTACGAATAATTTCATGCAAATAACGTTGAATTTGTGCCAGGAAAAAAGTAGAAGGTATAAAAAGTATTTAAGTTTTTCTAGAGTCCCACAAAAATAATTAGATAATTATCAGAGGTCTAAAGTTCATAAAAAGAGTGATGTCATTTTGTTAAAGAAGCCAGATAATGTCTTAATTACTCGTGATTATTCATTTTATAGTTTATTGTTTGAGGTTGTCTGCTATATTCATTAGTGAGGGAGATTAAAATCTTACCTCTTTATTAAAAATGATACTATAAGTGGCACCTATGTCAGACTTTCTATCTTGGATGGAACAATACTTATCAATGTCATACTAGATCAGGAGACATTGAATAGTATTAACATAAGCATAACTAGGTCACCTGTAGTTCTACATGACTCTCTTCAACCCCAGAGTATTAAGCACTAGGCAAGCATAGAACCACATTATGCTAAACAAATGACAACACATTGCTTATTTATTTATTTTACTTTCAACAGGTATTCATCCCTAGTCACCTTAGTCATGTAATATCTGCTTCTAAGATCATAAGTCCACTTGTATTATTTGGTGAGGACTGGTAAGTGAAGAATGTTTTCTTATTAAAAAAAAAACTTTAAACTCTCTATAATTTTCCAAATTATACTTAATAAAGACTTCCTTCTTTCAATCTACTTTCTTAATACATTTATCTCTTGCCATACTGGTGTCATATTATGAGTTTCTTCTTACACAAAACCATTCTCTGTGTATGAGGATAAACTTTATACATATTAACATGAGGCATGGCTTGGTGGACATCTGTGAAAAGATATCTGTTTCCATTTCACTTTGTTCAAAGTGTGTACCACAGAGGCTAGTACATAATATATCACCAATAAATATTTTCAAATTAATGAATAAATTATTTGTTATAATATCATATAGACCTCATGCCCTATGAGGTGTACTTTTATATACTATATACTTCCCTGAAATATGTTGAGCTTTGTCAAAATATTTTACTTTGTATATAAAATTCTTTCAAATAATCAAAAATGTTGCTGCAAGTCTTTAATTGTTTTTAGAACTTTATACAAGTTGGAAAATAAAAGTAACACCAAACTCAAATAATTTGGATCCTTTTTTGCATTGTTTGTAGTTTTATGAGGGTTTACTGAGTATCAATTGTATATAAATACAAATCCAAATTATTATTGTCAGTTTCATTCTTCAGCATATATTACTTAATGAAACCTAGGTTTTAACATTAAATATAATGAAAATTATATATATATTATTCCCTCTAAACAAGAAAGGAGAACTAATTATGTTTGTATACTGAAGAATGAATGGACTAATTTGGGAATTGAAAACAATCAAATTAGATTTGATTACAAATAAAATAACCAGATGGAGTGCTAAATTTTCTTCACTGTCTTAATATAGTTTGTCTCTCTTTTGTCTGTTTCCTTTAATAAACAAATTAATTAGCAGCTTCATTTGTAATTTAAATTTTTATAATTCCATAAACTTGAAATTAACATGATACTTCAATATGTCTTGCTTAACTTTTATATTTCTTCAGCTCATCTAAAGAATAAAAATTCATCCTATGGTAATGCAATAACACATTCTCAAAGAATTCATTACTCTTTAAGGGAGAGTACAGGCTTAGAATCCTAACCCAGATGTGGTAAAAAGCAGAAATATGATTTTTGTAAAGGAGTATAAACAAAGAAATAATGAAATTTTTGAATAAGTTGACAAAGATACAAACAGTTCTGTTCTTAGGTTCCTTAAAAAAAGGAGCACAGAAATAATTTTTACTCTATATTATTAATGTACTTTCTATTTTAGCTATGGGTAATACTGACTTTCAGATATATTAATAATTGTATAGTATAATAGCACCAAAATATGCATCTCAATATCACTTCATAGATTATTTAAAAATGTTGATAGTTTCTGATATCACAGTAAATACTTGATAAAAACATTATTATTGTAATTGTTATTATTTGATCTATAACAATTTTAAGAGAGCATCATTTAGTTTCCAACCAATGTGGGCTATTAGATTTACTCTATACTGCTCTCAAAAATTAGGGGATATTTCAAAATAAATATGAAGCTATAAAATATCTCCTAATATTTGTGAGCAGCATATTTCGTTTCCTTACATCCATACAGTTTCCTTTCCCTTTCTACTTAGGCCTATGGAATGTGTCAGTGTGCTACAATTCAGCTTTAGTAACAAGTTGCAGTTATTGACTAGTGAAGGTTATCGTGTTCAATTTGAAATTTACAAGGAAGTTATTCATTGTGCTGACTATATTTATTACAAAAGAAGCATGCCATAACAGTAAAAAAAAAATCAGAAATGCTTAAAATAAAGCATTACCTTTCTAACTTCAATCTTCCCTGTTGTTATACCCCCACCCTCTACACACACACACACACACACACACACACACACACACACACACACACACTGAAGATATCTATATTAACAGCCTAGTTCTGGAACCTTCCATACTTTGCTCATTTTACTTCACCATAATGCCTCTCAGCAACTGGAGGAGAGGTTGCAGAATTCCCTTATTACTGTGCTGAAGCACTAAGCACCCTGCATTATGATTGAAAGTCTCACGTCTAAAAGGGAAATTCGTAAGACTCTAAAACTTATTGAATTTATTGGTCACTTTCCTGACTAACTCTCCACCTCATTCAATAAAACTTTTTTAACTAAGCAAAGACAGAGTGAAATATTATTTACAGGTTTTCTTTTCTTTATATCTCAGGCAAGGCAATGCAAGTCCTTGGCAGGTTAATTTAGAAGGTCCTTTTAAGCACGTGCTATGTGCCAAACTTTGTGCTGTGTGCTTTATGTTTACTTTCCATAACTAACAGTCTTATGGGGCAGGTATTATTTTCTCCATTTGATAATGAGGAAACTAAATTAAGTGACTTGTCCAAAGTCGTTTCTCTAGCAAAAATATTAATTAGGATTTGCACTCAAACCTACCTATATCTCTATACTATAACTACTACTTAAATAAAATGATTCCAAAGAGTTGGGAAACTTAGATTCCTGAGATACCTCTGCAATAAACTTTGTGACTGTAAGGTCACAACTATAGCCTTTCCATTTCACGGAACTACTTTTACTTTTAAAAGTGCTCTTAGATCACCTTACTTTATGTTACAATTGGTATTTGGTTTGATCTTCACAATTCATGTGACCTCAAACTTAGACTTAACTATCTATCAAATGAGATTGTACATATAATTGTTAGGAAACTCAGAGAAAAATAAAAGACTGTCACTTTATATGTTAAAACTTTGCATTATTACATATTACATCATAATATAGTGCACTGTTATTTTATATAACCAAGAAATTGTCCTAAAAATAGTATAAATACATCACATTGTATTTTGTGTGTGTGTATGTATTGTGGGGAGTGAGACATGTTAATTTTTATATGTAAAATTTTGATATAAAAATTATAATTAATATATTTTACATTTATATTTAATGTATTATATTGAGATATTAAAAAATAAAATGTTCCTATGTTTATTTGTTCCATTTTGTTGTGTACTCATTGATTGCTTCTTGTAAGTACCTTGACCAGGGGTCAAAACCACAACCTCTGTTGTGCAGGGTTGGTGCTTTAACCACTGAGTAACCTGACCAAGGCTCTCAGACTTGTTTGCATCTCTGATAAATACTAGAACTGGGAACTTTCCTCTGACATCCTGGTCTAGTGTCTTTGCCACTGTCCCATATTGATGTTTGCTCTCTTTATCAACAATATATTAATTATTTATATTTTGATCAAAGTCTCTACCATCTCCCACAATTGGGCTTTGGAATTTTTCCCTTTCTTTAAATAATAAGCCTTAAAAATCACCCATCCAGGAAAGGCAAACCAAATGACATTTTCACAGAAGAATAAACTTCTATTTGTCAACTGTATTACTATAGCAAAAAATAAAATAAAATATTAACAATATGAAAGAGACAAGTAGAGGTAGAGTCTTTTTTGTTGCTAAAAGACATAATAAGAAATGCATTTTAAATGATAATCCACAGTACAAATATGGCTGGCTATGTACAATTAAAACCTATAAAACAATGTCTATTCTTTCTATCATGTAATACACTTTGATATTTATATTATACTCTATATTAACAGCTAGTCTCAACCAGCTAAATTGGCTTTACAAATAATTTAGGTTATGATGCCCTTTTGGAAAAACACTGACTAGACAACCTCATTCTTTTGAAAGTCTGTGTGTGTGTGTGTGAAAATTGATGCATAAAATACATCATTGTGGCATACTCTCTTGTTTCAAAGTCCCCTAAAATGAACACATCTGACCATCACACCTTTTGCCAAGAAGTCTCCTCAATATTTGGTGAAATTGAGAAGTCTTTCTGGAATATTTGCAAATGTGCCAAAATGAGATTTCATAACTCTTAATCCTGATGAATTCCAAAGAAGTCTTTCACACAGAAGGCTACAGCATTTAACAATATGTCCTCTTGCTCTTAAAAAAAAATGTGTATCATAGTGCTTCTGGCCATAATTGGCATCTGAAGGATGGAGTGTGGAGTCTGCAATAGAGATGTGAATAGAAACAACCAGGTACAGTCTGTACTTATCCTCAGACTCACAAAAGGTCTTCTGTGAGGTCAACTTGTTGCCACATATCTCCTCCTTAATTTATTTTCTTTTTAGTGTAATTAATTCTTTCCATGGGAACAAGGAAATGGGTTGCTTTCAAAGCCAGATAAGAAGACACATAAAATATTAGAAAAAGATTTTCTCAGTGGGGACACAAATGGTTTTTTCTTGTTTCTTAGGGAGGGGAAAAGAATCAATAGATTTGCATTCTACTTTTCCTTCAAGTGACAACTGCCTTGATATAAAGGGAGGAAGTTTGGACTTAATTAAAAAGAACTGGCCTTGGGTCCATATCTCTGCTCTGCTACTAACTAGCTGCAGTATTGTGGGGGAAACACTTTTTCTATTCCTATTACCTAACTCTATGTTTGTCAACAGGTGAACTGCAGCAAGCCTACTGGTGTGCCTGCCACTCATACATAGAGAACAGGCTGACAGCTGTCAGGGGGTGAGGTTTGGGTGGGTGAGGGGAGGGACTGAACAAAAAAGCCCAACAAAATCAAACTTATGGGCACAGACAACAGTGTGGTGATTTCTTGGAAGGGCAAATATGGGGGAGGGCATAAGGGGGGATACATGGTGATAAAGACTTGAATTGAAGGAGTGAACACATGATGTGGTGTATAGATATGTGCTAGAAAATTGGGCACCTGAAACTGTGTAATTATGTTATCCAGTGTCACCCCAATACATTCAATTAAAAAACTCTTTAAAACATACAATCTCTGAGTATTTAGTCAGGGGTGCTGACCTCTTTTCCCTTAGATTGTCAAAAAGAAAAATGATGACATCCAACACAATAATAGCTGTCCAGTGTGAATGAATCAAAATTATACCTACTTTTTAAATCAGATTGGTAAAAAATATATATTTTTAGTGTGCTGCGGAATTTTAGCAATTAGTTCAAGTGTGTCATGAGATGTAAAAGCTTGAAAATCACTGCTTTAACCTATAATGTATAACATTATTAAACTGTATTATGAATTAAATGAATTAACTATCAAAATTCAGGAAGTTTTGATTGTATGTATGACCATGTTTTAACTCACAGAAAAATAGAATCCCAATTAAATGACATTTGATTATCAATAATGGGAATTATCAAATAGTCCAATTCTTTTCTTCCTTATACTAAGGTTTAAGTTCATTTTTCCACAACGCCTCCAAGTGGTTGTCCATTCCAGATTTGTGCACAGGAGATTCAGAGAACTGATCACTAAGTCCTAAGAGAGACAATGCCTTCATTGACAATTCTGTTAATGAATATATATATCCTTTTTTAGAATTAAAGTATAATTTGTTTTTCTGGCATTTTAGTAATTAGCTCATTGTAATGCTCCTGGCCACATAGAATGAATATAGCTCCTCTAAACCTGAATTTTGTCAATATCTGAAAGTGGTGGTCACGTCCCCACTACATCTTATATTCTCTCTCTTAATTTTATTTGAAGACTTAGTTTTAAGTCATATAATCATTTTGGCTACTCTCCTTTGAATAAATCAAACTTGGTTGCATCTATTGTAAGTGTGATGCCCAACATTACTCCAACTCAGGATGTGGTCTGTGGATGCCTGGGAAGGGTGGGTGATAGAAGGTTAGTCATAGAAGAGATCTCCAAGAACATCCTTTCTAGCCCTTTTCATCTGACAAATAAAGAAAGAAGTTGAAGTAACTTTCTCAGTCACATAGTAAAAACTCTGATGTCTGTGATATTTCTTTCAGTAAAACTAGTTCTTTTAATTTAATTTTTTACCTCTAATATATCAATAATATAATCACCTTTCTTCAATCTCACTTTAAAATTAATGGTATAACGAGAAGGTTATTACTCTTGACCAGACTTACTAAACAGCTTACAAAATATAAAAATGTTTAACAACTAAAAAGATGAGAAAAATATGGTAAATAAAAACAGACAGAAAAAGAGAGAAGTAAAAAGATCCTCTTTTTAGAGTTTTGTGGGTTTCTACCCTTGTTTTTTCTCATGTGTTTGCTTCCTGTGTATTTAGTAGAGTGTAGTGCAGAATTGTTTTGTACTAGAATGTAAATACTTCTCACCATGCCTTCGTATTCCTTACCTTTCCTCAACTAGAAGTAACTTCTGTTACTCATGAATAAACCTTACTTACAAAAGTAGAAATTAGTATGGTTATGATGACTGAGGGATTGAGTCACAAGAAGAGTTCTTTAGTAAATGAAATGAATGGCCTTTCTGAATATGCAAACTCTAAAGCTCAGACAGTAGTGCTATCTCTGAGATCTGGAATAGGAAGATTAAAAAAAACACACTCTGTGCAGCTCCCAACTATAAACCAGATAGGCACTGAGCATCTAAAAGGCATAGTCACTCAGGGATTATCTTTACACTGAAAAAAGTATCTGAGTAATTGAAACTATAGTGTCCACATTTGCACCTCACTCCAAGTATTTATTTCTGTGTGTCAGGGGAGGTGGGGAGTGACATCCTCTGAAAACAGAATTCCTTCTAACATAGTCATCCCAGGCATGGAGTATTAGGGGGGCAGGGAATTCTAATATTTTCAGCATTGAATGGACAGCAATAGCACCTGAAAGAGTAAAAAGTAAAAACAGGGATGTTATTTTATCCTAGGCATGAGTCTTTTATAGGTGAGTCAGAATCCAAGCCAAACTTGTATTGAAAAACAAACATACAAAAGCAGAAAATAGAGTTGATATTGCCCTGGCCACAGATAAGTATGTCAATGGACCCAATTTTTGTTCCATGAAAGAGACAATAATAACTCCTTTAGAGGCAATCTGTGAAGAGTCCATAAACTACCTTATCTGGAAGGAAAGATGAGAGGTAGCACCCATCTGAACACAATTTCCAGGGCTACCTGTATTTCCTTCACTACTAACAGTTTTGGACAGTGTCAGAAATGTTAAAATTGCTTCTTTATTATTACAGTTGCCACTGAATCTCCCAGATTATGGATCTATGATCCCATTTAATGATGAGTCCACATAAAAATCTTTTCATCTTCAGTTTTTTATGTATGGTTTTGTCAGTGATAAACAATATAATTACCCAATCAATCCAGACTAACAAAGATTTAAAGAGCTGATGTTTTCAGAATGTTTATAAAGCAAAGAAATATTTTTAGGTTCTTTTCAATCTTCAGTATGACTCAGGAAAAAAGCATTTCATCTAATTTACAGGTCAAAAAAAGGAACCATGCTATTTCTCAAAGCTAATTTTTACATGAACTAATTAATTTGTGGTCTCTGCTACTATTTAAAAAGAACATTAAAAGTTTTAGTAGATTGAAATCATTGAGATGAAGGAAAAAGAAATAAAGCAATCATGGGGAGGTGATAAAATGTCAAAAGGAAAGAAAGAAAGAAAGAAAGAAAGAAAGAAAGAAAGAAAGAAAGAAAGAAAGAAAGAAGAAAGAAAGAAAGAAAGAAGAAAGGAAGGGACGAAGGGAGGGAGGGAGGGAGGGAGGGAGGGAGGGAGGGAGGGGAAGGGAGGGGAGAGGAGAGGAGAGGAGAGGAGAGGAGAGGAGAGGAGAGGAGAGGAGAGGAGAGGAGAGGAGAGGAGAGGAGAGGAGAGGAAGAGAGGGAAGAAAAGGAAAGAAAATAGTTTGAGTAATTACCTTCAACAACGATGTGTGACCAAAATTCTGGACAGGAATTGTGAATTCTAAGACCCAGCTCTGTAAAGAATGGTGTACAAATAAGGCTAAATTACTTGTCCTGACTGTCTCTGATTCCTCAACTATAAAGCAAAGGGGTTAGTTTAAATGCCACCTAAGACTAAGAGTTAACATTTACAGGGCTACCAGTAGTCTGCATGTCTGAATATCATAATCATCTCAAAATTCATCTCAATAAGTACTCCCAATAGTACTTAACCACTGAGTAAAAAATAAATAAAACCCCTGTAAAAAGTACTCAGTGGGGCCCATAATGACATTTCTGGTCTTTCCAAGTTGTTATTTTGATACAATCATAACAAAAAAGGAAAAGTATATTTCAGTTTTTTAGAAGTTTTTTTAACCAAAGCCTGATTAGTATCACATTTTAAAATAATATATGGAAAACTATTATCATAACATAAAAGTGCTACAACATTACAGGATGTAGGTTAGCCTGAAGACAATGTTTAATGATGTCACATTACCAGTACAGCTTATTGGAATATTTCCCCACCCCCACCCCCCGCCCAGCATCACTGAGACTTTTTTTTTTTTTTGCTAGAACAAATTAGCATTCCATTATCATTATGTGGAAATAATAAGTTCAAGAACCAGTGCAAACAAAAAAGGGAGGTGGAGGTATGAATAACATTTTACAATTAATCAAGGGAGGCACTTTGGCATCAGGTTTTTATAAAGAAGCAAAACTGTGAAAACTTACAAGTGTCTGTTACTTATCCACATGTTGTATATTCATCAATAGTGAGATAGGTACTATTTTATTTAACACAAATTCATCCATTCGGCAAAAGGCTTTGAGTAACTACTCTGTGCTAGGCACTCTGACAGGCTCAGGGATATACTGTCAAGTTTCAACTAAAGTCAGCAAAAATGGTGAAGTAAAAATCCTGTGAGTACTCGGTAAAGTACAACATATATGGCTTTGTATATATAATGCAATCTATAATTACTTTTCTCAATAAAATTAAGCCAGATCAAGGGGAAGCAAGGAATAATGGAATACATCCAAGTGCATGACTATTTAAAGCATTCAGACTTTAGGCAATTATCAAATCTCTAGTTACAGAAGTATAAGGGAAGCACTTAAAATTTTTCTTCTTGCCCACAGCATTTATTCCAATTTATTTTACTTTAAATAAATCAAAACTATTAACGTTCCCATTTCGAGAAGAGGGAGGGTTAAATCTTAAAGTCTTTGGGATGAATATGCTTTTACTGGATCCATCTTCAAGGTATTTAGTATTGCTTATAAAATCATGGTAAGCTGGGTAATGTTTATGGTTTCAACTGGGTTTTATTATGCAATTGCAAATAATTGTAGGTCAGGCTCTTCATTGGGCACTGTCACACAGTTGAGGTCAAGTGACCTAAGATGGCTTCATCTAGAAAACCTGTCTTATCCTTCACATGGTGTTGACAGGGTTCCAAGACAAGAAGACTAAATTCCATCAAATTCTATTGTCTGAAGCAGTCACAGGCCAGTGCTGCATGAGAATGGAAAGGAGCTATCAGGTTACGAAGCAAAGGGGGTCATTGATGGAAGTCATCAAAGCCAAAGCAATCCATTTCCCACACCCCTGAACAAGTGAGCACCACTGATCTTGTGCCATAATAAACATATTCTAAGGTTTACAGAAGTACAGAAGCAAAGAATTCCTTAAATTTTCTTAGAGCAAAGAGCGGGGCAACTGACTCTTTTAAAAGGAGTTACATTTTTTGAGTCATTGCATGTTCTTTTCCTCCACACAGTTGAAGAGCTAGAGTGAGCCTCCATTTACTCTTTGCCTAAACACGTAGCAACAATTTCTACATGACACAATAAGCCACAGTAAATACACAGTCCTGTAGCCTACAAAAAAATCATAAATCAAGGAAAAGCAAGTGTAAGAGATTAACCTTGAATCTGAAACTAAAGTGTCATTTGTTCTCCTCTGGAATTCCGTGATAACAGACACATTCTCAAAGAAACACCTTGCAAAATTGCCAAGAGGACTAAGTAACTTAAACTGCTATGTCTAAATTTAAAATAGAATGGCAATTAGGGGGGTAAAGGATTTTTTTTAATTTCTATTTTTTATTTATTTTTTTTAGAGAGGAGACACACACACACAGAGAGAGAGAGAGAGAGAGAGAGAGAGAGAGAGAGAGAGAGAGAAAGCAGGGAGGAGCTAGAAGCATCAACTCCCATATGTGCCTTCACCAGACCAGTGCAGGGTTTTGAACTGGCGACCTCAGTGTTCCTAGGTCAACGCTTTATCCACTGCGCCACCACAGGTCAGGTCGGGGGGTAAAGGATTTTTTGAAAGCGAAACATTTTTTCTTAGACTTCAGTGCCTTACATGAAAGCATTTGAAACTGTCTATATTCTTGACAAAAAGTAATATCAACTAAACAAAAGAGGAAAATTACAATGAATACATTTGGGATACTGGGGCTGAGTGATCAAGGACTAGATGTAATTACTCCAGTCCAACCAGAAAAGAGCTCCACTAAGAATTGACGTTCCCATTTCACAGAAAATGCGGCAGAGACTTCCTGAAGGACCAAGCAACAGAAAACAAGGTGTCACCTAAGAGCTCCAGTGGTACCCAACAGAGCTGTATCTGGTTACTCAAGCACTTTTCTGATCCTGCAGGTAAGTATTGCCTTGTGAAACTTCCTATCTGATAAATTGTAAGAAGAAATACCACATAACCTCATTGTCTACATACTTGATTGTGATCAAAGCAACATAAATAATTCTTGATTAAACCACATAAAACAATAAGCTATAGAGTATTTCATTTCTTCCAGTCTGTGAATGTTTCATATTCAAAATTTTTCTCTCCTGAATCCTAGTTGTATCATCCAAACATTTTGCCAGACTTTGGCAACAAAACTTCTATTGGCTTATTTTTGGCAA
Source organism: Rhynchonycteris naso (assembly GCA_037038555.1). Taxonomy (NCBI): domain Eukaryota; kingdom Metazoa; phylum Chordata; class Mammalia; order Chiroptera; family Emballonuridae; genus Rhynchonycteris; species Rhynchonycteris naso. The sequence continues at coordinate 303,533,590 of CM072995.1, read as the reverse complement.
AATAATAAAATTTGCCTAAATTTGGCAATAGCATGTTTTGGCTTAGTTTTTGCCCACAAAAAGAATGTTTTCTTTTAATTATTTTGTTCCGACCATAGTTTATGAATGTAATACACAATTTCAAATATTTGCATGTAAAAGTTATACAAGAAAAGTAGTTTTGTTTATTCTACCCTATTCTCAAACTCCTTAGATTTTCCTCCCCAGGAGAAACTATCAGTTTTTCTCTGCTCTGAGAGCAATTCTATAATATCCAATTAAATAATTTTTATAAACTCAAATAACATACCATATACACTGAATATCACCTTGCTTTGTCACTTAAAATGATCTTGGAAATCATTATGATCTTGCTATAAAATATCTCATTAACTTTAACAGCTATGTAATAATACATTGGATGATTTATTTATTTTGTTGGATTACTATTGGTGTACATTTTAGTTAAAAAAAAAAGTTTAGATTAGTAAGAGCCAGTGATCATGTTGATGAGTTTCTTTTTTAACAGTCTTGGATAAGCATCTTCTATTTAGTGACTAAGCCCTACTCTCCTGAATCTAGAGGGAAGTTCCTAATGAAATTTATGATAATTTTTGAGGCAAGCCTAAACATACTTTTATCCTTGGTTGTTGTTGTTGTTGTTGTTTTTTGGGGGGGGGGTTGCAAACATTTTTTTTTACTTTGACCTTCACAAAATTTCTCATGTCCTTACTGGGAACCCATCCCTACTTAATTTTCACCAATTGTCAGTGTTCTTCCTATTAAAATTCAACTGTCAAATTCCATTTCTTTCTGTAATATTTCCACCATGGCCCTCACCACCACCGAGTAGGATGTGATTTTCTTTTTCTCATTTAATTTACTTTAGGGACACATTTTAACTCCTTGTCAGCTTGAATCATTGTTATATCAGTGCATGCTCCATCTCCTTTGCCAGACTGCATGCCTTTTGAAGGTAGTGATGTACACAACATAACGCCACCTTTCTGAGAACTACCACTGAGCCTTTTATCTATTTATGCTTAATAAATAATGAGTTGTACAAATATGCTCTTAGAGTATGATTGCATTAGATTCTGCTAAATTATAATAGGGCACTGAACTGGAGGACAGTATTTATGAGACTTACTCCTGGCTCTGAAATTGCTCTTAGGTATTTATATGATGAGGTGTTAAAATTCTTAAAATATTGGTTTTGAAAATGGAATAAAATACCTGTATTATTTGTATCACTACTCATTGTGAGACTCAAATCAAATAGTGCTTTTACAAGAAATATCGCAGCACTAAAATTTACTCAAAGGTCTCCTACTCCAATCACCTATACATTGCTCAAAATCTCTATATAGTAAAATCTCTATATGTAAAATATAAATTCATACATGAAAATTTCTAGAGTCATAGAATTCTCCACCAATATAGAAGTTCATTTTATGTTTATGCCATGCTGAATATTATTATTAAACGTGACTTGCAGTGAAACTCATATTATGCAACTTGATAATAAAAGTTTGCTATAGCTAATTGGTGATTAGCTCCCAATCTCTGTAGTAGTTTTTTGTTTGTTTGTTTGTTCATTTTTTGGTCATTTCATTAACTTCTCAATAATGCAACCCCACATTTTATAGGATTAGATTGTTTAGACCACACTGACAGTGTTACTGAAGGATTTTTAAATCTAAACTAATCCTTACAATGATTGAATGAGATATAAAGATAATTTTAAACTTTTTTTGGTATTCTATAAAGTGTGTAGTATGTTGTCATAGATAGAATGTTGTATAATGAGTGAGCATCACCATTTGGGTTCCTTAAACTCTTTGTCTCACCCAAACTATCCCAAACAGCCTTGAATAATAACTAATAAATAATTTACACAAAAGCATTTAAAAAACACAATATATAATATTATTATTATTAACTGTTATAAAGCCTCAGTCATATTTTCCTTCTCACTATACTTTTAGCATAAAGAAGAAAAATATTTTAAACAAACTAACAATGAATTATTAAAACTTATACCTTCTACATATATTCTATACAAAGATAAAACAAATTCATATATATATAAATATATATATATATATATATATATATATATATATATATATATATCTTCATTTCAGATTTAACTACATACTCAATTGAAAAAAATGTAGTAAGACTAAGCTGCTTGGTCATTTTCTATTATACCAGAGCCAAAACTGGCTGTCTAGTATATTTATGTATATTTATGCACTCCTCATATGTATTTATGTGTACCGCTCTTTATCAGTAATAATAGGCACTTGGAACACCTTTAAAATGTTAAATATGTGAGGTGCTCAGTGAATATCTAGAAAACTTAAAAATCTCTTGTATCATTATAGCAAAAGTACAAATAATTTAATACATAAAATTTTCCATTTTGGCACATAAACAGTCATATATCTTAAGTCTATGTTACTCTATACATATGCCATTCAGTCCCTTCTTTATTAATGGTGTATAGTGGGGCAACTCAAAAGATCCCAAACAGTTAAGAATATTTTAGCCTTTGAAAATTTAAATTTTCAACTGGGAAGCTACTGAGCACCCAGTAAGACACAGCTGATGAGTATAAAGGAAACTTACCTTCTGTGTGCACAGCTGACACATAGGTCCAGTTGTATCTCTTCACTATGTCCACCATGGCCCGTGCCTGCTGGGCATCTGAAGGCACAACCCTCATGAAGTACTTGAACAGAGTTTTATCACTCAGATCCATGCTTGTTGCCGAGTAAGCAATCTGAGGTATGTTGAAAAGCTGGAGCAAGTTCTGGACCTGAATCGCCACAGAACTGGAGCCAGGCCCAATGACCCCTACTATGGGCTTCTTGGAGCGGAAGGAAGAGGAAGAGCCATCCACACAGCGCACCAAACCTTCCTCTTCTTCTGAAGAGATGAGGGAGTCCCTTATGAACTCAATGCTCTGTTCTAGGGCCACAGCTGAATGCCAGCAGGAATCCCTTATCTCACAGCCCAGGGTGATGTTAGGCAAGAGTGTGGGGTCTGAGTTGATCCTCTCCAGGGTGTGAAGCATGGCCTCCACTCTCTGAATGCCATACTGTTCACGAACTGCCCCACACTTCCTCTCATGAACTTTGTCCACAGTGGGTTGGTGGTGGACAGAAAATAGAGCTCCAATGATGATGTCACCTGGCATGTGAGCCACCACCCTCCTCTCATTGGACTGTGCACTCCCACGGACATCTTCTTTCAAAAGCAGGACTGACAGGATCAATAGAAGGACCATTTTAGGAAAGAGTTCAAGCTACTAAAGATAGCATGGTGGGGAAAATTTAGGAGAGTTCTGATAGACAGAATCAAACAATGTCCTGTGTTGAGTGGCAAACCAAGAAATTAGTCAGTAATTCAGATGTATTCTCTAAAGGACCACCATGTCCCAAGGTACCATTTAGTTAGATGTGTCCACATGATCATGATCTTCAAAACCTGGAAAAAAATAGCATAGGTATTTAACAACATTAAGTTCCACTAGTTTGGGATGCTCTAATCGTCTACACTATCAGAGAAAGAGAGGACTTTGATGATATAGATAACTTGAAAGTAAAAGTAACACAAAATTTTTTCTGACTATCCTTTGTATGTCTTTGTGAATTCTGGGATGTGATGAAGCAGCTGATATACTTCTTGATCCTACTTTGTTTAGATTAACACTTTTTTCCAGTTGTTTATCTGGAGTATAGAAAACTAAATCTTATGCTGAGCAAACTGAGCCATGCTCTTATGTGGAAGTGAGAGACAGCATTTTAAAAGAAAAACTATGCTATGACCAAAAAGCTGTGGAATATGAATCCCAAACACTAAAGATTGCTGATAACTGGGTGATGCTATTGTTTTTAATTTTAGAAATGTTTTTTGTTTTTTCCTACTTTTTGGCATTGAGCATGTAGTTATGTGATTACAAAAATAAAGTTACTTAAATAAAGCCTACATTTCCCTCCTACAAATGCAATGTAAGCAAATTGAATAATCTTCCCAATAAATAAGTATTATGTCTAGTTTCCATATATGCTAGAACAAAAACATAAGAGGCCACGTTGCTATTTCCAAGTTAAATGAACTACAAGGAGTGAAGGAAAAGAGTTGGGGGTATTACAGAGTAAAATATCCCACAAATAGGCAGCAAACATAGTGACATGAGCACCAATTTTTGGATAAAATATTCAGGTTATAATTCTAGTTATGCTATCAAGAGGTATTAGTAAGTTGTTTAACCACTCAGTAGCAAAATTTCCTTATCTGAAAAATAAGGATAATATGTGCTAAGCCGCACTGATTGGGAATCAACATAAGATTTCAACTACGCAAATATTTTGTATATTGAAAAGGGCTATAGCAATATGTATTTAAGACATAACTTTTTCCATTAGTAAATTTCCAAGGGCATTCTGTGGCTAGGTTGTGAGGAACAGAAAATTCTCTGGCAACTCACTTGGTTCTCCAGAGTCTTCAAAGTAATTATAGAGTCTTGTAATAAAATTCACAGTAATCAGTCGTCTATCTCTGATCCAGGGGGAAAAAAACTCCACATCAGGAAGACTCAAAGGGCTGGGAGAATGTTTGTTTGGAACTAGCCTTCCAAATAGAAAGTTACTATAGCTCTGAATATAGTCATTATTTCATTTTAAACTCCTGGGAGGAAGAAAAAAAAAATTTCCCAAGATGCTTACAGCAAACTCTAGCATACTTTGTAAAGGGGGACTGACAAATTAGTGATCTGGGTTATTTAAAGGATTGTACAAGAGATTTATTTTATGTTATTTCCTCTCTCAACCAAGAATCTCAAATTGTTTTAAAGTGACCAACTCTATAAGCACCATCTTTCAAAGACAAGTGATGTTTCTTCAAAAATTTAAACAATTACAATGCTTCTTCAAGAATACTAATGGCTTTCAAAACTCATCAGATCTGGAAACATTATAATCCAGACACAAAATGGACATAGAACCACGCTTCTAATCACTCTCACCCTCATTTTCTTTGTTTCTTCTACTGTTTCTTATGGAAACAGAGAAAGGCTCCCTTTGCATGGTGCCAAACACACACACACACACACACACACACACACACACACATTGTTCACAAAAATTAGGGGATATATTATAGCTTCATATTCATTTTGAAATATCCCTTATTTTTGTGAGTAGTGTGTGTATATATACACAAACACACACACAAACCTCCAATAACTAGATGTTCCAGAATAACTAGGTATTTGGCATATTTAGGAGAAAAAAAATCAATTTTGGTATGGAAATTGGCATTGTAGACAAGGGGGAAGGGAACAAAGATGTTAGTTGTTTTCATCTGGAAATAATCTGAATACTCTTAAGCTTTTTCTTTTTCATTTTGCTTAGACCAAAGACCTGGGATCAAAGCTTGTTTTCAAAACCATGTAAATTCTTCAGACAAAAAGAAACATTTGGCCTGACCAGGCAGTGACACAGTGGACGGACAATTGGCCTGGGATGCAGAGGACCCAGGTTTGAAACCCCAAGGTTGTTGGCTTGAGTGCGGGCTCACCAGCATGAGTGTGGGGTTGCTGGCTTGAGTGTGGGATCATAGACATGACCTCATGGTCACTGACTTGAGCCCAAAGGTCACTGGCTTGAAACCCAAGGTTGATGGCTTGAGCCCAAGCTCGCTGACTTGAGCAAGGGATCACTTGCTCTGCTGTAGCCCTTCTGGTCAAGGCCCATATGAGAAAGCAATCATTGAACAACTAAGGTGTCACAGTGAAGAACTAATGCTTCTCATCTCCCTTCCTGTCTGTTTGTCCCTATCTGTACTTCTCTCTGTCTCACAAAAACAAAACAAAATAAAACCATTTGAAGTAAAAAGAATCACAATTTCTCATTAAATCTAGAATATTAGTGAGCAAATTCAATAACTCAGAGCCCATTTTTATTATATAAGAGCATCAAAGTGATATGAGATATTAGAAGTGGCCTTGATATCAAACCAATGAAACTAAACTATCAGTCTCATGCATTTTTGGTGGAAGCTATTTCAGGCAAGCCCTATATATTGAGACATAGAGTATATACTTGATTAATAAAAATATTAACACTTATATATAATAGCTTACATACAATATATACACACAGTGATATATACTGTCTGCCTATTACAACATAATTATTTAATTCATTGAACAAATATTTATTAACTATTGAGTGGAAGAGACTAGCATTGCAAAGCAGTGCAACAGTATATATTGATAATTAGCATTATTATCTTTCATTCAGCATCCATTATGCACCAGGAATTTTTTCTTTAACTCATTTAACAAATATATGTAGCATGTCTATGATATGACTTTCTCCTGAGAATTAACTATTCAAGAGAGAATAAATTATACATGCTTCCTATACTCATGGGGCTCATAGATCAACACTCCAAAGGTAACTTTAGCTGGAACCTGATGAATACAAAGAACAGTAAAATGAAAGATAAAAAGTTTTGGTCATGTGAAAGCATGGCCACAGTGTAAAACTGAGAGGGACAGTGGTATAAGATGAAGGTTGAAAAATCAAGGGCTAAACCAGTGATTCTTAACCTTTTTTGAGGTACTGAACCCACCAGTTTATTATGCGCATTCACCGAACCCTTCTTTAGTGATAAATAAAATATGATTTTTTTTCCAAATTCAAGACATAGGTATATGTTTTTTTTTTCCTGGTGCACAAAATGAGCCGTGCATGAACATCACCTTGCTCAAAGAACAAAACCAACAAAGTGCATGAACTCACAACAAATTACGGTATTACTTTATTTTGGCCTCCGCGGCAGAGGCTTCTCCAAACCTCTGAGACCAACTCATCGAACCCAGATTGTTTGATAGAACCCAGGTTAAGAACCACTGGGCTAGACCATGTAGGATCTTGTAGGCTCTTGAAATTCAATTTGGATGTTAAATGCAACAGAAAGCCATTGAAGATATATAAACAAATGATTGGCACAATTCAATTTTAGAAAAGATTGTTCTAGCTGCTCATTGTTTTGAAAAATGAACTGGCAAAATCTATTAAGAGACATACTTATCTAGGTAAGAATGGTAGTGGCTTGGCTATGATTGGTGAGAGGAGATATTGAGAAAAGTAGACACTATCAGATATATTTTGCAAATAAAATGAACTGGATTTTCTGATGGACTGTATATGGATAGTAAAGGAGAGAAGAATCCAGGTCTACTTCTAGGTTTTGAGTTTAAAAAACAAGTGTACTTAGATACCATTAAAATAAATGGAATAGACTGTGCAGAAACAGATGGGGCACAAGAAAACTTAATTTTCTTTTGAACATGCTAAATTTGAAATGTTTTTTAAATGATCCAAGTGCAGGTGTCAAACAGCATGGTAAATATATAAGGCTGAATCTAGAGGACCATTTTGGGTTAGAGATGTAAATTGCCACCAAAATATGCAATCTTTGGAATGAATACAGTCATGTGGAGAGCAAGTATAAATAAAGAAAAGTGGAACTAAAAAGTAAGTCCCACAGAGAGGGCAGGTTATAGAAAAGCCAGCTAGGGGCAGGGAGTCAACTGAGCAAGGAAGGAGAGAAAGTGAGAACATATGTCAGAAAAGCCAAAAGAGAATGTCTTTTAATATTTACAGACATAGGCAAGGATTCATGTTGCAGAAAGTAAAATACAGCTCATTCACCCAGAAAATATTATTCTATGTGCATTGTATATCCGTGTGTGTGTGGAGGGGGAGATGTCAAATAATCTTCATAATAACCCTGAGATGTAGGTATTATTGTATTAACTATTTTGCACACATAATGAGTTTTGATGAGTTAAAAACTAACCAATTAAAAAAAGTGTTGAAATGAAATTCATGTCTAAGTCTAGCATTGTCTCTTGCTGCCTTAATGCCCTTCCTTTAAGGGAGGTATTCATAACGTTCATGAAAAATGAGAGGGGCCACCAAAGACAATTTGAACTTCTGAGAGATATAGAACCTTATTGGAGTTTTCTTAAAAAAACTAGAACATTTCAGGAAAAAAGATGATTCTGCACATAGAAGGTACAAATATGTATGATTATCTAGTGTAACTGTATCTATATTGCCCTAGCAGCCCCCATTAGATTATGACCTATCAGATTATAAAGCAATGACTGCTTCCTAATCTGCTTTGAATACATACAGTGGACAAGCTTTTATTGATATTAGCTATGGAGCTCAGATACCTGAAAAGTATAATTTGAAATAAATTGGCTCTGGCCAGTTGACTCAGCAGTGAAGTATCGGCCCAGTATGTGAAAGTCCCAGATTTGATTTTCAGTCAGGGCACACAAGAGTAGCACCCATATGTTTCTCCACCCTTCCCCATCTCCTTCCTCTCTATCTCTCTCTTCCCCTCCTGCAGCCAAGGCTCCATTAGAGCAAAGTTGACCTGGGCGTTGAGGAGGGCTCCATGGCCTTCACCTCAGGTGCTAGAATGGCTCCAGCTACAATGGAGCAATGACCCAGATGTGCAGAGCACCCCTCCCTGCTGGGCATGCCAGGTGAATCCCTGTTGGGTGCATGCAGAAGTCTGTCTGACTGCCTCCCTGCTTCTAACTTCGGAAAAATACAAATATATATATTATGACTTACAAATGGGTAGAATTGTGCTACACTCAGTGTATTATAAGGTAAAACAAGTCATTCCATGTGCTCCCAAAATACAAGCATTAGTAGAAAATAAGTTCCAAATGGATCAGTAGGGTATACACAAGTTCTAACATCATTACTCATTTGTCCAATAAGTGTTTTTCAGGTGACTATACTGGACCAAGTACTCTTCTAGGACCTGCAGGTTTAGTTATGTACAAAGAATACATAGATTTACACCCTCATTGTGCCTACTATCTTAGGGGGTTTTTCATAAAATATATAATAAAGTATTGTGTGCTGCATAGTAATAAAGGAGAAACAAATAAGTCAGGAAAGAAGGTAGAAATCAGATATGTAAGAAAATTGTAATGATGTAGCCAAAGAAGTATATACTATAAAAGAAAATTTGAATAAATTGCAGGTCAAGGTAAAATCAAATGCAAAATCCCTGAGGCAGATTTATGCTTAGTGTGTTGAGCAGCAAGGAGACTACTGTGACTTCAATGAAGTAAAAATAGGAGAAAGGAAAAAGTGAGATTTGAGAGATACTATGATGACATTGAGGCTTTTTTGGACTTTAATAGACTTTGGTTTTAACATTCTGTGAGAGAGATTTTTTTCCTGGAAGAGTTTTCAATAGTGGAGGACACACATTGACCAAAATTTCAACAAGAGTAAGGGCACAAAGGCAGAACCAAGAAACCACTGGGGAAACTCCTATAATAATTCAGGTGTGAGAGATGACAGTGACCTGGATCAGGAAGGTGGTAATATACATAGGTGGTGAGAGCTGGGAGAATGTTGAATATATTTTGTAGACAGAGTGAGTTTGCTGTCAGATCTGACTTGGGATGTAAAGGGAAGAGAAGAATCAATGAGGACACTAAGGTTTTCAGCTTAAGCAAATAAAAGATGGTGTCACACAGATGGAGTGGAAAAGCAGTGGAGGAGCAGATTTGGGTGGAGATAACAGAAATTCAGTTTTGATCTATCAGTTATTAGATACTTCTTAGAAATTCAAGAAGAGATATGTAATAAGTAACTATATGTAAGAGCCATCAGTATACAGATGTTCTTTTCTGTATATCATAAACTAGATGAAATTAAAAAGTGGAAATAGAAAAGAAATTAGTTCTAGGATAGAACCCCAGAGTGTTCCAATATTTAATTTCAAGAAGTAAGAAGACACTGAAAAATATTTTTGAACTGAAACTTTCTCTTTTGAAATGTGTGCATGTGGAACTAGTGGCGAGGTGTGTGTGTAAAATGTGAAGTATTTATATTTTATTGAGCAAAAATAAAAATCAGATAAGGTTTTATTTTCACAAGGTACATTGTGAATGCATCTATAGGCAGACACAAAGTTCAGAAATGTACACACTGACATTCTATAATAGGTCATTCTCCAGGTGATGGAAATAAGTTATATTTTCACTTCTTATTTGTCTTTGTATTTTCTAAATTTACTACACACACACACACACACACACACACACACATATGATTAGTAATTCTTTTAAGTGTAGGATTGAAGAATCTGCCTTCTTAATTTTTGCCTCATTCTTTTGTTTGTTTGTTTGTTTCAGTGTGTGTGAGAGAGAGGGAGAAAGACAAGAAGGGAGAGAGATGAGAAGTATCAGCTCATAGTTGCAGTACTTTAATTTTCCATTGATTGCTTTTTCATATGTTCCTTGACCAAGGGGCTCTACCCACACTAGTGAGTCCTTGCTCAAGCCAGCAACCTTGGGCTCAGGTCAACAAGCTTGAGCTCAAGCCAGCAATCGTTTCTACAATCCCACACTCAAGCCAGTTACCACATGCTCAAGCTAAATGAGCCCACGCTCAAGCTGAATGCCCCAGGGTTTAAACATGGGTCCTCAGTGTCCCAGGTTGATGCTCTATCCACTGCACCACTGCCTAGTTAGTCACCTCATTCTTTCTTGAGGCCTCATCTCCCCTCAACTAGCTCTTTCTTGAGAGTCTGCTCATCAGGTTAAATATGTGTGTTTTCCAGGAACAGACCACTTAACCCCAAAGTTTTCTTCATGCCACTTTTGATACCTGATGTGCTCTTAACCCAAAGTTTCTTATGGCCGAGTCTGTAAGAGCATGGGCGTGGAGTTAAGTAGACTTGGTTTTGAATCCTGGCACTGCCACTTGTTGGTTTTGTGCCGTTGGTCACTTAGCCTCTCTGAGCCTAATCAGAATGACAATAGTACCTACCTTAAAGAGTTTTAATGAGAATTAAATGAGATACTATGTTCCAATAGTCCCTTTATAGCATCTTCCCAGATCCCTTGTCTTGCAGTATTTGCTCTGTTTTCTGAACTCACATGGCATTTTTATCCACAGTTTCTTATAATATTTATTACTAGGCTAAAATACTTTTTTATATTCATATTTTGTCTATTAACAAAATTTAGACACCTTCAGGGTTAAATGTATGCTATATACAGCCCCTGGTCTAATCCTTGCACAAAACAAATGTTCAGTCAATTCTGCAAAGTGAACAAATAAAATGAATTTCTTCCACTTGGCTTTCTGGTCAACTACCTGATTGAGGTTCCAAGATAGTAACCCCTGTTCCACTATGGAAAACTGAAAAATACATAAAGAAATTTTCTGTCCAATGGGTCCAGGCAACAAAGGACCTCAAAAAGAAAAGTAGGAACAGACAAAGCAGCAGGGAGAAACTTTCAGGGCTCCCCATGGCTTTTCAACCTATTAAGGAAAACAGCAGCATAGAACTAGAGAGCCCTGTAGATGATTCAGTTTGACTGAAACCCATAGAAATTAAATGAGTTTTAGTAGGTCTGGGACCAGAACCCAGCAACAGTCACCCCAAAACTCAGCCTTACTCACATTCTGCATCATAATATCTATTCTTCTATACTTTCTCTGCATAGATTATTTAACACAGATATATTTTTATTTAAATGAGATATTAGTATGAAATCTATTTCATGGTATATTGAATTCTTCTCTATATAATGTATTGTAAAATTTTTCCATATTAATTCACTTTGATGATGGGGACAATGAAAACTATGATTAAAATACACAGAGAGCTTACTACGTGCTAGGCACTATGCTTAGTTTTGATTATAAAATGTCATTAAAAACTATAGGATATAAAATTTTATGCATATTTTACAGATGAAGGATCTGAGCTCAGAGCATTAGAATGGTTTGGCTAAGATTCCAAAGCAAGTGAGTAGCAGAGCTAAAATTCACACTTAAAATTGCTATATGAGTGAATCAAAATTTGTTTAATGATTTCCTATTGTTAGATTTTTAGATTGTTTATAGATTTTCTTACTTTTATAAAATGTTTCACTTTATTTATGTTTGAAAGTATTTCTGTGGGACAAATATATAATTTTTTGGTATAAATGTTTCCACAGTTTTTAATCTATCAACTTAGATTTTAAAATATGGCATTAACTTCACTCTGTTTTTTCTCCTTACCCCTATCAAACCTGGGTACCACACAATGTTTCTTCCACGAGGACCTGCTTTTTAATGCTTCTATAAAAGTTTATAGGTGAGGCCATGTCTGCTTAGATATTTTACCATAAGCTTTATTAATTCATTTAAGAAGGGTCTGGTAGAACAAAAAAGAGGGGAATTATATTATCATATTACCTTTTTTTAAATGTACAGAGTCTTTTCCATTATTAATTCTACTTCTAACATAAAACAAAATTACTGCTTAGAAACTCTGATTATCCCCACTTAATATATCAGGAAATAAAGTTTCCAAGAGAATATATTATTTGTTTTAAGTTATAACTCTGATGTGGTAGGGGGTTATTGGTAGGTAGAAAAACAACCAGGTTCCTGCCATAGATAATGGGAAAGAATTAACTAATACAATGACAAAAAGCCTTCAGAAGGTTGTACATTTACAATCTAATAATATTAAGATCTTTAATTAAAAGTGGAAAATAACTGAAATTTATATAAAAATGCAACCTGTATATTGGTTCAGGGTCCTATTTTCAGAAGCACAGGGCTGCTTTATTCAATATTATATTTCTGAGTTTATAACATAACATCAGTCGCAACCATGTTATAGAAAACATTAGGCATATATTTAATATGCATAAAAGTATTTTGTTTCAGGTAAAAATGTTGTCTCGTATTGTGAGAAGACACATTGGTGGGTAGAGTTTTCCATAGTGACAAGTTACATTATAACCAGATTCACAGATCATGTTGTCCTTTATTTTAAAAAATCTTCTCAAATGCTGACCATCTTTCTGGCACAGATGTCTCTTATATAACTTAATCCTCACACAAGCAAATAACACAGCTCAGGACATTAATACTAAAATGATTTATTCTACCTGAGCAATAGCCTCATCATAAATAGTAAGGAGTGTCAATATTGCATATGCCATGGACGTCTTTGATATATTTTTCTGGAAACAAGTGCATCCCATAGATAAGAGACACTAAAGTATAATGATTCTGAGAGCTTTAGTGTTGGAGGACATCTTCATTGTTGTTTCTGTCTCAAGCACACATCTGTGACCTTGTAAACAAGAAAGTCCAGAACCCTCTCTATTTAGCCCAAGTCAAAAAAATATATATGCCATATTTTAACTGAAAACACCTGAGACAAACAAACAAAAAGGGCTTTAAGAAATATTGTATGAAAGTGAAACCTGTAATTTTATGCATTAATTAAAAGGTGTTGGCAATAGTATAAAGCTCTCTAAATTATTGTAAATCATTTAAAAGTACTGGTTTAGTAGTCATTAAAGACCTGAAACAGCCTTCTACAGTAAAGCAATAAAAATGATGTAATCCACTGTTAACTAGTCTCAATTTAATTATCAAGCGGGGATTATAGCCTTTTCCCTATTTTGCAGCCTTCAGCTGCTTTCTTGTTATTTATGGCATACCTCTAAAGACTGTAAAGCATTATCATGCATATTATATTACTTATCATCAGGTACCTGAAAATGAGGTTTTGCATTTTTAACTCAATTTCTAGTTATTTATCAATGTTTAATACTTAGAGAATGCCTTTTTGTGCTAAATAATGTATTGCAGAAACAATATTTTAATGTAAGTCTCACAATAACCCTGTGAGGTTGGTATGATTACTACTTATATTAAATATCTCTAGAAATTGAAGTTTAGAGGTGAAGAATCTTGCCAGAAGTCTCATTTCTATAATAAATAGCAGAGTCAGGACATAAATCCAACTCTCTTGGCTCTAAAGCCCATGCTCAACATAATCAGATAATAATGTCTCCCATACGATCAAATGGGTTATTTGGTTAAACCTTATGCATTGCTTAAAAATTTTCTGGAAACTCCTTGCCATCAAATTCTTATGTAATGCCAATCAGCTACATTTAGAAACCATACAAACCAACCAAATATATCTAGGTAACTGTTTCCTAGAATCATTTAGATGACCGTTTCTCAACCTGAGCTCTGTTGACATTTTGAACCAGACAATAAATTATTTGTTGTGGGGGGTTGAGGAAGAACTGCTGTCCTGTGCCTTGTAGGATGTTTAGCAGTATCCTTGGTCTCCAGACACCCATAGCATGCACCTCCTCTATTTGTGATTAATAAAAATGTCCCCAGAGTGTCAAATATCTGCAGGTCAAAGTCATTCCCAGCTGAAAACTGCTAATTTACATGAAACATTCTGGTAAGGTCTGTATAAACATCCAAAAAGAACACAACTAAGAGCCACTCATTTGGATATATCAGCACTACAGAGCCTTTTTCTGAAACCTCCTAATAATTTCAAGGGAAATAGTTTGGAATAGGTTTTTCGTATTCCTTCTTTACTTTCTTGTTTCTGACTGCATTATCTTTGTTTGCAATTTTTATTCGAGAAACACAGATTAAACTGTGCATGTCAAGGATGATATTGCTTTATATTAAATAATCATAACTTTGATTATCCACAAATTACAATAAATAAATGAGAGAAAAGCATTCTATGATATACTTCACCATTTAAAGACTATTTTAATATAAAGTGCAAATTTATTAAAGTTTTTAGCAAGATAAACAACTTTATATAGCAATTTATAAGTTGGTTTTCCACAATCTTATTTTTATTATTTAAAATATAATATTGTGTTATTTACTTTTAATTTGGATCTTTAAAGAGTTCTACTACATTATTGTGTATTAAGACAAATTGATCTTTTAAAAATATTGTTAAATTTTCCTCTGCAAAATATTTCCAATGTATATAGGCTGTATTATTGTGATGCCCACTAGAGCCATTGTGATAATGAGCTTTTAATTTTTCTCAGAACATTTATATTCAAAAATTTAAACTTTGTGGCTAATGACCAGAGTTATTGTGTAAACTAAACATTAGGGAATTATTCCTAGGTTTTATATCTTTACAAGACTAACAGAATCACATCTCCATAACATACAGTATTTTTGCACCTGTGTCTTTTCTTTAACTTGTCTGAATATTTTGACTAAAATAAGAGAAGGTATTTGAGAAAGCAATTATGTACCATCTACAGAGTTGTTGACAACATTAAATTCAATTACATGGAAAAACAAAAGAACATTTGATATTCAAAGGCCGGGATGGAATTAATAGCATTTACTATCTCTATACTGTTCAGTGTGGGTCAGGCACATTGCTTAAACTTGTGCAATTAATTCATCATAATCACTCAATAAGGCTAATAGTTTTACAATATGTTCCCTATTTTTAAAGGGAGGAAACAAAAACAGAGCAATGTTAAGTTAACTTTCCCAAGGTCATAAAGCTAGTAAGCTACCAAGCTGGCATTCAAACAATCTTGTACAAGTGCCTGCACTCCCAATCATAAAACAACTCACTGGGAACCACAATAAAGCAATTCATAATGGTAACCACACTGTAGGCTATAGGTATCTAATGTAAT
Source organism: Rhynchonycteris naso (assembly GCA_037038555.1). Taxonomy (NCBI): domain Eukaryota; kingdom Metazoa; phylum Chordata; class Mammalia; order Chiroptera; family Emballonuridae; genus Rhynchonycteris; species Rhynchonycteris naso. Next base: position 303,518,031 of record CM072995.1, on the reverse strand, counting down.
GGAGAAAGGGTAGGTTTGAGTTATTTTTAAAAAAAAAAAAAACCAGAAACATATAAATATATATTCCTTCCCATTTTTGTTATATAACAATGAAAGAAAAAAATAAACTCTGAACAACATAAAAGTAAGTACAAATATTGCCTTGTATTAGGATTAAATAATGTATCTAGTGCTTGGCATGGTGCCTGATGTATTCAATAACTTCTAGTCATTAGAGCAGGAATGAGCTTGCACATAGACTTTTGCTTGATTCCCCTTCTGACTGAAGGTATATATTATAAAAACAAGATTAGAACTGGTTAAAAATAGTCTTTTTCCTTCTTTTTAGTAAATATAAAGGAAATAAAAGCAAGATAATGACATAACATATTTTAGAACTATGTTTTAATCAACAGAGATAAAGTAGTATCAAGATGACATTGTCTCATTTACAAATAGTTAAAATTTTAAAAGCAAAATTAACTTTTTTTTTATCTGGTTGTACAAGCACATCATGAACAAAAATATTGTTTTAGATGTTTCTCTCTTCTTTTTTCTAAGTTCCATTCATTAATGAAAATGACAAAATGTTGCCTCAGGACTAGAATTAATATTTCTCTAAATATTAAAAATAACACCTATTTCTAAATTGTAAAATGTTTCTGCTTTCTAGTAATACACTTGCAGTGTATCAAAACTCCAAACAAACTGATTAACTTTAGCATATCACTCTATATCAACATATATCTATTCATAAAATAGAAGCTAGTTTAGAGTCTATCTACCAAAATAATATGGTAAAAATATTATGAGAAATAGATGCGTCTCTTTCTTCATCCAATGAGGATAAAACTGCTGGGAGAAAATGGTGTACAACTAAGTACAATATTTTTCATAAGTAACTTTATGTTATATTTTATCTGCAATTTTATCTATCCTTATTGGCATTTAATTTAGTTTTTTCAATCTAAAATTCTCTGAAAATACCATAATGGACAATATAATAACACTCCTATGAAATCTTCAATTTGTTTTGAAGAAAAATGTAAAAGTTAGAGTTAACATCATTTAGCCACAAAAGTAAAAGTGTGTTTGAAACAAATTATTGGGCTGAAACATAAAAATATAAATAATCAAAGTAAAAACTTAAAATTGCATATAGTCACTCAAATATTTTCAGTCTGTATATTTTGTCCAGCTTACACACAGTACCCATGAATGAAGTTTTCAGTTTTCACCTTGGTGTTCATTCTTATGCCAATAAGGTGTACTATGACATGATGGTAGAGGCCTGTGTCTACCTATGGAAGTAAAATAAAGAACTGAGCAAGTACGTGAATTACTCAAATCATTCTCCCCTTCTTCTTCAAATAATCTCAATATTTGTTTAAATAAATGAACACTGAAGAGTATGATTTGTCTTCAAGAATTGCCCTCAGCCAAAATATTGCCATGTGATAGCATAGATCTAGGAGGTTCGACAAAAAATACCTAGATTATACATTTTGTCAGTCAGAGGGTAAATAACTAGGGAAAGCTTTTCTCTTAAAAGAAAAGGTTATATGTAAAGCACTCTAGCCACATTCTTCTCCTAAGAAACCTTGCAGGATCTGTCCGGAGTGCTGAACAGATTTCATTGGAGAAGACTGGAGACTGGGATGTGCATTAATTAACCTGATGAGTCAAGAAAGCAGCATTCTCAAATCCCCAAACAAAGATCCTTTTAAACAAAAATCACAATAAGGAACATAAATTGTCATAATTAATTCTTAAACGTGTAATTACATAGATATAACAGAGAAATTAAACAAGAAAAATTTCTGTGCAACATGAAGGACATGAGGAACGCAAAGCACACCTAACAAGAGGTAGCCTGCCCAAACACTCCAAAATTTAAAAGAATATCTAGAGTGTTGTATAACAAAGAGTATTCCACAGAAAACCGTGGCTTATTCACACTGGGTGAAGGGGCTGCACATAGTACAAGGCTCCCTTGGCAGCCTCACATGGCCAATGGCCAGCATTAAGCATAGGATTAGCTCTAGTTCAGTCTCTAGGGACTCAGAACAATCAAACAACACGTAGAGAATGAAGAAGGTGGAACGGAGACTGCCTTCCCACTGACCTGTGTCAGTTTCTTAGTGGGAAGTAAAGTGTTGGAAAATCTGCCTGGATACTCAAGCTTACAGTTCAGTGGAGGCAGCACCAACAATGTGCCTAAATATAAACACAAGCGCTTGTTAATCTCTCCTCAACTTCCCTTCCCCACAGCACCTGCTCTCGTGGGAAATGCGGGCTATCGGAAATTCCAGCACTAGTTCCAAGAGCCCTTCAGGGAGACTCTTCATATCCCTTTGTGAGGTCTCAGGTGCAGGGTTAGGCTCTGGTCACCGGATAGCTTGCGGGCCTGCCCTGAGTTCTTTCCCCAAGTAGCTGTAGCCTGGGCTCCCTCCTTGCCATGCCGCTCACGCTGCCGCTCCGGGGTAACCAGCAGGCTTTGTGTCCGAAGGGAAAAATAACATCCACGGAGAGGAAAAAGCGGAGGGCGCAGGCGGAGGTTTAGAAAGAGGCTCTCTCGCCCGTTTGAAAGAGCTGTGCTTTCAGCACCACCCGCTGTCCCCACTCTTCTGCAGCAGGCGCCAGGGTCGCGGCGGCCGAACGAGCTACTAGGAAGCGACTCTTTTTCCTTTCCCTCTTTACCTGTGCTTCTTTCTATTTCGATCCCTCGAGTGGTTTGGTGAAGCTCAGCCTGCATTCTAATCATGTGCACCTGGCCTTAGGGAGTGGGAACTCGGATATGAAGGCATACACAATCCCTATTTCAACCTTGCAGCTGTTCCCTCCTTTTAACCTATTGCTCTCACTTTTTCTCCCAACAGGTTTAACTATGACCACCTGCAAACGGAGCTGATTCAAATCTCTAGGTTCTGGTCGCCCCTGCCCCACCCTCTCCACCCTCCCCCAAACCAAACTGTGAGCTGCCGAGCAAGCTGATAGCTGGTACATCCTTCCCGCCCCGGGACTCATGGGCATATAGACACTTAGCAAGCTTACCCCCCTGTTGGCCGCGCAGCAGGCAGTGGGATGCCTTCTAGCTTGTCCCCCATAAAGTTGGACCTTGCGGATCAGCGAGGCAGAGATGGCCTCTGCGGTCCCAGGTCCCCCCAAGATGATCTTAAGCTCATCGCCTGTGCTCACTGAGTGCAGAACAGCAGAGCTGAGGGCGGTGTGTGCAGCAATGTCCCTGCTACTGAGAAAGGGGGAAAGGGGGAAGGGGAGAGTGCGGGGGAGGGCGGGGTGGTAGTTTGTATTTATAGAGAACAGAGTTCTCAGAGCAACTTTTTGGTGCCACCAAGTGGCACAGTGAGTTCCTTTAGGAACACAGACTTTGGGTTGAATCTGGATAAGGTAAGCCAGCTCTACCACCAGATGTTCACATGATGGGGTTTGTGGGGGACACTCCTAGGACTTGAGTTTTCCCATATGCACCTTCATATGTCAACACCTGGGATGCAGATGCTGAAGTTCTAAGCATGAGATTGCATTGAAGGGGAAGGGATACCTGTGTCCTCTTCAGACAACTGCCAGAGGGGTCAAGGACACTGGACAGATGCTAGTTGCTGCCTAAGAGTCTAGGAACCCTTGTTTTAGGAAGCATACCCATCCCTTCTTCCTCCTAACCCCACTGCCCAGATTACAGTCTTCTCAAATCTCAATCTAAAACCTTCCTTCTGCCATCCTTAGTGCCCAACCTTTAAAATGGGATGCCTTTCATTTTCCTTGCGTTAGAATCAATTCCAAATTATTCCCCAAACCCTCAAATTTAAAGAACTTTACAGCTTGCTACCAAACCTCCTTCTTTAATTGCTACCTTAAAAAAAAAAACATGTGACTTTAGGTTCCGTGGATCTGAACCTCTCCAATCAGCACTCAGAACTCCAGAGTCCCTTGCTATCATCAGCTACTTGTCTGATTGTTTTACTCACCCATTTTTATAGACCTCCCAACATGCATTACACCAACTGAACAGCTAGGAACTTGCAAATGCCTTTGATACTTTGAGTAAAAATGCCCTGAAGCTTCCATTATCTAGATTTTCTGGGTGTTCTTCCTACCTTGTATGCAGATCCTCAAACCCATATAGTCACAGACAGACCTACTGCATGGGACCTTAGTGTCACAAAATGCAGAAGAACCTCTACATCTTGCAGATTGAGAAACTGAATACACAAAGGTTAAGGAACTTGTTCAAGGTCACACATTTCCCTAGGGACCAACCCAGAGACTACCCAGGGTGGAACTGAATGAAAAGTGAGACCAAAATTGACTTCCAGGCTGCTGCTCCTTCTTCCTCCCCACACAACCCACTCAGTCATATTCAGGTCCCTTCTCTTCCCTCTCTCCCCCCACATCCCTCTCTCTGATGCCATCATTTGCCAAAGTTCTATAAAGGAATCTAGAGTAAGGATGTCTCTCTAGCATTGCTTAAAGTACATGAACTTGAGGTTATAGGTCCAGAGTTGCATGTGTACCCCTTTAAAATGGCACCTTGTTCTAGAAAACCTCTTTCTCTCAGTAGTGTAGTCATAGAAGTGTCATATTATAAATGGAACACTGGCATTCATACCCAACATGCTCCCATTTTTGCTGCCTCTTTTCAGGTCGAAGCAACAGCAAATGCCTTTATAGCCCCTCAATCACCTAATGGCCTCAAAGGTAGAAAAGCTCTCCTCTCTTAATAAAGGCACCTCTTTGTGCACATGCATCGGTATGAGAGTGAAAGAGAGAGACATGTCCAAACGCCTCCTTTGGTTCAGATCTCTATTTTCTCCCCTCTGATATTTTTTAGTTCGTTTTCTATGGAAACAAGACCACTTAAATCTCTCACTTATGCAAATATAAGCAGAATGATCTTCATAAACCTCTCACTGGGGCGACGCCACGATAGCTTGGGCTCCTGACTAGCAATTCATGTCTGATTCATACAGCACACGTCCTTGCAGGGTGACTTTTCTAAACTTGCAGGACCTCGTAGCGTCCCTGGCTCCACCAGTTCTCCACCTGCCCACTACCTGCCCTCCTGAGTCCCTTTGCCCAAGCTCCCGCCCCTTGCCTAAATGCTTTCCAGCCCGGTGCTGGGGGAGGGGCTCCGGCGGCATCCTACATCCGTGGTGACTCTGGAGCTGAAAGAAAGAAAAACGCGCTGTGCTTACCAGATGCGCGCCCTGAGCCTGGCGCCCCTAGCCAGCCGCTCCTCGCGGGCTTCCTGCGCTCGTTTAGCGGCCTTGGCTTCAGCTGGAGCGCTAGCGGCGGCGATGGAGGCAGCGGTGGCAGCAGGCAGCGCGGCTCCGGCCCGCGGCGGTGGCGCTCGCTCTCCCGCGCCAGCGCTGGAGCACGTGCCGCACTCTGGCAGACGCAGCTGGAAGCGCAGCGCAGGGCTGGCTCCTACTCCTGCAGCGCGCGGCGCGGGGCGCTAGAACTGTCAGGGCACAGACTCAGTAGGTGACAAGTGCCTGGAAGCTTCATAGTCTTGGGGTTTAGGCGAGGGTAGCCTCCGGCTCCCTCTGCACCTCCTCAGATTCCCTCCGGAGCCGCGGTAGAAGAGGGGTGTGGGGAGGCGTGGGTGGTGTGTCACTCAGAGAAAAGCTGAGGGAGCAGGTAGATAATAAGCTTCTCTCTGACGATGGCACTTAAACCCTGACAATGTTTGGGGAAAGGGGCGTCACTGATGGAGAGTAGAGAAAATCAGGAATTCCGGAAACCCCAGATTCAGAAGTATGAGTGGTTAGAAAGAACGGTCTCTTAAACGGCATTACTTATTAATATTGCCATTTTGCATGTCTGCACTTCTTACAAACGATTCTGATTCTTTCTACATCCATTAACATTTCTTCCTCCAAAGCAGTTAAATATCTTTTACTTCCTTAAATGACTTTGCATCACTTCTCCCACCACCCCTATAATTCACCAAGATTGTAAAACACACACACACACACACACACACACACACACACACACACACAAGTTTATCTTTAAATTCCAAAAACACTTCATTTCTGCCTCGGAAAGAGATTGGCATAAATTATTTTCATGGCTTAATTTTTAAAAAGAAAGCCATTGCAGCAGTATGATTATTATAATACCCATTATATTTCCCTGGCTGAATTTGGGAGCCAGTTGTTGCAGCAGTTGGATGGAAGATTAAAAGATGGAGACACTGAAGTTGAGGGGGTTGGTCCTGATGCAAATATCACTAACGGAGATTTCCCACCAGACCCTTGAAAACAAGGCAAGTTCTTCCTTGGTAGCTTCAGGATTCAAAAAGGAAAAGAAAAAGATATGTGTCTACCACACCTCGTTAATCATTACAGTAGCATCGTTTTTCTCCCAATATTCATGTGTACTCTGATGATGGCATTAATTTTTGAGATTCTTTGATTGCAATCCACAAAGCCAGCTTTAGTACTTTGTAGTAAGGCCAGCAAAGCTGAAGTTCATCTTTCTGAATAATAATGAGGAGGAAATATGACATAGATGAAAAACTACAAAAAATAGTAAAAATTCTGAGGAAAATAAAGAATAACTAATGACAAGATGATTATAGAAATGTAATTAAGCCTGACCAGGCGGTGGTGCAGTGGATAGAGCGTCGGACTGGGATGCGGAGGACCCAGGTTCGAGACCCTGAGGTTACCAGCTTGAGCACGGGCCCATCTGGCTTGAGAAAACGCTCGCCAGCTTGGACCCAAGGTCGCTGGCTCCAGCAAGGGGTTGCTCGGTCTGCTGAAGGCCCGTCCGTGGTCAAGGCACATATGAGAAAGCAATCAATGAACAACTAAGGTGTCCCAACGAAAAACTGATGATTGATGATTCTCATCTCTCTCCGTTCCTTTCTGTCTGTCCCTGTCTATCCCTCTCTCTGACTCTCTCTATCTCTCTGTCCCTGTAAAAAAGAAAAGAAAAGAAAGAAATGTAATTAAGTCTGATGTATAAAATGGTTTGTTAGCCCAATTGGACAGGGCATTGGCAATGAAGACAAGGTCATAGATTGGAGCCCTGTGTTGGCCATTTAGTTTTGAGTTATTGCAGGATACACCAAGTTCCCCCTTCTTCTTCATCAGTTGGAACTGTCTAAAGTCCACAGTGAGTGGGCTGAGCTTAGGTAAGAAGGGGTTCTCATGGTGGCCACTCAGTCACTTCAAGTCTTCAATTTCTTACACATATCTTCTTCCCTGCTGTCTCCAAGGGTTATGGAGAGGATGGGATAAGATAAAACATGTCAAAACATGAAAGAAATGATAAAGCACTTCATACAGGTAATAATAAACTGTTTACCAAGACATATCCACTCCTATCCTCTAAAAGCTAAAAAGGCTGGCCCTGGCCAATTGGCTCCATAGTAGAGCCAGAGCCAGCATTTGGAAGTCCTGGGTTCAATTCCTGGTCAGGCACACAGGAAAAGCCACTATCTGCTTCTCCACCTCTCCCCTTTCTCTGTCTCTCTCTCTCTCTCTTCTCCTCCCAAAGCCATGCCTTGAAAGGTTTGAGCAACTTGGCCTTGGGTGCTGAGGATGGCTCCATGGTCTCTCCTAAGGCACTAAAATAGCTTGTTTGCTTAGCAAGAGAACAGTGGCCCAAGATGGGCAGAGCATCCCCCTGTAGGGGGCTTGCCAGGTGAATTTCAGTTGGGGTGCATGTGGGAGACTGTCTGTCTGTCTACCTCCCTGCCTCTCACTTAATAATAAAAACGTACATAAACAAGCAAATAAATAAACGCTAAATAAATAAATAAAAGCTAAAATGGGAAGAACATTTCTCATGGTGAACAACAGTGGTATTTTCAGATGAGAAGGAAAACAAGATTATATAATCCTGACTTGTTCAGTGACATTTTACAGTATAGCTTTATCTCATAATTGTAAAGTGCTGAAATAAATAAAATTAAAAGGATCATAGAAACAACTAAGTTTCCAAAGTAAGTTCTGACTGTATATTGCTCAAGGGCATGACTTCTGCTTTAAGATAAGCAAAATATTATAATAATCAAAATATTGTAATTCTTGTGTAGGATAAAAAAAGTTATTTATACTTATAATTGATTAAGTTTAAAACTTAGAACCTTCCTTGATTCCTTTCTTTCTCTCACATGTGACAATTTATCAGGAAGTCTTCTTGGTTCTACCCTCAAAATATATCCAGAATCCTATTGATTTTATCCACCTTCACAGAAACCATGTTAAATCAAACTTCATCATCTTTTACCTGGAAGCAATAGCTTCCACCAAGTCTTTCAGCTTTTTCACTCTACAGGCTACATGCAACACAGCAGCAAAAGTGTTGTTCATAAGAAGCTAACTCAAATCAGAACACTCCAGTAACTTCCCATTTCACTAAGAGTCAAAGCTCCAGCTAGTCTGTCTCCACTCCATTACCTTTCTGACATCATTTCCTAGTTCTCCTCCCCTTTGCTCCTCTATTCCAACAACCAGAACTCCCTTGTTATGTTTTTGTTCTTTTTTTTTTTTTACAGGGACAGAGAGAAAGAGTCAGAGAGAGGGATAGATAGGGACAGATAGACAGGAACAGAGAGAGATGAGAAGCATCAATCATCAGCTTTTGTTTTGACATCCTAGTTGTTCACTGATTGCTTTCTCACATGTTCCTTGACTGTGGGCCTTCAGCAGACCGAGTAACCCCTTGCTTGAGCCAGCGACATTGTGTCCAAGCTGGTGAGCTTTTTTCTGCTCAAGCCAGATGGGTCCGCACTCAAGCTGGCAACTTCGGGTCTCGAACCTGGGTCCTCCACATCCCAGTTCAACATTCTACCCACTGCCCCACCACCTGGTCAGGCTCCCTTTTTACGTTTTAAACATGACTGACATGCTTTACTCTCATGGTCTTTGCATTAGTTCTTTCTTCTTCATGGACTGTTCTGTTCCCAGGTAATCCTTGGACTAATGTCTCTTCAAATCTTTGTTAAAATCTTACCTCCCTAATAAATCCTTCTCAGACTAGCATACTGTAAACTATTATACCTCAGGATCTCAGTCTTCTTGATCCCTTTTACCCAACTCTATTTCTCCCATATTTCTCTCTCCTTCTCTTTCATCATTACTGTAACAACTTGAGTTTGGGAGGCAGAAAATCTAAAAGTGGTGATAAATAGCCCTGCCAAAGTTTATAATCTGGTGCTGTTGTGAGGTTTGGCCACCACCTGATCTGTAGCCCTAATTTCATAGATAAATAGTAATTTGTATTTTGCCATCAGCCCATTCTTTCACTCATTTGTAGTCTCCTATGCCATCCTTTCTATCTTTGGGGATGCTTTGTTTCAAACTCTTTTTTTAAACTCAGATTTATTGTGATATATTTATCTAGGATTAAATTCACCTTTTTAGTGTACAGTTATAAATTATTACTTTTGTTTATACTTTCAAAAGATATATGTTAAAGTAAAAAGAGAATTTTCTGACAATTTCATCATATCTCTCAATACAGTTCAATAGACTATGTAATTTATTCATTTGCTATGATTTTCTCTTCTCCTCCTCACCATTAGAATGTAAACTCAAGGAAAGGAATCTTTGTTTGTTCATTTGTTTTACTGATATGTTCTAAATACTCTGGAGAAAGTTCTGGCACTTATAAAAATAGAGTGTATGTGTTACATGCATGCTGACCTTTATGTTCCTAGTTAGGGTGACTGACAGTAAATCATGTGAATGCTTGTAGGAGATTTGCAAAACTACTGAATGACAGCACTGTTGTCCAACCTGGACACTATTACCCACCTCCTACATTCTGATTTTGTATTTGTGCTTCTTAGACTTAGCCAACTCATATTTTAGACTCCAAATGGCTTATTGCAATACTGAGTGTTTTGCAACTGTCTGATTATCAGAATCCATAAAATAGCAAACTGTATGTGGCTTTTTAAAATCATTTCTCTGAAGAAAAGTTTTTTCATTTATTAAAGCATTTTCTTTGTCAGTTACTAATCAAGAGCTGCAAAGAATGGTAAACAAAATAAATAATGACTTAAGAAAACCAATAGTTATTAGGTATGTGTGTATGAGTGTATATATGTTTGTTGATTCATCATGCTATTTAATAGCTATATATTAAACTACCATATGCCAAGCATGGTTAGGTGTTGGGGATGCAATAGTGAATGAAATAAAGTCAAGTAAGGAGCACACGAACAAACTAACATGTCCTACAACACGTGGGAGGTTCAATGTATACTTGAATTGGGTAATTTATGAAAAAAATGCCATAGCATTAGAATGACTTTGGGTGATGGGTGCACAACATAATCAACAGTTCATATGCTATAGAAATGCATACCTGAAAACTGTGTGTTCTTACTGATAAATGTCACCCCATTAAGATTAATTTTCTAAAACTTAAAATAAAGGAGTCTGTGTTTCTTGTTTGTATAGGACAGTAAAACACTGAACCTCTCTGAGACAGTAATATTTGCTAAAGATCCATAAGAGTCACCTATGTAAAGAATGCTGTGTGTGTGTTTGTGTGGTGTGGCTTGGGGGTGGGAAGGGGTGATTACCCAGAGGGAGTGAAGAGAAGGAAGGGTTTTACAGGCATAGGGAACAACATCTGGGACTTCTGAGGCAGGAGAATATTTGCCATATTTTAGAAATTGAAAAGACATTGGTGCCAGTGAAGCAGAGCTTGGAAAACCTTCACTGTATCTCAGTTTGCTTAATTGCAAAATAGAAGTTGTTACTTTATCTGATTTTAATAAATTTAACCTGCATTTTTAAATGTAAATATATATATACATATATATATATATATATGTGTGTGTATATATATATGTATATATATATATATAATTGAAATAAAAATCATGCAGAAAGAGGTGATGAATCTGTAAGTTATTTTGACTAATGTTCTATCTGTGGTCTAACAGAAAGCATGTACTTATGAGAGAAAATGTCTTATCTAATTGTCATTAATACAAGAAAAGGAGCCCAGTCTTAGAAAAAAAATTTTGTTGTGTCTACTGTTACCAAATGCTAATATCATAGCATAGAAATATTTATGAATGGCCCTTAAAAACTCATTTCTTTAACAAGAACTCTGCAGCAAAAATAGAAACATTTTTCATATTACATGGTTTTATATAAAACTTCAATCTAAGTTCTAGGCATAACATAAAAAATGTAGCTCAGTGAAGTTATTTATGAGTCTAGTGTCACTTATCTTTCTATTATCCAGGCAGGACAGATTAAGAATATGGCCCTAGGAAGTCTTTAATTTGTGATGATACTGCATAAAACACAATAATTAGAGAGCGTTATCCTCTCAGTACTTGGAAAAACTACAAGTACTTCCATCAGTGTTTCCCAGGAAGAAACCCGCCCCTACCAGTGCCCCTGGCACACATTTGGGAAACACAGGGATACTCATCTTCCTTCCATGATCCTTGGTCCTGCTGAATGCCATCATCACAATAGGCAAAGTACTTCCCTGATAGCCCAGAGGGAATGGCCAAATTCAATTAAACTTTCAGCCCCAACCCAAAGTGTATTATAGTGCCTACTGGGCTTCAAGTCTAACTGATTTACAAACTGACTGTTGCTCTTACTTGAGTAAGGAGTTTAGACAAGCTATGGAACCTCAAAACCTCATTTCCTTCTCTGGGAATGGGAAAATAGAAAATACCTAATTTTCTTGGTTATCTATAAAGCTACTTTGCAAACTAAAAAAGTATTTTAGAGATCGTGGACAAAATATGATTCTTTTTTTTTTCTTGTGTTCCCTTACAATCTGGGTATATTATTGTAGCACAACATCATGTGTAGGCAAGAGTTCTGATAATAACATTGGATTAATATGGTCATAAATAACAAAAGAAAGTTCCTCTCTGAACTCTGTTTTTATATTGACTGGAAACTTATTTTCCTCCTCTAAAACATTGAAAATGGTATCTATCTAGTGGGTTGCTGTTAAGATAAGCAATTATGAGTGCGAAGCAATTATACAGCCCCTGAAATGGAATAAGTACATGGTATTTAGAGATGATAATGATGGGAATAAGAAGTTTATTTTTATTTCCATTTATTTACACCCTGTATGTTAGAATGTTCAAGGCTCTAGATTTATAGTTTGGGGCTTTCTGGAAACTTTGCACTGTATATGTAAAAGATAATTATGCTCTTGATACAGCTATTATAACTATTTATAATACATTTAATTGTAAAGTCATAACTCAACCACCTGAAATCTAACATCTTGAACATTCACTTTAGTTATTTAGAAGATTTTGTTTTCCAATGTTTCATTTTTCTAGTAGTTTATTGAGCAAAAGTCAATAATTTATGTAGTAGTCAGTGCAATGCCAGAACTTGAAAATTGATGAACTGATATCTCTTTTATATTACTAAGTGCTTGAATTTTTACATATCTTCAAGATTTAGTAGGGATGTTGAGCTGTGCTACAAACATGAATCTATCAAAGAAATCTGATGGACCAAGAACCCACACTCTACAGTTGAAGTGATGAAGCATTCAGTTCTGTTTTTGAACTTCCGTACTGTAAAATGGAGAAAATACTAGTACCATAAATTAGTTGTGAAGACTAAATAAGTTACACTTGTAAAGCATAGAGCTTGCTACATGACAACCATTCAAGACATTGTTAGTTACAATTATGGTAGATGAAAGTTGTATACCACATGAATAAAAGCACCCTCTCTGACACCAATTTACATATACTTAACTCTCTATTGTGTTGCTTGCTAGTTGTATATAGACTAATTATTTAACCTTTCTATGCCTTAATCTCTTTACCTATAAAGCAGACAGAGTGTAATGGTAAGCACTTCATAAAGTCTTTGTTATCATTCAAGGAGTTAATTACTGTCAAGGTCTTAAAAAAGCACCTTGCACATAGTCATCATACAATACAATGATAGCTATTAGTTGCATATAATAATTAAGTAAGAATTATAGCTTTTTTAAATTTTTTCATTTATTTGAGAGACAAAGCAAGAGGAAAGGAGAGAGGGAGAAGAAGATGGAGGAGGGTATGGGGGGGAGAGAGAGAGAGAAAAAGAGAGAGAATAGATCAAGTGTTCCACCTATTCCATATTTTTTAGTTAAGCACTCATTGATTGCTTCTCCGATGTTCCCTGACTGAGGATCAAACCCTATGACCTTAGTATGCAGAAATAATGCTTTATCCACTGAGCACCCAGCCAGAGCCAATTTAGTAAGCATCTTAGATCTAATCATTATTCAACTTAAAAAGCTTCTTATAATTAAATTGAACCTGATAATCCAAGGTAATATGAAACATTTGGCTTTCTAAATCTTATTTTGGAATGGATATCTTTAGGACACTCAAAAAGAAAAGAAGGTCTTATTACTAATTTCTCTCTCTCTCTCTCTCACACACACTTGTTATGTACTTTCATTTCTGTAATATTCATAGGACAGAGTTCACACTCTGAAGTATTGCACCTGGGTCTCTTCTTTGTTTGGCTCCACCCTCTTTTCTAATCTTTTCATTACTGTCTTGCTTTTCCCTAACATGCCATGTATTTTTTTTATGACTTTGTAAAAAAAAAAATTTTTTTAGGCTCTTATTTTTATCCTTCTTTTTCTAATACATGCATATTCATCTTTCAGATCAGCTCCAATGCAACACTGCCCAACCCTCTTGAAGGAGTACCCACCATTTCTTTGTGCTATCACAGAACTTTGCTAAAAGGCCCTAGCATAAGATATATAATACTAAATTATAAATACATATTTAGGGTTCCACTTCCTCTGATATAATACAAACTTTGAGGAGTAGGCATCATATTTTATGGATTCCTTGTACATACTATTGTACCTAGCATGCAGTGGTTACCAAACATATAATAATTTCTTAAATTAAGGAATACATTCTATTAATCAATCCTGATCCTCATAAGATAGATTCTAAAATGGTGTTAAATGGATTCAGAGTTTTAGACTTTCTAGTTTAGGAATTGTGAACTCGGGTTACACATTTGAATCATCTAGTAGAATTTTTAAAACCAGGGAATTAGTTTTTTAAAGAGTTACTCAGATGATTCTTTTGTGCATCCAATACTTAGAACCAATGCCCAGCCTATTTAAAACATTTGTGTTTATTTTAAATTAACCTGGCATAAATGGTTTCATAAATAAGAGTGTAGGCACCATGTTATTAAGCAGAGCATAATTTGAGACCAAAGGAAAGTAATTAACCTCTATGAGATTAATATCTTGTTAGCCCCTTCTGTGTATGGAAATCCTTAAAAAGAACTCATGTGTTCACCTTTATAAACACTTTAAAGGCATACTTTATATAAGTAATACACATATGTCCAAATATTCTTCATATCAATTCTGGGAAGTAGACAGTAAAACTGAGAGAGGCAAAGTAGCTTGCCCTTATCAAACAAGTTTAAACTAGCAACTCCAAAAAGCAATATAACATCCTCAATTTCCAAACTTATACTATTGCCATTACCTCATATGCCTCTTATCTCTGTAAATACCTCTACCCTTTGACATATAATTGTGTAAATTTTGAATACTGATATACTTGATTCATATATTTGGGAATAAAATAATTTTATTATAAAATCTCAATTAAATAAACCTCAATAATATCACTGCATATCTTTAAAAAGTAAAAGCAAAATAAGTCTATTAGCAATTTGTTTTATGAAAATATAGTCAGGAAAGAATAACAATGTTCAAAATACTGCAAGATAATGAATTCAATGTTCTATTTAAAAGCAAGAAAATAAAAACATTTATTTTTATTTTCCAATAACTTCAAAATAAAGTAGCTTTTGCTTCTGTACATTTTATTTCTAACTCCTTAAAATTATGTGTGTGTGTGTGTGTGTGTGCATGTGTGTGTGAGGGTGTAGTCTATAGATTTTTTTAAATGTTCTGTTTTATTTACTGACTTTAGAGAGAAAGAAAAGGAGAGAGAGAGAACTATCAACTTCTTGTTCCACTTATTTATGTATTCATTGGTTGATTCTTACGTGTGCCCTGACTAGACATTAAACCTGCAATCCTGGCATATCAGGGTGAAGTTCTCTCTATTTAACTGTGCATCCAACCCAGGAGCTTTATAGACATTTTAGGCAGATAATAATTGAGCAACTGTTACACGTCAGACCTTACACTGAGTACAGAAGTTATAAACTGTAATAACATCAAGGTTCTGAAAGTCTAGGAACCTTTATATTGTACGCCAATGTAAACTGTATTCTTTTTTTTATTTATTTTAAATTTTATTTTCTTTAATGAAAACATCTCCAGGTTATCTTAACATTCAATTGTGTTGCATACCCGTCACCAAAAGTCAAATTGTCCTCTGTCACCTTCTATCTGGTTTTCCCTGTGTCCCTCCCCTCCTCCCTATCCCACCCTTCCCTCCCTCTCCCATCCCATAACCACCACTCTCTTGTCCATGTCTCATAGTCTCACTTTTATGTCCCACTTATGTATGAAATCATGCTGTTCTCAGTTTTTCTTTTTTTCTGATTTACTTATTTCACTTCGTATAATGTTATCAAGGACCATCCATTTTGTTATAAATGATCCGATGTCATCATTTCTTATGGCTGAGTAGTATTCCATAGTATATATGTCCCATAGCTTTTTAATCCACTCGTCTTAAAATGGATAAAAGACTTAAATGTAAGTTGTGAAACCATAAGCATCTTAGAAGAAAACATAGGCAGCAAGCTCTCCGACATCTGTAGCAGCAATATATTTGCCGATTTATCTCCTCGGGCAAATGAAGTAAAAGGCAAGATAAACAAATGGGACTATATCAAACTAAAAAGTTTTTGCACAGCTAAAGACAATAAGAACAGAATAAAAAGACAAACCACACAATGGGAGAACATATTCGACAGCACGTCTGATAAGGGGTTAATAACTAAAATTTATAAAGAACTTATAAAACTCAACAACAGGAAGACAAACAATCCAATCATAAAATGGGCAAAAGAAATGAATAGAAATTTCTCCAAAGAGGACATACAGATGGCCAATAGGTATATGAAAAAATGCTCAACATCACTAATCATTAGAGAAATGCAAATTAAAACCACAATGAGATATCACCTCACACCAGTCAGAATGGCACTCATCAGCAAAACAACACAGAATAAGTGCTGGCGGGGTTGTGGAGAAAAGGGAACCCTTCTGCACTGCTGGTGGGAATGCAGACTGGTGCAGCCACTATGGAAAACAGTTTGGAGATTCCTCAGAAAATTAAAAATCGAACTGCCTTTTGACCCAGCTATCCCACTTATAGGAATATACCCTAAGAACACCTTAGCACTGTTCGAAAAGAAGAAAAGTGCCCCCATGTTCCTGGCAGCATTGTTCACAATAGCGAAGATCTGGAACCAGCCCAAGTGTCCGTAAACTGTATTCTTATTGCTTTACATTAACTTGTTTTCTAAATAATTTTCTGTATTTGTAAATATATGACTATTATTTTTTATGATATATCATTCTATTTTATTTGTATGTAATTATCGAAGGAGATCCTCAAAATGGTCAAAATTAAAAAATATTATGAGTTCACTCTCTAAATTAGCTAGAATATACAGTTAATATTTTAGATGATCTATTTAGAATATTTAGATGATCTATTTTTAATTATTGCTCTCATTATATATTTTAATATGTTGTAATATTTTCCTCAATTATTAGTAATATACTATATGGAAAAGCCAAAGGAGTTTTCTCCCCTCTTCATTCTTTCACATGTCCCCCCATAGATTTTACTCAAAAGATAAAGATGAAGAAGAAAGAGAAAAAGGACAAAAAAAATAAAGAAAGAAAGAAAAATAGGGAGAGAGAAAAAAGGATGAAAGAAAGGGAATAAGGGAAGGAGAAAAAAAAGAAAGAAAATAGCACAGGATAGAATTTTGCAAAAATTGTCAAATCCCAAGACTAAGTTATCTAAAATAAATCACATAATTTATGAAGAAATTATCCTCCAGTGAGGGTTAAAATCTATGCCAGCATTCCAAATTTAAGACTCAGTGTTTCAGCTCAAGACCTCTCTTCTGATCTTTTGACGTTCCATAGACTCATGTCTGGTTTCCATGGTGACTATTTTTATGAGTCTTTTAAATAATAAAAAAAAATTATCTTCTCTCATTACTTATTTTCAGAATCTTATAATGAGGATCTCTTCTACATTTCTGAAACCCCAACAAAGATTGCCTTTAATTTAAATGACTTTAGCTTAGATAATAAATTATCATCTCAATAAATAGTAGGAGGAAAGAAAAGTAAACAAAAGGAATTGAGTACTACATATTAAATTTTTAGATTAATGATAGATAGACAAATAGATGAGTAGAATTGCCTTATGTTTATTTCTCTGATTAAATGCATATAAACTCAGCTTTCTTTCTTCTATGGAAACAGGGATCTGTAACACCAATAAAGAGCTAGTGAGAAAACAAAACTATATTGGAGGCATAAGCTGTGCTTCAGGGGATTAAGTTAATAACCTGTAGCTGATTTTTTAATTCAAAACATTCTAAATATGGCTCTCCTGCATCAAATAATATGCACAATACAATTAAGAAAATTCCCTAGAAATGTTGGCATGTTCTACTATAAACAGGCTCTATCTTAATTTAAGCTCTCAATTTTGTCAGATCCATACTTGTTAGTACAAAGTTTTAATATGATTCTTTTTTATTTGATCATCTTATGTATTTCATTATAAATAATCAACTTCCAGTTGGAAACAAGTAAATAATGCACTGAGTGAATAATAGGAAAAACTAAAGACTTCCTTATATAAATAACCTGGATAGCTCCACCTCACATCATCTGACTACTTCTCTACTCTGAAGTATTTCCTAAATCTCCTATTTTGTTCCCAAAGTTGTACAAATTTCTACAACCACATGTCCACATTAAATAGTTATTAACTGTTTATTTTTTGAATGATGTAATGTTATTCTTATAAAATTTTTATCATATGTTTATTTTCTTTTTACTATCATACCATCATCCTGGTTAGAACTTATTGGTTACATTTTCAGCAGCTTAACAAATTTTTATTAAATAAATATATAAGTTGACACTTTTAAAGTTGTCTTTTATTTGCTTTGATAAACCATGAGTTTATGAGAAATAAAAAGAAACTAAAATTAATACTAAGACTTGTAGCTTAAAAGAAACCCAACAAATTTTATAATATAGTCTTTTATAACATATATACATAATATATATACATATATATATGACTTTTTATTTTTATATATAAATTCTTATAAAGACAGATTACCAGATTACTATATTTAATAATAGGATTGACATGTTAATTTTTAAAGATTTTAGTGCTAAAGATGAACTCTTGTCATTATTAAATAATATTTAAAGACCAAATTATAGAATCTTCAGGTTTTAAGAGATCTTCAAAGTAGTGTTGCCGGAAAAATACAGGAAGCCAAGTTTGAAATTTAGATTACTGAATCATTTTTCTAAAATAGTACGCTCCAAATATGTCACAGGAAATATACTAAAAAGTCTTTTTTTTGGGGGGAGGGTTCTGAAATTAAAATTTAACTAGGCATTTTGTATTTTTTAAGCCATATATTCCAACTTTTCTATTTTCTGGGAATCTCCTAGTCTAGTTAGAAATATGGTTGAGAAATCAGTGACAGTGTGTTCTGATGCGTGCCAGGAGAAAGCAATGTACAAGCTGCTGCATGAGGGTACATTAAAGCACTTTGAGAGTACACAGGAGACACAAATTCGAGATCTTGTGATGAAATGTTGGAAAGTTACAGCTATGCATGGTTTTCCTGACTAAAGTTAAATACATATACCAGGTAACAAGAGCAGGATCACAGTGGAGGACCACAGCAAAATTCTTTCAGGTATTTTGAAATAGCCTTTCTTTCTCTATAAGATGCTTTATGGGCCTACAGTTCATGATATCAAAGAGACTCCATCCTGCAGTAATTGCAGTAGGCATCAAAAAGGCATCATCAAAAAGCAACACCCATAAAAATACAATGTAGCCATTGATGATTATTTAAACATGCATGAAAGCCTCCGTTATGAAGCCGCTGGCAGTTTCTATGAAAATTTGGAAATAATTGTGATGAAAGTTACTCTAATAATATCCGAGTGCTTGAAAACAGCCACTAGGGCCTCCCTGCCTCAGTATTTCTAACATAGCACACTGCCCACACTGAGTTAGCAATCAAAAACCAATTTTACTCTTTATTAGCATGGGGCATGAGGGGGGCACGATGAGGTGTGTATTTCATTATAGAGTGTTATATTGAGTGGGACACTTGAAAACATGTCAATGCAATAAATTAAAAATAAAAAAAAACTTAAAATAAAATTAAAAATGTTTTTAGAATAAATGAACAAATACCTTCTCACTCTCCTAGTTGTTCTGCTTATCCACTCTGCTTTATTTATTCCTTGGTTTACTTCCTTTCTTTTGCTAACCAGATTATCTCAATGAAGAGGTGAACTCCTAGAGTTCTGGAAAATGACCAAGCTGTAGAGCTTGCCTGGCAGAGTAAATACAACTAGAATATCTGTCTACTGTGAGCAAAGAAGGGTGGCAAAGTTGCATAAGGTCTAAGTGGGATCACCATCTGGAGTTTGATATGTACACAGGGCATTGAAGTGACTGAGGATTCTTGAAGTCAAGGACATGGAGGCATTCTAGTCCCAGGTGACCTGCTGGGTCTCTGAAGAGAAGCAAACATCCTGTATGCCTCTAATAGAAATGGTCAGGTCAGGGTTTGGCAATTTTCTTTATGAGACAGGTATGCTGGGGTTATAACGAGATTCAATCATAGCAAGAAAGTTCAGTGTGGCTCCTATATGGCCAATATGACATAAAGTTAGAGGAAAAGTATGTCATTCAGAGAATGAGATACATTTGACACTGGGACAGGTTTATTTCCAGATTAATGAAGAGTCTTAAAAGTCACCCCACCCCAAAGAATAAAATGACTAAGGGACACCTATAGAAATCAAAATAAACCCAATAAGTATCTGTAAATATAGTGCAGTAAGCCCTACAAAGTTCTCCAATGTGGATCCTACTCTTGCTTCCCAGTTACATATATAGTTGGCTTTTAGTACGGGTGTGTAACTGTGAATATGAATCTGGATTATATCCAGAAATATCTTCAATTGTAATTTTTAGAGATATCCCAAAATTCCCTCCACAGAGGTTTTTCTAGTTAATACTTCAGCAGGAATATACAATATATATAATTTTGAAATGCTCTAATTTTGTCCCCTTCTTCTACTAATGAGTGCATAATCATCCTTCAAGATATGTTTGCTTCCCCACATATTCACCAATACACTATGTCATCACATGTTTGATCTTGTGTGTGTGTGCATGTATTTAAGAACTATTAACATATAACACAAATGTAAACCACTTGGGAAATTAGTAATAATATAATCTGTCAAGGATCTCTTTACTTCACAGAACCTTTGAGTAATAAGAAAACTAGAGTTGAGAAGAGATCACCAACATTTCTAGTTCCTTGTTTATCTTTGCCAGGATCAATCAGTTATAACATTTCTGGAAGCATAGTTCCTGGAAGCTGTTTTTTAAATAATCCAAAAAGTAACCACCGGGAACTATGATAGGCACCTCAGATGATAAAGAATATGCAATGGGGCTTTCCAGCTTTATGTTTTAAAATCTTACAGGTGATGTTTTATAGTTTTTGTCACAAATATCCTCAAGTCAGGCTAATTAAAATGTAAAACATACATTTAAATGACTAAAGATACAGTATTAAAGTGTCCATAAATTTAAACAAATATATAACACAAAATTACTATATACATGACTCCATGCTGATTGGTGTATTTGGGGGTTAGAGGGAGACTGGGTTGGTACAGAGTCAAAAAAAAAAAAAAAAGAAAGGAAAGAAAAGGAAAAGAACAAAATGAAAGAAATAAAAATTTCTTGCCCTCTGGAAACTCCAAATATAGGACCAAGGAAAAATATTCGTCTCTCAGACCTGTTCTCAGCAAAATCAAGAAATTTTAATTGAGAATAGTAACAAAAAAGAATAAAAATGTCCTAAACTTTGAGAAAAATATTGTTTGCATTGTACTATGTGGAAATGTTACAGTGTTAGTGTCACATATTAATAGCATCATAATTTCTACCTTATAATATTTTAACTAAATTTTTCCATTAATATTGCAATTGCACTGAAAATGACCAAGAATGCAGAGACAAGTTATTGTTTGCAATAAGTAACCCTAGCTCCTGTAACAGATACATCCTTAAACCTCAGAAAGATTTGCTGATTGCTCAAGTTAGTCAGCAGTGACAGCAGGACAGTTGGGAGTTGAGGTGAAGGAAACTGTGTCTTTTTGCTACATGTTAATTCAGGATCTAGGTAACCTCTATCTTGTGACACTGTTATTTTTGATACATAGCTTCCAAACGTCTATAGAGTGGAAAAGGGAAATGAGGGTTTTCCAACCAGACCTGAATGTGCTGTGTATCAATGCTACCCACATTCTATTGGCCAGAAGTAAGTCAAATGGCCCAGCTTAATTAGATGGGATGTTGAAAAACACAATCTTCCTTTATAACTAGATGGAAAATAAAATGAGTTGTTGGACACATGAGATAAACTTTATCATCAAATACACAAAAAAGTTGGAGATCTGAGAGTCAACAACCACAACAAAAACAAGAACAAAAATAAAAACAACAAAAACCAAAGTATCTTAACTTCTTCTCTATGTCTATTTGTAATATAGTTTTTTTTTTAAATGCTGTTGACCCAATTTTGAGGCTCTGCTAGAGGCCAGTCAGTTCTCTTTGAGTAACCAGTTAAGCCCACACCCCCAGCTGGTCCCATAGCAGACTCTCACACCAAGGGTACTATATTCCTGCCCTAACTGCTCCAATACCAGACTATCAGGGAAGCCTCTATGCCCCTTTGCCCCTGAGCCTTCTGAAAATATTCAAAGTAATTCTAAAACACACTTCCTGATAGAAATCACAATAAAGGCACTGGCCCACAGTTTCTCTCTTTCCTTTTGCCTCATGATCAATGCTGGTGTTTCCCCAGAGTGGCCCTGGGAGGCATCCTGTATTCTTCCCAGGGAACTGTAACAACACTCTAAAATTCTTATTGGTTTCTCTCTCTTGATCTGTGGCTGGCCTCACCATATCTCACCCAAGCTAAAATGATTAAAACACTATTAAAAAGGCATCAAAAATGCACTATCCATTTTTAGCAAAAGCATATTCAGTTTTAGCGCCTAATAAACTGAAACCTCTGAGAGCATCTTATTTGTCAACATGGCACTAATAGTCTGGGTCAATAACTGCACCTGACAAAGGAAATGGAGACATGTATGTCTATGATCCAAAGGAGGAAGCTGGTAAAGTTGCATCAGTTGAATCCCTTTATCCAAGCCAGACCTTAAATAAAAACACATGGAATGTCATCAGCCTAAGGAGGATTTCACCCAACTCTGGAAAAGATAAAGGAAAGTATGTTTATAGCTAAGAAGAACATTTATGTTATGATAGTTTTTAAAATACAGCAAAAAGACTTTCCTGAAATTTGCTGTAAGATAATTTCCTTGAAAACATGTAAGCCTATCAAATTAAGAAAAATCTAATGCCTACAATTTGACTCAGAAATCATTGTTTTCAGGCTAACAAAATAATAATGTTGCCATTTATTGAGCATATAGTAAGCGACAAGCTTCACTGTACTAACCATCCCATGGTTAGCTATTCATTAGTAAAAGGTGAAAGAGTTAGATAATCTGAAGAGAATCCAGAGTATAGGTATTATCAGTAAATTTTTCCTCCCCCTTCCCTCACTCTCTCCCTGCCCTCTTTCCTTTTTTTGCTTCCTTCTGTCCTTACACCCACTGCCTCTATATTGTCCATGTAGAGTTCACACAAAAGAGAACACCTGGCCTTCTTGCGAACAAGTTAGAATTTGATAAGAGTTTAGCCACCTAATTTAATAATCTATGCATGCTAAAGTATGTGGTTAATAAATTTTTACTTTAAAAAGTGAACAAATTAAAATAATATATAGTAAATTTCACCATTTAGCACACCTACAAAGGAAAGCTATGCATGTTCTATAAAATGGTTGCCTAGGAAACAAATAATTTCATCTTATTTTTGGCATAGAACTGTAGGTGTGTAAAAGCTCTGAATTCATCCCACACAGCATGAACACTGATATTTATGAAGCCAGCAAGAAGAGACACTTCTATGTTTTGGTCTCCAGAGAGAAAATGAGGTCTAGATTTTATCAATAATTCTTTGAGAGATCAGCTGGACAAAAACATCCCTTCAAGTTACTGGAAGAAGGTAGAAAGAACATAGCTATTTCTCCAAAAAAAAAAAGATATATAAATGGCCAATAAATTTATGAAAGATCCTCAGTATAACTAATGATCAGAGAAATGGAAATCAAGACCATAATGAGATACCATCTCATAAAAATTAGAATAGCCACTAGAATGTACATACACAAACACACCAAAAAAAAAAAGTATCAGTAAGGATGTGAAAAAATTGGATCCCTTGTACATAGTCAGTGGGAATGTAAAATGGTACAACTGCTATGAAAAACAGTATGAGGTTTCTCAAAAAATTAAAAATAGAACTACCATATGATCCACTTCTGGATATTTAACCAAAAGAATAAAGCAATGGAATCTTAAAGAGATATTTGCACAGCCTATGCCATTGCAGTGTTATTCACAATAAACAAGAGGTGGAGCACCCTACAAGTTTGTCATCAGATGGCTAGGTAAAGAAAGTGTGGTATATACGTATAATGGAACATTACTCAGCCCTAAAAAAAGAAAAAAATTCCATCATATACTACAACATAGATAAAATTTGAGGACATTATTTTGAGTAAAATAAGCCTGTTGTAAAAAAACAAAATGCTATAGATTTCATTCACTTATATAAAGTATCAAAATAGTCAAATTCTGAGAAACAGAAAATAGAATGGTAGGTGCCAGAAGCTAGAAGGAGCAGAAAGGAAATTTTTCAATGAGTATAGGTTTTCATTTTGGCAAAATGAAAAAGTTTTAGCTATCCACTAGATAACAATACTCCTCTTATACTGCATACCTAAAAATGGTTAAGATGGTTAATTTTATGTTAGGTGTTTATCATAATAAAAAATTATAAAACAATTACTGATTATTCATATATGTTGTCTTTTCATAAAATTATTATAATAAATGTGTCATTTTTATTCTTCTTATTGTTAATCTTTATATTTGCAATATGGCTAGTGCTTTATCAATTTTAATGATCTTTTCAAAAAACACCTTTGGTTTTATTGAAATTTCTCTACTACTTTTCAGATTTCTATTTCACCAATTTCTACTTTATTGATTTATTCGCCCACACTTATTTCCTTCCTTCTATTTTGGGTTGAATTTGATCTCCTTTTAACATTTGTTAAGTTGAAGACTTAGAACATTGCTTTGAGAAATTTTTTTTCAGTTGGTTTTGGTGCTATAAATTTCTCTCTAAACTGAGTTCAGCAAATTTTAATATATTGTACTTTCCTTTTTACTTATTTTAAAATGTTTCCTAATTTTCTTTGATCTTCTTACTTTATCCATGTGATATTTACAAATGTATTCTTTAATTTCCAAATACTTGGATATTTACTTTTTTTTTCAGTTTAATTTTTTTTTTAACTTTTTACAGGGACAGAGAGAGAGTCAGAAAGAGGGATAGATAGAGACAGACAGACAGGAACGAAGAGAGGTGAGAAGCATCAATCATTAGTTTTTCATTGTCGTCAAAACACCTTAGTTGTTCATTGATTGCTTTCTCGCATGTGCCTTGACCGCAAGCCTTCAGCAGATGGAGCAACCCCTTGCTGGAGCCAGCTACTTTGGTCCAAGCTGATGAGCTTTTGCTCAAGCCAGATGGGCCCATGCTCAAGCTGGCGAGCTCAGGGTCTTGAACCTGGGTCTT
Organism: Rhynchonycteris naso; assembly: GCA_037038555.1. Taxonomy (NCBI): domain Eukaryota; kingdom Metazoa; phylum Chordata; class Mammalia; order Chiroptera; family Emballonuridae; genus Rhynchonycteris; species Rhynchonycteris naso. The sequence goes on along the minus strand of CM072995.1, from coordinate 303,493,010 downwards.
CCGCATCCCAGTCTGACGTTCTATCCACTGTGTCACCGCCTGGTCAGGCTTTTTTGATTTTTAATTTTATGTGGCTTACATTTATACTGTACTTTATATTATTTCTAGCCTTTTAAATTTTTGAGACATTTTTAGGTCCAAAATATGATCTATCTTGATGTATTCCATACACACTAAAAATATCTCTTTTATGCTTTATTAATTATAGTGTTATATAAAAACAAGTTGGTTGATAGTTTAGTGCAGAACTTCTTACAAAATTTTATCTACTTATTATTATAAGAGAAATTCTGAAGTCTACAACTGTAATTGTGAACTTGTCTATTTCTCCTCTTGGCTTTATTAGTTTTTGATTTATAAATCTTTGTTACACACCCATTCCGAATCATTATGTATTTTTGTTGAATTTCATGTCCATCTTTGTCAACTATTTTGAAGTCAATCAGTATTTTTTATAGTTTTATTCTTTCTTTATTAATTTTAATGGGGTGACATTCATAAATCAGGGTACATATGTTCAGAGAAAACATCTCCAGGTTATTTTGACTTTGGATTATGTTGCATACCCATCACCCAAAGTCAAATTGTCTTCCGTCACCTTCTATCTGGTTTTCTTTGTGCCCCTCCCTTCCCCCTACCCCTCCCTCTCTTTCCTCCCTTCCCCTCCCCTAACCACCACACTCTTGTCCATGTCCCTGAGCCTCATTTTTATGTCCCACCTAAGTATGGAATCATATAGTTCTTAGTTTTTTCTGATTTACTTATTTTACTCAGTATAATGTTACCAAGGTCCATCCATGTTGTTGTAAATGATCCGATGTCATCATTTCTTATGGCTGAGTAGTATTCCATAGTATATATGTACCACATCTTCTTTATCCAGTCATCTATTGAAGGACTTTTTGGTGAAGACAATTAGTTTTTAATTTGGCTAATATTTTCCTGGTGTATCAGAGCAAAGTAAATTCTGTAATATATAAAAAAGTATAACATATCATGATAAATAGGTTTTATTTTATAAATACAGCATTATGTCTGCATTGTAAAATAATTTAATGCAGTATATAAACAAAATATAAACTAAAGGAAAATTTTATAATCTCTATAGATGTATAAATATATTTGAAAAAAGATTCAACATTTATTTATGATGAAAACTCTCAACACAGTAAGAATTAAAAGAATTGTTTTCAATCTGATAAAAAGCAGCTGTGTAAAAACTTTCACTGGAAAATCAAGAATTAAATGCTCTCTTAAAATCACAAGCAAGTAAAAAAAATATTTTTCTTACTAAATCTGTTGATTATTACACTGGAAGTAGATTCAAATGAAGCAATATGACAAAAAAAGAATAGATAGAAATTGGCGAAAAAAATTATGTCTTTATAGATGATATTTCAATCTACATAGAAAAATATCCCAAAAAGTACCCCTAAAAAGCTATTATAACTAATAAGTGATTTTAACAAAATTACAGGATATAATCCACATATGAAATTTAGTTGTATTTCAATATACAAGCCAGGGGATATTAAGGCAAGGCAAAGGAGTTACCTAGGATACAAAATTTAATAAGGTATTCATTTTCAGTGTTGTGGGACTAGCAATAAACACTTGAAATTCAAATAAGAGAATAATGTTTGTAATAGCAACATAAATATGAAATATACAATAAGTAAAATAATATGTGTAAGATCTGTATGCTGGAAATAACAAAACATTGCTAAGAGAAATGAATAAAGATTTAAGTTAACAAATAGACAAATTGTGTTCAGTGTTTAGAAGATGCAACTTTTCCTTCAATTGATCTATAGATTAAATTCAAGCTATATAAATCTCTCACCATGCTTTTTTTTAAAGTAGACATTTACAAACTTAATCTGAAATTTATTGGGAAAAGTAAGAAAATTGGAATGGACAAAACACTTAAAAGAACAATGTTGGAGGACTCTACTCACTCTCTGATTTCAGTGTTTACAGTAAAGCTACAGTAATCAAGATACAAAAGACTGCATAAAAAATGAGTCCATTTATATAAATTCTAGAAATATGATCTTTTGGCAAGGGGTAAAGGTGGGGAAAAGAAATCATTGCAAAATGGCACCAAGGAACATTTTTGAGATTATAGTAAGATTCTATCTCTTGATTGTGACAGGATTTACACCACTACATATAGTTGGCCAACTTATGTATGTACTGCAGGACAATCGCTGTGGATACTAGATAAACCCAAGGGCAGTAGAAGGACCATAGACACTGGATTCGGGGCATCTTTCATCTGAATCACAGTTCACCTTTTTCTTATCAGTGTGACCTCGAAAACTTACATAGTGTGCTGTCCTTGTTTTCCTCATCTGTAAATGAACAGTGGTAACATTTATCTCTGTGTGAAGCTCTCTTGGCACAGGACCTGACACATTCGCAGGGTAGATATTTTTAAAAATAATTTTACTTCCCTTTATGCCAGTATTTCTCAAATTAAGACTTTTGGGCTTCTGGCATCAGAATCACCTGTTATATATTAAAATTTAACCTTGGATTACAGAAAACTATGACTGCAGAAAGTATGTTTTACCAAGTGCAGGAGCAGAGCAGACAATGACACTCTGATGTTTCAGGCTCCACATGTCCCAGCCCCTGCTCCCCTTCTTTTCTACAGGCAGAATTCTCACCTGCAGGTTCTTCCTCCTTCTTTAAGAATGATTTTAATCTTCAAACACAAAGGAGTCTTTTTTATTTTCTCAAAGTGTCATCAGAGGACTTTCTATAACAGAATACCTTGGTGGTCCTTGTTAAAAATCCAGATTTATGAACCCCAATCCATACATAGTATTATAATATCTGGGGATAGAGATTTAAGACTTAAAACAAGCTTCTCAAGTAATTTTTGTAAACTGTAGCATTTCAGAATATATACAGTCCAACACATCAATCACACTTACCAAATGTGTGACTAATCTTGAGTCCAGTTTTGGTCATTTAATTAGTATCTAGGCCCTTTCTCTGGTTCTCACTTCTAAGCATCAGAAATGGGGAATTTCATTGTATTTTCACTGGGAAGACTCTGGCCCCAACCTACAGTTCAGTGAGCAGAGAATGATTCCTACTGATATTTCTTTATTCTGAAAACTGTTTATTGGATAATTAATATGTGTTAGGTCCTAATCTAGGTGTCGGGGACAAAGCAGTGACAACAGAAAATTTTAAAAAACCATGCTTTCCTAAAGCTTATTTGCTAATAGTATATACAATAATTAACCAAATTAAACAATTAAATGTAACCTGTTAGATGGTTAAACGATATAGAGATAAATGAAACGAAGAAAATAGAAGTGGGAAGATAATTTTAAATAGGGTGATCGGGAAGACCTCACAAGAAGTTACTGGTCTGCCTGCTGCTTGAGCTTCCTAATGAAGCCTAATGAAATGTAATGTTTTTGTTACTGTTATGCCTACCTCCTTTTGTGGAGCATACCAATAATTTAAAGGATCACCAGCCTGATGAGGACTGCTTCCTTGACCTACCACCTGAAGCCTCTTATCATAGCCCTCAGATGTCAAGTTCTGGTGTGGGACTGAGTTTCCAAAAGCTTAGCTGGGTCTGGCTGTGAGGTCGGCCACATATCATTTTTTCCTATTTTGGCCATTATCACAACTACACCTGGAGATAAGATTCACCTAGATATGAAGGGCTAATTGCAGTGATAGACTCCCACCAGGAGAGGGTAGCAGAGGGTTGCAGAGTAAGAGCTGCGGGTGGTGTAGGTGATCACCCACTGAGGCTTTGTTCAAACAGAGCAGCAATTTTCAACCTTTTTTATCTCAGGGCACATAAACTAATTATTGATATTAAAATTCTGAGGCACATATTACATTTTTGGCCGATCTGACAAAAAATAGGTATAATTTGATACATTCACATTTGGACAGCTATTGTTGTATTGACTGTTGTCTTTTTTTTTTCCTTTTTTACTTAACTTTCTAAAGGAAAAGAGGTCAGTGCCCTGACTAAATAGTCAGATATTGCATGTTGTAAAGGCACACCAGTGGAAAATCATTGAAACAGAGCCTTAATGTACTTAGAGCCAAGAGATGAGTTCACTGGGTAAAGCACTGGCCTGAGAAAGATGTCACTTGTAAGAGCTGGGACTAGCCTTGAGCTGAATCCACCCTGAAAGTGAGAGGGAACATAGTGTATCATAATAACCATTCTAAAACACTTTCCTAATAAGGTCTCTTACATACTAACAGACATCTAATTTCTTGCTAACATAGATCTCCAAAGTAGATCCCATGATATAAACAAATATTCCGCCTGTGCCCGTTGATAAAACTTCTTCTCCCACAGATCTCACCTCATCCCTGTTCCTGTCTTCCCCAGTAAGAACACAGTGGCCTCTAAGTTTGCCATGAGACTCAAGACTGAAACCCTTTTTGTTTTTGCTTTTTATCCATGGTAAACATTCATTCATTGTTAGTCTTTTGGTTAAGCTGAGTATATAAAGAATTGAAACTGACATCTCAGAGCATTTATTTGAGAATAACATGAAGGTAAGAAACCTGTAGGCTTCTTTTCCCCAACCCTAGCAACAACAGCACAGTGCCTGGCGCCTTATAGACAGTCAGTATTTTTATTTTTATTTTTTCCTGCACAAATTTATCATAGTATTACAGAAGGCAATGAACTCACATGAAAATTTTTATGGTCTTTCTTTCTTAAAAGGGGCAGTAGTGTGATAACTTTATTTCTATCCTATGCTATGCGGAGAGCAGATATAATGCCTCATTTGCTGGTGGCACCACGCAGGACGCCTCTTACTTACTAATCTCTTCGGGCAGCAATCTGACAGTGATATTGAATACATGAAGCTAAAAATGTCTCAGAGGAATGCAGAAAGTTTTTTAAATGCTCAACCCAATGACTGTTGGTCCAAACAGGACCAAAGGTCAGTACTGTCCCCTGTGATGGCCAGGACACTGTCACTTGTCAGCTACTGCAGATTTACCAGCAACTCAGGGCAGAAACTAACAGAATTTTGGATGAGAAGCAGGGTAATATAATTGACTTCCAGAACTAACTCTATGAGAAAGGAAAATTAAAAAGGATTCACTGAGCTTTTTCTTTCCAACAATGCTATGAAAGATATTTAAAAGCATTATCATTCTTAACTTTTATAGCAACTGCCATATTATTATAGTAATTATACTGTTGGCTTCATTTTGATGAGGCAGTGAGGAAAAGGGAGGTAAAAGGACTTGCTCAAGGTCACTCACCCAGGGATATTGACATTAGAGTTCGTGTTTTTTCTATTCTGCCATGTTTTCCCAATTTGATCCAATGTAACCTATGTATCATGCTTTACATTTTACAGAACACATTAATATTGATTTTCTAATTCATTCATCAAAAGTACTGTGTTAGACAGATAAAATATTAGTTTTCTCTTGGGATGGATGAAGATACTGAGGTCAGGAAGGGAATACATGAAGTCTGAATCTAAATCCTGTCTTCCTTGAATAACTGGCCTGCTCTTTTAAAATACTCGAATTTATAACCCACGAATAGGCCAAAGGCAGGTCTTGCAAGGTAAAGTCTGCTTTTTTAGTTTTGGATGTGTGCTTAACAGCAACTCAACTTGTGCATACACAAAGTGATAAAAAGTTACACAAAATAGCCTTCCTTTATTCAAAATGTTGAAAAAGTATCAAAAACAAACTTTGTCATTTTAAACACAAAATAATCAGTCCTTGATATTTTCTACTGTATGTGGGGGAGGGCAGGTGCAGGTGGACAGGTAACTGTAGCATAGTTATTATCAGACAAAGAGAGAGACAGAGACCAGATGTGGTTGGTCCAGTTGTTTGGCAAACTACATTAATGACTTTTTTTAAATGACAGGCTTATAGAAAAGTGAAATTTAGGGGTGAGTCTGGCAGTCCGGGCTAGTACAAACTGCATTTATTTCATAAGGAAACCTGGGGGATATGCTTTGTTTTACTTGAATTAACACCAAACAGCAATAAAGAGACAATCCTGAAATTAATGCCGATGAACAATGATTCAGCAAATGTGAAATCCAAAGTAAAACACAATTATGAGAATCGACCTTCCTTGAAATGTTAGAAATACTGAAGAAGAAATCTGGTATGAACAGGGAACTCAAGCTAGTCAAATCCAGGTATTTAGAAGGAGGGAGAGCCTAACTAAAATCTAGATTATACTTGTAATTCACAATATGAATAGCCCATGTTTGTTAAGCAATTATTATTGTCAGCATCGTCTGATGCACTTAGCATATATGGTTTTATACAATTCTGTCAAGTGAGTATAATATTCATCAACATTGTACAAATGAATATTGTGGCTTAGAGATATTAGGTAATTTTTCTCAAAACTCCATGGGAAACAGAATCAGGATAGGATTGGTGCCTATGACCTTAGAAACATTCTATTCCATAATTTCAAGAACCTGAAAATATAATTACAGTTAGGGCAGAAACTTCTTATCTCTAAGTTATTCATTAGTTTAGATTCAACTCTGTCACAGTTATTATGACTTCCAAAAAATATGCTAATAGAGCCATTAGAATGCTTCCTTATTATCTCCTTTAAAATATAATCAAGATGAGCTCTTCTGAAGAAACTCGCACAATTTGCAAACTTCTCTTCATTATACCCAGGAAATAAAAAATATATGTCAAAGAAAAGCTTACATAACTTTCAGAAATTTTAACTCCCAAGGATAAATTAGTATGGTAAAATTGTTTAACAAAAAACTCTGAGGATCTTTGCATTTAAATCATGGACATGTGAAGCATCTTCAGACACATGAAGGGATAATTATGGTTTTATATCTGGAGTAGTTCAGAAATCCTTAATTCAGTAAGCATATCTCTGAGTTGGTCTCTGACTCATTGGTGGGTAGAACTAGGGGTAAGTAAAAGGGGTCAAAAACAAATAGAAGGTATGAGCTCTTTCCAGGAGGAACTTATACATCAGGTAAGAAGACTAGTTTATTACATATAAAACAACGGAAAATTTTCAAGATAATCTACTAGGAAATGATAGTATGATGCTATCAGAACATACCAATGAGGAAGTTCAGACTCAGTCCAGGAGGCTACTGTCCTCCTCTCTACTCATATTTTGGGATCTAGTAAGCCTTTGCAGTATTACCTTCTATAATGAATGTGGGGACTAATTCTACCTATCCTATCATGTATTGTCTGCTACTTTTTTGTCATTTATAAAGAGCTGTGTTGGATAATTAATTTACCAGCTAGGAATGTTTTTGGATGCAAATATATAAAACTACCTGTTAAATAGTGACTTAAAATCCATGGATTGCAACATATAAGAAGGAGTCATACAATAAGATGCTATAGATCTGGTTCAAAGGCTCAATGAAAAAACAGTGAACATTTCCATCACGATATCATTCTCTTGGCCTTTTCCCATGATCACACAAAGGTTGCATTCTATTGGCATTTGTGCTAGGTTGAGGAATAAAAATATAAGTTTATTTTGGGGGGCTTCCAGGTAAACATCATCATCATCATAGCTATAATAGGAATGATAATAATTTCAATGCATATGTTGCTACCCTTGTGCCGGTTGTATAATATTTTCCCATAGATTGTCCCATAATCATTCTGACAGTTCTAGAAGGAGGCACTATTATTATTAACCTCATTTTACATATCATAAAATCAGGACTCAGAAAAGTAACATAATATATTCAAGATCATATATTTAGTAAGTAAAAGAAACAGAATTTCAACTCTGTTTTCTCTGGCTCTGAACATGATATTATTAATATTATGCTAATTGATCCTTATAATCAAAATGAATGAATACATGTGTATACATCTATACTTCAAAACCTGTCTGAGATACCACCTTCCCTATTTCATGATCTACCATTCTTTCCAATTCATGTTTCCCTCATCTCAATTTCTTTGTTATAGCTCTTATGGCATCTTATCTGTCAGTCTATCACTGTCTTTTGTCACATTTCCTTATTTTTTATATTTAACAAGAAACTAATAGGCAAAGTCCATGTCCATTATTAAACTCAAGCAGGTGTTTACTAAATGTGTGCTGAGAAGTCAACTGAAACCTTCTTTCCTGGTCCTTTAGTCTGCTATTTTATGAGGAATGCTGGAATATGAGAGTCAATTTGGCAAAATCCAATTGTTCTTATGCCTCACTTATGCCTTTGCTAGATATGCCAGTCATGAAATATAAGTTATGTTCTCTGAAAATAGAAATAGGATACAGCAGCTTTCTGACTCTTTCACTCAACCAGTACCACCAATAATCTCCAGACTAGAAACACAATTCTATTTTCTGCAAGAATAAAAGTTCAATTCTATAACAAATCAAGTAGTCTTTGTAATATATTAAATATTTCTAAGGTACTAATACATTTAGGAACAGAATAATAACATTGGGGAACAAAATTTTTGTTGCATCCACAAAAAACTATTGTTCATACCTAATTTGAGTGCACTGATCTCAAATCTGACATTAGTTTTTCTCTGTAAGCTACAGTTTTCTTACAATTCAAGATTTTAGGTTTTCATCTTATTGTAAAATTTTCAACATTTAGTTTAACATAATGAAGTAGAATGTCATCTTGGGCATATCCTTGTGAAAATATAATAATTTATAGAATGCAGTAAATACACTAATACACGAAAAGATATGATTGCATCAAAATTTGTCTACAATTTTGAAATAGAACATATTAAAACACTTATTTTAATCATGAAATTTGAGGAGCCCAATTCTTGTCTTGATCGGCAAGGGAACTTGTAAATAGGCAATATATGCACGTGTCACAAATGATGAAACATTGTGCCTTTGATGTTGAAGTGTGTAACAGCCACATATATAACAGAAGGTGTCAGGACTATTCTTACATTTACACCTACTCGAAGAAGCCATGATTCAGTCCTAAAACAAAATTAGAGGGTGTTTTTTATCAGATAATAATTTTTACATTTAAAACAACTACAATTATGTAAAGGTGATGTTTGTAAAACATTAATTACCTTGTGGTTATGTTCAATACAAGAGTCGTTGCCCTTTAACTCCAATTTAAAAACCAATGCATGCCTTTAAGTGTAACAAAAAGAAGTTAAAATTGCATAAAAACTAGAGCATGAACCTAAAAACAGATTTCAGATTTGGAATCAATGATGAAGACATATATAGAAACAGTTCTAAAACCTCATGCAACAGAAAATGAAGAGAAATTGTTCCCCAGTGTAATTATTGTCACTGTCTAGTTCCATATGACATTTCTTATTGTAGAACTTCTGGCTATTAAGCTTGTAATGTATACTTCATATTCATCAAGTATCTTCAGAATCCTGTCTCATATTTTCATTCTTTCTTTAACTCAGAAATACTTAATAATAGCACTTATTCTGTGCATGGCACTATATGAGGTACTGAAATTATAGAGATACAGTATGATAGATATTAAATATAATTATATTCAAAGTACATTAATAGGCAAAAAAGCCAATTTTTAAAAGCAGTATGAAGGGCATTATAGAAGATAAAATATTTGAACAAGATCTTGAAGAATGATAAGGAGTTTATTATCTGGACAAGAAGATATTAGGATAAAGAAAAATCAGATGCAATGATGTCAAAAAAAATTATGACAGATTAGGGAAATATAAGTAATTCCATGTGGTTATAGATTGAAGTATGGATTGAAACATGAGAGTGATGGAGGCAAAGTTGACATGATAGATAGACAATAAGTCATAATAAATCTTATTCAACCAGTTAATGTGCCTGTACTCCCTCTGTTTAAAAAAAAGTGTAAATCATAAAGATCATAAAGCAAAAGCCATGTTTAGATGCTACTGTTACTCAGTGATTACAATGGATTCTTCCACTTTATTTTTTATGGAGTGAGGCAGTAAGACAAAGTGATACTCAGACCAGCTATGCCAGACATCATTATTTTGGAAATGTACTGAATTACGTATCTATTTTTAGCTAATAAAATACTCCCAAACTTACTACCTTAAATCAATATTTTTTTAAGAGTTTTTGAGGATCAGAGGTTCTGGAGCAGCTTAGGTGTATGATTTGGACTCAGGATCTGTCATGAGTTTGTTTGTTTTTTTTTATTTTAATGGGGTGACATTAATAAATCAGGGTACATATGTTCAAAGAAAACATCTCCAGGTCATCTTGTCATTCAATTATGTTGCATACCCATCACCCAAAGTCAAATTGTCCTCTGTCACCTTCTATCTGGTTTTCTTTGTGGCCCTCCCTCCCCCCTCTCCTTACCTTTCCTCCCTCCCTCTACCCCGTAACCACCACACTCTTGTCCGTGTCTCATAGTCTCTTTTTTTTTTTGTCATGAGTTTTTATTCAAGCAGTCAAGTGGAACAGAAATCAACTGGAGGCTTGACATGGGCTGGAGAATCCCCTTTAATTATTAGTTCCATAGGGTTACTCATAACATACCAAGGAGCTTCCTCTTGTGGGGAAAAAAGAAAAATAGAAAGACAGAGGTCATTGGGAGAAAAAATCTTCAATGTCTTTTATGACTTATAGTTCTCCAAATCTCATACTGTCTCTTCTGTTTTCACTTTATGGTATAGTGAGAGCATCTGTGATAGAATGTGGAAAGGTAATATACAAGGGCATGAGTACTAAGAGCTGGGGATCAATGGAGTCTATCTTTCCTGCTGGTTACCATAGTCTGCACTCTAGATATAATGATTCACATCTCTCTCACATGCAAATAAACAAAAGATAATCAAGTCTTCAACCCTTCAACACCTCATTCTATTACAACATCTGCTTGAAGTCCAGAATCATGTCATATAAATGAAGTCCAGATGTCAATAAGGATCTTTGGTACATTTTCATATGTTAAAATCCTAAAAGTATAGTTCTTTCCTATTTCAGGTCCAATAAACTACAGAAACTAGTTTTCTGCCTCTTATACATTCAACATAAGCATAGAACATCTTTTACATACATTTACATACCTTTTCAAAAGTCGGAAATAAGTGCACATAAAAGTCTTGGTTCCTAACAATTCTGAGGTCCACTTGGGAAAGCACTGAAAGTTCTCTGATTACAATGCAGGTCTACTTTTTCCCAGGAAATGCTCTCTATAGCCTGTGACTTTGCCTTCTGGAATCTTGTACTGACTGAACCATTCCTCTTTTTCCATGAGAGGTAATATGTGTTTGAAGGTCAGCAGTCTGTCTGCTCAGTACATTTCCTGCATGTTGAAGTATGGGGGTCCAAAGTCCTTTCACTACATGTTCTCTCTGACCCCATTAGTCCAATCAGCATTATTTGTACTGGTATAACTTCTTTAAATCATTTCGGATCTTTTGTAAATCTTCCTGGGGTCCACTCCATTAGAAAAAAAGCCACAATCACATAAGGGCTTTGTGATAAGCCCGCTCTATCTTGGGTTCCTGTGGATAATGCTAATGCACAACACCCTTAATTCCCAATCTCCCCAGAGGGCCTTTGCCTGACTAACACATACATGGAAACAACGTCTTCAATCTGCCTAAAATCAGATCAGAATACTTTTCAGCCACCCTGTATGCCACATACAGTGAACCTGGCTTTTCCAGCAGTGTTCTAAATGTGCTCTTTGCTCAGAAGCCGCTTCTTAATTTTAGCATCCTTTAATATCTTGAGACTTAAAAATTTAAAACTTAACCTCTTCATATATAATAGTCTTTCCTTTTGGTTACCATTCTTCTTTCTCATTTACTATAAGCAATCAGGAGAAGAAATAAGGCACTTTTAACATTTTTTCCCCCTGAAAATCTCACATTTAAACATTAAGTAGTTTCACAAGATCTGGTATCTAGGAGCAGTTCATTGGGTGGCACTGGCTTAGCATCACTCACGAGGTGGCAGTCAAATGTATGCTGAAGCTACAGTCATCTGAAAGCTTGACTGAGGTGGGAGGATCCAATTCCAAGTCAAGAATGTAGCTGTTGGCCAGAGGCCTCAGTTCCTGTGACATGACCCTCACCATATGACTTCTCAAATCACTGCAGCTGGCTTTCCTCAGAGTGAGTGATTTGAAAAAGAGAGGAAAAAGGAAACTTTGGGATCTTTTATGACCTGTGGTCTCCAGAGTCACAGGCCATCATTTCTTTATTTCTGCTTCATTCTGTTGGACATAGAGACAGGTAAGCAAGGTCATAATTACCAGAAGGGAAGATCCTTAGGTTCCATGTTACAGGTTGGCTACTACATGTGGGCATAGTCATAGACTACCTCCATTACCTTTACATGTGAAGGTAGTCAACTTACATGTAATAATATAGAAAGCATGGATAAGTAATTTACCACCTGCTGTTTAATTTCTGTGCAATTTGGGAAGAAGAGTGGAAGCTGTGAGGCTTATTCAACAAAGTATAGTAGAAAATATGACCTGCTGCTAGACTTTTAAGACAAATCTTTTAACAGGGTGAATTATCCCTATTCCTTAATTGTAAAGATAATGTTATTTTCTAGGCTAAAGTTCCTCTCAAATTATATTAATTTACTTGAGTAAAGGGGAGAAATAGAGAACAGAAACTAACATTTGGTAAAGCCTTGGTATGTAGAGATATTATACCATGTCTGTATCATGGTTAATCTCACTTAATCCTCACTACAACCCAGTAAGATAAATGAGGGTATGCTTTATTTTACACTTGAAGTAACGATTTGGGGGGCAGGTTTCACAGCAAAGGAAGCTGTAAAGAGTGGGGAAAACCACATAGAGATGTGAAAAATCTGCAGAGGTTTTTCCTGAACCTTCAGTTGAGCAAAGATCTGGAGACAAGTGTGAGGAGAGACTAGGGGCAAGAGAAAGAAGTACCATAAAGAAGTAAGTGTAGGAATATGTGATGAAGACATGCAGAGTTAGGAAAACAATTAGAGACAGCAAGGCATCCTAGGGTGAAAGCCCTGAGCAGACAAGTGTCCAGAGGCCTCTCTAACCCCTACTCAAAATAGCAAAACAGCAGGATAAGATTCAGCAACAGAGTATTGTTTAGGCTCTCAGAGCAGAGATTGGAAGTTGACATGTTCTTTGTCCTTTACTTCACCCCCTGAAAACTTTTTCTGTATGTTTCCTTGAATTATTTTTACTAGCTAATAAATATCTGAGTAAGGCTGGGGACAGGACTTTAGTCCTTCAGTCTGTTGACTGGGACTGTTGCACAGACTTGCTACTTTAGGACTAGACATGTCAATTGATAATTAAAGTATCAGTAAAATCAAGAAGAATTTTTAAGTCTTGTGCAATAAAATTACTACCTGAGTGTTGTTGATTCTCCATTAAATGGTGTCTTAAAAATGACATGTTCCTTTGTCACACAGATTTTATTTAATACCATGTTAATACTTACACTAGCAGGGTTTTAGAGCATTTCAGGATCAAACCTGTAGGGGATAAACACCATAAAAAGTGTTGTGTTACCTTTTAAAAAACAGGGCTGAGGGAACCTCCAATATTTTAGTGTCATTTATCTTTTTTCTATGCCATTTTTTTCTCATTTACTTACTGTACTTCCATCTCATCTTCCCAATCGATATCTTTAGCCTTCAAATTTTTGTGAACTAGCAACACCAATTTCTAGTTGTCTGATATTTGTGTACAAAACAAACCCTTCAGATTTCACTAAGGCTATTTCCAGTTTCTGGCCTGGACTGTAAGGGGCTTAGAAATTGCCTCGCTATCCTCACTGAACAAACTGAAAAATCAACAACGCCTTTTTAGTCCATAAGAAAAACAAGGAAAAGCTGACACCTTTAAAATTGAAGAGACAGGCAGGCAAACACGAGAAGCACAGCTTAACAGGAGCAGAAACTTCAGAGGAAGGCAGAGCTGGGACAGGAATGCTGATCTGGCTTGATGAGTCGCCTCAGGCTCAGTATGGACAAGTTGGACAGTCAAAACTTCAGGGTCCCTAGTCATGGAAGAGGGGGATACTCACATGTGTATGAGTTTTACCTCAGGCACTAGACCAGGTTCTCATAGTGAATATTGGAGAAAAATCCCCCCAAGCATCCTGTACAGGAACAGGAAAAGCACCATGTTGAAATATGGCAGAACACTCTGTTCTTATTAGGGTCCATTCTCAGGTGAAACTATTTAACCAGAGCCTAAAGTGCTGCGGCTTTTACTAGAGCCTAACTGACCTGAGAAAAAGTAACTAATTCCAAATGGCCCTAACCTTCCACAGAGAGGGAGAGAAATACTCACCTCCTGGCCCTTCCAGTTTTCCATGAGAGAAAAAGAAAAAAACCTAACTTCAACCCACTCTGGCCATCCTTTCCCACCAGAGGGAGGGGGGAATGGAGAAGCACGTGTGAGGTCACAGTACACAGGCACAGACTCACTGAAACACAGAATCACAGGAATATAAAATGCTTCCCCTGCCCCACACCTCACCACCACTTTACAAAAGGCCTATTTACAGGAGTTTCTTAACCCAGCATATCATGTCCAGGCACTAAGAGAAAATTACAAGGCATACAAAAAGGTAAGAAAAACAAACAAACAAACAAAAAAACTCACGCAGATTTAGGAGACAGGACAAGCAACACAACCAGATTCAGAGCAGGCATGTTGGAATTATTAAAATGGGAATTTAAAACAACTATGACTAATATATTAAGAATTGTAACTGATAAAAGTATACAGTGTATGAGAATAGATGGGACAATGTAAGCAGAGAAATAGAAGTTCTAAGAAAGAATTTTAAAAAGACATCCTAGAAATTAAAAAATAAATAATGTCTTTATGGGCTTACTAGTCGCGTGGTTACCTGAGGCAAGGATGTCTAAGCTTGGGGATATTTAAACACAAACTGCAAAAACTGAAAAGAAAAGAAGAAATAAAAAGGAAAAACCCAAGAATATGCAAGAACTGTGGTACAACTCTAAAAGGTGTGTAACAATTGTAATGGAAAGACCAGACAGCAAAGATAGGGAAATCTATCACTGAGAATTTCCCCAATTTAATTTCAGATATCAAGTCACTGATCTGGGAAGCTTAGAGACCACCAAGCAAGATAAATGTTGCAACTTCATTTAAGCATATTTATTAGAGTTATATTTCAAAAATAAAAAAGTTTAAGTCTTGAAAGAAGCCAGATGGGGGAAAAACAATTATATCTAACTTTTCCTCAGAAATTTTGTAAGCAATAAGAGAAAGAACTTTAAAATATTTAAAGTGTTGTGAGGGGGGAAAAAAGGCTAGTAATATAGGAATCTTTACCCAGTAAAATGGTCCTTCAAAAGTGACTAAAAAATGAAGATTCTTTTGTGATTTTCAACATGATGTGTAAGGCAGAGAATAGTGAAAGACAATACTCATGAGGTGAACAGGATTAAAGGGGGTAAAGTCAGTCATGTAAAAAATTAACTTAATCATATAGTCAGTAGTAATAGCTAGTACTTATTGCCTGACCAGGTGGTGGCACAATGGATCAAGTGTTGAACTGGGACACAGAGGACCCAGGTTCAAAACCCCAAGGTCGCCAGTTTGAGCACAGGTTTATCTGGCTTGAGCGTGGGATCATAGACATGACCCCATGGTCACTGCCTGAGCCCAAGGTCGCTGGCTTGAGAAAGGGGTCACTTGCTCTGCTGTAGTCCTGGTCAAGGTACATATGAGAAAACAATCAATGAACAACTAAGGTGCTGCAATGAAGAATTGTTGCTTCTCATCCTTCTCCTTTCCTGTGTGTCTGTCACTATCTGTCCTTCTGTCTCTGTCACACACACACACACACACACACACACACACACACACACACACACACAAATCCACACAAAATAAAAACATACACACAAAAAAATAGCCAGTACTTATTGAATGCTTATCATTTTCTGAGAATTGTGATATTTTTTACATACAGAATCTTAGCTAATGCCTAACAACAACCCAAGTACAAAAATTGGGACACAGAGAAATTAAGCAATTTCTTAACCACAATGCTATACTGCAATGGGAAGTCATTAAAAGATTTTAAGCATTAAAATGATGTTACTATATATATATTGTTTGTCCTCTATTATTGACTCCTTAATGGGCTCTAGAAATGTTAAAGCTAAAAAGGACCTTAGAGATCACCTGGCTCAACCACTTTAATATACACAATAAGGTACTGAGGCCTAGCACATTAAACTGATCTGCCCATACAAGGTTTGGTAGTAGAGTAAGATTAGCATTTAGGACTCCAAACTTATTGTAAATGTTTCTTCAGTCCTCCTTCCATTCATAGTCTCTTCCTGGATTATAAAAAATCATCAATTCAAGCCAATGGCAATGACTGTAACCCTAATCCTAATGACATCTCCTTGTTCCCTTTTTTTTCCTGCATTTATCATACCTGACATGTAGAATAAGACAGAAAAAAGCAGATGCTGGTTTTTCATTATGTGGAATTAGAATACTTGATATTCTTTGATGCTTCCTTAGTCATTTCAAACAGAATTTACTTTTGTTCTATTGGAGGTTTTAGACTAAACTCTTGATAATTACCTCATTAAATGTTACTGTTCTCCCAAGCCTCATTGAAAGTTATCTCTAATGGTTTGGGGAAAAGATTATGGATTTAGGAGCCAAAATGACAGGGTTCATGATCCAGTTCCACTACTTATAAGTCAAGTGATCTTGACCAATTACTTACATACTTTGGTGAATTAGTGGTAGCATTAATAACAACCTTCAAGCTGTTGTGAAGATTAAACTATCAAGACAAATAGGCATAATTTTGATGTTCAACAAGTATTTTAGAGGCAACCAATTTTTTATTTTGTTGTGGCCCACTAATCTGCTGAAAGGGAGGAAGTAATACAAGTAGGTAGTGAGAAAGTTTAAGGCCGTGATTGCTTATAATAATTAACATATAGGTGGGCATCTGGTGATGTAAATTTTTTAAAATTATTTTTAAGTGAGAGAATTTTTCATTTTAAAGACTGATTTCTCTGGGCCTGGCTAGGTAGCTCAGTTGTTTAGAGCATCATTTAAATATGACAGGTTGTGGGTTCCATGAGCAGTCAGGGCACATACAAAACACAACCAATATATGCATAAATAAGTGGAACAACAAATCAGTGTTCTCTTTCTCTCTCTTTTCCTTTCTTCCTTTCTCTCTAAATTCAATTAAAAAAAGACTGCATTTCCTCATTAAGCTATACTTATGCAGCATATGACATTAGAGTAGTTAAGATAAAAATAACACACAAAGATTATTTCATATTTTTTCAATGTCACACACAGGCATATTCTAAAAGACCCATTCAAGAATTCAAAGGCATTTGAGAAATAAAGCCATATACAATCAGTAAGGTAAAGAATAAAAAAAATAGATTTGCTAAATTAAACACGAAACCTAGGATAATCTTGTTTTCTCGGTGAATGTGTATTTGACTCACTATTTTCTATTGATCAAAGCCCTGTTCATAGAGTGTGTAAAGTTGTAAACTTTTTGAAGTTTTAGAAAATTCTTAAATTGCAACTGATCTTTTTTCTAAAAAAGATTGTTGTCTACTAGAAAAGATAACCTTAAAAATTATTATTGCTATATAGAATAGTAGTCAGCTTTTTATCTAGGTTAATAAATGTATTTATACATTTCTCTTCTAGCTAAATAAATAAAGTTCTACAAACATTCTTGGAACAAGCTTTACCATTCTGCTGGCTCCACCAAAAAATTAATTACATTTTGATGTCATTGCTATTCTATGAATCCCTTGGGTGCTCCCCTTCAGCTAAGGTCACAGAAGGAGAGGGAACTCTTGCCACTTTAGCAAAAAAGTGGAATGAACCACTATTGGTGAGTTGTGGTAGTCAATTAATAATGCTGGTCTATATTATATCACTGTTGATGGAGTAAAAATATTTACACAGAGGCAAGGAGCCTCAAAGAGAAAAATACAGGCTAGAATTTATTCTCAATTCCTCTCTTTTTGAGGTTTTATTAAAATCTTTCTGATCCAGTTACTTGAAGTCAATCAAGTGAGGTATGCTGGCAGAAAGGAAGTCAAAGATGTCTAAGGGGTACTCAGAGTTGTTCAGGCAAGTGCATCAGGTTTACTTCAGGGGCTGAATGCAGTGGTGGGATTAAAACAATTTAACAACCTGTTATCTGCCCTAATGATTGTTTTAACCCTTTGAGTAGTATGAACGTTCACGTACGTCCTTGTGCATCCTGACCATGCAGAGTTCGAGATAACAAAATATTTTATTTTAAAAATGTGTAAGGCATTTCTTTCATATGCCTATTGGCCATCTGTATGTCTTCTTTGAAGAAGTGTCTATTCATTTCTTGTGCCCATTTTTTGATTGGATTGTTTGTCTTCCTGGTGTTGAGTTTTACAAGTTCTTTATAAATTTTGGTTATTAACCCTTTATCAGATGTATTGTCGAATATGTTCTCCCATTGTTTGTCTTTTTATTCTGTTCATATTTTCTTTAGCTGTACAAAATCTTTTTAGTTTTATATAGTTCCATTTGTTTATCCTGTCTGTTATTTCATTTGCTTGTGGAGATAAATCAGCAAATATATTGCTTCAATAGATGTCGGAGAGTTTACCGCCTATGTTTTCTTCTAGAATGCTTGTGGTTTCACGGTTTAAATTTAATTAGAGAAATGCAAATTAAAACCACAATGAGATATCACCTCACACCAGTCAGAATGGTGCTCATCAGCAAAACAACATATTATAGGTGCTGGCAAGGATGTGATAAAAGGTGAATCCTCCTGCACTGCTGGTGGGAATGCAGACTGGTGCTGCCACTGTGGAAAACAGTATGGAGATTCCTCAAAAAATAAGAAATAGAACTGCCCTTTTACCCAGCTATCCCACTTATAGGAATATATCCCAAGGACACCATATCACCAACTGAAAAAAAGAAATGCACCCCTGTGTTTATGGCAGCATTGTTCACAATAGCGAAGAGCTGGAAACAACCCAAGTGTCCATCAGTGGATGAGTGGATTAAAAAGGAGTGGTACATATATACAATGGAATACTATGGGGCCATGAAAAAGAAGGAAATATTACCTTTTGCAACAATATGGAGGGACCTGGAAACTATTATGTTGAGTGAAATAAGCCAGGCAGAAAAAGAAAAATATCATATGACCTCTTTCATTTGAGGAATCCAAGGAACATTGAGAATTGAGGAAAGGAATCCAGACAGAGGAGGGATCAAAGGGACCAGAGGAAAAGTGGACAGAGGGAAAGGGATGATAAGGTGGGATAAATTGAAGGGAAGGGGGGAGGACGCTGTAGGGAGAGGGGCAAGGGAGATGTGGAGGGAAATATGGGGGAGTGAGGATGCAGTCAGGGTTATCCTAGAATCTATGTAAACACAGTTAATTAAATAAATTTTAAAAATGTATAAGGCAACATTACAAAAAGGCAAATGTATGCTTTTTTTGTTTCATTAATTGGTTATCAAACAAATATGATTATAAGTTAATAAAACTGTAACTGGGACTAATTTAATTTTTTGAAAAAACCGGGGTCAGTGAACATGAAAAAAATCTCACTACTCAAAGGGTTAAGTATAAAAGAACAATATACTGAAAAGTAGTTTATTATTTCATGCATTTAATACTTAAATAATAACAATAAAAGAGGTACACAAAACTAGATTGTTATAAGAATTTTAGAATATTAATAAAAAGATATTAAATAATACCTGACAAAACACAATAAAACTGTTACTTAAGATATTTCCATATTGCTTCTCAGTTGGCATCCTCACTTGCAATATTTTTCACCTTTGGACGGAATGAACATTATTATAGGTGCTTAGAATATGCTGTTGTGCAGATGAATATTTAAAAAGATTAAAGAATGTAAATTTGTGATTTCCATATTGGATGGCTGCCCAGGTGCCCACCTTAGAAAGGAACATGATTACAAGTGACATTTTAAGAACCAGTTCACTGAACTCAACAAAAAATTAGGTATCAGTTCTGTTGAACTGGTGTGAACTGGCTGAATCCCACCACTGGCTGAATGATTATGGAGAAATGGAATGTCACAAAGAAAAATAATGTGTGAATAAATATGAAAGCTTCCTCCCACTCCCCCAATTATTTGGTAAAGAAAGTGTAGTCTGAGAAGTCACTAAATATAAAACCAAGGTGCAGGCCAGAGGGGAAAGAAATTGGATGAAGATGTTTAAAAGTCACTGACATCAAATTATAACACAAATAAGTACTAAGTATAATAAGTAATAATGTGCAACATGATGCCTATCGTTAACACTGTTTGTATGGTATTGAGAGTTATCATTAGAAGGAAAAAAAATTCTTTTTGTATCTGTTTGAGAGATAACGGATGTTAACTAAACCTATTGTGGTAATTACTTCATGATATATGTAAGTCAAATCATTATTCTATACACCTTAAACTTACACTGTGCTGTTGTTAATTGTATCTCCATAAAACTGGGAGGGGGGCAGGGAAAAGGCACTTACAGAAAAGTTCATGTGTTGAAGTCCTAAACCTCAATGTTTCAGATCTTATTTGGAAATAGGGCCTTTATAGAGGTAATCAAGGTAAAATGAGTTAATTTTGTTTTACCTTAATTCAATATAAATGGTGTTATAAAAAGGAGAAATTTGGTCACAGACATGTATACATGGAGTATTTCGTGTGAATAATGAAGATGACCATCTACAAGCCAAAAAGGGAGGCCTGGGACAGATCCTGCCCTCATAGCTTTCGAAAGGGACCAGCCCTCCCAATATTTACATTTCAGGCTTCTAGCCTCTAAAACTGTGAGATAAATATTTGTTGTTTAAGCCATTCAGTTTGTGATGTTTTGTTATGGCAACACCAGCAAACTAGTGCATGAGTCTTTATTTGAACAAGTAAATTTGCTACATCTGTAAGAAGGCATAAATGCATAAATAATATCTAAAATATTAATATGTTTTTATTATATCATAAATATAGCAAATTATGTACATACAAATGTCCATTTAAATTCCCCTTTTATGTGGCAGTCACACCAATAATGTAGATATTAATCAAAACCACTTGGTGTCCTAATTTTAGTATTATTATTGATAACTTTTGTCCTGCTTCTCTGGTTATAGACCAAGACTCTACTCTAGGCACTAACATGGCCATATGCCTAAGACTGGTCAGTCATATTATCCTCTGAACCTATCCATCATGATCCACCTGGTCATGAAACGTGCTCAAAGATAAATGTTTCTATTGCCATCCAAGAATGCCCTCCCCCCACCTATTATATTAATTTATTTAAAATTGTGTTTCTGTCACAACTAAAATTTTAATGTTTTAACTAATACATTAAAAATTTTTTTTCTTTGGATTGATACTCCTAATGAAGTCTAGATTTTAGAGGGGGATGATTTGGGCTTACAGAATTGAAAATTAGATGATTCATCCCTTATCACACTTTTAGAAGTAGAATTAAAATTAAAGCCTAGTTCTTATAATTGATAAAATAACAAGTTAATGAGCTTTTGGAGCTCAAAGAAGCAATAAAACGCACCACTCCTAATTCTCAATCTAACACTTAACTACTCTTGATAATATCTCTAACAAATATCAAATTAATAAGTTTTATGTTTTCTATAACACATTATTCTTCATAGTGATGATAATAACAAATGTTATTTAATTACAACTGTGTTGAATAAAGGAAAAAGGAATGATACTTGGTGTTAATCATGTGTTATGTCTATAAAGTATTGGATATGGTTTCTTAGGGGGCTAAAAATGTTCAGAATCTTCAAAGATTCTTGGCTAGATGATTAACTACCAAATTGCTAATGTAAAAATATTATTGACAATAATGATAATAATAATACCTGTAGAATATTAATGTCTTATAAAAGTTAAGAAATATTGACATATATTCCAAACCTCTGCTTTGACATATACAAAGATATATTCCTTTGGTTTAAGTAAGTACAAAAAATATATTAAGAACCCTCAGGTTTCTAATATTACATAAAACAATGTGGGTGGCATAAGAGAATCACTGTAGAACAATTAATTAGTCCAATTCTAAAAAAAATCTATTTCCATGTATTTAAGGAAAAATAATATCTAAGGCTGAAGTTTCACACCATACAGTATGCCTTTTAATATCACAAACTAAAGTTAGAACTCTGAAGTTTTGTCAACTTTCAAGTCATCCATTGCACACTGTGGGAGAAACACCTATAAACCCTGAATTAGATTAATTAATTCTTATCAACACAGAATTCAAACAAATTATATATATAACAAAGAAGACAATGCTACATGGAGTAACTAATTTATAAATCATATTGTCTTGACTCCTCTGCTACTATCTCTTTCCAGCCTTTATATGATAGAGCTCTTTAAATGAATCCATTATTAAAACAGCTAATATTTAATGTGTCGTTATGAGGTACCAGGCATTGTTCATACTTTATAATGTATGTTTGTGGCAAACTGTTGATTTTCCCTAAGAGCTATGCTCTTATTTCTTTTAAGGTAATACAGTGCTTGATTTTTGGCTAGACACATGGAAATCCAGAATGAGGATTTTATATCTAAGTTCTGATTAAAACAAACTTCAATGAATGCATGGTACAATTTTCAGTTTTGCCTTTAGAGGGAAAGGGTCTTTATGTTGGCGGCAATGCTGATCTCTTTATGAGCCATCTATAAATAACATAAAATGGTGGGAAAATAGATCAGTGGATCTTGGATCTATGAGCATTTCAGAATATAAAGTCACTGACTATAGCAACCTGGAATTGTAAGTGAAGAAAAAGTAAGTTTCTACTGTGTTAAGATTTAAAATTTTGGGGTTTCTCCCAATATAGCTTTATATATATATATATATATATTCTATGAACATGTATAATAGAGTATGGTTCTATAAAATTATAGATCCTACCTAAATAAAAGTCCATATCTATGTATTTAAATTTTGCTTAACTTTTAGGCTGGTTCTGGATAAGCTGAGTCTGCACTTGAATCTCAGGTTAAGAATCGTTAGTATAATGATGACTTTTCTATTAGCAAAATGTTTCCGTAAAAAAATAATAATCCTGACTACTCTTAGCTTTTCATCTTGATATTTGATACTGCAAGAAGTAGGTAATTTAAAAACATTCATATATATTAATATAAATATATATGTATAATTTTCTTGTGTGTAAAACTTAAACCGTTTTTAAATAAATAAGTCAAATTCTTATTTAATAGTTGTGCCAAGAAATAGTTTGTGGAGTGCCTTAACACCCATCACTAAATATTCACCAAAAACATCCAAGCCACACCACCAAATACTAAGTTATAAAGTCAACTGATATTTTTTCAACTTTATGTAAAACCAAAAAAGGTCATTTTAAAAAAGTGATTACTATTTTTGTTTACTTATCTAATGTAAATACAAACAGTGTGCATTCTATGGACATACCAATTTTAGATCACCTTGGCCCATCTTTCTATCCTATTGCTGCTCCAAAGACCAAGCTGTGAAGGAATTCTGAGCTGTGGCTAGGAATGACCTGCTAAAATTCATCAAAGCAAACGCAATGAAGTAGAAAAAATACGAATATTTGGCAACACAACTTTGACATATAGGAGTTTGCATTCTATCCTTTTTCTTTTTGTTTTTTTGTTTTGTTTTTTTTTTACAGCAGAATATAGAGAAAGTAACAGACTTCTGAGGGTATTGGGGCAGAAAGTGAATTAAAACCTTCCCCATGATTAGGTCAGACAGGCTGGGTGAACAGAGCCTGTAACCAAGTAGGGAATATCTGACAGCTTCAAAGATAAGCAGCTCTAGTCTTTGATGTTCAGCAAGGCCCTCCAGCTCAAAAATTCTATAATTCTTTCATAAAACGAAAGATTAAAACCAAGCCAACTGAAAGGACTCCAACCTAAAACTTAGCCTGATATGATATGCTAAAAGCAAAAAATGATGAGAATAACATAAACCTTTAAAATATTTAGCATTACTTTTAAAAAAAAGTGTGCTCTTATGGTGAAGATTTATTTATATAAGAGATATTGTAGATTATATATGTTTCATAATAAACTATCATATAATAAGAAATTTACTACATTATATATAAAACACCTGAAAAGGAAACTTTAATATATATACATATATACATACAAATACACACACACACAAACACATTTAATCACTTAGGTTTGAGTTGAGAACCATGCATGAATACTGTAAACAGGGTATGAATTGTATTGTAAATTATTTCTAAAACCATGTGATATATATATATATATATATATATATATATATATATATATATATATAATCTCCTGCAAGTTAGAGACACTGCTTACAGTAATTACTTACAATACAA
Source organism: Rhynchonycteris naso (assembly GCA_037038555.1). Classification (NCBI taxonomy): domain Eukaryota; kingdom Metazoa; phylum Chordata; class Mammalia; order Chiroptera; family Emballonuridae; genus Rhynchonycteris; species Rhynchonycteris naso. The sequence continues at coordinate 303,468,623 of CM072995.1, read as the reverse complement.
TTCATACCTAAGACTTAATCTCTTTATGGTCTTTGTATAAAGTTTGCAACTACAACCTAATTGACTAAATGTGCATGAGTATGTTTGTGTTTATGTGTATGTATGTATGTATGTGTGTGTGTATATATATATATATATATATATAACAATTTATTTTTGGTATAATATATTACATAATTATGTATATATATTATACATATTAAACAATTTATGTATAGACATATATAAAACATTACATGTATTTATATAAATTTATTCACTTAAGTATGAAACAAAAAATAAGGAAAATGCCACAGCATGAGTATACAAAACTGACTAATTAATCAAGACTAGAAACATTCAGACATTAAAGTGAATTACTGAATTGTAACTCATGTTTCTATGAACTATAACAAGCCAATTACGTACATCCAACAATGATCTTAAATAGCATTTAACATTCACATCCTTTCATTTGGAACAAATAGGCTGCAATCAATGCTAACCATAACGTACTTGTGTAATCCATTCTACCAACCACGTCAGCCTGGTGGTGACACTGATGAAGCCTCTGCAGTGTCTGTCAGCTATCTGGTATTATAGAAAATGCACAGGATAAAATCTTGGACAGTTTTTCCTCAGGGTAAAAATTATTATCATCTTAATTCACAGCATATTTCCTTTTAAGGAGTGAATTATACTTTAGGAAAACATTTTGAAAAGTTACTTGGCCTGGAAGTTGAGACACTATAGACCTTAACAGACAGTGAAAGACAAGGTGACAAAAAAAGACAGTTAAGTTGCCTTGTATTAGAACTGAAGAGGAATATGAGAACAGAGAATAAGAGAATAAAAGACAGAAGGGAAAGCCAAAGACCAAGTTGTAATGGCCAATTACTTTTGAAAGCATACTTTTTAATATTTTATTTTGTCTATTCATATTTCATTTTATTTGTGTTGCCTTAGAGAGTATCTAAGCAGCTCACATTCTCATAACTATTCTCTTCATTGCTCATGACCTTAATTTGTCAGATTGTCTCTCTACTTTGATAGTGAGCTCTTTTCCTTAAGGTTCTTCAATGGATCTCTCTATAGTGGGCTAGCTATACTGTCTGTCTAGAGCAGGGGTAGTCAACCTTTTTATACCTACTGCCCACTTTTGTATCTCTGTTAGTAGTAAAATTTTCTAACCACCCACCAGTTCCACAGTAATGGTGATTTATAAAGTAGGGAAGTAACTTTACTTTATAAATTTTATAAAGCAGAGTTACAGCAAGTTAAAGCATATAATAATAATTACTTACCAAGTACTCTATGTCGGATTTTCGCTGTTTGGCAGAATAAATCTTTATAAAACAACTTACTACAGTTAAATCTTTTTATTTATACTTTGGTTGCTCTGCTACCACCCACCATGAAAGCTGGAATGCCCACTAGTGGGCGGTAGGGGCCAGGTTGACTACCAATGGTCTAGAAGGTCAATTACTCTTCATTTTCCAAGATTAAGCAACATGAATTTTCAGTCTGGCCTCCCAGTTTATTTGTTCCCAGTTTCAAACATGGCCTATGTATAATTCCTAGAAATTAATCTCAGAGAAGTGAAAAAAAGAGTTTTCCTTGTTAATTATAACTCCACTTGTGGCAATACTGGGCAGATACTCCAATTTAACATTTTTGTGAGTAATTAAACATGACAAGGGGTGCCTAATCCACCCTTTGACAGAGCAGGCCAGGAAATGAATGGGAAAAGACTGGATCAGAAGACAAGGTGAGTGTAGTTGACTGGAACTACAAGTGGTATTAAAATCAAGGGATAAACAGAGATGAATGTCAGGCGGGTAATGGCTCAGGCAAGACTACTAACACAGAGAGGGGATACTAAGTGAACTATCAAAGCAAAAGTCAAAACCAGAAGCAGAATTTGAAAATAGGAATTAGAAAGCCTGATACTAGACAGCAGGTAAATCAGCAATGGAACATGGTATTGATCATGCGTGAGGCTCACAAAGACTATTTTTTAAAAGCTTCTTAGTTGTAGAGTCACTGAGATGGATGAAAACATTAGAGTTTTGCATTTCAGTTCAACATATTCAGTGAATATAGATGTATTAAACAAATATATTATCAAAAAATTAATATTTTTGTCATTCAATTGACAAAAATATAGGAGGTATTTCCTGTGTTTCATGCTTTTATGCTATGTTTCAGGCACTGTAGATAAAGCTATAAATACAAGATCTTGAATTCTTGGATTTATAGTCTAAAAAGAAGAACAGGCAAATAAATTTAAACTATAATATCAAGTAGTTGATAAATACTGTGAGAAAAAATAGAGACAAATTTATAAATTTAGGATTGTGAGATGAAGATATTCTGAAAAATAAACATTAAAACAGATAACAGAACAAAAAAAGAAGAGTAAACCAAGTAACTATCTAGGACACAAGAATATCAGTAAAAAACAAAACAAAACAATAAAACAACCAGAGCCTGTCTTAAGCCCTCCTCTCATCCAGGTCCCAAATAATAAATATAATACTTTAAAAAGTAGTCTAAATAGAGATCAAAGAATAAATTTTTTAACAAACGAGGTAACTCTAAAATATCCCCCAAAGTAGAATTCTGAAATACTGGATTAGTGAGTGTAGATTTAAATTGGTGTTACAGTGAGCTCTCTCCTTGAACCTATAAACCTTGTGACATATTAATGAGGGATCTGCAGCACAAGCCTTGCCTACAGATTGGAAAGGTCAAGAATAACAGGCCAATTCTAAGGAAGAGGTAACATAGTGAGGAGATGGATCTGCCCCTGTTTGATGGTGTATGTATTGCATGAAAGCAAAACGTACTGGGAAGGCAAAAGAACGTGAATGGCCATGGTGCTTTAGAGAAAATGTAGCCCCCAAAAGCGATCATGTCATATATGAGCTGTGATCCTGAATACAGAATACCCACTGTAGAGAAAAGATGGCCTATTGAATGACAAATTTTCACCAGTCCCATTACTTGCTCTTAATGCTACATGGAAATGCGAGTTGGGGAATAAATTAAGGTAGTACGACAGGAATTCCCTTACAAAATCTCCAGTGGAGTTAAAGTGAGAATATACAGACAGACACATATATATACATACAGATAGAGGTTTCCTTCGATAGTCTTGAGAGTTTTTTTTTTAATTTTATCTCAAAGTCACAGCAATAATTTTTTCAACAGTTATATTTTTTAGCCCGCCAGGAAAATTAACTAGCAACAAATCATGCTTGCACTGCACTTACTTCATCATTTTGCTCCTTCATCTCTACTAACACTGATCCTTCCTCTCCTCCCAGGACAAGATGAGGGTAGCTCAGTGTTTATATTCAGATGAATGAATCTAAAATGGATAAAAGATATTAATTGCATTTTATTTCAACTTAATTTTCCATCCTAAATTGCTTGTCATGTAGTCTAGTGTTTTTACCAAGGCATAGAGGACAGTGAGTGCTGTGAGGTAGCATAACAGTATTCCAAATAATACACCTTTTGCAATGTAAAATAAATCCATGTTTAAATAATATTAATTCCATCACCTCAGTAAGAAAATTTAAGTCTAAAAATTGAAACACCCACTCTTTATCGTATAAACAAATTCAAATAAGAAGTTTTCGCTACTTAGTATCCTAATACTCTCAGTATCAACCCAAATGTTTCTCTCAAATAATATCTGGGTTTCTTTGCATAATTCTGACTTCTCAAGCATTGTTATAGTTATAATGATCTTATTTTAAGGCTCTTTTAAGTCCCACCTTTATAAAGAGTCCAAAAAGTCAATAAGACTCTGAAAAACATTACATAATCAGCTCTACAACGACGCATGTTTTTTTCTCTAAAAATGCAAAAACAATAAAATATTTTCAAAAATTATGCTAAGCAAATTTTGTCTCCAGCAAGTAGAACTTCCTACATTTTAGATCTTCAGATGGAACACCATAGCAAAGACATCTAAATGGTATTGGGGTAGATCAGATTTAAAGATAAAAATCATGTGAAGAATCTTAAATACTCTTGTATTCTTTCTAAACTTAATAATTTGGTATAGTGTCACATCTGGACACTAGGTCTTACTGAGGCTGTATTCTTTTCCATAGTATCTTTCTACATCAGTCCCAAATGACTTCCAACATTAATATCTTAGTTTTCCTGGTATAATCCCAAGAGGGTATTACTTAAATGAATCTGGTTTCCTTTATAAGAACTGAGTCTGTAAAACCAAGCTTTCTTATTTATTCTGCATTTCCTAAGAATCATAATCGATATAATCACTCTAGACCTGCTGTCATCATTTTTCCCAGCACTTCATGCAACCACCACTCTCCAGTATACCAACATGCTGGAGATCAGGTGGGAGAATTTTCTACAGGTTCAGTTTAATGGAAAGACTAGAGTGAAAAAAATATAAACAGTGAAAATCTTCAATCTGCCAAGCAAGTGCCCAATAACCTCAAAGCACAAGTCTCTTAAGTAAAAGCAGACTAAAGAATATGGCTTAGATTTAAGTCAAACATAGCTGTGTTATAATCCACTCACATTTACCTCTGGAAAGGAGCTGACTTCATCAGCTACCAATAATTCAGGCCTCTCGTGTATACCAGTTATTCACAGTGACAGGAAAGAGAAAGAGAGAGAGCAACAGAAAATACACACACATGTACAAACAGGGAGAGAGAGAGAGAGAAGTAAGTTGGAAGAGGAGACAAAGAAATGCACACACAAACACATGGGGTTGGTGAGACAGACAGAGAGACAGAGACAAAGAGAGATTGCACTTACTGTCTTTAGAAGGCAGTGATAGGACCCTGACCAAAGATAAGAAATATAGGAAAGCCCACTAATCTTCTTACTCACTAGACAAGACAAGGAAAAGAGTAGATTGTTTTTCTAATATTTAGGCAAAATAACTCTTAACAGCTAGTTGAACCATGCTGCTCACTACATGTCAGAATATCACACAGTAAATTAACTACTCATTCTCTTATAAGCATGAGCAATTGAAGAGAGTTATAAAAGATGAAAGCTGCCTTCTCAGCCTGATTCCAGAGGACACAAGGTCTACAAAAGGGCTCACCTCTATGACCCAAATGGGATTGAGGAAAAGGGAAAATTATGTCTTTGGCCATACCTATCACACCCTATAATTCCTGGAATATCACTGCCATAGGTGGTATGAGTCTGAAGCTATGAGCAGAAAGAAGTAGATACGTTGGAGAACTTTTTGCAGAAGTGACATTTATAAGCTGTTTTGAAAATTAAGTAGGATTTTTATTAGGCAGTCTAGTTGAAAGGGACATTCCAAGTAATAAGAAAAAAATCTTGGAGATATAAAATATACAGCTAGTTTGGCAAACAATGAAAATTCAGTCAGAAAAGGCTCATACTGGAATTGACAGAGAGAAAGAGGAACATAGCATGTGTATATGAGTGTGCAAGTGTGTGTGAAAACCAATTTGTTCACATATTATGATTCTTTGTAAAAATCACACTATGGGTCTAGATTTTAATCTTTAGCAATGAGAAGCTAATAAAGGATTTTTCAGTGGAGGAATGACATAATATGATCCGTAATTTAGGAGAAAAATAATTCTACTGGACATGTGGATGAGGACAGGAAGTTAATATTAATGTGATCTCAATAACCCAGGCAATTCAGTCATCATCACTGGAGCAGTGCTCTACATCAAGTATGGAATTTTGTAATCTTTATACAGAGCAGAACCCGTATCACAACTTTGGGCCTCTATAGCTTTTGGCAATGCTCTGAATGAGGACTTGACAAATTCAGATATGGCACTAGCGGGGATCAATGTTTTACATAATGGTTAAAACTAGCACAAGAAAGACATAGACCAATGTTAACAAGGCTCAAAGATTTGTAGTGAAAATCATTTCTGATTGCTAAACTTCATCTCCCTTATTCTTTTTGTTTAATGACCAATTAGAAGATCATTCTCAGCCTGGAGTAGTACCACCCCATAAAAATTTTTGGTAATTTATGGTGGTATTTTTCACTAGACAGTGATGCCAACTTTTAGTGAACAGAGCTCACAAAACTTTCTGAAATGTGTTGAACACATTCTTAATAATAACTACCATTATAAATATGCTACCCCAAATGCTAATTGTTCTCCTGTGAGAAACATGGTGGTAGCAATTATTTTCTAAAGTGTCTTCTGTTGAATATATCAGTCCTAGGAAATATTATGAAAAACAAACCCAACAACTAATAAAATAATGTAACCGTATACTGTGATAAGTGCATTTGTTCAACTCTGAATACCATATCTCTTCTTAGAGAGGTATTTAATACATTTGAATATTAAAAGCACTAAATAGTTCTAATTGATTTTGTGCAATTCAATGCTCCTTAAATATATCTTTCTATAACATTCCATAGACCACTTTTAGTAATTGCCTTAGAAACAGAGAATCATAGGTCATATCCTAGACTTTGCATTTCTAACTAGCTCTGAGAATAATACTGCTATTAGCAGTCAGAATGAGATAGGGTATGTAGTGAAACAGCTGCAATCTAAAAACTGTCAACAGGAAATAAGATCACCCCCACCATATTTATGACTTGAAACTGGCACAGACCATCTTAGTTCAACATGATGACTCATTTTACCTAATGGTAACCCTTAGCCTCATTATATGCACATTGTGATACAGTAGCATGTTAATTGACACACCCCCAGTGGCAATGGTTGGGAATGGAAAGCCCATATAAAGACACAAAATAATGGACAGTTCCTCTGAGAAATATCCACCCCTTTCCCAGCAAGATCCTGAATATTCCTCTCCCTTATTGAATACTTTACCCCCGATTAAATGAACATCATCAAAGGAAGCAAATTCACTAAAGAGGGGCTACTTTGTCTGTGGAGTAATTTGCTGTCTCACTGCTTTATTATGTAATAAACATGCTTTCACTTTAAAGGTTATGCTGGCTTTTATTTGAATTCTTTCCTGCATGAAGCCACGAACCTATAGGTCATGAACCTTCATGTTCCTGAACCCTCAGACTTCTATATACATCCAGAGGATTACACAGTGGAAGTTCAGAATAAGCCTCCCACAAAAGTGCTACCTTGGCATGTAAATTATTTTGAGCTGAAGGCAATCAAGACCCTACAGGCTCATGAAAAACTTTCACTTCTCCCTTAAAGCATCTAAATTAGGGGCCCTCCCCATAATTAGGGTTCTCACTACAAATCTTTCTTTGGGCCTGTCTATATGTCAAAGCAAACTTGTAATTACTGAACTTCTATTCTTATTGGCCTGCAGTGACCTCTTCTGAAGCCCCAAGACACCTCATCTCATCTTTGGCTCAGAATGTCACAAATATCCTATTTTTCCTTTATATCTCTGAACCTCTTGTGAATTTGGGGACTCTGACTCTCTCATGTATATGGAGTTCTCATTTATATGCATGTAATTAAGTTTGGGTATTTCCTCTTGTTAATCTGTCTCATGTAGGTTTAATTATTAGACCAGCAGAGACAAGCTTGAGGGTGGAAGGAAGTTTCTTTCTCTCCCATACACAGTGAGGAGCAAGAAAGACTTAGTTCTCAATCCTGCTTGTGATTTTAATCAGCTAAAAATCTTTTTAAAAATTATATATAGACCCTAAGCAGTTGGCTCAGTGGTAGAGCATTGGCCTAGCATGTAGAAGTCCTGGGTTTGATTCCTGGCCAGGGAACATAGGAGAAGCACCCACCTGCTTCTCCACTCTTCCCCCTCTCCTTTTTCTATATCTCTCTCTTCTCCTCCCACAGCCAAGGCTCCATGAGAGCAAAGTTGGCCCAGGCGATGAGGATGGCAACATGGCCTCCACCTCAGGTGCTAGAATGGCTTCAGCTGCAGTGGGGCAATGCCCCAGAGGACTGAGCATTGTCCCCTGGTTGGAATGCAGGGTGGATCACGGTTGGGTGCATGCGGGAGTCTGTCTGACTGCCTCCCCGCTTCTAACTTCAGAAAAATACTCAACATTTTTTAAGATAAACTTCCTAGGTAATTTTAATATTCAGACAAGTTGACAACCCTTACTTTGAATTCTTACTGGCTTTTATTGAATGGGTACCCACATATCATGACAGACAGATATAAATGACATTTATTTATTTTATTGTTTATTTACAAATTTTGAAGCTGTTCCAGTTGAAATAAGTATAATTAACCCACATAATAAGCAAACAAAAAATTGAAATATGGAATAAAATATTTTTTTGTTTGTTTTGTTTTTTTATTATTAATTTTAATGGGGTGACACCAATAAATCAGGGAACATATGTACAATAAAAACATCTCCAGCTCATCTTATCATTCAATTGTGTTGCATACCCGTCACCCAAAGTCAAATTGTCCTCTATCACCTTCTATCTGGTTTCCCCTGTGCAACTCCCCTTCTCCCTATCCCATTCTCCCCTCCCTCCCCCCACCCTGTAACCACCTACCACTCTCTTGTCCATGTCTCATAGTCTCACTTTTATGTCCCACCTATGTATGAAATCATGCTGTTCTCAGTTTTTTTTTTCTAGTTTACTTATTTCACTCCGTATAATGTTATCAAGGTCCATCCATTTTGTTGTAAATGATCCGATGTCATCACTTCTTATGGCTGAGTAGTATACCATAGTATATATGTACCAAAGTTTTTTAATCCACTCGTCTTCTGACAGACACTTGGGCTGTTTCCAGATCTTCGCTATTGTGAACAATGATTCCACGACCATGGGGGCGCATTTCTTCTTTTCGAACAGTGCTATGGTGTTCTTACGGTATATTCCTATAAGTGGGATAGCCGGGTCAAAAGGCAGTTCGACTTTTAATTTTTTGAGGAATCTCCAAACTGTTTTCCACAGTGGCTGCACCAGTCTGCATTCCCACCAGCAGAGCAGAAGGGTTCCCTTTTCTCCACATCCTCGCCAGCACTTATTCTGTGTTGTTTTGCTGATGAGTGCCATTCTGACTGGTGTGAGGTGATATCTCATTGTGGTTTTAATTTGCATTTCTCTAATGATTAGTGATGTTGAGCATTTTTTCATATACCTTTTGGCCATCTGTATGTCCTCTTTGGAGAAATTTCTATTCATTTCTTTTGCCCATTTTATGATTGGATTGTTTGTCTTCCTGGTGTTGAGTTTTATAAGTTCTTTATAAATTTTGGTTATTAACCCCTTATCAGACGTGCTGTCCAATATGTTCTCCCATTGTGTGGTTTATCTTTTTATTCCGTTCTTATTGTCTTTAGCTGTGCAAAAACTTCTTAGTTTCATATAGTCTCATTTGTTTATCTTGCCTTTTATTTCATTTGCCCGTGGAGATAAATCAGCAAATATATTGCTGCTACAGATGTCGGAAAGATTGCTGCCTATGTTTTCGTCTAGGATGCTTATAGTTTCACGATTTACGTTTAAGTCTTTTATCCATTTTGAGTTTGTTTTTGTGAATGGTGTAAGTTGATGGTCTAGTTTCATTTTTTTGCAGGTAGATGTCCAATTTTCCGAGCACCATTTGTTAAAGAGGCTGTCTTTACTCCATTGTATGTTCTTTCCTCCTTTGTCAAATATCAGTTGTCCATATAGGTGTGGGTTTATTTCTGGGTTCTCTGTTCTGTTTCATTAATCAATGTACCTGTTCTTATGCCAGTACCAGGCTGTCTTGAGTATAATGGCCTTGTAGTAAACCTTAATATTCAGAAGAGTGATACCTCCTGATTTATTTTTTTCTTTTTAAGATTGCTGAGGCTATTCATGTTCTTTTTTGGTCCCATATAAATTTTTGGAATATGTGTTCTATACCTTTGAAGTATGTCATTGGTATTTTAATTGGTATTGCATTGAATTTATAAATTGCTTTGGGTAATATAGACATTTTAATGATGTTTATTCTTCCTAGCCATGAGCACGATATATGCTTCCACTTGTTTGTATCTTGCTTGATTTCTTTTATCAATGTTTTATAATTTTCCGAGTACAAGTCCTTAACCTCCTTGGTTAAATTTACTCCTAGGTACCTTATTTTTTTGGCTGCAATAGTGAAGGGGATTGTTTCCTTAATTTCTTTTGCTGACAGTTCATTGTTGGTATATAAAAATGCCCCTGATTTCTGAGTATTAATTTTACATCCTGCCACCTTGCGGAATTCATTTATAAGGTCCAGTAGTTTTTTGACTGAGACTTTAGGGTTTTCTATATACAATATCATATCATCTGCAAATAGTGACAGTTTTACTTCTTCTTTTCAAATTTGGATGCCTTTTATTTCTTCTTCTTGTCTGATTGCTGTAGGACTTCCAGAACTATGTTAAATAAAAGTGGTGAAAGGGGGCACCCCTGCCTGGTTCCTGATCTTAAGGAGATTGCTTTTAATTTTTGTCCATTTAGAATGATGTTTGCTGTGGGTTTCTTTGTTGTAGATGACCTTTATCATGTTAAGGAATGTTCCCTGTATTCCCACTTTACTGAGCATTTTGAGCATGAATGGATGCTAGATTTTATCAAATGCCTTTTCTGCATCTATTGAAATTATCATGTGATTTTTGTCCTTCCTTTTGTTTATGTGATGAATCACATTGATTGATTTACGAATATTGAACCAGCCTTGCCTCTCCAAAATAAATCCCACTTAATCATGGTGTATAATTTTTTTCATATATTGCTGGATCCGGTTGGCTAATATTTTGTTGAGAATTTTAGTGTCTAAATTCATCAGGGATATAGGCCTATAATTTTCATTCTTTGTGTTGTCTTTGCCCGGTTTTGGGATCAGAATTATGCTCGCCTCATAAAAGGAGTTCGGAAGTCTTCCTTCCTCTTGAATTTTTTGAAATAGCTTGAGGAGGATAGGAGTTAGTTCTTCTTTGAATTTTAAATAGAATTCACTTGTGAAGCCATCAGGCCCAGGACTTTTCGTTTTTGGGAGGTTTTTGATAACTTTTTCTATCTCATTTGTTGTAATTGGTCGGTTTAGGTGCTCTGATTCTTCCAGGTTAATTATTGGAAGGTTATATGATTCAAGAAATTTGTCTATTTCACCTAGATTGTCTAATTTTTTGGCATAGAGTTCTTCATAGTATTTTCTTACAATGCTTTGTGTTTCTGTTGTGTCAGTTGTTATTTCTCCACTGTCCTTTCTAATTTTATTTATTTGAGTCCTCTCTCTTTTTTTTTCTTGGTGAGTCTAGTTAAAGGTTCATCAATCTTGTTTACCTTTTCAAAGAACCAGCTTCTGGTTTCATTGATCCTCTGTATTGCTTCCTTAGCCTCTATGTCATTTATTTCTGCTCTGAACTTTATTATTTCCTTCCTTCTACTTGTCCTGGGTTTTATTTGCTGTTGTTTTTCTAGTTCTTTTAGATGCAGGGTTAGGTTGCTTATTTGAGCTTTTTCTAGCTTCTTATGATATGCCTGTAGTGCAATGAACTTCCCTCTCAGTACTGCTTTTGCTGTTTGCCATAAATTTTGAGTTGATGTATGCTCATTATCATTTGTTTCTAGAAACTTTTTTATTTCTTCTTTGATCTCATTGTTAATCCATTCATTATTTAATATCATGCTATTTAGTTTCCAAGTGTTTGAGTATTTTTCAGTTTTTCTTTTGTGGTTAATTTCTAGTTTCATGGCATTGTGATCAGAGAAAATGCTTGATATGATTTCAATCTTCTTAAATTTATTGAGACCATTTTTGTGTCCTAACATGTGGTCTATCCTAGAAAACGTACCATGAGGGCTTGAGAAGAATGTATATTCTACTGCTTTAGGGTGAAAAGTTCTGAAGATATCTATTAAATTAAATTGATCTAGTATATCCTTTAAGTCTGCTGTTTCTTTATTAATTTTCTTTCTTGTGGATCTATCCAGTGTTGTTAGTGGGGTATTGAAATCCCCTACTATGATAGTATTGTTGGTAAACTCGCCCTTTATATCCATCAAAGTCTGCTTTATGTATGTTGGGCCTCCTATATTTGGTGCGTAGATATATATAATAGTTATATCTTTGTTGAATTGTTCCCTTTATCATTATGTAGTGTTCTTCTTTATCTCTTACCACATCCTTTGTTTTAAAGTCCATTTTGTCAGATATAAGTACTGCTACCCCGGCTTTTTTTTTCATTTCCATTTACATGAAATATATTTTTCCATCCTTTTACCTTCAGTCTATGTGCATCTTTTGTTTTAAGGTGCGTCTCTTGTAGACAGTATATGTATGGGTCCTGTTTCTTTATCCACGCAGCTACCCTATGTCTTTTGATTGGATCATTTAATCCATTTACATTTAAGGTTATTATTGACATGTAGTTGTTTATTGCCATTTTATTCTTTAAAGCTGTATTCTTCTTTGGCTATATTCTTTCCTCCCTTTGATCTGTTCACAATAGGCCCCTTAGTATCTCTTGCAGAATTGGTTTGGTTTTAATGAATTCCTTGAGGCTTTCTTTGTCTGGGAAGCTCTTTATTTCTCCTTCAATTTTAAACGTTAGCCTTGCTGGATAGAGTAGTCTTGGTTGTAGGTTCTTGTTCTGAATTTTTTTGATTATATCTTGCCATTCCCTTCTGGCCTCAAGTGTTTCTGTTGAGAAGTCCGATGTATCCTTATGGGGCTCCTTTGTAGGTGATAGCCTTTTTTTCTCTAGCAGCTTTTAAAATTTTTTCTTTATCTATTACCTTTGGTATTTTAACTATGATGTGTCTTGGTGTAGATTTTTTTTGGGTTTCTCTTTAATGGAGTTCTGTGTGCTTCTTGAACGTGTGGAATGTTTCCCAGCCTTAATTAGGGAAGTTTTCTGCTATGATTTGATTGAACAAAGTTTCCATTTCCTGTCCTCTTTCCTCTTCTTCAGGCACCCCTATGATGCGAATGTTGTTTCTCTTCAGGTTGTCACTGAGCTCCCTTACAGTTTCATCACAGTTTTTGAGTCTCTTTTCCTTTTTCTTCTCTGCTTCTGTGCCTTTGTTTATTGTGTCTTCTAACTCGCTGATTCGATCTTCGGCGTGATTCATCCTGCTTTTAATTCCTTCCATTGTGGTCTTCAGTTCTGATACTGTATTTGTCATTTCTGTCTTATTCTTTTTTATTATTTCAATTTCATTTTTTATACTTGTTATCTCTTTATTTAGGTGTCATAATGACTATGCATTGTTGCTCTAATTTCTTTGATCATCTTAACTATCATTATTCTAAATTCTGCTTCTGGTAGTTTGGGTATATCTGGTTCCTTCAGGTCCTTCTCTGGGGATTTCTCTTGATTTATTTGGTTTGCATTCCTCTGCCTGCCCATTTTGTCTGTGTATAAACAAGTTGTGGCTGTTGGAGTCCAGAAGGTGTTGCCTTTGTGTTCTCTAGGTGTGGTCTGTCTGCCGGCCCACCACCCCCTCTGCCGCTGCCTGGGGTGGTTGGGTATGGGTGTTGCCAGCACCAGCCTACTTTGGCTGTTGCTGTGATTTCCGCCTCTCCTCTGCAGGAGAGGCTGTCACTCAAGCCATAATCCTCAGCACCAAGGGCAGAGGTGAGTACTTTTGCTCAGCTGCGGACCCAGACTGTTTCTTGGCTTTCGTCCAGCCCCCGCAGTCAGAGCCTGCTCGCCACAGTTTCCTTGGTTGGGCGGGGCTTTTGACGTGCTCTCAGCTGTAAGCCTTTGCCCGTCTGGTGCTTTAGCCCTGCCCTTGAGGCCAGGGCTCTACTGCACAGGGTCGCAAACTGCAGTTTATTGGGCCGGGCGTGTTTGCTGGCGTGAGCTCAGCTGGTCCCAGACTCTACCCCGCCCCCGCGTTTGGAGCCAGTTTGCACACGTAGGATGGCAAACCATGGTTTCTCTGGCTGGGCGGGGCTAGTAGCGTGAGCTCAGCCGCGAGCTTCCGCTCGTCCTGGAGTCTAACCCGCCCCCATGTTCGGAGCCTGCTAGCGCACGCAGGATGGCAAACCACGGTTTCCCTGGTCCTAGCCCCTTCCCCACGGTCAGGGCCGGCTTGCTCAGGGTCACAGCGCCAATCTCTGCCCGTTCCTTGCCTCCCGCTTTTGTCCCGCAGGTGGGATTACAGGTGGGCCGGCAGCTGCCGGACTGCTTTCGCGTGTCCCCTCCGCCCCTGCTGGGCTAGACTGAGCTCACAGTGGCTTGGCCTCCGCCCACACCAACAGAACCACGTTTCAGCATCCTGCCGCCACCATACCCTCCAGCAACCCTCAGTAGAGATGGAAGTGCCCTAAGTCTCCATACTGTAGGCCTGGGAGCTCCCTCCCTCTAAGCAGCTCTGTTCTAATTGCCATGGGAGAGCTTGTTTGACTGGTGTCCTGTCTCCCTTGCCTGGTATTGCTAGTTCCAGGGGAAATATTCATTTTCGATTAGGGAAATGATTTAGCCCAGGGGTTAGGGTGGCTGCCCCTCAGAGTGTCCCTGTGCCTTCAGTCCACACTCTGTTCCCGCTGCTCTTATCCTCTCCTCTGTCCCTCTTCCCCGGAGCCCCGGGTGTGTGGTTGTGAGAGAGGTTTTCTGCGCTGTCCCTTTAAAAAGAATCTTGGGTCTGAAAAAACTGTCTCTCTCTCACAAACAGTATCCTCACTTGTTTCACAGCTCAATACTGTCCAAATGCCTCTTCTAGGCTCTGGGACTGCAGGCTGGGGCCTGGTTCCTGGGACCCAAGTCCCTCCCTCTCCGCCAAACTCTCCTCCTGCCACGTGGGTCTCTCCGGGCTGCCGTTTGCTCCGGAGAGCAGGGCAGCCCTCTTTGCGTTTTTGCTATTCCTACCAGTCTCAATGTGGCTTCTACAGTGTTCCTTGGTTAAAGAGTCCACTTAGTTTAGTTCAAAGTTGGTTTATCCAGATGATGGTTCTTAAAATTGAGTTATAATCCACTTTGGTTCTGGGAGTTGGAAGTTGGTACGTCCGCCTACTCCATCGCCATCTTCCCACTCTGGAATACAATATTTTTAGATCTCAGAGCCACCTCAGGCTTATCTGTTCAGAGTTTCATTTTTTCAATTTGAAAAATGACAATATAATCAGACATTGATTTATTACATGATAATTTGAAAGTGAAACAGATCTTATGTTGAGTGGGGCACACTTTGAAGAATCCTGGCAAAAATATCTAAAAGTGATGTGTTTAGGCATCCATTTAGACAGAATAATCTAGTAAGTCAGAGAAACAGATACAGAGAAGAGTAACTGAAGTTGTAGGGAACAGCAAGGGGACTGCTTCATGCCCGGACAAGAGATTATGAAGCTCTAAAGAGAAATGAAGCAGTCACTTTCGAGGAAGAAAATGACTCAAATAGAAGTAGGTTTTAGTTAGTGTTTCTTAGATGTTGTCAAGGAGGAAAAATAATTTTCCCTTTATCCTTTTAGGTTTCTGGATGGGACCTCCTTGTAATAAAAAGATTAACAGGAGAAAAACAAACAGAATTTTAATAACATGTTTACCTCCTGTATACAAGGGAGAGACTCAAGAAAACTGAGTAACTCCAAAATGGTCCAAGTCACCACCTTACATACAATCTTCAACTAAACATAAAAAAAAGGTTAAGGAGCTGGGGGGCCCATTATGGTAGTTACCAGAAAAATCCCAGTAAATAAGGGGATAGTTGTTATGTAAAGTTAAGGCTTGCCTTCTCCACTGATAAGAATTTGTAGAGATGGTAATCTTTTCTTTAACAGAGTGGGATGCATACTTTTAAATAAAGATTTCTTTTAAAAATGTAAATCATCCCTCACAAAAATGTAACTTCTACTCAGTTTTTAGAGCTATTCCTGTGTCTGCTCTTTCTTTAAAAATAATCAGCTAAAAATAATTTTATGCCAAATAATCATATTTTCAGGTGGTAAATTCTACTTGCCATTCAATAATTATTGGTCTAAATGGGGAGAATGAGAATAGAGATTTTTACAAATAGCACATCAGATTTTTTTTGAGGAGTTAAAATATAGAAGAGAACCAATTTAGAAAATATAGATTTTTAAAATTTAGTTTAAGAATGTATACTTAGGCCCTGGCCAGTTGGCTCAGTGGTAGAGCTTTGGCCGGACATGTGAAAGTCCTAGGTTTGATTCCCAGTCAGGGCACACAGGAGAAGTGCCTATCTGCTTCTCTACCCTTCCCCCTCTCTTTTCTCTCTGTCTCCCTCTTCCCCTCCTGCAGCCAAGGCTCCATTGGAGCAAAGTTGGCCTGAGCACTGAAAATGGCTCCATGGCCTCCACCTCAGGCACTAGAATGGCTCTAGTTGCAACAGAGCAACGGCCCAGATGGGCAGAGCATCGCCCCCTAGTAAGCATGCTGGGTGGATCCCTGTTGGGTGCATTTAGGATTCTGTCTCTCTGCCTCCCTGCTTTTCACTTCAGAAAAATACAAAATAAATAAATAAAAATTTAAAAGAAGAGCGGGTACTTAAACTGTAACCACACCCTACTTATTAAGTTTGTCTGCATGCAACACTCTGGCCAATAAATGCACAAGCAGGGACTTGCGGTAAAGAAAGGCATTAGTTTATTAGAATTGGCCAATCTGGACATGGGTGAACCTGTGCTCTGAAATACCCAACTCCTGATGGCGTGGGGGTTACAGATTGTATAGGGCAAATTATAACACACTGGGGGGGTAGGGGTTTGGGGTCATATTAGGAGCTGCATGATCAGAGGTAAGATAAAGGTAATTAATCATTTCTTCAGATCTTGAGGATACCACTGAGGTCAGCTCTGATGTCCAGAACTGTTTCAAAGAAAGATAGCCAATGGGTGGTCCTGCCTTAGAGCTCAGGTGCTAAAACATAACTGAGATTAGGTTGTTATCTTTAGCCTACCAGGGGTTTAAACCATGTGACCTTTAGTCAGGATTTGGCTGTTGTCTTCTGCTTCCACAGGGGTCCATGATCATTAAGGTGTGAGATTAAGGTCAGATCAGTGAAGTGTTTTGAGAAAGAAGAAGAAAAATGATTGTTTTAAAACTAAAGTTAAAATCAAATCAGAATTATAAGAACCCTTGGTTTCAAAACTATAAAAGCTTAGATATCCTCTCAGGGAGAGAAAATAAATATATGAAAGGGCTGAGAATAGAATGTAGAGAAACCTTCACACAAGTGATGCTTGGAGGAGGGGAAATAATAGGAGAAGGAGTAGGTGGAATTATAAAAGAACCAGGAATCCACAGAAAACCAAAGTGGGAGCTTTTTAAGACAGAGGAGGAAGATAACAAAATCAGTCTGCTGGGAAATGTCAAAGATCGTAACTAAGAGCACCTCATTCTTGTAGCCACTAGGGAATCCACTGCTGACCTGTGCAGTGTGTTTCTTACCATGAAGGAAGCTATAGTCTGAGTACAGAGTGAAAAAAAGTGGATTTCAACTATGAAATGAACAATTCTGGGACACTCAAGAGACAATTTGTCCAGGAAGGGACAGCTTGATGAGCTTCAGGACAGAATGCAAAGACTGGTGGAAGGTTGGATAAAGGGGCAGAGGGCAGGGTGTAGGAGCAGATACAAAAGAACAAGTTGTGAGAGAAATCAAACACTAGGAAGAAGGGTAGACAGTCCCTTTCCAGTGTCAAAGGAGAAATTTTCTAGCTAAAGTAAAAGACTGGGTTACCTGCTAAGAGGAAGCAAATGTGTAAAAAATAGGTTTGGTGTATCCTTTGTAGAAAAGATGAACAGGAATATTAAAAGTCCAATTGAAGTTCAACAAATTTAACTTATATTTGACCAGAGGGTCATAGGCCTATAATTTTTTCCCCCTTGGGGTATCATTCTGGGAATGGAGTCTAGGAGAAAATATTAATAAATCTCACTGGACCTCCTGCTTGTTTTGAGCAAGAAAATAGGAAGTGCTTAGGAGGTTAATAAAAGTGTTTTCTCTGACTGTGTATTAAAGATATCTTTTAAAAATCCCAGTGTTAGTACCTTCAGCCTTCATCCCCTTCATGACAGCAGAACAGATGACAAGAAATACAAGCACTTGATTAGAATAGGGTCATTAGTTCAGTAGCCACTCCAACATTGGTATCTATGTGAAAGCTCTTGCCATCTGAAGGAAAAAAAACAATCTGTCATCAGCTTGCTAGAAGAGAGATTTTGACACCTCTTCAAATACAAAAAGAATGTTCAACTGATTTATTACCTGTCATAACAGATTCAGGCTCAAACTCTGGATATACCTTCGTTAGTGTCAATCTGATCTGTAGAAAGATAAGTGGTGCTTTTGAAGTTTTATGGACAGGGAGGAAAAAAATCAGGAAAGGGGAGATGAACTATAAATATCATAAAATCATTTCGCATTACTTCAGTATCTACTGTTATAGCATGCTTGAGTAAATGTTCAGAAAGTAGCGTGGTCCCTGGAGAGAGCATTACAGTAAAAAAGTAAAAAATAAATAAATAAACAAATAAATGAAACAAAACAAAAACATGTACAGGTTAATTGCAACGTCCTCTATGACAGATTTGGAGCTTATCAATCTTTAAACTCTCAGAGACTTTATTTTGATTTCTTCAGAAGCCTCACTCCAATTTGTAGTTCTTTCACCTCATGAAGGCTTACTAAAAATAAGATAAAGAATTAACGTTGATTTAACAATAATTATTAATGCCTATAGTGTTCCTATAGTAATTATGGAAATAACCATCAGTTATCTTTTCCACTAACTGGAAATTAATTGTGTTCTGTTACAAGTACTCCCTCTCTCCCCTTTTTAGTAGATGTGGTCTTTTCGAGGAAAGAGGGACATCCTGAAGAAATAGTATACAGTTGGCCCTTTGAACTGAGCAGGATTTGAACTGTGCAGGTCCACTTAAACGAGAATTGTTTTTTCAGACAATACTGTAAATGTATTTCTTTTTCCTTGATTTCCTTAGTAACATATTTTTTCTTCTCTAGCTTATTGTATTGTAACGTTAATGAAAAAGGGTCCATATACTAATGACAAGCTCAGCTGGGATTGGGGGTGGGGGGTGCATGACAAGGTTTACCAATGTGTTGACTGGAAATAACCACACAGGATGGTCTGAACATAAAAATCTCTAACTAAGCAGGTTATGATGGGTAGTCATAGCCTAGGCCTGTTTTTTTCTTGGTAACATTTAATATTTACCTTCAGTGAGCCCTGTCTGTTATTTCTGTGCATCTAGGAAAATGAAATGTCAGAGCAATTTTCTCTTGCAGACCTCTCGAAGGCACAACCTCTGGTACCAGAGCGTGAGACCAGAGAGCTCCTCCCTGCTATCTTGTTGCCTACATGTCATCCCTATGTGCTGTAAATGTTACACCTTACCTATCCTGTACACACCAATATTGAAAAAGTATGTATCTCTTCATTTTACTTTTTATCCAATCTTAGAGATTTCCCTGCTTTGCTTCCCATGCCCTACTCTGTCATGGTCGGATTTCATGTAACCCTCCTTAATATCTTTTCCTTTGATTCTAATGTATAAATTAAGCTGTAAAACTACCCTTCTCCAGGGCATTTTCTTAATCTATTGAGATATTTGGCACAAATAAACTCTCATAAAACTCTTCTTTAGGCTGGATGTTCTTTCATAAACTATAAGAATACGGTATACAGTATGTACATAATACATGTGGTAGTCAACAGCTTTTGTTAGCAGCAAGACTTCTGCTCAACAACAGTAGTCAAACAGTCAAGTTCTGAGGAAATCAAAGTTATATGGGCGTTTCTGACTGTGCAACCAGTCGGTCCCTTAACTACCACGTTGTTTAAGGGTCAGCTGTAGAAAGCAATAGAAGCTGTTTGCTTGGCACATCTTAGAAACTTTTCTTGACACATGACCTTACCTAGATCAAACCTACATTAGAAAGAGAAGGTTTTACAGTGTTACTATGTTAAAATGGCTAAATAATACCACCAGAAGCCTCCCAGTTTCTTCATCTTCCCATTGTTATGGCAATCCATATAATACAAAGATTTAAGAGAAAATATTTCTAATCCTAATTTTCCCAGAAGCCCCCCCCCCTTATCTTTCTAAGTCTTACTGCATTACCAAAAATTTGGGCTCTGGGATTTAAGAATAAAGTTACTAAATTTTATTTCTAAGGGGTTGATTCCTGTGCAAGGGTAAAAGCTAAAATTATAATTGTGGTATTTTAAAGCAATTGTTAGAAAAAAGAAGAATAAAAAATATTCAGATAAACTATAGTTCCAATAGTAGTAATCACTCTGTCCCCAGAAGTATCATAGACAATTTGGAGAAGGACAGTTGGTCAATATTGATTCTTATCACGTTTCTTTAAAATTCTTTTTTTTTTAAGTGAGAGGAAGGGAGATAATGAGAAAGAGTCCTGTATGTACCCCAACTGGGATCTACCCAGCAACCCCGTTTGGGGACGATGCTCAGACCAGCTGAGCTATCCTCAGCGTCTGGGGCCAATACGTGAACCAATCCTGCCACTCACTGTGAAAGAGGCAGAAGGGGAGAAGTGGGAGAGGGAAGGGAAGAGAAGCAGACCATCACTTCTCATGTGTGCCCTGACCAGGGATGGAACCTGGGATATCTGCACACCAGGCTGGTGCTCTACTCATTGAGATAACCAGCCAGGGCCTCTTTAATAGTCTTTAAAATGTATTTTGACAACAAGGGAAAAACAAAAAAAAATAGTGAAAATATATAATAATCCCAAGATTTAAGTTTCAGTTTTATAAGGAAGTTAAAGTCACTCTTCCCAATTTCCTATAACCAATGGCCATGACAATTAAGAAGCTTGGTGTTTATCCTCAAATTATACTTAAACTCACAGAGTTATATTTACACTTGTAGTATATTTTCACTTGTCAATGTTCCTTCAAGATTGTCTATTTCTTTCTTCACTTGAATGAGGGAGGCTCTGAGTTATTTTACCAATAAATTATAAGTAATGTAATGCTATTTTACTTATAGGACCAACCCTTAATCACATCAACAGCTTCTATTGTCTGTTTTGGGGACATACTTTAGAGTTCTCCCCCCCCCCTTTTTTTTTTACAGGGACAGAGAGGGAGTCAGAGAGAGGGATATATAGGGACAGAAAAACAGGAATGGAGAGAGATGAGAAGCATCAATCATCAGTTTTTTGTTGCAACACCTTAGTTGTTCATTGATTGCTTTCTCATATGTGCCTTGACTGTGGGCCTTCAGCAGACTGAGTAACCCCTTGCTGGAGCCAGTGACCTTGGGTCCAAGCTGGTGAGCTTTTTGCTTAAGCCAGATGAGCCTGCACTCAAGCTGGCAACCTCGCGGTCTCGAACCTGGGTCCTCTGTATCCCAGTCCAACGCTCTATCCACTGAGCCACCGCCTGGTCAGGCTAGAGTTCTCCCTCTTTGAACCCAGTTTCTAAACTATGAGAAGCACATGGCATGTGGCAAGTTATGTGTAGGGAGTCTATTCAACTGCTCCAGCAAAGCTTGCATCCAACACTCAGTATCAACTGCCATTCATGTGAATGATCCATCTGGGACATCCATCCCAGTGATGTCCTTGAATTGCTACAGTCACATTTTTCATTTGAATGCAGCTGCTTAAGAAAACTCAAGATAAGTTAGCTCATTTGAGCCCAGTCAACTCACAGAACCAAAAAACCTACTAATGATTCTTTATGTTAAATTCTTAATTTGTAAGTGAATCATTACATAGCAATAGATAACTGAAGTGGCCTTTTTTACATTTTAACATTTCTATTATTGAGATTATAAGGAATTCGATGAGAAGGCATCATTATATTTGCAGTAATAAATTTATCTTATACTAGTACTTAAATTAATGCTGCTACTGATAAGGCATCGGATAACCTGTATGTCTTAAATTCAATGAAACATACCTCATGAAGATGCTGTGAATAAAAAGTCTAAGATAATTGTAATGTTTGAGATGTCATGCTATGTGTGAGGATTTGGTGACTAGATTATGCAAACCCTACATATTCAGGGTTTCAGGACTTAATGTGGGCTGAGAAAAAGAGAAGGGTACAGAGTAGAATGATCAGAAGTACAAAAATAAACCAGTTATACAAAAATATCTGGCTAAACTTATAAGAAGTAGAAAGGTAGGGAAAAATTTTAAGAACACTCAATTGAAGTTAAAAATGCTATATTCCAAAATAATAGCTACTATAAAATATAGTCCCCTACCTAACCAGGCAGTAGTGTAGTGAATAGAGCATCAGTATGGGAGGGACACTGAGGACACAGTTTTGAAACCCTTAGGTCGCCAGCTTGAGCATGGGTTCACCAAGTTGAGCACGAAGTCACTGGCTTGAGTGTGGGGTCATAAATCTGATGCTATGGTCACTGACTTGAAGTCCAAGGTCACTTGCTGGAGTAAGGGGTTACTGGCTCAGCTGAAGCACCCTCAGTCAATGGAATATATGAGAAAGCAATCAATGAACAACTAAGGTGCAGCCACTATGAGTTGATGCTTCTCATCTTTCTCCCTTCTTGTCTGTCTGTTCCTTTCTCTCTCAAAAACAAACAAAAAAAACAACAAAAAACAAGTTCCCTAAACTGTGAGAATTTGAGCCAGTCATTTTAGGTTCTCAAATTTGTGTCTTTATCTAAAAAGTGAAAAAAAATAATATTCCTCCACAGAGTTATTGTGACAATCATGAACTAATGCTTATAAAAACAATTTTAAGCCTGACCAGGTGGTAGCACAATGGATAGAGCATCGGACTGGGATGCAGAGAACCCAGGTTCAAAACCCTGAGGTTTCAGGCTTGAGTGCTAGCACCCCAGCTTGAGTGTGGGGTAGCTGGCTTGACTGTGGAATCATAAATATGACCCCGTGGTCATTGGCTTGAGCCCAAATGTCATGGGTTTGAAGCCCAAGGTCTCTGACTTAAGCTCAAGGTCACTGGCTTGAGCAAGGAGTCATTCCGCTCTGCTGTAGCCTCCAGGTCAAGGCACATATGAGAAAGCAATCAATGAACTAAGGTGCTGCAATGAAGAATTGATGCTTTTCATCTCTCTCCTTTCCCATCTGTCTGTTTCTATTTTTCCCTCTCTCTGTCTCTCTATCTGTCTTTGTCACACACACACAAAAAAAGCAATTTTAAAGTATAAATTTATAATAAATGCAAGGAATTTTTATTAACATTGTTAAAATGAACAACAATGGCTCTTACGGTGAATTATATCTCATGCTCTGAGTCATAATTTAACCCAGAAGTCAATCTTTTTCTTATTCCAAAACATTTATGAACCCAACTATCATATTTAGACAATGGGGATGCAAAAATTCCTAGAAAAATATAAGCATATCAAACATATTAACTTATAAAACATAAAATGAATCATGAACAAGTAAAGTTTATCTGAGGATATAAGATTTAATTAAATTTTAAAAAATCAAACTTTATTATTTACCATATACATTGACTAAAAAAAAATCATATGATCATATCAGCAAATGTAGAAATAAATATTGACAACATTCGACATCCATTTATGACTCCAAAAACCCACAGAAACTCTTTCAAATAACTGGAATAGAGGAAACTTCCAACTTTTTTTTTTACTTACTGTAATTTATTTTTTAAATTAAATTTATTGAGGTGATATTTGTTAATAAAATTATATAGTTTTCAGGTGTACAATTCTATAATACATGATCTCTATACTGTATTGTTTGAAAATCGATCCTAGTCAAGTCTCCCTCCATCACCATTTTTCTACATATAAACTTTTGTGACTTATCCCTGGATCTTCTGAATGAGAAACTTTGGAACTAGAACCTGGTATTCTGTATT
Organism: Rhynchonycteris naso; assembly: GCA_037038555.1. Lineage (NCBI taxonomy): Eukaryota > Metazoa > Chordata > Mammalia > Chiroptera > Emballonuridae > Rhynchonycteris > Rhynchonycteris naso. Next base: position 303,444,893 of record CM072995.1, on the reverse strand, counting down.
TTACCATAATTTTCAGGTGATATATCACCATTTATCCATATGTATACTTTTGTGACTTTTTCCTGGATCTCCTGAATGAGAAACTTTGGAACTGCAGCCTGGCATTCTGTATTTTATCATGCTTTTCAGGAGATTGTCCTGCTGTCATAGCTGCATTGTATAACATTGAACTAAAGTACAGTTATTTTTTAGTAGTTTGAAAAGAGAATTTTACATCCTCTCTCTTCCCATCAAGTACCTCTTAAATTTGTTTCTTATTCCTCAAAGTTTTTAGAAGATGCTTTTATTCAATATATAAATGTTGACTTGAATGGAATGTTTTCATATTAAGCACTAGTGAAAGTGTAGAAAATAAGAAGTAGGAAGGTATTTGTAGGCTCCTAGTATTCAATACTACTCTATTTTTTTAAACTTATTAATTAAATTTATTGGCGTGACATTGTTTAATATAATTATACAGGTTTCAGTTGTACAATTTTATAATACATCATTTGTATATTGCATTGTGTGTTCACTACCCTAAGACAAGTCTCCATCCATCACTGTCTATCCCCTTTCTACTATCCTCCACCTCCCACACACCCCTTTCCCTGCTGCAATCCCACACTGTTGTCTGTGTCTATAAATTTTTTGTTATGCTTAATCCCTTCACCCTTTTTACCCAGCTCCCAGTCCCCATCCCCCTAACAGCTATCAGTCTGTTCTTCATATCTATAAATCTGTTTCTATTTTGTCTGTTAGTTTATTTTGTTCATTAGGTCCCACATATAAGTGAAATCATATGGTAATTGTCTTTTTCTGACTGGCTTATTTCACTTAGTATAATAATTTCCAGATCCACCCATGTTGTTACAAAAGGTAAGATTTTCCTCTTTTTATGGCTTTGTAGTATTCCACTGTATAAATGTACCACTGCTTTTTTTTTATCCACTCATCTACTGGTGAATGTTTGGGCTGTTTCAAAATCTTGTCTATTATAAATAATGATGTAATGAACATAGGTAAACATATATTCTTTTGAATTTGGTTTTATTTGGATATATTCTCATAAGTGGAATTGCTGGACCATAAGGCAGTTCTATTTTTAATTTTCTGAGGTAACTCCATACTGCTTTCCACAGTGGCTGCATAAATCTGCATTCCTACCAACAGTGCACCAGGGTTCTTTTTTCTCTACACCCTTTCCAACATTTGTTGTGTGTTGATTTATTGATAATAGCCATTTTGACAGGTGTGAGTGAATATCTTGTTGTAATTTTAATTTAAATTTCTCTGATGATTAGTAATGTTGAGGATCTTTTCATGTGTCTATTGGCCATTTGTATGTCTTTTCTGAAGAAGTGTCTATTCAGGTCCTCTGCTTACTTTTCAATTGAATTGTCTTTTTGGGTGTTGAGTTTTGTCAGTTCCTTGTACATGTTGAATATTAAGTCCTTATCAGATGTATTATTGGCAAATATATTCTTCCATTCAGTGTATTGTCTTTTTAATTTGTTGTTTCCTTTGCTGTGCAAAAACCTTTTAGTTTGATGTTTTCCCATTTGTGTATTATTTTTCACTTCCCTTGTCTGAGGTGATATATCAGAAAAAATGTTGCTATGAGAAGTGTTAGAGATTTTACTGCCTATATCTCCTTTCAGGGTTTTTATGGTTTCATGTCGAACATTTAAGTCTTCAATTTATTTTGAGTTTATGCTTGTGTGTGGTGTAAGAAGGTGGTCCAGTTTCTTTCTTTCTTTCTTTCTTTCTTTCTTTCTTTCTTTCTTTTTTTTTTTGCATGTATCAGTCCAACTTTTGCTACACCACTATTGAATAGACTATCTTTATCCCATTATAAGATCTTGTCTCCTTTGTCAAATAACTCACTATAAAGACATGAGTTTATTTGATCGCTCTAAATTATACTCTGACCTGAAATATAGAGGCTCACAGACTTTTTGAGAATAGTCACTGCAGACAGAATCAAATTGTCAGACCAACATCTGGTAATGAGCAAAGAGATCTCTGCATGGATTGAAGTCACACTAAGTTAATCATCATTAATGGTTTAGAGAGAACAACAACTGGATGGGAGAGAAATCTCACAATGGAATTGGCTGTGGAGTGCTTCACAAGAAAACCCATGAAATTTCTCTCAGTTTACAGATAAGAATGACAGGCAGTTTTCAAAGCCATCACATTGTGAAGTCTTTCAAGTTTCTCACAATAAATGGAGTATGAAGAGTTCAATTAGACAGCTTTAAACACAGGTCAAGAAAACTGGATTTTGATACTTGCTCTGCTCCTATCTGACTATAATCTTAGCTAGTTTATTATACTTCTTTAGTTACTTACTTTCCTGTTCTATAAAATGAATGGATAAAATGAAAGTATATTTGTTTTTTTAAGTGTTCCAAAAAATAATCTAACATACGTAAAAATGAGATTTAGGTAAATGAGAAATGTGTTGCTAAGCTCTTGAATATTAATACCAAAATCTTCAGAAATTATTTTAACCTTAATAGGCATAAACATTTCTCCAAGAAACTGGGACAAAGAGACAGAATTCAACGTTGGATATTATAACAAAAATAATAGAAAGGTAAAATACCAACAGTGTCATAGTAATGATAATCTACCGTGGCACTAAGAAAGATAGTGTAATGTAAATCTTGAAAAGCTTGAAATACTTTTTCTATATGGACATATTTTCATTTCTCTTAGGTATTTACCTAGGAATAAAATTGCCTGGTCTAAGGTAATTCTACATTTAATAAAAACATTGGACTAAGTCAAAGAAGCCAGTAACAAGAGACCACATACTACATGATCTAACTCATTAGAAAGTACAAAATAGAAAAATCCATAAACAAAAAGTGTATTAATGGTTGTTTAAAACTGAGAGCAGAAGAGAGAGAACAGGGTAAGGATAGACAAAAGGTATGTTTTTGAAGTAAAGAAAATGTTCTAAAATTGACTATAAGGATATTTGGATATATCTGTAAATATATTAAAAACCGATAGTTAAATGCACTTTAAGTGAAATGTATGAGATGTGAATTGTATCTCAACAAAATTGTTCAAAATTAATGGGAAACATTATCATCAAAATTTAAAAGAAGAAACAAAAAGAACAAGAAAAAGAAGAGGAGGAAGAAGGAGATGAAGAAGAAGGATGGGGGGGGGGGTCTTTTGTCCTACTCAAAACCGTCCATCCATGCTTGATGCCGGTTATTCCTTCCAGGAAATCCTCCCTGATTCCCTAGGCTGCCCTAAATGAGGCTGCTTTGTATTTACCACTATTATAGCTTCTTTAACTTGAATTGGGTTTGGATTTATCTGTTACTACACTGTCTTCACATTAAATTATCACTCCTTTGAAAGGTAAAGTAATATCATATCAATAGTTATTTCCTTAGGGCTAAACACAGAGTCTGGAACATAATAAATAAAAAATAAATATATTATATGCACTGGATATTCTGGAGAGTTATAGAGTTTTACCAAAGAAACATACAAAAATATTTAATTTACAAATGCCAATTCTATTAAACAACAACTTGGAATTCTCATTTAAAGTGGCACTTGATTAGCAGCTCCAAACATGGCCTCTTAAACTGATCACTAAAGTACTATTAAAGACATAAGTAAAAATAAATTTACACCATTTTTAAAGGGACATTGACAATTTAAGAGCTAAGAATTTCAACTAATTATAATACTGATAGAGCTGGTTAAATAAATAAACAAACATTAGTAAGTTCCCTGTTCATAAATCACCTCTTGAAGTTAAAGAGGTCATTTATCTCTTATTGATTTAGAATTTTCACCTGACAGATCCAGAATTTGGTTAAACAAGAAAATGGGCCGCCTTTTCATAAGCAGGCCATCTCTTCATTGAGGTTACGTCTGATATGCCAGCTTACCATTCCATACCCCACATTTCCAAATATAAAAAATAGACATAAAGATATAACCATTCCAAAGATCCATTAGGAGAATGTCGGTATTTACTTGCATCTCTTAGCCCAATATAACTGGGTCACTTTGTTGAGAGTCTTAGAGACATGATATTCTAGCAAAACAAACTAAATATTGATGTAAAACTTTTGATAAAAAATGTATATCTTTATTTAAGTATTTTAAAGAGGCAGCAAAAGAAAAAATACATTCAAAAATTCATAATAATCTTCTTTACCAAAATTTCCTTGAAAGAACTTCCATCAAATGCTCAAGATATTATTTTTCTCTCTCCTACAAAGATTTACAAAATTTTAATTTTTCTATGAAGACAAAAATAATCTTCTAAGAATTCAGATGGAATAAGTTATCTGGAAAGAAATAAAAGTAAGGATGGCCTCCCACTTCTCCACAAAACCAAAATGTTCAAAATCAATGAAGAGATATATTTATATTTTGATAGAGAAAGCTTCTCATGCTAGGAGTTTCTAGAAGACAAAATATTGTTTCTATCAGTTATGGTTCACAGTAGCTGTTACCTCTTTGTGTTTGTTTATTTCATATTAGAGATTTCTTAAGGTATTGTGTGATTGCTAAAAAGCTTATTGAGCATGTTGGGAGCAGGTCTAGACTGTAGGTTTAAGGGAGGTCTCTGAAAAAGCAGTTTCCTTCGGAAACCCCAGGTTGTTTTCTACAGCTGGTCAGGTTTCTCAGAGAAACCTTCCTATCTCTTCCCTAAAAGAGAAAAGAAAAATAAACAGCTGTCGGAAATCTAAAGTCTAAGTGTAAGATGTTGTGTTGAAATTTGGGGACCACCTTTGAATATGTAGATGGGCTCCTTCCCAGTTCCTCTGTTTTCAGTACAGTACTCCCACCTGCAACTGTGCATTTGATCCCTTAGAGAAGTTGCCCAGACAATTGTCAGAGATTCATCCGTGACTCCTGCTGGCATGGCGGTGGAGCACAGAGGGGACAATCAGAACTGGGTTTAGAGATCTTAGAATTAAGCTTCATCTTTAAAAGGCTTTTAAATAATCATACTGTTTTCACTTTTCCTTCTACACCCACTTTCAGAGTTACATTGTGTTGTCAATTCCTGAGTCTGAGGATTCCTACAGTACATATTGTGTATCTTTGTTGATTTCCTTTCTTCCAGTTTGGGATTCAGTTTGGTGAGGACCTTTACCTTTACCATCTCTGAATCCCATCTTCCAGATGTGTTCCTATCGTTTCTTTTACTCATGTCCTTGTAAAAATATCCATTTAAGATTTCCCTTTATAATTTACTTGTGTTTAAATTTATCAGGAAGTAAAATGAAGTATGCTTCACCCAACTTTATTAATGAATTTATAATTACAGTATAAATTATCTTCTAAGTATAAAGATGAATTCTAGTTTGTCATAATGTGTTATTTTTAATTAATGTTTTGTTTGCTAAAATTTTATTGAGATTTTTGCATTATGTCCATAAGTGATATTCCCTTGTGGTTTTTCTTTCTAATATTGTCTCGGTATGGTTTTGAAATAAAGTGAACTGGATCATTTCTATTATCTGTAAGGGATTAATACAAAGAATATGTGTTCCTGGATGTTTGACAAAACAGAACAGTAAAACCACCTGGCAATGTTGCCTTTTCCAAAGATATGAATATTTTACTACTAATTAATTACTTTGCTTTAGAGTTTATTCAGATTTTCTATTTCTTATAAAGTCTATTTTATTTATTGTATTATACCCAAAGGAGAAAGCATCTAAGCCTTTAGATTTTTAATCATAAATTTTTTGTAGAATTCTTCTATGATTTTGTTTAATGCCCTCTGCATTTACAGTTATACTACCTTTAAAATTTCATAGTTAATCTGTCTTTTCACTTAAGTTTCTTATCAATATTCTCAGAAACTTAACTATTTTATTAGTTCTCAAAATAGAAAATTCTCTTTACTGTATCATTGTCTTTAAAATCACTATTTTATCATCCTGGCTGGGTAGCTCTATTGGTTAGAGCATTATCCAATACACCAAGTTTGTGGGTTTGATCCCTGGTCAGGGCACATTCAAGAATCAACCAATGAATACATAAAGAAATGGAATAACAAATCAATGTTTCTCTCTTTCTCACTCTCAAATATCAATAGATCAATAAATTTTAAAAATTAAAAAATACTTATTGATTCCAAGTGAGAAGAGGGGATTATAGTGAGAGAGACTCCCACATGCTCTTTGCCCAGGATCCACCCTGATCAGGATAAATCTGGCAACCCCTGTCTTGGGCTGATGCTCTGCCCATCTGGGGCCATGCTCGCAACAAAGCAATTTTTAGCACATGAAGCAGAAGTTCCAGGGAGCCATCCTAAGCGCCTGGAGCCAATGAGCTCGGACCAACTGAGCCATGTCTGCAGGAGGAGAAGAGAAAGGGAGGAGAAGGAAGGCTAGAGAAGCAGAAAGTTGCTTCTGGCCAGGAGTTGTACCCAGGACATCCACATGCCAGATGAACATTTTACCACTGAGCAAACCATCCAGGGCCTTATTTCTTTTGTTTTATGCTTTTGGCTTCCTCCCTTTTCCCTAACTTCTTGAACTGAATACTTAAATTACTATTGTAATAATGCATTTTTCTGCACTTTTCAGATGTTGTTACATAAAGCTTGTACATTCAATTCTAAAATATTGTAATGTCTGTTTTTATTTATATTTATAAATTTTTTTTATATTTATAAATATATGGTGTGTGGTTTGTCTTTTTGGAACTAGTTCTTTTATTACAATATGGTTAGAAGTGATACCTGTATAATTTTGTTTATTCAGTGTTGGTTGAGGTTTAATTTTTGACGTACTTGATGATCAATTATTAAAATGTTTCATATTTTACTTAAAAAATAAACTTTATTTACCAGTTCCTAAAAGATCCCTGTTCCCAATTTTTAACATTTCAATATCAATGTTCAATTTTGTTAGTGCTTGTTTTATAAATTTGGAGGAGTGTAAAAGTACAGAGAATTTGCATGTTGCTGGTGCAAATGATAAAATATAATTAAACAAAAACATTATAATTAAAAATTTATACTATACAAATAAGATTCTACTAAATGGAAATAAGTAGCCTTGAATTTATATGGTAAGAAATTGTTTCCTTATTGTCAAGGATAGCATCTTTATGTAAATAAATCATTTTGGCTTAAAGCCCATTTTATCAAATAATAAAGCCACAGCAGATTTATTTTGGTAAATAACTGGGTTTTTTTCTCTGTCTCTTTATTTCAACTTTATGGTATCTTTACATTCAGGCAGGACCTTGGTTGCGGCAATGAATAGGTATACAGAAATTTAGGAAAAAATTGAGCTTTTTGGTAAATAATTTGGTTCTTCTATGGTTAAACGATAATTTTTTATTCTTAATAAGGCTTTTATCTTCAAGTCCATATTGTTTATTATATAATATTGTAGATCTATCTAGTTTTTAAACCACTCAAGTTATTCAATATTGTTATTGATTTTATGGTCCTTATATTTATAATTTCCCACCTCTTTTACCCAGTTATATTTGCTCACTCTTGTATCTTTCTGGTATTTTTCCTCCACAATGACATATATTTAGTCATTCTTCTTTTGAAAAGCTGTGAATGGTAAATATTCTCAGCTTTTCCCCCAAAATGTCTTTATTTAATTTTATGCTTATATCATAATATATAGTAAACTATAAAATTGTATGTTTGGGGACTATTTTTCCTTAGTACTTTTCATGTGTCTTTTTATTGTTTCCTGTTATTTATTATTGTCAAACTATTTCTTAAACTTTCTTTTCTATGAGGTCCTTTTTAAGATTTGTGTTTTACTGTGTTTTTCTTTTATTTTACTATATTTTTAGAAGTCTATGCTATTCCGCATGCAGCTCAATACACTTTTTAAATTAAGCAATATTGTTCTATAATTTGTAAAAGTTTCAGGCATTTGTAATAATTAGTCGTATCTGTGATTTCTCTGTGCTGATGGGTGTGTTTATGCTATCCAGCCTCTCCTGGAGAAGTAACATTTTCCCATTGCCAACTTTGTACAAAGTTTTCCATTTGAAAATCTGTCCTACATGGATGTTAAAATCTCCTTACATAGAGAACATAGAATTATTATCCTCATGTGTACTACGTACATCAGATTGATAGGTTCCTATACTGGTTTTAATTCTCTATTCATTTTAGAACATCTTCCTACCTCCCTCGTTCCTTTCCTTCCTTGCATCTTTCTTTTCTTTCTTTTTGATTTATAAATTACTGCATTTAAATTTTTTTTACATAATTTAACCTTATTTGAAAGTATGCTGAGTATCTGAATCAGTTTTTTATTTTGTGTTTTTATAAATATATATTATATTTATAATCTGGAAAGAAAAAGAAAAATAATCCCATATATTTCTAGGACTCTCATAACAAAAAGCTTATAATTAATATATTTTTTATTTCTTCTTAATTTAGACACTAAAAGAGAATAATGTGTTTTTTTCATTACAAAAATAAGTTTGCTAACCCTGCTGTTGGCTGGAAAATGTCTAAGTTACTACAGAGCGGCATAGACGAGGTAGTCTGACTCTGGGTGGGGCCTCAGCTGTCAAATCAAAGAAAGCTCCTCTTCTGTCACTCTGATGCAGACTGGATGCCCTTGGCTCACCCTTTAACAGTATGGTATTCTTTTGGATTTGCATTTAATCATTATAACTCAAGGAGGTGAAACTGAATCATGTAGTTAGAATAAAAGTATATCTGAAAGCTGTCAGTGCTCTGTGTATTCTTTGTTTGTAATAAACTATCTTTTCTTGACAAGGTTAGAGAAGGGAAACAGGTTGGGAAGACACAATTGAATTGATGTGTATAACATGGTGTGGGTGGAAGTCCTTGCTTCTGTAGAAAATCAGCAGATTTTTCCACAGTTTCTCTTTCCCCAGGACAGCTTCATAAAATATATTGATGTGGGGCACCTGCCTCACCTCAGCTGCTTTTATGCGGATTTAATGTCAAAAAGTTCAGGCTGCATCCCAGTTGCTTTCCTGTGGCATAAAGGATATGCTCTCTCCATGTTGCAGTTTTTCTGATCATATGATATAAATACACCCTTGTGTAAAGAAGCAATTTTCATTTGATGGTATCAAAGGGCTTTACAAATATCAGATCCTTTAAGAGCCAAGTGATCACAAAGAATGGGGAATTCTATGTCTGAGAATTTAGTGACAGCTATGAAATACTCAGAGAATCAGGGAAGAATTTCAATTCCTTAGACTGCCTGATTCTCTAACATGTAAAACAGAAATAATATGAGGGATAATCTTAGTGGCACAAAGATATATTTATTACTAACCTCAATTATGAGTAAACTGAGATAATGTGAGATGAAAGAGAAGTTGATAATCCAAAAAAAAATTTTTTTCCCCCAGGGACAGAGAGAGAGTCAGAGAGAGGGATAGACAGGAACGGAGAGAGGTGAGAAGCATCAATCATTAGTTTTTTGTTGCCGTCGCAACACCTTAGTTGTTCATTGATTGCTTTCTCACATGTGCCTTGACCACGGGCCTTCAGCAGACCGATCAACCCCTTGCTGGAGCCAGCGACCTTGGGTCCAAGCTGGCGAGCTTTTTGCACAAGCCAGATGGGCCCACGCTCAAGCTTACGAGCTCGGGGTCTCGAATCTGGGTCTTCCGCATCCCAGTCCGACACTCTATCCACTGCGCCACCTCCTGGTCAGGCTGATAATCCAAAATTTTATATAATTCTTTCATATTTATCATCTAACAATTTAAGAACATTGCTTAATATAAAGAAAAAATGAATATGTATGAATTCTACATTTAAAAAATTTACATGTCCATTTTAGGTCAAATAATGACATGTCTTCAGAAAAGAGATGTACAGAACACAAAGTGAAAATGGTTTGGAACTTTTGAGGGACTGAGGGTTAGAAGTCTCCTATTTTAAAGACATACTATAAGTTTATTTTCATAATAATCCTACAAGCTGATTTCATTATCCCTATTTTACAAAAAAGAAAGGAAGAAAAAAAAACTGAGGCTCAGAATGAGGTCAATGGCTGATATAAAACAAAACGTTGTCTTGAACAAAAGATTTTTTTATTTGCTTATTTGTTTGATTTCACTGGGATCACAACTGACTCTAGATAAAGGCTACTGGTCATTAAATAAAAGAGAGATATTTGACAAAAATAATGGAGTTTTTATCTAAATGGTATAAGGAAGCTATATCAAATATACTATTACAAATCTTTCAGGCTGGAAGTCTTACTAAACCCCTTATAAACTTGTGTGTGTGTGTGTGTGTGAGAGAGAGAGAGAGACAGACAGACAGACACAGGCAGAGAGTCAGAGAGAGGGACAGATAGGGAAAGATAGACAGGAACGAAGAGAGATGAGGGGCATCAATCATCAGTTTTTCGTTGCAACACCATAGTTGTTCATTGATTGCTTTCTCATATGTGCCTTGACTGAGGGGTTACAGGAGAGCAAGTGACCCCTTGCTCAAGCCAGTGACCTTGAACTTAAGCCAGCAACCTTTGGGCTTAAGCCAGCAACTATGAAGTCATGTCTATGATCCAAGACAGGGACCCCATGCTGAAGCTGGTAAGCCCATGCTCAAGCCAGCGACCTCAGGTTTCAAAACTGGGTCCTCTGCATCACAGTCTGACACTCTATCCACTGTGCCATCGCTTGGTCAGGCTAAACTTGGCACTATTGATTGATTTTTTTCTCATATATGCAATATTTATAATGGATTTAGGACTATGAGCCACTTTAATAGCACAAAATTATTATAAAGCTGTGCACAGTAATAAGAATTTTAATTTTAATAAAGATAAAACTTCTAGAAAATATTAGTCTAGTCCTTGAGGGTGATGAATTAAACCAATGGTAAAAAAGTTGACTTTCAGTAATGAAGAAGCATGTTGCATCCTTCTTGGTAATAGTCTTTCTGAATATATCTGCTTTTTTCTTATCTCCTAAATTAATCCTATTTATTTGTTCACGTAAGCTTTAATATCTATACACTATAAAGTAATAATAGCTTGTAGCCTTTAACTCACCTAAAAGTCCCTAAATCATATCAATGTTTTGCACTGCTAGTAGAGAAGTCATGTTTTCTCATTTCTTCTGCCCTGTTTCAATCGTAATCAATTACTTGAACACTTAAAAGCAAGTTGTCATCTCTGTGTTTTGCTGCTCCCTGTACCTGGCTCTCCTTCCTTCCTCTCTCTCTGTTTCCTTATACCATTCTCACTTCAGACTTCAGTTCGGGCATCATCTCTCCTCAGTAAACTTTTCCTGATGATCTAGTCTCACCACGCCCCTCCACACATGATCTGGGTTATATGTCTTCATTGTGTTTCTATGAATTGCTACACACAAATCCCAACACACAGACCTGGTAAAAACATAGATAGTATAACTACACTGGATCAATTGTTAGTTGCTTGCCCTTGGGTAAGTCATTTAAGTTTTCTGAACCTCATTTTATCTACATGATTAGAATGCTATTTTATACAGATTAGGTGCAAAGATGAACAATACTGTGAAAAACAGAGTCAGCATTTGTGTTAGATACCATTTCTTTGGCCTCCTAGGCCCATTCTTGGCCTTCTCTACCCTGTTCTGGGCTCCAGGAGGCTGACTAATGAGAACCTCATTAATGGGCCCATGCTCTTTGGCTTGAGCTTGGCTTCATCCACAGAAGCAGAGACAGAAAGATCAAGAGACCAGAAGGACAATGAAGTCAGGGTCAGGATATTTCGTCCGCAAAACCTCTTTGCTGGTTAGCCAGAGGTTGACTGCATCCTTCTACAGGGATTCACTTCCTGCCAGCTGGCCCTGTCAATACAGTGACCTCTGTGTTCTAGTAATTCTTTCTTACCCTTGCCCTTTATGCCTAGGAAACTACATTATCCCTTGTTCATTTTCTTTAACCCTGCTCCCAGAATTGTAAATAGTTCCTTTATGAAACCAACCCTCAAACAGTCAGCTTGAGTGTGTCAGCTGCTTCCTGCCAAGGCCCTGGCCGATACCACATTCAGTGTTATTAACAATATGCATTTGACAAACTGTCCTGTAATTGTCTCTTGATTTCTTTAAATCCATTGCCAGACTGTGAACTACTTCAGAGCAGGGACCACAGCTCATTTGTCACTGTTATTCTCTGTTGTCACATACATTGCTTGGCAAAATAAAAACATTCAATAAATGTTAGTTGATTGATGAAACAAAAAAAAGGAAGAAATATATATTATTCTGACTCATTAAAGGTAAGCACTGCCCTTTATTTCTGAGTATAGAAATTCACACTAAAACAGCTGTGAGTACATAAAACAAAGTTTATTGTTGTATTATTTTTTATTAATATTTGTATTATTTTCTATTTGAACAACTGCAAACCTACTTTGACCCCACTCTGTATAAATAAATGTTTGCTGTAGTGAATGTATTTTTCTAGAAGTAAGAGTATAAAGATGATTAAAAGGAATGTTTCAGGGCAAATTAATCTTGGGAACAGTCAACAGGCTATCTAGTTAAGTGCTATATACAATTAGCTTAAAAGGATAGGCTGGACTGGCTGAACTCTAGATAGGGCACAAAAATTAGAATTAGGTAAAAATGTTTACAAGTCCATACTTAGTTCAGTAATCTATGTAACTATATACTTGGAGAAAAGGGAATTGAGAAAAAGCATTGTATAGATTGTTCAGGCAAACCTGTTTTCAATCATTGTATTGTACGGAACATTCTTCTGGTACACCCATTTGAAAAGATAGCACTTGAAGCATAACCACAAGGTTAATTTTTTTCTCTTTATCATAATGATATTTGAATTATGTTAAGTTAGTGGCAGTGTGAATAATATTAGGACTTACACTCCTTATTCTATTTATCACAGGGGTCACTGGGTACCCGAGAACAGCAGCTACTCAGAAAAAGACAATTGGTTTCAAATGGCCAATCAGAAACTGTAGATTGTGATAGGAGCCCAGATTTGGAATGAAATAGTTTAAACTTTAAGAGACAAGGAGATTGAGTTCGCGAATGTATGTTGTTGTCTAAATCTATGAAAAAGTGGTATTATTTTAGCAACCTTTGGAAGTAGACCCGGCAGGCATTATCACTTCCATTTCATGACTGTGGGTAGTTAAAATCAGAGAAGTTAGGTGCTATACACAAAGTCACACAAAACATGGCAGTACCAGAACTAATCTGAATTAATGTGTGACCCAACGTTTTCCACCTTCACAGGATGCCACTTTTAATCCAGTGCTGACCAGTTATTTACCCTTTTCCAGACCTTTCTTCTTTCCAAGAGTTTTATGTGTGTATTTTCCATTATAATAATATATTTATGTGGTTTTTGACACTTTTATGAATGCTTTATAATAATAAGAGATTATTTATATTGATGAAACACTTGGGGATTACTCCTGTGAATCCTCATTTTGGTTTAAATTTCAGTGTTCTCCTAGAACCACTTCTGGTCTTAAAAGCACACCCAAACTGTTGGATAGCATTGCCTACATCAGTGATTTCCAACCAGTATCTGCAGAGACCTTAAAGAAACTGGTTAATGGATGGGGATCTCGAATGTTCAAAAATAACCTGCGGTTATGCACAGACTGAGTAATTTCTCTGACTTGACAATCTATTCTGTTTTTTATTCTTCTTTTCCAAGTAAGAGGAGGGGAGACAGAGAGACAGACTCCTGCATGTGCCCCGACCTGGGATCCACCTGGCAACCCCTGTCTGGGTCTGATGTTCTGCCCATCTGAAGCCATGCTCTCAACCGAACTATTTTTAGCACCTCAGATAAAGTTCTACAGGACCATCCTTAGCTCCCAGGGCTGATGTGCTCAAGCCAATTGAGCCATGGCTGCAGGATGGAAAGAGAGAGAGAAAAGGTGAGGGGGAGGGATAGCGAAGCAGATGGTGGCTTCTCTTGTGTGCCCTGACTAAGAATTGACCTGGGATATACACACATCAGGCTGATACTCTACCCCTGGGCCAACTGGCCAGAGGCAAAGATCTAGTCTTAATATTTTACAAATGCATATATACACTATGAAAAAGAAAATATAAATTTTAATATATAAAAAGGAAAAATAAATAATATTTATATATAGTAAATAAATACTGAAATACATATACTTTCCCTTGGAGGACTTGCACAATTTACTGATATTAAAAGAAGTAGGTTTTGTTGTGATTATCACTGTTATTTTGCTTTGGCTTTTTTTGCAAAAGCTGTGCATATCAGTTCCACATTTGGCTGCATTAGCTATGTTTGTTTTAATGCCATAAAAGGCTGTGTTCTCTCTCAGCCAGCCCCTACCGTTGTGTCTCTCTACTAATTCATATTCTTTATAATGTGTCTTAAATTATACCCACTGTTCTTGTAATGCTGATTTTTCTCTTTGTTAATGCTATTTAGATAATTTCTAATAAAGATTTAATTACAAGTAGGGCATGGATTGAGGGATAGCAGAACTAGCTCTGCATGTAGTAAATAGTGCACAACCAAGAATTGGACAATTGAAGATTAATACCCTGAGTCTTCAGGGTAATTTATAGACAGTTCAACTGAAGCAAAAAAAAATACAAGTCATTCAGCATTGTGGTAAGCGCAATTTGCTTAACAACCAACAGTCTATGAGAACCAATATTAAAGGAAAATATAGTGTATGATTGAGGTAATCTATTGCAAAAGACCACATTCAAACTGGAACAGGGGATGGCTAAGACTCATCTATACATCTAGAACCTCATCAAAGATATGGCCAAGTAACAAAAGCTGACCTTCACAATAGTTGTGAGCTTAACCCTGGACAGATAGCTTGGTTGGTTAGATCATCAACCTGAAGTGCAGAGGTTGCCAGTTCAATCCCCAGTCGGGGCACACATAGGAACAAATTGCTCTTCCACTCTCTCTCTCTCTCTATATATATATCTCCCTTTCTCTCTCTCTAAAATAAAAAAAAAAATAGTTATGAGGTTAATATTAGATAGAAGCACAATCAGTACAATAAAGTGCAATCAGCAAATAAAATTGCATTAACATAGAGAATAACAGTAAAATAGAGTACTTGTGAGATTTGGAATTATACAGACAGATCTGACCTCTGCTATTTAATGATAGTTTGATCTTACTCATTAACATCAGTTTTCAGGGGTTATAATATGTGCCATGCAGGCTTGTTTGAAGAATTAAACTTTTAAAAATTATTTGAATAATGCCTAGCCCAAAGTAGACAACTGATAAATAATATTGTATGACATGATTGTTGAATAAATTCTAAGTAAATAATAGTGCCCTCCCTTTGCCTAGCTAAACATCTGTCATAATACTGGTATAATATGCCCCTTTCTTTCATCAGTCTCCTTTCACAGCAGCCTTCTCACTTTTGCCAGTGTATGCTGAGTTTATTGCTGGGTTTTTATCTCCTGTGTTAGTATCAGAACACTATGTTAAAAATGAGGGCTAGTTTAATTCATAATTTTTCCTGTCCTCCAAATTTGCCTCTCCTGTCACCAAATAGTACTGTCTAATCTTAAAAATAAATCACCTGGCCTTAACTGGTGGCACAGTGGATAGAGCATTGGCCCAGCATATCAGTATATGGACACCCTACGTTTGACTCCCGATCAGGGCACACAGGAGAAGTGACCATCTGCTTCTCTCCCTTTTTATCTACTCCTTCTCTCACTCTTCCTCTCCCATATCCAGTAACTCAGTTGGTTTGATCATGGCCCCAGGCACTGAGGATAGCTTGGTTGGTCCAACCATGTCAGCCTCAGGTGCTAAATAGAGCTCGGTACTCAAGCATAGGCCCAAGATGGGGTCTCCAGGTAGATCCCGGTTGGGGTGTATGCAGGACTTTGTCTCACTATCTCCCCTTCTTCACCTAACAAACAAACAAACACCTACAAAAAAAGAAAAACAAATCATCTTTTTTCCAAAACGTTATAATTTATTAAACCAGTATTGTGGATTTATGAGTACTTGTTTTATTATTTATCTTTTTCTATATATTTAAAATTTTAGAACTTTAAAATACATTATACAAAATAAGAAAAATAAAAAACTATCCACTAATAAATCCATTCATTTTTCATCTAATAAAGACATATTTATAGTACCAAGCACTATACCAGGTACTTGAACTTAAATCATGTTTTTGCCCTCAAAGGATTGGTCTGAAGGAAGGAAACATCTGACAAATTAATAGATTATTACAATATGTTGTGATAACTGCAATGACAAATGTGAACTCAGGTTAAAATGAGAGAATAAAAAAAGTCCCCACCCTTCCTTGGAGGAGTCTATAGAAAGAAAGACATTCTTGAGGCTATGACACCTGAGCTGAGTCTCTACAGTGTGACTAGATTATGCAAGTGAATAAAAGAGGAGGCATTTTTGTTAGAGAAAAGAAAATGTGCTAAGTTTAGAATCCTAAGGAAGCCTGACATCTTGGTATAAAGGTAGAAGTTCAGTATCTTAGAGAATAAGGTTTTAATTTGAAGAAAAGGAAAAGTATGAATGCCAGGTAGAGAAGAAGGGGTCAATTTATAACAATTATATCTAGTTATATCTAACAAAATAGTAATTTCCTAGCTCTTAATAATGAAAAGGCCTAAAAGTAATGAGAACCTAGCAGCGATGAACAGCACAGGCACCCAGTATGTGGTTTTAAATAATAAGTTAACATTTATTGAGTACTTAATACATGTCAAAACTCATATGGAGTGTTTAACATGTATTATAACATTTAAATCTCCAAAGAGCCCAACATGGTAAGGCTGAGAATACTCAGGCATTAATAGGTTAAATTATGGGGGGAGGGTCTTAAATATATGTTAAAAATGAAATTATTAAACAAATCATAAATACCTGTTTATTCTCTTCCCCCCTTTTTATTCCCCTGGGGACTGAGAACAAATAACCGGCAGACTTGGGATAGAAATTCAGGATCTGACGTCAGAGCATCAAATCCAGAGGCAGCTGAGGCCGGCGACTTATACAATTTTGCACACCCTCGGTATCTAGTATAGGCATAGTAGATGCTCAATATTTATTGAATCAAAAAATGAGTCTAAACTTAAACTGTAGAGAGTTGATACCTACATATTTTCTGTTCACCTCTACACATGTACACACACAAACTCAAACATAATAATCATTATCCAACATACTAATTAGTTGAATATTGGGCAAAGATGTATCAGTTTTTACTTTCAAAGGGAATACACCAAATAAATAAAAATCTAGAGGTCATCATGATAGTTAAAACAAATATATTGGTTATGTTTAGAAGTTATTAGGCCACCAAATCATTATTCTGAGAATTGTGAAGGACAAGAATAAAAATTTACTTTTCCTTTTTTATAAAGAATGTATGTCAGAAGAACCAAATAGTTGATGAGGAAAACTTATTCTTTACAAAAGAATTATGATAAATAAATGCACATAAGATTAAAAAGTTTATTATTCATGTATTTTTAATTAAACAATTGATGTAGGAAACAATTATCAGTGAATAATAAAACCATGAGGTAAAATTTTTTCATAGAACTATATAATAGAGAAGATAGTTTGACATCACCTCATACCACTGATCAATTTAAAATACTATTACTAGTGTTATAAACTATACAATATTTTATTCTGCTGCCTTTGGGTAAGTAGTACACAGAAAGACCAGTGAAGTAATTCTTAACAAAAGTAGCAAAATGGACCCTGAATCTAATAAATTCTCTAGATCTAATTCCCTAATTATAGAAAATGCAAAAGATTGTTATTGAAAAATCCATGAGATTATAAAAAATACAGAATAAAGAAACATGCTAAGTTATACCACAATGATAAAATTAAGCAACCCTGAAAAGTGAAGAAATTGTACAGACAAAATCCACTTTCTTCTGTAAATAAGTTGCATTAAAAAAAAGAAGAAGAAAAGAAACAGATATTTAAAAACTTAAATATACTAACCAAAAGCAATGTATAAACCTTCTTTGGAGTTTGAAATAAAAAGTAGTTTTTAAGAAAGTAAATTAAGCAGAAACTTAAAAGTAGATGGTTTTAAGGAATTATTGTTTTCTCTTTTTGACTGAGATATTGCGCTGGTATTGTGGTTATATTTTTAAGTTTATAATTGTTAACTATGTGTACCAAGATATTACAGAAAAAAATATAAGGATTGTTTTAAAATACTAAAGAATTTGTTTTTGTTTTGTTTTTTTCATTTTGGTGAAACAAAAGAAAACAATGCCTACAGAAAGACAATAGTTATTGAATCTTGATGCTGGGTACATGCTGATTCATTAAATTATTTTTTCTAGTTTGAGTGTATTTAACTATTTCATAGTAAGATTTATTTTTAAATGGTATTCAAATTGAGTTGATAATGTTACTTACACTCAGTAAATTGTAGCTATACTATTAACATTGAAAGAAGAACTAAAAAACAAAGATGGAGAAGAATGTTTAAACTATCATCAAATAAATGAGCAAATACAAATGGTCAGAGTGAGGGGAACAGGGAGGTTGACTAGGTCAAAACCATTCAGTGTGTGAATGAGCAATACAAATATCAGAAAATATAGAATAATTTGTTTGTGGTAGACTAGAGCTTAAACTCTCCAGTTCAACATGTCTAAAATAAACCCATATTCAACTTCCACAAATATTTTACCCTGATTGTACCTTATTTTAGTTAATGGCACAAGCCAGCTGCCTACATGTCAACCCCAAATCTCTTTCCCCTTCACCTCTCAGTCCTTTTTAATTCATCACCTATATGTCTCTCAAGTCCATTCACTTCTATTTCAGGGATCATCACCCTGGTTCAAGCCACCCAATCTCTTGCCTGGATTATTCCAATAATCTCCAACAATTATTTCTACACTTACTCTTGCTCCCATCCCCACATCTGTTGTCATCTCAGCAGCTTGAATGAAATATTTTAACTCATACGTAATTTCAAAACTTTGTTTTAACCTCTTCAAGGACTGTGACTCCATCCACATATATAACTCCATATTTATATCATAGCTTTCTGAGTTATGGCCACTTATATGTCATTAGGTTCCTGGAACATGCCATGCTTCTTCCACTTTGGAGCCTTTGCTTATGGTTCCCCTTTTGTCTAGAATGCTCTCGGACCCACTGTCCTCCTCACTAAACAGACTTTTACTAATCTTTTAGAGGTCACTTAAAATGTAACTAATCCCCAAAATACCTTCCTTGACTATATCTCATGAAACTAGATAGATCCTTCTGCTATCTTCCCAAATATCTCTGTCTTTTATAGAAACTTAAAAAGTCATTTAACCAGGAATAAAACTATTTAAAACATATGTACATAGTTATAAGTATTACTCAAAATTAATACACTTAAAGTATTATTGTAATAGACATTAATGTGATTCATTAGGGTAGCAACCTCTCTGTTATGCTTCCCATGTCATTCCCACCTCTCAGCACATGCTGGATAACTGATGTTCAATACCCATTGCAGAGTGTCTACTAAGTCCCTAATTCTGATCAATAGAATATTTCCATTAGTTGCTATATTGACTCATACAATAATCTCCCAGGAAAGAATAGGACACTCAAATTCTATAAACTAGAGGCGCCTAGAGAATACACATCTGGAGTTCAGAGAAGAGCCAGTCTAAATGCGGTTTGATGCTTAGAAGTTTGTATTGACAATCATACTGATGTACATATGGGTCAAAGGAGTTAGTGTCCTATATTTAAGAGTAATATAAGATCTGTTCATTTAAAAAAATCAACCTTGTGAAAGAAATTAAGAGAAAAAAACTACATTTTAGCCATTCATCTGAGCACATCCTGAAGATTAAGAAAACAGATTTGGGAAAACAGACACAGAAACCCAGTGACATAATGTAGGCTTTCTAAGTAAGCTTGATAAGGGGGCAAGTGGAAAGAAAAATTCTTAATTAAATTGAACATGAGAAGTTGAATTCTGTCTGCAAGTAGATGGAACACAATTACAAAAGGCCCCATGTGGTTAAAACTAATACAGAATCAAGACTTCCCAGGGACAAGAAGCCCTGTTTTAATCTTTTGTGGCTCTGAAAGGAGGAAGAAAAAAGATTAAACTCTCCTTGTGAAGATCATGTGATGATTTCCTGAACCCAGCCAGAGGCAGCATTTCCATGGAAACTTCTCTTCCTCATCACCCACACACTGCTCTTTCCCCCTAGAAAGGCTGCTTTGAGTCTCAAGAGAGTTGTACGAAAGAGCCTTGACATTTTTTTTTTCATGAGATAAACTCCAAAAGAAAGAGAAGAGAGAAGACAGGGCTGACATTCCAACGTCACCAGGACAGTGGTGACCTTCCCTAGAACCTGCAGCCCAGAGCCAAAACACCCCTGCTTTCCTCTGAGCTTCTCTTTCTCACTTGTTCTTGATGTTCCCAGGAACTCCCAGCTTCCATAAGAAAGGAAGTGTCAGAGAGGCAACTTTGATTTGACTACTCTCATGTTCTAGTTCTTCAACTCGCTTTAGTTCAAACTATTTAGTTTTTAAGCCCCTCCATGGGTAAGTCCCAGGTTTAATTTTTGATAGTGTGGGGAGCCTACCTGAATCCAATGCTCTGCCTCAGCCAATGAAACACAGCTACCCCCTGTACAGTTTCTGCTGCCTGAAGTAGTGTCTCCATTCCCATTTATCTTTTAAACTTATTCCCACCACTTAAGATTTTATTCAATAAAATTTGAGTAACATTATAAGAAAAGCTATGCAATCTTTTTAAGGATCCTCAATTCACAAGATGCCCCTCCATTAAAAGTCTCATGTATTGTATTTATTATTTATCCTACTTATTTGAAAACTAGTGTAGGTGGTAAAATTATGTTTCTATTCATGTACTGAAATTTATCTATCTCACTGTACACATAGAGAAAGAATTCTAAAAGAATTTATATGATCAATAAGTATTTAAGTAAGGATAATATTCCTTATTCATTCATTCACTAAATTAAAATTTTTGCAATGGTTACTCCATTAAAAACAAAAAAGAGTTTCCATTGGAATATTAACTAGTAAAAGCCCCCAAATTAAGGCAGATCATCTACCTATGAAAGTGAACTCTCCCTAGGAAATCATTAGAAAATGAGTGCTTAGAGAGTTAACAAGCAGCCATATGTATCCAGATAATGAGGAAGGAGTAGCAGAAAGATGATTTCTTTCCTCTGATAGAAAATAAATTATAATTTCATTAAATATAAGAAATAATTTCTAGCCTCTGAAAAAAGTTATTTTGTTGCAAAGCTTACTTCGGCAAATGCTGTACGCTATTTATGGTCTCTGAGAAACATCTACCTTACACCCATAATGTCTAGCACTTCCTGAGCTTTCTTAATAAGAAAAGCTCTGAAACTGGTACAACTTCTTATTTTCAAATTCAAATCAAAATTAATTTCATAGCTAGTTAACTGGGTTTACATAGATCAGGCATTATTAATATTAATGATATTATTTATTATTATTTTAACCATAGGAAACTATTAATGGTGAATAGTGTTTCTTACTTTAACATAGGCCTATCCCACTTGCAGGATGCGTGCCAACTCCAAAGAAAAGTTAGTCATGTGGTTCTCAGAAGATGAAAGCTTAAGATAAAGATTGAGAGTGTTTGATGCTGGAGGTGGGAGTGGTCTTATATAGAACTTAGCCAAAACATGTGACAGTCACTGTAGGGGTAGCTGGAAGAGAAGTGTGGGGCTCAATTACCCAGTTCACACAGACCTCATGAGGACTCGGGGAAGAATGCTACTGGCTGTGTGGTACTGCCTGCTGGGGAGTTTTCAGGCTTCCGAGGGTCAGTTCCCTCGAGCCTGTGTGTCCTCCAAGAACCTGATGGAGAAGGAATGCTGCCCACCATGGAAGGGTGATGGGAGTCCCTGTGGCCAGCTTTCCGGCAGGGGCTCCTGTCAGGACATTGTTCTGTCCGATGCACCAGTTGGGCCTCAGTTCCCCTTTACAGGGGTGGATGACCGGGAGTCTTGGCCCTCTATCTTTTATAACAGGACCTGCCAGTGTTCTGGCAACTTCATGGGATTCAACTGCGGAAATTGTAAGTTTGGCTTTCGGGGACCAAAGTGCACAGAGACGCACTTTTTGGTGAGAAGAAGTATCTTTGATTTGAGTGTTCCAGAGAAGGACAAATTTCTTGCCTACCTCTCTTTATCAAAGCATACTATCAGCCCACACTATGTCATCCCCACAGGCACCTACGGCCAAATGAATAATGGGTCAACACCCATGTTTAATGACATCAGCATTTATGACCTCTTTGTCTGGATTCACTACTATGTGTCAATGGACACATTTCTTGGTGGGACTGAAATCTGGAGAGACATTGATTTTGCTCACGAAGCACCGGGTTTCCTGCCTTGGCACAGACTTTTCTTGTTGCTGTGGGAAAAAGAAATCCAAGAGCTGACAGGGGATGAGAACTTCACCATTCCATACTGGGATTGGAGAGATGCTAAAAGCTGTGACGTTTGCATAGATGAGTACATGGGAGGGCGCAATTCAGCAAACCCTAACCTACTCAGCCCTGCATCCTTCTTCTCCTCTTGGCAGGTAAGGTATGTTAGACATCCAGTATCAGAGCATAAAGGAAACTTAGTAATCATTTATTCACAGGTCTGTGCAAACCACCCTCCCTGTCTCTCCTGCCCAGGGTAGAAAATGTCCCTTATTAAGAACTTTCAACACACCTTGTATTTTTTCTGGAGAGCACACTTCACAATTGTAGTTACATAGATATTTATGTGCTTATTTATCTGAGATCTTCTATTAGGTTCCTAAGCTTCGGTAAACAGAGCACTTGGTTAAGCACTGTATCCCTCATCACCTAGGGTGGTGACTGGCAAATGGGAAGGGCTTATTAATCATTTGTTGAAAGAATGGATGAATGAATATTTAGATAATTAAATAAGTAAATGACCTACATCAGTGGGAAATTGTCTTCACAATGAAATTCATACAAAGCACATATTTAAAATACAAATCCCTAGCCTTATCCCAGACCCACTGATGAGAATCTTCCATAGAGTTTTAGTGCAGTGTCTTGAGGAAGCTTATTAACTACTGTCTCTGGTGATTACTATTATCAGGAAAATTTAGGGAATATTCCTTTGATTAAATCTTCTTTTTAAAAAATATATGAGAACCCTGAGGCCCAAATATGTAAATAAGGAAAATAGCTAATATTTTAAAGCATTTAAAATGTGTAAAACCTTGTTGCAAGTGTTTTTGTGCATTAACTAATTTAATAATTCTACTAACTTTCTCCCTTCTTAAAGATTAAAATTCTCAGGTATGAAAATAATAGGTAACTTGTATAAAATGACAGAGCTAGTTAGTAGCAGAGTCATGAATTATTTTTGGATGACTTGGTTTCATGACCAAGGTATACTATTTTCAAGGACATGACTACTATGATGTCTTTAGCTGTGTGGTGTGGCCCATTCTGTCTCACTTTTTGTCATTAGACAGCAGAAGTTAGCTTCTTTTACCCCTCCTCCCCCAAAATATGCATACTTTAGAGTTGCAAGATAAGGGATTGCTATTTTAAAATTTAATTTCTATCTCTCCTATTTTGAATTTTTCACTCTGGATTAGGGGCAAAAGTTAACCAAAGAAATATGGCTTTAATTATTTATCATTTTAAACCATAATATAGAAGAAATACTTTTCTGCTTATATTCCAAACACTTCCATTGTAGTTTTGACTAGCAGTGCTTTATGGAACTGAGCCCACTATTTAAAGAAGATGGGAGGAATCTATATTTACACTCTGCACTCTGCAGTGCTGAAATGTGTGGGTTTTCCCTCTGTGCCCTCCACCCTAAAACACCATACACTAAGTTCACATACTTTTCAAATGGAGTCTATTGAAGATCTTTGAAAAATGGTCACTGTATAATATCTGATGTCACTAATATCAGCTATTTACAAAGATTGATGAGTGTATTTGCACAGGAAAGGCTGGGCAAAAGGTTCTTGGGGGAATAATCTATTTCAATAAGACTTCGGACCTCCTGCCTTAATCTATAAAGTGCAAAACTCTCATTTGCTTTCACAACCTCTGTTACTGCTTAAAATATTGTTAAGCTTCACTTGACCCAGCAAATCTGAAGGATTACCTAAATTAACCAAAAAGTTATAATATCTACATTGAAGCTTAAAAGATAGGTACTAATTGATATTTAATTATATAAGATGTAAATATAATTTACTTTCTTTTTCTTTCCTTTATGATTGTGGCCAATTTTATTTCTATATAAAAATTATTGGGTCTAAGACATAAGTCCAGGACTAAATTGTCATAACATTGGGCTCCATATAGTTCTGTATTTAAACTGCTGTGTGATAACTAGTGTTAAAAATGAAATTAGGAAGAGAGGAGACAAAATCCAT
Source organism: Rhynchonycteris naso (assembly GCA_037038555.1). NCBI lineage: Eukaryota > Metazoa > Chordata > Mammalia > Chiroptera > Emballonuridae > Rhynchonycteris > Rhynchonycteris naso. The sequence goes on along the minus strand of CM072995.1, from coordinate 303,420,472 downwards.
TGAAGAAAGCCAAGCAAACAATAGTTTAAATATGGAAGGTGAAATGAATAAGCATTGGTATTCTACTGTGAGCGTTGTCACTGTTTGTAGTGACAGCAAAAAACAGTTCTAGTTGCCTGTTTCCAGATCTTCAAATAACCTCTCTGGTTACAGTCCTTTAAAAATTAAGTCAACTTGTTTATGTTGATTTTTTGAATGTTTATTTTCTTAATTTTGCAGTGAGAAAGAGAGAGAGCAGGAGAGAGACAGGAACATCTGTTCCTATATATGCCCTGACCGGAGATCAAACTGACAACCTCTGCGCTTTGGGACAAAGTTCTAACGAATCAAGCTATCTGGCCAGGGCTATTTGTATTGATTTAATTTAGCAGTTCTTGGCATTGAAATGGTTTAAGGGGTTTTAAAAATAACAAAGCAAAAAGCAAACCAAAACAAACCATCTAACTTCTACTAGAAAATTATATTCAGTCATACCACTGTGAAATCTAGGTATTTGCCTTTTAAAACCTTCTTATGTGATTGTGATGTGCAGCCAGCACTGAGCTTCACTGATATAATTAATAAATTATTTTGATCTCTTTCTCTTTACAAACTGAGGTTCTGCAATAAACACACCCATGCTTTTGCCCAAATTGAACACTCAAATCAAGAACTAGACTATTTGTGTGAGATAAACTCACAAAGCTTTCATTCTCATCAGCTTCCAAATCAGCTAGATTAATAGCTCCTTTGTTACAAAGCTTCCATTTCTTCCCTTGATTTCAGTTATTTTTTTACTTGACACAAAAATAGAGAGTTTAGAGGTTCATAGCATTTAAGAAATCTGAGACTAAGAGGTCCTTCAACACTATCTAGTAAAGTGCCCACATTTTAAAAAGGAAGATATCCCCAGAAGGTAGGATGATTTGTCCAAGGTCACACAGTTAAGAACTGAAATCCACTGACTGTCTCCAATACTATTTCAAGTCAACTATGTTGTTCCCTATTTATAAGGAGCCAGTTAGACTCAGAAGAAATCAAATAAGGAATCAAATAATTTATAGATGTAAAATTTGACTTGGAGTCACTTTGACTCCCTTAAAATTCAATTGTACAGACAACTAGGGAAGATATACTGATACAGTCCTTTCCATTCTTATGATAATAAAAATATTTCCTATCTGTTACTCAGGTAGAATTAACTTTAAATCCTTTGCTATGTCATTATTACACTTTGTACAGATCTACATCTTAGCACTTATAACTCTTCAGTGCATGTAATTGTTTTTAATCTATCTTTGTCCACCGGATTGTCAGCTTCTCCAAGGTAGAGATTATTTCCCATTTATTTTTATATCCACAGAGCCCAGGATCATCCTGTATACATAGAATGGGCTTTACAAATGTATGTTGAATGAAACAAAATTAAAACTCATAGACATGTTAACTCCAATGCTAACAAACATTAAAAGTGACATTCTATGTGGCTGGATTTCTAGAAACTTATACTGTACTTCTTTATAGCATTAGATACACCCAAGGCTAAGGATACAACAATGCCATTATAAACAGCAACTTATACAGAATCTGGAAGAAGTCATTTTGTATTGCTCTCTCTGGACTTCGATATATATGTGTATGTGTGTGTGTATGTGTATGTGTATGTGTATGTGTGTGTTTGTGTGTGTATGTGTATGTGTGTATGTGTTTGTGTATGTGTGTATGTGTGTGTATGTGTGTATGTGTATGTGTGTGTGTCCATGAAAAAACAAAAAATGGAGAAACCATATTATAAAGAAGATCAAGCTAATTATAACATATCTGAGTGTTATTTACAGTGATTAATACTACTTGCTGATAGGGTTTTCTATTAAATAAAACAATATGTTAAAAATAGTTTTCTTAGAAAGCTTATATTTGGAATTCACATCATCTTTGTACATTTGTTCATTTGTTTGTTTAGTGTCAAAAATCTTTCAAGTAGAAGCATGTTTGTTGTCAGTTAAAACAGTTTATTATTTTTGGAGATGGCTGGGGATTCTTAAACATATTAAACTACAAATATCTATTCTCAACACAATTAGATGCAATGCTATGCAATCAGCAGAAAAGCTAGCCATAAAAAGAAAAGGTAGATCAGGAGTAGCCGTCATGATGGATTAAAATAAAGGAAAAAAGAAAAGCGTTTTCTAGATGATAGATATGAGAGAAATGTGGCCAGGGAATTCACTCATCAGGTGAAAAGCACATTACATGGAAGCAAACAGTGGGAGGAAAGAAAAGTCACATTTCAGCAGAGAGTCATGGGTTTTAGGTAACCATGGCAACAGCTCAATGAAATAACAGCTTCTCTTTTTTCTACATAAAAAAGATTCTGTGGAATGTCATACATTTTACTTTTTTTTTCAGATAAAACCTCTAATGCCATAATAATCTTTGCTCCTGAAAGCTTTTAATAACTGGTAGTTTATTGCTATTTATTTAAATTTAAGAGAGCACTGTCTAGGTTGACCTTCTCCATTAATGTATACTTTCTTTTATCGCCCTTTTTTTATTTGACTTGGGCCACTTGATCTTCCTCCCATAATACATTATATTCAGCTATGTTGAACTAGAAAAAGAAAAAATCTTTGACCAAAGACTGCTGCCACTTACCAGATAATATTGGACAAGGTATTTAGAATCTTTAACCTTTGGTTTTACTAACAACAAAGAAACTTGGATACAATTATCATCTACGCTTGTTTTCTATGGCAATGGAAATACTGAATGGAACAGAAAACAGAATAATATAGTGGAAAGGGTATAAAACAGGGGTCCCCAAACTTTTTACACAGGCGGCCAGTTCACTGTCCCTCAGACCATTGGAGGGCCGGACTATAAAAAAACTATGAACAAATCCCTATGCACACTGCATATATCTTATTTTAAAGTAAAAAAACAAAACGGGAACAAATACAATATTTAAAATAAAGAACCAGTAAATTTAAATCAACAAACTGACCAGTATTTCAATGGGAACCTATGAGTGCGGATGCATCCTGTGCTCCTCTCACTGACCACCAATGAAAGAGGTGCCCCTTCCGGAAGTGCGGCGGGGTCGGATAAATGGCCTCAGGGGGCTGCATGCGGCCTGTGGGCTGGAGTTTGGGGAACCCTGGTATAAAATCTTTTGGTTCACATAAACATGAGTTTTGGTAGACTATTGTAAATTATTTAGCTACATGATTCTGGACAAGTTATTGATTCTGAGACCTTTTTCTCTAAAATTAAAATAATATATCATAAAGCATAATTGTGAAAAAAATTGATTAAATATGTTAATGTAAAATGACTAGCTTAGTGTCTGACATAGTCTTTGAGTTCCATGTGTGGAAATTACTATTACAATATATCTTTATATGATATAGCAATGTTAGTTATTATAATAATGAATATTCAACCACTATTATAGAGCCAGATTAAAAACAATTTGGTGGCCTGCCCAATGGTCTTGTATTCAATAATAATTATAAAAGTTGTTATTATTAAACCCTCTATACCTGGCACTATATACTAAGTGCTTTATACATGTTAGAATATTTAATACTTAATAAAAAATTGGTATAATCTCCTTTTATAAATTAAAAACCATGATACTCAGAGAGCTTAAGTATTTTGCCCAAGGTCATGTAGCTAATTAAGAGTCAATATTGGAAACCATGTCTTTCTGACTTGATCTATGTGATTATAATATTAATGCTAACAGTTTCTCCTACCCTATCTCTCCTCTCTATCAAATATAAAGACAATGATTTGGGATTTTTTCAAGTTATTTCTTGAACCAAGGTAGATTTCCTCCTTGTTAATAATATATTCAGTCATCTTAATACTTAGTCACTTGACAGTTGGTATTTCAGCAAAAATAGTTCCATTCAAACCTCCCTAATTTAACCAAGTCTGCTGTAGAAGTTTGTAAGGCAGTATAATCTTTTGAAAATATCCTGAGATGTTTCATTATTCAAACAGAAATGAAAATGATCTCTATGTACCTGCCAGGATGTCTAGTTAATCATAACTAAAAAGAAATCCGATACATTACATTCAATACAAGTTACATCAGCTTTATTCAGACATTCCTAAGTCATTTACAAGCAGTAATAAATATAATGAATATAGCTTTGGAATTAGAAGAATGTATATCAAATTTCTAGCTCTGGCTCTAAATATCCTATGATCTTAGAAAAGTTACCTAACTGTTCTCTTAATTATGAATGAATAAAAGAATTAAGGAATGTATTGAAGTATGAAGAAAACTAGAAACTGAAATTTGTTGAGCCAGAATTTTGTTATTTCATACTATCAATATATTACATTAATCACATATTTATACATTATATGATGTTATATTTATTCAATATTTTATATTTCAGTTGAGAAAATTGAGACTTAGCAAGTCTAAATAACATGCTCACTGACACACTGCTAGTAAGTAGTTGAGCAAGAACTGAAGCCCAAATTCACCTCAGTTTTATAGCCTAATTCTTTTCCACAACACAATGCTTCAGCCCATAAATGATAACTTACTGACCCCAAATTAAAAGCTTCTCTAAGTGTTTCTCATTTAAAATAGTAGCCTCCATCTAGTTGATGGAGATTTAATCAGCATTTACATTCGTATAGATTGTAAACTCAATGAATGGTAGACTGGTGGGATTGTTTTGATTATCTTTAACTGTGGTGCAAACAGCTGACCAGAATGTCTTTCATCATATTATTCTGTGCCTTCTTTGTTGTCTGTAAAAAGTGTGTGTGTGTGTGTGTGTGTGTGTGTGAAAAATCAACAATATTAATGTGTGCTGCTAGATATCAGGATGATGATTATATTTGGGGGGGGGGTGATAACAGTTGAGAGAGACATGAGGGAAACCTCTGAGGTCACAATGTATTTCTGTTTCTTTTTTTTAAGTTAATTTTAATGGGGTGACATTAATAAATCAGGGTACATATGTTGAAAGGAAACATCTCCAGGTTATCTTATCATTCAATTATGTTGCATACACATCACCTAAAGTCAAATTGTCCTCTGTCACCTTCTATCTGGTTTTCTTTTTGCCCCTTCCCTCCCTCCTCTGCCACCCTCTCCTCCTTCCCCCCTCCCCGTAACCACCACACACTTTTCCATGTCTCACTTTTATGTCCCACCTATGTATGAAATCATGCTGTTCTCAGTTTTTTTTTCTGTTTTACTTATTTCACTCCGTATAATGTTATCAAGGTCCATCCATTTTGTTGTAAATGAACCGATGTCACCATTTCTTATGGCTGAGTAGTATTCCATAGTATATATATACCAAAGCTTTTTAATCCACTCGTCCTCTGATGGACACTTGGGCTGTTTCCAGATCTTCGCTATTGTGAACAATGCTGCCACGAACATGGGGGCGCATTTCTTCTTTTCAAACAGTGCTATGGTGTTCTTAGGGTATATTCCTATAAGTGGGATAGCTGGGTCAAAAGGCAGTTTGATTTTTAATTTTTTGAGGAATGTCCATACTGTTTTCCACAGTGGCTGCAACAGTCTGCATTTCCACCAGCAGTGCAGGAGGGTTCCCTTTTCTCCACATCCTCCCCAGCACTTATTCTGTGTTGTTTTGCTGATGAGCGCCATTCTGACTGGTATGAGGTGATATCTCATGTGGTTTTAATTTGCATTTCTCTAATGATTAGTGATGTTGAGCATTTTTTCATATGCCTATTGGCCATCTGTATGTCCTCTTTGGAGAAATTTCTATTCATTTCTTTTGCCCATTTTGTGATTAGATTGTTTGTCCTCCTGGTGTTGAGTTTTATAAGTTCTTTATAAATTTTGGTTATTAACCCCTTATCAGACGTGTTGTCGAATATGTTCTCCCATTGTATGGTTTGTCTTTTTATTCTGTTCCTATTGTCTTTAGCTGTGCAAAAACTTTTAGTATAATATAGTCCCATTTGTTTATCTTGCCTTTTATTTCATTTGCCTGTGGAGATAAATCGGCAAATATATTATTGCTACAGATGTCGAAGAAATTGCTGCCTATGTTTTCTTCTAAGATGCTTATGGTTTCACGGCTTACATTTAAGTCTTTTATCCATTTTGAGTTTGCTTGTGTGAATGGTGTAAGTTGATGGTCTAGTTTCATTTTTTTGCAGGTAGATGTCCAATTTTCCGAGCACTATTTGTTAAAGAGGCTGTCTTTACTCCATTGTATGTTCTTTCCTCTTTTGTCAAATATCAGTTGTCCATAAAGGTGTGGGTTTATTTCTGGGTTCTCTGTTCTGTTCCACTGATCTATGTGCCTGTTCTTATGCCAGTACCAGGCTGTCTTGAGTATAATGGCCTTGTAGTAGACCTTGAATCCGGAAGAGTGATACCTCCTGCTTTATTTTTTCTTTTTAAGATTGCTGAGGCTAATCATGTTCTTTTTTGGTTCCATATAAATTTTTGGAATATGTGTTCTATATCTTGGAAGTATGTCATTGGTATTTTAATTGGTATTGCATTGAATTTATAAATTACTTTGGGTAATATAGACATTTGAATGATGTTTATTCTTCCTAACCATGAGCACAGTATATGCTTCCACTTGTTTGTATCTTCCTTGATTTCTTTCATCAATGTTTTATAATTTTCTGAGTACAAGTCCTTGACCTCTTCGGTTAAATTTACTCCTAGGTACTTTACTTTTTTGGTTGCAATAGTGAAGGGGATTGTTTCCTTAATTTCTTTTGCTGACAGTTCATTGTTGGTATATAAAGATGCCTCTGATTTCTGAATATTAATTTTATATTCTGCCACCTTGCTGAATTCATTTATCAGGGACAGTAATTTTTTGACTGAGACTTTAGGGTTTTCTATATACAATATCATATCATCTGCATATAATGACAGTTTTACTTTTCCAATTTGGATGCCTTTTATTTCTTCTTGTTGTCTGATTGCTGTAGCTAGGACTTCCAGAACTATGTTGAATAAGAGTGGTGAAAGGGGGCACCCCAGCCTGGTTCCTGATCTTAAGGGGATTGCTTTTAATTTTTACCCATTTAGTATGATGTTTGCTGTGGGTTTGTCATAGATGGCCTTTATCATGTTAAGGAATGTTCCCTGTATTCCCACTTTACTGAGAGTTTTGAGCATGAATGGGTGCTGGATTTTATCAAATGCCTTTTCTGCATCTATTGAAATTATCATGTGAATTTTGTCCTTTCTTTTGTTTATGTGATGAATCACATTGATTGATTTGTGAATATTGAACCAGCCTTGCTTCTCCAGAATAAATCCCACTTGATCATGGTGTATGACTTTTTTCATATATTGCTGGATCCGGTTGGCTAATATTTTGTTGAGAATTTTAGCGTCTAAATTCATCAAGGATATTGGCCTATAATTTTCTTTCTTTGTGTTGTCTTTGCCTGGTTTTGGGATCAGAATTATGCTCGCCTCTTAAAAGGAGTATGGAAGTCTTCCTTCCTCTTGAATTTTTTGAAATAGCCTGAGGAGGATCGGAGTTAGTTCTTTTTTGAATTTTTGGAAGAGTTCACTTATGAAGCCATCAGGCCCAGGACTTTTCTTTTTGGGGAGTGTTTTGATAACTGTTTCGATCTCATTTGTTGTAATTGGTCTGTTTAGGTGTTCTGATTCTTCCAGATTGATTTTTGGAAGATTATATGATTCAAGAAATTTGTTTATTTCACCTAGGTTGTCTAATTTTTTGGCATAGAGTTCTTCATAGTATTTTCTTACAATACTTTGTATTTCTGTTATGTCAGTGTTATTTCTCCACTCTCATTTCTAATTTTATTTATTTGAGTCCTCTCTCTTTTTTCCTTGGTGAATCTAGTTAAAGGTTGATCGATCTTGTTTTCCTTTTCAAAGAACCAACTCCTGGTTTCATTGATCCTCTGTATTGTTTCCTTAGCCTCTATGTCATTTATTTCTGCTCTTTATTATTTCCTTCCTTCTACTAGTCCTGGGCTTTATTTGCTGTTGTTTTTGTAGTTCTTTTAGATGCAGGGTCAAGTTGCTTATTTGAGCTATTTCTAGCTTCTCATGGCATATCTGTAGTGCTATGAACTTGCCTCTCAGTACTGCTTTTGCTGTGTCCCATAAATATTGAGTTGATGTATGCTCATTTTTATTCATTACTAGAAACTTTTTTATGTCTTCTTTGATCTCATTGTTAATCCATCATTATTTAATAACATGCTTTTTAGTTTCCAAGTGTTTATGTATTTTTCAGTTTTTCTTTTGTGGTTAATTTCTCGTTTCATGGCATTGTGATCAGAGAAAATGCTTGATATGATTTCAATCTTCTTAAATTTTTTGAGACCATTTTTGTGTCCTAACATGTGGTCTATCCTAGAAAATGTACCATGAGCACTTGAGAAGAATGTATATTCTACTGCTTTAAGGTGAAAAGTTCTGAAGATATCTATTTAAATCGAGTTGATCTAGTGTATCCTTTAAGACTGCTGTTTCTTTATTAATTTTCTTTCTTGAGGATCTATCCAGTGATGTTAGTGGGGTATTGAAATCCCCTCCTATTATAGTATTGCTGTTAATCTAGCCCTTTATATCCATCAAAGTCTGCTTTATGTACATCTGGGCTCCCATATTTGGTGCGTAGATATGTATAATAGTTATATCTTCCTGTTGAATTGTTCCCTTTATCATTATATAGTGTCCTTCTTTATCTCTTACTACAGCCTTTGTTTTAAAGTCCATTTTGTCAGATATAAGTACTACTACTCTGGCTTTTTTTTCATTTCCATTTGCATGAAATATTTTTTTCCATCCTTTTATCTTCAATTAATGTGCATCTTTGTTTTAAGGTATGTCTCTTGTAGACAGCATATGTATTGATCCTGTTTCTTGATCCACACAGCTACCCTATGTCTTTTGATTGGATCATTTAATTCATTTACATTTAAGGTTATTATTGATATGTAGTTGTTTATTGCCATTTTATTCTTTAAAGCTGTATTCTTCTTTTGCTATATTCTTTCCCCCCTTTGAACTGTTCACAACAGGGCCCTTAGCATCTCTTGCAGAATTGGCTTGGTTTTAATGAATTCCTTAAGCTTTTTTTGTCTGGGAATCTCTTTATTTCTCCTTCAATTTTAAACATTAGACTCGCTGGTTAGAGTAGTCTTGGTTGTAGGTTCTTGTTCTGCATTACTTTGAATATATCTTGCCATTCCCTTCTGGCCTCAAGTGTTTCTGTTGAGAAGTCCGATGTCATCCTTATGGGGGCTCCTTTGTAGGTGATAACCTTTTTTTCTCTAACAGCTTTTAAAATTTTCTCTCTATCCATTAGCTTTGGTATTTTAACCATGATGTGTCTTGATGTAGATTTCTTTGGGTTTCTCTTTAATGGAGCTCTCTGTGCTTCTTGAAAGTGTGAAATGTTTCCCAGCCTTAATTTAGGAAAGTTTTCTGCTATGATTTGATTGAACAAAGTTTCTATTTCATGTTCTCTCTCCTCTTTTTCAGGAACCCCTATGATGCTGATGTGATTTCTCTTCATGTTGTCACAGAGCTCCCTCAGAGTTTCCTCACATTTTTTGAGTCTCTTTTCTTTCTTCCGCTCTGCTTCTGTGCCTTTGTTTATTCTGTCCTCTAACTCACTGATTCAATCTTCAGCTTCATCCATCCTGCTTTTAATTTCTTCCATTGTAGTCATCAATTCTGATACTGTATTTGTCATTTCTGATTCTTTTTTATTTTTTCAATTTCCTTTTTTATACATGCTATCTCTTTATTTAGGTGTTTGTAATGAGTATCCATTGTTGCTCTAATCTCTTTGAACATCCTAACTATCTTTATTTTAAATTCTGCATCTGGTAATTTGGTTATATCTGGTTCATTCAGGTCCTTCTCTGGGGATTTCTCTTGATTCATTTGGGTTGCATTTCTCTGCCTGCCAATTTTGTCAGTGTATAAGAAGGGTGTGGCCACTAGAGTCCAATAGGTGTTGCCTTTGTGTTCTCTAGGTGTGGTATGTCTGCAGGCCCGCCACCCTCTCTGCCGCTGCCTAGGGCTTTTGGGATTGGCGTTGCCAGTGCCGCCCCACTGCAGCTGTTGCTGTGATTTCTGCTTCTCCTCCACGGTAGGGGCTGTGTTCTGGTGCCCGGCTCTACAAGCCTCAGCCTGCCTGGGCCTTCGCCTCGCCCCCACAGGTTGGGTTGCACACTGCACTCAAGCCACAAGCCTCAACACCAAGTGTAGAGGTGAGCACCTTTGCTCAGCTGCGGACCCAGCCTGTTCCCGAGCTTCAACCCAGCCCCCGTGGTAAGATCCTGCTCACCACAGTTTCTCGGGTTGGATGGGGCTGCTGACATTCACTCAGCTGTGAGCCTCCGCCTGTCTGAAACTTTAGCCCCACCACCGAGGCCAGGGCATGTCTGCGCAGGATTGCAAACCGCGGTTTCTCAGGCCATGCGGGGCTGCTGGAGTGTGCTCAGCTGCGAACCTCCACCTGTCCCTGGTCCTAGCCCCGCCCCTGCGGTCAGAGCCAACTCACGCACGCAGAATGGCAAAGCGCGATTTCTCGAGCCGGGTGGGGCTGCTGGAGTGTGCTCAGCTGCGAGCCTCCACCTGTCCCTGGTCCTAGCCCCGCCCCAGCAGTCAGGGCCGGCTTGCCCAGGGTCCAGGATCGCAGAGAAGATCTCTTCCGTTTCTAGCCTCCTGCTTTTCCCCCCGCAGGTGGGGCTACAGGCAGGCCCACAGCTGCCAGACCGCTTTCATGCATCCCGTCCACTCCTGCTGGGATAGACCAAACCACACTGGCTGGCCCTCCGCCCCCACCGACAGAACAGCGTTCTAGCGTCCCGTCGCCACTGTCCCTCCAGCAAGCCCTCAGCAGTGTGGGTAGGGACACTGCAGCTCAGACCCTAACACTCCATACTGTAGTCCTGGAAGCTCCCTCCATCTAAGCAGATCTGCTCTAAGTGCCGCAGGAGAGATTGTTTGGCTGGTGTTCTGTCTCCCTTTGCTAGTATTGCTATACCAGCAAATATTTGTTTTTGATTAGGGAAGTGACTGAGCCCAGGGGTTAGGGTGGCTGTCCCTCAGAGTGTTTCTCCCTGTGCCTTCCAGTCCACACTCTCTTCCTGCTGCTCTGGTCCTCTCCTCTGTCCCCATTCCCCAGAGTCCCGGGTAGTGGTTGTGAGAGAGGTTTTCTGCGCTGTCCCTTTAAGAAGAATCTTGGGTCTGAGAAAACTGTCTCTTTCTCACAAACAGTATCCTCACTTGTTTCACAGCTCAATACTGTCCAAACACCTCTTCTAGGCTCTGGGGCTGCAGTCTGGGGCTTGTTCCTGGGACCCAGGTCCCTCCCTCTCCGCCAAACTCTCCTCTCGCCACGTGGGTCTCTCGGGGCTGCTGTTCACTCCAGGAGCTGGGCAGCCCTCTCCACGTTTTCACTTTTCCTACCAGTCTCAATGTGGCTTCTTCAGTGTTCCTTGGTTGAAGAGTCCACTTAGTTTAGTTCAAAGTTGGTTTATCCAGATGATGGTTCTTAAAATTAAGTTATAATCCACTTTGGTTCTGAAAGTTGGAAGTTGGTACGTCTGCCTACTCCATCGCCATCTTGCCGTCTATTTTTCTGTTTCTTGATCTGGATCTTGGTTATGTGGGTGAAATCAAGATTGTAAAAACTCATCTAATCGTACATTTAGAAAATGTGCCCTTTTGAGTGTATATGTTATTGTACTTCCATAAAAATTTTTAATGAAACAGTAAAGCTCACTCATTTGTTCTGTTACAAATGTATTAACCATAGAAGAATTTAGACCCTGAAGTCTTTTTTACCCTTTCATACTAAGCCTCAGTTTTCTCATCACTAAAATAGGGATAAAATCATATAAACCAACAAGGTATGAATTTTTAAAAATAAGATGTCTTTCTTATGTCTGGGACACAGTAGGGCCTCAATACATATTTACTAAAAATAATATGTATCTGTAAATATCTTCTAAGGCAGAAGTTGGTACCAATAACAGAACTAGAAAAAAAGTGTGTTTAGCACATGCTAATAGTTGAAGATATGTTGGTTTATCCCTTGATTTTTTTATCCATTCATCAAATATGTACTGAACCTCTCTCTATTCTAGATTCTGAGAATCAACAATAATAATTTTTTAAAATGTTATCCTTATGGAGATTAAATTTTTTAAGAGGGAGGGAGTAATACTGAATTTTTATCAAGGAAGACTATGGTGAACAAAGTTTTAGTTTGACAATGAAGAATATTATCTACTCAGTGGGCACAAGTCTCCTATGGAAGGTTGCACCTGTTGTGAAGACTATCTAATTACTTGCTTTTTTTGAAGCCTTCATCAAGATGAAAAGTTAATTTATATACCACTAAAAAATAAATTTGCCAATTAAATTATAATGTATTATCATTAACCCCTTAGATTTGTTATCTTAAACCTATTGAAAGAGCTACTTTTGCCTTACTTAGTCTATTTTATCATAGTTTACTGTTCTACAAACATGCAAAGGAAACTATAAACAAAATAATTCCATGAAAGATTCCTACAGTTTCTTCATATTTAGAGTCAGACCTTTATAAATTACTTTTTATGTCAGAGGCTACAACATTTGTTTTTTTCCAAAATATCACCTTTGCCATAAATATTAGGTAGAATATCAGACACATGACAAGGAATGGGTGTTTTTGGACACAAACAAGGGCATGGGATGGAAAGTCATATGCGATGCCCAGAGAAGAGGAGCCCATCAGAATTTAGCAGTAAGATAACAACATTTGTAAGCAAATAGAGAAGAGTTGTCAAACTCAAGATAACACTGACATTATTGGTTGATGGTTTCAATGTGAAAGACTTAAGAGAATAAAATACAAACAGTAAATTACCAGTTTCTTGTTTAAACATGATAATTCATCAGCTTTTGGTTTAAGCTGCAAGATGGTTGTTGAGATAGGAAATGTGGGAAGAACAGATTTTGAATTTTTAATGTAACATTTGAGATGATTGTGAGATGACATTGAAAAATAAAGTCAGAGATAAATATACAGGGTTAGAGTTCAGAGTAATGCTTTTGAATTAGAGTCAGGAATTCAGGAGTTCTTACCATGTACTTGGCATGTAAGCCATGAAACTGGCTGGTATAACCAGAGAAGAGGTAGAAAGAGATATAAGAAGAAGGTACAGACCTAAACTCTGTGCCAGGTCTCGTTTTGTCGTCATAAAACCAGGGGTCACACAACAGATCATTTAAAAATGTTTGTCAAATAAATCTTTTCATCAAATAAATAGTTGACAACAATTATAAGAAGTAGTTATCATTATTCCCATTTGATAGATGAGGCTTAGGAAATGTAACACGTTTTCTTAAGTGGTCGATACAAGACTACAATCATTTTTTAGATTTTAACTTTCGTGTATTATTTTGCAAGCCTCAGAAAAAAGCTTTCTCCAACAGTTCACTTTGGACAGCTGTCTCTTAATGATTATAAGTCAAAATATGGTAAACAGGGGTTTCCACCTCTGTACCGCCCCTTTCGCCACTGACTAAGAGGTAGCAACAACTCTTTTAACATCAGGGTGTTCTGCGCAGATCGTCTGTAGCCGATTGGAAGAGTACAACCGCCGCCAGGTTTTGTGCGACGGCACTCCTGAGGGACCCTTACAGCGCAACCCTGGGAACCAGGACATGGACAGGACCCAGAGGCTCCCCTCCTCAGCTGATGTGGAATTTTGCCTCAGTCTGACCCAATATGAATCGGGTCCCATGGATAAAACTGCCAACTACAGCTTTAGGAATACACTGGAAGGTAATCCTCCCCTTTTCTCACTCATTTAAATTTTGTTTCTGAATTTATATTTATAATCTCTTATCCAACATCCTAAGTGCAACAGAGTTGAGAATTCAGAATTTTCTGAGTACTGGGTCCTCAGGTTATGACGCAGTTCCATTCCTATGACAGTGACATAACTCGAATTTTGGTGTAAGTCGAAACACACCCAGGCCTAAGTCACTTACCTATCCTAACACAGTTGTAAAATCATTATCTAGAACATAAAAACATAACTAAGCCTCAGAAAAAGGAAAATAATATAAATATACAGTACTTTAATAACAGAAAAAATAACAAAAATAAATGAATGTAAAAAAAATTCCTGTGTTTGGTTTGCACACTGGAAGGGACATTGCAAGGTGGGAGAGAGTGACTTCTTGAGAGGAGGAAGCTGGAGTGGCAGGAGAAACTACAAAGGATGCTGTAGATACTGAGTCAGGTGAATCAGGATTGCCTGAGGAACATGTGGGAGATGCAGGTGTTTCATCTTAAGAAGCAGCTGGTGTAAAGGATACAGGCTCTGTTGCAGGCCTCCATACTTCTTAAAGAACCGTTCCAGGATAGTCGGAAAGGTTAATGACTTCTTCTCTCCCAAAGTCTGCCTATAGCATTGCTAGGCATCCATAACAGCTCTGTAGACCTTACTGAATCTGTCATTGCTGGGGTCCTCAGCCTGAAATTTTGCCAACCCATTCTCTACCATAGAAAAACATTCTGCCAAAACCTTGGTAGTAAACCTATTAGGTTCTAGGGTTTCTATCTCTTCCTCTTCAGTTAGCTTCCTCTCCAGCTGAATGAAGTCCACCGAAGACAGCTCCTCTCTGTGTGATGCCAGTAGCTCTGTGACATCCATCATGATGGCTTCCCTCTTCTTTGAAGCACTACTATCTGAAGACTCTGACTTTCATTTAGGAGCCATGATAAGAGCCAAAACTTCACCAAACAAAGCAACACAAATAAACACTTGCACTTTTAACTGTCCAAAATGGCGTAGGTAAGCTTACTGGGGGATGCCAACTCCCTCCCTCAGATGCTGCATTACTGCGTACTCTTCTGCCGCACGCAACTAAACTAGTTTGCCCATGTAGTCCGTTAAGTATGATGCTACCAATGTAAGCCAAAACACTCATGTCTCAATTTTTTAAAGTTTTTATGGGAGTGAGCATCATAAACTTGAAACATCGGATATCGAGACTGTTGTAACCTGAGGATCCCCTGTATTGGTGCCAAATTCAATAATTCATTTTCAGGACATTTTTTATTTTGTAATTATAAATATAGGACTGTAGAGCTATTATGCTTTTTTAAGTTTCAGTATTTTATCTAGTTTAAAATATTCTGGACACTAGGCTCTTTGAGGCAAGTTCATTCTTTTAACTATAATAGAGATAAAACCCCAGAGAATTCCTTTCTTGTTTAGGTCCTTCTTACTTACTCTGCAAATCTCTCAATCTTGCTTGTATCTTCCCTTCAGCACCTGCTCATTCTTCTTTGCTCAAGGCTGTCCCAGTCATGAAATCTGTCCCCTTCACCTCAAATCGCATTATGAAAACAAACCTAAAAATTAAAAAATAAAACAAACCAAAAAACCCAAGAATATTAACTCAAGTCACAGATTTAACTGGAGGGTTGGAAAAACATAACCTCCGTGGCAAGACAAACTTAGCGCTTAACACTACACAGTCCACCTCCTAAAACTCTGGCACTCTCCCATGGAGACAAATCTTGCTTTTTTCCCTTATTTCTTATTACTGATCTTTTTGTTTTCTTTTGTCCTGTGGTTGTTGTTTTATCCTTTAACTTCTGTTGCTCAACTATGTAGGTAGCTCCCCTGTCTCTTTCATTTCCTTGTACCCTACCAGTCTGTAACTCTGGACCTTGTGTTCCCTCAGAAGTAATTTAAGCAAGGAGAATATCACCCTCAAAAGGAATCCTGGTGTCAACTGTTAAAATAAAAAGCATGATTATTTTCCTAAAGTAATATGAGTGATAAACCTTTTCCAAGTAATCACCATATGCAAGGCACTGTGCCTAATGTTTGTGTGGTACTATCTTCCTTAATCCTTACAGTCACTCTGAGTAAGATGGCATCATTATTTCCAGCTTAAAGGGAGGAAACAAGATCAGAGATACTAAGTAATTTGGCTGCAATCACTCACTTGTTAAGTGGCAAAGCTAAATCTGTTCCTAGATTTTTCAATGTCCAAATCCAAGAGTCTTTTCTATTGTGTTCTGACAACCCAGAGTAAGCTGAGTTTCTTGAAGGTGGAAAATATAAAGCTGATCCTTCAATAACATCATACATGAAGGCAATGCATGGTGCCTAGGAGTCTCAGACACTACAAGCTGAGACAGAGGCACACACACTAATTGACAGTCACTATATGGGAGGCTTAGGTATCCCATCGATTGTGCAGGGTTTAACAGGATTCCAATTTTTGACTTAATAATATTGCAAAGAAGAACTCCATACCTAAAGGACTGGAGTACTTTACAGATTTTTCAGGCAGATTTTCTAGCAGTGAGAAAGCATGAACTTTGTTATTAAGGAATATGGGCTGGTCACAGAAATAAGGCAGGGGAACCTCACTTCTCTGGGTCTCAAGTCAAAAAATAAAAGTGGCTTGAGCTGTGTCATCTTAGCCAGTGGCTTTCAAATGAGTTTCTAATGCGCAGAGATATTAAAGAACATCAAGTTTATTGCAAATAATTTTCTATCATTTATAAATAGTTTGTGAATTCTTTATTTATTCTCCAATGATTTACTCTCATTCACCCATATCTAGTATGCTTTCTTGAAAAGAGAAAAAGCATATCATAGCTCATTATCTGTTACATAATACATGTTCACTAAGTATTGATAACTGAATACATAAATAAAATCTAAGGTACTTCAAATTGCACCTATCCCACTGTTTAGCTTATCTATATATGTTATATGCAGCTAATGTACTGGTAGAAAAATGTTAGAAAACATTAATCTGATCTAAAAAGGGTTTTTCCTGACCAAGGACACATTTTTTACTATATTCTTTAAGCATTGATTCAGAAATAATTTTAAGCTCACAGGAGAATTGCAACAATAGGAAAATGATTTGACTTTGGGTGGTCGGTACACAACATAATCAACAATTCAAATGTTATAGAAATGTTTACCTGAAATCTAGGTACTCTTATTGATCATTGTAACCTTGTTAAATTTTCTAAATAAAATTTGAAAAAGATAGAATTGCAACAATAAAAATACTATAAAAAATACATATAGCCTGACCAGGTGGTGACACAGTGGATCGAGTGTTGGACTGGGACGCTGAGGACCCAGATTTAAAACCCGGAGGTTGCCGGCTTGAGCACAGGCTTATCTGGCTTGAGTGTGGGATCCTAGACATGGCCCCATGGTCACTGGCTTGAGCCCAAAGGTCACTTGCTGGCTTGAAGCCCAGGGTCGCTGACTTGAGCACAAGGTCGCTGGCTTGAGCAAGGGGTTACTTGTTCTGCTGCAGTCCCCCAGTCAAGCCACATATGAGAAAGCGGTCAATGAACAACTGAGATGAAGGAGCTGCTATGACGAATTAATGCTTCTCATCTCTCTCCTTTTCTGTCTGTCTGTACCTATCTGTCCCTCTCTCCGTCTCTCATTCGGTCTCTGTCACACACAAAAGAAAAATACACATATACCCTTTACCCAGATTTACTTACTGTTCACATTTTATCTTGTTTGCTTTCTTCCTGTGTCCCAATCTGAACCATTTGAGGTAAGTTACACAGATCAGAATCCTTTACGTCTGCACATTTCAGTGTTTTTTCTTAGAACAGAAAATATTCCCTTACATAACCAGAGATTATCAACTTCAGTGAATTCTATATTGATATAATGCTTTATCTAATCTAATATTTATATTCTAATTTTTTAAATAGATCTAATAATATCCTTTACTGCATTTTTCCTCTCTGTAACAGGATCCTGTCTAGGATCAGGTAGCATTTAGTTGTCATGTCTCATTACCCTTCTTTAATCTGAAATATTTCTACAACCTTTTTTTTTTTTAATGATATTGACATTTAGGGCATCTTTCCCCCATTTTAAAATAGAATCTTCTTCAGTCTGAGTTTGTCTGATAGTTCCTAATGATTGAATCTAAGTAATTTGATCCAATTTCTTAGTCAGAATTCTACATAGGTGATTTTGTGTCTTTCTCAGAGGGTGTCACATCTGGAGGCACATGATAACCAAATGTCTCACATTGCTGGTATTATTGTAATTTGATCACTTGCTCTAGGTATGGTCCAATTTCCCCATTGTATAAACTACTTTCCCCCCCTTCCAATTAATAAGTGGACTACATGGAGACTTTTTAAGACTTTGCAAATATCCATCCTGCTTCTCATTATTATCTTCTCCTGCAGTTATCATCAACTGATGCTCACAAAGCGATGCCTTTCAAAGTTTAGCACTCCCTGTACATTTATTAGTCAGCACTTTAGGATGCTACTGTTAACAAAACTCTTTTTTTATTTTTCTTCCTTCCTCCCTCCCTCCCTTCCTTCCTTCCTTCCTTCCTTCCTTCCTTCCTTCCTTCCCTCTCTCCCCTCCCTCCTTCCCTCCCCTCTCTCCCTCCCTTCCTCCCTCCTTCCTTCCCTTCCCTTTCTTTCTCTCTTTCTCTCTCTCTTGTTCTTTCTTTCTTTCCCTCTCTTCCTCCCTCTTTTCCTTCCTTCCTTCCTTCCTTGCTTGTTTGCCTCTTTCCTTCCTTCCTTCCTTCCTTCCTTCCTTCCTTCCTTCCTTCCTTCCTTCCTCCCCCCCCCCTCCCTCCCTCCCTCCCTCCCTCCCTCCCTCCCTCCCTTCCTTCCTTCCTTCCTTCCTTCCTTCCTTCCTTCTTTTTTATTGTATAAACTAAAGACTTTTAATTTTTTCAATGGGATATAATTCTTTAAGGTACATGATTATCTTGGTTCTCAGATGGTCCCAAATTTCACCTGTGAACACACCTGCAAAGCTGGTTCTTGTATCTCTGTTTCATGTCCCCATCACTTTTATAGCACTTATTTTCAGTAATGGCAAAACATTTTAGAGCCAGTTTGTACTTACACTGTCCTGGGCCTGGAATCAGCAAGCACCCAAGAAATACTGATTCCTTTCACTGGGGAAGGATATAAGAAACAAAGATCTGGAGGTAAGCTTTGCTTGTTAAAGATACACATTTGATCTCAAAACCCAGACAGAGTAGGGTATGGGATGTCTTGTCCTAAAAGGAGTGCTCAAGTGCGTGTAGCCATGAAGAGAGAAGTACTGGAGAAGCAGGACCAAAGGCACCCTTGTACTCTTCTGTCTCAGTAAATGCAGGTGGAATCGAACCTCACTGTTATTGCTGCCCTTTCTTATTGTAGGCTTTGTAAGTGCTATCTAATGTATGTCCCATAGAAAAACAACTCGCAGCCAGTCCTGGGGTGGAGGAGCTGTTGTGTTTTCATCTACTGAAATTATTTATGTATCCTCAGGTTCTTAGGTTTACTACTGAAAGAAATATTGAATATATGCAATTTATAAATTGTGCAAAAAGGACATGTTTTTAGATAAACCAAAAAAAAAATAAGTATGCATTATACAAGATAGTCTTTTGATTAAGCTAAATAGTTGGTTAGGCTAAATAGTTGATTGTTATATAATATGGATTACTAGATTAAAAGAATCTTCTCATGTGCAAATCTCTTACTACCCATGGTGTCTTGGGCTTCCTAGTTTATAATAGTGCTAACACATTAGCAAAACTGTGTGTGTTGCAAAGTAGGGGAGGACCAGCAGTTAGTGAGGTGGTTAAAAGCAATAAAAAAAAAAACAAACTATAATTTGATTCAAACTCCACCAATTCTTGAATTGGTTACCTTACATAACTTATTTATTTCTGAGCCTTAGTTTCATCATTTCTAAAATGTGGATAAGAATAACAACTTGTGAAGTATGTGCAAGAATCAAATAACATATAAGAAATTAACAACATTTCTTCAATATATGGCAGCTATTATCATGTTAAACTAAAATCAGTTATTGACAGTCATTAATTTTATGACAATTTACTTAGAAACCAAGTATATATATACTTGGTCCTGAGAAATTAGATCATGATAGGCTAGATGTAGTAAAAAATTAGGAAAGGAGAAAGATAAAAAACATTCTTGAGATTGATACAGAGATAGATAACTTTTTTGGAGATAAATAGCTTTGAGAGGGAGGAAATCCCCTAATAAGGAGACAGAAAGAGAAAGGCAGCTTCTGTTACACAAAAGGGAAGAAAGTGCAGGACAAGGAACAACTCTAATTTAATGGCATGTTTCCAACCCTAAGAACAGTGCAATTTAGGATTATAGAAACTTGTAATTAGAAGACATTTTCAATGTATTTAGTCCAACATCACATAAAATCCTGAGATGCCTATTATGGTATATTTCTATGTGGCATTCAAGGACTGTGATCAATCTACTCACAAGGGAGAAGGGGAAGTTCTTTAGGTAGACCAGAAACCTAATTTCATTCCATTTAAAGAGTCCTTCATAATTCTGGTATTGTGGGAAATTATGGAAGCATAAATACATACAAAGATAACTATTACTCAATTTCTGATCTCAAGGAGCTCACCATCTAATGAGGAAATACCACATGAACACATAAGAAAAACAAAATATGATGGTCATTAAAAAAAGAAAGTGTTAAGAATGCAGAGATAAATCAGAAAAATTTCCCAAGAATGTGAAAATTTAATTGAATCTTGAACTATCAAAGAGGAAAGACATTTCCAGCAGAGGGAACAACATCTACAGTGGAACATAGGTGTAAAAGTGTGAGGTTAGTTACAAAAAATGAGAAGTTGCATATGGCTAAATGATTAAGTTTGTAGTGAAAATAATAAGAGGGATAAAGTTCAGAATATACCATGCATACCAGCATTTCTAATTTTTCTATAGAGAAAATAATGTATAGGTCCTTAAGAATACATCCACAGATCCTACAGAATTAAGAAACTAAAGTGTGTTTTATGTAAATGTCTTTCACATCATCCTTGTAAGAGATATATTTGAAAACCCAGTGCTTAAAAATCATAATATTCATATTTTCAAGATGTCTACATACCTTATATGAAACACTGCTATAGACAGTTGGAGCTGTAAGAGGCTTTTAAGCAGTAAATTGATATTCTATCTGTATTTCAGAAATATATGAAGCTGGTAGCCTTAGCAAAATGGAGAAAGATGAATCAATGAGCTAATGGGCAGATGACAGGTGGTTAGGCCTTAAGAAAGAAAAATGAGATGAAATGAGATGAATTGGTTAGGGTAGAGAAACTTGTATACTCTAGAGCAGTGGTTCTTAATCTTTTCTGAGGTACCAAACCCACCAGTTTCATATGCGCATTCACCAAACCCTTCTTTAGTGATAAATAAAATATGATTTTTTTTTTCCAAATTCAAGACATAGGTATATGTTTTTTTACTGGTGCACAAAATGAGCCATGCATGAGCATCACCTTGCTCAAAGAACAAAGCCAACAAAGTGCATGAACTCACAACAAATTACGGTATTACTTTATTCTGGCCTCCGCTGCAGAGGCTTTCCGAACCCTTGAGACCAACTCATCAAACCCCTAGGATTCGATAGAACCCAGGTTAAAAACCACTGCTCTAGAACAGGGGTAGTCAAGTACTTGGTAAGTAGTTATTATTATATAAAGTCCACTTTTGTATCTCTGTTAGTAGTGAAATTTTCTAACCACTCACTGGTTCCACAGTAATGGTGATTTATAAAGTAGGGAAGTAAATTTACTTTATAAAATTTATAAAGCAGAGTTACAAGTGAAAGCATATAATAATAATTACTTACCAAGTACTTTATGTCGAATTTTCGCTAAGTTTGGCAGAATAAATCTTTATAAAACAACGTACTAAAGTTAAATCCATGTAATCGTGAAGCCGTTTGGTTGCTCCACTACCACCCACCATGAAAACTGGAATGCCCTCTAGTGGGCGGTATGGATCAGGTTGACTACCACTGCTAGAGTATACAACCATTTTATACTTGGGGACTCTAGAGTATTAAACCTTTTTATACTTGTGAACCAGTGGAAAAAGGAGAATCATTTAGGAAACTGCTAAGGCAGAAATCACCCTGAGCTCAAGTGAATTCAACCAAGGTCATTATTGGTTCTATGAGCTTCATACAACATCAGGGTAGTTCATTCTTTTGCCAACTGGCACAAAATTGATGGCAGAAAGGTTTTCCTACCAATGGTTGAAAAACACAGCTCTAGAGTATAGAGTACCAGAAACTCTTGGTAACTATTTATGAGGTAGAGAAGTGAGTACTACATTGAGAATGATTTCTAATAATTTGTCCTTGTTTCCTCCTCTTAAGCTATACCCCATAAAAATCAAATATGTCATCATAGAACTTCTAAAAACCTGCTATTAAGATTCCCTAAAACCTTTTTTCTGTAGCCCTTCAATTCTTTCTAATTTATTGTGACAGTCAACTATCTCACTTAAAATTACCCTACCTCTTCATTTGCTAGGATTTCTTGAGAAACAGTCCAGAAAGTGGCAAATTAGCTATGAGCTTTAATTAAAGATTATGAAAGTTTTAAAATTTTGAGTAAAGTTTTAAGATAACAATGTACATTTTGCATGAGAAAGGTCAGTGGCAAAGCACAAAGTAGTCTCAAAGGATGACCTACTTTTCAGTCTCCCTGCCTAATAAATGGATTTTTTGGGGGGGATATCTATAAATGATCACAATAACTCAAAAAATAAATTCAATTAAGACTTATTATGTAAACCAGAATGCCAAAGAGATTGTTTAAGCAGGATGAGATATTCTAGTGATGGGAATGCTCAAATTCTTTTTTATATATCTGTAGCAATTGTGAGGGAATCAAAAAGCTGAGTAACTTGGTATAGATGGGTGTACACTGATTGACTCAGAATAGACGGGAGTTTTGACAAAGAATTCATCCACACCTGGAAGACCTTTCTAAGCCTGAGCTACTTAAATCCTTAGACTTGACAGTCTTGTTGATATTCTGATCAGGCAATAATTGTGATGATAATAACAACAGTAACAATCTTTATATACCAGACATTCTAATTTCTTCATGTTATATTACTCAATCTATTAATCCCTACAACAGTCTTATGCTATTTAATGTTCACTGATTAAGCTGAAGCACCATATTCAGTGAAGTAAATATTACAATGAGTTTAGGTGACAATTTGTTTATTTCCAGTTGAATGAGCTGATTCTACTCATTTGACTCAAAGGATAACCTTTTTTCTTTTTACTGTCCTTACTCTGGGCAAATAGGGCCTATCCTATAACATGTAGGGAATTCAAACAAGTCCTCTGTGTATTATTGTACTTTCCAAGTGAGTTTTCTCTGAATGTGATTCCTTAATTAGTAGATTATGCTAACTCTTTAAAAAGACTGAAATAAAATAGAGACTGCCATATTATGGAGAAGACGTTGTTCATATATAAAGATATCTAGGGCAGAAGCTACTCTCAGAGAAGAGTTAATATTTATGTTCTAGATTTACAAAGTAATATGTGAATCATAAGTTCTCTATATACAAATGCCTGTTAAATTCTAATCAGTTATATCTTTGCCAAAGCAGAATGGTGGCAAAACCAGAATATATTCATTTTATCTGTTTGTTAGAAACTCTCTGGTCAGGATGCAGTGATAGCCTGTTAGGAAGTGACTGTTCGGACATTAACAGACATATTAATATTTGCCTATATAAATTTATTAACAAATGTCACCCCAATAAATTAAGTTTTAAAAAGACAAAAAAGAAAAAGACATCTAGAACAGGGGTGCCCACACTTTTTCAGCTTGCGAGCTACTTATAAGATGACCAAGTCAAAATGATCTACCTACAATAAAAATGCAAAACATAAATTTATTTCGTCTATATTATCATTATTTAAGTTACTATTATTACTATTTAATATTGTGTATTCTTCCTCACCTTTCTCCTTCTCAGCTCTCTTTTCGGAGGAAAGTCAATGCCATAGTTTTTATGAACAGTCCGAAAAAGCCGCTCCACATTTCCCTTCTTTGGAATAGCAATGGCACACAGACAGATAAGGCAAACACACTTAGAATATGATATAGTGATAAAAATCCTCTCCCATTCTGTATGGAAGTGGTAGGTTTTAGGCTTCTTACTCGGACCAGCTACGGCACTCATTTTTATACCCTTTGTTGTATTTAGTTTAAATAAATTGAAGGCTAACTACACAGCAATGTAACTGAACAAGTTAGCGCAGTTTAACATGCAGGCGTTGGGTGTCAAAAGTTCAGACATCATATTGGCTACCCTGTATGCTAATCAAAAGACAAATATCTTTTTAATGTCATGCGATCTACCCACACTTCCTTTGTGATCGACCAGTAGATCGCGATCGACGTATTGAACACCCCTGATCTAGAACTTTGGAGGTCTAAAACCTGGAATAGGAAACCATTGTTTTTATTATAACTATACATCTTTATAGTATACATATTTTACATGAATAAAAATTCAAAAGGTAAAAACAGATAAAATTAAATAAATAAAAGGTGGTGCTGGTATTATGTACTGACAAACACCACTTTAGGAGAAAAAATAGAGCCACATTAGAGAGAAAAAGACAGAGACCTCTCCAGATTTGGAAAGGGCCATTAAAAATGCATTGAAACAGTGATATTGAAGTTATATAGTTCTGTGTTTAAGCATCAATCCAATATTATCAGCACTTCCTCCCTCATATAATAATCACATGTTTTGGTTACTGTGAAAATGTATACAAACGTAGCTCCTACTGCATACACAAGAAATATCTCCCTTTTCCTATATTCTGGTGTCCTCTGTAATCTTCAAGTCTTCCCAACTTTCCTTATAATTTAGCACAAGCTATTAGTCTCTATGATATGTATTTATTCATAGTAGATAGTGTTCATTTAATTTTTCATCATTTGAAGTCACTGTTGTGGAAAATGGTTATTTGCTAAAGAACAGTCTCATTTTCTAATAATTCAACTTAAAACCCTACCACATTTTTAAGAACTAAAATGATAATGCAGCTCTTCTAAGTATAGAGTCAGGCATTGTACATATAGAGATTTTACCTCCTTGAGATAAATCTCAGAAAATGATGCCACCACTCATTAGCAGCAAACACTACAAAGAAAAAACAGAATTTTATTTCTATGCATTTATTCATTTAATACATATGAGAGACTTCAGGAAACCAAAGGTAAATTAACTATATCCCATGTATCTATAGAAGTGCTTTGTAATTTTCTACAGTGAATGATCTAAACTAGTTTGATTTCCGTATCTATTTACAACTCTTAAAATACATGGAAAATTCCAACAAAACTTTGTTTATGTGGGTTCTATTTATAGCAACTTATCATTTTCAAAACTTAAGCTGAGAAATTTGAAAGTATTTGTTTATTTATTTGATTTTGCAAGTACAGTGGTACCTTGAGATAAGAACAGACCAACGTACAAATGTTTAAAGCAGTGGTTCTTAACCTGGGTTCTATCGAATCCTAGGGGTTCGATGAGTCAGTCTCAGGGGTTCAGAGAAGCCTCTGCCACGGAGGCCAGAATAAAGTAATACCGTAATTTGTTGTGAGTTCATGCACTTTGTTGGTTTTGTTCTTTGAGCAAGGTGATATTCATGCACGGCTCATTTTGTGCACCAGAAAAAAACATATACCTATGTCTTGAATTTGGAAAAAAAATCATATTTTATTTATCACTAAAGAAGGATTCAGTGAATGTACATATGAAACTAGTGGGTTCGGTACCTCAAAAAAGGTTAAGAACCACTGCTCTAGACAGATCATTCAGAAAGAAAGTCAGTAAAGAAATATTAGCTTTAAATGACACTCTGGACCAAATGGACATAATAGGCATTTATAGAACATTTTGTCCCAAAACGTCAGATTATACATTGTTCTCCAGTGTGCATGGAACATTCTCAAGGATAGAGCATATGTTGGGCCACAAAACTAACATCAACAAATTCAGGAAGATTGAAATTTTACCAAGCATATTTTCTGATTATATGGCTTTGAAATTAGAATTCAACTGTAAAAAGGAATAAAGAAACCCACAAAAATGTGGAAATTAAACAACATACTTTTAAAAAAATGACTGGGTCAAAGAAAATAAAAGCAGAGATAAATGAATATGACAACACAATATATCAAAATTTTCTGGGATGCAGCAAAAGCAGTAAGAATAGGGAAGTTTATAGCATTATGGGCTTATATCAAAAAACAAGAGAGATCTCAAGTAAACAACCTAACATCACACCTTAAGGAAATAGAAAAAGAAGAACAAAGGCAACCCAAAGTCA
The DNA here is from genome assembly GCA_037038555.1 of Rhynchonycteris naso. Taxonomy (NCBI): domain Eukaryota; kingdom Metazoa; phylum Chordata; class Mammalia; order Chiroptera; family Emballonuridae; genus Rhynchonycteris; species Rhynchonycteris naso. The sequence continues at coordinate 303,394,249 of CM072995.1, read as the reverse complement.
GCAGAAGAAAGAGAATAGTAAAAATTAGAAGAGAACTAAATAGAGAACATAGAAATATAGAGATAATTAATACAAGAGATGGTTTTGAAAAGATCTATAAAATTGACAAACCATTGGCTAGATTCACTAAGGAAAAAAGAGAAAGGATTCATGTAAACAAAATCAGTAATGAAAGGGGATAAATTACCACAAACATCATAGATATACAAAGGATCATAGTAGAATATTATGAAAGATTATATTCCACCAAATTCAACCACCTAGAGGAAATGGATAAATTCCTAGAACTATACAATCTTCCTAGACAGAGTCACAAAGAATTGGAAAACCTAAATAGACCTATAAGCAGGAAGAAAATAGAAACAACTATCAAAAATCTCTCCAAAAGCAAAAGTCCAGGACCAAATGGCTACACTGGTGAATTCTACTAAACATTCAAAGAAGATTTGATACCAATCCTTCCAAAAAATAGAAGAAGCAATACTCCCCAACACGTTTTATGAGGCCCACATAACACTCATATCAAAACCTGGAAAGCGACAACACACAAAAAGAAAATTGCTGACCAATATCTCTAATAAATACAGATGCAAAAATCCTAAACAAAATACTAGCAAATAAAATAAAACAACACATTAAAAATAATACACCACAATCAAGCGGGATTTATTCCAGGGGCACAAGGATGGTTCAGCATGTGGAAGTTGATCAACATAATACACCACATTGACAAAACAAAGACCAAAAATTGTATGATCCTATTAATAGATGCAGAAAAGGCATTTGATAAAATACAATATACCTTTATTTTTAAAACACGCAATAAAATCAGAATAAAAGAAAAGTATCTCAATGTAATAATATTAACTGAAAAACCATCAGCTACTATTATACTAAATGGTGAAAAAAAATAAGCCTTTTCCTCTAAAATCAGGAACAAGAAAAGGTTACCCTCTCTATCCATGCTTATTCAACATAGTTCTGGAAGTTATAACTAAAGCAATCAGGCAAGAGAAAGAAATAAAAGGCATTTGTATCAGGAAAGAATTAAAATCATCACTTTTTGCAGATGACATGATTCTGTATATAGAAAACTCCAAAGACTCCACAAAAAAAACTATTAGAAATAATAAACCAATATAGTAGAATCACAGGATACAAAAATCAATATACAAAAGTTCACTGCTTTCCTAAATGCCAACAATGAAACATTGGAAAAATGAACTAACTAAATAAAAACAATTCCTTTTATAATTGCAGCAAAAACAAACAAACAAACAAAAACCCTAGAAATAAACATAACAAAGGATGTGAAGGACTTATATACTGAAAACTACAAAGCAGTATTGAAAGAAATTGAAAAAAAACACAATGAAGTGAAAAAATATTCCATGTTCATGTTTTGGAAGATTCATCATAGTTAAAATGGCCATATTACCCAAAGCAATATATAAATTTAATACAATCCCTATCAAGATCCCAATGACATTTTTTTAAAGAAATAGAACAAGAAATTACCAAGTTTGTATGGTAGCATAAAAAAAAAACTCAGATAGCCAAAGCAATCCTGAGGAAAAAGGTTGAAGCCAGAGATATCACACTACCTGACTTCAAAGTATACTATAGAGCCACAATAATCAAAACAGTATGGCATGGGGAGAAAAACAGACATACAGACCAATGGAACAGAATCGAGAGCCCAGATATAAAACCACATATATATGGACAAGTCATCTTCAACAAAGGAGCCAAAAACACACAATGGAGAAAAGAAAGCCTCTTCAATAAATGATGCTGGGAAAATTGGAAAGCCACATGCAAAAGAATGAAACTTGATTACAGTTTGTCCCTCTGCACAAAAATCAATTCAAAATGGATCAAAGACCTAAACATAAGATCTGAAATAATAAATTACTTTGAAGAAAACATAGGTATTAAGCTCATGGACCTTGGTCATAGAGAACAACTTATTAATTTGACGCCAAAGGCGAGGGAAGTAAAGGCAAAAATAAATAAATGAAACGATATCAAATTTAAAAAATTCTGCACAGCAAAAGAAACTGACAAAACAAATAGGCAGCCAACTGAATGGGAGATGAAATTTGCAAACAACAGCTCCGATAAAAGGTTAATATCCAAAATATATAAAGAAGTTAAAATGCTCAGCAACAAGCAAGCAAACAATCCAATTAAAAAATGGGAAGAGGACCTAAACAGACACTTCTCCCAGGAGAACATATAAGTGGCCAACAGATATACGAAAAGATGCTCATCTTCACTAGCTATTCAAGAAATGCAAATCAAAACTACAATGAGGTACCACCTCACACCTGTTAAACTGGCTGTTATCAATAAGATAGGTAATAACAAGTGTTGGAGAGGCTGTGGGAAAAAAGGAACCCTCATTTACTGCAGGTAGGAATGCAAATTAGTACAACTATATAAAAGAAAGTATGGTGGTTCCTCAAAAAATTAAGAATAGAATTACCATATGACCCAGCAATCCCTCTACTGGCTATCTACTCCCAAAACTCAAAAACGTTGGTACATAAAAACACATGCAGCCCCATGTTCATCGCAGCATTATTCACAATGGCCAAGACATGGAAACAACCAAAGTGTCCCTTGATAGAGAATTGGATAAAGAAGGTGTAGTACAAATATAAAATCAAATACTACTAAGCCATAAGAAACAATGACATAGTGACATTTGTGACCACATGTATGGACCTTGAGAACATTATACTGAGAGTGAAATAAGCAAATCAGAAAAAGCTAAGAACTGTATGATTTCACACGTATGTGGTATTTAGAACTGAGACTAGTAGATAGAAGTGAGTGGCTACCAGGGGGAAGGGGATACAGAGGAGGGGGACAGGGGAAGCAGAGAGTAGGTGGGGGAAGAATTTAAAGAAGGACAAATATAAGGTGACGGAAAATGATTTGACTTTGGGTGATGGGCATACAACATAATTAACAGTTCAAATGCTATAGAAATATTTACCTGAAACATATGTACTCTTATTGATCAATGTCACCATGTTAAAGTTAATTCTCTAAATAAAATTTAAATATTAAAAAAGATAATTTATTTTTCTCTCACTTGACATTGTTTTCTTGACCTTGCTTTATTTTCCTTCCTTTCTAAAATATTTTTCCACTTACCTATTGTTTTTTACCAAGTAGAAAAAAACCCACAAAATTCTTTTTTATTAGCCATTATATATTCTTCATTCTCTGTGGCATCTCCCAAAGTATAATTCATAATTTGTGAGTGAATAATTATTTTTGCTGTCAGGCTTTGCTTGATTGAAGAATCACCTATCTTTTTTTCTCTAACATCTACTATCATCTTCACCATGCTGAGCAACACCGTAGATATTTTCCATACAAGCTGCTTGTCCTTTCTCTATATACAGTTAAGTATTTCATCAAGAGAATAGTGAAAGGATAGGCCTATTATGCATATTAAAACATAAGAACTGGATTCAGAGCCATGATCCATAACCTTGGAATGTTATAGGCACGGTCCAAACAAATTTACCTTCACTGATTTTTCAAATTACATTAGCAACTAAAATTACATGTTTTAGAAAGACAAATAAATATCTCATATTTATCTATTCAACAACCATTTATAAAGCGTGTATTGTGTGCAGGCACTTTGCAAAACACTAGGAATAACCATGCATATGATGCAGATCTTCTTTTTTGGAACTTACAGTCCAATTAAGAACTGACCCGCCTGACCAGGCGGTGGCGCAGTGGATAGAGTGTGGGACTGGGATGCGGAGGGGTCCAGGTTCAAGATCCCGAGGTCGCCAGCTTGAGTGCGGGCTCATCTGGTTTGAGCAAAAAAGCTCACCAGCTTGAGTCCAAGATCACTGCCTCGAGCAAGGGGTTACTTGGTCTGCTGAAGGCCTGTTGTCAAGGCACATATAAGAAAGCAATCAATGAACAACTAAGGTGTCAAAATGAAAAACTTATTATTGATGCTTCTCATCTCTCTCTGCTCCTGTCTGTCTGTCCCTCTCTCTGACTCTCTCTCTGTCTCTGTAAAAAAAAAAAACAACAAAAGAAAAACTGACCCATGAATAAGTAATTATAAGGAAATAAATGATTAGAAAGAGGGAAGTATTAATGTTATAAATAGAGGGACCTAACCAAGTGTTACTGTCAGAGAAACTCTGAGAATCTGATATCCTCAAGGATGAGTTGAGGCAAGTCAGGTAAAGTGCAAAGAAGAAATGGGGGGAAAGTTACAAGCTCTTTTCAATATTCTAACAAAATGGTCCTACAAATTCCCAGACAGTGCCTGTTAATAATAACTGTTGACATCAATATAGTTATATTCCTGAAACCTTTCACATGTATTATTTTAATTACTCATTTCAAAAATCTTATATTTATTATTACATTCATCTCATAGATGAGAAAACAGATTCAGAGAATTTTAAAAACTTTACAATATCATACAGCTAATAAGTAGACAAACTATATCATCAACAGGTGAGGTCATGTCCCCAAGATTTCCAAATAAATGATCTAATTTTAGAGGAAGCAGAGAGTAATGATTAAGAATCAGACTACCTAGCTTAAAATTCTGATATTACCTTTTACTAGCAAGATGATTTTTGGTACATTTAACCTGTCTTTACTTGAAGTACTTCCTTTACAAAGCAAAGATAATAATAATACCTACTTCATCTGTTGTTATAAAGACTACAAGAGTTTACACTTGTAAATTATTTAGAACAATCTCTGGAATAGGAAAATTTTATTAAATAATAAAGTCGTTCTTGCCTGTTGATACACTGCCTAATTTTCTAGCTCCATATAGAAACCAAATTTTAAACAATGGAGTAGACTAGTATTTGAGACCTCCAGTGGACAAAAATTATTTCAGAAAAGTATTAGTCCTAAATTGAACTGATATCCAAAGCATAACAAAATGATAGTACTTCCTACTTAGAATTACTTTTGAAAAGCAAACTCAGATGCAATTATATCCTTCTGCAAACTTTTGAAATTCAGTAATGGAATTAAATTTTACAGAGAAAAAAACACATTAGTCTTAAGAAGGTGAATATCTGGCCTTAAATGTTGCTGGTTCTACCCAAGAATTGTAGCCTTCTTTCTCTGAGTTTTGTGGCAGGAATCTGATTGCCCTCTGAAGTCCTGTGATAGGAATTCTCTAATGTACTCATCCATAGGAAGAGCAGGAGTGAGAACCACCATGAGAGGGCTTTCTCTACCCTGACCAAATATGTTATGGAAAAATGGTCTGGATCAGGTGCCTCAGTTTCTTTTGTTTATTTGTTTGGGTTTTTAAAAGAATTTTTATGGAAATAATTAAGGGAAACAGGATACTGTTGGAACTAGAAAAATAAACCAGAAAAAAATATTGTCATCTTCCTTATTGAGTTACTCTGAGGATTAAGTTTCATAAGAACATAAGGAAACACAGCCTAATGCCTACCACCCAAGATTTGAAAGTATAGTAAAGGCAGTAGTTTGTTGTCAAATGATAAATAAGTAGTAACAAAGAAAAATGGGAAAATGTATGAATCATATTTCATTTATAATTAAATTGTGACAATGAGGCTTTGTGACATGTAAGCATAAGGCAGACACTTTGAAATTGAAGGCTGATCAATGCAAAACACATTTGTGAAAAATTCAAAGATATTTTTAAGTGATTTTACTGAAAGCATCTTAAAAATAATTACCCTTAATTTAATATAAGTATAATCTTTATTAATTATGTTTTCCTGCAACTAACCTTAATGTTAATTTTGTATCCATGGCATATATAAGCTCTTATTATATATTAATAGCAATAATCCCTGTATACAAATTTATAGATATGAAAGATAAAAACAAAATGGTATAAGGGAAAGAACAAAGAGTTTGAAATGAGAAGACTGAGGATATAGGTTTGGCATTAGCAATTCAGAAGATATGTGACATTTAATATGTTATCTAGATTCTCCAAGCTCATTGTCTTCATCTGCAGTATAAGCATGTTCATACTTACTACATCTCCCTTCTATGAGGAACATCCAATGGCATGCTGGAGCTGATACATCTCCTGTGAGAACTGATAGCAACTTTTCCCAACTCTTTACTCAATGGCATTAGGTTGGTATTTTGAAAATAGCAACCATGGAATATTTATACCATGAAAACTGACAGATGTTACAAATCAAAATATTCTCCATACATCCCTCATTTTCCTCTTAGATTTAGTTATTAATCTTTTGCTAGTATATGACTGGGAATGTCTAATGAGAAAATCCACCTGAAAGTGGTTTTTAGAACTGTAACTTGTAATGCAAATATGTTATAATATTAATTGTGGGAAATTATAGATATGAATCTGTGACTTGCATATTAAAATATCATTAAGTGATCTTGACTAATTAAAAATAAAAGATATAAATGAGATAGTAGGACACACTTAAATGATTTAATCGACTTGTATATTATAAAAATGACCTATCAAATCAAGCCAGTGAAGGTTGGTACATAGAACATTTACAAGGTAACTAACCATCTGTATGCTTGGGGCTAATATGGGCTTTCATCAAACCACGACAAGCTACAATATTTGTACAGCTTAGTGCAAAATGAAAATATTGTACACCATGGAAGCAGCCCAAGTATCCACCAGTAGATGAGTGGATTAAAAGCTGTGGTACATTAACACAATGGAATACTACACAGCCATAGAAAATAAGGAAATTTTACTCTTTGTAACAGTATGGATGGACCTGGAGAGCATTATGCTAAGTGATATAAGCCAAAGAAGAACAAGTACTGTATGATTTCATTCCTATGTGGAATCTAATGAACAAAATGAATTAACAAGCAAAATAGAGTCAGACTCATAGATAGAGAGCAGGCTGACAGCTGTCCAGGGTAGGGCTGGGGGAGTGAAGGGATTGAACAAAAAAGAAAAAAACTCGCCTGACGAGGCGGTGGTGCAGTGGATAGAGCGTCGGACTGGGATGCGGAAGACCTAGGTTTGAGATCCCAAGGTCGCCAGCTTGAGCACGGGCCCATCTGGCTTGAGCAAAAGCTCACCAGCTGGATCCAAGGTCTCTGGCTCCAGCAAAGGGTTGCTCAGTCTGCTGAAGGCCCGCGGTCAAGGCACATGTGAGAAAGCAATCAATGAACAACTAAGGTGTTGCAACAGCAATGAAAAACTAATGATTGATGCTTCCTCTCACCTCTCTCCATTCCTGTCTGTCTGTCCCTATCTATCCCTGTAAAAACAAACAAACAAACAAACAAAAAAACCTCATAGACACAACAGTGTGGTGATTATAAGGAATGGGGCATAAATGGTGATGGAAGGAGACTTGACTTGGGGTGGTGAACACACAATACAGTGTACAGATGATGTGTTGCAGAACTGTACATTTGAAACTTGTATAATTTTGTTATAGTGACCCCAATAAATTAAATTAAAAGGAGAAAAAGAAAGAAAAGAAAAGTATTAAGAAATTTTAAGATATCAATCAATAACAGAGCATGCTTCATAAGCATGCAACTGTTTCCTACTCAGAACTGCCTATACTTGGTTCAATGCTTTGCTGCAAGTAGTATAAATAGCAAACCTTTTTAAAGTACTCAACAAATCAAATACAGCTAAAATTATTATGTGTAAATTTATAAGCCTCTGTACTTCTTAGGTTCTGAATTATGTTGCACATTAGGAGAGTAAATTAGGGGGGGATATAGCCAGTGTGTTTAACAGTCACTTCTCTAATCTTGAGATGCACTGATGTACATTTTTCTATCTTCTTTTTTTTCTAATTAAATATCTGAAACACTATGCGATGTTAAACTTGGTTGAATATGCACTTAAATTAAATCGAATAAATTAATGTATTGTGCTTTGAAGATTTAACTATGTTTTTCATATTTCGCAATCCAACAGGCAAGATAAAGTGCAACATCTATAACCCAGCTTCCTAGAAAAGAGCATCTTGAATCAAATAAGATGATATGTGAAAATGTCCTCCCACTGCCTGCCGCTTAGTACTGGCTCAAACATTATTTTCAAGGGTCCACATTGAAATAGTTACCAGAATAACATATTTCAAGGCAGAAGTACATGATGTGTGTCTTTAAAGGCAGAAGCACTTTTGGATTGTCAGAATATAAAGGGAGAAAATTTTTAAGCAAAAGAAATAATATATTCAATAAAGTTTTTAAAGTGTGAGTTCAAGTTTAGAGCAGGGAGAGCAATTTAACCTAAATTGGTGAATTTCAACCCTGGTTGCACATTAAAATAACCTTGGGTATATTTAAAACTCCAGGTGCCTGAGCCCCATTCTATACCAATTAAATCTAAATCTTCAGGGATCAGAGAGGCACATCAATATTAAAAAACAAACAAAGACTCTCATAGTACTATTGGAAAAGAAAGAAAGAAAGAAAGAGATGGGCTGACAAATTGAAGTTTCCTATTGTTATTATCAGCCTGACACTGTGTTTGTTATTTTCCCATAGAAATGCAGCATGCAGATTTGAAGGCATAACACAGAGTAATTTGGGCAACTGCCCTTCACAAAGAACTTTGAGCCATTTTGGCATCTGTAACTGCTAACAGGGTCCCTTCTGGCTCATTAGACTTTCTGTCCATGGGGAGATATTTGGACAAGAGTGAGGCAATAACACATTCTACACCTTGCTGTTAATGGATGAAAATAGCAAGTCAATAAATTAATTCCATAGTACATAGGAAAATAAGGTCTCTAAGGTGTGTCAGCAAATCAGTACAGACACAATCCAACTCTAGTGTACAGGGGAAAAAAGCATAGATTTGAAATCAATCAGTGCTATATTTAATTTCTTGATTCCCTCAATTACTGACTTGAATCTACATGTGTTATTTAACTTCTATAAACTTAAGTTTTCTTATTTGAAAAATTGGAACAATGATAATAGTTACATTACAAGCACTCCTGGAATTCAAATGAGATCAAGTACATTAAAGGTGTTTGAAAAGCTTGTTGGATAAATTATTACATACTTGTTGCCTAGAATTTCTTCTTTGACTTGTTCTTATAAAAGAGAATAAAATCTCAGCAAGATAAGCTATTGATGTGGTCCATCCAAAAAATAAATTGTATAAAAAAGTAAAATAGATAATAGTTTATTTACATTTTTATATTATTCACATTCATGACATTTTTCTATTTTATCACCTAAATATCAGAGCAGAGCTCTCTGAAGCTCTCTTATAGATTTTTATGGAGATAAATGTATCTTTACTATTCCAAATCTCTATAGAACTGTGTAAGTGAAGGATTGATAAGTATTTTATGTTTGCTTTTCTTTTAAATACAAAGATGTGTAGGTCTGTTTTTTAATGTGGGAAATCAAAGCAAAGAATTTGGTCCCTACTTCTGAGGTATTTCCAATTTGTTTGAAGGGACAAGATATACACAGTGAATTTGAAGTTGTTAATATAATCAGGTTGTTGATATTAACAATCTGGTATTCTATCACAGAGAGGCTGGATGTTTGTTCCACCTGTATCTCTGAACTATTTCTAAGCATATATCACACAATGTATTCTGGTAACCCCATGGGCTTCTTGTTTAGATATGCTTTCTTAATAACTTTGGAATCCTTCCTAGATGCAATATCTGGCAAGTTAGCAAAAGAAGTAAAGAAACACTAACCTTGCTGAAAACACCCTTCGAATGGCAATCCTACTTCCTATGATCACCCAAGAGCACGGATTGTTGAATGAGGGCAAGCAGCAAGCAGGTTTCTGTAGAGCAATGAACTTCAGAAAGGAAAGAGGTGTTTGGTGAGGAGATGTGGCAAAACAGACTTTTCTGCTAGTCTTAGTTAGTAGCTCTTATGATAAGCACCCATGTATCAAATTCAATGAGCTTATAGAAATGATAGCTTCTACTGAGGAAGCATCCATTTTTGTACCAAATTCTATATAGCAGGTGCTTCATTAATGCTGTCAAAATGAATACTGATGAAAAGCATAGAGATGGGCTTTAATTATTCTCTTTTCTACCAATAAAGAAATGGAGGCTCAGATAAGATAACTAACTTGACAAAGTGTCACCTAATGGATCAGCTTATTTAGATCCTGGATCTAAATTTTGTAAGTCCATATTTCTCCATGTATACGACACATTTTTTATCAAAAAATTTTGGGTCTAAAAACTGGGTGCATCTTATACAGCGGTTGTAGTTCATTTTACTTGCATTTCCCACTTTTTGCATGGATGAGGAGTTGAATAAATTTTATGATAAATAAAACGAGTTCAATAACTTTATGTAATACATTTCTTTTCAAATTTTGGACCCCCAAATTAAGGTACATCTGATACATGGGAGCGTCTTATACATGGGGAAATATGGTAACATAACATTCAAACTGTTCTAGTTAACAATAAAAGTTTTTTCTCTACAGCAGTATCTTTGAACTGGGATAGGCATACTACTGCAGGGTCATAAAAGTCTCTTTTAACGGTACATGGCTCAGAGAGCTTTAAGAAACTGTATTTTCAGGTCCTCCTCCAAGGTATAGTTTCTGAAGTGAGTCTGAGAGAGGCTTCTGAAGCTTCTCCTTCACCACTCCACTTCCACAGGCTCCCTTCTCTGACTTGCCGGCAGAAAGGCAAGCACACCTTTCATCCTGTCCTAAGTCCATTCTCACCACAGCGCTTTCTCACAAAGGGTAAAGCCTACACAGTGACAGAAAGGCAAAGGACTCAAAATATTGGTGCCAGTGTTGTTGGAGGGAATGACTGTAATGATGAAGTAGCAAAAGTACTGCAAGTCAAGTGGTTTGTAAATAAATGTATCATTTATAAGATTACTTTCATTGAAGAATTCTTGATTGAGTTGTCACCTGATGAATCAGATTATTTAGATCCTGGATCTGTACATTATTTTTGGCATATATAACAGAAAATGAGTTTAAATGGTTCAATAAAATTAATATAAAAATATTTTTAATCCAATGTAGTTATTTATTTACAAGAACAGTTTTCTCAGGACATAAATTTCTATTTTTAAAATGTAGAATAGAATTTATGTTGAACTTGATTCTTTCTAGCAATGACTCATATTCATCCATGGATCTCTGAATTAATTTAAAAAAATTTTATTGAATTTGTTGGGGTGACATTAATATTAATGTCACATTAATTAATGTTAATAAAATTATACAGGTTTCAAGCATACAATTGTATAATACATCATCTGTATATTTCATTTATTTCATTGTGTGTTCACCACCCCAAGCCAAGTCTCCCTCCATCACCATTTATCCCCCTCTACATTCATCAAAATTATTAAAAAATTAACTTTTAATAAAATTTTTCTTTTCATATTTAATAATTATTTTAGATGTACAAATTGCCAATTATAAAAATAGTCACAGGGACATAAAGTACAGTATAGGGAATATAATCAATAACATTGTAATAATTATGTCTAGTGTCATATGGGTACAAGGCTTATTAGGGTGATCGCTTAGTTAGTTATATAAATGTCTAATCACTATGTTGTACACCTGAAACTAAATAATATTGTATGGCAATAGTAATTTTAAGATATAAACAATTTTTAAAATAAATTGTGACTAAATTATTTAATAACTAATCCAGAAGATTAAGTTAATTGTCATATGAAGTGTTTAAAAAGCTTAAATATTTATACCTACTTTTGTTGCAGAAATATAAGACAGGCTGATATAACAGTTATTTTTAAACCTTTCAAGTATAACTTATATAACATTTAGGCATAATTCTGTGGGAAAACAATAAAAACATGTGATTAAATGAAAAGAGAAAACCACAGAAAATTCAGGATATAATAAAATATGTTTAGGTATTTTTTATATGAATGGTGGTAAATAAGATACATTTCCTAAAAGTGATAGTAAATTCTTAATTTTAAATTCATACTATTGGTAATATCTCTGAAGTTATGTTCCCTGAAATTATTTATAATTACGATTAAAACAACTTAGAATATACCTAAAATATGTAAGAACATACATAAAACATAATTAAAAATTTTTCTTTTGGTGGCTACTTAAGAATAAAAGCTTAAAAACCATTGCTCCACAGAATATGGCTCTGCATGAGATGTAATTTATTGCTGTACAGAAAGGGCAGTGAGTCATATATTTAAGAGCTCCAGCTCAAGAATAAAACAGGTTTGTGTTCCAACCTTAATGCCTCTTATTTGTTTCTCAATCTTACACATGTTACTTGACCTTGTTAAGCCTCTTTTTCCAAGTCTTTATAGTGAAGATGATGATGATACTTAGTTTTTAGGATCATTCTGGAGGTTATGTAAAATTAATCCTGTCAAACTTTGAGAAAAATTCCTGTACATAGTGAATGTCAATCATAAAAGTTCTCACAGATGAGAGAGTTCTGATGGGAAGGAAGTAATTGTTCTTAAGCTAAACTCCCAGAGGGACCAGGGCTTGGTATGGTCGCTGAATAAATTCAAAAAGCTCAAATGCAGGAAATAAATCGCCATCTGAGGGGGCAGAACTTCTGAGAATCACAAAGCATCAAATGCAAAAATCAAGAACTACATCTTTAATAATGAAGACATGAACTTCAAAATAATTCTATTTGCATAAAACATAGCTAGACCTCTCCTGTGTACATCACAGTGTCGTTACTGTGTCTGTCCTACAATATTATCATCATTACCACCACTACCATCATCTTACAGTTTCTGCTTGCTTAATATTTCTAAATTCTGAAATTCAATAATATTCCCTTGGCCAAATGCCCCAACTTGGTTCCAGCTTACAACTTAACTTTGTTGCTCTGACTTCTTTGTCTGGTTCTAAATCTTGAGTTCTGCTTATGTTTTATCTAAATGAACTCAAATAATATCTTACTCTACCTCTTCCCAGAGAATGTGGGAGAGAGAACGCAAACTATCCAGAGCTCAGATCTTGAAGCTTAACCTAAATGAGTTAAAATCTCAACTCTACTGTTACCTCTGTAACCTTGGGAAACTCAGAATCTCTTTGAGCCTCAGTTTTCTCTTATTTACAGTGGAGAAAATAACTTGTAATTGACAGAGTTGATGTACATTGGAGGACATGTATCACAGAAAAGCATTTAGCTCAATTAACATTCAAAAACTAATAGTTCTTATTATAATTATCATTCCTACTATTAGTATTCCTGATGCAATAAATGAAACAATTTAATGGAGTTCTGATGAACTTCAAAACGAATATTTTGCAAATTCAATTACATTCTGACCTGATGTTCCCAACTATTGATGATGCATAGTGATATAGACCATCACAAATATTGTGCTTTCTTCTCTGGAACCAAAAACCAAAATTAAAAATGAGCACCAAAACTGAAACATAACTAGAAATATCGGCTCTAAGTGTTGTTACAGACTGAAGTGAGATTAACTATGCTAACTGTCATTAAAATGGTGTTACTAGTTTCCAGTATCTAAAGGAGGAATAATAGGCAGAAATACAAATTGGCTCAACTTATTTCATCAACCTGATTTACCAAGTTCATTGCACTCAGATTAATACCATTCAATTCCAGAAAGATTTATTAAATACCGGGTATTCAAGATATAAAGAATCCCAATACAGAAAGGATTTTATTATTCATTTTATGACTTTGAATTAGGTTTTCACTTGTAATTGTAAACCAAATGAAATAATCACTTAGATTTTCGATCATTAACACAAACTCATTTTTTTTTCAATTTTCTCTTTACCAACAGGATTTGCTAGTCCACTTACTGGGATATCAAATACCTCTCAAAGCACTATGCACAATGCCTTGCACATCTACATGAATGGAACGATGTCTCAGGTACAGGGATCTGCCAACGATCCCATTTTCCTTCTTCACCATACATTTGTGGACAGGTTGGTAGACACTTCTTTATAAATTATGTGCATATTGGTATTAAATGCAATGTGACTTTAGGTAAGGCATAAAAGCTGAGGAATTTGGGTGATCTATTGTCTCACATCAGGTTCTCCCAGAAACAACAGAAACTAAGGATTTGAATGTGAATATTTTATTAAAGTGTTCTATTACAGAGAAAGCAGTAAGAGAACGAGTGAGTAAAGCAGGTAAGAAGGAGAAAGAAGCCAAATAAGAGTACAATTTCAATTGCAGTCCCGGACTCAGTCAGATCTCAACAGAGTATAAAGTACACCTCAGTCTACCTTGCCTTAAGACAAAGTAACTGAGTTTTGGACTCCCATATTAAATAGCCTTGAATACAGGTTGCCCCAAGGTAGGCGCTATAAAATTTCTAGGAGGTAGCCAATTCCAGACAGGCTACCAGCTGCAGGGTCTGAGGGGTGTCTTCTGAAGGTTGCAGGGGTAGTGGTTAGGATAAAGCATGTAGAATCAGGGAGGTGGTCACATAGAGCTGGTGCAAGGTTTTCTAACACCATCCGGACAGGGCACTGATCTGCTATATCACATTTTTTTCTCTCTTTTTGTCGATGTATTATTTTCTTTTTCTCCAACCCCCGACCCTCAAATATAAGCAGAGACAGTCTTTGACCTCAATCAGTGGTCTGAGCATTATATGAGCTATTCTCCAGACAGGATGCGCTATGGCTCAATATCCCATTTAAAGTGATTTAATTCCCTTGGGGCTTTTCCCCCTTATCAACTCTTGTCCATGATAGTGGAGAAGAAAGTATATGGAGAATGGTCAGTTGTCTGTGTCTGGAATTCAAGAAGAGAGAAGATAATGAGGTATCAATCATGACAGACAAATGTAGGGCTCTTTTTTGTTGTTGTTGTTTTGTCTCTAACAAGGTAATTTTTTCACAATAGCTAATGAGTAAAGAGTACAGATTTACACCTAATTCTCTTTGTTAAATATAACAGGTTATATTTTTTTATTGTAAATATAAAAAAACCCTGAAACTGAAAACTAGTTGTTTTAGTCATCACCATTTCCACCTCATTCATGTTCCAGAAACATGAACATATTATCAAATAAGAAAGTGACCATTAATTAGCCTGAAATATTATTAGAAAGACTTTTATTTCTTTTGTGAAAATTCTAATATTATAGGAATTATTTAATATCCTAAGCCAAGTTTTATTCAGAAAAAAGTATATAACAGTAAGTGTATACACATCAAAGTTACGATAGATAGCAATGCAATATTATAACCATGTATACCCATATGTAAAGAAGGAAAGAAGAGGTTTGGATATGCATCTTACCAGAAAAGATAAATGTTTTTTTACTGAGTCATTTTTATATTATATTGTCTTTGTGGGCATTTGGCATTTTTTTATCTTCCGTGTTATTTTATGAACTTTAAAGAATTCTAAATTTCCTAGACATCTTGTTGCCCTAGAGGAGGAATCACAAACTATGGCTTATCTATCTTCTACCTTCTTTGTAAATAAGGTATTTTTGGAGTACAGCCACATCATTCATTTACACATTGTCTATGGATGCTTTCATGCTACAATGGCAGAGGGGAATATCTGTGACCAAGACCAAATGGCTTACAGCAGGGCTCCCCAGGGCCTCAGGCTGCATGCAGCACCTGAGGCCATTTATCACAGCCCCCCCCCCCCCCCGCCGCCGCACTTCCGGAAGGGGTACCTCTTTCATTCGTGGTCAGTGAGAGGAGCACAGGATGCATCCACACCCATAGTTCCCATTGAAATACTGGTCAGTTTGTTGATTTAAATTTACTTGTTCTTTATTTTAAATATTGTATTTGTTCCAGTTTTGTTTTTTTACTTTAAAATAAGATATGTGCAGTGTGCATAGGGATTTGTTCATAGTTTTTTCTTTTATAGTTCGGCCCTCCAACGGTCTGAGGGACAGTGAACTGGCCCCCTGTGTAAAAAGTTTGGGGACCCCTGGCTTACAGAGTGAAAAATATTTAGTTGTTGTTGCCTTACAGAAAGTTTGTTGACCGCTACAAATCCACCAAATCCCATATTTATATATAAGATAAGAGAAAAAAATTGACCTTCAGCTAGCCCACCAAATGTATATTTATAGAAAATGCTATAATTGGATTCAGTATCTGGAGGCATGTTTGTTTAACAGAGATTATACCATTATGCAGATGGCTTTTAGAGGCCACTCTGACCCTTTGAAAATTAAAAATTTCTTCCCTCCCCAAATATTCGACTAAACCTATCTTAATATTAGATATCTGTGTGAATATTAAAATAACTCAAAAATCAGCAAATGTGAAAGGAGTCTTTCACTGAGTCCACACAGTCAAGCTGAAGTTTCTGGGGATGGAGAGGGAGAAAGAAGCAATATTATAAAGAAGGACAGAGACCTGTGGATTACCATGGAATACTGTGGCATCTGAATGTGCCTCTCAAGTCTCTTCTTATACAGTGTGTCCGTAAAGTCAGGGTGCACTTTTGACCGATCCACGGTCAAAAGTGCACCCTGACTTCACGAACACACTGTAGAAACTCATTTCTTTAATCAGATGATCTATTTACTGCCATTCAGTTAGTCAAATACATTTATTGAGCACCTGAACATTTTACATTACTTCCTGCCTCTATGCAATGCTTATACTATTCTGCAAACCTAGAACATACTTTCGTAGAATTATCTAATTCCTATACAATCTTTAAGACTAGTTTTAATTTCACCTTCTCCATTAAGTATGTCCAGACCATGCCTGTCTATAACCATCTCTCCCACCTAGGGTGTGTTAAACCCAGCCCACAATGGCTAGCAAGATATAATATGTATATCTTTTCCCAATGTTGCTTCGATTACCTCAAGCTATAGTTTGAAATCAGTTATGATAGGAGTATTTACATGAAATTGGCAAATGCTACAAATCAAGGCTTTTATTCTCAGAGGTGGTTATTAAAATAATGGCCAACACACCACTGCTTCCATCTTTTAACTCACATCACATTCTCTCTCTACCTTTTATTTTGGGTATTTCATTCATATTGTTCTTGTTGATTATGTAACTCATTTGTGCTTTGTCTCTCCCACTAATCTCTGACCCACTTAATGGCAGGGCCCATATCTTGTATTATATTAATTTTTCTCAGCATTTGTCTAGCATATAATTAGTAGATGTATAATTAATTTTTATCAGTAAGTGACTTTTAAAACCCTTAGCAAATTACATTTACTATAGCTATAAAAGGAACTATAGAAAAGCCATTTTAATTGAAGGAATTATTTTTGCAAGTCTTGTAAAGCAAAGTATAATAATCATTTAACGCTATGAACATGTTTTAAGATTATAGTATGCTTCTAGACCTTTAGATGTGGCTCTAGGCCAGTGGTTCTTAACCTGGGTTCTATCGAATCCTAAGGGTTCGATGAGTCGGTTTCAGGGGTTCGGAGAAGCCTCTGCCGCGGAGGCCAGAATAAAGTAATACCATAATTTGTTGTGAGTTCATGCACTTTGTTGGTTTTGTTCTTTGAGCAAGGTGATGTTCATGCATGGCTCATTTTGTGCACCAGTAAAAAAACATATATCTATGTCTTGAATTTGGAAAAAAAATCATATTTTATTTATCACTAAAGAAGGGTTTGGTGAATGCGCATATGAAACTGGTGAGTTCAGTACCTCAAAAAAGGTTAAGAACCACTGCTCTAGACACTGAGGAAACGATGAAATAGGATCACTAGTTTGAAAAAGCATAGACTAAGGAGAAGTGTAAATAAGAAAACAACTCTAGCACATTAAGATTCGTGCACCATCCTGGAAGATATTCTTAGAAAGCTACGTATAAAAGAAAACAAGGATAGGTATTCAAGAATTAGAAGCACAACTTGTATGTCATTGAAACCAATTACAAAAGGGAAATATGAACTGAAGAAAACAGAAACATGGAAATAAGCCTCAAAGCTCATTTGCAGAGAAAATGATAAAATTTCAGTGGACAAATTGTCATCAAAAGATATCCATGTTGGGCAAATAAAGACATAAGTTAAAAGTGTCTAAAATCAACAAACAAAAACTACATAAACTAATTTCAATCCTCTTTACCACTTTTTTAAAAATCAGAGCATGAATCTAACTATAATTTTAATTTACATTTCATTTATTGTCATACAATACATTTACAATACATTTAATTTTTACTACATTCTAGGCCCTATTCCAGTGATGGGCAATCTTTTGAGCTTGGTGTGTCAAAATTCTCCAAAAAACTGAGCATAACTCGGGTGGCATGTCACTTTGAGAAAAACGGCCTAACCAGAAGTCCCAGAACTAGATGCTCTGTGCCGGAGTTCTGTTGTTTTGGCCTATAGGCCTCCGGCACAGTGTCTACACTACAGCAAATGTTTTATACTCAGCTACTGCACCTGGCCTTGCAGGGGCCGAGGATGAAACGTCCTTCTCAGCATGCGGTCCCATACTTCTCTGGTATGCGGCGGTGTGTCATTGAAAATGTTACATGTGTTAGTGCTGACACGCGTGTCATAGGTTCGCCATCACGGCCCTATTCTGAACTGGTTACAAGTTTTGTTTTATGTAATTTATAAGAAGTTTATAATATAAGGTCTAGTATTATTTGTACTTAATAGGTTAAAAAGAGATATAAAGGAATTCAATAATTACATAGCTAGTAAAGGACAGAGTTGAGAGTTAAACAGCACAGTCTTACTATAGAGTCATGTTCTTAACCACCATGGACAATTCCTTGGGGAGTTGCAATATGATTGTTCTAACTGCTCTTGAATTAAGGATAAATGCATTCATCAAACAGTTTAAACCTTTTTTATATCCAGATACCATGTTAGATTCTATACCTTTTTACTTATTAAGATGACAAAAAAGCCTGACTTTAAAATAATTAGTTTCAAAAACTACAATTTATTCCTATATTATTATTAACTATTGTATCATTGCATATACTAGTAACTGTAAACCTACTTTTGCCCCACTCTATATAAATATACAATTGTGATTTATTAGTATAGCTAAAGAGCACATTCTCAACTCAAATTGAGAGGTATTTATTACAAGTTATTATATTTAAAATTTAGATATTTCCAAATCGCTTTCCAAAAGTGACTGTTCCAGCTGCATTCCCACAGAGAGAATAAAAGTATATCTGTCATCCTGTGTTAGTTGTTATGAACCTTATTAATTTTTGCTACTCTGAAAAATAAAAAAATATTTATTTGAATTTCTTTATTTCCTATCTATGTTATAGAAGATAATTTTTTTCAAAAATATTTGTTTATATTGCTTGCTGTTTCATATTAGGTTTATTTGTCTTTTTATTACTGAACTGTATAGACTAGTCATACTTTTTTTTTTCAATTGGCCATGTTTGTCATAAACATTATAAATATTTTTGCAGTTTGTAATTATCTTTTAAAGTTTTAGTGGTATGCTTCTAGCTATTCAGAAGTTGTTTTTATATGGTTCTTTTTATTCAATATTTTGCTCATAGCTTCAGAGATCTAACTTTTTTTATTTTTAGTTGTAAAAAGATTAAATTTTTGTAAAGCTCCAAAGTCCTTTCTGGACTTTACAATACTCTGAATAATGTGTTGGGTTTATTCTTTGTTTTGTTTTGTTTTTTTAAAGACATAACAGTAGAATGCATTAGCACAATTACAGGGCATTAGCAAATTTTTTAGTGACAGCTTAATCATGCTTTTAGTTATGATTAATAGGTAACTGACAAACAGGCAGTCCATTAATAGGTAACTGACAAATAGGCAGTTTAAGTTATTTTTTCTCTACTATTCAGATTAAGGTCTGACAAGGGACTCTACACTCTTCTCAAGCTTGTTAAAAAACAAAACAAAACAAACAAAAAAACCCAAATTTTTCAGGCAAGGGGAGAGGGTTGAGGAGTAACTGCTGTAACAAAAAGAATAGGTTGGAGTTATGTTTATTCTCTTTCCCCTAAGAAGATCAGGTTTGGGGCATGCAAAAGAAAGAAAAATTGAAATATGAAACCAAACTAACACTACAACAACCATCAAGCAAAGCTGATGTTTTCACAATGGAATCAGGAGCTTTGATGCCTATAGCTTCCTCAGGAGAAAAAAAAATGAGCATTAGTACTGGATGGCGCCCTGTGGATAACTGTCAGAGCAACAGAAGGGGGCTTTGGAAAGACTTCCATTTCCTTGACACCTAATCACTCTGGGAGGGCCCAGCTAGAGAAAAGCAAGCACACTTCTGCATGCCTGTGGTCATTCATCTGCTAATTCAACAAGCACTAAGTGTCCTCTATGTGTTGTGTGCTATATTAGACCATGGGGATGCAGCATTCACTAATACTATTCCTCTCTACTACCTAATGCTGCCCAGCCTAGATGCGTAAGTAACAAAATGTAACTTCTGCAGTGATGGTGGCTTAATAGACTCGAGGATGTGGGAGCAAAGAAAAGGAAATAAGGACCACAGCAGCAGTGCTTTTCAAGCCTGCATCTGTAGCACCTCTCACCATACCTGGCACTGAATGGATGGATGTTCAGGGGATGCTCAGTTGTGAGATTCAATTTTCTGGAATGCTCTTGTGACTGGTGGCTTTAAAAAGAATGGATTTTGACCAGTGAAATTTGGTAATAAAAATATTCAATTCATAGGAAACAAAAACAAGAAAGGCACAGAAGTGTGAGGTTAAAATAAACTTCAGAAAACAGGTAACAGTTACAACACTAAAATACTAAAACACTGCTGACATTTGAGTGCTTACTGTATACCAGATGCTAAGTGCATTGTGTGGACTGAGTCATTCAATACTGGTGGCAATCCTACCAGTGAAGTGTCATTATCATCTCCATCTTATGGACAAATTGACTGCAGTACAGAGAGGTTCAGTGACATTTCAGGGCATGAACCCCTGTTCTGAACCCATTCTATTTACTCCTTCATAAAGGATTTAGAGAGCCTTAATAGGAGAAATGTTTATATATATAAACTTGTTCTTGTTATTTTTTTAACTAGTTCTTATAAAGAGATTAGAATGTAAGGGACTTTATTTAATAGTTCACACAATGCTTTTGTTCTTCACTCACTATTTTCTCAGTGCTCCACAGAATTAAAAACCACTCATTGGTTCTCCCATAGCTTGTCTCTCAAGTGCTTGGGAATCCCAGTCAGGCGCAAGTGTGCCTGAAGCAAAACATTCCTGGGAGGGCAAGCCTGCTTCACTCCTCAGCTACAGATTAATTACATTTTTTGGAGTGACTTCTTGGCTGTTTATGCCACTGAGGCTTCCCATCCACTCTGCTCCCCAAGCAACCCCGCCATCCTGCTAAGAAGGCTGCCCTGAACCACATGCCCACAAGCCAAGTGCCTGCCAATTTGGCAACCCAGAAATAATCCCGGCAGAAGGCAGGTCCCTGGAGCTTTGGGAATGAACAGCAGATTGCCTTCCTGCTGGTGACTGCAACACTGAAGCTTGCTCAGAAAGGCAGAAATCCCAGCATTATGGAAGAAGCTGAGCTCAGAAACCAGAGAAATGTCTTAAAGTCTGCTCTAGGAATCGGACAGATGGCAGAGGACGATCTGTCTGTTTCTTGGTTTATTTTCATACTGTTGGATTGTGACCAGTTTTAAAAATGCTCTCTGTTTATTTTCTAAAGCAGGAGAATTAATTCTTTAGAACAAGTAGCAGATAATGTCATTATAGTCATCCTTATCCACATTTCCACACTGTTTTTTTCTTGCTGCTATTGTTGAATTGAGCTCTTATATCAATCTGCTTTGTTTGGACTTATTTGTAGGTTTGACTATTTCTCCCACTAAATCTTGAGCTCTGTGAAAGGGTCTATGTATTGATCATCTCTTGCAATTAGCACAGACCGAAGCACCTGACACAGACCCTGGCACACAGGAGACATTCATTAAATATTTATTAGACCAAAGTGGGGCATAATTGATAATTTGAAGTCAGGCAGCCTTATTTTGTTGTAGAGCAAAACACTAATCTAAGGGAACTGAATTGTACTCTATTAGTTGATAAAGAATTCATGTACTAACCTAAAGAATGTTTCTTGTACAATGTGGAAAATCTCCCATCTCTTTGCAAGATTAATGTGTTTTAGTATTAGGTAAATTAAATTGCTTAAATTAACTTACTGATAACTTAAAAAATCCAATGAAAGAGGATAAAGAAACGTGCTATTATCAATGTTTGCTGAACTTTTAAATATGAAGAATATTATGATCCATCAAAACCCCTTATTTTACAAATAGGAAATTGGGGCCCACAGAGGGTGAGCTGTCCAAAGACACAGTGTTTTGCAGTAGATGGAAGACTGTTTTGAGGTCTTGTGGTACAAGGTCAAAGGTCCCAGATACAGAATGGAATTTTTAACATGATAGGCTGATATTTAACCAAGAAAGACAGAAGCAGAATGACTATAGTAAGGTCCTCACCGTAATTATTTAGAAAGCCAAAGGTTAGAACTGTTGAAATAGCAGCAAATACCAGGTCCAAGGTATGAACAGGCTCTAAAATAAATTTTAAAAAAGCTAGAAATTGGAAGACTGGGAATCAATAAATCATGTAATTAAAATCACAGATATTAGCATCAGACATGCCTTATTTTGAATCCCAAGGCTGTTCTATCTAGCTACATGATCTCTGGCAAGCTGCTTACTATCCCCTAAGCTTTCCTTATCTCGGCCATAAAATTCTGCTAATATTTGTAGCTATATGAATACAGATAGCTGTAGTTATAGGTTTGAAAATGATACAGTTTTATAAACACATACAAAAGTTCTTACACAATTTTAAGACAGCCAAAATTTCTGTCATTAAAATTCTTATATTCTAGGTAAGAGAAAAATGCAAGTAAAAAAAAAAAAAGTAAGCACAAATTTCAATGAACCACTATTATGTGATAGAAAGCCTATATTTTATAAAGAATTACTTGGACAGCTTTCAAGTTGGAAGATTAGTCATAGGTGAGCTCACTGAGAAAGTGTGCTGTGACTTATTTTTTTTAATTCAGTGAGAGAAGGGGAGGCAGAGACAGATTCCTACATGGGCCCTATCCAGAATCCACCTGGCAAGCCCACTAGGGAGCAATGCTCTACCCATCTGGGGTATTGTTCTGTTGCTCAGCAACCAAGCTCTTCTTAGCACCTGAGGCCAAGGCCATGGAACCATCCTCAGTGCCTGGGGCCAACTTGGTGGGGGGGGGGGGGGAGGAGAGGAGAAAGAGAAAGAAAGAGAAGTGAGAAGGGGAGGGGTGAAGAGCAGATGGGCACTTCTCCTGTGTACCCCAACAGGAAATCAAACCCAGGACTTCCACATGCCGGGTCACTGAGCATTCCATTGAGCCAACTGGCTAGGGCAATGAGATGCAACTTGACACGGGGTTCATGAAAAGGAATCAGCCATAGAAAATTTTTTCAGATAAGTGTTTCAGAAAGTGAGAAGAACAAATGCAAAGGGCCCAAGGTAATAAAGATCTTAGTTTGTCTTACGGAGACCAGAAAAGTTAAAGATGTTAAATAAAGGGGACCTGGTGTAAGATGAGGTTGAAGAGATCAGCAGAAATCAGCAGAGTCCTAAGTATGGTGGAAAGACTTTAAATCATAAAAATTTTATCAGAGTACTGAAACAATTTTAAGATTGACATTTTTAAAAGTTCTCCTGACTGCTGTACCAATGTATTGTTGGGGTGAGAGCGTTAGTGGGGATGTAAATTAGTCTATTGCAATAGTCCAAGTGAGAGATGATAGTAATTTTGTTGCAGGAAGTGACAGCTGATGGAGGATAGGACACATGGACAACTTAATTAATAAAGGAAGGAGAATTTATTAGTAGCTGGCAAAGCACATGGGGTTAGTAGCACCAAAGCACAAGTTCCCTGAATGAGATTTTTTTTACAGGTTACATACCTTTACTGTATCCAAGCAATGGGTGTGTGATTCCTTTGTTTAAGGTTTCCCCGGACTCAAGGAGAGAGGAGGGGGAGTTTTGGTGGGGTCAGCAAGGGGAAAGGGTTTCCAGATCATTGATCGTAACTACATATAGATCTTGCTTTTCTTGCTTTGTATTGCAAGCAGCTCCAAGCAACCATTTAGAGAACGATGGGATGTAGTTAATTTATAACTGGCTGACTCAGTTACCCCTGCTGGCTTCTTTCCCTTGTATTTTTTTGGTTTCTCCCCTCTCAAGGGAGAAGGGAGGCTTACTCCCTCCTCAGTTTCAACAAGATGGGTGACAATGAAGCTGATGGGACTCAAACAGAGGCCGTGTGTATTTTAGAGGTAAAACCAATAGGACTTATCAATAAACTAGGCAGTGATATAAATATAGCTAATGCTAAACAGGAAAAATAAAGTGAAATCAAGGATGACTCCCAGGTTCAGAAGGATTAAGGAAGAAAATAGGGCCGATTACTGAAATAGAAAAGACTAGGCAAGTAATAAAAGTATTAAAGGAAACTGAATCAAGAGTTTTCTTTTTCAAATATTCAGGTCCTTTTGGATATGGTTGTTAAATATTCAAGAGAGGCTGACAAGCAGTTGGTTTGCTCTTGAAGTATAGAACTTGAAAGAAAGAACAGGGTTTGAAACATATATTTGTAATTGTTAGCCTAAAAAGCATTATATAACTCCGTATGAGTAGATGAGAACACCCAGGGACTAAGTATAAATACAGAAAAAAGCTACAAATAGTCTGGCACACCATCATTAAGATGATGAGAGGATACAAATGAGTCAGAGAAGCTGATTAAGAATCATTGGCTAGGCGCTGGTCAGTTTTCATAACTGAATTTATAAATTTGCTAAAGGAGAGAAAAAAAACTTTAAATATGAAGCACATTGAAATGCTTTAAAAAAGCAGGTTATGAAAAAATATATATGTATAATTTTGATTCTAAAAGATCATTCTGGAGAGTAAATAATCCTTTATTTTCCCCAAAGGAAAACTAATCAGAGAATTATGATATATAAATGGTCCCTAGAAAATGCTATACTAAGAGCCTCATTTGTCAAATTATTTATACAATGTCTTCTTATTATATGAATTTTTATTAAGATAATTTAGGTAATATAAAGATTTCTGGAAATATCAAAACAAAATTTCTGCATGTAGAATTGGCAAAGTAGAGAGGAGAGAGAACCAAAAATTAGAATACAAATGTTATTTCCATCCTGGGGTCAAGATGGCCCAAGATAACTGTTTTCAAGTACAAAAATGTCACAATAATTTAGAGATAATAATGAGGATGAAAAGCTGTTGGAAACTCTGGAAACACATATTAAACTCAAAATGTCAAAATGGCAGTAATAAAAGGGGTTTTCTATAGCCCTGTCCTTATACAAACCAATCTATCAAGAGAAAGGTGCATATATATTTATGAAAAGAAATACTTTTTTTAAAAAAGTGTTTTTCCCTCAATAAAAGCAGCAGCAAAAGCCCTATTATCTCAGGGAGAAAACAACAAGCAGAACAACCTTACGATTCATATTACAGGTTTTGCCTAATGTCAGTCAGTACAGCTTGGAGTTTGGGGCAGAACTCTTAGCTCCCTCCTTGGGACAGCTAACCTTTGCCGGAGAACAACACAAGAACTGAGGTGTGGGTGCAAATGTTTTCTCCCATTTCCCAGCAGCTGATGTCTTCTCTTCATTAAATTTTTTTTTTTAAAAAAAAAGAAGAACTTTGATCTGAGCGATTTCTCTGCCTATCCCTCACTATCAGCCAATTAACAGCTTATGCTCATGCAGCCCAGAGCACAAATGTTCTTCACGCTTGGACCTGGGCAGGCCTAACATGTCTTCATTTCTGCCTCCCATTCTTTCCCATGAGCATCCAGGAAAGGCTGATGGAAAGGAGCTGGTAAGTGGTTGTGTATTTTCCCTCTTGTTTTCTAGTCCCAGGAACTCTAAACAGTTCTATAGCCCACATGTAGCTTAGTTAATTTGTTTCCCTCATATGCCTTTTACTTATTCCTCTCATATTGTGCCAAAGTTGAAAAAGTTTGCATATCCCCGCTCCTTAGCATGTCTTGCCACTGGTTAAAATCAGTTTGCTGGTTTCCCTGTGATTTTTAAATTGCAATTTTTTTCTTACTGTTAAATTGGAAATGACATTCCTTTGCAACGTTTTTACCTCTTAAGCAGAAGCAGAACTGATTGCTAACAAGTATTAATTTTCTCCTCTCAGTCACAAAAGTGAAGGCATACTAGTGTCTGTGGTGAATGTCAAGATGGAAGTAATCAAGTAAAAACCTTGGGGCAAAGAAGAGGGAATGAGGAATGAATCCTGAGAGAGCAGCAAATAATAGCTAAGGCAGGAAAGTGTGTTCAGTTTCTGATGTAGAGCTGCTATCGGAGGAACTGCTCAATAGGAGTGGTGTTAACTTATGAGTGAAGTTCCTGATGGCCCTAGTCAGTTGGCTCCGTGGTAGAGCTTCAGCGTGGCATGTGGAAGTTCCAGGTTCAGTTCCCGGTCAGGGTACATAGGAGAAGCGCCCATCTGCTTCTCCACCCCTCTTCCTCTCCTTCCTCTCTCTCTTCCCCTCTTGCAGCCAAGGCTTCATTGGAGCATACTTGGCCTGGGTGCTGAGTATGGCTCCATGGCCTCTGCTTCAGGTGCTAGAATGGTTCTGGTTGCAATGGAGCAATGCCCCAGATGGGCAGAGAATGCCCCCTAGTGGGCATGGTAGGTGGATCCTGGTGGAGCACATGCAGGAGTCTCTCTGCCTGTGCTTCTCAATTCAGAAAAATACAAAAAAAATTAATTAATTAACAAACACACACACACACACACACAGAGTCAAGTTCATGAGTACGTAAGTTGTAGAGCTCAGAAATAAGATAATCAAAGACTGAAGGGCTACTGTAGTCCCATTTTCCATCCAGAGTAATTCTTGTGGTGCGTTACTGCTACTGTGGGATCCACGTGGAAGAGCTGTGCTTCCCTTCTCAGGCAGTCTTGTGGGCCATGTGAAGGCAGAACAAAGAAGTAAAATGGAAATACTATTGAAAATGACATTTTACTTATATTCTGATCTTTGGCATCTCCAACTGCCACATATGGTTCAAAACTATTGTTCATAGGTTGCTGTATCATTAGAAAGCAAGATGAGTGGGAAAGCCAACGATCAAGGTCTGTAACCTGTGCATACCTGAGCACTCAAAATTTGGCTAATGCCATTAAATCAGGAATATAGCTTTCTTTTTTATTTTCATTTAAAATTTATATTTTTATTTCAGGTAATTTCAATCATTTTATTTTAAAATATGCCTTTTATATTTATTACTCACTTATAAAGATTTACTTTATTTAAATTCCACTTCCAAATTTCTCAGTATAATTAGGAATTTTATGTACCACAACGTATCTATACAGCCTCCTGATGTTGAAGATGATATAGATAGATATAAATATAGATATAAATAGATAGATGTGCATATATATTTTTATCAAATTTGGGTATCTGATAGAATATGTGTAATTTTTTATTTAAATTTAAAAACAGATGTATGTTTTTGTTATTGGTAAACCTATAGGTATGTTTTGAAAATTTTAAGTACGTGACTATATGTTTTTATGGGTAAAATGTGTGAAAGCCAAACATACATTATTTCTGATAATACATATGTTCTTATGTCTTCAAAATATACTTTATAATAACTGGCTAGGTTTTTTTTCCCTTATCTTTGTATGTAAAATTTTTTTAACTTTGTAAAAAATTTAACCCATGACAAATTAGCCAAGGAAAACTTTTTTATAATTTATTATCAAAAATAAGGTTCTGTGTCTGTGTGCGTATGTTCTTTCTCTATTAGTCAGGATCCAATGAGAGAAAATAGAAGCAGTGCTAATCATTCTAACAGATTTTCATACAAATGATAGGGCAAATAGATTAGTGTAAGGCTGGGTGCCGTGGCCACGTAGATTTGCATTGAATCGTAAAGGTACTATGGAGCAGGAAAACAGTGAGCCATACCAATTTATAGGAGGTTCACAAAGAGGGAAACCAAAAGAAGAAAGTAAAAAAAAAAAGGAATACCTTCTTTTCACAGTGTAGGGCAAAGGATCAGGCAACAAATGCACTTCCTGGTAAAGCAGTGGTTCTTAACCTGGGTTCTATCGAACCCTAGGGGTTCGATGAGTCAGTCTCAGGGGTTTAGAGAAGCCTCTGCCATGGAGGCCAGAATAAAGTAATACCGTAATTTGTTGTGAGTTCATGCACTTTGTTGGTTTTGTTCTTTGAGCAAGGTGATGTTCATGCACAGCTCATTTTGTGCACCAGTAAAAAAACATATACCTATGTCTTGAATTTGGAAAAAAATATCATATTTTATTTATCACTAAAGAAGGGTTCGGTGAATGCGCATATGAAACCGCTGGGTTCGGTACCTCAAAAAGGTTAAGAACCACTGTGGTAAAGGGAGCACAATCTGATCTCATCACCCCTGAGGGGAAGCATTTATATCCTTACAGTAGTGCTGTCACGTGCTCCTGCACTAATTGCTCAAGGAGCTGGCAACCCATAAACCTGTGAGCAAGCCTAACACAGCCATTTTCTCCAAAATGAGAAACTTAAAAAGAGGGAAACTGAAAGCACACAGGGATAGGAACTGGAGAAAGCACTGCTGCCCCTAGGGCTGCAGAAAGACAAAGTGATGGTTAGAGGTACTGGAATCTAGTGGCTTTTGGAGGGCCTTCACTAGACTGGACTTAGACTTCTGCATTTTTCAGTTATTATTGGTATGTCATGGCACTACTTAGTATTAAAAGAGGGGGTTCTCCTGGCCTGTGGTGGCACAGTGGATAAAGTATTGACCTGGAACACTGAGGTCGCTAGTTCAAACACTTTGGCTAGCCTAGTTAAGGCACATATGGGATTTAATGCTTCCTGTCCCTCCCCATTTCTCTCTCTCTTTCTCTTTCTCTCTCTCTTTCTCCCCCGTCTCTAAAATGAATAAATAAAAATATTTTTTTTAAAAGCTGGGGCCTGACCAGGCGGTGGAGCAGTGGATAGAGTGTCGGACTGGGATGTGGAAGACCCAGGTTCGAGAACCCGAGGTCACCAGCTTGAGCGCGGGCCCATCTGGCTTCAGCAAAAGCTCGCCAGCTTGGACCCAAGGTCACTGCCTCCAGCAAGGGGGTGCTCGATCTGCTGAAGGTCCGTGGTCAAGGCACATGTGAGAAAGCAATCAATGAACAACTAAGGTGTCGCAATGGCAACAAAAAACTGATGATTGATCCTTCTCATCTCTCTCTGTTCCTGTCTGTCTGTCCCATCTATCCCTCTCTCTGTCTCTCTTTCTCTGTAAAAAAAAAAAAAAAAAAAAAAAAAAGCAGGGGTTCATGCAACAGAAATTCAAACCTCTGAGTAGTAGTCAGTTGTTATTGATATCTCAGGAATTTAGCAGTTTTTTGCAAAACTACAGTTCTCAGACTTCTAAGGGGGCATTATAGCCCAATTCATGTTGAAATTTCTTAAAGAGAATGATGATGCTGATTTTTGGGAGTGATGATAAAAGCTAGAGGCTGGACTCTACTGCTCTTCTTAGGGTAAAGAACAGCTGCTGAAATAGACAAAAGGAAACAGTCCTTTGTTCTTCTAGTCTATTGCTAGCATCTGTCAGGGATCCAGCGAGCAAAGGACACATGCAGCGTTCCGAGTATCAGCCCCAGTTCCACACAGTGAAGTATATAGTACAACATCTTTGGGGGTGAGAACTACTGGTTAATAACTAGCAGGGTCTACCCTTTGGCCATTTAGAATCAACAGACACACACCCTCTATACTTGGTTAAATGTCATATTAAACTAATGCCACACTGTATGGTCAGTGGCCTCTGCCGTTGTGGCCATGCAGATTTACATTGGATTCAGAGAGACGGTAAAGAAACAGTGGAGCCACCCTTACCTGTGGTGGCACAGTGGATAAAGCATCGACCTGGGAACACTGAGGTCGCCAGTTCAAAACCCTGCACTGGTCTGGTCAAGGCACATATGGGAGTTGATGCTTCCAGCTCCTCCCCCCTTTCTCTCTCTCTCTTTCTCTTTCTCTTTCTCTTTCTCTTTCTCTTCTCTCTCTCTCTCTCTCTCTCTCTCTCTCTCTCACACACACACACACACACTCACTCTGTGTCTCCTCTCTAAAATGAATAAAATAAAAATAAAATTTAAAAAAAAAAATGAAAAGAAACAGTGGAGCCAAAAAATGGTGGGCCATTCCTTTATTAAAATCTCGCACTGGCTTACCAGCAAACACACAGGAAAATCACTTCCCTTTCATTCAGGGTTCCCAAAGCCATGATGCATTCTCCAGTTACACAACCAGGAGAATCTTCTCTGGTTCCTCCTAGAATCAAAGGCCTCACCAGTCTCAGCAGAGCTTGCAAAAGCCCTTCAGCTCTGATTCCCCATCTGGACACCTTCTTCTCTCCCTGCACAAACTGGCTTCTTCTTCAGCATTCTGCGTTCTCCCTGCTCTCCCTGCAAAACTGGCTTGGCCCGCGAAGACCCCTACTCCAGCAAACATTAGCAAAACAATGGCCCCTCCCAAGCAGGAAGGTATTCCACAATTTGCAATCAACAGCCCTACTCTGAGGGCAAGCACACACATGGCTTCCCAGTGCCATTTTTTAACAATAAAAGTGAGCAAACTCAAAAAATACAAATTTTACAAATTCATTTGCCCAACACACACTTATGCTTTTTTTCCCTTCTTTACAAAGATTCTCATATTCTATCAGCAAAAAGAGATAACTAAAGCCCCAAAAGCCATTATATTCATTTCTGATTAATAGTCACAGTATGACTCAGAGATGTTATATGATTCTCAAATGCTGTCACAGTCAGTATATCACATATTCTCTACTAAAAACTAAGTTGTAAAATTAAAAATTATTAACGGTTTTATATGAAATAACAAGAAAGGAGACATTAAAACAGAAGTTAACATATCAAACTATCTGTATGTACATATACACCAACACATAGTAGCTAGCATATAAAATTATACTTAGAATAGACAGGAAAGAAAATGAACATGGCTGCTGCAGACCTCATTTACAAAACAGATTATAATGCCACAGCTTTTATTGATAATTTTTCCATTAGCCATCACATGTTCTGTTTGCCCTCAGCCAATATCTCTGCTAGCCAAGGCACTCTACCTCGTGAATGACCCAAACTTTTATTTCTAGAGGATCTGATTTCTAAGTGATTTAGCCTTTATTTGGTTTTTATAGTCTTCCATTAAATTTTATTACTTAACACAAAAATGTTAAAATTCCCCAGACAATGGCCTTAATTTCACACCTAGACTTTCCTACACTACTGTGTAGCAACACCCCAAATATACCTTGATAATCGGGATCATTCACCTCAACTAGTATAGAATCCCTCTTTTTTATACATATGCTTAGTGGTATTAAGCACCTAAAATATCATTTAATTAAACTTCCAATTCAATGTAATATCACTATGAGCCCTTGTAAAAGCAGTCCTACTTGAATAAACTATGCCTAAAAAGCGGACTCTTTCTAATTTTTAGTGATGTTTTGTAAGATATAACTGTGAAAGGAACCATTCCCATTCCCACTCTTGCTTCTAGCACCTGTAAAGAATGCATATGGGAGAAATGATGGCCAGGAATCAAAGCACATGCTACCTTTGTAAGACATAGCCTCAACTCTTTAGGATGTTTCTCCCAACTGGTACCCCAGCTGAATCTTGAATGGTGAATCCATTCTTTTATTAGGCCAGTTGCTTTTAGGCAGTAATTTTCAACCATTTCAACTCATGGCACACATATACTAATTACTAAAATTCTGTGGCACATCAATAAATATATTATTTGCTCATCTGACAAAAAAGTAGGTATAATTTTGACTGATATACAAAAAAAATAGCAATTACCTACACCTTTTGCTCCAAAGTTACTTTTTAAAATATTTTTTTAAAGATTTTATTTATTTTAGAGAGGTGAGAGAGAGAGAGAGAAGGGGAAAGGAGCAGGAAGCATCAACTTTCACATGTGCCTTGACAGAAAAGCCCAGGGTTTTGAACCAGCGACCTCAGTGTTCTAGGTCAACGCTTTATCCAATGTGCCACCACAGGTCAGGCATTTTTTATTTTTCAATTACAGTTGACATACATTATTTTAGTTTCATGTGTACAACCCACTGATTAGATATCATGTAACTTACTAAGTGATTATCTTATTAAGTCTTGTAACCATCTGACACCATACATAGTTGTTAGAATATTATTAACTATTTTTTCAATGCTGTACTTTACATCCCAAAGACTATTCAGTAACAACCAATTTGTAATTCTTAATTACTTCACCTTTTTACCAATTCCTCCAACCCCCCTCCCATCTGGCAACTATCAAAATGTTCTCTGTATCTAAGAGTCTGTTTCTGTTCTGCTTGTCCATTTAATTTGTATTTTAGATTCAATTGTTAATAGATATATATTTATTGAATATCATGTGTCTGTGGTTGTATATAAGGATTTATGGTACCAAAAATCAACCAATCAGATGCAACCTTATTATGCAACATGACCAACTACATACAACTCAATTAAATGACCAATATATTTATAGTTCAAAACAGAGCATTAACACCAGATGGTCATTGTTGTGTTATCTGTTCTCAATTTTTTACTTGACAAGCTAAGGGAAAAGAGGTCAGTAACCATGACTAAATAGTCAGATATTGCATGTTTTAAAAATTCTTGTGGCACACCAGTTGAAAATCCCTACTTCTATGTAATGAACTGCATGGTAAAGCTAGAGAATTCCATAGAAAATAGCACAGTATTGCAATGCTTTTGCTGTGGGATGACTAGTCAGAAGCAAAGTTGACTAAAATAATGTGATAATAAAGAAACATTAAAAACAAAGAAACATTCCATGGTTATGGTTCATGGTGGTGCTGGCAGAAGCATTATCCATGAGGAAACAAATACATCTACAGATGTTAATCTATTCTGGTGAAAGCAATGGCTGTATGTTTTCTGATGACATGAGTCCAATACTGTCAACATACCAGGTGAGTACATTACTCCCTGCTCCAAAGGAATGGTGTTTTATCAGAACCTGACAGTCTCTTGTAGTAGAATATTTGGTACTCCACAATAGTAGCTAGGTCAGCCTTTGCAAGAAGGAAAATTATGCAGTTGAACCCATGCCTAGCCTCCATCTCTGTCACTATGGTTACTTTTTACATGGGTTTATTGAGAAAACACTGTTGCAACTTTAGAAAGAAGCTGGATGATATCAACAGATTATAGCAACTAACTGGTTCACCTTATTAATAGTGAAGGATGCTTTTGGATCTGTAAGATAATAGCTTCATAACTATGATGTATTCTAAATAAAAACTTTTATTATTCTATAGCATGTATTTTCCTCCAAATATAAATTCCCTCAGATATCTCTCCCTTGAGAATTCTTTCTATGGAGAATGACAAGTAAAATATTTTTCAGCCTGACCTGTGGTGGTGCAGTGGATAAAGCGTCGACCTAGGAACACTGAGGTCGCCAGTTCAAAGCCCTGCACTGGTCTGGTCAAGGCACATATGGGAGTTGATGCTTCCAGCTCCTCCCCCCTTTCTCTCTCTTTCTCTCTCTCTGTCTCTCTCACACACTCTGTGTCTCCTCTCTAAAATGAATAAATAAAAAAGAATTTAAAATTTCTTTCACTCCCTCACAGACTGACATACCACAAATATGTTGGAATGTTATGACTAATCATGAGATTCCTTATTTGCATACAGGTCTCTAAATGCAGAGAAGGACAGTGAATATGCTTTGAAGAGAGAATGAATAGCAAATACCCTAACTGAAGGCACTGAAAGTTAAATGCAATGTACACTCAGCCATCCCCCAGCTAGGGAAGATCAAGACAATCTAACTGGTATCATCGGGAATGTGCCCACTCCAAGGGATCACTGTGTAAACTGTTCTCTTTTCCTTGAAATTCTCTACCAGGTTGTCCCTCCCTTTCCATCCATCAACTGAGCTTCCAAAAACCCTTCAAACTTCAGTTCAAACATTACTTCTTTTTTCTTCCTGTCAGTCAGAGCTGATCACATCATTTGTTTTTAATATCTTTTACTTATGTTCATGCATGCGTTCTTCCCTTCCAGATTGTGGGTGCTTATAAGTTCAGGGACCATATCTCTCAGGTCTTTATGTGCAAGAATCATAATAGCCACTCAGGAATATTGGCTGAATTTTGTGTGGGGACTTTGAGTTGGGAAGTTAACAAACAATGATCCCCAATTTCAGACAGAGAGTGTGCCCAGTGTAAGGTTTTTATTCTCTGCAAGGGATGGCCGGGTCCCATACTGTCAGCTGCTAGGCGCAAGGAAAAGTTTCCAAGTATGGCCACATCCATTCCATCCCTCAGAATTCCTCTTTCTCTGCCACTTGGCAGTGGAGTGCAATGCATCTCCAGTCCGTTTCTCTTCATATGCTTCTGATTTCATGACTTTTACTACTAATACCGGGGGAATAGGGAATAAATGGTAACAACTTGGGACATTTATAGAGATTTTGAAGTTCTCACTGTCATAGACCCTTCAGCTTATATTCATAACCCTTCCCGAGATGGTTGGTGCTTGCTCCTTTGATCATCTACACTCTGTTATTTGTTGTTTGTTTTATAGGCTTTGCTAATTCCTCACCTTTCTATACATGATTGCTTAGCATGGAAGATGGGTCTCTTTCCTTTATGTTAGCTCCTTTCCCATAGTGGAGACACAGTACAAACTGAAAAGTAAAGTTCTAATTTGCCTGATGTGGCAATTTATATTTTTGACTACAAACTGGGTGACACTCAGATTACTGACCTTTGTAAGAAATACATTTAAGAACATATGTCAATTTTTTACAACTGGATTAGAAGGCTAGAGGTATAGAAAAGAGACTTGGAAATATGGGTAGAAGATATAGGCTATAGAAAAAAAATAAAAGGCACATAGGTGGGTATATAACTACTATTTTAGAGAAAAACACACAGAAAATTCTCTTTTCCAGGCCTTGATCTATGTTTTCATGGGATCTTTTATTCTGGTGGTCAGAATCATTTGTTGTGATTAAGATGTCGGGTTGGCAGGTCTAGATAAGCTTGCTTTCTGAAAGATGTTTTATATTATCTTCTTTGTTTTAGGCTACACTTGAACACATTATGCTTTTTCTCATCTAAATTTCCAATAATAATACTAGTATTATTACTCCATGAATTACTTATGTATTTGCAATCCATGTGTTTCTTGAATTATACATCATAAATAATGCTAGTGTGGATATTTGCTGTTCATATAAAAGGAAGCATTGGAGCTCATACTGAATTTTCCTCCTGCCAGATGGCATCCCTGGTGTTCAAACATTTGTGACCTTCTTTGCTTATTTTATTTACAGACATTATCTTTGGTTTTGTTTACATTTTTAGTCTAGACTCAATGTTCTTAGCTACTCCCAAGTGTTGGCCCCTTGCCTTCTAGCTCTCCGATACAAAATCCACCCTGAACAACACTTTCATATAAATCTTTCTGTGCAATTTTTTTCCATGTCATTCACCTTCTCCAATGGCAACAATAACTCTCATTACATATGGGATAATTTCAAATGACAGGATGACACGCGTATATTTTTGCTATTTTGTTCCTGTTTACCATTTATTAACTAAGTGAACTGAGGAAAGTTTACTTTAAACATTTTTACTCATATACACCAAACTTACCTATTCATTTTTTTCATTGTATGTTCTAGAGAAGAGATGAAATCCAGAAGATATACAGGCCAGGTACAGGTATTGATAAGTTGGCAAATTATTAGTGAATCAACATGCAAAATGTGCCTGACCAGATAGTGGCACATTAGATAGAGTATTGGCCTGGTGGGATGCAAAGGACCCAGGTTCAAAACCCTGAGGTTACCAGCTTGAGCACAGGCTCATCTGTTTTGAGTACAGGCTCACCAACTTGAGCACATGGTTGTCAGCTTGAGTGTGGGGTCATAGACATGACTCTATGGTCACTGGATTGAGTCCAAAGGTCAATGGCTTGAAGCCCAAGATTACTGGCTTGAGCCCAAGGTCACTGGCTCAGCTAAAGCCCCCCAGTCAAGGCACGTATGAGAAAGCAATGAATGAACAACAAAAGTGATGCAACTATGAGTTGATGCTTCTCATCTCTTTCCCTTCCTGTCTGTCTGTCTCTCTCTCTCTCTCTCTCTCCCTCTCAATTAAAAAAAAAAAGACACTGAGTGAGATTCTAGTGATTTTTCTTACCAGGGACTCAAAGGGTCTACAATGGAAATAAAATATATTCTAATTGCAGTTGAGGCTTGGAGAAAATTGATTAATGGAATTATAGCCTTTGTGCAGCTGTAAATTCAGGGATGTTTAGGTTGTGATCTAGACTGTTAAGTGAAAAAATAATTCTATCACTTCTCTGAATTTCTATCAAACCATATCAATTCCCTGGCCTGTATCTCAGTGGGTTAGAGTGCCATCCACAATATGCCATGGTTATGGCTCGATCCCAGTCAGAGCACATATAAGAATCAACCAATGGGAGCATAAATAAGTAGAACAACAAATCAATGCTTCTCTCTCTCTCTCCCTTTCTTTCTCTCTCTAAAATCAATCAATAAATTAAAAAATCATACAAATTCCTTGTGAGGCTGAAAGTATTAGAGTGCATATCTGAAGGGCTATATACCAAAATAGTAGTAATATTCTTTTGTCTGGAGGAGAGTTATCGTTCCAAATAAAGGAGTTCTCCATTGGTATTGGCATAGATGCATAGTGAACCCTCCACTGGAATCCTCAGAAGTGAGTAAAATCTACCACAATTGGGGAAAAGCAGTAAGGCTGCTAACATTAAAAGTTGATGCTTAGGGCCTAGGGATATGGCACTAAAAGCATCATTCACAGAGGATGTCAGAAACTATAGACTATGTCGGGTACTCTAGACAGGAACGTTGGATCAGTGAAATGGTGTCTTTACTGCTGGTGCCCACCTCGAACTCATATTCCTGTTATTACCATGAATGATGATGACTTTTGCTCTGTAGTATCTAAAGACAGATTTCCACATTAGATACAGTCCTCCGGCCTTGGCTAAAGTAAAAATACAAAAAAAAAAAAAGTATAAATACAATAAGTGGCTTTTCTCCCTAAAGTAGATTAAGGAATGAATTCTAGATTCTGAAACATTTTATCTCCCACTTTACCATATACTCTGTCCATACTTGCCTGCAGAGATAAAATACTCAATAACTATTTTATGATTATATGTTTTTGAGAAATATATAATATATTCTCCTCATTCTCAGGGAACAAACAGATCCTAAAACTCCTCTGGATAAATTATTTATCAAATATTTATTGAGTACCAACTGTGTACAGACACTAGTCTGAGTTTTATGGGTGCAGTAGGAAACAGATTAAACTTTCATTTCTAATACAGAATGACATAGGTTTCTCCATTGGAAGATTTTATTTCAACATTCCTTTTCTTTTCCTGATTAAATAAGGAATGATGCAAATCACACACATTCACTCTGTGTGTGAGGGTATATGTGTCTTCAAAACACACATCGGAAACACTGGTGTCATGGAAAGTGTCAAGCTCAACAAACCTGCGCGTGATTCCCGCTGCTCCATTTATTAACTAAATGAACTGAAGAAAGTTAGTTTAACTCCCGCTTTTTATTTTCTTGCTTGTTTTTGTGAGTCTTAATATGAATACTGTTGTGAGGTGATACTTCACTAATGCCAAGAACATGTATTGCAGGTAAACTGCCTAGTTTTGCATCCTGGTTCTGCTACTTGCCACTTCCTAGCTGGGCAAGTTTCTTATCCTTTTTCTTTAGTTTTCCCATCTGAAAAATAGGGGTAACAAGAATAAAACAGATATCAAAGGATTGTTTTGATGAAATGAGCTCCTGTTTGAGAAGCTCTTAGAATAACACCTGACATAGAGTTGGTATCCTAACTCTCACAACTGCTGCTAGTACCCCTCACAGTATTGCTGGAGTATTATGGTGACGAATGTCAAAATCCCCAGCAGAGCACCAGACACATGCCTACCTACTACATGGGAACTGCTACTGAATTGGTTAGCTTGCTTTTATTATTTCATGAGCCTCAGAAGCATTACTCTAATGAAAAATAGAAACTAATAAAAATGTTTATATTAAATGAAAAGAAATTTTAGAAGGGAGCAGGCAGCAGCACCTCCTTAAGAAAAGTAATAGTTGTCTGCTTACATAGAAGTTGCCTTATTTACTCCTGGTCCACTGATACACTGTGATCTCCAATGGATGGAAGTGATACATTTTGATCTATTATTATTTAATGTAGATCTTCAGTGGATGGAACACTTTGATTTATTATTTATTGTAAGATATAATACACATTATCCACTATATTTTAAAATTCAAATCAAATCATGATCACTCTGTATCTAAAGTACATAGATGGCAAATTAACTCTCAAGATCAAGTCCAACTATCTCCCCCAGTTGGTATATAGAAAGTTTTTTTTTCTTAAGTGAGAAGTGCGGAGGCACACAGACAGACTCCCGCATGCACCCAATCAGGATCCACCCAGCAAGCCCACTAGGGGGTGATGCTCTGTCCATCTGGGGCTTTGCTCTGTTGCAATTAGAGCCACTTTAGTGCCTGAGGCAAGGCCATGGAGCCATTCTCAGCACCTGGGGCCAACTTGCTCCAGTGGAGCCTTGGCTGCAGGAGGGGAAGAGAGAGACAGGGAGAAGAGAGAGGGGGAGGGTGGAGAAGCAGATGATCACTTCACCTGTGTGCCCTGACTGGAAATTGAACTCAGGACATCCACACGCAAGGCTGACACTGAGCCAACTGTCCAGGGCCAGTATATAGAAGGTTTCTCACAATTTGACTCTTCTTACCTTTTCAGTATCACCTCCTACTACTAATTCTATATCTCATTTTGACCCACCAAACCACTTTTATTTTTCAGTTGCATCAGTGCCCAGGTTCCCTGTGGGTCCATGTTTGGAATGTAATGCCTTCCCCATAATCTATCTACTGGTCCAGTAAAATACATCCCCGCTGAAAAGCTTTCCTTGTCTCTAACCAATAGCTGCTCCTGCTGTAATCCCGCAGGTTTTATACGCATGCCTCCAAGAACATCGTTTACATTCCTTTGATATTTCTGTATCTCTATCACATCACGGAGTGACATCCATGCAGACTAGGATCCGTTTTTATCCATTCTTGGAGCTTAATATGTAGTGAGTACAAGACAGAATATGTGAAGAACAAATACAATAAATGGACAATTTAGTGAAGTGGGCGAGGTAAGCTCTATTATCACCACTTCATAGGTAAGAGCACTGGGAACTTGAAGGTCCGTCAGTGATATCTACTGAGAGCTAAATGAATAGTCTGTTCCCTACTTACACTCAACTTCATCTGGGAGGAATGGCCCTTTATGATACCTTTTCCCTGATTCATTCTGACTAGCTATGGTCTTTTGAGTGCAATCTGGCTCATTTGAGTTGAGCACAATTTCTGCCTAATGCAGTGGCTCTCAATCAAGGGTGCAATATAATCACATGGGGAGCACTGCAGCTTGATTTCAATCTGCTCTCAAAACAGGCCATAGCAGGGTGCCTGGCCACTTAATGGCCCCATAAACGTTTATGGGAAATGGAAACACCCTCTGAGATGGCCTTTCTTTCTTATACTTCTAGCTTTTGGGTTCTTTTTGGTTCATTATCACTGATATTTTGGTTCCTACTCTAAATTCCCTCAAGTTTCATCATTAGTTTAACACAAGGAAGATAAACAATCCAATCAAAAAATGGGCAAAAGAATGAATAGACAATTCTCCAAAGAAGATGTACAGATGGCCAATAGACAGGTGAAAAATTGTCCAACATCACTAATCTTTAGAGAAATGCAAATTAAAACCACAATGAGATATCACCTCACACCAGTCAGAATGGCGCACATTAACAAAACAAAGCATAATAAGTGTTAGTGAGGGTGTGGAGAAAGGGGAACCCTCCTGCACTGCTGGTGGGAATGCAGACTGCTGCAGCCACTGTGGAAAACAGTATAAAGATTACTCAAAAATTAAAAAATGGAACTTCCTTTTTCGACCCAGCCATCCCACTTTTAGGAATATACCCCAAGAACACCATATCAAAAGAAAAAATGCACCCTCATGTTTATGGCAGCATTGTTCACAATAGCGAAGATCTGGAAACAGCCCAAGTGTTCGTCAGTGGACGAGTGGATTAAAAAGCAAAGGCACATATACACAATGGAATACTATGGGGCCATGAAAAAGAAGGAAATCTTACCTTTTGCGACAACATGGATGGACCTAGAAACTATTATGTTAAGTGAAATAAGCCAGGCAAAAAAAGAAAAATATCATATGACCTTAGTCATTTGAGGAATCCAATTAACAACGTGAACTGAGGAACAAAATTGAGATAGAGGAGAGATCAAAGGGACCAGAGGAAAAGAGGACAGAGGGAAAGGGTAGGAGAGAATGGGATAAACCTGAAGGGAAGGGGGGAAGGCACTATGGAGAGGGGGGCAAGTTGAGGGGAATACGGCGGAAGGGGGATTCATTTGTGTCGAATCTATGTAAACACAATAAACTAAAATCAATAAAAAAAAAAGGGAAAAAAATAGTAGTCAGGTAGAAGAAAAAGTGATAAGAATTCTAAAGACTGGACTTATATATGCAATTTAGAACACAGTATGGATTTTCCTGTGGGTTTTGGAAAGATGAAGCATTTGTTAAGTTTAAATCATGGGGAAGCTGAAGCCCAGAGCAATGAAATAAATTGTATAACTTCTAAAAACAAAAAAAAAAAAAAGAAAAGAAAAAGTTTCATCATTAGTTTAAGTTATTTTAATGTTTTTCACTCCCTTATCCATTCCCTAAGGACTAGTTTGCTCTTTCTGCAACTAAGCTAAGAAATTTTAGAGTCTATATTTGTAATTATACTCAGCTGAGGTTAGGCCCAGTTGAATTGCTTAGCTCTTAACAGGCTTTTCATTTGCAGCTACTCAGCAGACAATCTATGCTTTTAGAGGGTGCATTTCTTTTAAAAGTGTTGTTTTTCATTAAAAACTTCCAAATACTTTTTAAATGAGTTCTAACATAAGCCAGGAGCATGAACAAAGGCACCTAATGGGGTACTGTTATTTACAACCCAGAGGGAGGCTTTAATTTTTGCAGTCACAGCACAACAGGTCCTGTTTCTATTACCTGGCTCCTCCTTGGGCCCCAAATTCAGCTGTTGGTTCATTTAATTATATATTAATTAAACATGATTATTTCACTCCTTGCTTAAAATCCTTCAGTGGCTCCTCTTAGATTTCAGACTAGCATTCAGACTTTTTACCTTCCAGAATGTGTACAAAGGCCCTAAATTATCTTGCTTTAACCTCATGAACCCGCATAAATCCTTCCTTCTGGCCCTTCGGAATGACCTGCAAGGCCCCAAAAGCAAACCTCTTCACTCTCACATTTTACTCTTCCTAGACTGCCCTTTCCGTTATATTATTTACCCTGACTTCTGCTATGCAGTGTTCCAAACTACAGTTCCAGCGTCCTCTAAGATGGACACCTTACCTGATAGTACCTGTGTTAGTTAATATTAAATGTCAACTTGGCTGGGCCCTGGTATCCAGCCATTTGGTCAAACATTATTCTGTTTCTCTGTGTGTGTGGTGTGTGTGTCTCTCTGTCTTTCTCTCTGTGTGTGATGCATGTGCGCGCGCACACACACACACTCAGTTGGTTTTGTTTTTCTGGAAAACCCTTACTAATACAGCACCCATTCCCCACCAACTCAGATGTTATCTCCTCTTTTTCTGCCTTTTCAAAAAATTCCACTCTACCTCTTTTGTTGTATTTGCTATGCTAACATACATCCTCTACTAATCTTTTTGTATTGTATTCATTTCTGTTCCTTGAGTGTAAACTGTAAGATGTGTGAGTCCTTAGAACTAAGGAACGAACACTTAAGGTAATTACCATGTAACTAATGCAGGTGTCTACTGAACAAACAGCTCACTTTTCAAGATGAAGGTTAAGCAGAACCGCTTCCAAGGTGCCTTAAAGAGATATAATCTGCACATCAGACCTTGGTAGAAGCACATGCATTCTCACAACTGCAGAAACACTCACTCACTACTCTGAGCTTCATTTATTTACTAAAATTGATATCCAGATCCAAATATACTACTGCCCACCTGAAAGCCCCAAAGGAATGTTTCAAAAGCATCTTCAAGCAAAGCACATCAAAACTCAGGCTATTAAAATCTCTTCCTCATGCTACACTCCTTTTTCAGTGATCTATATCTTTGGGAATAAAAATACCTTGTCCCACTGGACAAGCCAGAAAACATAAAGTCTTCTGTGACATCTCATCCTTCAGTTGTACTGCCTAGATTGCTTAGACACAGTTTTCTTACTGATTTCCTCATTCCTTGATCCCAGCACATCAACTTTTACCATCCATCAGTCCCTTTTCCACAATGCAATCTGTGTAATCTTTTAAACTGACAATCTGTTCATGTTCACACCCACTACCCCAGATACCAAGAGTGGCTTCCTATTTATTGCTCTTGGGAAAAACTAGAAATATTTTTCACGTGGCCTCTTCTATCCTTCATGATTTGGGCCCCATTTACCTCTCTGGCCTCATCTTGAATTAGTCTCTTCTTGCTCTCCACAGACATATTAGTCTTTTTTTTCCCAGCTCCTTGAACTTGTTTTGTATGTCTCATTAAAAACCCTTTGCAAAGGAGCAAGATGGCGGCAGAGTAGGAGGACGTACCAACTTCCAACTCCCAGAACCAAAGTGGATTATAACTCAATTTTAAGAACCATCATCTGGATAAACCAACTTTGAACTAAACTAAGTGGACCCTTCAACCAAGGAACACAGAAGAAGCCACATTGAGACTGGTAGGAATAGGGAAAATGTGAAGGGGGCTACCCAGCTCCCCGGAGAAAACGGCAGCCCGGAGAGACCCAGGTGGCGGGAGGAGAGTTTGGCAGAGAAGGAGAGACCTGGGCCCCAGGAACCAAGCCCCAGCCAGCAGTCCCAGAGCCTAGAAGAGGCGTTTGGACAGTTTTGAGCTGTGAAACAACTGAGGGAGCTCCCAGGCCTACAGAGTGCAGTATTAGGGCCCTTCCTACTCTGTTGACGGTTGCTGAAGGGTATGGTGGCGGCAGGACACTGAAACGCGGTTCTGTCTGCGTGGGCGGAGGCCATGCCAGTGTGAGCTTGGCCTAGCCCAGCTGGGGCAGAGGGGACGCGCAAAAGCGGTCCAGAAGCTGTGGACCCGCCAGTAATCCCACCTGCGGGATGCCAGGAACGGGCAGAGATCTGCTCTGCGAACCTGCGCAAGCCGGCCCTGACCGCGGGCATGGAGATAGGACCAGGAATGGGCGGGGGCTCGCGGCTGAGCTCATGCTACCAGCCCCACCAGGTCAGAGAAACCGCGGTTTGCCATTATACGTGAGCGAGCGGGCTCCGAGTACAGGGAGCAAAGTAGACCCCGAGACGAGCGAAAGCTCGCAGCTGAGCCCACACTACTATCCCCGCCTGGCCGGAGATTCTGCAGTTTGCCATCCTACGTGCACGAGCGGGCTCCGAACGTGGGGGTGGGGTAGAGTCCGGGAAGAGCAGAAGTTAGCAGCTGAGCGGAAGTTAGCAGCTGAGCGGAAGACAGCAAACACTCCCGGCCAATAAACCTTGGTTTGCGACCCTGCGCAGAAGGGCCCTGGACTCGAGGTCGGGGCTAAAGCTCCGGACGGGCAAAGGCTCACAGCTGAGAGCACGTCAAAAGCCCCGCCCAACCCGCGAAACTGTGGCGAGCAGGCTCTGACTGCGGGTTCTGGGTGGAAGTCCGGAAACAGGCTGGGTCCGCAGCTGAGCAAAGGTGCTCACCTCTACCCTTGGTGCTGAGGCTTGTGGCTTCAGTGACAGCCCCTCCCGTGGAGGAGAGGCAGAAATCATAGCAAAAGCCACAGTGGGCCAGCGCTGGCAACGCTCATACCCAACCGCCCTAGGCAGCAGCAGAAGGGGTGGCGGGCCTGCAGACAGACCACACCTAGAGAACACAAAGGCAACACCTACTGGACTCCAGTGGCCACAACTTGCTTATACACAGAAAAAATGGGCAGGCAGAGGAATGCAAACCAAATGAATCAAGAGAAATCCCCAGAGAAGGACCTGAATGAACCAGATATAACCAAATTACGAAAGGCAGAATTTAGAATAATGATAATTAGGATGTTCAAAGAAATTAGAGCAACAATGGATAGTCATTATAAACACCTAAATAAAGAGATAACAAGTATAAAAAACAAAATTGAAATAATAATAAAGAATCAGACAGAAATGACAAATACAGTATCAGAACTGAAGACCACAATGGAAGGAATTAAAAGCAGAATGAATCATGCTGAGGATCGAATAAGCGAGTGAGAGGACACAATAAACAAAGGCACAGAAGCAGAGAATAAAAATGAAAAGAGACTCAAAATGTGAGGAAACTCTAAGGGAGCTCTGTGAC
The DNA here is from genome assembly GCA_037038555.1 of Rhynchonycteris naso. NCBI lineage: Eukaryota > Metazoa > Chordata > Mammalia > Chiroptera > Emballonuridae > Rhynchonycteris > Rhynchonycteris naso. The sequence continues at coordinate 303,349,675 of CM072995.1, read as the reverse complement.
AACCTGAAGAGAAACAACATTTGCATCATAGGGGTGCCTAAAGAAGAGAAGAGAGAACAGAAAATGGAAACTTTGTTCAATCAAATCATAGCAGAAAACTTCCCTAAATTAAGGCTGGGAAACACTCCACATGTTCAAGAAGCACACAGAACTCCATTAAAGAGAAACCCAAAAAGATCTACACCAAGACACATCATCGTTAAAATACAAAAGCTAATGGATAAGGAAAAAATTTTAAAAGCTGCTCGGGAAATAAAGTTTATCACCTACAAAGGAGCCCCCATAAGGATGACATCGGAATTCTCAACAGAAACACTTGAGGCCAGAAGGGAATGGCAAGATATAATCAAAGTAATGCAGAAAAAGAAACTACAACCAAGAATACTTTATCCAGCAAGGCTAACGTTTAAAATTGAAAGAGAAATAAAGAGCTTCCCAGAAAAAGAAAGCCTCAAGGAATTCATTAAAACCAAACCAATTCTGCAAGAGATACTAAGGGGCCTCTTGTGAACAGTTTAAAGGGACGAATGAATTTAGCAAAAAAAAAAAACAAAAAAAAAAACAAAACAGCTTTAAAGAATAAAATGGCAATAAACAACTACATATCAATAATAACCTTAAATGTAAATGAATTAAATGATCCAATCAAAAGACATAGGGTAGCTGCATGGATAAAGAAACAGGACCCATACATACGCTGTCTACAAGAGACACACCTTAAAACAAAAGATGCACATAGACTGAAGGTAAAAAGATGGAAAAAAATATTTCATGCAAATGGAAATGAAAAAAAAGCCGGGGTAGCAGTAGTTATATCTGACAAAATGGACTTTAAAACAAAGGCTGTAGTAAGAGATAAAGAAGGACACTACATAATGATAAAGGGAACAATTCAACAGAAAGATATAACTATTATAAATATCTATGCACCAAATATAGGACCCCTGACATACATAAAGAAAACTTTGATAGATATAAAGGGCGAGATTAACAGCAATACTATCATAGTAGGGGATTTCAACACCCGTCTAACAACACTGGATAGCTCCTCAAGAAAGAAAATTAATAAAGAAACAGCAGACTTGAAGGATACACTAGATCAACTTGATTTAATAGATATCTTCAGAACTTTTCACCCAAAAGCAGTAGAATATACATTCTTCTCAGGGGCTCATGGTACATTTTCTAGGATAGACCACATGTTAGAACACAAAAATGGTCTCAATAAATTTAAGAAGATTGAAATCATATCAAGCATTTTCTCTGATCACAATGCCATGAAACTAGAAATTAACCACAAAAGAAAAACTGAAAAATACTCAAACACTTGGAAACTAAATAGCATGATATTAAATAATGAATGGATTAACAATGAGATCAAAGAAGAAATAAAAAAGTTTCTAGAAACAAATGATAATGAGCATACATCAACTCAAAATTTATGGGACACAGAAAAAGCAGTTCTGAGAGGGAAGTTCATTGCACTACAAGTATATCATAAGAAGCTAGAAAAAGCTCAAATAAGCAACCTGACCCTGCATCTAAAAGAACTAAAAAAACAACAGCAAATAAAACTCAGGACAGGTAGAAGAAAGGAAATAATAAAGATCAGAGCAGAAATAAATGACATAGAGGCTAAGGAAACAATACAGAGGATCAATGAACCAGAAGCTGGTTCTTTGAAAAGGTAAACAAGATTGATGAACCTTTAACTAGACTCACCAAGAAAAAAAGAGAGAGGACTCAAATAAATAAAATTAGAAAGGACAGTGGAGAAATAACAACTGACACAACAGAAATACAAAGCATTGTAAGAAAATACTATGAAGAACTATATGCCAAAAAATTAGACAACCTAGGTGAAATGGACAAATTTCTTGAATCATATAACCTTCTAAAAATCAATCTGGAAGAATCAGAACACCTAAACAGACCAATTACAACAAATGAGATCGAAACAGTTATCAAAAAACTCCCAAAAAAGAAAAGTCCTGGGCCTGATGGCTTCATAAGTAAATTCTATCAAAAATTCAAAGAAGAACTAACTCCTATCCTCCTCAAGCTATTTCAAAAAATTCAAGAGGAAGGAAGACTTCCAAACTCCTTTTATGAGGCGAGCATAATTCTGATCCCAAAACAGGGCAAAGACAACATAAAGAAAGAAAATTATAGGCCTATATCCCTGATGAATTTAGATGCTAAAATTCTCAACAAAATATTAGCCAACTGGATCCAGCAATATATGAAAAAAATCATACACCATGATCAAGGGAAATTTATTCTGGAGAGGCAAGGCTGGTTCAATAATCGCAAATCAATCAATGTGATTCATCACATAAACAAAAGGAAGGACAAAACTCAAATGATAATTTCAATAGATGCAGAAAAGGCATTTGATAAAATGCAGCACCCATTCATGCTCAAAACTCTCAGTAAAGTGGGAATACAGGGATCATTCCTTAACATGATAAAGGCCATCTACGAGAAACCCACAGCAAACATCATTCTAAATGGACAAAAATTAAAAGCAATTCCCTTAAGATCAGGAACCAGGCAGGGGTGCCCCCTTTCACCACTCTTATTCAACATAGTTCTGGAAGTCCTAGCTACAGCAATCAGACAAGAAGAAGAAATAAAAGGCATACAAATTGGAAAAGAAGAAGTAAAACTGTCACTATTTGCAGATGATATGATATTGTATATAGAAAACACTAAAGTCTCAGTCAAAAAACTACTGGACCTTATAAATGAATTCAGCAAGGTGGCACGATATAAAATTAATACTCAGAAATCAGAGGCATTTCTATATACCAACAATGAACTGTCAGCAAAAGAAATTAAGGAAACAATCCCCTTCACTATTGGAGCCGAAAAAATAAAGTACCTAGGAGTAAATTTAACCAAGGAGGTTAAGGACTTGTACTCGGAAAATTATAAAACATTGATAAAAGAAATCAAGGAAGATACAAACAAGTGGAAGCATATACTGTGCTCATGGCTAGGAAGAATAAACATCATTAAAATGTCTATATTACCCAAAGCAATTTATAAATTCAATGCAATACCAATTAAAATACCAATGACATACTTCAAAGATATAGAACACATATTCCAAAAATTTATATGGAACCAAAAAAGAACATGAATAGCCTCAGCAATCTTAAAAAGAAAAAATAAAGCAGGAGGTATCACTCTTCCAGATATCAAGGTTTACTATAAGGCCATTATACTCAAGACAGCCTGGTACTGGCATAAGAACAGGCACATAGATCAATGGAACAGAACAGAGGACCCAGAAATAAACCCACACCTTTATAGACAACTGATATTTGACAAAGGAGGAAAAAACATACAATGGAGTAAAGACAGTCTCTTTAACAAATGGTGTTGGGAAATTGGACATCTACCTGCAAAAAAATGAAACTAGACCATCAACTTACACCATTCACAAAAACAAACTCAAAATGGATAAAAGACTTAAATGTAAGCCTTGAAACCATAAGCATCTTAAAAGAAAACATAGGCAGCAAGCTCTCCGACATCTGTAGCAGCAATATATTTGCCGATTTCTCTCCACTGGCAAATGAAATGAAAGGCAAGATAAACAAATGGGACTATATCAAACTATAAAGTTTTTGCACAGCTAAAGACAATAAGAACAGAATAAAAAGACAAACCACACAATGGGAGAACATATTCGGTAGCACATCTGATAAGGGGTTAATAACTAAAATTTATAAAGAACTTATAAAATTCAACACCAGGAAGACAAACAACCCAATCAAAAAATGGGCAAAGAAATGAATAGAAATTTCTCCAAAGAGGACATACTGATGGCCAATAGGCATATGAAAAAATGCTCAACATCACTAATCATTAGAGAAATGCAAATTAAAATCACAATGAGATATCACCTCACACCAGTCAGTATGGCACTCATCAGCAAAACAACACAGAATAAGTGCTGGGGAGGATGTGGAGAAAAGGGAACCCTTCTGCACTGCTGGTGGGAATGCAAACTGGTGCAGCCACTGTGGAAAACAGTTTGGAGATTCCTCAGAGAATTAAAAATCGAACTGCCTTTTGACCCAGCTATCCCACTTATAGGAATATACCCTAAGAACACCATAGCACTGTTCGAAAAGAAGAAATGCGCCCCCATGTTTGTGGCAGCATTGTTCACAATAGCGAAGATCTGAAAACAGCCCAAGTGTCCCTCATAAGACGAGTGGATTAAAAAGCTTTGGCACATATATACTATGGAATACTACTCAGCCATAAGAGACGATGACATCGGATCATTTATAACAAAATGGATGTACCTTGATAACATTATACGGAGTGAAATAAGTAAATCAGAAAAAAAGAAAAACTGAGAACAGCATGATTTCATACATAGGTGGGACATAAAAGTGAGAATATGAGACATGGACAAGAGAGTGGTGGATACAGGGTGGAGAGAGGGAGGGAAAGTGGGATAGGGAGGAGGTGAGGGACACAGGAAAAACCAGATAGAAGGTGACAGAGGACAATTTGACTTTTGGTGACAGGTATGCAACACAATTGAATGATAAGATAACCTGGAGATGTTTTCATTATACATATGTACCCTGATTTATTGGTGTCACCCCATTAAAATTAATAATAATAAAATTTAAAAAAACCTTTGCAAATTACATTCTAGTCCTCCATAATACCTCTACCATTTCTCATTCTTCAACTGTTGGTTTAAGATACTATCAAAGACTTTCCCAGAGGCTAGAGACTAAATGAAGTCTTCCCATTAAATCTTGTTATCATTGTTACTTTCTTGCATAATATATAGCAGCCTGTAATTACAGATATATTCTGAAATCTCTGGTTACTATTTGTTTTCACCACTAGACTCTAATACCGCAAGGACAGGAAAATTCACCAATACCTTGCACAGAGTCAGTTTTTTATAGGTGCTCAGTATATATATATATATATATATACATATATATATATATACGTATATATATGTATATATGTATATATATATATATATGTATATATATATATATATGTATATATATATATATATGTATATATATATACTTGTGATACAGTTGAATACATGAATTAAAAAGTGTTCTATTGTATACATGTATTATGTTACTTTCTTGTGGTGGTAGTGAATATACTAAAGCAAAAACAGTTTCTAAATATCTCACTACATTAAAGCTTCCTCATTAGTTTTTTGTTGTTTTTGTTTTAGTGAGAAACAGACAGAGACAGACAGCAAGGGAGATGAGAAGCATCAACTTGTTGTGGCACCTTATAGGTGTTCACTGATTGCTTTTTCACATGTGCCTTGAACAGAGGGCTCCAGCTGAACCAGTGACCCCTTGCTCAAGCCAGTCACCTTGGGATCAAGCTAGTAATCTTTGGGCTCAAGCCAGCTAGTATCCCCCATTATTAACATTTTACATTAATGACACTTTTGTCACAATAAAACAATACTAGTACATTATTACTAACCAAAATTCATACTTTATTAGGATTACTAACTACTTAATATATTTTTTTGTTTCAGGATTGCATTCAAGACACCACATTATGTTTAATCATCATGTCCCTTATCCTCTTTGCTGTGTCAGTTTTCAAACTTTCCTTGTTTTTGATGATCTTAACAGTTTTAAGGAGAATTGCTCAGATGTTTTACAGAATGCTTTGTATTGGGATTTGTTTGATATTTTTTCTCATGTTTAGAACAGGGAGGAGGACAACAGAGGTAAAGCAACATTCTTTTCACATCATATCAAGAGTGCATATTGTCAACACGATGTACCATTATTTATGTTAACCTTAGTGATCTGGCAGAAGATCTGGTTCTTTTCATTGAAGAATATTTCCTCTGCTGTTTAATCTTCCGTTTTTCAACTACCTGCATGTTACTCCTTTTCATATTGTCCTAGAGTTCTTGACTTTTTTTTATACTTTTTTCTCTTTGCTTTTGTTTTGAAAATTTCTATCTTCAAGCTCACTGTTTCTTTCCTCACCTGTGTAATGTCTACTGAGTTCATTAAAGACTTTTTCATTTTTATTATAATATTTATTTCTAGCATTTTCTTTGATATTTTTTCTTAGAGTTTCCACATTTCTGCTTGCATTACCCATCTGTTCTTGCCTTTCAGAATATCTTGAATTTTTTTACTGAAAGTCAGAGATGTTATATTCGGTAATAGATAATGACTTAGGCCATTAATGTAAGGAGTGGTAGCTGAGTCTCAGCTGTGTTCCTCTGGACACACTTGTATCTGCAGCTTTTCAGTAGGAAGTTTTCTCATGGGTCCAAGAAAGGTGTTGATTTTCCATTTATCTAGTTTTTTCTAGCTGTAGGAATGAGAGTGACCAGGGACATTACATGTCAGATTTAAAATCTGTGTCACTTTTATGTATAGAACATATCCCTTCTTGATTCCAAGAAAAAAAGGTCACCTTGACCTTTTCCTAATTCCTTTTTCTGCCTGTCATTGTTGCTCAGATTTCCAGAAAACTGTCTAGGTACAGTTTAAATGAATCATTGGTAAAAATATATTTTTTTCTCAAAATGTCTGTGATTATCTAAGTTAAACATTAGTATTCCAATGTGAACCATTCTAGACATGGTTTGATGAAATTAACTGATGATGAGAGAACCACCGGTGAAGAATTTAATCAAGATTAATACCTTCATTTTAAAAGGTTGATAAGGTGGGTGAGCACATTAATAGTTTCATCTATTAAATCTTTTGGTGCTAAGAATTGATATCCTTGTCTTATCTAAGTAAATAACTTTTATTTCTTGACAGAAACAAGATTGTTTATAAATTGAACTATACTAGTAATTTTTCTCAATTGACAACAGGCACAGTTTTTGCCTCAAACTCTTGTCCTCTTGTCTAGTAGCTCATTGTATACTAGGTTGTTCCTAAATCAGTCAGTTTAATAGAATGGGGAAAAGAGTAATTTACTGGGGAACAAAATTTTTGTTGCATCTACCAAAACACTTGTTCTTACCTAATTTGAGTGTGCTGATCTCAAATCTGACATTAATTTTTCTCTGTAAGCTACAGTTTTTTTGAAATTCAAGATTTTAGGTTTTCATGTTATTGTAAAATTTTCAACATTTATTTTAACATAATGAAGAAGAATATCTTCTCGGGTATCATCTTTGTGAAAATATAATAATTTATATAATGCAGTAAATACACTAAAACACTAAAAGATATGATTACATCAGAATTAGCCTAAAATTTTGAAATATAACATATTTAAACACTTAGTTTAATCATAAAATTTGCACAAAGCTTATTTAAATTCTATTCAGGCAAAAATTTGCGTTTGTAGCTCTTGCGTTTGTGTACTTGTTGAGGACAATCTTGCTTGATGATCCAGTAGTAGTATGTCATAATACTTCTGTCCCCTCACCCTGATAACGCTTTTCCATCATCTTCAGATCTTGATGAAAGCATTCTCTCAGCTCATCACTAACAGCTCCAAGATTTTTGGGAAACTTATCAAGGTGACTGTTCAGTAAGTGAATCGTAATGCTCATGCTACATCCAATGTCACAGAAAGCCAACAGCATCCTTAGAACCGGAAGTTCATAGTTTTCTGCTTTTTTGTTGCCAAGGAAGTTTTTGTAACTGCCACAAAAGACTATCATGCTGCTTTCTCCTCTTTATTCATTTTCCTGGCAAATTCTTCATCACATATGATGGTTCAAATTTAAGGTCCATCGAATTCACTTGCTTTTATCTTCTTGAAAGACAAGGCAGGAAAAGCAGAAATAGTATGTGGAAAGCATTCACTTTCTCTATTTAAAGCCTGAACAAAATGTTTCATTAACCCAGTTTGATGTAAAGTGGGGGAAAAAATAATCCTTTCTCAATTAACTACAGGTTCATTCACAATATTTTGCATCTCTACTTCCAGAGCTTCATGTTTCAGCCACTCCTTCTGTGTCCAGTATTCCTCCCAAGTTCGGGTGTCCCACAAACATAGAAAGCAAGGATACTTCATGAAACCTCTCTGTTGTCCTAGCAGGAAATTTATCATTTTAAGATCTACACAAATGATCTAGTTCTGCTCCTCATATTTCAGAAAGTCGAAGACAATTTTTATGTCATTGTCATTATTATCTCCTCACAGATGAGTTAAATTACCAATTGGAACCGCTGCATAAACATTACCGTTGTGTAGGAGAACACATTTCAGACTCTATTTAGAGCTGTTCAAGAAATAGCCGCCATTCTGTTTGACTATAAGTGGCTGAGAAGAGTACTGATATCATGATAGTAAACAAAGTGTTTGTCTTCGGAAAAAAAGTCCACAAATATTTGTTCATGCTTCCTGAAATGGGATACCTTAGCTGACCAGTGAAGTACATTCTTTTCTTGAACCCAGGAGTCTAATAACTCAGCTGCTTCCTTTGATAGGCCCAAATTTTTTACTAAATCATTCACTTTGAGTTGGCTAATCTGCTGAGGGGTTAATGACTGCTTGGCATCAGAAGAAGACCCTTCAGATTCTACAACCATTTCCTCATGCATCTTATCAAAATACACTTGATCACCATGTTTACTTTCTTCATCCTTAGAAGAAATAAAACAATGAAAAACTGAAACCAGGAGTGTCTCAGAGTGTGGGATAGGTCATAGTGTTGAAGGAATATTAGGATATGCGATCATATGCTGTTTTTTTTGCCAATGGCCTTTGTATGGCTCAGACAGATATAACAGTCACTGCTTTGGTGCTTAGGTTCATGCCAAACCATGGGAATACCAAAAGGCATTCCTTTGCGTTTTCCTTTTGTCCAGTCACGAAGCATTTCTTCACAATTATAACACACAATATGAGGAGCCCAATTCTTGTCTTGATAGCCAAGGGGAATTTGAAAATAGGCAATACATGCATGTGTCACAAATGATGAAATATTGAGTCTTTGACATTGAAGTGTGTAAAGCCACATATATAACAGAAGGTGTCAGGACTTTTCTTACATTTACGACTACTCAAAGAAGCCATGATTCAATCTTAAAACAAAATAAGAGGGTGTTTTTATCAGATAATAATTTTTTACATTTAAAAACTACTACAATTATGTAAAAGTGATGTTTGTAAAACATTAATTGCCTTGTGGTTACATTCAATCCAAGAGTCGTTGCCCTTTAACTCCAATTTAAAAACCAATGCATGGCATTAACTGTAACAAAAAGAAATTAAAATTGCATAAAAACTAGAGCATGCACCAAAAAAAACAGATTTCATATTTGAAATCAGTGATGCAGAAATATTGCACAAAATAATGAATTTCAGATTTGGAATCAGCGATGCAGAAATATATAGAATAAGTTCTAAAACCTCATGCAACAGAAAATGAAAAAAAAGTGTTCACCAGTGTTATCAGAGACTCCTTCCCATTAAAAAATAGATTTACCAGTTAAAAACTGGTATAGCCTGACCAGTTGGTGGTGCAGTGGATAGAGTGTTGGACTGGGATGCAGAAGACCCAGGTTCAAAACCCTGAGGTTGCCAGCTTGAGCTTAGGCTTATCTGGCTTGATCACGGGCTCACCGGCTTAAGCTTGGTTTTATCAGCTTGAGTTCGGGATCACTGGCTTGAGCACGCGATCATAGACATGACCCCATGGTCACTGGCTTAAGCCCAAAAGTAGCTGGCTTAGAGCCCAAGATTGCTGGCTTGAACCCAAGGTTGCTGGTTTGAGCAAGGGGTCACTCACTCTCTTTAGCTCCCTGGTCAAGGCACATATGTGAAAGCAATCAATGAACAACTAAGGAACCACCATAAAAAAATGATGCTTCTTATCTCTCTCCCTTCCTATCTGTCTATCCCTATCTATCTCTAACTCTCTCTCACAAAAAAATAAAAAGAAAAGAAAACTGTTATAAACATTGTTTAGCACAAACAAAATATCTTATAAAACATTACCTATAATTCAATTCCTTTTGTTAAAATATGTATGTAACATATATATGTATTTTAAAAACTAGTTATAACAAAACTATGAAGCAATTACATGTGATTTTTTTCTTTTCTCCTTTTTGATTGTTTATATTTACTGAGCTGTATATAGGGTTGGACAGAAGAAGGTTTACAGTTGTTTGTATTAAAAATAATACAAAAATTAATAAATAATAATACAGAAATAAACTGTGTTCTGAATACTCACAACTTCTATTTTTGTCTCACCCTGTACAATGAATAAGTAATACTTACTCATTGTGTAATAATGAACACTGTGTAAGCTAAAACAAAAAGACTAATTAAAAAATGTTAGGACTTGGTTGTTTATTTGTTAAGCCAGTTTTTAATTACTTCAGGAAATGGAGGCACACACACACCTATCTTCTTGAATTCCCTCCTTTCCCACTTGCCTATCAAAATAACAGCCAATCTTAGACACCCAGCACAAATATACATGACTGTGGCACTTCTGTTGTAGCATGTCTCATGTCTCCCACCAGTTGAAAAGTTCTCCCAGCATAACATTAATATTGAGGAGGAGAAATGTGAGAAAGAAGGGCTAGGGATGAGGACAGTTTCACTTACAAAGTTATTCTCTATCACATTATTAATGACCCACTATAAATTCTGCTATAGTTTCTACTTTATTCTTCTTGGACTTTTTTGATACCTTATTATTTTAGCTATTGTTCCAGTCAGAGTTTTTAAGTGAATGCAACAGAAACTAACTTGCTGATTTAGACAGGAAAAGCATTTGCTCAGAGGATATTGAGTAAGTTGGGAAATCATGGAGAAGCAGCTTCAAGGGAGAATAAGGGAGGAGGGAAGCAGCCAAGTCATCTGCCCAAATGATGCTATAGAACACAGGATGCCCCTGGACAGTAAGTACTTTTCCTGGTACTTCTGGCCTTGTTGCCCCTGAAAACAATGTTGTTATTGCAACTCCCATTGCCCATTACTAGACTGGTTTTCAGTTGTCTTTGCTTCTTTGTGTATGTCCTTTTTCAAAATCTTGGATGGTTTTGTCTGATTGGCTGAGTTTTGGTCATACTCTATCTTCAGGAGAAGTTGGGAAACCAAGTATGTTTAGTCTCTCATGATAATTGAGCTCTTTCTACCTCTAAGATTCATTAAGCATACACTTCACGAAACATAACAGGAAGGTTGAAATAATTAAAGGTCTTCACTATGACCAAAAAAAAAAAAAAAGACCAAATTCCATGATTAATTCCAATATAATTTTGTACATTTTTTGTTGGACTAAGTTTCTTTGACACATAAAACATGTTGAACTTATAACTATGACTCACTTGTCACTCAACCAATAATCACACTTGTTCTGCAGCATTCTGAAGGATCTACGCTTGTCATGTAAGTTTCATTTATTCTCTAACAAATTTCTGTTTCAAAGTTATCCTCTAATATTTCTTTGAAATGAATGAATTTTATTGAGGCCTGACATCAAGAAACCAGTGTTTTACAAAATACTTTCAAAGAATGAAAAATAGACTTAACATCTTCCCTTATCTTAGGATTCAAAGCTATGTCTTGTTATTTCACTTTAAGAAATCCGAATTTTCCTTTTATAAATAAATTGTTCATGAATCTGAATAATCCTTTCCTCTGCAGTATTTTTGAACAGTGGCTCCGAAGGCACCATCCTCTTCTAGAAGTCTATCCAGAAGCCAATGCACCCATTGGACATAACAGGGACTCCTACATGGTCCCTTTTATACCTCTCTACAGAATTGGTGACTTCTTTATTTTATCCAGGGACCTGGGCTATGACTATAGCTACCTACAAGATTCAGGTAAAGTTCAATTTCTTTCCTATGAATTGATGAATAAACTTTGACCAATTTCTTTTGAGAGGATACCAAACCTTAAGTTTTTACAATGTTATCACCAACTCTTTTAGATTGGGAAGGTACATTACAGTCCTTCACTTATCACCAATTCACTATTACTTGAACCAAGTTGCAAGAATCTTTTAACTCATATCCTTTCTGCTTAATATGCATTTCATACATGAAAACCATGGAGAGGTACTAGAGTTAAAATCAGGGGAAAATGGGTTTGACTATGACTATCTGCTGACTTTTGTTTGACCTTGAAAATTTTTACTTTAATTCCATGAAACTCAGTTTCTTAACCTGAAATACTGGCATCAGAATACCTCAAAGAAATATGTTTTGTTTTTAAGCCCAAATAATAATAATAAGAAAAAGACAAAGAGGAAGGAGAATAGCTACTATAATGATAACTGCTATTCCCATTATTATGATCAAGATACAAAACTCTAGAATTGTTATTAGGTTTGGGTTTTAAATAATCTTTCCAAGTAGAACTATATCAGCAACTTCTTGATAATGAACAGATAGTAATGTCTCCCTTACTCAAGAGCTTGCTACATGCAAGTTCCATGCATGCATTATTAACCAACCATATATGAGGTATTAACCCTAGAAAAAAAGTAAGGATATTGATACAAAGAGAATTTAAGTGACATTCCCAATATCAAACATCAACATGCAGAGGAGTCTGATTTTAACACCAGAAGGTCACACTACACAATGCTTCCTCCACTCTAACACAAAGAAGGTCGACAACTAAAAGCTATGAAACAGGATAAGGTTTTTATTTACAAGTATTCAATAAGCATTGGCATTTTATTATGTTCACTGATCATTTGTGAACACATAACCAGATAAATAAAACAAATGAATGACATTTATCATCCTCTTACCTCTTGTGCTAGACTTTAATGATATAATGACAAACATAGCGCCAGACCATAAAGTGCTCTAAATTCCATGTGGAAGTCAGACAATGGTGCAAGAAAGCATGAGACAGAAGGCTGTTTCAATGTAGTAAGAGTTGTAAACTTCACAGGGAAGAAAGCAATGGCTTCTGAGTGATTCCACCTAGATAGACAAGACAGCTCATCCCTAAGGATGAGCAGGCAAATGGCAGCTATAAAAGGGCAGGGACCCTAAAATAAAAGGATAACAAGAAAAACAGAGGTGGAAAGTGTACAGCATATTTATCAAATGCTAAATTCTCCTATTTGAGTAGTATGAGCAATAGAAAGTTACACAAGGGAGCTCACTTTCATCATTTCATAATAGCTAATACATAATAGGTACTTTTTTATGTTCCCACTCTTCTAGGTGGGCTGTGTTAATTACTTCCTTTAATCATCATAACTACCCGATGTAGTACATACTGCTATTTCTTCTTCCTTTTCATAGATGAGAAAACAGAGGCTGAAAAAAATATAGACAGCTTGTTCTGGGTCATCTACTCTGTGGCATAGCAGAACCACAGTTTAAGGCCGAAAAGAGAACGTGCATTTTATCAACCTTTTCCTGCCCTTTGGGGGATGACTAGTTGAACAGATAGGAGTTTGATTGACCTATATTGATTTATCTGAATATGATAGTCAATGGAAGGAAGCAAAGATTAGTTCTTTGAAAACTTTAAGATCACTGAGAACAAGGGATTTTGCAAACTGTGGAGGTGTGGTAAGGAAAGGGCTTCCTGTAAGTCAAAGAGGAGCTGTCTCAAGAAACATGTTTTCTCTTTCTGTGTAAATACCCACATTACATAATGAAAGCAACATATGGATAATGGCATTTCAAAGATTCCCCACTTAGGATTTTATGATTTCCATTTCAGAACATGCCAAGCTCTTTCACTGAGTCACATTTTTGAATACACTCTTCTCTGTGGCTAAATTCTGATACTATTTATTTATTTGTCAAACTCTGACATTAAATCATTTCATACATATATATTGTCATGCTTGATCACTCCTTTATTAGAGTTGCATGGTTATTTTCATAACAATAAATCTTTCCCCTCTTTACCTTGTCTGTGAGACCTACAAGATCAGAATTAATATCTTACAAGCTTTTCCAGTCTAAGTACAAACTGATCTCTGGTATGGAATGAAATCAATGAATTAGTTTGAGTGCAAGTGATGTTTATCATGAAGGGTAGTTCTTCTTAACCAATATAAGTAAAGCTTGCTAGAAAAATGTCACTCCTCTTAATACCCAAGTCATATATATATATATATTTACATGTGTCAAGTCTTCTATAACACTAGATATTTTTCTAGGTAGTTTTATTGATTGATTTATTTCTTCTACCTACATATCTTTAATGACTACCTTGAACAAGGTATTGTCTTAATACTATGGAAACAATGTCACATAACAAAGCCTATATCTTTAGAGAGCTGACATCCTAATGAAGGAGAAAGACCTTAAATAACTACTTACCTAATGACTCCTTTAGAGATGTGCCCATCTCTAAATCTCTAGGTGTCAATGAAATGACTTGATATTTTAGAGAATATCTGTATGACAGGAAGAATGAGTTATTTGATAAAGAGCTCTTGATGGTGTAATTTGGCCATATTGTTAGAATAATGGATGCCTTAATAAATTCTAAACAGATCATGCTCAAATAAGTTTTCAAAGAATTATTGTTCCTGCATCATGTAGAAAGTTTTGTAGATGTTGCAAAGCATATTTAGGGAGGCCAGTGTAAACACTATTATAAGTGTCCAGCAGAGAGATGAAGGCTGTTTGCACTGCAGTGCTGGTGGCAAGAAAGGAGAAAGAAAGAACTCACTGTTATGTTATTTTGAAAAGAAAATTTACAGAATTTGAGAAATGATTTTTATACTAGGTAAAAAAGAAAGAGATACTAGGGATGCCTTTAAGCTTCCTGGGCTGTGAAAATGGAATGGTGGTGTAATTCCTTGGGACAATAACAATAGGAACAGGGTTGACACAGGGAAATCTCTCCATGGTATTTGTTACTGTGAAATGGAGTGATGTGACACATCAGGGTAAATATGTCTCTGGGGAAGTTGAATTGTTCTGAAACTCAGAAGAGAGTCAGGCATATAGGCACTAATGTGAAAGACATCAGCATATAAATTATCTCTACTAATCTTCATAATCCATTGTAGTAGTGATCCCTGTTCTCTTTTATTGGTAAGTAAACTGAGAGCAGAAAGATGAAGTGACTAATTTTAAGTGACAAAGCTG
This sequence comes from Rhynchonycteris naso, assembly GCA_037038555.1. NCBI lineage: Eukaryota > Metazoa > Chordata > Mammalia > Chiroptera > Emballonuridae > Rhynchonycteris > Rhynchonycteris naso. The sequence continues at coordinate 303,334,619 of CM072995.1, read as the reverse complement.
GTAAGTAGCAAATATTATATCCCAAACTAATCCTCTATTACTCCGTGGAAGAGAGGTTTCTCTTTAGTTCCCACCTGTCTTGTGCACACACGTTCCACCTCATTGTCCCTTCCCTAGTGTCCAAATGGGTACTTCTTACTAAAAGGCAACTCAAACCTCTGGATGAGTAAAGGGAGAGGAGACTCAGTGAGTCACCATAGGGGCTTAAAGGTATTTATTATTTATTTGTAGTTAAATTTTTAAAACAGGAGATTTTATTTATTATGTAACCGATATGTACTCTGCATTTTATTAGACACTTTAAATGTACTATAATGAAACAGGGTGTTCTGTTGCTATAAATAGCATGGCAAAACAGATATTAATAAAGTCCTCACTGTATGTGTGTGTATATATCTATATATATATATATATATATATATATATATATATATATATATATATATATATGGTGACTAATAGCAACATACGCTAGGCATTTTTAGTTCCATTTTCAAAATAAGTTTAAAGTATATTAAAAACAGTAACTCCTTTGATTAAAAATGTTTTCACATTTTAAAATTTCTCCTGTTTTAGCTTTGTCATTGTTTAGATTTAAATTATTCTAATTCCAAGTTGCAAATCTTTTAAATAATGTATTTGATGTTTATTATTTGGAAATTATTGTCCCTTCCTGATTAAAAAAAAAACACACTAAATTGAAGTATTGTTCAAATTATGCTTCATAAATTCTAAGATGTTTCAGAGGTATCTGTGACAGCTAGCAAGGAACAGAAAAGGTAGCAGGAGCAACGAACAGGGTTTTAACCCCGACAACCCCACTGAGGCCACAGAAGCTCCACTTTTATCTCCTTTGAGTGAATATTGAGCTTTAATATAAAATTAGCCTTTAACAAATTCTCCTGATTAAAAATGAAATCCCTGCTTTAATTGTTCTGATCATTACTGAGTTTATGGTTAACAGTGAGACATCATTTTAAATTTTACTTCATGTTGCTACCTATTCTTTCTAAGATAATTTATTAAACAAATATTCCTTTTCTCCTTGGTTTTTATTATTTATAAGATTTACATATAATTGTAATTCCAGAATATCTTATGATACTTTTCTATTTTTATGTCATAGGCATATAATTAACTTTTAAAAATAATTAAAACTTTTGAAATGCAAATGAAATTAACTCCATAAGAATGAGATTAGATAAAAAGGAAATTTATTAGTCTATTAAGGTCAAGAAGCAGGATTATTACCTAACAGGGACTGGGCCCAGAGGGTGTTTGCCTCAGGCCATCGGTAGTATGTGGGTTCTTGACTTTCTGTGGGAAAGATTTCACAACATGAGTCCAGGTGATTTTGAGAGTATGTTAATTACAGCTGGGGACAGTGCAATGAAGAAAGGATTTAGGATGATAGAAGGAGCTGCAGGAGAGAGCCCAGGTGGGGCTGCTATGGCTCTCTAGAAAGTGAGAGAAAAAAGGGGCCTTAGAGACAGAATTGGGGGTAAGCACAGAATTAGTTGCTGCTGCCTGCTACTACTGCCCTGGTTGCAAGTCTCGTGGGGACACTTAAAGAGTAAGAGAGAAAGGTCTGGGCATACTCTAGAGAGGGCATGCCCCTAGGATCTCTGTCTTGAGGGTTTTTTTTACCTTTCTTTAGCCAGCAGGAATCCTAGGGGAGGTCTCAGAGGAGTGTCTTACCAGAATATTCATTAGCTTTCCAGGTGTGTCTTTCATTATGTTGATTTATTAAAATGTGTGTAAAGAGGTTTATTTTCTGGTTAGTTTTATTTTTTAAAGAATGTTATCAAAGAAGGATGGGGACTGAGGCCAGTCTGCCTCAAGATGATCTGGATGTGTAAACCATTTGCTCCTAAGTTTTGTTGGTTAAAGATAAAACATCCTGATTTATTAGCTGACTGTAAATTGCTGAAATTGTTTGGCCTTGTTTAATTATTTTGTCTCAGTTTCCATTATTCCACTTATCAATAAATTTTCCTAGCTTCTTACTATCCTGCCTCAGGATGAGCATTCACTGTGGGAAAGGCAGAAATTCAGCTGATACTGAGGGACAGTGAGAACCAAGGAGCTACACGCCCTCAAGACTGTCTCTTTCAATCTCTGACTCCTGTTATTCTGACTCTTGTCTCTGCTTTCGGGAGTGTGTTGACTTCATCCCATCTTCCAAATGTTGAAAAGGCTAACACAAGCTCCAGAGCCATCTGACTCTCAGTGACAGCACAGTGAATTCTGAGTAATGATTCTGATTGGCACATCTTCAGTCAATGGTCTGACATGTATTAACTGACTATCACCAAGGAAAGAGATCATAAAGGAAGGTTATAATTCCTGCATCAGCAAGGGTGGGGAGAAGGTAGGGATAGTAAGCAGATCTAGCTTCAATTATCCAAGTAAGTTCATTTATTACTCAAATTATAGTCTTGGTATGTTGTCCAGTGTCAGCTTCATAATTTCAGGGGCCTTTTGTGTAGGTTATAGTTCCACAAGACCTAGGGTTTAACCTGGACTACATAGTAGTTCATGATGGCTCACCAGGATACTAACCACATTCCAGCTAAGCAAAAAGGAAAAGGCATACTGTTTCTTTGTAAAGGAACTGCCCAAAGGTTGTATGTGTTACTTTTACTCAAGACACTAGTCACATTGCTATAATTTGCTGCAAGATTAAACCCAATATGCACTCTCTTCTGTCCTTTGCATGTAGAGTATGTTACAGTATCTTTAAATAGAGATGGGTACTCTAAAATCAAGCAAAAGATACAATAGATTACTAACGTCAAGAAAAAATAATGAATGAAAGGAAATATAATCAAACATAATATTGAATTCAACTATGAATAATATCTAAATACTAAAATAATAAAAATACTAGATTTTGATTTGACCCCAAGTCATGATATTATTACACTGAAAAGATGGATGAAAAGTGGAGTTCTAAGAGAATCAAAATCATTATTTATATTTGAGGAATTCCAAGATAAACTTAATAATTAAGAGAGAGTAATATTTGCCTGTTAGAAATACAAAGGCAAATACCAGAATAAATAGTTAAAGGTTTACAGTAGCTGTCTAGGGGACAGGCATTGTATAATTTACAGATTATATATCATCTATGAACTTTAAAACATCCACCAAGGTGGAATTATTTGCATGCATGGGGTGCATGCAGGAGAGACAGACTCCTGCATGCACCCCAACCGGGATCCACTTGGCAAGCCCCCTATGGGGCAATGCTCTGCCCATCTGGAGCTGTTACTCCATTACTTGGCAACTGAGCTATTTTAGCATGTGAGGCAAGGCTATGGAGCCATCCTCAGCACCCTGGGCCAACTTGCTCCAACTTAAACATGGCTGTGGGGGAGGAAGAGAGAGATAGAGAGAGAGAAGGGAGAGGGTAAGGGGTGGAGAAGCAGATGGTTACTTCTTCTATGTGCCCTGAACAGAAATCACACCTGGGACAGCCACACGCTGGGCTAATGCATTACCACTGAGCCAACCAGCCAAGGTCTATTGTTTTCCTATTTTTCTGATGTAGAAACTGAGACATAGGAGTATTAGGTGTAACTTCCCTAAACTCTTACAGCTGCTAAGTAGCAGAGCTGACATTCAAACCCAAGCCAAAGCTGACTTCAAAGTACTATGCAAAGATGATGATGATGACAATGACAACAATAGTACAAACATTTGGATGTCTTTCTATTTCAGACCTGGACTTCTTTCAATATTACATTAAACCCTACTTAGAACAAGCAAGGCGGATCTGGCCGTGGCTCATTGGGGCAGCACTACTGGGGTCTGTTCTCACTGCTGGGCTGGGTGGGCTCACCAGCCTGTTACGTCGTCGTTGCCGAAAGAGAAAGCAGCTTTTTGAAGAAAGTCAGCCACTCCTCATGGAAAAGGCAGATTACCACAGCTTGTATCAGAGTCATTTATAAAAGGCTTAGGCCAGTGATTTTCAACCAGTGTGCCACGAGATTTTTTCAAATATGCAATACCTGACTGGTCGGGGGTACTGACCTCTTTTCCCTTAGACTGTCAAATAAAAAGATGACAACAGCCAACACCAAAATAGCCATTTGGTGTAAATTAATCAAAATTATACCTAATTTTTTTTATCAGATCAGTAAAAAATATATTTTTTGGTGTGCCTCAGAATGTAAGTAATTAGATTGTGAGACGTGAGATGAAAGAGGTTGAAAATTGCTGGCTGAGCCAATAGAGTAAGGCCCAAAAGCCTAACCTCACTCTGACTCAAATGATGTTCAATCCCCAGGGAATGTCTCAACAGAAATGCTGGTATTTGTCTGTAAAGACCATTCTTGGAATTGTAATCTACAAGTAAAACACACCTGTGCTTGCTTTACTGTTTTTGATTGTCCCTTTGACAGTTTTCCTCAAGCCCCTATTTCCAAAGAAAGAATGCCATTTGGTAATTAGTAACTGCTACTTGTATCTGGATAAACATGTTCATATAAAATGTGAGAATCATGTTAATTCTTTCTTTCTTATTGTTTAATGACATGTTTCTTTTTTAGTTTCTTTCTTTGATTTTCATAAAATAGTAACAAATGTACACTGAGTCCTTTAAGCTTGAGAAACACAGTTTTAATTTCCCTCAGAAAGCATCACATTTCCCTTACATCTTCCGTTTCTTCTCCAAAATGTGTCCAAAACATCCAATGTAAAAACAACCTTCAACTTTTTTCTGCCATAATCCTGACTATACTTTTGAAGGTCACTGAAAACAAGGGTCCCACTCCTACAACAAGTTTGGCTAAGTGTCCATCTCAAGATATGCTCATTAAATATGTTAGCATTGTAATAGTCAGGCCTAAGCAGAGCAGGAAGGATAGGCCAGCTATAGTAGGTAACCAGGGTGAAAAGCCCTAGGTACCAAAGAAAGGACAAATCTCAGAAAACAAGGACCTTGTCCCCAGGGTGACCTTTCCTCCCCTGGCATATTGCAGTTTAGATCCTCTGACCTTTCACATGGTTGGTCAAAAGATTCAAACCCTCCCCTGATTATTCCTGCCCTAGCATGTTGCTAGTCATGTGGTAGACCCCTTAGAGGAGGAAAAAGGAGGCAGGAAAATAGTCTAATATGATTCCCATACAAGCCCTTCCATGATCACTCCCTTAGCATTAGTCCTTCAGGACAATGAGGTTCTGACCTTCACCAAATAATCTTAGGAACAAAGCCTCGGGTCTGTTGATCACAGATACAGTTTTGAACAAATTAGAGATGATATCCAGATCTCAGTTGTATTTTAGCTTTAGGCCCAGAAAAGCAGCAAAACCAGATGGGACAACACCATGGCTGGCATCAGGACCAACTGACATAATGACCCCTACCCGAACATCGTTCAATCAATGAAGACCATGGCCTTGAGGAGACACGTTTGGGAAGTTGATCAATATTTCATTGAGATTCTCGCCTGGGATCTCCCCTAAGACCTCTGCCTTTGGAGAGTAGATAAAAACCCTCAGGAGGAGGACCCAGCACTATTGCTGTTTCTGGAATATGCGGACATCCTTTCCCCTTCTTCTTCTAGGTGTGTACCTTTAACCTTTACTCTTTTTCCTATGTGCCAAAGGCCCCTCTTCTGCCTCTGGAACTTGTTTCCCGAGTCCACACAACCCAGCTGGATCACTTTCTCATGTCTTACTTCTTCTACCTCTGTGACTTTCTAAATAAACTTTTACTTGTATTCGAGTCTTATCTCGGAGTTCTTCCTTAGCCAGAACTCAAGTACCAAGGTTGCTGAACTGAGGTCCAGTGGCATTCTGCTACCATTCTGAATTTCATTATTATTAAGAAGAATTTTCTTTTTTTAAAGGATGTTTAAAATGCTACAAAACATTTGAAGGTTGAGAAAAAGTATGTGAATATCGGCGTGCCTGTAATTATAGTTAAATAGCATTTCTATTATTCTTGCTATTGAGACCCTATATTAGGATGTCTAGATAATCCTGCTACTGAAATTTAACTGGCTCCAGTTGAATTTCTAAACATAGTCAATTGATATTACACTTGTACTATAGCTATGTATAACATAAAAGACTGGAACCAATGGTTAGAAGTTACAGGGGTCCAATAAAAGAAAATACTATCCAATACTTAGAGCTTTCCAAAACCAAAATCAACATCCTTGGAAAATAAAAGGTGGTTGCCACTGTAATTTCTCACATATAGTTTGGATGGCTAAGTCAACATGAATTCGATCAAGAGAATTTAAGTATTGAGTCTCTAGTAATGCTTATTTACTATTTTTGGTTTTTTGAAAATTAATTTATAAGAGTTACATTAAAAAAACCTATATGGTTAATAAAACTATATAGGTTTCAAGTGTACAATTCTATGATACATTAAATTGGCTCACGATGCTTAACAACTCCCCATTTAGGAGCAGGGCCAAGCATGCTCTACACAGTGTCTGTGGTCCTGTCACAGTATTTCAGGGTATTTCCGTACATTCCAACTTCCACTCTCACATTCAGACTCATGTACTCTGCATCCTCAGTCTCTTCAGCTCCCTATACCTGGTTTGTACTTGTCTGCTCAGGATTTTCTTTCTCTTTACTCCCTTATATTTGACTATTTGACTTAATTTTTGGCTTTATCTCTGAACAATGTCTTTTCACTCTTGACAGCCATGCTTTAAAGACAGCATTATCCAATCCGGGCTCCCAGAAAGAGCCTGGGTCTGGCACCTGAGCCTCTGTGTCTCTGGGAGTAACATTTAAGAGGAAACACACAGACCTGAACTCTTCTTTTTAACTAAAATTTTCTACAATTCCTTTAAAGTCTGAAGCTTAGTGTTCAGATTGTTTATGAATGCATTTAAAAAGAAAGTGTCTGAAAAAAAAAATGAGCCCTTGAAAATGGCTTTATCTAGAAAAAACTGACCTAAATAAAGTGAAGATCACATAATTTGAAGTGGTTACATTTCACATAGTCCCAGTCTGGATTTCAAAGAAAAGCAAAAATCATCCTATTATACAGATACGCTTTTGGCTAATTTCATCTAGAATAAACAGAAATTTACAAATACTGCTAAAGTTATGCCACTGACTCTTAGAAATTACTAATAGTAAATAAATTCAGTTAGAGAGCAATATTCCTCTTCTAACTCGCATTAATTGTCAGACTCCTCATTTGCCATCTTGTCTAATTTCTGATTCCCAGCGAAGAACAGTAAGACAAGGATGAGGAGCAGCATACTTATTGACAACGTGAGGATCTGTGGGACTAGAGGGCAAACACTGGAAATTAGATCCTCAGCTTGGTGCATAACCAGAAAAAAAAAAAAATAGATTTAAAATAAATTAGCATCTGAGGAGTGGATTCAATTAGGTTAGGAATGGAAAAATAAATGAAACCAAGAACAAGGAGTGGGAAAAAGAAATATGGATACGGTCTGCTTCAGGAGACCCTGGAGAAGCAGTGACCATGATTGTGTTGCCTTCAGTCTGAGCTCAGAAAACAAGTCCTTTTTAAGGTTTGATTTGAAGGGGAAATTTTAGCCCAGATGGTATTTTTAATATATATATATTTTTTCATATATATATTTTTAATATATATAAACAAAGCATATATAATATATATAACTATATAAATATATATAATTTTATATAAATATATAAATATATTTAAAAATATATAAATTTATATATATAAATATTATATATAAATATATATATTTATATATAAAAACAAAGCACATATATATATAAACAAAGCATCTTGAATAAAATCCACTCAAAGAATTTTCATTGTCACGGACAGCGATGTGTATAATTCTTTTCTTTATCACAAGACCATTCTCTCTTTTATCATGGCCATTCAACAGATAATATTGTTTTGTTTCTCTAGAGCCTCAAGGTAACTACTTGCATAGCAGCAACATCTGTGATAAAACTACCACCACAGTGATTCCACAGTTTTCTCCATAGGTATCAACATGTCATGACTGATATTTCAAGACACCTGGCACTTTTATTAAACTCTAATTAATATTATATGCTGTGGCATTGTTTTATAGTCTGACTTTTTAAAATTGATCCTTTTCCAGAGCTGCTCTTTTCCACTGCTTCATTGTAAGTCACATTTTGTCACAGAGAAAGAAATAAGCAGCTGCCACATTTTTTGTTCCTCTTTCTGTGATGTGATGTGTATATATATATATATGTATATATATATATATATATATACATATATATATATATGTATATATATATATATATAGAGAGAGAGAGAGAGAGAGAGAGAGAACACGTATTTTTAGTACCTAACCTTTCCAACAAGTCAAATATATAACTCTCCATCTGTAGAAATAAATATGTGATGGGTACAAGTCATTTCAACCAGCATTTTGAGCAGGCTGACAACTGGCATTGATTGTGAATGTTTTAAAATAGCCTTTTCCTTGTTTATATGGGCTTTGATTTGTAGGAACAGTTTTCTTTGTCACCATAAAAAGGGCCTCATTGGGGCCACCTATTGTGAGCCTGTGCTATTTAGGAGAGCTTGTCAGCAGAACAAAGTTCCACTCCCCTTCTGATTAGACTCCTCTGAAAGTTACTGAAATGCAAGTAAAAAGAGGTTTTTGTGTGTGCAGTTTATTTTTTTAACTTTGTTTTGCTTATTTTCAAAAAATTTGCTAGTTTGCACAACATCAAGAAGATAAAATTGTCTACGGCCTGCACTGGAGGCCTTAAGAATTTTCAAATCATTCAACTACTTAAAATTTAAATAAAAATAGCTTAACTATCTTCTTTTAAATAAAATTCTTTTTAAAATGCTATATAGTCCATGTTTATCTAATTGGTTTGTGAGTTCCTTTCTTAATAGTAAGAAATTATTCTTATACCTTCATGTTAATCTGCCAATTCTTGAATGTTTCACAATCACAATCAGATTTCTAATTTTGTATTCAAAAAACAAAGATGTTATAATATAGTGATTAGTTATATTTTCACTTTGTACAGTTCAACTAAGAACTGTACTAAGTACTTCATATATATAAACTTACTTAACCTTCATCTTATTGATATGAGAATAAATATTATGTATTCACATGAGGAGGCTGTGGCTTCCATAGAAGATAAACCTTACCCAGGTTTACATGTCTGTTCAGTAGTTTAGGTAATTTAGGCGGGATTTGAATTCATTTATTCCTAGATGATTCATAATTATAAATTTAATTGTTTGTGTTCAGTTATGTTGATGTGTCATAATTTACCAGATTCTTGCTACTAGATATTTAGGTTTTATCTAGCTTTTACATTATGTTTAGTGCTATAAGGAATATCGTGGGACATTTGGCCTGACTTCTCTTAAATTATTTTCCAGTGATATGATCTCTGGGTCAAAGCATACAAATAATTTTATGGAGTTTTTTTTTAATGAATTGCTGCTACTCTTTTGAAAGGGTTGCATGAATTTAAGAATGCAGAGGATTTCAATTTGCATTTCTCTAATGATTAGTTATGTTGAGCATTTTTTCATATGCCTATTGACCATCTGTATGTCCTCTTTGGAGAAGTGTCTATTCATTTCTTGTGCCAATTTTTTGATTGGATTGTCTTCCTGGTGTTGAGTTTTACAAGTTCTTTATAAATTTTGGTTATTAACCCCTTATCAGATGTGTTGTTGAATATGTTCTCCCATTGTGTGGTTTGTCTTTTTATTCTGTTCATATTGTCTTTAGCTGTGCAAAAGCTTTTTATTTTGATATAGGCCCATTTGTTTATCCTGTCTTTTATTTCATTTGCCTGTGGAGATACATCAGCAAATATATTGCTGCGATAGATGTCGGAGAGTTTACTGCCTATGTTTTCTTCTAGAATGCTTATGGTTTCACAGCTTACATTTAAGTCTTTTATCCATTTTGAGTTTATTTTTGGCATGGTGCAAGTTGGTCACAATGAGATACCACCTCACACCAGTAAGAATGGCGCTCATTAACAAAACAACACATAATAGGCGCTGGCGAGGATGTGAAGAAAGGGGAACCCTCATGCAGTGCTGGTGGGAATGCAGACTGGTTGCAGCCACTGTGGAAAACAATATGGAGATTCCTCAAAAAATTAGTAATGGAACTGCCCTTTGACCCAGCTATCCCACTTAAAAGAATATACCCCAAGGACACCATATCACTGACTGAAAAAAAGAATTACACCCCCATGGTTATGGCAGCATTGTTCACAATAGCGAAGAGCTGGAAACAGTCCAAGTGTCCATCAGTGGACGAGTAGATTAAAAAGTAGTGGTGCAGCGCCTGACCTGTGGTGGCGCAGTGGATAAAGCGTCGACCTGGAATGCTGAGATTGCTGGTTCAAAACCCTGAACTTGTCTGGTCAAGGAACATATGGGAGTTGATGCTTCCTACTCCCCCCCCCTTTCTCTCTCTCTCTCTCTCTCCTCTCTAAAAGGAATAAATAAAAAAATAAAAATTTAAAATTAGAAGAAAATTCTGACTGAAGCCACCTTGGAGAGATAGCAAATAACATGAATATAAACTGGTCCCAAAATAAGTCACTTTCAGAAATGTGTACATCTTGGCTGTGCAGAGAGATATGTGTGCCTTAAGAACAATGCAGAAATATAAACAGCAAAACCAGAAATCCACCCTTGGAAGAATAAGCAGAGGGCGTCAAAGCATTCTGAATCAAAGCAGAGTCAGGTTCAGCTGTTGGGATACAACAGAGATAATGTAACAGGCATCTGTAATGCTGGCAAGGCCCTGAAAACAAAGCCCAAGACAAGTTTGAGCACTTTGTTTTTATGGCTTTTGGAGCAAATACTAACTCTGCCTGGCATTTGGTCAGTCTTTCTTATTAGATTATAGCATGTTTAAACACTCTTGCCAGAGTAATTGTAAAGAATAGATATGTTCGTGTAGTGTGCATGTGTTTGTGAGCAGAAAGAGAGAAAATACAGAAAGACTAAGATTGTTTCACCTTTCTCCAATATCAAAGAGAATTTAGTTGTTGATTGTATTACTTTTTCATTGCTATGGCAGTAAATTACCACAAACAGAGTGGCATAAACAAGGCGGACTTACCTTGTAATTCAGTAAACCGGAAGCCCAAATGGGTCATACTGAGCTAAAATCACTGGTGGCGTTAAGGCTGTGCTTTTTGTGGAGATGCGAGTGAAGAATTAATTTTCTTACCTTTTCCAGCTTCTAGAGGCCACATACAGCAGGTCCCCGAATCACATAATTTCAGTCAAACTTGTTTCATTATAACCTTAATGAAGAAAAACACCGACTCCCAGCCAGGTCACCGTCTGTGTGGAGTTTGCACTTGTGCCAGTTCTGTGTGGGCTTTCTCCGTGTCCTCCCGTTTCTTTCCACATCCCAAAGATGTGCACACGGAGTGAACCTGCATGTCTCCATGGTCCCACTCTGAGTGGGTGAGCCGGATAAGCGCCCTGGGAGGGGAGGGCGTCCTGTCCAGGGACGGCTCCGGCCCAGCGGCCTGAGCTGCAGGTAGAGTGCCCGTCACCCACGTGACCCGGAACTGACAGAAGCGGTGGGAAAAGAATGATCTCGTTTTTATAAGTCTTTCTTAAATGTTTATCTAGCTTACATTTATTTTAATGTTTAATATTAGAAGTTTTCTGGGTCTTTATTTAAAAATGTTGACCAGAAATACTCCTTAGAAACATAACTCTTCTTTATATCAATTAGCTAGGGCTAAATTGGTTTCCAAACACCACGTGTCTGTTAAAGTCGCAGTCTCCCAATCTATGGAAAATGTTAAGTGAGGACTGAATGTGCATTCAGGTGGTGCGTCGCCCTGATCATTCCTTCGTAGTAACTAACATCTCTCTGTGACTGCCAGAGAAATTATCTGCATTTACACATTCATGTGATTAGTTTGGGCCTACCTGGTACTCTGAAGACCCCCACTCAAAATCCATACCTTTAATCATATCTGAAAAGCTCTTTGGCCATGTAAGAACATATAGTTCCAGGTTCTGGAGATTAGGATAGGGCCATTTTGGGAGTAGGGGATGCGGAGGGCTTATTCTCCCTGTCATAATGACCTAAAAACTAAGAAGGCAAATTGGCCAGGGGATAAATTACTCTATGTGAGGTTAACATGGCACAGGCTGTGATATGAAGTACGTTAAAGCTATGTCAAACCTTTAACATATGTGGGATCTGAAGTCAAACTTCATGAATTTGATTCCTGGCTCAATCTCTCATTAGCTGTTTTGACTTTGTATGAATTATTTTAACTCTCTGTTTCTCAGTTTTCTCATCTCTAAATGTAAATAAAAATAGTACTTTCTTCAACATGTTCTCAAGAATAAATGCAAAACATTTACAAAAGTGCTCAGTAACTGTGAGTTAATAAATTTTCACAGGACAGATTGTTACCATAAGTTAACTGTGTTGTTTAAAAAGAGAAAGAGAGAAAGAAAAGAAAGAAAAAGATGATGGCTGACCTGTGGTGACATGGTGGGTAAAGTGTCGACCTGGAATGCTGAGGTCACTGGTATAGGACCGGGTTTCCTGGGTCATGGCACATTGGAGAAGTTACTACTTCAAGTTGATACCTCCTGGTCTCCCCACCCCCTTTCTCTCTCTCTTTGTCCTCTAAAAAATAAAAACCACTAAATAAAATCTTTAAAAAGAGATGAGAATATTACTATACATTTTGTTTTTGCTAAATCATTTTGCACAATCTTGAATATTAATATACCTATGTAATGAAATGATATCATGATAAATATACATGTATAACTTTAAGACAGAGAAATCTATGAGACATAGAAGTATTAATCAGGCTAGTAAGAGACTAACAGTTCATAAACAAAAGGTAGCTATTAAATTGCCTTTAATAATTTGAGACTGGTCATGAACCTAATGAACATCCTAGGCCGACTGTCCTTAGTAGGAAATATTTCTTGAGTTGGAGAGTAATGGTTCACCTTTGTTTGACTAATTTAAGGAACAAGTATTTATAGGACACATACTCTATTGTGGCTTGCATTAAACTAGGTAACTATTAAACTATGTAATAAAAGAAAATCGGGAGCTAAAACAGGTAAAAATAGTGATCCTGAGAGGAGAGAAGTGCTCACAAAAAAATCCTCAGCGGGAAATGAAAGCACAAGAATCTGATGTATCTATCTGCGAGTGACTCTAGCTAGCAACAGTGTTCTTAGATGCAGACAGTTATCAACCCTGTTAGTTTCCATAGTGTGATAATCATGATGGAAAGTCCATTAGTGAGCTGGAATTAGGCATACCCAGGTTCTGATTTTCAGGGATACAGAAGTGAACAGACAAAAGTCCTGCCCCTAAGATGCATGGGGTCAGGGAGAAATGTAAAAAATACTTACATGCACAGATGATAAAAACACAAGATTTGGTTTAGGGTCTTTGGAGAACAGAAGTTGAAAGCTTTGATAGATATAATATTTAGGGAGGATTTCATTATATGTCATGTGAGGATCTGATCATTTGATCACATTTCATTATCAAAAAATTATTTGAATTTAGTGTTATCCTTGCTTGAAAGATAAGAAAACTAGAATGCCAAGAGGTTAAATAGCGTGCCCAAGGTCATACTGTGAGGGTAGAGTTGGGATCCAAACCTACATCTGACTCTATACTTCATGGCTTTTCTAATATACTGTACCATGTTGATATAACTTACTGACATACATATCTGGTTATGTATCGTGTGTATGTATGTGTGTGTGTGCACACATGCATGCACATCTGGTGGTAGCATCAAGAAAAGTTCAAGAAAAAAAGTGACATTTAAGCTAATATTTCTGGTTATTCAGATGACTGATATATCTTTTTCAATCCATGTTTGAAGACAAGACAGAAAAGAAAGTGTTTGAGAATTTTGAGTTTGTTCTCTTTTATAATAACAGAGTTTTTCTAGAAAATCAAAAGAAAACCCTGCTGTCCTGATCCTCAAATAGCTGTAGGTCACTGGAGTATTTCATTGAGATGTATCATTAGTTTATTCCTAAAAGAATTTTGAGTGTAGCCCTTGATATAAAGTTAAAAGAAGAAAAAGAAGGAGGAGGAGGAGGAGGAGGAGGCTAAGAACTATGGATATTGATTTTTAATTAAAATATTTTAGAATGTTATGGAAAAATAATTTCTATTATGTAATATGAGTAATCTATTTGTATTAGACATAATTCAAAGTACTATTATTATATCATTGCTAGTTCTCATGTAAAACATGAAAGTGCATTTATATCTTAACTTTAATAGGGAAGAAACTTGAAGAACCTGTCCAACAGGTACAAGACTCATAAAGTATAGAACTGGGACTTTTAATTCATAACCTATGTCTATGTATACCATACTGTTTCCAGACTTTGATACTCATTTTTCTCTATTTATTAAAATTATCATTGTTATTAATAGCATTGAGTACTTATTTTGTGTCCCTAAACACTCCACATTTATTAATCCATGTAACCCTGGATAAGAAACTAAAGATGGAAAAAAGTTTTTAAAAACAGAGCTCATATTAGAGGAGGCTGGATTTTAACCTAAGCAGTAACATTAAAATTTAAAGACTTTTTGTCTCCAAAGGAACTGTCACCATTACATTTTATGGTCAATTCTGGAATTCTGTAGGTCCATAAAGACACCAATCTATGAAGTCAGTTAAAACAAATCATCAACCTTCTGCCTGACAGAAACCCAAAGGCTTCTTGATAAAGTATAATACTAAAAATATGATATCTGATAATTAACTCCACATCACCATGTCATTTATTGACTCTAAAACTGCTGTTTCAGGTCAACTGATTCTTTTGTATTGAAATAAGACAAATATTGATGGGAAAACTGGTCACTAATAATTTTTGAATGTGTAATAAAGAATTGCTGATGGAATAAAAATTGTTTTTCCTGGGAATATATCTGGTTCTGTAGGTTGCATCTGGAATTGTAAGATATGATGAAAAGAGATGGGCTGGAGAATACAAGAAAGATAACAAATAAAAAAGGGATGTCTTTGAACAGTTAATCCTAACAAACAGACAATGTTCACCACAATCCACTTAAGGAAAAGATGAGAACAGGCAAGTTTAAGAAGAAAATGAGTAAAAAAAACAGAAACAAATGAGTATTAGGAGTTTGGGTGTTTTTTTTTTCTTAATGATGTTTAACAAAAGAAATCAAATCACATTTGAATCTTGCCTTGCCAATTACTTCTATTTTGTTTCAGGTACCTTTTACGTTTTGCATGCCAGATCCTCTATGAAAGGTGTAGACAATAAGCAATATACAAAGAGGGGAGAAGGTGACATTAATATGTGAACTAGTGTCTTAACCCAATTTGGGGTTCTTTGGTAAAGCTAGATTGGTACATAAGATTCAAGCCACAATCCCAACTGTCCATCTATTCAACCATTAACTTTCAGTAAAGAATGACTGCAAATCTGGGTCACTTATTGCCCTGGGTCTCTCAGATAGAGAAGAAAATAAGCAAAGAGAGAAAAGAGACACAACAAAGAAGATAGTGACCTGATTTGAGTGTTCAGCCACAAACACAGAATAAAAAAATGGAAGGGAGAGCAGAGTGCGAGATGAGGTCCTGCACCCTTTTTCCTGGCAGGCACCGAGAAGAACAGTGAGAGAACAAGGTACCAAGAGACAAGCCGGTTGTTGATTCTCTAGCACTCATAAATCTCAGCTGTAGTTGTACTCAGAGCTAAGATTTACAGCAAAAAAGTACAAAGCAAAATCAGCAAAGGGAAAAGGCATGTGGGATGAAGGCCAGAAGAAACCGGGCATATGCTTCCAAGAGTCTTCTTTCAGCAGTCATACATGATACACATAATTCCTCCGGCAATAAGATCTGACAAGCGTTGTAAAATGTCATCTACAAAAGAATCTAATTAGAGACTCAGTGTCCGTGGTTTTTACTTGGGGTTGATCACATAGGCACCCTCTGACTAGCACTTGTCAAAATTCCAGATGCCCAGAAGAAAAGTAGTATTCAGTATAAAACTTATTGTTTGCACAAAAGTTTAGTCACACCTAGACACTCTTAACAGTTAGGGTGGTGGGAACCCTCCTAAAGTCTAAGTTCCCAGATGCCAACTAATGGCAAATCTTGCAAGCAGCCTTTTCTAAGAACAACAGCAGTCTCAGGCTTGGTACATACAGTAATGTTTTCTCTGAACCATATGTACAGTCTTTTACACACAACAAACATACCTATTAATAAATGTGGGTCAAGAAAAGTATAACCGATTAATCAAATTAAAGTATTTTTGAGGTGTAAGAAGGGATGAGAAGAGAAGCAGACCAAGGTGGAGAAGCATCTCCCTAACATACATAAAACGTACTCCAAGTTAGTTTGAAACCAGTAATAAGTGATGAATAAAGACTAAAACTACAAAAAATTCAGTGTCTTCCTTTCGATTCACCATACCAAGGCAAACAGAATCAAGCCTTGTTATTCATGGATTCCTTATTTGCAAATCACCTACTCACTAATATTTTTGTAACCCCCAAATCAATACTTGGTGAACTCTCAGAGTCATTTACACACTCACAGAGCAACAAAAATTATGCATCGCTTGAGGCCTGTGTTCCCAGCTGATGTCAAACAAAGAGTCACTCCACTTTGTTTCATACTGTAACCAAGTATCCTAGTTGTGATTTATATAGTGTCACAGTTTTTGTATGTTTGTGCCTTTTGCTGGTGGTTTCACTGTTTAAAATAGCTCCTCTATGAAAGAAGGCTGTGATTTGCTTTATGGAGAAAATACATGTGTTAGATGAGGTTTGATAAAAAAAAAAAAAAGGTGATCAGAGGCTCACAAGAACCTAACTGGGAGCAATAGCCCAGTATTTATTAATTCAGTCTCTGTGTAGCATCTTTATGAAACAAAAAATTAAAAATAAAACAAGAACTCTTATGCAGCATCATTCCCCCCTCCCCAAGACTTGAGATAGGGAGAAGGGGGAAAAGAGGAAGAAAAGGAGAGAGAAAGAGAAGCATCATCAACTAATCAACTTGTTTCACTTAGGTGTTCCGTCTAGTTGTGTACTCACTAATTATTTCTCATATGTGCCCTGACGGGGGACGAACCTACGATCTCAACGCACCAGCACAACACTATATTCACTGAGCCACTGGCTAGGGCTAGCATCACTTATTATGTTAATAAAATCTACCTATAAGCCTACCATAAACACACCTGGTTCTGTAGTACAGTGTGTGTGATGGACAGCTACAGTGACCTGTGGCTGGGCAGGACCAGTGCTTGGATGACTTCCTGAAGCCCAGAGACAAAGGAAAATTCAGAACAAAGGATAATAGGTTAAGTCAGGGGCTGAATGAGAAACACAGAAACAGAGCCTGGGTTGATCCAAAGACCCAAACAAATAGGCTTCCATAGCTGGGCTAGAAAACAACAGGCAAACTAAAAAACAACACATGCCTGAAAGTCCTGATAAAGGTTCCAGGTTAAAGCTGTTGACTTAAATCCCAGTGCGCCTGCAGAGAACGGCTGTGGCTCATTGCTGCCTATTGAGCCAGCACCCTTCCAGTTATGACAGATCTGAGTTAAGGCGGAGGGGCAACAACTCTAATAGAAGGTTACTAGATATATTGATATATATAAAATGTATTTTTTGTCACCAATATCTCATTAGAGATTTAAAATAAATAACCACTTCTTACCACCACCATAAAAGAAACTCAAAGCAAACGGTTATGTTAAAAGCTTGCAATCTGAATTTGTTTACTAATCAAAGCCTCCTATCACAGTCTTCTGTCAAAACAAACCTGAAATTTAATATCAGCAATGACCCTGTCCAAATGCCTGTAAGGTGACATTGAAAAATCTGTCACAATTAACACTCACTCTAAGTCAAAAAGTATTTTTCACACAGTACCTGGGTCTATATTTGAAATGTAAAACCACGTTTGGGATGTTTATTTACATCTCCCAGTTGATGACAGTTATTAGCAAGCTGCAAAGAGGCCCTCTCCTCTGCAGCACAAGCTACTTGAAACTGTTTCTTATAGATTTCATTGCCTAATAAAACATCTGATGAGAAACTTTTACTGTCACACATTTTCATATTTTTGAGCTGTGGCAAACATGTTCCTGACAGCAGGGTAATCAATATGAATAAGGGAAGGCATTTCAGAGGCACTTTTAATCTTCAGATTGATATTTGCATCAAAGTGTTCTTGATTTATGCTCCCCCCTCCAAAAAAAAACCCCACATTTTTTCCCAATTATCTTTTGTGTTCCTCCCTTCCTGGCTGCTGTTGCTGCTGCTGAGTATTTTTACAACATTAATCCTACTAAGGCATACATTCATGACCCCACTGTGACACAAAGCAAATAATGCACATAACAAATAAATGCAAGCACATAACTGCTAATCTTGCCTTTTAAATGCATTTGAACTTGACCTATTGAAATGCTCATTACAGAATGCATGACAGTTTTGCAAAATACAGGAGGTCAGACACCATCTCAGGAAAGCAGATTCTTCAAAAATAAATCACTTGAAGGACTGCAATGTGGTAGGAACTGAATGAGAACAATGCAGAGGCACATAATGAAGTAACTGGCTTAAACTCTATAAACAAGTCACCACTTTGAAAAGCTCTATAAATTAGAGTACCGTGGCATCTGATTTGACCCATGAGTGATTTTTAGATTAGAGAAAAACAACAAATAATAATTTCATATAAAGAATATGGATTTAGAATCGCAATAATATGATATCTTATACTCTGACACAAATATCTTTCCATCCTGTTGGTGAGAGAAGGTTTTTCAATTTTGTATAGGTAAATCGTAGAAGCTAAGAGTGACCACAATCATGTATAGTAAAGCATTTTTACTCATCCTTTTCACTCTTAAATTATAGGTTCACAGCCAACACAGAAACACAAAATGGAATGAGCTTACAGAAAATTCTAGTCTACATTTTTCTGATGGGGAAATCAATCAGCTACTTTTCGGATGGTCCTGAAACACAGGCCTTTAAGACAGAACATGGCAAACTGCTCACATTTCACCTATGTAAATGCCAGACAGAACTGTGAGTTACCTCACTATTAGTCTTTATTTTATGGAATTCACATTTTTCATAAAAGAGAGATGGTAATATATTAAGAAAATAAGATCCTTTAAGAAGGAATTGTATGCATGTAAATATTTACAATATATTCAATATTTAGGTAAAACTGAAACTTTCAATGATCAAGTATAAAAATTCAACACTTGGACTTCAGAATGAACACATTGTATTTTATTAATTTTTCTGTGTTAAAATTAGGTATAATTTGACATCTTAAAACTGTATAAGTATTTCAGTGTTTTAGTGGACAGAATTATAAAATTTGACAATATCAACCCCCTCAAATAAAACCAAAAGTGCCAAACTCAGAGTATTAAATTTAAAGATTAGAAGTTCATAATTCCCAGTTGTAAATCCTGTTGAAAGTTATGAGTGTTGATATACTTGGAATTAGATCACTTCAAAGTTTTTCAAAGTAATATTTTTAAAAATATTACCTGTTTAACATCTTCACATGAAAGACTAGTGTGATCATTTGGTCTTTCATTAAGATACAAACAACACTAATTTACTCTCAAAATCCTGGAGAAAAATTTTTGATTATTACTGCCAAAGGTGCACAATTTGTTTATAGTAAAAGAAATTTTAAGTGTATTTGTCCAATCTTTGTTTGGCTTTTAAACATTATACCATGTTTCAAAAATAATGAAGGTTTTCTGCAAACATACTATGACTTTACAACAATAAAATCACATATAAAAATAAATGTACTTTATCTTGAGCAGGCAGTGGTGCCATGGATAGAGCATTGGACTGGGATGTGGAGGACCCAGGTTTGAAACCCCAAGGTTGCCGGCTTGAGTGCGTGGTCATCTGGCTTGAGCATGGGCTTACCAGCTTGAACCCATGGTCACTGGCTTGAGTGTGGGATCATAGACATGACCCTATGGTCGCTGGCTTGAACCCAAAGGTCACTGGCTTAAAGCCCAAGGTCTTTGGCTTGAGCCCAAGGTTGCTGGCTTGAGCAAGGGGTCACTCACTCTGCTGTAGCCCCTGTCAAGGCACATATGACAACGCAATCAATGAACAACTAAGGAGCTGCAATGAAGAATTGATGCTTCTCATCTCTCTCCCTTCGTGTTTGTCCCTATCTGCCCCTCTCTCTGTCTCTGTTAAAATAAATAAATAAAAATAAAGGTACTTTAAAAATTCTTTATAAGTATTGAATCTGAGTTAGTGCTTCAGCACTGTATACACTCACAATTCTATTGTGCCAGACAAGAATCAAATGCCACACCTAGATTGCTGAGTGTCTCACATTTTGATGGAGGGCTACACTTCGTCCAATTGCAAACCTGCCAAAGCTGAATACTATGAAAATTGGAAAGTGTCACTAGACATCATTGCAGAATGCCTTTTTCATTCATTCAATTTTTCTGCTAATCCACCATAAACACACTTTCTCTGTCTTTGTCTTTCTCTATTTTTCTTCTATACATACATATATACATACATAATTTAAATATAAATATCATTAAAACAATGTGAGCTTTGATTGAATTACATAAAGTAAAGTATCTTTGGTAAGAGTAGGAAAAAGATAAATTTATTTTTTTCCATCTAGGAAAAACATAGTTAGATGAAGTGCTTTTGTTTTTTCTAGAATTATTTCTAGTTCTACAATCTAGGTAGGCCTTAGTTTTAGCTCAGTAGACTGTCTTATATGCAACAGCTTTTTACTCCAACAACCCTTAAATAAGCAGGGTAATTGATATTGCCTGCCAGCAATTCGTAGCTCAGTCATAGATCTGTCCAGCTATCTCTAGTCACTATAGACCTTACCAAAATTAGTTTACGAGGAATTCACAAGGAAATTATACTTGACACAACTGGCAACTTTATCAGAATCTCAGTCCTGGCTGAACAGCTTGGTAGGTTAGAGCATCGTCCTGAAGTGCAGAGATTGCTGGATCTCAGGGCACACGGTCTCTTTTCTGTTCTTCCCCCACCTCACTCTAAAATCAGTAAAATAAACATTAAAAAAAAATCTCAGTACAGGTTAGTGGTGCTAATTTGTTTGTGGGTACTTCTTATTTGCCCAAATAACACAATTAAATACAAACTCTCAGTTACAATGGACAATGACTCACAGACACCTGTGTATTTTACTTTTTCAGAAGTATTTTTTTTTATCTTTTCAAAAAGTCTACTTAAGAAGAACTACCCAGGAACGTTTTCTTTCTTCATTGCTCTTTTTCTCCTGTCCCCCACATTCTTGCTCCACTACAGCCATGTGAGTTGGGCAGAGGTAGATAACCACCCTATTTTATGTGCACGCTCTAATGCTTCACGGTGGTAAAGGCAACGAGTCTTGTCATTTTTAATCCAGGATCTTGTCTGCTCCACTGGAGGTGGCTGGATAAAATGATGACCTTGGCCCAACTGCCACCAATTCTTCCCACTTTCCAAAGTCATTTCTACTTTTTCTAACTCTAAATTCTAATCAAATTTTATGGGACAGAGAAGAAAATAAAGGCAGTTTCCAGCTATGACCATTTGGTTAGCAGATAATTGTCACCTTTGAAAAAAAAACATGTAATTACACCTGGTGGGCATCCAGTTGTGTGGTTAAAGGTGCCAAGTTGACTCAACAGCTGGTATCTTTTGGAACCAGAGACTCTGGAGTCTGGAGAATAAACTGTGCAGCACATCTAACCACAGATCTGGGAGTGAAACCCAGGTTATGTTCCAAAATGTGTGACAAGGTATTTTAACACGTTTTTAGGGCTCAATGTGTTGGCTGCCATATAATTTTTAGCAAGCAAACAAGGCTTTCATATGATGCACGTGATTTCTCACCACTAAAATAAAATATACAGTCATCCTAAACTGATAACTAGGTTCAAATGAATGTGCTGATACAGGTGTACATATATCCTGTTATGATACAACAGAGAAAGTATCTGTTCCTCTAGGAACATTGTTAAGGTTTCATTCCCTGGGTATAAGGACAAGAGCTGAAGACTGTGACCTTGCATTGACAGAATGTTAATGTTTAGTGAGTCCTGCTAAGTCAATGCATGGCAGCCTCCCCTTCTTAATGCCACATATATTAGAGCATTTATGTTGTGCTGGTTCTCATTTAATGGTTGGGTTGTCTCTTGCTCAACCAGCAATGCATCACAGCTCTAATTCTCAAAGAAGACCATATTTCTGATCAAAGCTTCTGCTATGATTCTATTGGCAAAGAAATTTAAAGGGCTCTCTAAAAACAAACCAAACATCATATTGTTTTACATTTCCCCAGAACAGAATAATAGCCAGTTTTGTCACACATTTGAGCATCTATTAAGTTATGGAAAAAAAGCATTATCATGTCCTGATGTATTAAATAATTTTTCTTTCTTTGACTCCCTTTTTCTTCTCCTACTTTTGCTCCTAGGAGGCATTCCTTGTCCTTACCAATTCTTAAATTGTGGTTTAACTCTTTGCATTGAGATTACTAGTGATTTTGCTGCAATTTAAAATAAATCTATTTTTAGGTTCTATACACAAAACTATAAAATTTTGTGCAAAGGAAAAATAAAAATTCTGTATATTCATGTTAAAAAAAACTTACTAGTCTCCGTTCTAAAGCAACATTACTTAACTCACTGATTTCAAATCACTCATATGTCCTTTTCTCTCTTCTCTCTTAATTAACCCTTCTTTGCTTTGCTAAGTATCAGAAGTCTGTTGCTTCTTCTCTTTGGAAAACTACATCTAGATAGCTTTTACAACTTTGTCTTTTGAGAATACTACAGAATGGAATAAAGAAGCTGGGATAATGGAGGGGAGATTTAAATAGGATAGAGTGAGTACTCATTGGGTGTGTGTGTGGGGGGGGGGAGTACGCAGATCTCATTAGGCTTGATTTCATTTATTTCCTGTCTCACTAGTTTACAAAAAGATGACTCCTTCTGGTCAAGAAGTGTGTTCTGGTCATGTGAGTAGAGAACAACAGTCATTTGTTTTAATAACAACAGTTCCCTGGGTCATTAGATTAATAACAGCAGTTCCCTGGGTCATTAGAAAGCTGGTGAAGTTATGACTTTTGTCTATGAACTGAAATTTAAAATGACAATATTAGCATTTCCTAGAAACTCTATTACAACTTTCCAATACAGAGTTCTGGAGAACAAAATCTTTTTAGTGCAGTTGTCATGTTTTAAACCTGATATCGGAAAATTTTAGTAGGCAAAATATGTGACTTACAAATTTAGACTCAGAAGATACAAATGGAAGAAGAGTGATTTTCTGCTATGAATCTGAAATTAACATTCACTACCTTATTTTCCACCTCACAATAAAGTTTATAGGGAGAGTCAAACTAACAATACTGGATGTGTCTTATTAGATGTCTATTTCATGGGGAAGTAGAAAGAGCCTTTCAGTAGCAGAGAATTGCAAAGCTGAGCTCCAGTTTCAACTCTGACAAACACAGTGGATGATCTGAAGCAAGTTACCATCTTCCTTCAGGCTATAGTGTCCTCAACTGCAAAATAACAGTACAGTGGTAACTTGAGATACAAACAGACCAATATATGAATTTTTAAGATACAAACAAACCAATATATGAATTTTTAAGATACGAGCTGTGACTCGGTCCGTATTTTTATTTGAGATCCGAGCGAAATTCCAAGATACGAGTTGTGATTTGTAAAGCTGCTACTAGTTGGTGTGTTGGCGCATGGGTCCAGTATTGGCAGTTTGATATACGAGTTGACTGACTTACGAGCTCAGTTACAGAACAAATTAAATTCATATCTCAAGGTACCACTGTACTAACTTCAGCATTTTATGTTGTTATACTGTAACTGGATATGAAAGTGTTCTAGATAGCATAAGAAAAGAGAACTGTTTGTCATGATTAGCAACTGAAAATGTGTCTTATGGTTTGTTTAGAAAAATCACTGTTCAGCTGAGTTAACCATCCTTAAGGGAAAACATTTACATAAATTTTTTTAAAGAAATTAAACTTAATAGGGTAACATTGTTCACTAAAAGTACATAGGCTTCAGGTAAACATTTCTATAGCATTTGAACTGTTGATTATGTTGTGTGCCCATCAGCCAAAATGAAATCATTTTTTTGTCAGAGTATATATTTGTATACTCTGGTATCTCTTCAAAAAAATTATTTTTTAATGTATGAATGTCCTTTAGCACCAGTATTATCTATGGATGAGAATGGCTGGCCCATTTGCTTCTAGCGAGCCTCTTCAACAATGTCTTATAATTTAAATCAATTACTTGCTCTGAATGGTCCAAGTAAACACTGATGGGGGGTTATAAATACATGGATATATGGAGTAAATCAATTCTGACTATACATTATCTACATTGCTTTTATTTCTTTGTTTTAAGAGTCTGTACTATCACAATCACACAACTGGAATTTAAAGTCACAATATGAAAAAACTATCAATCCTTTCATTTTTAATCTGAAATAAAACAAACAAACAAACAAAATACTAAGGTCCAAATTTATGTGTGTGTATGAATCCATTTTTCTTTATTATTATTGATATGTAAAATCAGTCTTACCTTGCATAAAACAGAAGACCCATGAAGATTAAAACCCCATGAAGAGTCTATCGGAGTCTTTGTTTTTGGAAATGCAAAGAGAATTTTCTTCCCTTTGTCAACAGACCTAATTTCTTAGTATAACTATAAAAATTGATAGTTTCTTTCAAAAATTCAAGAAAAGAAAGGTAGAGTTTTAATTTATTTTATTTTTTTTATTTTATTCATTTTAGAGAGGAGACACAGAGTGAGAGAGAGAGAGAGAGAGAGAGAGAGAGAGAGAGAGAAGGGGGGAGGAGCTGGAAGTTCAACTCCCATATGTGCCTTGACCAGACCAGTGCAGGGTTTTGAACTGGCGACCTCAGTGTTCCCAGGTCGACGCTTTATCCACTGCACCACCACAGGTCAGGCAAGAAAGGTAGAGTTTTAAAAAATCCTTTAATGATAATAATTTTGCTCAGAAGTTCTTAGATGGGTCTTTGGTTTTTGGAGATTATGGGCCCCCAAGATTGTCTACATCGCTGTATGTATGTCATGATATTTCTTTTTAATCATGTCCTCAAAGAGATACATTACCTGAAGAAGATCAATTGACTGCTGATCTAGTACAAATGAGATATCCAAAGTAGCAATTTGCCATAGCCACACCATTAGCCAATGACATTGATAGTCCCAGAACACAAATCCCTAAAGCTGCTCATGCCGGTACACACTTAAATAGATGTTGTTTCTGCAACTTGCATTATCTGGTGAAGATACTCTGTCTGCTTTATTTGTTACAAAGGTAAAGTAAACTTAGAGCAATTTAGAGAATACAACATCAATGTTAACACTTATTGCCACTAAAACTACTGTTTTAAGATTTGTGTGACAAGAATTAGCCAGAGAGAAGCAATCTTTCAGAAAAAAACAAAGCTCTCTTCTACATGCCTGATGAAGCCCTAGTTTCCATTCATATCTTACAGAAGCAAAAGTTACCTATGTTAACACAACATTTGAACATCAACTGTAACTCAAAATAGGCAAAAAAAAAAAAAAAAAAAAAAGCCTCATCTACAAAAGCAGAAAGTTACTTTTCTTCGGAAAAATCTTCCACCTGTTTTACTGAAATTAGGTGTATTAATATAATCACTTAAATAAACTGATTAGTAGAGTCAGTATTGTACATCAAGCCTGCACTAAATTTCTTTTACTAGTTCTTTCTGTTGTTTTTATGAAAATTATTTTTAATTTAGAAACTTTTGCCAAATGTACTGTTTATTAAATATATTCTTCATAGCTAAATCTACAGGAACATTCACATTTCACCTTTCACAGAATGGAGAAAAAAGAATTTCAGAGAGAAAGAAATATCTGTATGGGCATTCATGCTGGATAGTTTGACATGTTTGATTGCTATTGGCAAATCAGAACAAAAAATAACAATACCGTCTATCAGTTTATTTTGTATCATGCAAAATTTTAACAAAGGCAAGACAAGTCATGTTGCTGATGTCTGCAATACGCTATATTTGATAGCAACTGATAGATGTCTACAAAACAAAATCACTAAAATGTAAAAATGCCTTAATACTTATGATAGCAAAGTGATTATTCCTGTGAGCCAAGAATATAACAGACAGGGAACATGAATTGATAGGATCACACAGACTGATCCCAATAATGACTTTAAACTCAATCATTCCCTATTGAGACCCAGAATACCAGATGATGCAGCAATAATATGCTTGATTCTGAATTTAAATTTAAATAACTAATGAAGTATTTCATCTTGCATAGGAAGTAAATTTCCTGGTAGGGATGTGACTACACTTTCAATGTCTTCAACATAACCAATGTGTGACAAAAGAGATCTGTCTCAGTGACCACTGACAGACACAATGTCCTTTGGTCTCAAAGTGCAAATTAAACAAGTACCTTAAGAGGCTAAAAACTAAGAAAAACTATTTTGGGGAAAAAAAGTAAATAAAAATAATAGAGATCACAATGCTAGAAAGGGAAATAAAACTTAAGAGTCGATATAGCCCTTTAAAAATTATAGTAATAATATTTCCTCATTACTATGCAACAGTAATTGATTAAATAAATCAAGGGTGGAAATGGCTGATTAAATCATTGTGCTTAATGCATGCCAAGGGAGGAAAGATTTCCCTAGACAGAGGGGGAGGAAGAAAGAATATATAAAAATAGATACTATATCAACATCTGTAGATGGTTCATTCAGCATAAAGTCTACAGACATTAAGTAGAGGTATTAGCATCAGTAGTGAGGAAGATTAGATATTGACACAAAATACCCGTATCAATGGAGAGCCTTGTGCTGTGTCTTCAAACATCTATATATATAAAATATATTTGCCTGGAGCTTTTCTAAATCGAAGCTATTTTGCTTATACTTATGTAGAAAATGTAATCTGAGTTTCAATGAATTTTTAATTTTGTTCAATCCTGCATTTGTTCAACCAAAAACAATTTAAAGAGGACCAAGGCTATCAGCCTCACAGTGAGCAAGCTTAGCTGCTCACTAGGGAGTTCTAGGATCTGCCATAAAAATCAACAGTGCACATCTAATAGTTTTCATTTGAGCATTGAAAAGTGAATCACCACATCAGATATTCTTCAGGGCCTCTTTGGTTTCCAAATTAAACATGTAATGTGACCCATAATGTTGCCACATTCTCTGTATTTCCATTTTAAATAATCATAAATAAGAAAGCTTTGCTACTCTTTGGCATGACATAGCTGTTTGAATTTCAAAGTCTTAGAAATTGCACTAATTCCTTCTTTAGAGTCCTCATTTATCGTAAAGGTTTTCAGCTGAAGGATTCTTTATTGTATTCAAATCTTGTCCCATACGAGTTGTTCTGGTTACTCAGTTTATGAAGAGTCTTAGAAATTGAACTGGGTCCACAGCAAAAAACACCAACTGTTTTCCTGGGAAGGGAGAGGGGGAAAATGGAAAATCAGGTGAAACATCTGGCAGAACATGACAAGTAGTATGCTTTATGAGCATGCATAAAGTATTAACAAAGTTAATTTTTTGCTGCTTGGCCTACTAAAATCAATTTTTCTATTATTTCCAAATGTAAATCATCATCTGAAAGATATTTTATTGTCCTTATACTTTTCATTCTAGAATTTAAGATAATTCAAAGACTGTAACTATGAGCACATATTTGCTTATTATCAGACCAACAATGAGCAGTCTGCCTTAGCCTTTTTTATTACATGCCATTGGTTGAGGACAGAAACTAAGCCAAGAGGAGCAGTTGATAGATGTTCACCCATACTACATCATGTCAATATTCTCATAGTTGTTCTATGTGCATTGTTCCTAATGATCCCATGAATTTACATGGGCAATGATGAATATGAGAAGAGAAAGAAAATCTATTACCAATTTGAAAGGAAATTTTAAGTGACTAATTTATATCCATATTAAAATTTAAAAAACATACTAATCTGGATAAATTTTTTCATTTATGCACTGAAATAATTATAACAAATGACAAACAAGTTTTATTATTTGCTAACATAAAATTTTAGTAGGTACATTTTACATATCTCTAACAAAAGACTAAACAAATCCCAGGAAATAACAAATATTTCATAATAATCTTGCTCCACATTTACTGACTTGCTGGAATTTTCTGTACGATATCAAAAGTGATAACAATTCATATATCTTGGACAAATACAGTATGTTTTCATTACCAGAAAATAATTGGTGCTGAAAAATAAAAAAGACAGTGACTCAATTTAAATGGGTACCAAAAATTTATAACAAACACTGAAAAGGGATTTTACTAAAACTTTTCATCTGAAATAAATCATATAAAATTCATATGAAAATGAATCAAAGAACTATAAAAATAAAACTTCACTTGCAGTGAAGAATAGGGGCTAGATTTACCTTTTTGCATTAAAAAAACTAGAAAAAAATTATATATGAAATAAGTATTTTCAGATACTGGACAACACGCAGAAGAGAACACTGATTTCTGAAAAAGAGAAATAAAAAGGTGAGCCAGCAACTGTCTCTGCTTATGAACTGAAGGCAAGCTACTGTCTGCAGACAAAAGGGAGAAAGTTGAGCACTGGTGAATGGTCTCACTGAGATGAAGAAACAAAGAATAAAATTTGTGGAGGTCAAAATAGCTAGAATTTGTAGAGAAGAACATGGGCCGGAAGAGACATTTACAGAAAGAAATTCTGGAGATACAGTGTGTCTGTAATGTCATGATGCACTTTTGACCGGTCACAGGGTCAAAAGAGCACTATGACTTTACAGACACACTGTATATCAAGGAGTATCATTATGGCTTGGGCTGAGTACTGATTTGCTCATGCGTGAGAAAAAATCATGTGAATTTTGGTAAAGAACTATTAGGGAGTAGTAAGTAAAACAAAACCCCGACTTTATACAAGGTTGTGAATTACTTATATTACCACAAGTCACAATGAAAAAATCTGTATATAATAGGCAATGGACAATGGGTATTCTTCCATAAAGGTACCACCTTATTTGCAAAAAAAATGGAGTAGATATTGGTAAAAAGTCTTCAGTTGGTGGCTGCTCTAGATTAATACTAACAAGTATTACAAGCAAGCCCTGACAAAAATCAAACTAAACCCAAATAACAAAACGTTATGCCAGAAACAAATCCAACAATATTGAAAAAAAAATCAAAATTTGGCATTTTACACCTAAACTTCATAATGCACAATATCCAATCAAAAATTACCAGGAACCTATAGAGCAAGAAATTATGAACTATAACTAGGAGTCACCCCCCTCACCCAATTCATGTGCTGAATCTCTAACCCCTAGTACTTCAGAATGTAGCTATATTTGGAGATAGGGCTTTTAAACATGTGATTAAGGTAAAATAAGGCTGTCAGAGTGGAATCTATTTCCATCTGATTACAGGTAGTCCCCAGGTTATGAACAAAATAGGTTCTGTAGGTTTGTTCTTAAGTTGAATTTGCATGTAAGTTGAAACAGGTACGTTTACCTATTAAATGCAACTTAGACAGATGTTTCTTTTAATGTAGTATTTATTTTTACCTTTATGTGCATATACATACTTAAATATTTTCAAATACAACCTTGAACAATTTGGACAGTGCAGAAGATAATGGACATGTTGAAGAGGATGGGACTGGTGTGGAGAATCAGGGTTTAATTAAGTTGGCATCAAGGGAGGTTTATACAGAGCTTTCTTTTCCTCATCATAAATAGCCCTGTAGCATCTCAGTCCTTTGGTAACTGTACAGTAAGCTCTGGTGAACCTCTCTGTATCAGGATCTTGTTCCTCTAACTTTGCCATTCCTGTTTCAATGAGACAAAAACTATCATCTCACTCTTCCATAGAAAATATTTTTGGTTCTGGAGTTTATAGGTCCCTGTTTTCTTCCCTAAATGCTATCATCTGCTGCTCTAGTCCCATAAGGTCTTCATTGGTTAGTTCTTTGCCATGGGAGTTGAGTAACTTTATGATATCATTTTCACTGATGTCCAACTGCAGTTGATTACCAATAGCCCTATGGTACTATGTTTGTATACGGGTTGTATGTAAATTAGATGTTTGTAACTTGGGGTTTACTGTATTATCTTTATAAGAAGAGGAAATGTGGATACACAAAGAGAGACAAGAGATACACATACACAAAGGCTATTAGAGGGTGGTCATTTGTAAGCCAAAGAAGGAGGTCTCAGAGGAAATTAACTGGCTGGCATCTTGATCTTAGACACCCCCTGCCTAGTCTCCAGAACTGTGAGAGAAATAATTTCTACTATTTAATCCACTCAGTTTGTAGAATAGTGTTATGGAAGCCTTAGCAAACTAATACAAGGAGAAAAATTAGTCAATAAAAAAAGGCCTAGAATGATAGGAATGATGGAATTATCAGATGTGGTCACTGAAACAATTATGAGAAACATGATTCATACATTCAAAGATAAGCATCAACATGATGAGAAGAGAAATAGAATATTTTTAAAGGCCTAAATGGAAATGTTAATGATTAAGTGCAATATTTAAAATGATAAATATTCTGTGAGCTAATGGAAGAACAGGCACTGGTGAAGAAAACAAAAGTAAACATGAAGGCAGCACTAGAATCTATCAAAATGAAAACACACCCTATGGGACAATCAACTAGTCTAAAGTACGGTAAATGTAACTGTAGTCCCAACAATGACAAACAACAGAAAGAAAAAGGAAAATAAAAAACATTAAATAACTAATCGACAACATTTTTTCAAGTTTCACAAAAACAAACGCATAGATCCAAGAATATAATGAACCTCAAGAACACACAAAGAAAACCATATAAGGCAACTGCAAGTAAAACTCTGAAAGTCAGTGACAAAGAGAAAAACATAAAAGCAGCCAGAGGGAATAAAAGACAAATTATAAATAATTAGCAGAAGATGAAAGATGAATGGTTTCTCACGAGCTACACAAGTCAGAAGGCAAGGAAATGATGTCTTCAAAGTGCTGAAGGACAAAAGGAAAGGTCACGTACTCTATACCAACCAGATTCTTTTTTCAAAAAATTAAATTTGAAGACATTTACTGCATTCTATTGTTCATGAAAATAAAATACATTTATTTAACGCAACCTTGTAGAGTACACAGAGCAAGGCTGGGGGAGAAGCCTTTCCTCTCCTCCTCTCCTTCCTCCTCCGTGTCTGACCACGGACTCATGAGCTTCTCCTCTGTAATTATTTCCTGCACCAGTTGGGTACCATGTTTAACATTTATTACTTTTCTTTTTTTGGTGGAGGCAGCTATTCACCATTTTCTTTCAGTTCCTTAACTATGTCCGGCCCTCCAACAAGTTCCCCTTTCACACACAGCTGAGGGGATTCAGGCAAATTGGAATATGTGTTCAGTTTCTGCATAATTGCTTCATCCTCCAATATATCAAATATCTTATTTTCGACACCAGTACTATTTAGTATTTCCAGAATTTGTTTGTTGAGTCCCATTCAGCTTCCTGTTTGTTTCCTTTCATAAAGAGCATCACAGAAGCTTTATTGGTCAATACTTTGAGCCTTTCTTCTATTTGGAGAGCTTTGGGGCAAATTGTATCTAGTTCTCCAGATGATGCTTTCCACTCCTTAACCATGTCGAGTCCTTCTATGAGCTCACCAGAGACATAGAGCTGGTGATGGGCAGGCCAATTAGAATAGGTTTTGAGGCCCTGATGAACTTTTTCATCTGAGAACATTTCAAAATGCTAAACTGAATGATGTGTTTGCTGAGCATTTCCACCACCTGCTTGCTGAACCTGCAGCGTGCTCCTGCAAGTCCCTTTCATTAACAGCACACTGAGGGCAGCACGAGTCACTTGAGAGGAGGGCTCAGGTCTTCTTCAGGGCATTCATTACCACTGGATGGGAAGGAGCCCATGGATTCATGTTGCTGAACTTTTTGGTCAACTCTAGGGCACGTACACCATCGAATTGGTAAAAAAAAAAAAAAAAAAAAAAAAAATTGAGAATTCTTGAAAAACGGAAAGGTGGAAATGGAACTAATTTTATATTTTTCAGATCCTTCAGGAAGAACTTCAGCTTCCAACTCCACAAATAAAACTTGGGGGTGTTCTTTGGCTAATCTTGCCATCACGTCATTCATTTGATCCCACTGGGGAGCCCATAGTGTCCAAACATGGGGTACATGGCTCTGAGGTACAGCAGCTGATCAGAATGAGGAGTGGAACTGACCTCCATCCACCACTGCTGCCTGCTCTGCAGCCGTCCCAGTCCCCACCTGCCGTGACCTGGCAGCTCTATACCAAGCAAATTCCTTTTTTAAAAAAATTCCTTTTTTAGAAAGGGGATAGAAAGAGAAAGAGAGAAAGGGGGAGGAGCAGGAAGCATCAACTCCCATAAGTGCTTTGACCAGGCATGCCCAGCGTTTCCCACCAGTGACCTCCGCGTTTCAGGTGGATGCTTTTTCCACTGTGCCACCACAAGTCAGGCCCAAGCAAATTCTATAGCAAACAGAAATAACTTTCAAAAGTGAAGATGGAATACAAACTTTTTGAACAAAAGGTAGGAGAATCCATTGTCAGCAAACCAGCACTATAAGATACATTAAAGGAAATTCTTCCGGAAGGAGAATGAAATCAGAAGGAAATTTGAATATACCCAAAAAGAATAAGAGAGTCAAAATGTTGAATTCTGTGAATAAATATAACGTATAGTGTACTTGACTTTGAATCTCTTTAAAATATAACTGGTGTTTAAAACAAAAGCAATAACAATATATTATGAAGTTTATAGCATATTTTAAAGTAAGAACGAAAGGCAAGAAGATGCAGCGGTAATAGAGGTACATGAAGTGATACAACATTATCTCAAGTCTACTATGATGAGCTAATGAGGCACACTGTAAACCTAAAATGTTTCTCCAATTTCCGCTTTCTCAGAATCACCTGAGAACTTCACAGACCACAGATAGCTGAGCCTGTTCCCTAGAGCTTCAGATTTAGTAGAGCTTGGACAGGGCTCAAGAATTTGCTTTTCTAACAATTCCCAGTCAATGTTGATTCAAGGAATGTAGTTTGGTGAACAATACCTTAACAGAAATCACAAAAGCGGACAGAGAAGTATAACTAATATGCCAATACAGGAGGTGGGGGGAATGGAATCATAAAAAATAATCCATAAGGGAGCAGGTAAAGAAAAGAAAAAAAAATAGAAAAGAACAAACAAAATAAATAGAAAACAATAGTAAATTGCAATATTTAAACACAACCAAAAGGAATAAAAATACTCAGTGGGGAAAAGGTAGTCTTGTCAATAAATGGTGTTGGGAAAACTGAAGGTTTACATGCAAAAAATGAAACTGGATCCCTATCTTATGAAGTTCAGAAAATTAACTTGAAAATAATTCAAAACATAAATTCAAGACAGGACTAACCATCAAATTCATAGGAGAAAACTTACAGAAATAGCTCCTTGACATTGGTCTAAGCAATGATTTCATGGACGTGACACCAAAAGGACCAACAACAAAAGCAAAACCAAACCAGGGGGACTCCATCAGATTACAAAACTGTTACACAATAAAAGAAATGAAAGGCGACCTGTGAAATCGGAGAATGGGAGGCAGTATTTCCAAACTACATATCTGATAAGGGGTTAATATCCAAAATATGTATATAAATTATACAACTTATTTGCAAACATATGTATTAAAAATGGCAAAGAACTCGAATAGACATTTTACAAGAAGATATTCAAATGGCCAACAGGTATATAAAAAATGTCTTGAACATCACTAATTATCAAGAAAATGCCAATCAACACCCAATCAGAAGATAACACCTCACATCTGTTAGAATGGCTATCATCAAAAAGATAAGAGATGACACGTGTTGCAGAAGATGTAAAGAAAATGAAACCCTGGGTACTGTTAGTGGAAATGTAAATTGATACAGCCACTATGGAAAACAGTATAAAGGTCCTTCAAAAAATTAAAAATAGAATAATCTTATTGTCTAAATTCTAAGTGTTCTCATCACAAGAAAAAAAATTGTTCTTTTTTTTTCCTTATTGTATCTATATGAGATGATGAATGTTAACTAGACCTTTTGTGGTATCATTTTACAGTATATGTGAATCAAAACATCAAGCGGTACACTTTAAACCTATACTGTGAGTTATGTCAATTATTTCTCAATAAAACAAAAAAATTAAAAGAAAAGAGAAAGAGAACTTTTCAAAAACAAAGTAAATAAAAAAGACAAAAGGTAAGTGTTGGTGAGGGATGTGGGAAAAAAAACCTTGTACACTACTGGTAGAAATGTAAATTGTTACAGCCTTTATTGGAAAACAGTATGGATGTTTCTCAAAGAACTAAAAATAAAACACTATCCAGCAATCCCTTTTCTGAATATATAACAAAGGAAATAAAATCACCGTGTTGAAGAGATATCTGCATCGCCAAATTAACTACAGTGCTATTTACAATAGCCAAGGCATGGAAACTAACCTTAGTGTCCACTGATGAATGAACAGATTTTAAGACATGAGAAGTGATGTGATATGTATCTATAGATAAATATACACACATATTAAAATACTGCTCACCCATAGAAAAGAAAGTAATCCTGCCATTTGTAACATGTATGAACCTTGAAGACATTAATCTAAGTGAAATACATTAAACAGAGAAAGGCAAATATTGTATGATCTTATTTATATGTGGAATCTAAAAAAAAGAAAAAACAACAGAAACCCCCCCACAAACTCAGAAACAGAGAGCAGAATAGTAGTTACCAGGAGCAGGTTGGGGAAGTAGGAAGAAGAGGAAGGTAGACAAGGGATCACAAACTTTGAGTTGTAACAGGAGTGAGTTCTGGAGATATACAGCATGGTGACTATACATTCTCTGTCAACACTGCATTATTACAAGATAACATTTTTTCTTGTCTTTTACAAACCATAGAGTGAGTTTTTCAAATTTGCCAGATTTTGTAGAGGACTTTCTTAAATACTTCCGAATAAAATCATTGTTTTTAAAGCACACATATATCATCCTTTTTATTTTTAACATTTTAGTTTTCAACTGTTAACTAGTTTAACTCTAGGAGATTTTTGTGTAATTTGAGGAGTTCCCAAATGTCATTTTCACTAACTGAATGAAATCCTACAACGTTTTTAAGTTCTACAATTAATTTTTTTCAATTATTTGCACTAAATTCAAATTAGGTTGTGGCAATCTAACAATTATCTAAAGAGTCATCTACAAAAACTTTGCTGAGTGGGTAGAGAAATACAGTACTTAGAAGCCAAGTAGGAAATGGTTGGGAGCAGATGGAACTAGTTTCATAAATGTTCAATATATTTGTGTATATTTTTCTATTATACCAATATGAGTTTTTCCATGTAGATTTGTAAGTGAGGGATTACATATGACAGTTTATTCTTCTTAGAAATTATTCACTCCTTGTATTCATTCCAGACGTTTGAGTGACTTGACCCAGAAACAGTGGAGAAAATATGAGAGACCAAAACTAGGTCTTCTTAATTGTGATTGTTTTCAAAATACTATGTGATAGCAAAATATAGATATAGTCTCAGCCATTTTGTCCAATCCCAGAGTAGTAATTCTCTTCCCCAAAGTTTATATAAAGTTAATTCTTTATTTCTCCCTTTGCATAATGCATAAATTCAACTTTTTGATATATATTTTTATTATAACTAGTAGAAAACTGGATTTTGATTAGGCGTAACACATAATTTTCTGACAGATTGTTAAATACTGAATAGTTTATAAAATAATATGTGAAATATCCTTATGTTTTTGAAAAATTAGTTGTTAAAACTTTTAGCATATTATAGTTAACATTCTTTTGCAATGTACATAATGAGCATGATGGCTTCTTGAAATGCCTCACTGTCCCCAAGAGGGACACAGTAAAGTAAGATTGCCACTTTTTCTATTCAGGATGATGCTCTCAATAAAGCACAGAGAACTTTACAGTCCAAAGATATAGGTTCATGTCTGAAATCTGACTCAGTAACCATAGCTGTAGATCAGGGGTGCCCACACTTTTTCAGCTTGTGAGCTACTTATACGATGACCAAGTTGAAATGATCTAGCTACAATAAAAATGCAAAACATAAATTTATTTCTTGTAGATAAATCATTATCTTTTAAGACCCTAGCTTCTTCATTTATAAAATAATGATGAAGGCAGGGTGACTTCAAAAGCTCCTTCACATTCCTTAATCATGTAACACTTTCATATAATTCATATTCTGAATTTAAAGAAGCCACGCAAGGAAGGAGTGCAAAGTAAATTGAGTATAAATTAATTCTGCCTTTTGGCTTTGGTAGGACAGTATTGAAATGTGCACACCCTTTGATTCAGCAATTCCATTTCAAGGATCTTACCTACTGCAATACTCTTACAAGCACATGAAAAGGCATGTGCAAAGATACTTATTATAACACCGTTTGTAACAGAAAAGGCTGGAGGCAACCTAAATATCCATAAACAGGATACTAATGGCCATGTTATCTGTATTATAGAATACTGTTGAGATATAACTACATTAAAATTATTCATGGACAATATATAGTGTATCTGAAAAAGACTAAATTGAAGAATTTTATATTATAGAATAATTAAGTTTATATTAATATTAAGTTTTATATTTTCAATGCATATTTTAAATATATGTGCATTCATATATGTACATATATAAATGTATAGGTATTTGTATATGTATTTATATATGTATATGTACTTATATGTGTATGCATACTTATAAGTGTGTGTATATATAAGTATACGTGTGTGTGTATGTATGCCAAGGAATACTTAATCCAATTTAAACTTGTATTTTATATTCTTTATTAAACAAATACCTTCTGGTTTAATGAATAATCACTTTCTGAAAATTCAATTGTAGCCCAGCAAACAGTATTAAAATAATTTATATCTTTCTTCTCTATTTCTCTCTGTATATATTCTTGATATAATTGATGTACATGTGGTTAACCAAAATTATATATTTAATATGAACCTTTCTATTTAAATATTACCCTTTTCTAGTTATTAAAACCTTAAGATGTTAATTTTTTTTCAAACTATGCTATATAAAATTTCCTTAAAAATAATGCATTTTAGGTGCCTGCCCAGAGCAAATACTGAAAGTGAAAGCGTTGTACACAATGTCAACAGTAGGTGGTGCACATTTGTTCATCTTAATCCAGCATACAAATAGAAAACCAAATAAACACATAAAATACCCTTAAATCATGAAAAACATAACAAATGAGAAACCTTAAGAAATAACCAAAGAAACAATCCCAATCTAATTTTCTGTCCTCTAATATTTTGGTTGCAGAATGAAGCACAAAAAGAAAAAAAAAAGGGCTCCAAAACTATCAAATTTTTCAGCAGTACATTTTAGAAACTAATTAAAGAATGCTTATCAGAGGTCAGTTAAATGTCACTAAAAGGGAATAAGTGGTCTGTGGTGCACAGCAGAACTCCAGTGAGTATGACAAGATGATTACGAATAAGGTGGACAATATTGGGGAAAGACAGGAAAGAACATAACCAAAACTGGGTTGACTTGTATTTTATTCTGTTGGTCACCTTGAACTGGGGCCCTGCATATTACACTGAACGTCTTCAACCCCAACCTACTTCTTCAAGATAAGAGAATACAGAAGTGGCTTCAAACATGGCTGATATCTGAATTACATGAGTATACATTCCTTTTTAAATTTTGCTTCTGGGGTTCCAAGCTGTAATTCCTAAAACTAAATCTCTGAAGATAGAGCTAAGGGCCATGATGAATCAGTGATTCTTTCAATACATTATGTTCATCCATGAATTCATAACTTGTTCTTTTTTTTTTTTTTTGCATTTTTTCAAAATAAGAAGTGGAGGGGGCAGCAGACAGACTCCCCCATGTGCCTGACTGGGAACCACCTGGCATGCCCACTAGGGGTCAAGGCTCTGCCCATATGGGGCATTCCTTCACTGCAACCAGAGTCATTATAGCACCTGAGGCAGAGGCCATGGAGCCATCCTCAGCACCTGGGCCAACTTTGCTCCAATGGATCCTTGGCTGTGGGAGGGGAAGAAAGAGATAGAGAGAAAGGACAGGGGGAAGGGTGGAGAAGCAGATGAGCACTTCTTCTGTGTGCCCTGGCCGGGAATGGAACCCAGGACTTCCACACAATGGGCCGACACTCTACTGCTGACCCAACTGGCCAGGGCCATAACTTGGTATTTTTTAAAAAACCTCTCAATCTCATAAGATGTCTCATTCATTTATAAATATCCTTTTTATATTTATCAAAATACATATTTGAAATTATGATTTAATCAACTGTATACTAATTATACTGATAAATATAATAACTCAATCCAGAAGAAAAAAACTTAACACCTGAGCTTTAGGGGCAAAGAAAGTTTCAAAGGTGAAATCATCAACTGATATACATTCTTGTTGCAAAAAAAATGTTTAGGTTAGAAATAAAAATATAATCAGTTCCCATATAAAAATATACTAAATTTTCATGAAATTTTGAAGGTTAATCAGGATAAAAATAAAAGTTAAAGTAGAAAAAAGAATGGTGTTTAATTGTCAACTGATAATGAAAGCTTGTTCGTGTATTTATAATATATGACATTGGGTATCAAGAAACTGTAGCCTGACCAGGCGAGGGTGCAGTGGATAAAGCGTTGGACTGGGATGCGGAGGACCCAGGTTCCAGCTTGAGCGTGGGCTCATCTGATTTGAGAAAAAAAAAAAAGCTCACCACCTTGGACCCAAGGGGTTACTTGGTCTGCTGAAGGCCTGCAGCCAAGACACATATGAGAACGCAATCAATGAACTAAGTAAGGTGTTGCAACAAAAAACTGATGATAGATGCTTCTCATCTCTCTCCTTTCCTGTCTCTCTGTCCCTATCTATCCCTCTCTCTAACTCTTCCTCTGTCCCTGTTTAAAAAAAAAAAAAAAAAAAAAGGAACTGTAATATTTAGATCCAATAGATATGTTTAAAATAGTTACATTAATTTATTTACTGGGGAACAATTTTTTTTTCATTTTCTGTTGCATGAGGTTTTAGAACATTTTCCACATATTTCTGCATCGCTAATTCCAAATATGAAATATGTTTATTGGTGCATGCTCTAGTTTTTATACAATTTTAATTTCTTTTTAAATGGCATGCATTGGTTTTTAAATTGGAGTTAAAGGGCAACAACTCTTGGATTGAACATAACCACAAGGCAATTAATGTTTTACAAACATCACTTTTATATAATTGTAGTTGTTTTTAAATGAAAAAAAGTTATTATCTGATAAAAAACACCCTCTTATTTTGTTTTAAGATTGAATCATGGCTTCTTTGAGTAGGCGTAAATGTAAGAATAGTCCTGACACCTTCTGTTATATATGTGGCTGTTACACACTTCAACATCAAAGGCGCAATATTTCATCATTTGTGATACGTGCATAGATTCCCTATTTTCAGGTTCCCCTTGGCGATCAAGACAAGAACTGGGTTCCTCATATTGTGTGTCATGATTGTGAGGAAATGCTTCGTGACTGGACAAAAGGCAAAGGCAAAGGAATGCCTTTTGGTATTCCCATGGTTTGGCATGAACCTAAGAACCACAGCAGTGACTGTTATTTCTGTCTGGTCCATACAAAGAGCATCGGCAAGAAAAAACAGCATATGATCGCATATCCTAATATTCCTTCAGCAATATGACCTATCCCACCCACACTCCACAGTTTTCCATAGTTTTATTTCTTCTAAGGATGAAGAAAGTGAACATGGTAATCAAGTGTATTTTGATAAGATGCATGACAAAACGGTTGTAGAATCAGAAGGGTCTTCTTCTGATGCCAAGCAGTCATTAACCCCTCAGCTGTTTAGCCAACCCGAAGTGAATGACTTAGTAAGAGATTTGGGCCTATCAAAGAAAGCAGCTGAGTTATGAACCTCCAGGCTTCAAGAAAAGAATGTACTTCACTGGTAAGCTAAAGTATCCCATTTCAGGAAGCATGAACAAATTTTTGTGGATTTTTTTTTGAAAGACAAACACTTAGTTTACTATCGTGATATCAGTAGTCTTCTCAGCCAGCTAGGTGTTACCACTTAGAGTCCAACAGAATGGCAGCTATTTCTTGACAGCTCTAAACGGAGTCTGAAATATGTTCTACAAAACGGTAATGTTTATGCAGTGGTTCCAATTGGTAATTCAACTCATCTGTGAGAAGATTATAATGACATAAAAGTTGTCCTCAACTTTCTGAAGTATGAGGAGCATAACTGGATCATTTGTGTGGATCTTCAAATGGTAAATTTTCTGCTAGGACAACAGAGAGGTTTCACGAAGTATCCTTGCTTTCTGTGTTTGTGGGACAGCCGAGCTTGGGAGAAACACTGGTCACAGAAGGAGTGGCTGAAACGTGAAGCTCTGAAAGTATGGATGCAAAATATTGTGAATGAACCTGTAGTTAATCGAGACTGGATCATTTTTCCCCCACTTCACATCCAACTTGGCTTAATGAAGCAGTTTGTACAGGCTTTGAATAGAGAAAGTAAATGCTTTAAATCTACTATTTCTGCCTTTCCTGCCTTGTCTTTTGAGAAAATAAAAGCAGGTGTATTTGATGGACCTCAATTTCGAACCCTCATATGGGACAAAGAATTTGCCAGGAAGATCAGTAAGAAGGAGAAAGCAGCATGGCAGTCTTTTGTGGCCGTTAGAAAGAACTTCCTTGGCAACAAAAAATCAGAAAACTATGAACTTCTGGTTCAAAGGATGCTGTTGGCTTTCCACGACATTG
Source organism: Rhynchonycteris naso (assembly GCA_037038555.1). NCBI lineage: Eukaryota > Metazoa > Chordata > Mammalia > Chiroptera > Emballonuridae > Rhynchonycteris > Rhynchonycteris naso. Next base: position 303,293,635 of record CM072995.1, on the reverse strand, counting down.
GATGGAATGTGAGCATTAAGATTCACTTCCTGAGCAGTCATCTTGATAAGTTTCTCGAAAATCTTGGAGCTGTTAGTGATGAGCAGACTACTGCTGGAGCATCAAAGGAGATTGTCCTCAACAAGTACACAAATGCAAAAGCTACAAATGCAAATTTTTGCCTGAATAGAATTTAAATAAGTTTTGCACAAATTTTATGATTAAAATAAGTGTTTTAATATGTTCTTTTTCAAAATTGTAGAAAAATTCTGATGTAATCATATCTTTTAGTATATTAGTGTATTTACTACATTACATAAATTATTATATTTTCACAAAGATGATGCCCAAGAAGACATTCTACTTCATTATGTTAAACTAAATGTTGAAAATTTTACAATAAGATGAAAACCTAAAATCTTCAATTGCAAAAAAACTGTACCTTACCGAGAATAACTAATGTCAGATTTGAGATCAGCATACTCGAGTTAGGTAAGAAGAAGTGTTTTTGTGGATGCAACAAAAATTTTGTTCCCCAGTGATTAAATGCCAATATCTGCACTATGTTAGAAATTACAGCCTTTGCAACTATTTAACCTTATAATGAACCTATTTCAATGTCAACTTTAAAGTGTGTGAATGGGTATATGGTGTTTAAAATGCTTCTAGATTTTTGTAGACTATTGTCTTACACTATAATAAGCTTATAGAACATAAGTGGATTGTCTACTGTGTACCCTAAAATGAATGCTTTCTTTTATCAATAATCTCTTCAGATCATAGATACATAGACCGTAATGCTAAGGTTTTTTAGAATTATAGCTTCCAAGAGAAAAAATATGGTTAAAAATATCCTTAACTTAGGGACTGCAAATAACAACTGAAAGTTATTTTTTAAATGTATTCATTTTGGTAAAAAGGTACAAAAACTGATTTTTAAGTGTATTTTTACATTAAAATTATTGTAGAGTTCCCTTGTTTACCAAGATAATTTTGAAAAACTTTTCCAAAGATCAGCTGATATATTCTGTGGTAATGAATACTCATTTTAATATGAGTTTATGCAAATTTAAAAATAGGTAGAAGAATGTAGCTCATAAATAATGTATACACCATTCTAGGAAATTTTAATTATTTGCCATAACATATCCATGAGGTGGTCCCTGCTTCCCTTCTTCCTTTGATAGTGATAATTGAGTGTTGAAGTGGCTTCCTAATTTGTAAACCCATTACTAAATCATCTTTAAAAACTTCATGTAATGATTTGGGAATATTTTAATTTGATCATTGGTCACATGTCAAATTTTCTGAGGAACAGTACTTACCCTCTGTTACATTTTGCTATTTCATCAAACAGGAATTTCCACAGAGGACGTCCAATGTAAAGTCTTGAATTCAATGCTTGATATTTTTCTCCAATTATTTTCTGCCACAAAGAAAGCATTTTTTATATGACACTGAGTTGGCAAATTACCCCTTTCTCTAACATCATTTCTGCTGGTGCTGTGGCTCCCTACCTAACTGCTGTGGTATAAAGAATACAAGTACCAAATGGCAACCTATTAAGTACAGTCAGTTAGAACATCATTTCCTCTAAAATCCATTCTCTTCTTGAATGCCATTATTACCGGTGGCTGATTTCTTTCATTTTTAAACAACTCCGGTGTTTAAAAATGCATTCTAATTGCCTGCTATCAAAAAAGAAGGCTCAGCACATAAACTTTATTGAATCGTTTGCCCTGCAAATGCAGTTGTCATATTTGGCACATTATATGAGTAAAATTCTACAAACTGTAATAATAAATGTGGGAAAATGATCTTAGTCAAGACAGCCTAAGACAGGAGAGCTCTGAATTTTTGGTCTATCAACAAATATCTCTAATGAACTGGTGCTGGCAATGAACAGAATATGAGCTCTGATGATCAGAAGGAAGTGAGAAGAGAGGAGAAAGTGGTTGAGTCCCAGGCAGACAAACTGAGAACCACATGCAATGTGTGCTCTGTACCTTAATCACAGCAATACCGTGAAAAATAATGATATTGACTTGCTTAATTAGAGTAGTGAAATGAAATATTTTTACATACCAAGTAGGGAAGAACTCTGACTAGAAAAAGTAGGGTTACATTAGTTTTGCAGTAACTGACAAATATTCATATTTTGCAATCAAAGTATTACAGAAAATGTATGATAGAAAATACTAAAACAGCACATGTGAAAGCATTCATACCCAGATTTACACACTTACACAGCTCTTCAATGTTGCCTGAAAACATCAGTTTCTTCATCTATATGCTATTTGGAGATAGCAATATTCTCTACCTCTTGAATCTGTTACAATTACCTCTTGAATCTGTTAAAATTATGTATGTATGTATGTATGTATGTATGTATGTATGTATGTATGTATGTATGTATGTATGTGTTTATTTTGAGAGAGAGAGAAACAGACAGGAAGGGAGAGGAGAAGTATCAATTCATAGTTGTGGCACCTTAGTTGCTCATTGATTTTTTCCTCATATATGCCTTGACCAGGGGCTCCAGGTGAGCCAGTGACCCCTTGCTCAGCCCAGTGGCCCTGAGGCTAAGCCAGTGACCATGGGGTCATATCTGTGATTCTATGCTCAAGCCAGCGACCCCACACTCAAGACAGTGAGCCTACACTCACGTTGGATGAGCCTGTGCTCAGGCAGAGACCTCAGCGTCTCAAATCTGGGTCCTCAGCCTCATAAGCCTATGCTCTATCCGCTGCGCCATCACCTGGTCAGCTGAATCTATTAAAATTATATGATTGCTTAGCAGTGTCTACCACAGTGATTAAATAACGTGTGATAGCTATTATTATTTTAATTGGTTTCCTTTGAAGAGAAATAAGCTGTAGAGTGCATAACCTTATTTTTTTTCTTTCTACATAATACCTCCCTTAAATGAACACCGTCACAAGACTATTCATTTATAGTCTGACCTCTAAGGTGAAGAACAATGGTGAAGGCAATGGTGAAGAGGAGAGTGATGAACTCAAAAGACCTATTTCTAGTGAGGACATATAATAAGGGTATAATATGGTCAACTTCAAGGCCATGCCAGGACTTTCTTGGACACATTCCAAGAGGCCTTGTTGGAAACCTCCTCAAACCACCTGCAGAAATTTTCTTCCTGCACAGCCCCTACAGTAAGTCTCCTACTATTAAGAGGCTTGTTGAATTGACAATAACATCCAGCCACATACCTGTATCCCATCTGTTTGACTGAGGTACAGCTGAATGTTGACATAGTCAGGTCTGTTCTCTTGCCAAAACTGAGAGGACATGAAAGTAAATAGACATTAAAATCATTTCTCTATACTCAGACTTCTTCCTATTCTAACACATGTGATTCTAGAATTTGTTAAGATGTATCTTGTCTAATGACAGTTAATATGGACAAGCAAATGTGTATATACAAGCAAATGTATAGTGTGAAAGAAATAATTTTTTAAAAATTGATACATTGGGACTCAAAGTAGATGTTTTAGGAATGCAAAAGAAGTCATTTTGCACATAGGACATGATTAAGTAGGGTTTCATCACCCCCCTGAGAAGTAACTGAGAGACTTCTGTCCGTTGCCATGACTACCTGGCCCAGAGATTTCTAACAAGTTATTCAACTTTCCTAGGATTCGACTACTGCAGCAGGACAATGACATGTTAAAGGACATTATCTCACAGGTGGCTTCCAGAACTAAAATTATATATTTTCAGACAGATGGCAACTCTGAATCATAAAATTCTAATAAAAATGTATTTTACCTTAAAAGTAATAAATGATAATTATCAACACCCATAATATTCTTAAAATATAACCATTAATAATATCCCATACAATAGTTGCCTCAAGTAATATTTAAATGCTGAATTCATTTTTGGGCTGTTTCTGAATTGAATCAGATTCATGAATTTTAATAGTGAAAAAGCTAAGGGATTTCCAGGTCCGATAATAAGTAGCATCTCACAAAGTCCACTGCTTGTGATGATTCTTGTCTTAAATGTCTTCTAGGATGCTGCTCTAAAAACTTACCTCAATAACTTGTTCCTGACACTTGTCGCCCCAGAAAGAACTATGAAAATTTGAATAATGTTCTTAATGATTTCTTTTTTAAATTTACTTAATTAATTGTATTTACATAGATTCTAGTGTTACCCCGAATGCATCCCCCTCCCCCATATTCCTCTCAATATCTCCCTTACCCCCCTCCCTACAGCACCCTCCCCCCTTCCCTTCAGGTTTATCCCATCCTATCATCCCCTTTCCCTCTGTCCTCTTTTCCTCTGGTCCTTTGATCCCTCCTCTGTCTCAATTCCTTTCCTCAGTTCTCAATATTTCTTGGATTCCTCAAATGAGTGAGGTCATATAATATTTTTCTTTTTCTGCCTGTCTTATGTCACTTAACATAATAGTTTCTAGGTCCCTCCATATTAATGCAAAAGGTAATATTTCATTCTTTTTCATAGCGCCATAGTATTCCATTGTAGATATGTACCACTACTTTTTAATCCACTCGTCCACTGATGGACACTTGGGCTGTTTTCAGCTCTTCACTATTGTGAACAATGCTGCCATGAACATGGGGGGGCATTTCTTTGTTTCAGTCAGTGATATGTTGTCCTTGGGATAAATTTCTATAAGTGGGATAGCTGGGTCAAACGGCAATTCCATTTCTAATTTTTTGAGGAACCTCCATACAGTTTTCCACAGTGGCTGCACCAGTCTGCATTCCCACCAGCAGTGCAGGAGGGTTCCCCTTTCTCCACATCCTTGCCAGCACCTATAATGTGTTGTTTTGTTAATGAGCGCCATTCTGACTGGTGTGAGGTGGTATCTCATTGTGGTTTTAATTTGCATTTCTCTAATGATTAGTGATGTTGAACATTTTTTCATATGCCTATTGGCCATCTGTAGGTCCTCTTTGGAGAAGTGTCTATTCATTTCTTGTGCCCATTTTTTGATTGGATTGTTTGTCTTCCTGCTGTTGAGTTTTACAAGTTCATTATAAATTTTGGTTATTAACCCTTTATCAGATGTGTTGTCGAATATGTTCTCCCATTGTGTGGTTTGTCTTTTTATTCTGTTCTTATAGTCTTTAGCTGTGCAAAAAGTTTTTAGTTTGATATAGTTCCATTTGTTTATCTTGCCTTTTATTTCATTTGCCTGTGGAGATAAATCAGCAAATATATTATTTCGATAGATGTCGGAGAGTTTACTGCCTATGTTTTCTTCTAGAATGCTTATGGTTTCACAGCTTACATTTAAGTCCTTTATCCATTTTGAGTTTATTTTTGTGCATGGTGTAAGTTGGTGGTCTAGTTTCATTTTTTTGCAGGTAGCTGTCCAGTTTTCCCAACACCATTTGTTAAAGAGACTGTCTTTACTCTATTGTATGCTCTTACCTCCTTTGTCAAATATCAGTTGTCCATAAAGCTGTGGGTTTATTTCTGGGTTCTCTGTTCTCTTCCATTGATCTATATGTCTGTTCTTATGCCAGTACCAAGCTGTTTTGAGTACAATGGCCTTGTAGTATGACTTGATATCAGGAAGTGTAATACCTCCCACTTTATTCTTCTTTTTCAATATTGCTGAGGCTATTTGTGTTCTTTTTTGGTTTCATATAAATTTTTCTATATAGAATATTTGTTCTATATCTTTGAAGTATGTCATTGGTATTGCATTGAATTTATAAGTTGCTTTGGGTAATATAAACATTTTAATGATGTTTATTCTTCCTAACTATGAACACGGTATATGCTTCCACATGTTTGTGTCTTGTTTGATTTCTTTTATCAATGTTTTATAATTTTCTGAGTACAAGTCTTTAACCTCCTTGGATAAATTTACTCCTAGGTACTTTATTTTTTTTGTTGCTATAGTGAAGGGATTGTTTCCTTAATTTCTCTTTCTGACATTTCATTCTTCGGGTATAGAAATATCTCTCATTTCTCTGTGTTAATTTTATATCCTGCCACCTTACTAAATTCATTTATTAGGTCCAGTAGTTTTTTGACTGAGCCTTTAGGGTTTTCTATATACAGTATCATATCATCTGCAAATAATGATAGTTTTACTTCTTCTTTTCCAATTTGGATGCCTTTTAATTCTTCTCCTTGTCTGATTGCTGAAGCTAGGACTTCTAGTACTATATTGACTAAGAATGGTGAAAGGGGAAACCCCAGCCTTGTTCCTGATTTTAGAGGAATTGCTTTTAATTTTTGTCCATTGATTATGATATTGGCTGTGGGTTTTTCATAAATGGTCTTTATCATGTTTTGGTATGTTCCCTGAATTCCCACTTTGCTATAAGTTTTGATCATAAATGGGTGCTGGATTTTATCAAATGCTTTTTCTGCATCTATTGAAATTATCATGTGTTTCTTCTCCTTGCTTTTATGTGGTGAATCACATTAATTGATTTACGAATGTTGTACCATCCTTGCCTCCCCAGAATAAATCCCACTTGACCATGATGTATGATTTTTTTCATGTATTGCTGCTGGATCCGGTTTGCTAATATTTTGTTGAGGATTTTAGCATCTAAATTCATCAGGAATATTGGCCTATAATTTTCTTTCTTTGTGTTGTTGTTGCTTGGTTTTGGAATCAGAACTATGCTTGCCTCATAAAAAGAACTTGGTAGTGTTCCTTCCTCTTGAATTTTTTGAAATAGCTTGAGAAGGATAGGAGTTAGTTCTTTGAATATTTGGTAGAATTCACCAGTGAATCCATCGGGCCCAGGGGTTTTGTTTTTGGGGAACTTTTTGATAACTATTTCAATCTCTTTTGTTGTAATCGGTCTGTTTAGGTTTTCTGATTCTTCCAGGTTGATTTTTGGAAGATTGTATGTTTCAAGGAATTTGTTCATTTCACCTCGGTTGTTTAATTTTTTGGCATACAGTTCTTCATAGTATTTTCTTACAATATTTTGTATTTCTGTTGTATCGGTTGTTATTTCTCCACTCTCATTTCGAATTTTATTTATTTGAGTCCTCTCTCTTCTTTTTTTGGTGAGTCTTGTTAAAGGTTCATCGATCTTGTTTACCCTTTCAAAGAACCAGCTCTTGGTTTCATTGATCCACTGTATTGTTTCTTTAGCCTCTATGTCATTTATTTCTGCTCTGATCTTTATTATTTCCTTTCTACTACTTCTGGGCCTTACTTGCTGTTCTTGTTCAAGTTTTTTTAGATGAAGGGTTAGGTTGTTTATTTGAGCTTTTTGCAAGCTTCTTACGGAATGCCTGTAGTGCTATGAACTTCCCTCTCAGGACTGCTTTAGCTGTGCCTCATAAATTTTCAGTTGTTGTATGTTCATTACCATTTGTTTCAGGAATTTTTTTATTTCTTCTTTGATTTCATTGTTAACCCATTCATTATTTAATAACATGCTACTTAGTTTCCATGTGTTTGAGTATTTTTCAGTTTTTCTGTTGTGATTGATTTCTAGTTTCATGCCATTGTGATCAGAGAAAATGCTTGATATGACTTCAATCTTCTTAAATTTGTGGAGATTGCTTTTGTGGCCTAACATGTGGTCTATCCTAGAGAATGTACCATGAGCACTTGAAAAGAATGCATATTTTGCTGCTTTAGCGTGAAAGGTTCTGAAGATATCTATTAAATCCAGTTAATCTAGTGTGTCCTTTAAGTCTGCTGTTTCTTTGTTAATTTTCTTTCTTGAGGATCTATTTAGTGATTTAAGTGGGGTATTGAAATCTCCTACTATTATAGTGTTGTTGTTGATCTTGCCCTTTATATCCATCAAAGTCTGCTTTATATATTTAGGAGCTCCTATATTAGGTATGTAGATATTTATGATGGTTATATCTTCATGATGGATTGCTCCCTTTATCATTATGTAGTAACCTTCTTTATCTCTTACTATAGCCTTGGTTTTAAAGTCAATTTTTTTCTGATATAAGTATTGCTACCCCAGCTTTTTTTTCATTTCCATTTGCATGATATATTTTTTCTATCCTTTTACCTTCAGTCTATGTGCATCTTTTGTTTTAAGGTATGTCTCTTGTAGGCAGCATATGTATGGGTCCTGTTTTCTTATCCATGCAGTTACCCTATGTCTTTTGATTGGATCATTTAATCCATTTACATTTAAGGTTATTATTGATATGTAGTTGTTTATTGCCATTTTATATTTTAAAGGTATATTCCTCTTTTGCTATATTCTTTTCCCACTTTGGTCTTTTTACAACAGGTCCCTTAACATTTCCTGCAGCACTGGTTTTGTTGTAATAAATTCCTTGAGGTTTTCTTTTTTTGTCTGGGAAGCTTTTTTTTTCTCCTTCAATTTTAAATGATAGCCTTGTGGATAAAGTAGGCTCCTTTTCTGTATTACATTGAATATTTCTTGCCATTCCCTTCTAGCCTCAAGTGTTTCTGTTGAGAAGTCGGATGTCATCCTTAGGAGTGCTCCTTTGTAGGTGATAGCCATTTTTTTTTCTAGCAGCTTTTAATATTTTCTCTTTATCACTTAGCTTTGGTATTTTAATTATGATGTGTCTTGGTGTAGGTTTCTTTAGGTTTCTCTTTAATGGAGATCTCTGTGCTTCTGAACTTGTGAGACCCCTCCTTATATCAATTTAGGGAAGTTTTCAGCTATGAGTTGATTAAATAAAGTTTCTTTTTTTCTTCTTTTTTTTTTTACAGGAACAGAGAGGGAGTCAAAGAGAGGGATAGACAGGGACAGACAGACAAGAGCGGAAAGAGGTGAGAAGCATCAATCATTAGTTTTACATTGCTGTCACAATACCTTAGTTGTTCATTGATTGCTTTCTTACATGTGCCTTGACCACAGGCCTTCAGCACACCAAGCAACCCCTTGCTGTAGCCAGCAACCTTAGGTCCAAGCTGACAGCTTTTGCTCAAGCCAGATGGGCCCGCGTTCAAGCTGGTGAGCTCAGAGTCTTGAACCTGGGTCTTTCGCATCCCAGCCCACGCTCTATCCACTGTGCCACCTCTAGTCAGGCTGAATAGTTTCTATCCCTTGTTCTTTCTCTTCTTCTTCTGGAACCCCTATTATGCGGATATTATTTCTCTTCATGTTGTCACAGAGCTCTCTTAGAGTTTCCTCAGACTTTTTTGAGTCTCTTTTCTTTTTTCTGCTCTGCTTCCATGCCTTTGTTCATCTTGTCTTCCAACTCGCTGATTCTATCCTCAGCTTCATCCATCCTGCTTTTATTTCCTTCCATTGTGGTCTTCACTTCTGAAATTGTATTTGTCATCTCTGACTGATTATTTTTTAATATTTCAATGTCCTTTTTTATAGTTGCTATCTCTTTATTTAGGTGTTCATAATGACCATCCATTATTGTTCTAAGATCCCTAAGCATTCTAACAATCATTATTTTAAACTCTGCATCTGGGAGTTTGGTTATTTACATATTGCTCAGTTCATTTCCTGGGTCATTCTCTTGTGGTTTCATTTGGATTGCACTTTTCTGTCTTCTCATTACATCTATGTGTTTGGGTGTGTTGTTTGTAGAGCTGGTTGAGTCTAGGATTGGTGTTGTCTGCCTCCAGTTTTCAGTTGTGTTATTTCTAAGTCTTGTTGGGTTGGCTTCAGCTGTTGTTTGTATTCCACTGTGAAATTTGGTGTTTCTTATAGAGCCCCTTTGAAGTCTTGATTTGTTTGTTTTCTTCTCAGTTTTCTTAACTCGGTGATAGTCTTGTTTACTGATCTCAGCAGGGGGCTTATTTTAAACTGTATCCAGGAATGTGGTGGGTGTAACATGAGACTCTGAAGACCTGATCTGCCAATTACTCTCTCTGGGGGTGGGGTGCTTTCTCTACTTCAGTATGGGGAGGTGTATCTCAGATCTCCATGGAGACCTGAGTTACTGCCCCTCTTCCCCACTTCTTGTTTTCAGGTGTGTCTTTTTTTGTGCTGATTGGAGCTGGAGAGATATCTTGAGAAGACTGACCCAGAACCACTTTAGTCTTGTGTTCTGTGGAAGGATCAAACCCTCCCCTTACAATGCCACCTCCAGCACCTCCTTCAGGTATGGCTGCTTCCTGCACTGGATTAGTCCCGTGGCTCAGATCCTCCTGTGCATTTCATTGTTTGTCACTGGCTGTCTCTCTCTCTCCCCCTTTCTTTTGGAAAACAAGTCAGCTCTTTCAACACACCTCATTCCCAGGTCCCCAGGCAAGTGGCTGTGAGTGATATTTTCTACTGTTTTCCTTAAATTGAGAGCCTTTCTGGGTTCTCAGCCTCACCCCCACCCCTTTGTTCCTGTAAGCAGGGGTGGCTCACCGCTCCTCGGTGCTCCCCACCAGGCTCGATGTGGCTTCTTTGCTCCTTGGATCTTGAGAGCAGTTCTTGTAGTCCAGAGTTGGTTTTTTCACGCTGGATGTTCCTAAATTAATTTGTAATCCATTTTGGTGGTGTGAGCTGGGAGTCTGTGTGTCTGCCTACTCCACTGCCATCTTGTGTCCAGAATTCCTTAATAATTTCAATGTTACCATTTAAACTTATCTCTCACAGAGAAAAATAATACATACTAAAGGAACAATTTTCTTCAAGTCAAGGAAACAGTAAAGTAACAAATACATGGATCAACAAAATCTTGCAAATAGGTTAGAATTATAGTATCATGCACAAAGATTATGTTTTCAAATTTACTTCTCCTTCCAGTCACCCTTCTTTATTTTCCTCACAAATAAAAAATAACAGAATATAACTCCTGAAAGAAATTTTATAGATTGTCAGGAATGATAGCAATCATTTATTAAATACTCTCAATATGACAGATTCTTTAGATATGTTAAAGCTAAATCTCACATCAAGCTTCATGTGCTGTTACCCTCATTTATAAATTGAAAGTGTAAACAGGGTTTATAAAGGTTAAGTGATTTACCCAAGGTCTTAGAGTCATTATGAGGTACAGCCACTATTCCATTTTAAGTGAGAGACTCCAAATACCTGATGTAACCTTGGTTCCTCTTTTCGATTTTCCCAGTGTAATCTATAGAGGTGAAGTGACTTGAAGAAAGTTATGTAGTTATTTATTGGCAGAGTTGAAATAAGATCACCTGACATCTAGCGCTGCACTCTGTTCTTAACCCACCAGGTTGGACAATCTGGCCAAGCGAAATTCCCCTAATGTGCAACTTTTGTATTCATTTCAGACAGTCTGACACCAAGACAGAGTAGATAGGGCAGCTAGTTATGTTCTAAGCATTCTAGAATGATGTGAAAAACTCACAGTTTGAAGAAGGTTGAAAGACTGCATTTTTTTATTATTTTAGGTTCAACTAATATAATTTTTAAGTTAAAAATACTCTTTCAAATAACCTAGAATAAAATCTTTAAAAATTAATATTGTAATTTTATAGTAATCAATGACATCAGTAAATTACAGAGTGCCATCCAAGATGTCTTAATGGTATTTGGACTAACAATTCATCTCAGAAAGTCTGAAAATACTAGTTTTTATTTTTCAATTACAGCTGACATTTAATATTATTTTGTATTAGTTTCAGGTCTTCAGCATGGTGCTTAGACACTAATTTAAAAAGATATATGTATTCCCATGTTCATTTCAATACTATTTATAATAACCAAGATACAGAAGCTACCTAAGTGCCCATCAATAGACAACTAAAACATCAAATAAAAAGCTTTTGCACAACAAAAGAAACTATCAAAAAAATGAAAAGGGAACCCACCGAATAGGAAAACAATGATACATCTGATAAGGGGTTAATTTCAAAAATATATAAAGGACTTAAACAACTCAACACCAGGAAGACAAATAACCCAATTAAAATGGGCAAAGGACCTGAATAGACATTTCTCCAAAGAGGACATACAGATGGCTAATAAACATATGAGAACATGCTCAATGTCACTAATCATCAGAGAGATACAAATTGAAACTACACTGAGATATCACCTCACACCTATCAGAATGGCTATCATATATAACTCAGCAAACAAGAACTGGCGAAGGTGTGGAGAAAAAGGGTTTTCTCTCCTGCACTGTTGGTGGGGATACAGACTGGTGCAGCCACTGTTGAAAACACTATGGAATTTGCTCAAACAATTAGAAATAGAACTGCCTTTTGACCCAACAACCCTACTTCTGGGAATATACCCTAAGAATCCCAAAACACTAATTTGAAAGAATACATGCACCCTTATGTCCACTGTAGCAATATATTTACAATAGCCAAGATTTGGAAACAGCCCAAGTGCCCAGCAGCAGATGACTGGATAAAAAAGCTGTGGTACATTTACACAATGGAATACTACTTGGCAGTAATGAAAAAGAAATCTTACTTTTTGCAACAGCACAAATGGACCTGGAGATTGTAATGTTAAGTTAAACAAGCCAGTCAGAGAAAGACAAATATCACACATTTTCACTTATATGTAGAATTTAACGAACAAAATAAACCAATAAGCAAAATAGAATCAGAGGAATGGATACACGGAACAGACTGATAGATGTCAGAAATGAGGGGGATTGGCATACGGGATGAAAAGTGAAGGGATTAACCAAAAAAATGTACATACGTAACAAATAGACACAGAAAACAGTGTGGTGAAAGCTGAAGGGGTGGGTGGGGTAGGTGGAGGTGGGCAAAGGCAGGGAAAATGGTGATGGAAAGAGACTTTGCTTGGGGGGTCATAGACACATGATACAGTGTCCAGATGAGGTTTAATAGAGTTGTACACTTGAAACCTGTACCATATGAATGTTTTGTGAACCAATGTAACCCCTCAAAACTTAATAAAAATATAGATGACTGGATAAAAAAGATGTGGTACATATATTCAATGGACTATTATTCAGCCATAAAAAATGAAATCTTGCTATTTGCAATAACGTATTAACCTAGAGGGTATTATGCTAAATGAAATAAGCCATACAGAGATAGACAAATACTCTATGATTTCTCTGATATATGAAATCTAAAGAACAAAATAAACAAACAAAACAAAGACAGATTCATAGATACAGAGAACAAACTGACAGTTGCCAGAGGGAAGAGGGCGTTGCGGGCTGGGTGAAAAAGTTGAAGGGATTAAGAAGTGTAAATTGGTAGTTACAGAGTGCTCATGAGGATGTACAGGAGAGCACAGGGAATATAGTCAATAATATTGTAATATATATGGTGCCAGAAGACTGTATATTTCATTTGGTTTTCAAAAATACTTTCACTTACCCTCATTGAGACTGCATATAAAGTCATTATGCATTATTGCTATTGGTCTATGTCTTTCTCTCGCTTTTTCTCCTCTCTCTTTCTCTTCTTTCACACACACACACACACACACACACACACACACACACACACACACACACACACACACCACAGCACACAAAAATTGGTAACACAGTTGCAAACAGAAAATAAAAAAACCTTTTCTTTTTAAGGTCATCCTTAGAGGAACAATTAAAGGGCCACTATGTATCCTAGTGATGTGAAAAATCAAAACAAGGATCCAGAGGTGTATGTAGAAGATAACACCACATTGTTTACGATAGTTTTAAGCTTTTTTATTATTTAATCCATGGAATCCTAAGGATAAGGCATATTCATAAAAAATCTGGGAAAGGAAAGAAAATGTAAATCTTAAGATTCAACTCTTTTGAAGGTCCAGCTACTTACATGTTGTTCTTTCCTTTATTCCCCTCCTTCCCTGCTACTTGCTTATAAAGTATTTATTACTCAAATGTGCCTTTCCACATGGTGGATCCAATTATAGCTTTTCAATTTAAAAAAAGACATATAGTCTCTACATGTCAGTTCAAGAAAGATGAAAAGAAAATTAGAAAAATAGGCAAGGGAAGAATTAGAAAATCCCAGAAGTAACACAAGTGGTCAATAACTATAGGAAACAAGGCTCAATCTCACCAGCCTCGAGGAAAACATAGATTGAGATGCCACTGTGTAAGAGACTTGTAGAAATTTAAAAGATTGGCAATATAATGTTTTGGAATAAATTTCTCGTTCTTTGAAGCAAATGTAAATCGTTTTAGTCTCTTCTGGGGGAGTTTTGTCAGTATAATTTAACAATTTAAATTGATTCACCACCTCCAACTCAGAAAGTCCAGTCTCTGGGATCAACCCAGAAAACATACTCAGAAATTGGTGGTGATTTTGCTCTTACTGACAATGTTTCCTCCCTTAGACTCAAAGACAGAACTCCCGTTTTGTTTTGCTACTACCTCACTGGCCGCTCTGACCAGCCCTCTTTGTTATGCATTTCACACCTTTTGCTCCTCTAGAATAGATATTTGAGTTGTTTTCATCTTTTGGCTATTGCAAAACATGCTGCTATGACCATTGGTGTACAAATATCTGTTCAAGTAATTGCTTCCAATTATTATGTGTATATTTCTAGAACTCATCTCTTTTTGCATAAAATACAAAGGATTTATGTAATATTCCCTTTTCCCCCAAAAAAAACATACACACAACCTTTCTGATTGCTTTTCCTACTCTTTTCCCCCTTGCTTATTACTCTGCTTTGCCCACACAACTCTCCTTCATCTTCCTCTAATCTCATACTGTTGCATCAGAGCACTTGCCTCTAAGGTTAGGTCCCTCTGCCTTAAAATGTTTCACAGGCCCTGGCCAGTGAGCTCAGTGGGTAGAGCATCAGCCGGGCATTTGAACGTCCTGATTTCAAACCCTGGTCAGGCCACACGTGAAAAGTGACCACCTGCGCCTGACCTGTAGTGGTGCAGTGGATAAACCATCGACCTGGAATGCTGATGTCACCAATTCAAAACCCTGGGCTTGCCTGGTCAAGGCACATATGGGAGTTGATGCTTCCTGCTCCTCCCCCATTCTCTCCATCTCTTTCCTCTCTCATTCTCTCTCTCTCTAAAAATGAATAAATCTAAAAAAAATTAAAAAAAAGAAAAGTGACCACCTGCTTCTTTTCCCCTCCCCTATCCCCCTTCTCTCTCTCTTTCCCTCTTACAGCCAGTGGTTCCATTGGTTCAAGCAATGGCCCCAGATGAGGGTTGCTGGGTGCCTGGATTGCAGTTGGCATGCATGCAGGTGTCTGTTTCTCTATCTCCCCTCTTCTCACTTAAAAAAATCCCCCCAATATATCTGCCTTGACTGTTCATACACTTTACTCAAGTCTCTACTCAAGTACTACTTTTTGGTGGGCATTTCTAAATACACAGCATACATTAATATGCCCTTTATCATTTACTCTTTGTTGCTGTACTCTACTTTCCTTTTCCTCTTTGTCATAACCAGGATCAGACATCCTATATATTTATTGGTTTATTGTATATCTTCTCTGCTTAGAATTTAAATCACAGGAGATCAAAAACTTGTTCTCATTTTGTTCTCTGATGTAGCTCCATGTCCTAGAACAATTTCTGTTCATAGTAGGAAGCTAGTGAATATTTGATGATAGAATGACTGAGTGAATGAGTGAATATACGCACAAAATAAGATGGATGATATTCATTGTAGTGCTCTCAATGTAAATATCCATCATGAAGGAATGATTAAATACACTAGATACATTCATACTATGAAATACTCTATAGCAGTGAAAAGAATGAGGTAACTCTATATGTACTTTTACTAAAAATGTTCAAGACATGGTAATAAGTTTAAGAAGGCTACTTTCAGAATAATACAAATACAATGCTAGAATTTATAGAACACTCATGAATTACGTCTTGTTACATAGATTGGGTATGTAAAGTACTAAGGAAAGATTTTGCTTTATCTGAATTATTTGAAAAATTTGCACCAAAGATGCAAAGAAAAGATGTGTATTACTTGTACAACTTGAAAAAATAAAGGTATATTAATAAGTAAGTAAAAGGTTACATGTAGGATAGATGGAGAATGGTTGCTTTCATCTCTGTATGAAATAAAACTTAGAATTTGGGATTTTTGAAGCTCTGCATTAGTCTAGTGATGGTCCATTTGAAACAGTAAAGATGAAGATAAGAGGTAAAAGCTATTATTAGAACAAAAGATGGAAAGTGTAGTAGTAATTGTCTACTGATGTTTTCCTTTATTGCCTTTCCTCACCACCCAATGTACATACATTTGCATATACATATAGATATATATACAAACATTAATAGCATATGTATGTATTTCTTTGTTAAAATATTCTATTAGAACATATTAATCAGCATTCCTATGTTAAACTGCATAATCACAGATATCAGTATCTAAAAAAGATATGTACCAATTAACAAATGTTATCTCTGTTTAAAGGATTTTTCCTCCTTACTATTTATCTGTATATTTTTTGGATTTCTTTTTAAGTAAGAGACAGGGAGGCAGAGTGACAGACTCCCGCATGCACCCCAACTAGCCCCTATCACTCGACAAGCCCTTGCCCCTCTGGGCCTGCTGGTCAGGACCTCTGCTCCGTTGTTGTTCATTGTTAGGCAGCCAAGCTCTTTTAGAGCAAGAGGTGAGGCCTTGGAGCCATCCTCAGCACTTGGGGGAAACTTTGCTTCAGCCATTCGAGCCATGGCTGGGGCAGGGAAAGAGAGAAAGAAAGAAAGAGGAAGGAAGGAAGAAAGAAAGAAAGAAAGAAAGAAAGAAAGAAAGAAAGAAAGAAAGAAAGAAAGAAAGAAAGAAAGAAAATAAAGGAGGGGAGAGGGGTAGAGAAGGAGATGTTTGCTTTTCCTATGTGCCCTTGAACTGGAATCAAATTCAGGACATACACATGCTGGGCTGACGGTCTACCACTGAGCCAACCCACAAGAGTCTGGATTTTTTTCTATAGCAAGGATTTAGTACTTTAGTAGTTTGAAAGAAAATAACTATGTTTTTAAAGTTAAAAATTGCAAAAGTAAAAACAAACCTAATTTTACCTTATTATGCAACACACAGAGTAAGTCTGCAAACCAACGGAAGGACTGGATGTCCCTGCACACCCAAATGAAATACAGTCTTCTAAGCTTGTATGGCTTCCAGTCATCCCTTAAAAATTAAAATAACACCATAGTGATTAGGACAGCAAATAAAAAAAAAGTTAAGAATCCCTGTATCTTTGGGAATTTGTTTTTCATTAGTGAACAACCAATAGAAAAACCAGTAATTTATATCCAAGGGTCTGACACAGCATTAGCTATAACTTCCAACTGAATGTAAAATAAAAATACTGAGTCAAAAACATGCGATACTCCATGAATTCAGTGCGCATACTTGAAAATATAATACGTATATCACCCATTTCCAGCTGAAGGTAATAAACTAAACTCCTGGATCAGAATAATCTCAGCCCAGCATCTCAGAATAAAATTCTCTACTTTCCCTGACTTCAATCACCCCGCAGGGCTCCAGTCATCATCATTCTTGCCCTGGCTTTTAGGCAAAGGCAGCCAAATACATTCCAGAAACTGGTTGTTTGTCCCGTTCTTAATATCATTAAAGGAGGAGATTTCACAACCACCTACTATGTAATGCATTCCAGTAACTCTTGATTCCAAGTCTGGATTTCTATTTATAATTAGGAAGTAGGCTTGAGGTTAAGAAAATAGTCTTCGCCTTTCTTAACTTTAGATGTGCAAATAACTCACAGTATGTTTTGAGAAACAAATGATTTCTGGCATGCAATATGGTTATTTTTCGAAGAACCTCCAAAGAGACCCAAATTTATATCAAATATTTAAAATGGAAGTAAAATGTCATTCAAACATGTCACTTCAACTTACTATTCTTACTATTTTTTTTTGGTACTCCATAAAACAGACTTTTAATGCAACTTGGGTCTTGAAAAGTGAATTGAATAGATTGGAGAATAAGTTTCTACTGCCATTTTGTTTGTGTTTTCATGACTAATGATATTAGTCAAGTCATTTTTGCTTATAATCCTAGGACAAAAATGACTGCCTGAAAAAGTATTTCCTGGTTCAGCGGTCTTACTTCTGAAATTTTGATTCTTCCATCTGTTATAAATTTACTGAGTAACAGATCAAGGAATGATGGGCTCAGTTTGTCATTTCCTCAGAAAAGCTTTCCCTGACTATACTTTCACAATAGCCCTGGCCCTTTATTTCTATATCCCATGAATTCCTCTTCTCATCATAGTTCTAATATTTTCTAAACATATTATTTATTAATTTCTCACTAGTTTATTTTTACCTCCTCCATTTGAACATAAGCATTTTAAGGGCAGGAACTCAGTTTCATTCAATGCTGTATTACCAGTACCTACCTACATAATAGACTGGAACAAAGGTTCTCAAAAATATTTGTTGGCTGATAGATAAGTAGTAAGTACACTCAATAAGGATGAAGAAGTAGAGAAATGAAGGCTGCTGGAATAACTTTAATGGAGAATAAGGACAGAGGAATGCATAATTGTGATACTGACATATTTTATAAGAGAGCATGCTGAAAGCCAAAGATCACATACTGAGAATCACTGAATTGGACCCTTCATCAATCAGTAAATAAAGTTCATTCAATAACAAGTAGAAGGCTTCTGTAAAAAGTTACTTCATACTAAAAGAGAGATGTCTAAAATATTGACAGTACTTTATTTGGACTAATAAAATGGATCAAAATAACATACAGCAGAGTGTTGAGTATTGAAGCAAATGGAGTTACTCCAATGCCTCCGGCCACACAGAGGCTGACCTCATAGTTCAATGATTCCTCAAATGGGCTTCCAAATGGACCATCGATATATAGCCTGTGGAGAGAAAGACAAAAATGGGAAAGATAAAAATAAGTTAAATTAATTTTCTATAATATGTAGCAAACATGTTGAATCCAATTACTAGGCTTTGTGATGGTTCAGGTCTTACTTTATTGTTTCTTACTGTAACAAGCCTAAAAAAACAAGAAATGTTGTTATGAACCGTCAATATTAAAACAGTACATCTGTTTCTAAGCATTCCTTTCTGAGGAAAATATTAATTAAACATATAGAAAAATGTATATAGGGCCATGACAAATAGCTGGCAAGTTAAAGCTCTGATGATATTATATTACTATACAGTGTGTCCATAAAGTCATGGTGCACTTTTGACCAGTCACACGGTCAAAAGTGCACCATGACTTTACGGACACACTGTACTTGACTAAATTAAAATATCAACTGCCTTAACATGTCTATATTCAATAAATAATGTTTTCTTTAATGGCAAAGTCAGTAGCAGAAATGTTATCAAAACATTTACCATGTGAACATAAAAGAATTAGGAAGAAAAAAAAGAATCTATTCTATTTCTTCTCTTGCCCTGGGTAGATTTTATTAGTATAGAAACAGATTAAAAACAATCTCAACAGAATCTTCAATTACTTGTGGCTATACATTTAGCTGTGTATGAGAAAGACAGAGAAATGAATCCTTCTTAACTGCAAAAATATTTGCCAATGTTCACTCAGTATTCACCCTCCCATTCTTTCCTCTAACAAAACATTGATTCCATTCAAGGAAACAAAGTATCAGACAAAACACTACATTTCCCAGGCTTCCTTATCTATTTTGGATGTGTGACTTGTGATTAGCATGGAGAAAAAGTGTGTGCAACTGGGAAAACTGGAAGGCTCCTTGAAAGAAGCTGTCTCAGTTGAAAGTTGCACCTCTTTATTCCTCCTCCTTTGTTTTCTTTTTCCAGGTGCCTACAATATTGCCTTGATAGTCTAAATACTTATCTTTGATAACTATAGAACTACCATAGTATCTATAGTTACCCAGTTTCAGATACCTTTATGCTAAATAAGTAAATAAATAAATAAATAAAAACGTATATAAGGCACTACTATTTTAAATCTTTTTTCCTATTGTAAAAATCAAACAAACAACAACAACAAAAATAACATCATTAAAAAGTAGTAACAGTTCTAAGAAGTACATTCATGTCAGTGTTATGATACACATATCTTTTATTGTTTGGAGTAATTGCAACAGATTATTTAAAATTAGGAATCTGTGGGCTTACCAGTTAAGTATTTGCTAAATGAATTAATGAATTGACAGTCTTTTGACTTCAGGTCTATGGCATGTAGTCTGTTATTACTAGTCATTGCCAAAATATTTCCTCCTGGGTGTTCAGTAAACTACATTTCCTGGGATTTTTGTAGTTATATTAAGACTTATGTCTAATTCCGACCATTGGGCTGTGAGTGGAAGCAATATACTGCTCACAAAAATTAGGGGAAGAGGGAATACATAGATACTCCACCACTTTCAGCCTTTTGTATAGTGCATTTTAACCAATTAAATAAGTTTATTTTGCACCTCATTTGCATAATTGAACAACTTTCTTTGACTTGTTGTTTGCTTTTCTGATGTTCTTATTTGATAAAAAAAGAAAAACCCAAATGCTTCTTTTTTTGTCACTTCATATTCATTTGGAAATATCCCCTAATTTTTGTGAGCAGTATATGTTACTACTGGAATGAGGCAAAGAAAACTCTTTCCCTCCCATGGGAACTAAAAGCTGAAGTTGAGCCAGAAGACAAAGCCAACTAAATCCTTGACTTCATACTTGAAGGAAGCTGTCCTAGAGGTTGACTAGACCCACAGAAGACATTTCATGAACAAGAAATAAAGCTTCATCACATTTTCAGGATATGAAAAGCTTAACTAGTTACTGCAGCAGAACTTAGACCCTCATGACTACATGTTCAATATATGTATACTCAAATCCTGGAAATGTGCAAAAGTAGTGCTTTTTTAAAAAAAAACACTATATCTATTTAAAAAGCTACTTATTGTACCTCAAGAAAAAAAACAATCAAAGTCTAAACGCCCAAGTTAGTGTTCTAAACAGCAGAAATTCAGAAAATACTGATAGATCAGATAGTTACAATATGCTTAAATTTTATTACATTTATCTCTCTCACACTTTAAAGCTTACTTACTCTACAAACAAAAAATATATTTAAAAGTTAATGATACAATATATTGGATTCTTTTTTTTTTTTTTGATAGGGACAGAGAGAGAGTCAGAGAGAGGGATAGAAAGGGACAGACAGGCAGGAACGAAGAGAGGTGAGAAGCATCAATCATTAGTTTTTCGTTGCCATTGGGACACCTTAGTTGTTTATTGGTTGCTTTCTCACATGTGCCTTGACCGCGGGCCTTCAGCAGACCGAGCAACCCCTTGCTGGAGCCAGCGACCTTGGGTCCAAGCTGGTGAGTTTTTGCTCAAGTCAGATGGGCCCGCGCTCAAGCTGGCGACCTCAGGGTCTAGAACCTGGGTCTTCCGCATCCCAGTCCGATGCTCCATCCACTGCGCCACCTGCGGGTCAGGCTACATTGGATTCTTGATAGAAATTTCAAAATATCAGCGGCTCAGAAACAACACATGTAAATCAATTCTACCACTTTCCACGACATAAACCAATTTAGAACATAAACATCAAGCAACAAAACGAGGATTAAAAATAAGGACATTTTTAATTCCAATTGAGAAAATAAGATTATTATAAATCTTTATAACTATTTTGAATGCACTAGACTTAATGCCATCTTCCCTCAATTAGTCTTTCATTCTTCCATTCAACAAATGGTTTTCTGTTCTGTACCCGATACTGCGCAAAGTCTGGGATACAGAAGCGAACAAGGTAGAAAAAGTCCCAGGCCTCACAGTTCTTTGTTTCCGGTGGGGAAGGGACTCATAAATAAAGACAAGAAAAGGTATATGATATATACCACATAGTCATAAATTCTTTTTAAAATAGGTAAAATAATAATTATTGAAGCTAGGTGACTTGAGTACATGAAAGTTCATTTCACTATTCTGTTTACTTTTGTACAGTGGTTCTTAACCTTTTTGAGGTACTGAACCCACCAGTTTCATATGCGCATTCACCGAATCCTTCTTTAGTGATAAATAAAATATGATTTTTTTTTTCCAAATTCAAGACATAGGTATATGTTTTTTTTACTGGTGCACAAAATGAGCCGTGCATGAACATCACCTTGCTCAAAGAACAAAACCAACAAAGTGCATGAACTCACAACAAATTACGTATTACTTTATTCTGGCCTCCGCAGTAGAGGCTTCTCCAAACCCCTGAGACTGACTCATCGAACCCCTAGGTTTCGATAAAACCCAGGTTAAGAACCACTGCTTTTGTATATGCTTGAAATTATACATAGGCAGTTTAGAGGCATAGTCAGAGAAGGCCTTTCTCTGTGATTCTAGGCATTTACTAGGACAAGGATCATCAGCACGTTACTTGTCTTCTCTAAATCTGATTTCCTACATCTCTAAAAGGAATAATCAGATAAGACAACACAGAAAAAGCCTGCTAAGAACTGTAGAGAGCTCAAATGATCAGAAATGTGTTTTGTGGGTTTTATTGTTGTTGTTAATGGCATCAGTGAGCACCGACATAGTCCAGTGTCAGGTCATCTGAGAAGCCCAGCTTAAATACAAGAAGTGGACTAAGTTCAGTATGAGATGAAAAATGTAGATGGGAATGTGGTTTTAAAACCTTAGAGAATTAGCTGTTTTCTCATTGCAAATGTGTTTTGCACAAAGTGAAATAAAATTTTGATTTTTTGAGAGGAGAGATAAAAAATGAAATTATTGGTAATTGGTTACTTGGCCATACCTGGGTTTTTGAAGAAGGCAGAAAGAGGAACTACTTAAATCACTTTTTACATATTTGAACCAATTAATGTGCAAAATCCGCTGCCTTTAATTTATGAACAGTGGTTTTTCTCCCTATCTTAGTACCTTGTCTTTAAAAGTATGCTATATTACTACTATCATTATATCTGTGACAAGATTACAGAAAGTAAATTTAAAGTCTTGCAACAACATAGTACAGGTAAGATCAACCTGACATATTTTTAAAGTTCAATGGATGACTAATGAAAAGTTTCTTTATGAAGATTGTGGATCTAAGAGAATTCTAAGAAAAGGAAGAATATCTTTCCTGACGGTTCATAAATTTATAAACATTTTGAAATAGTGATGTTTTTCCTGTGAAAATAGAGTCCATTAAATGTGAATGGATTTAATCGTTTTAATGGGTAACATGGATCAGCTGATACACCAGTTATAACAGATCTTTTCTCAGTAGAGAAATCAATCAGCTACAAATCAACTATGCCAAAAGATAAAAGTACAACCGACACTTTTGAAATCTCATTTCCCGACACTTCCTATCACTCCCCCCAAACACAGTCATACCATAATAAATTAAAATAGAACTTAGACAATCTAAGGAGAGAACTAGTCAGAATTCAGAAAACTGAAGAAAAACATTTTAATTGAAAGGATATTAATTTTACCAGTATTTCCCAAAAGGGATTTCAAAGAACAGTAATATAAGGGGGAGAAAAAGTATTTCATGGTGAAATAAATCTGGGAAATATGTCGTTTTATTTTATTTTATTTGTATCTTTGTTTTAAAATATATTTAATTCAAAATGTCTCCAACTTTTTAACGTGACAACCTGCCTTAATTATCTCCAAGCAGAGGATACAAATAGTTTGTAAACATATTTTACCACAAATTTCTTTTCTCCACAAAATGTCTGTTAAGATTTTAGAGGCTTGTCTGACCTGGCGGTGACACAGTGTATAGAGCATCGGACTGGGATGCAGAGGACCCAGGTTCGAGACCCTGAGGTTGCCAGCTTGAGTGTGGGCTCATCTGGTTTGAGCAAAAAGCTCACCAGCTTGGACCCAAGGTCGCTGGTTTGAGCAAGGCGTTTCTCGGTCTGCTGTAGCCCCATGGTCAAGGCACATATGAGAAAGCAATCAATGAACAACTAAAGTGCCACAATGAAAAAGTGATGATTGATGCTTCTCATCTCTCTTTGTTCCTGTCTGTCTGTCCCTATCTATCCCTCTCACTAACTCTCTCTGTGTCTCTGTAAAAAAAAAAAAAAAAAAAAGAAAGAAAAAAAGATTTTAGAGGCTAGAGAACAATTTAGAAAATGGAGACCTGGAATCAAGAAAAAGAAAAAGTATTGTTCTTTAATAAGCTATTTCCTGTGTGAAGTTTCACAAAGAATAACTTTAGCTACAATAGACATTGCAAACATTATTTTAAAGGTTAAATAAATAGAGGGACTTAATGTGCTTTTTTAAAATTCATCCTATCACAATAGAAAGTTTACTATTAGTCGAGGCCCACTAAGACCTGCTGCAACAATATCTGTACTCAAGTAGGTTATAAAGATGAAATTGGCTTAGTATAATATTCTCTAGATCCATCCGTGTAGTCACAAATTTTGAGACTATCATGCTAAGCAAAATAAGTCAGAGAAAGTCAAGAAACATATTATGATTTTACTCAGATGGGATATAAAACTGAAAGCAGCAAATGAACAAACAAGACAAACAGACAAAAACTCATAGACACAGGCATCAGTCTGGTGGTTACCAGAGGACAGGGTGGGGGAGGTGCTATTGGATAAAGACAGGAGAAGTGGTGACGGAGATTTGACTCAGGCTGGTAAACACACAATGAGATTTACAGGTGATATATCGTAGAATTGTACACCTAAAACTTATATAATTTTATCAACCAATGTAACTCCAGTAAATTTAATTAAAAAAGGGAAAAATATAATATACTTTAAGTCATCTCAAACATTTATATTTAAACCATGAACTATAAGCTTCTCAAGGAGAAAAGAATCGTTTTTTACTAATCTCTATATCCCTGGAGCTTATCCAAGTTTTGGCAATTTAAAGGTGACTTAATTAAGAAAATAGCAAGGGTTAAAAGAAAAAAAATGTGGCAAAAACAACAGCATAAACTTGAGTGTGTTAAATATCCATATTACATATACCAGTGCTTTGTACTTTTCACATGTCATAATCTTGACATTTTATGAGGTATGTTTACTATCCCCATTCAACAAATGAGGAACCCGATTCACAAGTGGTGCCAGGACCAGTGTGAGGTTCCACGCCTCCTAGATGGAATACTCTTCAGAACCACACTGGTGGTATGTGAGAATCACCAGGTACTAACCAGCCTGACTGCACTCAGGCAGTAAAGGAGGAGCATGCCTGCGCGTAGCTGCTCTGTGAGAGCAGCCCTGTGCTCGGTCATGCAAGTGAGAAAAGCGGAAGTATTGTGTACAGACACTTTGCTAATGATAGTCTTTGCAGAGATAGGGAAAATGAGACTATTATTCTCAGCAAAAGCTAGATGGAGTCAAAAGTTGGAACTGTTCCATGGTGTTTCGGTGTTACAGTCGTGCATTTATAACTTTTTTTAAAAAAGATTTTATTATGGAGAGCCCAGCAAGGGCGGGGATGGGGAGGCAGCTTTGCTGTTCCATTCTGAAACTCTCCATCCCCAAGTTCTCTGTGACCATAAAAGGATCATTTAATTACACACTTTAATAAACGCATGTTTTTAGAGATTAAAATTTCACATTATGCAATAAAATAGGCTTTACTCAATGAATATACTTTAAAGAATAAAAAAATATGTGTTAGCCTAAGACAAAAGATTTTGTCATAATTAACCATATACAAAGAAAGAGCAGGCTAGGAAAGGGCAGTATAAAAAGGAAACTAAATTATTTTCCCCTTAATAGCCATTAGGTGAATAACAACTGAACAATTTTATGGTGTTTAAAACACATCTATATAAATTTCTGATTCAATCTTAAACCAATCCTACCTATGTCAGTAAAATAAGGCAAAAAATGGGTACTCTTCCACATATTCTACCAGGGTTGATGTCAAAGGAGATGTTACCACTAATGAAGTTTTACACTATAACAAGCCTCTAGAGCAGTGAAGTTTCTGTCGGAAATAGCTATATTTGAACTACACTAGACAGCCAAGAATTTTTTTTCTGAAAAAAATAAATTTATAGGCCTAAGCTTTTTGTTTATGTTAAGATACTGCAATGTAAAACCACTAGCCTTTTTCTTGCCTATCCTTACAACAACAGAGCTATGTAATTGGCAAAATGCTTCATGCTTTAGATGAATTATTGATCATTACTAAATGAGAGGTAATGGTGATTAAAAAGCTAAGGTTCTGGAAGTTTAAATATTGGCTCAATACCGCACATCTGTAAGTGGCTTGTATCCACCATCCGAAGGAACTCCATTTTTGTTTGTCACAAAACAAACCAAAACAGTCTTCCTCAAACAGGAGTTTGTTCTAATTCTTTTATTCAGAGAAATAATCAATGGGAACTTCAACCAGCGATTAGTAACTCTCTTTATGCCTGCAGATATTTTTACCTTAAAGTCTATCTTATCTAAAACAATTATTCTTAAACTAGAATCTCTCTGCCAGATCCTTCACCTTCTTTAACTTTCAGCCTTTCTGCATCTTTATGTTTTGTGTGAATCTCTTGAAAACAGCGTATTGCTCTATTTTATCTTCTCATTCCAATCCAGCAGCCTTTTCTTGTGAACTGTAGAATTTAGTTCAATTATGTTGAATTGCTCACCAAAATATTATCTTGTACTGTTTATCCCATTTTATCTTGTTTCTTACTCCCCCCCCCTTTCTTTTGATTACTTTTACATTAAGTGTTGGTCTCTGTTCTTAGTATTCGACAAGTAAATTACGTTTCTCATGGTGAATTTATTTTTACTATGATGCTTGAGATTTATTGGTAACCTTGAATAGAGCTATTATTTCAACTATTACACACTTTCTCTCTTTTTCCCTTCCTTTTGGATCTCTAATGTAAAAAAATGCAGGAACTTCTCAACTTCATCCACCATATCTCTCAACCTTTCTTTCATATTATCCATATCTGAGACTCTCTCTGATGTATTCTGAATAATTATTTTAGTTCTATTTGACAATTAATTTATTCTCAATATGGGTATTTTATCTTCCATTTCTAGAAATTCTATTAGCTTTTCAAAAGTACCTTGAGAAATTTGTTCCATGTGTGTTAATCATTATTTTATGCTGTTTTACCTCTTTAAATTTATTTTATTTTTATTTTATTCATTTTAGAGAGGAAACACAGAGTGAGAGAGAGAGAGAGAAAGAGAGAAAGGGGGGAGGAGCTGGAAGCATCAACTCCTATATGTGCCTTGACCGGACCAGTGCAGGGTTTTGAACTGGCGACCTCAGTGTTCCCAGGTCGACGCTTTATCTACTGCGCCACCACAGGTCAGGCTATGCTGTTTTACTTCTTTAACCACATTAAACATTTGTATTACACTTTTGTAGTATGTGATTTCTACTAACATGTGCTCATGGTGTTTTGCTTATTTAAAAAAATATATGAGCTCATATTCCTTGGTGCCTTATATATAGTAATTCTTTGAGAATTAAAGTATGTCCCTCAAAGAAGGATTTTCATTTTCCTCTTCCAGACAACAAGAGAACCCCATACATCTGAAATCATTTTAAACTAAATTCTAGTCTCTGGGTTTACTGGGCTACATACACATTCACTGTTCCAACCCAAGTGAGATGGAACTTGTGGGTACTAAGTATCAGGAGAGATTTTTAAAACATTTTTCTCAGATCCAAGAACAAACTAAGTCAATTTATCCCTACTATCTCCTTCTGCAGAGCACACTATTTAATCTCTACTTGATCTAGGGATGTTTCACTTAAGGGGTTTCGGCAATTTTCAGAGGTCTCTGATCTGCTATCCAACTGTCCTCACAGTCAGGATTTATCTGTGTTCACCACACAAATGGCCCACTAAAACCAGCCTTAATATTTGGGGGAATAAACAGATAGGTGGGTAAAAGCAAGTATGTACTCGAGCACTCACTTCACTTGCTCATCTAGATAGGAAGTGTCTTATGGTTTATGACTCTAAACAATTTCCTTCCTGCCCTACCTAACATTTCAAACATTCATTAAGAATTATAAATGTGAGTTTGTTTGTTTGTTGTTGTTGTCATTGGTTGCCAGATGGGAGGGGAATGGGGAGCTGAATGCAAAAGGTGAAGGGATTAAGAAGCACAAATTGGTAGTTAAAAATATTCATGGAATGTAAAGTACAGCCTAGGGCAGGGGTCGGGAACCTTTTTGGCTGAGAGAGCCATGAATGCCACATATTTTAAAATGTAATTCCCTGAGAGCCATACAATGACCTGTGTACGTTACGCATTATCCAATAAAAATTTGATGTTGTCCCGGAGGACAGCTGTGATTGGCTCCAGCTACCCGCAACCATGAACATGAGCGGTAGGAAATGAATGGCTTGTAAATACATGAGAATGTTTTATATTTTTAATGTTATTATTTTTTTTTATTAAAGATTTATCTGCGAGCCAGATGCAGCTATCAAAAGAGTCACATCTGGCTCATGAGCCATAGGCTCCCGACCCCTGGCCTAGGGAATATAATCAATAGTACTATAATAACTATGTATAGTGCCAGGTGGGTACTAGAGTGGTTGGGAGAATCACTTCATAAATTATATAAATGTCTAACCACTATGCTGTACACCTAAAACTAATATAATATCAAATGTAAACTATAATTAAATAATAAAAAAATTTAACCTTATTATTGTGTGTATATTAAGGAACATTTTTAGATTTTTCTGTATCAGAAAGATTATTATTGAGTACATAGTATACTATATTATGTTTATTTTTCACTGTTAAATGCATTCACATATTGTAGATCAATCTCCACTATTGGACTTAATTCTTATAGAAAATCTTTTTTAAAAGTTTTTTGTTTTTTGATTTTGTTTTTTGTGCAGGATAATGTAGGACTGATCTGCTAACATTCAACTTGAAACTTTTATTAATATGTATGTACTATTTCAAATAATATAAAATAAAAGCTGACAAACTCTTCAAACTGTTCCAATACTACATAGTTAACTGAAAACATGAATTATAAATTGAACAACCCCTAGTGAATTTTAAATATAACATCTATCTAGCCAAATTTCACACCCCACTCCAACATATACTTAACGCTTTGAGTAGTTTTCTTCATTTGCGCTGACCCCTGGGATTGAGTTTTTTTTTCAAAAAATGAGATTAGTTCCAGTTCCAGTTTTATTAACTTAAAATCATGTTTGTTTGATAACCAATTTATGGAAACAAGAAGAACATACATTTACCGTTTTTAAATGTTGCCCTACACATTTTTAAAATAAAAAAATTTTGTTATCTGGATGGTCAGGAGCACGGAGACCTCCATGAACGTTTGTACCACTCAAAGGATTAAACACAGCTGCAACTCTTACTAAAATAACATTATCTCTGAAAGCTTTTAGAAGGTATAGTTATAGTTAAACACTCTTTAAGATCAAATGTACTCTTTATTGATCAATGTCGCCCCATTAAATTTAATTTTCTAAATAAAATTTTTAAAGAGGAATTGAACTTAGATCTATAGACTTTTGCACTACAGCCTTCCAACAAAAAGTGCTATTTTATAAATTGTATTTCATTTGAAATATTGTTTATTTAGATGGTAACGAATCATTTTATTTTCTGTGACTTAGTATATGCCATTAGGTTCAAATATTTCAGTTTTTCTTCTTGGGTCAATCCAGCATTCTCTTAGCTCTTCTCCTTTTTCTACATGGCAACTTATCTTCCACAAAAGCAAGGTGTAGAACAGGTGTTTATCTTAACTGCTGGCTCGTCTTAGCTTACACAAACTTTCAAACCCAAAATTTCTCTGCACTATATTTTATTTTTGACATCTCTTTTCCATTAGTTTAGAGAGCTCCACTTAATGAAGGATTAGACCATGGCTTTTATCATTAGTATGCACCTTATCTTCACAGATAAAAGAAAAAAGAACAGAGAAAGAGAGATGGGCTAGAGGAAGAAACAGAAAAGTGGAATGGAACACATAAACAGTACAAAACGATGTTGTAGAATGCAACTCAATGTAAATAAACTAAAATTTTCAGTTCAAAGGAAAGGTGTACTTTCAAGTTTTCCTTTGTAATCAAAGGTGACTATGAGGAGAGAGACTTCTTATGCTATATGCTACTCTCTTGCTTTCTGCCTAGCATGCTGACCTGGTGACAGATGTGGTAAAACTTGACCTTGAAGGGAACAAAACACCCTTCCTAAGGATTTGACTAATATTATGTGTTACATCACTATTCAAAGTGTGGTTCTTGAACGAACAGCATACATTTTACCTGAGCACTTCTTAGAAAGGCAGAATTCTAAGCCCAACTTATTGAGTCAGAACCTGTGTATTATTATTAACAGCTCCAGATGAGCCACACCACATTACAGTCTGAGAAGCTGTGCTCTCATGAATCATTCCAGATAACTTCACTATTGTCAATAAAATAATTATTTCCTTCTATTTTTCTTTTGTATTCTGTGGATATTATCTTCTTTGAGACTTTATAAGAAGTGATGATTCAGTGATTTAAAGAACTGGAGGATGAAGTCTGCTACCGGAATATGAATCTTCCCCCATATTGTATAATCAACAAAAACAGCAAATAAAATCACACATAATCCACGACTTCAGTACTACTAGGAGACAAAGAATACCTATTGTAGAAAAATAATCACAAAATACCAACAGAAAAAAAAAAGTGTTTGAAATAGAAGACAAGCAAAGAATGTCAAAATAAGA
Organism: Rhynchonycteris naso; assembly: GCA_037038555.1. NCBI lineage: Eukaryota > Metazoa > Chordata > Mammalia > Chiroptera > Emballonuridae > Rhynchonycteris > Rhynchonycteris naso. The sequence continues at coordinate 303,263,158 of CM072995.1, read as the reverse complement.
CCCAATGTAGGCTAAGTAGATGTAAGTAGGTATTTGGGTTGGGGTTCTCAGAAGTTTCTTAAAAAGGAGGCCAAGTTAGCTTACATGAACTTTTTTTTGCCTTTTGCCTTCATTCCTTCTGCCTGCAATAAGGACATGTTGGGGAAGCTGAAGAAGCCACCCTGAGATCATGAAAGGGAAAGGAGAGGAGACTTGCAGACACCTCAGGTGTAACATACTGACACTGTACTAATAATACCAATGCCACTTACCTTGGTACTTTTGGTTACATGAGAAAAGTAACTCCCCCTCATTTTTAGCCATGTATCTGTTTTATGTAATAGAATGTTAATAATACACTTTATAAACTATTAACATAGTACCTTGACACAGTAAGCATTTGATAAATGTTTGATATCCTTATTAATCATAAATTGTTATAATTTGCATCCATTTAATGCTGATGTAAATATACATTTTTGAAAAAATCATTTGCCTTTATCTTTATCTGATTAGCTCTAATTTTTTAAAAAGGTCTTTTTTCTTTTAAGTGACAGAGAGAGAAAGAGAGATAGTGAGAGAGTGACAGACAGCAAGGGAGAGAGATGAGAAGCATCAACTTGTAGTTGTGTCATTTTAGTTGTTCATTGATTGCTTCTCATATGTGCCTTGACCAGAGGGCTCCAGCTGAACCAGTGACCTCTTGCTTAAGCCACCAACCTTGGGCTAAAGACAGCAACCTTGGGCTTCAATCCAGTGACTTTTGGGCTCAAGCCAGTGACCATGGGGTCATATCTATGGTCCCACGCTCAAGCGGGCAACCCCACGCATAAGCTGGTGAGCCCTTGCTCAAGCCAAATGATCCCATGCTCAAGCCAGGAATCTCGGGGTTTTGAATCTGGATCTTCAATGTCCCAAGTTGAAGATCTATCCACTGCTCCACCAGCTGGTCAGGCAAAATGTTCTAATTTTTTAAAAATTCAAGAACTACTTAGGCCCTTACCTTCAAAACCTAAAATAAGGTATAATAATAATAGAAACTCTTTTAGAACATTTAATTTAATCCAGAACCTACACTAAATGCCCTATATACATTTTTATTCCTAATCCACATAACTTTCACAGGAAGGTATAATGTCCATTTTACTGAAGTGAGAACTAAAACTCAAACATTTTTTCAAAGCCACTCTTCTATTAAGGGGAAAGACTATTATTAAATTTTGGTGCATCTGACTCTGAAGCTCATGTCTTTAATAATCACATGTTAATCATTACAGTCAATTATTTGTTATTTGGGTTAGAAATAACACTTTTCAGGGAAAAAATAAAAAGAAAAATATATGAAAAGGGTATATTGTGTTACAAAACTCCAGTAAAACCATGCTCTACAGCAGGGGTCCCCAAACTATGGCCTGAGGGCTGCATGCAGTCCCCTGAGGCCATTTATCTGGCCCCGCCCCATTTCCCACTTCCGGAAGGGGCACCTCTTTCATTGGTGGTCAGTGAGAGGAGCACAGGATGTATCCTCACCCATAGTTCCCATTGAAATACTAGTCAGTTTGTTGATTTAAATTTACTTGTTCTTTATTTTAAATATTGTATTTGTTCCTGTTTTGTTTTTTTACTTTAAAATAAGATATGTGCAGTGTGCATAGGGATTTGTTCATAGTTTTTTTTTTTATAGTCTGGTCCTCCAACGGTCTGAGGGACAGTGAACTGGCCCCCTGTGTAAAAAGTTTGGGGACCCTTGCTCTATAGGCTGGGAGAGCTCAAGGTCATTTTTCACAACAATTCTTTCATCTCAGGAAAAGATGAATGCAGTTCAAAGTTCCCTTATAAAGGATGATGTTTCAGGTTTAAATCATTCCATTCCCAAAATATATTCATATTAATAAACACAAGAAGGGGGGAGTTAAAAAATCTGCAACAGTCCTCAACGTTTTTCTATCCTTCACTAATGATCCTCAAATGTTAATATGCATCATACTTTCCTGGAAGGGTTTGTTAAAACACAGAGTGCTGAGTCCCAAGCCCAGATTTTCTGAGTCAGTCTAGTGTAAGTCTGAGAATCAATATTTCTAAAAATATCCCATGTGACACTGATGTGTTTGGTAGAGAGTAAGGAGGATAGGGAGTGAGCTGGTAGAGGGCGTGATTTTAAGGCCTTAACATTTTAGTTTAGGCTTTGCGGGAGGTGGTGGGTGGCAGTCCACATTGTTTGGACTTTAGGAACAACTTAAGGAAGCTTTCCAGCAGCGGGCTAAGAAATCTCTGTAATTAATGTGTGATTATTACCTAATGCAATCTCATGCATAAATAAAAGTAACATTGTTGTAAAAACCACTTTAATTGATGTTTGTTTCTTGGAGTTCTGAATTATTCAATCAGGTCTTACAAAGAGAAGCCATTATTTAATTTAGGGTTTGCAGGAAGAAAATCTCTTTGGCGAGGAATTCCTATAAAACCGGCATTTATCAAAATTGTACTATCGTGACCATTATAAATAGATAAATTTAATATAAGACTGGCTTTTTACTGCTTTTAAAATATTCATTTAAACTGTAGAGTTTATAAATTGTTTCTGAAATCATGGTTTTACTCTGATAACATCTTGCTCTTCCAGAGCTAAGAATATTGTTGAGGAGCTATATAAATCACTTTACGTAAAATGGAGGTAGTTTCTATCCAAAAGCATTACATGTGATTTAAGATTTTTAACAAAGGAAGAACTTTAGACTACTTTCTCTCTCAACTGATAGATAATCTCAGAGTCAAAACAGACAATGAAAACAAGAAACTAGAAACAACTGATATCTGAAAAGGTATATGACAGCTGAGAATGCAGGGCGGTCAGTTTAGGAAAGTAAATAGTTCTCAAAGGCATCAGATGGAGCATCACCTGTGTTAACTTGTCTCCTGAAATGTGATTACTTCCGCTGCTTGTTCTAAGATTTCAGCTACCTGACTTTGTCGCTACAGGCTCATCTTGGCTTTATCCTTGAATTAGATCTCACTTGAGTCCATAATGAGTTATTCTGTCACTTGGCACCAAAGTATCTTTACTGCATGCCCATTAGTCTTGCACAAAGAGAGTTTCTTCACTTACCATATATCTGAGCCAGACAGAGCCTTCCCAATTCAAAGTTTTGGTAGATTTTGAGGGTTTTGTTTGTTTGTGTTTCTTTGTTTGTTGTGGTTCACCTTGCTCTTGCAATACTGATGATAGGGTTTTAATTTGTGAATCCAGCCCAGGGTCTGGGACCTAGAACTTACTGACAGACCAACTTCATTCTAACATCTTGCTGAAATAGATTTGTAAATATATATATATAAAACCTGGAAACCTCATTACTACATCCCATAACTCTAGTCATGATATCAATTTTTTTAGATCTCTTGCCAGACAGGCATTAAAATATCAGCCATCATTCAAGGAAAACTTAAGTTTAAAGGTGAGAAGATGACAGACAGTAATCTTTTGATAAAGGGCAACACTAAAATATTATGTATATTGTAAGGAATGTTATGAATAGCTGTGACTATGGAAACTGGATAAGAACAGCCTTGTAACACACACAAGCAGGTACTCCATAGAAAGAGCTTCTTCTGATCAATTACTCTCCAAATAGATCCCATTGCCAGAGATAGCTCTGTCTGACAGAACAACCTGTCTTTCTATCAGAATCCAGATTGAAATGGAGACACTAAAGCACACCATGTGGTAGAACCCCGCCCCTTGCCCTGAAGTTAGCCATGGCTTTGAGAAAAAATGGAACAGAGCTAAGAATGATGATGGTGATGAGAATTCACATTTGCAAAAGGCCAGGTACTTCACATCATTTTACTTACCAATGACAAAGCCTTACAAAGTAGAATTATACCAGACAGTGTGCATTCCTCAAAGCAACAGTAAAGCAAAGGTCCCTGTGAAATAATAGGAGATATATGTATTGAACTCTGCCCCTGGTTTCTGACACAAGAGCACTCAACAGCCTTATAATTAGGGGTGCTAGGAGACTCTTTTGTTTCAGTAATTAGGGTTTGGCCCTGGTTTCTGACACACTGCTCCTAAGACCTTTGTAATTTCCTTAGTGATTGAAGCATCTGTCACTGAGATTTAGGAAATCTCTTAAAATTTCCTGGGTGATTGGAATGTCGTTTGTTCTAATTAGGCAACTACGAGTGAGCTCGTGGAAGGGTCTGGTCATCAGAAAGAACAAGCATGCTTAGAAGCTTAGAGTTTTGCACACCCTATTCTCAGAAGAAGAGAGCAGGATTGGAAATCAAGCTAATAATCTATAATGCCTATGTGATTAAACCTCCATCTTAAATCTCAATAGTGAGAGGGGGTTGTGGGGGAAGGAGAAGGGAGGGAAATAAAGGGACAATTATGCCTATAGAGATGTTTACCTAAAACCTATGTACTCATTGATCAACGTCACCCCATTTAATTTAATTTTCTAAAAAAGAAAATCTGAATAATATCAAGATTAGAGAGTTACCAGATTGGTGAATATATCTATATGCTGAGGGATGGTGCACCCCAACTCCATAGGGACAGTCCTTTACTCAAGCCCCTTCCCGATTTCACCCTATGCATCTCTTTATCTGGCTGTTCATCTGCATCTTTTATCATATCCTTTACTATATAATAAAGTGGTAAACATAAGTTAAATGTTTTCCTTGAGTCCTATGAGCTGTTCCAGGAAATGACTGAATCCAAAGAGGGGGTTGCAAGAACTTCTGACTTGTGGCCAACTCCGACAGAAGCTGTGGGTCACCTGGGCACCTACTACTAGAGATTGCACTGATGTGGGGATAGACAGTCTTGTGGGACTGAGCTCTTAACTGGTGGGGTCTGTGCTAACTTCAGTTATGTCAGAATTAACCTGAATGGCAGGATACCCAGCTGGTTCAAATAATTGGTTGGTTTGGGGGGGGGGAACCCCCACAAATGTGGTGTCAGAAGTATTGTGTGTGGGAGGAAAGGAAAAAAGTTTTTCCCATAGTACTACTTTTACTTCCATTTGAAATATAGAAAAATGATGTTAGGAAAGACCTGCCACTTATTCCCAGTCACGGGGTCTGTAAGCTGGTGCACCTCAAGTGATAAAGCTTGAACTTCTTTCTTGAACTCTATTTTTTTCTCTCCTCCTCTCTCCTTTTCATCCTATTTATACTTCCTTTCCCTCTTGTTCAAGTCTTTACATTATTGATTATGCCTCCTCCTAACATCCTTAGACATCTATCTGCTCTTCCTTATGACTGTTACCACAGTGTTAATAATTTATCACTTCCCTCCTGAATATGAGACAGTCAACTAGCCTGTGTGCTGGCCCATGTGGTGAGTCATGTCCCTCCCTGGTTCCATGATAACCTATGTAAAGGCAAATCTAATTATTTTGCTTCTTTGATTAAAATTCTTTCATGGCTCTCTATTATCTTCACAGCAAAGTCTAAGCTCCTTTTACTGGCAACCCAGGTTCTTCATGAAGTAGTCCTGCTCTCATTTCTCCTATACTTCTACCCTTTGAATACACCGTACACACACACACACACACACACACACACACACACACACACACCATATCACATGAAGGAGATCTCTCAGTGAACCATGCTCTTCTATGGCTTCCCATGCTGTCCTGCTTTCTGATTCGTCATAAAAGCCTCTTCACTGGCCTCACACATAGCACTTGTTAAGATTTTACTAAAGGAGGAAATCCAACTTTATATAAATAACCTACCCAGGAAGGCACTTTTTATTCTCTTCTCCCATTGAGTTTAGTGCATTTCTTATAATGTGTATGTCTTATCACATTGCTGTAATTAACTTCTCCACTTAATTTTGATTCTGCTTTCCCCCCACTTGAATTCAGGCCCCTCAAAACCATATACTATGCCCTAATCATTTTTATATTCTCAATAATTGTGATTTCTTCTGGTGCACAGTAATTATTGAATAAGTATTTGAAGAACAGATGAATGAATGAAAGGCGGTATAGAACAATTAAGTATAATTTTGGGGCTAAAAAGACCTGGGAGCGAAACCCTGCTCTTCCATGTGATTTGGGGTAAGGCACTTAGACTCCTTATATCCCACTTCTCTAATCTGTAAAATTTAAAAATTCAGGAAATAGTACAACCCAACTCACAGGGAAATGGTAAGGATTTAATGAAATAATGTATATAAAGCACTTCACACAATTCGTGGCATGTAAAAAGAGCTCATTAAGTGTTATTATTTTTATTATGAATGAAAATAACTTAGCTCAAAAACACTGCTCACAAAAATGAGGGGATATTTATTGCTTCATATACATTTGGAAATATCCCCTCATTTTTGTGAGCAGTATATATTGTAGACATGCAGATTGAGCAAAAATTATTGAAGAGGGATGGTTGTTTAAAAGAAGAGGGACTCAAAACTTTCTTTGAAAAGACAAAGGAAGGTAAGCTGCAGAATAGATTAATTTTGGACAGGTCATCTGAGACTTTGCAGTTCAAGTCCACTGCCCAGTATCACTGTTTGAAGCTCGTGCTAAGCAGCCCCTTGGAAACGACCCTGGTGAGACACAGCTTTTATTGCCCAAACAACCAAGGTTGTTCTTCAGTGTCAAACCAAGCCAAGCTCTGCGATTTTTTTAAAATAATATTCCTCTCTCTAAAAGATTTTGATATTAAGCATACAGACAACATGATCTTTATGTGAAACAAACAGAGATAGATACACCATATTTTATTTCTATATTTTCACAATATTTTGAAACACATTATGGTTAAACTCTCCAGAGTAATTAAATCATGTTTTGTTGGCCCAATTGCTAAAATGGTTGCAAGACATTTGTGGGTAAAATTATGCCAAATGTCCTAAACCATTTTATATCTCTAAGCTGCATTTACAAAGATAGGATTAGTTGTAGCTATCCTCTAGTCTAAATACATTTTAACCCTAACTCCTTAATAACAAATACACCAGCTAAGGAATGAACCACAGAACTTTTCGTTATTTCTATTTCTTGCCTCTAATTTATAAATCAACATTTACTTTTATTAAGTATATATTTGTTTTCTTCTATTCACTCATCTGCCTCTTTTTGTCTCATGAATAGCCACACCTATTCAAGCTCTGAGAATTTTCATGGTACAATACCCTCAGTTATACCCTGATTAGAATGATCATGCCTGACTTTGGCAATGGGTCAAGTGCAAGCTTACAAATATAAGAATGAGATTACTGAACATTATTATTTCTTAGAACAATGTCTCCCAACACCATTGCAAGTAACGAAAATGTATTTCCCTTAAAATGCGTGAATGTGCACACACACACTCACATGCATGTGCACACACATTTGAGAACTAGTCTGTTCTTCATGAATATTTTCCCTTTTTAAATAACACCATTTACCATGTGTTATTATCTAATAGGTGTCTCTTGATAAAAAATGGTTAAGATTATAGAGACATTATGCTGACTAAAGAACCCACGCCCGATCCAAATCACCACAGTCCATTAATCAGCCTACATTAGCCAATGAAGTGTGGGTCTCACTCCATGGCTGGCTACATTATGCTGTGACACTACATAATCTAGAGCAAATAAGTTGCTTCTTCACCCATGGTTTAGCACTTAAAACGTTATCTCTCACTAAGAGTTCTATATTCAATGAGTCAGTAAGAAAACCAGAAAAGATCTCAATGTAAATAGGTAAATGTGTTATAATAAAAGCAACAAATAATAATAGTTTGATTAAATTTCCAGCTTTCCAGAAATTTTTGTCACAAAATTTAAAATCCCTTGACTTTAAGTTATCTTCAATAATAAACAAATGAAAGTATATTTGAAAATTAATATAGCCTGACCAGGCGGTGGTGCAGTGGATAGAGCGTCAAACTGGGATGCAGAGGACCCAGGTTCCAGATTCTGAGATTGCCAGCTTTAGCGCGGACCCATCTGGCTTGAGCAAAAAGCTCACCAGCTTGGACCCAAGGTCGCTGGCCTGAGCAAGGGGTTACTCGGTCTGCTGTAGCTCCACAGTCAATGCGTCAATGCACATATGAGAAAGCAATTAATGAACAACTAAGGCGTCGCAACAAAAAACTGATGATTAATGCTTCTCATCTCTCTCCATTCCTGTCTGTCTGTCCCTATCTATCCCACTCTCTGACTCTCTCTGTCCCTGTAAAAAAAAAAAAAAAAAAAAAAAAAAAAAAAGTGAATATAAATGAGAGAACAAAGGAGAATATTTAAAATAATAAATAATCCAAAATTTGTTTAAATTAGGTCTAAACATACACAAATCCCTGCCTAGTCAGGGATTTATGAAATGGTCCTTATCACAACTCTCTCTTCTCCTACCACAATTTTCACATGGGCATTGTTTACATGCTCAGAGTGTTACTTCCTACACCCTTCCCTGGATCAATTCAACACTCCCTGGGCACAGCAAAAATAAAATTCTATTATCCCTCCTCTATTCCACTAACACTTCATAAATTCTACTACCAAACTAGACATTAAATGGGCAATGGTAAGACACAAATGCTTAATATTCTGTAGCTAAATAAATAAATAAATTATATTTAATTCAGGACCCAGAAGCCTTTAATTAGCATACTTTCATTTGATAGTTTAGAAATCTGAACCTCATAGAAATGTTATGTGGTCACCAAAGCAGTGTCTCCCATTAGCATGTAGCAATAATTTAGAAATAGTGAGTAAATATACTTTCTTAAGTATTAATAATGTCAGGTTTACAAATGTTATGCTGATATAAGAGCTATTCTCCAAGATTAATCAATAATCTATTTCCTTAAGGTTCTTGAAATAGGCAAATTTAGTTAATTCTATATGCAATTTTAAATGAATAATAATAAAACTTGCAGTTAGAATGGAGTATTCCTGGGTGTTAAGCTGGGTTATAAATATTTTTTATTTAATTTATTTAATCTTCATAACACCCCTGAGTGTAGGTATTATTATCTCTCCTTTTCACACAAGGAGAATTGAGGCAAAGAGGTTAGGCTGCCCCAGGTGACACATCAGCTGGTGAGATATGTGGCAATCAAGATGTGTCACCTGGGGCAACCTAACATCTTTGCCTCAATTCTACTCCTGAGAAAGGGAGAGATAATAATACCTACACTCAGGGGTGTTATGAAGACTAAATAAACTAAACAAAAAATATTTATAACCCAACTTAACACCCAGGAATACACTGACAAAAGACTGCCACATGTTGTCTCTCTTAAATATTATAATGGATCACATCACTATTAGAAAAGTAATCTACAAACATGAAGAGTAAGACCAAATAGCTACAAAAACCCAGGGAAATAGCTGTAAACAGATTACCAGCTGAGAAACTACTGGGATAATCCCCTTTAAGCAAAGGTATCAGGCAAACAGTAGCCAAAGAGGTAGAAAAACATGTATCATTGGCCTCTGCAAATAGCAGCTGTGGGAGAAAATACTGATGGACATACATCAATCACTTCAGGCCCCTCTCCATCCTCCCCATCAATCCTCACATGAAAGAGCACACATGTATACATGCCAGGCTGCCCAGGCACATGTATGTACCTGTGTGTGTTGAATGGGCAACGGAAAATTATTGCTAGAGATTAGATCTGGATTAATATCTAAAACAATGAACAAATTATTTGTATTCTATATTTATTTTGCTTTGAGAGTTAAGTAAATATTATTAAAACTAAGTGTGACAAGGGGAGGAAATTATCCTAGAAAGAGAAGTTCAGTGAACCCTTGAATTAACTGCTAAACCAATCAAAGAGTGAGTCTAATATTGTGATTAGTTTTGATGAAAAATGTATAAACCAAGCTTTACTTTTTTAATCTGAACCTTCCTTTTTTTACTTAAGATATTAGTTTATTCATTCTTCAACCTCTTGCATATTAGCTAGTAAAGACAGTCAAACACTCGTAGAGTAGTGGGTACTCCAAGCTTCTAAAGGAAGGATCAAGATACCAGTAGCCCTCAGACTTTGGGAAGAGGATGACTAATAAAATTAAATAAAATAATAAAATAAAATAAGTGAAGTGAAGTGAAATGAAATGAAATAAAATTAAATTAAATTAAAACCCTGGTAATTCTTTATTCTCTGGGAATATGAAGACGAAGTCCTTTGACCAAAAAGTATACTTGTGGCACCTAAGAAAATAAAGGTCTACCAGTGGTCAACAAACTCATTAGTCAACAGAGCCAAATATCAACAGTACAACAAATGAAATTTCTTTTGAGAGCCAAATTTTTTAAACTTAAACTATATAGGTAGGTCCATGGTTATTAACTTAATTAGGGTACTCCTAAGCTGGCCTTTGCTAAACACTCAAGGGGCCAAAGAGCCGCATGTGGCTTGCAAGCCTCGGTTTGCCGACCAAGTGTCTACCCCATTTAGAAAAGGTCAGGAGATTTCACTTTTCATGATTATAAAAATAGTAAAGAGAAATATATAGAAATTTCTCAAATAATTTCTAGCATGTGGTTATTTGAACACTACTTATAATAATATGAATGAATCCTTGCATTTAAAGAATAGAAACAGGAAACCAGATGAGGGATCACCCACAAAGTATCTGTCCTTGTTGATACAGCATCAAACAAAAAGAAATACAAGCAGACACTGGGGCAGATGGTTATGCTTTGTACTCAGCAATGGTCCCTAGCCACAGCTGGTTACACTTACAAGCAAGTCTTTTTCTGTGACCCAGCTGTGCAGAGCCTGAGACATTATATTGTACAATATGCCCAAGTTAATTAGGTTAGGCTAGTCTGGCTTTTTCAGAAATCTTTAAGAAAACATTTGTCTTTGTCCTCCCAAATCTCCCTCATTACTTACTTGCCCATTCCCTTTCCAATACCCAGGGAACTCCTATTGCTTACTTGGGATATTTTCTAGACTGAATGAAGGGCAGAATCTCAGAGTCTTGACTAGATGGAGGAAGTAGTAAATCTCGAAATCGTTCTGTCAAAAGAAAAATAGAGATTAAGCTGAAAAAAGGGCATGAAAATAATTACAAAACAAAGTTATTTTCTATTATTTTAAATTTGTCAACTACTGATTGTGTATCGTTTATTAAAAATTTACTAGCTGTTTCCTATACTACTAAAATATATCTTCACATTAATGACTATATATCATTTATGATTAAGATATCACAGATGCAAATAAAAGATATCAAATATTTACTAGCATAGACTAATAAAACCTCATAATTGAAAGATTAGAGGAAACACATGACCAATAAATATACAAAAAGGTACACAATCTCATTAGGAACTTGGGAAATGCAAACCAAAATCACCTACCATTAGATAGCATTCACATGACATGGCATACAATTGACAGAAGTTAATCTCATCAAACCAAGTTGCAGTGCAAGTTGTTGCAATAGCTTTGCAAAACAACTTGGCATTATTTTTTAAGTTTAACTTTTGCATACCTATGAGTCAGTGTTTCTATTCCCAGATATATATTCTGAAGAAACCTTCACATATGTCTCAGGCAGCAAATAAACACTATTCATAGCAGTACAGTTCATAACAACACAATGTAAACAACTCAATTGCCCATCAACTGTAGATAGGACTATTTGTAGTATAGTCACATAAAAAATATTCATTGAAATAAAACTGAATGAATTCAGTTAAAATAAAACATAGTGAATCATATTAGTATGATATTGAGTGGAAAAAATAACCAGCAGATTGTACACAGAAGAATATTATTTCTTGTTGAGTTAAATAAACACTAAACAATGCATTGTTTAGGTATGTTATATATGAAAAAAAAGAAATGATGTACAAACCTCAGGTTAATTCCTTTTAGGAGGAATAAGAGGATTAAATGAAAAAGCAAAATGGTAGATATAAATAATTAATATTGCACATGTATTAGCTATAGCATCATTAATAAATGAATGAACGAGTGAACGATGGCCAGGAACTTTCCAATGATGATATTATCCTTGAACTAGGAATTTGTTTAATAAAATTTTGTCCTTATGCAGTTGGTTTTCTAGGAAGAAGGGACAGAGAGATGACAAGGAGGGAGAAAAAGGCAGGGAGGGGAGTAGGAAAAGAGGGAAGGAGTGAGATGAGGAGGGGCAAAGAAAGGAAGAGAAAAAGAAAATGGGAGAAAAAAGAGGAGGAAAAACAGAAAGGAAGAGTTCTCAGTTCTACTTTAAATCTAGTTATACTGCATAGCTATCTGCATTGCATAATTGATCACTCTAATACAAACCCCATATTTCTAGGACTAGATATTCATTACCTTGAGAGTCATCTTTATTGGAAGACTTCCCTGATCACTGCTTTGTTTCCCTCCTCCTACCTAATCTGGAAGAGATAACCCTACTCTGTACTCCTAGTACATCATTCTGTGCTTACACTCTCACAGAATTTATCACACTACATTTTTATTGTTATATGGGAGATCCTTATTCTAATAGATCAGTATAGTGTCACCAGAATATAAAACATTATCTGATACATACATATTAAGGTGATAAGTTTTAGCTAAAAGAATAGTTCCAATTTCCATGTTTGATGAATAGAGAAAACTGTTTGTCAAGGTTAATTATAATGCCTTGAGTAAGAGCCCAAATGCTACCAGCCATGAGAAGCAAGGAAACCTGTACTTTAGATTTGACAATCACATCATTAAGCTGAGACAGAGCACAAAGCTGAAATTCTAGGATTCCGTAAATTTGTCACTAAGGGAAGGTGAGCAATTTGCACAAAAACTGAAAATCTAAACTCGATGACAATTGCCATTTCCCAGTTACTAAATAGCTAGATCTTAAATATTTGTAAGCACCGTAGCTACAAAGTATGTCTGAGAAGCAGAAAGCAAATGTTTATAGTCATATTTATTAAAACATTGAATCAGATATTTAATTGACTTCTACTATTCTTTGTGTTTTTAGCATTCTGACAGTTCTTATAGTATGCTGAGGAAAGAGCTAAAAAATACCCAAACACAAGATGGTTATACTCCATAGTCCACATAAAAACACAATTTATTTTTCTCTTTTAAGTACAATTACTCTTTAATTTGAGTTCATATTTTAAAATTTTAAGTTATATTATTGACTGATGTACTGCAATTTTTAGTCAACACATTTAAAATTCATTTCAGTGAAATATCTAGTAATTTTCTGATGATACGACCCTTGCTTTTTGGTCTACTTTCCAATTTTTATAGCATATCATTAAATAAGGTATTTGTAGTATTTCTCCTTTTCCTTTCCCCACCTCCATTTATCCCATTTATAAAAAGTCTTGAAAAAATAAAGACCAAAACCCAACAGCGAACATGGTGAGCTTTACACATCAAGTAAAGAACAGTTTAATAAAACAGCTATATTGAATATAGTATATCCTTGGGTGCCAAAAATAAATATAAGTTAAAATACTACTAAGTGATTCCCAAACTGATTTAAATGCAAAGCAAATAAAATAGAATTTTTATGTAAACAAACATAGTATAATACAGCTAGAGATTTTTTCCTATTTATAGAATCACAAGGTACATTTGATTGTACATCTGAAAGAAAATTTCTGAACATGTCATTTTATTGATAGGACTAAAATAAAACAAGACAAAATAACAAACAAATAAACCAAACAACCCCCCTACACACACACACACACACACACACACACACACACACACACACACACACAACAAAACAGCATATAGAGCTCAGTTATAAAGCTACTCAACCTATGAAATCCGTAATTAATATTCCTACATTTGAAGAATCCTTTAACTTGAATATCATAAATGTAAGGAATACCAAGAGAACATGAAAATCTTAGAGCTATCATGACTCTCAAAAATTCACATATAAACAAAAGAAAATACAATCAGTACCTTAAAATATGTCCTTTTATTTATTATTTTAATAAAACATTGACATTGGTTAATAAGATTATATAGGTTTCAAGTGTACATTTTGATGATACACAATCTGTACATTGCATTGTATGCCTATCACCCAAAGTTAAATCATCTTTAATCACCATATATGTGGCCCCCTTTATACCTGACTACCCCTCTTCCCTCTGTTACCCACCATACTGTTGTCTGTGTCTATGAGTTTCAGTTTTATATCCCACATATGAGTAAAATCATATGGTTCTTAGTTTGTGTTTTGACTGACTTATCTCAATCACATAATATTCTCAAGGCCCATTTATGTTGTTGCAAATGGCAGTATTTCATCTTTTCTTAGGGCTGAGTAGTATTCCATTGTATATATGTACTACATGTTTATCCAGTCATTTATAGAAAGACACTTTGTTACCATGTCTTAGCCACTGTGAATAATGCTGCATTGAACATAGAGGTGCGTATATTTTTGCAAATGTTTTCAAAATTTTCTACCTGAAAATTATGTTCTTTAAATTTTTCTATTTTTATTATATTCATAAATTCTTAAATGTGAACAATTAATTTTGTCTCATAAAGATATAATTGCTTATATTTTCTTTCTGAAAATAAAAATGATTGTTTATCCTTAGAAAAAACAAGTAAATGAAAATTGTTTATAATTCTTACACTAGTCCTTTAGTTTCCCAGATTCTGCCTAGCAACTATTTAATTAGCACCTAATCTTTATTTGACCCTATGAAAAAGATACAAATAAATTGGTATTTCCTTTGTTAAGCAGCAAAAGTTTTTAAATAGTACTGTTTTCTTGCTACAAAATGTCATACCAGTTGATTTACTTTCTTGGTAGGCCCAAAGTCTATTCCTGAAGAAAATGGTAGTTATCCAAATACTCAGTCCATTCACAGGGTTTCTTAAAAGAATTTCATTAAAGCTAATGAAAAGAATGAGAGAATTTTTTACCAAGTAAAATTCTGATGAGCTGACTAATGATGTGATAATGCCTGAACATGATTTCCTACCATTTGAGGGATAAATCTTAACACAGCCTTTGTAGACTTTCACTACTCTTCCTTTCTCCCATTCAATCAACAAAAAGATCCTGAGGAAACCAGACCTAGTTAACATACTGCACACAATTACATTAAGTTTGGTTTGCTGGACAATCAACTATGAGACAATACACTTAATTACTTAAAAACAAAGCCAAGAAAAAGAAAATACTTTCCAATTCTAATATAACTTTTTGTACATTTACTGTGACAAGTTCTTTATTTTTCCCTTTGTGGAAAATGCCCAATCTGTAATCCTCAATATGAAAAATGTAACAAATGGATAAGAATTTGTATAACACAATAAAAAAGTATGCACATATACTTCAGGCGTGATAATAAAATAGAATCTTCTCCCTACCACTATATAAAAAAGGAAAAAAGAAAAATTAATGACAGACTAAAAAAAATATAATGGTGATGCTGATTATGTTATTCTTTTATAATCTAAAAGTCCTTTACATCTAGAGACATGATCACAGCTACCTAATTAGTATCTTTAACAAGAACCTAAGAAATTGTTTGCTGAAGGGACTCTGTCAAGGTTTTGCCAACTACAAATAATTGTTTTCTCCCAGGTAATGTGGTAGGCAATTAGACAGACATGAGCAGAGCAAGGACAATAGGCCAGGCACAGAAGGCTACCAGGGCCAAAAGCCTGAGTGCCTATCAACAGGCAACAATGTCCCTAGAGTAAGTTTTCCTCATGCAGGTTAGACCACCTTAGCCAGGAAGTGAACCAAGGGGCCAGAGAATAGTGCCTAAGCATTAACCCCCAGGGATGAATGACATCTACGCCTCATTTGCCTTTCAGCACCAGGCCCAGACAAGCAGCGAACCAGACAAACAATGACATGGCTGACCCCAGGACCAGCTGCCCTGACAGATGACCCTCTACTAGACTCCAAATACTAAGACACATGCTAAGCAGAAAAATGATAACTTGTATATGCAGCTAGTCTTATAGAAATAAGCTGATTAAAATTAACAGTGGGGACTGGTAGATGAAACACAAGAGTTTCATATTTATCTTTAGTAATAGTAGCTTTTAGTTATAATGCAAGTAAAAAGCTTTGTTCCAGGAGCTGGACACATGAATGGGACTACATGACTTTATGAAGTTACAAGCAATCCACCTTTGTGCCTAGGCCCAGGAGATCCACAAACAAAATGGTATCTAAGCCCCGATGTTCTGAGGACAGAACACCCAATGACAAGGACACAGATAAAGAATTACTGGTCAGTAGATGAAAAAATGCTATAAGATTCTCTGGACTGCAACTTTTATCTAATTAATTTTTTCTGAATTCTAAACCCCTTACCTACTCCTTTCTTCCCCCTATAAGAAAAAATTTCTTTCTTTTCTTTCATTTTTTTCTCCTTCCTTCCTTCCTTCCTTCCTTCCTTCCTTCCTTCCTTCCTTCCTTCCTTCCTTCCTTCCTCCCTCCCTCCCTCCCTCCCTTCCTTTCTTTCCTCCGTCCTTTTCTTTTTTACAGTTAAACCCAATCCCTTCCAATGAAAATTCCTCACTCTCATTTCTTCTAGTCATTTTCTACCCATCCTTTTACATATCACAGAAACCCAATAGTAGTTTTAAAAGACATTCTTTTCTTTAAGAAAGTTAATTTCAGGGAAGAAAGTAAGGTGGTAAAGACCATGTTCTGATGAGTGAGGTACAGGCTCGGTGTAAGGTCTCTGCACATATATGCTTTAATAATTTTTATATAAATACAAAAGAATGGGATATAATGATCAGAATTAAAGAAGAAAAAAATGGCATGGAAAAAAGTCAATTCAAGACTAAAAAATAGAGCCTCTTTTTCTTTTTTCCTTTGAGGAAGGGGGCAGGGAAGTTGGAGGAGGGTAAAGGGGGTATAGATTATGATGAAGAGAGATTTGACTTGGGGTGGTAAACACACAATGCAATATACAAATGATATATTGTAGAATTGTGCACCTGAAACTTGTATAATTTTATTAACCAATGTCACCCCAATAAATTCAATTTCTTTTAATTTTTAAATTTTATTTAGAAAATTAACTTTAACAGGGTGATATTGATCAATAACAGTATATAAGTTTCAGGTAAACATTTTTATAGCATTTGAACTGTTAATTATGTTGTATGCCCATCACCCAGTCAAATCATTTTCCATCGCCTTGTATTTGTTCCTCTTTACACCCTTCCCCCAAACCCCTCTCCTGTCTCTCTCCCCATATCCCCTTCCCCTGGTAACTACGTCACTTTTATCTATGTCCATGAGTCTCATTTTATATCCCACCTATGTGTAAAATCCTACAGTTTTTAGCCTTTTCTGATTTACTTATTTCACTCAGTATAATGTTCTCAAGGTCCATCCATGTTGTCATAAATGGCAATACATCATACTCAGTATAATGTTCTCAAGGTCCATCCATGTTGTCATAAATGGCAATACATCATACTCAGTATAATGTTGTCAAGGTTCATCCATGTTGTCATAAATGGCAATACATCATACTCAGTATGATGTTCTCAAGGTCCATCCATGTTGTCATAAATGGCAATACGTCATAATTTCTTATGCCTGAGTAGTATTTTATTGTATATATGTACCACTTCTTCTTTATCATTCCTCTATTGAGGAACACTTCAGTTGTTTCCATGTCTTGGCCACCGTGAATAATGCTGTGATGAACATGGGGGTGCATGTGTCTTTATGTACCAATGTTTTTGAGTTTTGGGAGTAGATACCCAGTAGAGGAATTGCTGGTCATATGGTAGTTCTATTCTTAATTTTTTGAGGAACCACCATACTTTCTTCCATAATGATTGTACTAATTTGCATTCCCACCAGCAGTGAATGAGGGTTCCTGTTTCTCCACAGCCTCTCCAACACTTGTTATTAACTATCTTGTTGATAATAGCCAATCTAACAAGTGGGAGGTGATATCTCATTGTAGTTTTGATTTGTATTTCTCAAATAGTGAATGAAGATGAGCATCTTTTTATATATCTGTTTGCCATTAGTATGTTCTTTTGGAAGAAGTGTCTGTTCAGGTCTTTTCCCCATTTTTTAATTGGATTGTTTGCTTGTTGCTGAGCTTTGTGAGTTCTTTATATATTTTGAATATTAACTCCTTATTAAAGCTATTGTTTGCAAATATCATCTCCCATTTAGTTGGCTGCCTTTCTGTTTTGTTGTCAGTTTCTTTTGCTGTGCAGAAGCTTTTTAGTTTGATACAGTCCCATTCATTTATTTTTTCACTTACCTCCCTTGGCTTTGGAGTCAAATTCATAAATTATTCTCTACGGCCAAGGTCCATGGGCTTAGTATTTATGTTTTCTTCTATCTAATTTTTTGTTTCAGATCTTATGTTTAGGTCTTTCATCCATTTTGAATTAATTTTTGTGCAGAGGGACAAACTGTAATTAAGTTTCATTCTTTTGCATGTGACTTCACATTTTTTGCAGCACCATTTATTGAAGAGAGTTTTTTTTTTCTCCATTGTCTGCTTCTGGTGCTCAATCTCATCAATAATTCTTCTTAAAAGACTAATATAGAACATGAAAAAATTTCCTTTCTACCTAAAAGTACAAAATAACAAAAGTAAGTTAAGAAAAAGTTTAATATAAAAGGGGGAGAAAATGGACATTGTATGGATAAAGGGATCCTAACAGTAGCTAACTATGCTTACTTTAATTACACATTATAAAACTGGGGTGGATTCAGGTAACCCCCTAGGCTTATGGTAACTCAGACTTAAGCCAAAACTTTATTAATTTTCCATAAGCCCCTACTGTTATGGGACTACTATAATAATGTTTTGGGTCTTCAGGAAATAGTATTACTTTAGAGTCAATGTTTATACCCCAAAAGTTGAATTATTTCTTTCATCATTGTAGAGCCACTCTACCAATTACTGTAGAATAAGAGGATTACTTTAAATTTTAACTTTTGACATGTACAAGTGTCCTTTCTCAAACGGACCTGACCAGTCCTTTACTAAAGGGGCTCAGATCTATGAACTGACTCAAATCAGAAAAATGGATGAAGAGCTGAGTTCTCTGTTGAGATGATTCAGGTTAGGTCGCTATATGCCAAGCCTGGAGTTTTCATTTGTACAAATCAAGTTAGAATTTAGTAGGTCATCCATTTATTTGAGTCCTAAGTACACCATGATCTCTACAGTCAACACCAAAGATCTCTACAGATCAATCCATTCTGATCACTGTTTCAGACACGCTGCCCATTATGGTAACAACAGCATCTTTACTATATATATCAATTAAGTGTTGCCTCTTAGCACCTACCTATCAGAAACCTCATCATCTCCAATGAGTTCATGAAGTGTGCTTCAATGATAGCCTCTTTAACTTCATTCTCGGTCTGTAACCAGCCACCATAGAACTTTTTCAAGGGTTCAAGAATGCCTGTAATTAATATGTTTCTCACAGCTTTAGTGAAAAAATTCTACATTAGAATTTATCTAAGAGGTTGATAAGCTGTCATACATAATAAATTCTCGCCAGCATTTCAATACCTTTAAGGTGTTGGGTAACTTCATCTAAAATTATCTAAGAAGTCTATAAGAATATACATGAAAGAGTCAAAAGTGAATATATCTAAGGATTCCAGGTGAAAGAAAAAAGGCATTAACTTTTATTTTATTGATATCTTGCTTATCTAAGAGTAATTATATTTTAAAAGATAGATGTGTATACTATACAAACACAAAAATATCTTCTTGGATACTTTCCATTCACAGTCTCCACATTATAGCTTTTGTAACACTGTCTGGTCCTGCTCAGAAAGACACAATACTGATACACATATATACACCTACGCACTGCTTAAATGGAAGGTACAAAATAATTTTCTGAATAATATTTAGAAATTACTATTTAAATATAAACAATATGTGCACATCTAAAATTTATTTTTTCAGGAAATATTTATTGATAATATACTAAGTATCAGGTACCAAGTTATGTCCTTAATATGTTAAAGATCCAGTAAAGAACATATATGTGTTATCAAAAGATACATATACTAAAAATAAATAAGTGCTAAAAGCATACTCTATGAGTCCAGAGGAACAAGAACAAAATAAACTTTGTGGGGGTACATTGGTAATAAAAAGAAAAAGAATCAACAAAGTTGTATTAAAAATTTACATAGAATCTAGGGTAACCCCGACTGCATCTCCCCTCCCCCATATTCCCCTCCACATCTCCCTTGCTCCCCTCCCTACAGCACCCTCCACCCTTCCCTTCAAGTTTGTTTCATCCTATCATCC
Source organism: Rhynchonycteris naso (assembly GCA_037038555.1). Taxonomy (NCBI): domain Eukaryota; kingdom Metazoa; phylum Chordata; class Mammalia; order Chiroptera; family Emballonuridae; genus Rhynchonycteris; species Rhynchonycteris naso. Next base: position 303,242,927 of record CM072995.1, on the reverse strand, counting down.
CCTTTCCCTCTGTCCTCTTTTCCTCTGGTCCCTTTGATCCCTCCTCTGTCTCAATTCCTTTCCTCAATTCTCAATGTTCCTTGGATTCCTCAAATGAGTGAGGTCATATAATATTTTTCTTTTTCTGCCTGGCTTATTTCACTCAACATAATAGTTTCTAGGTCCCTCCATATTGTTGCAAAAGGTAATACTTCCTTCTTTTTCATGGCCCCATAGTATTCCAGTGTGTGTGTGTGTGTGTGTGTGTGTGTGTGTGTGTGTACCACAGCTTTTTAATCCACTCGTCCACTGATGGACACTTGGGCTGTTTCCAGGTCTTCGCTATTGTGAACAATGCTGCCATAAACATAGGGATGCATTTTACTTTTTCAGTCGGTGATATGGTGTCCTTGGGATATATTCCTATAAGTGAAAGAGCTAGGTCTAACAACAATTCCATTTCTAATTTTCTGAGGAATCTCCATACTGTTTTCCACAGTGGCTGCACCAGTCTGCATTCCCACCAGCAGTGCAGGAGGGTTCCCCTTTCTCCACATCCTTGCAAGCACCAATAATGTATTGTTTTGTTAATGAGCGCCATTCTGACTGGTGTGAGGTGGTACCTCATTGTGGTTTTTATTTGCATTTCTCTAATGATTAGTGATATTGAGCATTTTCATATGCCTATTGGCCATCTGTATGTCCTCTTTGGAGAAGTATCTATTCATTTCTTGTGCCCATTTTTTTTGATTGGATTGTTTGTCTTCCTGGTGTTGAGTTTTACAAGTTCTTTATAAAATTTGGTTATTAACCCTTTATCAGATGTGTTGTCTAATATGTTCTCCCATTGTGTGGTTTGTCTTTTTATTTTGTTCATATTGTCTTCAGCTGTGCAAAAGCTTTTTAGTTTGATATAGTCCCATTTGTTTATTCTATCTTTAATTTCATTTGCCTGCGGGAGATAAATCAGCAAATATATTGCTTCGAGAGATGTTGGAGAGTTTACTGCCTATGTTTTCTTCTAGAATGCTTATGGTTTCACAGCTTACATAAAACTGCCTATGTTTTCTTCTAGAATGCTTATGGTTTCACAGCTTAAATTTAAGTCCTTTATCCATTTTGAGCTTATTTTTGTGCATGGTGTCAGTTAGTAGTCTAGTTTCATTTTTTTGCAAGTAGCTGTCCAGTTTTCCCAACACCATTTGTTAAAGAGACTGTCTTTACTCCACTGTATGCTCTTATCTCCTTTGTCAAATATAAATTGTCCATAAAGATATGGGTTTATTTCTGGGTTCTCCAATCTGTTCCATTGATCAATATGCCTGTTCTTATGCTAGTACCATGCTGTTTTAAGTACAATAGCCTTAAAGTATAACTTGATATCAGGAAGTGTGATACCTCCCACTTTATTCTCCTTTTTCAAGATTACTGAGGCTATCCATGTGTTGGTTTTTTTTTTTTTTGGTTTCATATAAATTTTTGGAATATTTGTTCTATATCTTTGAAGTATGTCATTGGTATGTTCATAGGTATTGCAATGAATTTATAAATTGCTTTGAGTAATAGCGACATTTTAATGATGTTTATTCTTCCTAACCATAAGCACGGTATATGCTTCCACTTGTTTGTGTCTTCTTTGATTTCTTTTATCAATGTTTTATAATTTTCTGAGTACAAGTTCTTAACCTCCTTGGTTAAATTTACTCCTAGGTACTTTATTTTTTTTGTTGCAATACTGAAGGGGATTGTTTCCTTAATTTTTCTGACATTTCATTCTTTGGGTATAGAAATGCCTCTGATTTCTGTGTGTTAATTATATATCCTGCCACCTTGCTGAATTCATTTATTAGGTCCAGTGGTTTTTTGGCTGAGCCTTTAGGGTTTTCTATATACAGTATCATCATCTGCAAATAATGATAGTTTTACTTCTTTTCCAATTTGGATGCCTTTTATTTCTTATTCTTGTCTGATTGCTGTAGCTATGACTTCCAGTACTATGTTGAATAAGCGTGGCGAAAGGGGACACCCCTGCCTTGTTCCTGATTTTTAGAGGAATTGCTTTTAATTTTTGTCCATTGATTATGATGTTGGCTGCGGTTTTGTCATAAATGACCTTTATCATGTTGAGGTATGTTCCCTGTATTCCCACTTTGCTAAGAGTTTTGATCATAAATGGGTGCTGGATTTTATCAAATGCTTTTTCTGCATCTATTGAGATTATCATGTGGTTTTTCTCCTTCCTTTTGTTTATGTGATATATCACATTGATTGATTTACAAATGTTGTATCATCCTTGCATCCCCAGAATAAATTCCACTTAATCATGATGTATGATTTCTTTCATGTATTGCTGGATCCGGTTTGCTAATATTTTGTTGAGGATTTTAGCATCTAAATTCATCAGGGATATTGGCCTATAATTTTCTTTCTTTGTGTTTACTTTGCCTGATTTTGGAATCAGTATTATGCTCGTCTCATAAAATGAAGTTGGTAGTGTTCCTTCCTCTTAAATTTTTTGAAATAGCTTGAGAAGGATAGGAGTTAGTTCCTCTTTGAATATTTGGTAGAATTCACCAGTGAATCCAACGGGCTCATGGGTTTTGTTTTGGGGCAACTTTTTGATAACTATTTCAACCTCTTCTGTTGCAATCGGTCTGTTTAGGTTTCCTGATTCTTCCAGGTTGATTTTTGGAAGATTGTATGTTTCGAGGCATTTGTCCATTTCACCTAGGTTTTTAACTTTTTGGCATACAGTTCTTCATAGTATTTTCTTACAATATTTTGTATTTCTGTTGTATAGGTTGTTATTTCTCCACTCTCATTTCTAATTTTATTTATTTGAGTCCTCTCTCTTCTTTTTTTGGAGAGTCTCATTAAATGTTTAGCGATCTTGTTTACCCTTTCAGAGAACCAGCTCTTGGTTTCATTGATCCACTGTATTGTTTCTTTAGCCTCTATGTCATTTATTTCTGCTCTGATCTTTATTATTTCCTTTCTTCTACTACTTCTGGGCTTTACTTGCTGCTCTTTTTCAAGTTTTTTTTAGATTAAGGTTTAGGTTGTTTATTTGAGCTTTTTCAAGCTTCTTAAAGAATGCTAGTAATGCTATGAACATCCCTCTCAGGACTGCTTTAGCTGTGTCCCATAAATTTTGAGTTGTTTTATGTTCATTATCATTTATTTCTAGGAATATTTTTATTTCTTCTTTGATTTCATTGTTAACCCATTAATTATTTAATAACATGCTATTTAGTTTCCATGTGTTTGAGTATTTATCAGTTTTTCTGTTGTGGTTGATTTCTAGTTTCATGCCATTGTGATCAGAGAAAATGCTTGATATGACTTCAATCTTCTTAAATTTATGGAGATTGCTTTTGTGGCCTAACATGTGGTCTATCCTAGAGAATGTACCATGAGCACTTGAAAAGAATGCATATTTTGCTGCTTTAGGGTGAAAGGTTCTGAAGATATCTATTAAATCCAGTTAATCTAGTGTGTCCTTTAAGTCTGCTGTTTCTTTGTTAATTTTCTTTCTTGAGGATCTATTTAGTGATGTAAGTGGGGTATTGAAATCTCCTACTATTATAGTGTTGCTGTTGATCTTGCCCTTTATATCCATCAAAGTCTGCTTTATATATTTAGGAGCTCCTATATCAGGTATGTAGATATTTATGATGGTTATATCTTCATGATGGATTGCTCCCTTTATCATTATGTAGTAACCTTCTTTATCTCTTACTATAGCCTTGGTTTTAAAGTCAATGTTTTTCTGATATAAGTATTGCTACCCCAGCTTTTTTTTCATTTCCATTTGCATGATATATTTTTTCTATCCTTTTACCTTCAGTCTATGTGCATCTTTTGTTTTAAGGTATGCCTCTTGTAGACAGCATATGTATGGGTCCTGTTTTCTTATCCATGCAGTTACCCTATGTCTTTTGATTGGATCATTTAATCCATTTACATTTAAGGTTATTATTGATATGTAGTTGTTTATTGCCATTTTATATTTTAAAGGTGTATTCCTCTTTTGCTATATTCTTTTCCCACTTTGATCTGTTTACGACAGACTCCTTAACATTTGCTGCAGCATTGGTTTCATTGTAATAAATTCCTTGAGTTTTCTTTTGTCTGGGAAGCTTTTTATTTCTCCTTCAATTTTAAATGATAGCCTTGGTGGATAATGTAGTCTTGGTTGTAGGCTCTTGTTCTGCATTACTTTGAATATTTCTTGCCATTCCCTTCTAGCCTCAAGTGTTTCTGTTGAGAAGTTGGATGTCATCCTTATGAGTGCTTCTTTGTAGGTGATAGCCTTTTTTTTTATGGCATGCTTTCAATATTTTCTCTTTATCACTTAGCTTCGGTATTTTAATTATGATGTGTCTTGGTGTAGGTTTCTTTAGGTTTCTCTTTAATGAAGATCTCTGTGCTTCTTGAACATGTGAGACCCTTCCTTGCATCAATTTAGGGAAGTTTTCAGCTATGATTTGATTGAGTAAAGTTTCTATCCTTTGTTCTTTCTCTTCTTCATCAGGAACCCCTATTATGCAGATGTTATTTCTCTTCATGTTGTCACAGAGCTCTCTTAGAGTTTCCTCAGACTTTTTGAGTCTCTTTTCTTTATTCTGCTCTTCTTCCATTCCTTTGTTCATCTTGTCTTCCAACTCGCTGATTCGATCCTTAGCTTCATCCATCCTGATTTTAATTCCTTCCATTGTGGTCTTCATTTCTGATATTGTATTTGTCATCTCTGACTAATTCTTTTTTAATATTTCAATGTCCTTTGTTATAGTTGCTATCTCTTTATTTAGGTGTTCATAATGACCATCCATTGTTCTAAGATCTCTAAGCATCCTAACAATCATTATTCTAAACTCTGCATCTGGAAGTTTGGTTATTTCCATATCACTCAGTTCATTTCCTGGATGATTCTCTTGTGGTTTCATTTGGATCATACTTTTCTGTCTTCCCATTATGTCTGTGTGTTTGGGTATGTTGTTTGTAGAGCTGGTTGAGTCTAGGCTTGGTGTTGTCCTAAAAATTTTTTAAAAAGACCAAAGTGAAAGAAACCAAAAAAGAAGTTCTTCTGACCCTCAGTGCTAGATGAAGTGACTAAGTTTAGAAATAATTTTGCTGTTTTCCATATATTAATGTCTATAGATGAAGTGACTAAGTTTAGAAATAATTTTGCTGTTTTCCATATATTAATGTCTAATGGCCAAGATTTTTAAATTAATAGTAAGACTAAAATTTTAAGCCGAAGTGGGAATTTTATCGTTAAATCATACTTCATTTATCCACTCTCTCAACAAACTTTTAAGTACCTATTATTTGCCATACACTTATTCTCAAGGGCAGACCTGTTTATTACAAGAAAATGTCAGCACAACAAAAGAATAGCAATGCCATTACAGCTACTTGAAAAAAGATTTAGAATGTAATTACAAAATTACTTTAAAAGGGAAAGAAGAGCTGTTCTCCTAGAGACTAAAAGAAATTAATGGTTTGTCAAAATGTGATGTTTTATTTTCCTTAAGAAAAGAAATATGTACACTAATCTTAGAAAAACAAATTACTTCAAAAAATAAAAAGCAAAAGAATTAAAGGGCAGACCTGATGTAGTACCAGCTGGAAAGATATGGAGCATAAATTTTCCTTTTCTGAAAAGTTTAAATCAAGGGAATGTTCTTTATTACCATGGCAACTTAGTATTGAATAACAATCATTGCTATTTAAAATATTGCTTTCAAGCCAACATCAAAGGTATTCAAATTAATACTGTTTTAGATAAATCCGGAAATCTAGTTGCAGAGCAAGAACATTTCCTCTTAAAGATATAGGAAAATCTTCTGTTGATGAAATTCAAGTAGAAATGGACTGCAATTCCGTAAGAAAAATAATCAGCTGCATGCTTTGGGTATAGAAGACTACCATCTCTGCAGATATTGAGGTCAATTTTAAAGGGATATAAAATACAAGATCTTATACTTGTCCTAGACAAAACAAAAATAAAAACAAAAACCTCAAAACCATAACAAGCCCACACTTGCAACTCAGAAAATGAGGACCCGATGAGCACAATGGCTTATATAATCCCAGCTAATAAATGAACAAGAACCGGAATAGAAGATAGAAACCTAAACATAAAAATTCTATAGGCAGACATCCTCCACCACATTCCCTGTGAGTCTCTCAACTTTACCAAAATTAATCTATTATCATTCCTACAGTATGTGGAATTAAATTGTCCATATTCTAGAATTGATTTCTCTGGAAAGTGTTAGACAGTTTTACATCAGCAATGAGCTGACACAGGAGAAAAAACTCCCTAAATGCAATGTATTGTAGGTAAAGGAACTAGAAGCCAGGCAGGCTCGCCAACTGGCCCAAGGTCATATGGCAAGTAAGAGGCAAAAGAAAAGAAAAGAAAAAAAAAAAAGTCCAACAAAAGTGATAGTCCAGTGTTCTTCACAGTGAATCATAATGCCTCATTCTTAGGAGAGAAAATACTGTACTCCTTTTCTCCCCTCCTCCCTCCCTTCCTTTCTTCTTGCCTAAGGATTACATAATAATAGAAAAACACAGCAGGCTCTTATACAATCCGTACACCTCCACAACTGGGTACTGTTAACACTGGAAGGTCTAAAGGTAGGCAATGCAGTAAAATACAAAGGAAAATTATTTAATGGATGCTTTTAATTTTTGGAGGAAGCACAGTAATAAAAGTCAATTCCTTTAATACTCATTATTCTGGTTCCTATTTATTAAACATACTTATTTTTTTAATCCAAAGCAATTTTTTAAAGAACCACAAACAGACATGTTGGCTTCTAAATACGTCAGTGAATCAATGTCTACCACCGGCTTTCTTAGAAAATATAAATTCTCTTCTGGTACCACTGAAGCTAAACTGCAACAAAAATTGATGGGAAAATAAAGAACAGAGGTTCAAGAAAAGTGAAAGTAAATAACATAGGCATTTTTGGATAGACACATTATTGCTACTAGGCGTTCTACAATCCACCATTTAAGGAAAGTACTATATTTTGATTTGTCACAGCAAATGCACATTTTTAACAAAGTAGACATTCAACAAAAGAAACACCTCAAAGTGATCAAGGCTCAGCTTGATACGCATTCAGTTCCTGCTTCCTACATAAACTCTGAATACCCCCCACGTGCATATATTCAAGAAGAAACAGCCAATTTTATCCAAGATCCAAAGAAACCGGAGCTCTTCTTTTAAGTTTTTATAAAGTTCTAACTTAAAATTTTAGGCAAACAAAATCAACAGCATGTGATGTGTGGTCCTTTGAAAAGCCTATCAAAACCAACAATGCAGTGAGAGTCTTCTTTGCTCTTAAATAAAGAATCTCCTGGTCAAATACGAAATCTATAAGTGGTGGATTAGGGAAGAGCAACAAGCAAATGTATGAATTCACTTCCTTTGTTAGGTTGTTTTATTGGACAAAATTGGGTTTTCTTTGACCCCTCTGGGTCTTGTTTTCTTGTTTTGTTTCTTTGTTTGTTTTTTGCATAGGCATTCCTAATGGCAGGACTGCTTGTTCTTCTTTTAACCAAAACCTGTCCAAGATTTAAGGGCCAGCTCAGATTCCCATTCCTTGAAGAGGCCTTCACAGACTGTGCCTACCAGTAACGATCATTTGTTTTCTTGTTTCTTTTCAGCCTAGCAAGATTAGATACTCGATTAGAAATTCTTGATCTCCTGTAGAATATAGAATAAAATCTAATTTATTCAGCTTGATGTTCAACATTCTTTTAAAAATTGGCTCCTTCATATCTCTGCAGCCTGTTTCCTAAAACTTCTCTATGAACTCGAAGCTCAGCTGCGTTGACATCAGATTGTGTCCTAATGACATCATGCCTTCAATTACAGTTTTCTTTCCTCCTACAGTGAGTACCCTTTCCTGCCTAGAAAGCTCTTACTTTAATCTGTTTACCAGCTCAAGTGAACCTTACCATGCTTATATAAGTTTTCTGACTTCCTGTCACAGAATTACTTGCATCCTCCTAAAGAACCCAAATCATATAGTCTTGGGTGTAAAATGTCAATATTTGCATCCTCACCAGCAATGAATATTATCAACAAGGAATATCTTTGTTAACTGATAGCTGGAATATAGTATATAGTTATTCTAATTAAGATTTATTTGAATACTAGTATGAGTCAACTCTGTTCACATAGTTTATTCATTTCTTTTCTCAGTTTATTTCTTTTTGAAGTAGCTCTTTGTATATTGAAGGAATTAATGGGTAATTTCTGTGTATTTGTTTCTGTTCAATTCTATTCTTATTTTTTATATATTTTAAATGTTTATTAAGTTAAATGTACTTACTTTTCTTGTGAGTTCTTTCAAGATAGAATGGCCTTTTACTTTTAGAGATTGGTGACTATTAATATCTCTTTTCTTCAAATTCCTATAAAGATCAACTTGTATATATATTAAAGTATTTAACCTATTTTAAAGAAATCCTTTGTTATTTAAGGATGTATTTGGACTATTTAAGGGCAATAGATAATAGCTCGTTTTGACTTATGGAGTTTCTTTTATCATGTGATATGTATTTTTGTATATTAACGGTCTATTTCTAGGCTTTTCCTTTGTTAATATAATCCTTGCCATTTTTCCGCTCCAGTACCACAACATTTAAACTATTTGTATTTTATAGAAGGCAGTGTAGTAAATTACCATATTATTTAGTGTAAGATAAGCTTGAGTTCAAATCTAAATTCATTCGCTGAACAGTTTCATATTCCTGGGCACATTATTTAGCCTTGTAAATTCCTAGCTTGTCAATTCTATTTCACTTTATAGCACATTTTAATAGAGCCAGTGCTATCTTGTTATTCGAGATTTTCTATTTATTATTTATTTATTTTTAGCAGCAGAGATCGCATGAGCAACGAAGAGACAGAGATAGGCAGACAGAAAGAGAGAGAGATGAGAAGCATCAACTCATAGTGTGGCACTTTAGTTGTTCGTTGATTGCTTTCTCATACATGCCTTGACTGGGAAGGAGGTGTTCCAGCTGAGCCAGTAATCTCTTGCTCAAGCCAGTGACTTTGAGCTTCCAGACAGCGTCCTTTGGGCTCCAGACAGCGAACACAGGGTCAGGTCTATGATCTCATGCTCAAGCTGGTGACCTCAGGGTTTTGAACCTGGATTCTCACCATCCCAGGTTCACACTTTATCCACTGTGCCACTGCCTGGTCAGGCTCTTGTTATTTATTTTTAATAATTGTTTTCTGTTTTCACAAATAAGCATTAATATTACTTTTTTATCTTGGGTTTTGATTTTGATTTAAATTACATTATGATCATAATTTATTTTGGGAAGATTAACAGTTTTAACATACTCAGCCTTCATATCTAGAAACAAAGTATGTCACTCTAAACTACTATATTTTTTAAAATATATTTTTATTTTCTCCCAAATGTTTCATTTTCAACACTCATTGAAGTTATATCAATTTTTTTCTGACTCCTTTTTACTATGAAAAAAATAAGAAACACCAAATGAATTTCCTTGATGGGCTCAGAGAATTTTCTGTTAGAGGTTTACATTGTAAAAGCCAACTTCTTTAATTAAGTAGATACATATAATATGTAATCAATACAATTAAAAACCTCTCTATAAAATATAATTTGGAAAAATATTGCCTTGTGTTCCTATTCTGTGGGAAAGACAGGTCTAGAAATATTTATTCATGTAAAGGCGTTCCCAATCCTTAAAAAAAAGAGAAAAAAATAAATTTCTATTTCCATTGGGTTTGAATCTCAGCCCCCGTTGTCTGTTCCACTATGCTCACTGCCAACTTCAAAAGCCTATTGCTGAGGACTGCATCTCAACCACGGAAGACACAATACTCCAAACTACCACCTAACTCCACCATTCTAGCATCAACGAAAGATGTGCATCATTATTATGAAAGTGGAAAGTAAGAGGACTATGTCACAAATGAGAAGGGGGAAAGAAAAGATGGCAATCACCATTTGACTATTCCAGGTGGACAGTCCCACATTTAAAACACATTTTCCTATTTGCTCCAATTGGAAGCATAGTTTTCTGCTAGGTATTGTCACTGGAAACACTGAGATATGCAAAGATTTCTATGTGATATTTTTTTCCTTTTTTCTTTCATAATTATGTGGATAGCGGCACCCCAAAATTTTACTAGTGTCTCAAAGCAGTGCAAAAAAATATATATATATAAGATCACCGTCTATGTTTAAGTTCTTCCTCATGAGGCAACAAACCATTTTAACTCTTCTTCACTAATTCCACTAATATTCTACTACTCAATCCAGCTATATTTCTTTGGGTTCCCTAGCATTCCATGTTCAATATTTAACTGCCATCTCCAAGTTTTCTCCAAATCTCATTTTATGGAAGAATTTCGTTTTCCCATTTTAGTTATATATGTTCATGAAATCCCACCTTCCTCCTTTGTCAAAGTTCAAAAATCATAAGAACAATAGCATTTTTTGCTAGACTCTATTCCCAAAGTTCCCTTACTAAATTGCCTTTGATTCCTGGTGTTCAGATATATAATGTTTTTGGTATGTTCATTTAGATGACATTAAAGAACGAAATTGGCTTCATTGTAATACATCAAGTCACTTGTTAAGTGAAATAAGGCAGTCAGAGAAAGGCAAGTACTAATGAACAAAATGAACTAACAAACAAAAACGAGACAGACTCATAGAGAGCAAGCTGATAGCTGTCAGGGTAGGGGGCTGCATGAGAGGGGTGGAGCAAAAATGGACAAAAAAAAAGAAGAGAAAAAATTCATGGACATGAATAACAGTGTGGTGATTGCCAGGGGGAGAGTGAGGAGGGAGAAGTGGAGGAGGATATGGGAGGAATAAATGGGGATGGATGGAAACTTGACTTGGGATGGGGAACACACAATATAGTGTACAGATGATGTGTTTTAGAATTGTGCACCTGAACCTATATAATTTTGTTCAGCAGGGTCACCCTAATATATTCAATTAAAAAAGAAAATTTAAAAAAATTTTAATTACAATTTGTTTAGAAAACAAGAACTGTATTCATTTAGTTTTCTTTATAAAATGTTAACAAGTAAATTAAAATGAGTACTTAAATATGTTACTCATGATAATAATAATGGCATAAAATTCTTACCTTTCTGCTTCTTTGAAATTATTTTGTCCATTAACACTAGAATGACTTCATAAAATGACATATTCTTTCTTGGCCACCTACTACATTATAGTTGTATTTTTGACATTGCTTAAGGTATTATTTTACCAAGAAAATTCTTTACTATTCTTATTTTCCTTCACATTATATAGTAAAATAAAACAGAAAATAATAGATAACAGAGAATCCTAACTTCTGCTAGGAACAGAACAAATCATAATAAAAACATAACAATCCCTTCAAACAAACCACTTTGCTGTAGTAACTCTAATTCTAGGTCCAGAAATTACATAATCTGTTTATTTTCAAGAATAAAAAGTAACATTTTTTGTTGGTCAGAAAACAAAATGTTTGTATTTTCCCCTATTTTGAAAGTTAGAAAATGACTGACCTAGAATAAAGCTTTAAGAGTAGTGAATTCCAACGATTTACTAAGCGGTTTCTATATTTTCGGCGACACTAAAAGTGAGCTGTCACTTACAAAAGAATGGTAGTATAGCTATCATGCTCATAAACTGAGAAACCAAAGAGAAAACAATTTATCCTTTCTCTTGAGAACAGATGGGCATTTAAATTATATTATAAATTTCTCATTTCCCTGGTAGAAAAATTTCCTTGATCTTTGAGGCTATAAAATATGAAATGTAGCACCAGCTCATTTTTACTGGATAATTTATTATATTATGATAGTAAACAAGTTATCTTAAATTTGATAGCATTAACTAATTAATTGTCTCTAATGATTTCTACATTGACAAAATGCTAGAATTATATATACCATTTCATTATACATATAAATAATATATACTTGAAGGCTTGATCTATTAATTCTCATTCTGAACCAGCTCTACCTAGATAGATAGACAAGTAATTCCATACATATTTGCTAACTCATCTCCCATTGCTAATCACAGGCCACATCAATATAAATTTAATCAATTTCAGAGTTCTGGGAGAATTTAGAGACAGATGACTTTAGAAATAGGCCCACTTGCCATGTGTTTTTTTTGTGTGTGTGTGTGACAAAGACAGAGAGAGGGACAGGCAGGCAGGAAAGGAGAGATGAGAAGAATCAGTTTTTCGTTGAGGCACCTTAGTTGTTCATTGACTGCTTTCTCATATGTGCCTTGACCTTGGTTTTCAAGCCAGTAACCACGGGGTCATGTCTATGACCCCACGCTCAAGCCAGTGACCCTGAGCTCAAGCTGGTGAGCCTGTGCTCAAACTAGCAACCTTGGGATTTTGAACCTATTCCTCTGCGTCCCAGTCCTATGCTATATCCACTGTGCCACTACCTGGTCAGGCCATGTGCTTTTTTAAAATTACTATCTTTCTCTACTTACTGATCTCCAGTTTACTCAGTAAATCAAAGCAGTCTATACCATCCCCAAACTTCTCCCCTGCATTGTCCCAGTAAGATGATCTTTATAAGGTTAGGGGTAATCCCTCTCACAGAATTATTATGTGATCGTATTTCATTGGACACAATTCCCTCTGGAGAACTTTTTTCTTCTCAGCTTCCTTGACATTATGACATATTTTTAATCTGGCAACTTTGTTTCTAACCTGGTCCTTCTCCTTTCCAATCGGCATAATGCCATCAGGTGACCAATCTACAGGGGCAGGCCAAAATAGGCTTACAGTTGTTTGTATGGAAAAAGACATGCAGGTTATGATTGTTACAACAGATTTATTAACTCAAAAGAATACCACAATGCTTAAAAGATTGTACTTAAGTGCTCATTGCCTCCCTCGCTCCCTCCCTTTTCCTTAATAAATATTTACATTTACTATGAACAATCATTTTAATAAGCCCTTGAGTACAATGGTAAGCAAAAAGAGATACAATGATAATGCTTATAGTCTACAGAGGAAATTTGTTGCATCAATGTTCACATTTTCTTTTTTATTTACAGAGAGAGAGAGAGATAGGGATAGACAGAAAGGAATGGAGAGAGATGAGAAGCATCAATTATTAGTTTTTCATTGCTATTGTGACACCTTAGTTGTTCATTGATGGCTTTCTCATATGTGCCTTGACTATGGGTCTTCAGCAAACTGAGTAACCCCTTGCTGGAGCCAGCGACCTTGGGTCCAAGCTGGTGAGCTTTTGTTCAAACCAGATGAGCCCGCGCTCAAGCTGGCGACCTTGAAGTTTCAAACCTGGGTCCTTCCGCATCCCAGTCCGACACTCTATCCACTGCACCAACACCTGGTCAGGCAATGTTCACATTTTAAATGGACAGTTATTAATGAAGAAAAGTGCCCTTATGAAAAGAAATATAGTGATCGCAGCATATACAAGAAACCAAACATTGAGGTGTCTAGGAGGCTTTTCAGACCAAGTAACTGCTGAGCTGGGACTTAAAAATACTAGGTACACATGTAGGTAGTGGTGGGCAGGGGTGGTGAAAAGTAATGTCAACATATGGATCAGGACATACACAGAATAGGAAGAAGCAAGAGAAACAAAAGGATTTAAAACACCCATGGGAGAAGAACAATCATCTCAAAAATCCAACTTTGGACCAAACTAAAAGGAATCTATAACCAAGGATCACTGAAGAAGCCACACGAAGACTGGTAGGAAGGGCGGAGGCACGGAAAGGGCTGCCCTGCTCCCAGGAGCAAACTCTCACGGTGGGGTGGGTTGCCCTGTGAGGTGTGGGTCCTCAGCTCCAAGCCCAGAGCCCCAACTTAGAGCCCCAGAGCCTAGAAGAGGTGCCCAGACAGCATTTAGCTATGAAAAAAGCCAGGTTTCTGTCTGTAAGAAAGAGAAACACCTCTCAAATGTAGACTGTGTTTTAAAGAGCCCATGCAGAAAATCTCGTTCTCAGCCACTTACCTGGGGCTCTGGTGGGGGAGAGCTGAGAGGACTGGAGTTGCAGGAGGAGAGTGCAAAGTTGGAGGCCCAGGGAGAGACACTGTGGGGGATGGCCACCTGAAACTCTGTGCTCAATCATTCTCCAGCATGAGAGAATGCAGTCGCCATCTTTCTTGGGCTGAGCATCCCCTTTGTGTGGCATCAGCCTGGGGAAAAGCAGCTGTTCTGCCCTTGGGAGTCCCTCCTACTCCAGGGATGGCAATGGGTCGTTCTGAGAGGCCAGGAAGCAGGGGACACGTCAGTGACTCAGTTTTCAGGTGTTGAGACGAGAACTACCCCGTACACTCTCCCGAGTCTATGACTGGTGCCTCCACCTCACAAGAGACTCAGCTGAAACTGTCTAGAGAGGGGAAAGAACACAACTCTGGGTCTCAGAGGCCACACCCACAGGACATCTGGGGCCACAACTTACTGAGGTCTGTGAAAAAAGTCTGGACAGACTGACACCTGGGGCCAAGGGGTGGAGCCACACCAACCACCCTTAATAATTGCGGAATTGCTACAGGCTCTAGACTCTAGCAGAGTCTTTTTAGCAGCTGAGCCCAACAAGCAGCCAGCAGACAGGTTGTAGGAGGTGAGACTCAGGGAAACTTGGTCATTTGAGCAGACTTTCCCCCAGGACCAGAGTGGGTAAAAGCCAGCCTAGGTGTGTAGCTGGTATTTCCATGTACACCTGGGCCCAGCAGAGGCAGCAACAAACTCTAAATTGCTTGTAGCTCCAAGAAGGTTGCTGAGGGCCAGTCATGCATGGGCAGTGTCTACCACAGGTCTGAGCTGGGTTCCTGCTTGGGAGGCGTAGGGCTGGCACATCCAGGGGCCAGCTACAGAAAGCATTGGGTCAGGACCTAACAACCTTTACTAGAGTGGTATTCTAAAGAAAATCTCCTCACACCAGGCCCAGCTGAGGCAAGTTCCACTCTCTCTGATCAGCACCAGCACAGCAGCTCATATGCATTGATAGGGTGCAGCTTCACAGTCATCTGGTCTGGGCACTTCATATTCTATCCTGCTAGGCTAGATTCCACAGGGGGAAGAAAGAGAGGTTTGGAGCATTGATATTTAAAGTGTGGGTCCCTGTGAGACTAATGTTGAATCTTGCTGAGGGGCTTAGCCACCTTCAGGAGGGGCACAGTCAGCCCCAGGAGAGGACTCTCTCAGTCTTCTTTCCTGAGACTTGGGTCTCAACAGCTGAAAGAACTTCTGCAGAGGGGACTGTCAGCCACACTCAGTCTGAACCTGCTGCTCACGTAGTTGGGAAGAAATAAAATGTGAGTATCCAGCAGTGGCTGAGGGATAATGCTCTGGAGTAGGGGCCACATTCCCAGCACTGAGCTCCTGACCAAGAGACTCCTGAAGTAGGGGGTCCCACAAACACTGTATTCACAACCTCAGCTGCCCTAAACCACCAAGCGTGCAACCTGTAAAAGGGTTGGTTGGGTGAGGCCAATCTGAGCCCACATTACAGTCTTACTACAGAAAATTCTGTGGGAAGACCAGGCAGCTGCTAGAGGTGGAGGAGCCACTGAAAAGTGGAGACAAATCTTACAGAGCTTGGAGCATTTATGGAGCTCTTGTCATCTAAGCGGTATGAAACTGATCCTCATATAAAGGTTGGCCCCTCCCACAGTACCCAGACTCAAAAAACACAGGCACGGTGAAAAGTGCAGTAGCTGCAGACTGGTAGCCCACAATGGGTTACAAACAACAGCTAACACCAACCCAAGAAGAGCTAGAGCTAACATTACTGGTAGTGGGTGGCAGAGAGCATCAACCCTAGACTCAACTACCTACACAAACACCAAATCCAAAGGTGGAGTCTAGCAAACAACAGACACTGTAGATAATAAATACTCCCAACAGAACAGATATTGCACAATGTGTAATACACATAATCAAAGTTGACTGACCCTTAGAGCCAGCCAGCCTGAAGGGATAAACGTACGCATGAAAAGAACAACTGCATCTAATACTCACATAAAAAAGAGGGAAAACAGTACCCTCAAGAAGTATTCCTAGAACAAGAAAAACAAGTGCCCTAGAGGACAGTACCACTGAGCCCATCTTCTTCATAAAGCCCACATAGAAACTTCAAAGTCAGACATTGCTGCCTAATAGACAAAATGGGCAGACAGAAAAATGTGATGCAAAAGAATAAACAAGAGAAATCCCCAGAAAAAGAACTGAATGAGATGGAAATAACCTAAGTACCAGATGCAGAGTTTAAAACAATGATTTTTAGAATGCTCAAGGATCTTAGAGCAGCAATAGATGGACATAATGAGCACTCAAATAAAGAGATAGCAAGCATCAAAAAGAATATTGAAAAAAAAAAAAAAGGATATTGAAATCATAAAAAAGAACCAGACAGAAATGATAAATACAATATCAGAAATGAAGTACGCACTAGAACAAATTAATAGCAGGCTGGATGAAGCAGAGAATCGAATCACCAATTTAGAAAACAAGATAAACAAAAGAATGAAAGCAGAGCAGCAAAAGGAAAAGAGGCTCAAAAAGTCTGAAGAAATTTTAAGAGAGCTCTGTGACAACATGAAGAGAAACAACATCCAAATCATAGGGGTTCCTGAAGGAAAACAAAAAATGAACAAAGAATAGAGAACCTGTTTAAAGAAATCATAGCTAAAAATTTGCCTAAATTGATAAAGGAAACAGTCACACAAGTTCAAAAAGCACAGAGACTGCCATTAAAGAGGAATCCAAGGAGATCTACAGCAAGACAATCATAATTAAAGTGTTAAAGTTAAGAGACAAAGAAATGATACTAAAAGCTGCAAGAGAAAAGCATTTAATTCCTACAAAGAAGCTCTCATAAAGATGACATCTAACTTCTCAACATAAACACTTGAGACCAGAAGAGATTGGCAAGAAATATTCAAAGTGATGCAAAGCAAGAACCTACAAACAAGACTTCTTTATTCAGCAAGGCTATCATTTAAAATTGAAAGAGAAATAAAAAGCTTTCCAGACAAAAACAAACAAACAAATAAAACCTCAAGGAATTCATTGCAACCAAACCAGTATTGCAAAAAATAGTAAGCGGGTCTGCTATAAAAAGAGCAAAGGAAAAAAGAATCGAGAAAAAGAGGATTATAAATTTAAAGAATAAAACGGCAATATACAACTACATATCAATAATAACCTTAAATGTAAATGGATAAAATGCTCCAATCAAAAGACATAGGGTAGCTGCATGGATAAGAAAACAGGACCCATACATATGCTGTCTACAAGAGACAAACACCTTAAAACAAAAGATGCACATAGACTGAAGGTAAAAGGATGGAAAAAAATATATCATGCAAATGAAAATGAAAAAAAAGCTGGGGTAGCAATACTTATATCAAACAAAATAGACTTTAAAACAAAGGCTATAGTAAGGAATAAAGAAGGTCACTAAATAATGATAAAGATAGTAATCCAACAGGAGGATATAACCATTATAAATATCTATGCACCTAATATAGAAGCACCTAAATATAGGAGCACTTTGATGGATATAAAGGGTGAGATCAACAGCAATACTATAATAGTAGAGCATTTTAATACCTCACTAACATCAATGGATAGTTCCTACAGACAAAAAGTTAACAAAGAAACAGCAGCCTTAAATGACACAGTAGGTCAACTGGATTTAATAGATATCTTTAGAACCTCTCACCACAAGGCAGCAGAATATACATTCCTTTTAAGTGCTCATGGTATATTCTCTAGGATAGACCATATGTTAGAACACAAAATGAGTCTCAGGTTTGAGACCCCGAGGTCGCCAGCTTGAGCGTGGGCCCATCTGGCTTGAGCAAAAGCTCGCCAGCTTGGACCCAAGGTTGCTGGCTCCAGCAAGGGGTTGCTCGGTCTGCTGAAGGCCCACAGTCAAGGCACATGTGAGAAAACCATCAATGAACAACTAAGGTGGCACAACAGCAACGAAAAACTAATGATTGATGCTTCTCACCTCTCTCCGTTCCTGTCTGTCTGTCCCTATCTATCCCTCTGACTCTCTCTCTGTCCCTGTAAAAAAACAAAAACAAACAAACTTTCAGCAAACAAAACTCCTGGACCAGATGGCTTCACAGGCAAATTTTACCAAATATTTAAAGAAGAAGTAATACCTATCCTTCTCAAGGTATTTCAAAAAATTCAAGAGAAGGCAAGACTTTCAAGCTCATTTTATGAGGCAAAAACATTATCCTCATTCCAAAACCAGGTAAAGACACTACAAAAATAAAAAAGAAACAACTATAAACCAATTTCCCTGATGAACCTAGATGCTATAATTCTCAACAAAATATTAGCAAGCTGGGTCCAGCAATACATGAAAAAAAATCATACATAATGATCAAGTGGGATTTATTCTGGGAGGCAAGCCTAGTACAATATTCATAAAACAATCAATATGATTTATCACATAAACAATAGAAAGAATAAAAATTTCATGATTATATTAATAGATGCAGAAAAAGCATTTGATAAAATTCAGCACCTATTTATGATCAAAACTCTCAGCAAAGTGGGAATACAGGGAAGATACCTCAACATGTTAAAAGCCATCTATGAGAAACCCACGGCCAACATCATACTCAATGGGCAAAAATTAAAAGCAATCCCCTTAAGATCAGGACAAAGGCAGGGGTGCCCCCTTTCACCACTCTTATTCAACATAATTCTGGAAGTTTTAGCCACAGCAATTAGACAAGAAAAAATAAAAGGCATCCAAATTGGAAAAGATGTAAAATTATCATTATTTGCTGATGACATGATACTGTACATAGAAAAACCTAAAGTCTCAGTCAAAAAACTCAGCAAAGTGGCAGGATATAAAATTAATATTCAGAAATCAGTGGCATTTTTATATACCAACAATAAGCTGTCTGAAAGGGAAATTAAGAAATTAATCCCCTTCACTATTGAAACAACAAAAAGTAAGTACCTAAGAGTAAATTTAACCAAGGAGGTAAAGGACCTGTACTCAGAAAATTATAAAACATTGATAAAAAAAATCAAGGAAGTTACAAACAAGTGGAAGCATATACTGTGTTCATAGATAGGAAGAATAAACATCATTAAAATGTCTATATTACCCAAAACAATCTCTAGAGTCAATGCAATTTCTATTAAAATATCAATGGCATACTTCAAAGATATAGAACAAATATTCCAAAAATTTATATAAAACCAAAACCCCCCCCAAAAAACCACAAATAGTCTCAGCAATCTTGAAAATAAAAAATAAATTGGGAGTTATCACACTTCCTGATATCAAATTATACTACAAGGATATTGTACTCAAAACAGCTTGGTACTAGCATAAGAACAGGCATACAGATCAATGGAACACAACAGAAACACAGAAATAAACCCACACTATATGGACAATTGATATCTGACAAAGGAGATAAGAGCATACAATGGAGTAAAGACAGTCTCTTTAATAAATGGTGCTGGGAAAATTCGAGAGATACATGCAAGAAAATGAAACTAGACCACCAACTTACAGCATTCACACACACACACAAAAACTCAAAATGGATAAAAGACTTGAATGTAAGTCATGAAACCATAAACATATTGGAAGAAAACATAGGCAGTAAGCTCTCCGACATCTCTCATAGCAATATTTTTGCCAATTTATCTCCACAGGCAAATGAAATAAAAGACAGAATGAACAAATGGGAATATATCAAACTAAAAAGCTTTTGCACAGTAAAAGACACCATGAACAAAATAAAAAGACAACCCACACAGTGGGAGAACATATTCACCAATACATCTGATAAGGGGTTAATAACCAAAATTTATAAAGAACTTCTAAAGCTCAACACCAGGAAGGTAAACAATCCAATTTAAAAATGGGCAAAAGAACTGAATAGACACTTCTCCAATGAGGACACATAAATTGTCAACAGGCCTATGAAAAAAGTTTCAATGTCACTAATCCTCAGAAAAATGCAAATTAAAACCACAATGTAATACCACCTCACATCTGTCAGAATGGACTTATTAACAAATCAACACACAATAAGTGCTGGCAAAAGTGTGGAGAAAAGGGAACCCTCCTGCACTGGTGGGAATGCAGACTTGGGCAGCCACTATAAAGAATTGTATGGGGTCTCCTCAAAAAATTAAAAATGGAACTGCCTTTTGACCCAGCTATCCCACTTTTAGGAACATAGCCTAAGAATACCAAATCACTGATCCAAAAGAAGATATACAGCCCCCTGTTTATTGTAGCGTTGTTTACAATAACCAAGATTCGGAAACAGCCCAAGCGTCCATCAGTGGATGAGTGGATTAAAAAGCTGTGGTACATATACATAATGGAATACTACATGGATGTGAAAAAGGAGGAAACCTTACCTGTGTTACAGCATGGATGGACCTGGAGATTATTATGCTAAGTGAAATAAACCAGGCAGAGAAAGACAAATATCATATGATCTCACATATATGTGGAAACTAATGAACAAAGTGAACTGAGGAACAGAATAGAGGCAGAGGCGGGGTCAAAGGGACCAGAGGGACAGCAGTCAGAGGGAAGGGGGATGAGGGGATGGGATCAGGGAAGGTAAAGGGATTAGTGAAACTATATATACATATCACAGAGATACAGCTAACAAGACAGCAAATCCTAAGGGAAAGAAGAAGGGACTTAGGGGAAGGGGGGCAAAGAGGGTATAAAAGGGACACAGGCATGAGGGGTGAGGGAGTTTTACTCAGTGGGACACTTGAATCCATGAAAAAACAATAAATTAAAAATTAATAATAAATTTTTTTAAAAGTAGAAAAAAAACATTTTGGTATTGTGCAGAAAATAAATAAGCTGAATCAAGGTGAAGAGTTAGACAGAGCCAGAGCAGGAAGGGACTTCCAGGCTATCATAAGGATTATTTTTGTCATTATTATAGGAGAAATGGGAAGCTAATAAAGTGTTTGAAGCAAGAGAAGTGATTAATTTTATTCATACTTTGATGTTTCTATGGCTACAGTGCAGAGAATGTATTGGAAATGACAACTATAATAAATTTAATCAGGATTAGACCAATGCTGGTTAAATCCAACTCCCAATCTGGTTAATAGTCTATCTGAAGAAGTAGACCATACCTGGAAAAGAGTACAATTATTTTGGCTTGTCCCACTTGAAATTTTGGACCACATATCTCATTAGGCATCTCGGCACAACTCAGAAGCACCACCATACTTCACTCACCAATTCACTACTTCAAAGGGTACCTTACACCTTCATCCTCCTTTTCAAAATTTAACGTATCTTCCCCCATCCTCAATCTCAGTAGTAACAGCCTCACTACTTATTTCACCCAGAAAACAGAAGGAAGAAGGAAAATCCCATTCTTCTTGAAGTCTATCAACCAATCTGTAGCCATTCCATGTCACCATCTTCTCTGTCTTCCCTGTTAGATTTCTTCTCCATCTATAGACATTTCTTAAATTGGTTACTCCTGGCAGGACAATGCCACTTCTTAGGCCAGTTTTGAAACTTGTGGAGGCAATTTAGTTCTCACAATGATAATGATCAGAAGTTACCAAAGTTTAGAAAGTAGTAGTCAGAGGCACTATATGTCTTACAATGTTGTGAAGAATATTCTGTGACAAGGACTTGTCCCATTTACTGCATCTTTTTCAAATGACTTGCTGGACATTCATGGAAGTGAAAATAATTATTTAAAATGCAATGTTTTTGCATGATTTAAATATGCATTAAAATTTCTAGTCTTGTAACCACCCTTTTAGCTTCAGTAATATTGTACTCTATTGTGACTAGAACTTAGCCAAAAGATGTTCAGCATTATGGAAAGTTACATCATAAAGATACAGTACTCATAGTATTTCAATTAATACTGGGAGTCTCTATCTAGAACTGTTTTATTCATGGTCATTCTGTATGTGAGTACAAGCCACCTATTTCATTATTGACATCTAGTGTAGTCATGCTTGAAATTTTAAATATTGAATATAAATGTTTTACTATAAATTAGTTTAGTAGCTCTTTATATATAAGTTAAGCAAAATATATTTCTAAAACATACTTGTGTATATAATATCTGTTAACTATTTTTTAATAACATAAAGTGGGCATATAAAATGTTATAAAGCAATGTGTTGGTTCTTACTTGGTTGAGAATTAATATCCTAGGGATCCTATCCAGCCTTAAGGCTTACACCCCATGAATATATTAATGATTCCCAGGTTTATATCTCTAACACAGATCTCTCCCTGACCTCTGGACTCACAGTTGCAGAGGGCCATTTCAAATTCAAAATGTGCAAGACTGAACTTTGAATGTCCACTCTCGCCCTTCTCTCGCCCAATTTGCCACAGTGTTCTTAATCTCAATAAGAAGCAGCACTGTCCCTTAATTTATCAAAGCTAAAATACTTGGATTTATCTTTGATTCCTCACTTTTCTTATGTCCCACCTCCAATGTATTAACAAAACTTTCAGACATGCCTTTAAAATCCATTCACTTCTCATGGCCCAATCAATATGATAATTGTGTAATTCACATTTTTCTCTTGTGTAGACATCAGCAAAAGTTTCTCTCTCCCTTATTATATTTTCAATTTTTTTTACTGAGAGAGACATTAATTTTTAATATCCTAGTGATCCTATCCAGCTTCAAGGCTTTGACCCCATGAATATATTTTCTGTAAATATATTATAGCCCATAAATAGAATATATTTTCATTTTTACTGAGAGAGAGATATATACCAGAGACAAACAGACAGGAAGGGAGAAAGATGAGAAACATCAATTCTTTGTTGCGGCACTTCAGTTGTTCATTGATTGCTTTCTCATGTATGACTTGACTGGGGGCTTCAGCAGAGCCAGTGACCCCTTTGCTCAAACTAATGACCTTGGGCTTAAGCCAGCAACCTTGGATTTCAAACTAGCAATCTTTGGCCTCAAGCCAGTGACCATGGGGTCATGTCTATGATCCCATGCTCAATCTGACAATCCTGCACTCTAGCTGGTGAGCCTGTGCTCAAGCCGGATGAGCCCACACTCAAGCTGGCAACCTCGGGGTTTCAAACTTGGGTGTGCAGCATCCCAGGTTGATGTTCTATCCACTGTGTCACTGCCTAGTCAGGCAAGAGTTTCTCTCTTAACTCATCTCTTTATTTCTACTCTAGCCTATTCCCATCATATGCTCAGTAGTTAAAAGTTACTACATTAAAATATCAGTCAAGGTGACAGAGGACAATTTGACTTTTGGTGATGGGTATGCAACACAATTGAATGATAAGATAACTTGGAGATGTTTTCATTGTACATATGTACCCTGATTTATTGATGTCACCCCATTAGAATTAATAATAATAAAATATATATATATAAAAAAAATATATCAGTCAGACCCTAAGCAAAATCTTCCAATGGTTTTCCATTTGATTTACAATAAAATCGAAATGTATAATTACCTACCATATCTGGTCCATAAATATTTCTCAGACTTTATTCCTTACAATATTTCCACTCACTGGGTTCTTGCTGCATTTCTTACTGGTCCTTGACACAAACATTTGACTGCTTCAGGGCTTTTTACACTTCTTTTTATCTCCCTCCATGTTATTACTCCTTTGGATTCAGTGCTCTGTGCATTGAAGGTCTGCTGACCTCTTGTAATAGTCTGAATCCAGGCAAACCAAGAAGCACTCTACATATTTTAAATGGAAGGAATTTTATAAAGGGAATTAATGCCTCAAGTGAAGGAAGAACTGAGAAGTCAAAACAAAGATAGTGAAGAAATCGAGAGAGTAGCAGGAAGCTACTACCATCCATAGGGGACTGGTGAAACCTCAGGGGTAGGTGTGGCTACCAGAGCCCATAAATAGAACCACTGAAGCATCTCCAAAATGATAATACATATCCACCACCCATCCAATCAAAAAAGTTTGACTTTTTTCTACAATATTCATATTTCTCACCTTTTCCCTGTGTTCTTCAATTTAGCCTTTTAAAAAAGAATCCTCAGTCTGCCAACCACCAGGTAGTATGTATTAGAACAAAATGAATAATCACTCTTATGTAGGCCTCAAAACCCTGTTTTTACATCAATAAGATTAAAATCCACATCCTACAATAGCATCCAATATTTACTCACCTCTCTAATCTCATTTCCTACTACTCTTTCCCTCAATGTCTGTATTCCAGCCCCACTGGCCTCCTTGCCATCCCTGGAATATCCAAAATAATAATAAAAACTTAAAAATAAAATTTAAACTAATATTTAATTAAAAATCTTTAATTTTAAATAAAAAGGTATAATAGAAATATTATAAAAGGAGATAGGGACTTTGCACTACTGTTTCCTTAGTGTAAACATACTTCTTTCTGAAATCCACCTGATTTATCCTCACCTACTTGCATATCTTTTCAAAAAGTCTGTAACTGAACACTCTATTTAAACTAGCACTACTACCCTTCACCATATTTACTCCCTTACTTTTATTTTTTATTTACTTTATTTTCATTTTCATTTATTATTATTTATTATTTTGTGTGTGTGTGTGTGTGTGTGAGAGAGAGAGAGAGAGAGAGAGAGAGAGAGAGAGAGAAGGACGGATAGGAACAGACAGGCAGGAAGAAAGAGATATGAGAAGCATCAATTCTTTGTTAAGGTACCTTAGTTGTTTGTTGATTGTTTTCTCATATGTGCCTTGACTGGGGGCTATAGCAGAGTGAGTGACCCCTTGCTCATGCCAGCAACCTTGGGCTCAAGCCAGCGACCCTGGGCTTCAAGCCAGTGACCTTTGGGCTAAAGCCAGTGACCATGGGGTCATGTCTATAATCCTACTCTCAAGCCAGTGACCCCAGGTTCAAGCTGGTGAGCCCCTACTCAAGCCAGATCAGCCCATGCTCAAGCTGGTGACCTCATGATTTCAAAACTGGATCCTCTGCATCCCAGTCTGATGCTCTATCCACTGTGCCACCTCCTGGTCAGGCTCATTTATTATTTTATTCTGTATTTTTCTCCATAGTACTTATCACTTTCTAACACATTATATAATGATCTGTTCTTTTTGTTTATTGGACATCTCTAGAGAATGGAATGCAGTCTCTATGAAAGCAGAGACCTTTTCAGTTTCAGTCAGTCTCCAGAGAGTAGCACTAAATCTGGCACATAGTAGGTATTTAATAAATAGTTGATTATGAGGACAAAATAACAAATAGCTTAAATATTATTTTCCTCAAATGTCTAACCATTATAATTTGCTAGTCAACACAAACAAACAAGAAAAATAGTATTTTTAGTCATTCCTTTGTCAATCTAGCAATTGATAATTCATATTTATTATGGGTGTAAAGTTAATGCTGGGTGAACATGAATTATCTAAACCCATGGTAAGTCACACAGTCAAATATAATTTGAGTTGTTCAAAGAAGTCAGTATGCTCAAACTCCATTTGGATCTCCTCTTTTATCCTTGAACAAAAAGTTCAGTATTCAGCAGGAATACTTTATGTTTTTGTTTATTTGCAGCAACCAAACACCAGTCACAGACATAAATAGTGTAAGGTGGATGCTATAACTATTCCAAAATATGCTGTCATTATAAAATAACAACATTAATATTTAGCCTGGCCATCATCTGACTTACAAGGAGTTCCCCAAAATGGGAAGGAAAACCACTTTAAATCCATCACACATATCCTGTATTAATCTTTTCAAAAAAATCAGGAAGATGAAGTATGAGGCATGTTCCGCTAACAGAGTTACATTGAAGTAAAAAGCGATAGAGAGAGAGTGGTGATCGCCTCCTTTTTGGCCCACTCTTCACTTAAAGCTGTATCGAAGATTATTTATACAGTAAATATCAATGTATTATGTGATCAAGGCAAATCCCACTTTGAATTCTCAAATTAACCATATCTTCTGATTGTAGCAAGATTTTCCAATAGACAGTATGGGAACTGATACCCAAGAAGCAATAAAAAGGTATTATGTGATACATACAATGAGCCCTTTGTTGCATTTTTATCCAGCTATTGTCAATACACTAATTATTGAATGTCAAAAATTTTAAATTAATTACATATGGACATTAGGTGTATAATGCTTTTGTAGTACATCTCAAACCTCTCTACTGTAAGCTGATATTTATATTACTGAAATAATCAACAATATAACATTGTCTCAGATTTTATTTGCAAATAATATCTAATGAAGAAACTAAGAAGATATTTTGAACAGTTAGATCAATCCAATAGGCAATCTGTGACCATATACATTTGAAATTAGAAAACTTGACTAATTTTAGACGAGCAACAAAATATTAATTCAATTCAAAGAGAAATCTATTTGAGTAATTCACTCCGCCACCGATACCATATCGTAATTTCAAGGAAAAATCTGAATTGTTTAAGAGGTTTGAAGAGTCTTCTAAACTTTAATAAGTTTGTCATACACCTAGGAGATTCAACTAGAGACATCGGTAAAATACAAAGCTAGACAACAAATACAAACTTTGATGCTGTGCTATATGGACATTAGCTTTAGGGACACTCTCTAGATGGGTGTAGTTGATTAGTCTTAGGAAAACTATGCATGCAATGGTTTTAAACATGTTCATTAAAGCTGCCCAGGCAGAACATATTTCAGGGAAGAAAGAGCCACTGTTAAATACCTCTAAGTCAGTTTTTAAAAATAAAACTCAGGTATTCAAATTCTCAAGCACCTCTTTGGGATTTCCTATAACTACAGCTCTAAAACTGAATTGCAATCAATTCTTTCAGAATAAAAATCAGTGGTTCTTGATCTCAGAAGAAATTTTCCCATTTTTCCCTCCATAATTGTAGTTCCATTGTTTTATGACAGCTAAGCAATTTTTTAAATTAAACTGCCAGATAGTGGCACAATTATTTAGGGGTTCTTTGCATGAATGCTTGACATTTTTTCCAAATCAACAAATATTTAAAGTCAACAACCAAGAAGGTCTCTATTAATTGAAAAGCCTCTGACTGAAACTGATCTCTGAGTAGAATGATCATGTTTCTCCCTCGATGGTATAGTACGTAAAATGGGAGAATAACATTATGAAGAAATTCAGAAGCAGTAGTTAGTAATAAACCATCATGAAGTCAGTGAAAGACAAGGACCATATGATTTCACTCATATGTGGAATCTAACGAACAAAATCAACTAACAAACAAAATAGAAAGACTCATACATAGAGAATAGGCAGACAGATGTTGGCAGGGGTAGGAGTTGGGGGGTCAGAGAGGGTGGTGGAAGGACAGAGTAAAAAAGGACAAATAGAAGAAAAACTCATGGACACAGACAACAGTCTGGTGATTGCAGTTTGGGGAGGTGAAGGAGGGTACAGAGAGAATAAATGGTGCTGGACAAAGACTTTATTTGTGGAGGTGAACACACAATACATGTACAGAGATGTGTTGTAGAATGGGGCACCTAAAACCCAAATAATTACATTAACCGGTATCACCCCAATAAAATTCAATTAAAAAAACAAACTATCATGAAGTTTTTGTTTACACTGATGAACTAAATTATATTTTCATTGTGCTTGTTTCCCTTCAGATGTTGAATCCTATTAATTATCATTCATTATTGAAGTTAATCCTTACTGTATTGAAATTTGAACCAGAAAAGAACTTGACTCATTAATTGTCAAAGGGTGGAAAACAATTGTGACTACATCAAATAGCTGTCATGAGAATTACTGTTTCCTTACTACACCAGTGTTTTTCTAACAATGGACTACCATGAGCTCTTTTAACTGCTATCATATGAACAATATCTATTTAAGTCATGATTCTAAATAGCTCATTACTGCTCAAAGATCTGTTGGTTAATTTCACTGTTTGCCCATGTTGCGTACTTTCTTCATTTAAGTCTCCAATTCCAAACCAGCTTCCTTTCTATGGACAAAAATTTTTACACTATAATTTTTTAACTGTATGAGATAATTTCTTTAAACTGTTCTTTTTCCTAAAATATTTCTTTCTTATTATACAATATCTTGTTCTTTCCTATTTCTACAAACATTAATTCCTCCTTTTCAAAGCTTACTTCTCAACCTGTGCTTACAAACATTACTTCTCCCCAGTTTTCATCTCTTTTCCTCCATTGATTCTCCTCTGACTCCCAACAACGTACGTCTTACCTTGATTTTAATTGATCTAACTAGCAAGTTACTAATATTACTTTCATTATGATGCTCCAAATTCTTTAAAGGTCCCCTAGTATCTCTAAGTTATTCTAATATCCTGTCTAGGTATTCAAGATCTTCACCACACTGACCCTAAATGGCTTTTCTATACTACTCCCCAGTACAAAAATGTTGCTTCTGTTCAGCTGATAGACATACCCTTCCTAAATAAAGTTTAATGACTATCTCCCCTGATTTTTAACAATGCTGTGAATTTCACTTAGATGATATACTTCTTTCTTTTCTCATTGCCCTGATTTTCAAGGTTCCACTCAAATCTATCCTCTCCGTGAAGCTTCTGTGTAGCCCTAGACTACATTTTCTGATCCCCCGTAGTTTTAACAAGCCAACTTCTTCTTTAGCACTCAATTACAAAGTATCTTTATTTACATCTATACTCATGTTTATACCTGCATCCTTTCCTTTGAATAACTAACCTAAACAGTCAAGGGAATGAATATAAGAATGAATGATATTTGTGTTACTCAGAATTTTCAATATAACCTCTTAGATAATAAAAAGTATTTATTGAGTAGTTAACTAAAATACCACCACCAGTAGACCTGCTACTCAAAATGATCACTATCCCAGAGATCTAGTGGAGTGGGTAATTCTATAGGAAAGGTTAGTGTCAATTATTTGAGAATAAAACCAACCACTAATTTAAAAATCATATTGTCTTAAAAAAAATAGTTCAGTCTTAAAAAATGTACTATTGACAGTACATCTGACAAGAAGGCAGGAATCTAATATTTGCAAACACAGTGAAAAATACATTATTAATAATTACTACATTTTCTAAAATTTTATGTAATATATTTTTAGGGGGTGGGGACTCTGGATTTTCTTATTAATAATAATTGTTTTGACATTAATTTATCTTGCTATATATATCAATAGTTTGTTTATTTGTATTGTTGGTATTATCCCATTGTATAA
Source organism: Rhynchonycteris naso (assembly GCA_037038555.1). Taxonomy (NCBI): domain Eukaryota; kingdom Metazoa; phylum Chordata; class Mammalia; order Chiroptera; family Emballonuridae; genus Rhynchonycteris; species Rhynchonycteris naso. The sequence continues at coordinate 303,213,727 of CM072995.1, read as the reverse complement.
AAATATACCACAATTGTTTTTCATCCTTTCAGCTGTTAGTGGATATTTGGGTTGTTTACTGTTTTTGCATATTAAAATAAAAATAAAGCTGCTGAAAAGATTTGAGAGTAAAAAAAAAACTAATATCCAAGATATTCCAATTCTAAAATGCATCTTACAAGAAGAAAATATGTCAAAACTATACAAGCAAAGAAAGACAACAACAGCTTGAGAATATATATACATTTTTATACATGCTGGCAATTCCACTACTTATACACAAATTACATGATCCATTATTTTCAAAGCATGTATCTTAAAATTCTATGTTCCACATACCTGTCCAGTCTCCTACTATTTTAAGGTGGACCCCAAATGTTGCTTTGGTTTCAGTAGGACACTAAAAAAAAAAATAAATAATAGAATCAATTCTGAATAATAATTATATATTATTAAGTATGACTGAGTTACAACTTTTATTTGCATAGCAAATCCCCCAAATCAATAGGAAATAGAAAGCAATGGACCAAACATTTGTATAGATTCTCATTAGTGGAACATGAAAAGCAATGTCAACTAGTCAATATGACGATATCCATTTCTCTAAAAATCCATAAGTATTTATATAAAACCATATAATACAGTCTAAAACTGCTAGTATATTATACCTAACTACAAATCTTACTTAAATATCTTTTGAGCTAAAATATTTAAGAGACCACAGCTTTTAACTATAAAGGCAGATAATCAGACTAATAATTCCAGTATCTTTCTCTCCAGATACTATTATATAGTTCACACTCTAACAAATTCCAGGAAAAAGAAAAAATATAATTTTTAATGTGACTTGAATATTCCACATCCACTGAGGAAGCTCATACTGAAAGCATGTTATTTCATTCCTTCCTTTAATTCTCAGAAGATATCTGGAGTGAACTGGCAGAGGTACCTGGGGGGGAGACTGAGTCATGATACGAAAGGTAAGAAAAGGTATCTATAACACATGTTTAGAAAATCTAGAAAATAACCACATAGTTAAAATGAGGGAGTAATCTATAGTTTACAATAAGAAAATGCAGAATCTCCTTTAATTTTTCAGAATCACAATCTCTTATCCACAATTCTAAAATTCAAAAGTTCTGAAAAACAATTTTTTTTTTATAACTCATGGTAGCAATATCTGACTTGAATTGATGGGCCAGTAATGATGGGAGATTAATACTTCTGTATAACATTCATACAAAAGTATTTCTCTACAGAAATAACCATTTGTTTAAGCATGCTGCCTCACATCTTACTACAGCAGTGGTTCTTAACCTTTTTTGATGTACCAAACCCACCAGTTTCATATGCGCATTCACCGAACCCTTCTTTAGTGATAAATAAAATATGATTTCTTTTTCCAAATTCAAGACATAGGTATATGTTTTTTTACTGGTGCACAAAATGAGCTGTGCATGAACATCACCTTGCTCAAAGAACAAAACCAACAAAGTGCATGAACTCACAACAAATTACAGTATTACTTTATTCTGGCCTCCACGGCAGAGGTTTCTCCGAACCCCTGAGACCGACTCATTGAACCCTTAGGGTTCGATAGGACCCAGGTTAAGAACCACTGTACTAGAGTATTATACAATATGAGGAATGTTGAGAGCAGAATATTCAGAATAATAGGATGTAAGTTAAGTCACAGTGAGAACAAGGAACTTCCCCCACCCTGATAGCTTAGAAGTTTAAAAAATTTTCTATTCCATATTTGGGTTGTTATGCAGCACTAGTGTGAATTAGCCAATAGCTAACTGCCACATCTGCTTCTGTAATCCACTTGCTTGCTTAGCTCTATAAAAGGGAAAAGCTGTAAGCAGTGGGCGCGACTCTCGTTTGCAGCCCTTCTGCTGGGTAAGGTGTTCCCGAACACCTAGAGAGTTCGCCCCTGCGCAGGTTAAACTTGGCCAATAAAGTAACATCTTAAGCCCTGAAAGTCTCCGACGTCTGTTCTTGGCCCAGCGAATGCAACAGGAATATGCCTATCTTTTAAAATCCAAAATAATCTTAATTCTAAAAATACATCTAACCTAGGAGTTATAGATAAGGGATCATCTGCCTATAACTATCCATTGTTCACTGAGTACCATGTGCCGAGGGCCATGCTATGTGCTTTATTTCCAAAATCTCACAATGACCCTGGAGAGCTGTCTTTTATAGTTAAGAAAATTGGGTAATAGAGAATTAAAAATATTAACTTGCCCAAGATGAAATAACTAGTAAAAAGACAAGGCAGAGTTTGAATCCAGGCCTGTGTGATTACATGGTTCTTACAAGGTCATGTCTCCACTACAGTAAAAATACAGCAGATAGCCTGACCTGTGGTGGTGCAGTGGATAAAGCATCGACCTGGGAACACTGAGGTCGCCAGTTCAAAACCCTGCACTGGTCTGGTCAAGGCACATATGGGAGTTGATGCTTCCAGCTCCTCCCCCCTTTCTCTCTTTCTCTATCTCTCTCTCACACTCTGTGTCTCCTCTCTAAAATGAATAAATTAAAAAAAAAAACTTAAAAAAAAACAGCAGATAAGGGTTGCATGAGAAGTCAAATGGATTAGGAGGAAAAACTTATTGGCTGAAGATTAGTGGAATCAACATACTACAACAATATAAATTAGGGAAAATATGGGCTGAAGTTAAAGCACAGATGCAAGAAAATGACAGTGGTTCTCAAGGCCCCTGTGATAGGGAATGGGTTACAAAAATCAAGTCTAAGATCCTTGAGCTCATTGTGGTGACCAACTAATACAGGTCACATAGGCTGTTATGAAGGGAGAAAGTGAAGAAGATAAAGATACCATGGAGATATGGACCAACTCATTAGTCAAAGAAGAAAGGTAGTTTGGAAATCGGTAAAAATGAAATTAAAAGGTAGGTATTAACCATTTGTTTATGACAAATCACAAACTAAAAAGCACATGATCTAATATATGTTCAGAGCTGGGAATTAATGTAACATGGATTTCCAAACTACTATTCTGCAATTTGTGTTTCTAATAAGACTATTACTGCTTTCAGTAATATGAAATATTAAAATAAATCAAAATAGCATAAAATAATATTATTTAAATAGTATATATACTCTTAAATTACTTCATTTATGATTCTAATATTTGATTATTTCATTTAAATTCTGGTTTTTAATAACTGAGATCAATCAGTTTTGTCATTAGTAAATGTCCAAATAAAATGATCTGATCCGTAAAAGCAACCCATTGTTTATCCTTCATACTACTTACGGCTGTCTAGATCCTCTATGCAGTAAAAGTTGTAGTTTACAGGAAGCAAGAATCCCAGCAGAGTTCCAAGCTACCAATCTGTCCAAATGTTTCACTCAGTGTCTTAGGACATGAAAAGATCTAAGCCAAGAAGATAGAAAGGGAGCAAAAATGCTCACCTTCATGTGACTGACTGAGTGTGCATCTAGCTTAATTTAATCTCAAAATGTATACTAAAGGAAAACATATATTTTTGTCAAGTATTCACACGGTTGTTCTATTCTTTCAGCATAGACATTATAAAAGATAATGACATATAATGTTTAACATCTCCTAGGGTCATGCAGAAGCCTATAAACAATAAGAGCTGGCCAAAAGCATTAGGACCTGGTTTTGAAAAGATAAAACACAATACTGTTTTTCTCAAGTTCTTGGAAACAATGCCCTTAGGAGTGACTGATACTTCCTCAAATTGGTTAGAAATTAAGAAGACAGATGTTAAAACAGTTTTTAGGCAATCATATAGACTCAAATCTGAAAGACGCCTGCACAGAATTACTCACAGAATAGCTTCAGCATGTGTGGTTTAAAGAATGACTGAGGATCTTAGAATAACATTTTAGTAACTTTGAAAAAGCAATGTTCATATTCACCAATATTGCTTAAAACACAATGTAGTGATTCTTTAATGTTTTCTCATTCTTTTTAAAGACTGTTTCAAAAAGTTCTCAAAGGGGAGAAACAATGCAATATTGATATCTATGGCCCTTGTTTCTCAGAAAGTATTAATAATTATGCTTGTGTCAATTTTTCAGTTTAAAAGTTTCAAGATAATATATGTAGTTAAGTTCACATTATTAAAGTAAAAACAAATATGTGTTGACAAGAATATATAATACTGTCTTACTCAATATTAACTTCTAGGAAATAAAGTTAAAGACAGAATATAAGAACTCATTTCACACACTTTTTTTCATACACTGTTTTTTTAAATTTATTTCTTAGCTTTTACAATGCTTATAACTTTAAATATTTTAAAGGTTAAATTTAAAGTAAACATTAAAACAAATGTTGAATCTTTCTTTAGTCTCTTGTAAAGTTTCCTAGATGAAGAGAATAGAGTTTGGCTCACGTTGACCTTGATGTAAGTTCCAGAATTCACATTACCTTGTTTAAGAATAATAAAATTAAGTAACTATCAACAGAATGAAAAGACAAGCAACTGAATGGGAGAACATATTCACCAATGATACATCTGATAAGGGGTTAATATCCAAAATTTATAAAGAACTTGTAAAACTCAACCCCAAAAGAACATCTAATTTAAAAATGGCCAAAGGGCCTGACCAGGTGGTGGCGCAGTGGATAGAGCGTCGGACTGGGATATAGAAGACCCAGGTTCGAGTCCCTGAGCTCCCCAGCTTGAGCACGGGCCCATCTGGCTTGAGCAAAAGTTCGTCAGCTTGGACCCAAGATTGCTGGCTCCAGCAAGGGGTTGCTCGGTCTTCTGAAGGTCCTCGGTCAAGGCACATATGAGAAAGCAACCAATGAACAACTGTGGTGTCGCAAGGGCAACGAGAAACTAATGATTGATGCTTCTCACCTCTCTCTGTTCCTGACTGTCTGTCCCTATCTATCCCTCTCTCTGACTCTCTCTCTGTCCTTGGAAAAAAAAAAAAGAATATTTTTAAAAATGGGCAAAGGACCTGAATAGACACTTCTCTAATGAGGATAAACATATGGCCAATAGATATATGAAAAGATGCTAAATGTCACTAATCATCAGAGAAATGCAAATTAAAGCCATACAATGAGATATCACCTTACAACTATAAAATGGCTATCATCAATAAATCAGCAAACAACTAGGGTGATGATGTGGAGAAAGGGAGTCCCCGTGCACTGTTGGAGGGAATGCAGATTGGTGCAGCCTCTGTGAAAACTAATAGGGAGTTTCCTCAAAAAAATTGTAAATGAAACTGCTTATGACCCAGTGATTCCACTTCCAGGAATACATCTTAAGAAACCCAAAACACTAATTTGAAAGAATAGATGCAGTGTTCATTGCAGTGTATTTACAATAGCCAAGACTTGAAAGCAGCCCAAGTACCCATCAGTGGATGAGTAGATAAAAAAGCTGTGGTACATTCACACAAGGAATACTATTCATCCATAACAGTGAAGGAAATTTTATCCTTTGTGACAGCATAGATGGACCTGGAGAGCATTATGCTAAGTGAAATAAGCCAGTCAGAGAAAGACAAATACCATATGATTTCAGTCATATGTGGAATCTAATGAACAAATTGAACTAATAAAAAAAATAGAAACAGACTCACAGACAAAGAACAGACTACCAGCTGTCAGAAAGGAGAGGGTTGCAGGCTGGGTAGAAAAGGTAAAGGTGTAAAGCAGAAAAAAAAAAAAAAAAAAACTTCATAGACAAAGACAACAGTATGGTGAATATCAGAAGGAAAAGGGGGGGGGGTGAGGAGAGATGATTTGGGGTGGTAAACACACAATACAATGTACAAATGATGTATTATAGAATTGTTTACCTGAAACCTATATAATTTTATTAAGCAATGTCACTCAAATAAATTCAATATAAAGGAAAAAAAGTGACAGAATTGGTAACAACAGATCTGAGGGAGTATTCTGTTATCCTGGAGAAAAATAATAGCTTTTTTTTTTCAAATTATTTGTTCAGTATGGTGTTGGGATTTTCATGTGCTCAAAAGACTAATGATTTTTTAACAGTCCCACAAAAATATAAACAGGTATTATGTAATTATCTTACATCTGGGAACTAAATGTAAAAATTATGTCACTGCACAAGAATTTACTCAACATGGAAAAGAAATTTAAAAGCCACAATGTGTTTTGTTTTTAAATTTATTAAACCAGAAAAAATAACCACAGAACATAATGTTCTTTAACCATACTGTCAGGATTTTATTTTTGGCTCTTTCTTCCAAAGATCTAGTTTCACATTTTTTATTCCTGCTAGACATTCTCTCCTGAAATTCACTCTAAATGTAATATATCTAAAATTGCTGTTACCCTACTTCCCAAGTTATATTCTTCTCATTCTTCTATGTCTGGACATGGAACCAAACATCTCTATTAGAGCAGAGGCTCAAATCTCAGAGCAATATAAGGTATTTCTCTTTCTGCCAACATGCAATCAATTTTCAAGTGCTTTCAAATAATCTTACCAAAGAAAGTGTCTGATTGCAACAATCTCCTGTCAGTTAACCTGTTGTGTCCCCCTACAGAAAAATACCCACATACTTTTGTTTCTATAGGCTATGTCCAACGCATCTATTCTAAATTCTTTCCAATTTTATATTCCATGTTTCTCTGTGATTCACTCTAATAATCCACCTCAACCAACATAGATCAACTAAAACATTTTCCTGTCTCATTTCCCCATTTACTAGTTTACCTTTAAAAAGGGGGCCACCTTAAGAAGCAAGCCCATCTTTCCTTCACAACAATAAGAAATCTTCAGTCTCAGAGATAAAAAGGAAAGAATCTGCATTTGGGCTCATTATTTTAAAAAAGAATTGTTCATGTCTGTACATGGAATAATTTTTTTTTTTACCGGTAAGTTTCACATGAATGCATGATTCTTTTTTTTAATATGAATTGTTTTTATTACTTTTAATGGGGTGACATTATAAATCAGGGTTCATATGTTCAGAGAAAACATCTCCAGGTTATTTTGATATTTATTTATGTTGCATACCCATCACCCAAAGTCAAATTGTCTTCCATCCCCTTCTATCTGGTTTTCTTTGTGGCTCTCCCTTTCTCCCCCCACCAGGTATACATGGAATAATTTGAGCCCCAAATTCAACTCACTCCAAGTGTAAGCCAGGCAATTACTCCTCTACCACCCAAACATAGGCAGAAGTGAGACAAACCAGGCTCTAGATGCAAGGATAACCTGTACAGATTATAGCTCAGCAAATATTTCTTTAAAAGCACACAAAGTGCCATCTCAAATTTACCTACCCAAACCTGAGCTCTAAATAGTCTCATCGGAGCCTGCTCTCCCCCAGCCTTCCCTATCTCAGTTACTGCAGCTCCAGTTGCTAAGACCAAAAACTTTGATGATAAGCTTGATTCTTCTGTTTCTTTCACATTCCATACCTGATCTGTCAAGAAATCCTATTAACTTTAACTTTAAAATATGTTAAGAATCTGACAGTTCTCACCAGCTCCACTCTGGGCCAAGCCATCATCATACCTCAACTGGATGACCACAACAGCCTCTTAACTCGTTTTCCTCTTTCTCTTCACCTAATATCATAGCAGCCAGAGTGAGCCTGTTAAAAAGTAAGCCAGATCATGTCATTCCTCTACCCAGAAACCTCTAATGGCTCCTTCCTCACTCCAAGTAAAAGTCTGAGCCCTGTCAATGTGTTACAACCACCTCCTCCCCAATCTGACTCCTCAGGACTTCTCTGACATTATTTCCTATCATCCTTCATTTTTCTTAGTTTATTCCAGCCACAATGAACTCTGACATCCCCTCTTCCATTCACACACTCACATTCACACAGATGCAAGTCAACATATATCAAGTATAATTAAGGGTGAAAACTACCGGGCTTTAAACAGAGACGTGACATGATCTGAATTGCATCTTGAAATAATCATGCTGGCTGCTTCTTCAGATTAAGTGATAGGTGAGTAAGGGCAGACAGAGGGAGACCAATTAGGAGGCTATCCAGATGGTAGTGGATTGGATCAGGGTGGGTGCTGTGAAAATTGTGGACATATTTTGAAGGTAGAGCCAAGAAAACTTGTGGACAGATTGAGGACTATATTTTTTTTAAAAGATAAAAGTCAAATTTGATGTCCAGGTTTTCAGCCTGCGCAACTTGGACATGGAGTTGGCACTAACTAAAGAGGGGAAGACTATGGGTGGAATAGGTTTGGGAGGCTGACGATTAAGTGTTCAATTTTAGACATGTTAACTTATGATTTTTTTTAGACATCCAGTGGAAGTTTGTAGAAGACAATTTTAGAATTGAATTTTAGAGGTGGGAGGTGAGCTAAAAATATATATTTGGGAGATGATAGCACACGGATGCATAAACAAGACTGAATGGAACCACCAGAGAAATGAGTTTATCTAGAGAGACAAAGTGTTTCAAGAAATGGACACTGGAGTGTTCTGATATTTAGAGGTCATGGGGATGACAAGGAACAGCAAAAATTTTTTAAAGAGCCAAAAATATTAGGAGAAAAAAACCAGGTGATTGGATGTTCTGAAAGCAAAATGAACAACGCATGTTAATAAAGCAAGCAATAAGCTGTGCCAACGCTCCCTAGAGGTTAAACCCATTGAGGACTGAGAAATGACCACTGGTCATGGAAATAACATGGTCCTCTTGACCTTGGAAATGTTTTAGAAAAGTTCTGTGAGCAAAAGAAAAAAGAAAAAGAAAATAGGAAAGTTCTGTGAGCAAATTTTGGTGGACTTAAGAGAGAATGAAAAGAAAGAAACTGAAGAACTAAAAAATAGAGGGAGGCTACAAGGAGATGTGAGTCAATAAAGGGCTTTTAACCATCATTTTCTCTTTGATACCTAGATAAAAGAAGCCATCCAATTGAATAAATCAAGTTTAATATTAAACAGTAGGTTCGCTCTGAATACATTGACCAGTTTAAGTTCGTATCTATCATGCAGGCTCTCATTATGCACTAAAGAAATAATTTTCATTTTTCCTGGAGAAAAGCCAGACTAGAGCAATTAGATGACGTTTAACTTCCAGAGAATTCAGAAGTCCTGTTATATTTCATGAACATTAGTGACCTACTGTGAATATTTCCATCACCGTGCTTGCTCTATAGTTAAGACACTTTATTGCCTTCCTAATCTGTCATCTATCCCAGTTGAATTTCTAAGCTGTCTAAGCAAAAGATTTGTGAAACCCTAGAGAAAGGCAATTTTTAAGAATTAGATAAATGAGAGAAAGATCTAAGATCCAAACCACTAATGCATATTTCCTGCTCATATTTAAATCCATAAAATTAAATAAATAATTTAAAATTTTTCCAATCTTTAAGAGATTCATGGCCATTCTTGTCTGGTTTCATTGAAAACTGGAAAGACTATTCCCAAAGTGACTGATTGAGAGATTAAAAACACAAAGCAGAAAAATGATGGTAAGTGAAGGCAGGCTTTGTAAAAATACAGACAATAACAAACTAACAGCTAGACTTGCCTCTGACTCATAGAAAAATATGTGAAATCAACTTAGCCAAGCTTCAAATAATGAATCACATAACTTAGAATACAGATGTCAAAAAAGCACATGCCTACTTCTAAATTAAAATAATAAAAGGATATAGAGATATTTATGTAAACTTTAATCAATTACTACAATAAAAATGTAGATTCTGCATTTTTTAATTGAGAATCCATGAAAAATATTAATAAGCATAATTAATGTCTACCTCAGTTAAATACTAAGAGAAGCTACAGTTTGTAGTAAGCAGTAGGTTTCATGCCTTCTTAAGTCTGGGCTTTCAAAAATCATACATGATTTATCCATCTAAATTAGATGAGGGCATACTTTAATAGATTTGTTTTGATAGACAATCCAAACTTTGGTAATTACATAGCATAGCTAGAAAACAGTCTTAGAGATCTATCTACTACATAGCTGAAAAACAACATGTAAAATTCTACCCAGGTTTTCAGCCAATAAAGGTCCATCATTCATCTTAACGGCCAGTAAACCACAAGAGGCAAATAAATTATCAGTCCCCCAAATGACTTTCTGAACTAGTCTGTGCCAGAGCTTAGTCAGTTACTGAATGCTGCAGAACTGGCAAAAACATTCCATTTAATCCTGTCTGGGTTCTACACTCATTATCTGAAACAACAAACATAAAAAATAAAAAGCACCATAGCAAAGGTGACATGGGGAGTGATAACACCAATGAAGAGTTGTCAACAAATTCTGAAAGGTGAGATGTGGGTAAGACACTGAATCATAACTTCTAACTTATGAGAACTTACTATATGCCAAACACCATAATTAGCACTTGATTACATCTTTTTAATTCATATTCACAGTAACTCCACAGAGAAGTCACTATTATTATCTACATTTTAGAAAGAAGCAAACCAAAAGTAAGTATGTGAATTATCTTGCCCAAGGACAAAGTAGTAATAAGTGGAGGATCCAGGACTCCAACCCAGACTGTCTAGGATCCCAAAATCCATGGTCTGATCCTACTCAATTCCCTCTGATCCGCCTCCACCTTCTCAGTAAGCATGCACCTGCTGGTTCTGCCCTGGGAGAATGCAGGTGCAATAGCAAAAAACAATAATACTTTCTAAGAAAACCCACCAAATTATCATGTGGTCCTTGTGCAGGAAAAGCAATGTCAAGTGTAAGAAATGCAGAAGCACCTTAAGTAATTAAAACTCTAATCTTTGGGTTTCTAATTAAATCAGTACTCAAAACCTAGGTTTACCTTGACTGAAATTGTGAAAATGACTCTAGTGCTTCTTTGCTTTATCTTTTGTACTCTTTTTTTTTCATATTTTCAGTTTTAAACATTCAATCTCCATTTTAAAAAAATGAGCTGAAGTTCAAACTACTGAATTGGTGATCATTGCACATTTTATAGATTTGATTTCTCCTTACACTGTCACAGAACATGAAAATAAGTATTAGACATTTCTAGCAGGAAAGTTTATTTAATTTTTAATTCTTCACAATATTTGCAGAGCTTAGTAGTACAGACTCAAAACTCAAAACTTTCAATAGCGTATTTCTCTTGAAAATACCTTTTGATAGTTTCAGTAGAGTTCTCTCCTAAATGGTACTTCCTTTTTCTGGTTGTTTGGCTCTAACAAGTGCATCCAAAAACAATAGGAGTTTTAACCTGACCAGGTGGTGGCGCAGTAGATAGAGCATTGGACTGGGATGTGGAAGACTCAGGTTTGAGACCCCAAGCTCGCCAGCTTGAGCGTGGGCTCATCTGCTTGAGCAAAAAGCTTGTTGGCTTGGACCCAAGGTCGCTGGCTCCAGCAAGGGGTTGCTCTGTCTGCTGAAGGCTCGCGGTCAAGGCACATGTGAGAAAGCAATCAATGAACAACTAAGGTGTCGCAACGGCAACGAAAAACCAATGATTGATGCTTCTCATCTCTCTCCATTCCTGTCTGTCTGTCCCTATCTATCTCTCTCTCTGTCTCCGTAAAAAACCAAAACCAAAACCAAAACCAAACAAAACAAAAAAACAACAGAAGTTTTAGAAATACAAATGCTCTGAGCATCAATGAGTGGTGAGGCAAGAGAGAGGCAGTGCATAATAGCTAACAACGTGCCTTTTGGCCAGGCAGGCCTGTGTTTGTGTCTCACCTGTGCCACTAACTAGCAGTGTGACTTTACTTAATCTCTCACAGTCACATTATTTTCTACATAATATAGTCAATAACTCTTGTCTCATAGAAATATAGTAAACATTAAACAATATAATATTTTTAACACTTATAAAGCACTTAATTAAGTAGGGATTATTATCTTTGATGAAGATGGAGCATACATACACTTTTGTTTATTTATTTTTTGTATTTTTCTGAAGTGACAAGTGGGGAGGCAGAGACGGACTCCTGCATGTGCCTGGCCAGGATCCACCCGGCATGCCCACCAGGGGGCAATGCTCTGCCCATCTGGGCCATTGCTCCATTGCAACCAGAGCCATTCTAGCACCTGAGGTGAAAGCCATGGAGCCGTCCAAAGCATCCAGGCCAACTTTGCTACAATGGAGCTTTGGCTGTGGGAGGGGATGAAAGAGATAGAGAAAAAAGAAAGAGGGTAGGGTGGAGAAGCTGATGGGTGCTTCTCCTGTGTGCCCTGGCCAGGAATCAAACCTTGGACTCCCACACGTCGGGCTGATGCTCTACCACTGAGCCAACTGGCCAGGGCCAAGTGTACCCACTTTTTAGTGGGAATCAGCATGAGGAATTATTTTGTTTTGCTTTGTTTCATTTCAAAGAAACCCCTAAGGGAACTATCCAGAGAAATGTTGAAGTCGCATGAATTTTACGTGTAAGTGCCAAATAGAACTAATTGGACAAAAAGAAGGGAATTGGCAAGAAAAGATAGTGTAATTAATAAACAGAAACCTCATTTAAATCTGAGTTGTCGAGGCCTGTAGGGGAAGCTCTCACAATTATCTCAAACAGGAAGAGACATACTTTTCATCTTCAGCAGAAAGATGGTTTTCTACTTAACTACTCCAGCAGGAAGAAGTAGTGTCTTCTCCTTGCCCAGAAACCAATCAGCCAATTAAAGACTGTTACAATTCAGCCAATGAAAAGTCACTACAGCTTGAACTGTGGTGGTGCAGTGGATAAAGTGTCAACCTGGAATGCTGAGGTTGCCCATTGGAAACACTAGGTTTGCCTGGTCTAGGCATGTATGGGAGTTGATGTTTCCTGCTCTGCCCCCCTCCTCTCTAAAATAAATAAATAAAATCATTAAAGAAAAGGATAAAAAAAGAATAAAAGCCACTGCACTTCAAACTCCTAGTTTCCTTCAAAGCACTGTTTGTTTATACCAACAGCTCTGAATTCCCCTTTTTCTCTATAAAGAAAGTTTCTCAGCTTTGTTTTTTAGATTTGCATGTGGTTCACCATTAGACTACATGTCCCAGATTGTAATTCTTTGTTGTTCCTGAATAAACTCAATTTTCCAGAGACATTATCAGGCTGTTTATTTAAGGTCAATGATAGTAAATTAACAAAATAGCATAATGTAAAATTAAGCCTAAAAATATTTTCTCTACTCAAATTCATTTTTAGACAGCTTTAAGATTTGCCTCTTTTCCCTTTTATGAAAACAGAAGCTCCTCTGGTGGATTGCATGTGTGATCCAGCTATCAATTCCTCCAAATCTGGGAAGGTTACAAACCATTTCCTAAGCCTATACACAGTATGTGGTACAAATATGGTCAGATAAAATAAAAACTTATAAATATAAATTCCAAGTATCCAATCTCTTTGCCTCCATCCAACTGCTGAACTTAACTTTCTTGATATAAGAGGATGTTATTTATTTCATTAATGCCAAACTACATTTTCTTTTTTAAAAATTAAATTTATTGGGTGGCATTGGTTAATGAAATTACATATATAGGTTTCAAGTGTACAGTTATATGGCACATCATCTGTATAGTGCACTGTGTGCCCATCACCCAAAGTCAACTCTTTATCACTCTTTTATCCCCCTTCTTTCTGGTAACCACCATAATGTTTTTTTTATCATTAATAAATAAATTCACTACATATAAACAAAATGCAAAATTTGGAGCAATGAAACAAAAATATTATTTTCTTTAAAGAATTGCTATTATTTATTCAAATAACTTCTGATTTTCTCTAAGCATTTGACATTCCCTTTCTGTTTCTTTTATCCCTTAAATCAGTGGTAGTCAACCTGGTCCCTACAGCCCACTAGTGGGCATTCCAGCTTTCATGGTGGGCGGTAGCGGAGCAACCAAAGTATAAATAAAAAGATAGATTTAACTATAGTAAGTTGTTTTAAAAAGATTTATTCTGCCAAACAGTGAAAATCCGACATAAAGTACTTGGTAAGTAATTATTAATATATGTTTTAACTTGCTGTAACTCTGCTTTATAAATTTTATAAAGTAAAGTTACTTCCCTACTTTATAAATCACCATTACTGTGGAACTGGTGGGCAGTTAGAAAATTTTACTACTAAGAGATACAAAAGTGGGCAGTAGGTATAAAAAGGTTGACTACCCCTGCTTTAGAGATTTTTCTAGGCTAGCCCTCTTCACAAGGACATGTCCTCAAGGGCACATCAAATTTAATAGCAGTTCCAGTCCTAGTAAACCCCATCTTACATCTCAGTCCTCATTTCAAACCAGTTATTTATCTGCCTACCACCATACTTTCTTCAATTTTATTTGCATATATTAAGCACATATTTAAACACACAGTCCTGTTCTCAGTTACCTTTGTTAGAGACTGAATAAAATATTAATCCCCATCATCAATGGGGAATATTAAATACATTGTAAAATATTATGCAATCATTAAGAAAAAATGAGGCATATAAAAATATAGTAACATGAAAGTTTGCCTATAATATATTGTTGAGTGAAAAGGGAAAATTATAAAACAAATGACTCAGCAAACATGCCAAACACCTATATATGCTAAATTAAACAGGAAAATACCTGGAAGAATTATATTTCAAACAAAGAAAAATAATTTGGAAAGGGGGAAAATGAGACTAAGTTCCTATTTTATCTTATTTACTTGTGAAATGTTTTCTCTTTTATAATGGCTCATGCCACTTTTAAAATGCATAAAATAATATTAAACAAGGCGCTAAAATATTTGGCAATTTCATTATTTTGTTAGATACCAGTCCCACCCCCCATTATATATAGCATTTTATTTTTCTGAATTTATTTTCCTTTTCCTCCTGCATACACAGCATGGGTGCCAGTTACACTGCACTTTTTCTTTTCTAAACACTGCATGGGTTTTTTTATTCCTTCACCTCAATTCAGAATACATTCTTTTCCTCTTAAATTCAATCTCTCTAAAGAAAATCACGCACATATTATACTTTGGTACATCCTTCATGAAAGACAAAGTACAAATACCAAGAAAAGTTTCTATATTTTGAATCAATAAGATTTAAGTTTAAATATATTACCTTTTGAATTTTAAAATGATAAGAAAATAATATGTAATAAATAGTTACAAAGTTTCTGAACAAATAATTACATTTCTTTGTAAAAAAGATGTCTTATCTAAATATTAAGGATATTGTGACAGCCTTGACTAACTTTTTGAATGCAGCAAAGTACACATACACAAAACAAGGATGTACATTTCATTCTAAAAAAAAAAACAAAAACCATATTTCTTACCATTGTGAGGGTAAATGGATGGTTCTCCAATGCAGATACACTGGGACAATGTAGAATTATATACTAAAAATAAAAATAAACAATTTTTAAATGACTGAAGAAATTTCAAATATTTAAGTGATGGCACTAATCTGCTAATTTTCAAAAATTACATAATAAATGGTATTTTAAAAGTTGCTGAATGATGACTCACCTGGCCAGGTCTTGCTTTAAAATTTTCTTTGACCATTCGAATTTCCATGACATCCGAGGGGTGACTTATGACCGAGATGATGGTGACTGGCTTATTACTCCGGATGCACCTGTAAAGTCTTTCAGCACAATACAGGCACAAAGGTCCAGAAATCCAAAGCCAAGTCTAACAGAGAATTTTTGAAATGCACTTTAAAAAATACTTGTATTATAAGAGTCTTTATATCCTGCTCAATTGTTTATTTTACACATTACAGTGAAAATATTGTAATCTGTATTTTAAATAAAATATAAAGAAAAATAACAGATTTTCATGCCAACTTATTCAAATAATAATATGGTATAAAAACAAAAGGTATAATAATGTCAAACCATTGCCCAGGGTACAATTACCATTAGCAGTTAATTGTACATTGTTTCACATATCCTCTGTGCACACAACACATATATAATACACTCATACAATACTATTCTCTACAATGAGGCAAAAGGGAAGTTACAAGCTCAAAAAATCTGAAGATAATTTTAGAAAAAATGCAATAATCAAATGTTTGTTAAAAAAAAACCTGGATATTTATAATGTATATGTATAATGTACATATATAAAATGTAAAATATGTGCACATATTTTTAAATGCTATAGACTAGGCATGTTGTTTACAACTTATTTTTACATAATAAATATAATATGAACAACTAAGATGATAACATTTAGAATTTGGAAAGTGGAACGATTTCGCAGACCGGCTGGAGGGCTAGCCCTAATCGCAGGATAACTGCATATTCTGAGTCGTGCTGAAGCCTAGGTGGTCGACCTTCTTCCTACAAGTGCATGCTGTAACTCCCTCAGTACTTGGAGGCCTCCAACCCAAACTTATTATAATGATCACTTTTTAAAACCTTATTTATACAGTTATTCTAAACCTTCCCCCATCCCTGCAGATATTAACACAGTGTGTAAGCATCCCAGGACAAGCTCTGCAATCTGGCAGCAGTCTTGCAACTTTGGGACAGTTTCTTACCCTCTAAGCATCAGATTGCACATAAGTAAAATGGGAGTTATAATACCTGTTCTGCCTAACACATAACAGAAAAGTTTGAAAAATTGTAAAGCTTTATAGAAATCTAGAAGATTATTATTAATAATAAACACAAGATTAACACACTCATCCCAAAGTCATCAACAAATCACTCTACCTTTTGACTCCTCTTTCTTCTTTTTTATTTTTAGTTAAATTTGTTGGGGAAACATTGTTTTATAACATTATATACATTTCATGTGTGTAACTTTATAATATAACATCTGTATACTCTATTACTTGCTTACCACCTGAAGTCTAGTCTCTCATCATATTGTATTTGACTGCCCTTACTCTTTTTCTACTTTACTCACTTTCTTCTTCTTAAAAGAGACACTCATCATCACTATTTCCCCTACTTCTACTTGGTACAGATAAAAATTATAGGGTATAATTTCCACATGGGCAGCTCCACCAGCCACAGAGGACAATTATGGCCATTGTTAAAATATCCCCTGGGTATTTGGGGAAGTTTTCCAAGAGCACGCATTTTACTCCAAGTTCTAGTTTTGCACTCCACTTCTGCCACATATTAGTCTATAGAGTTGTTCAAGGAATTTCCCCATCAGAAAATTGAGGATAATAGTAATTGTTTCAAGGAGTTATTATGGCTATTAAAAAATTGTGCAGGCAGTGCATTTTAGCACATTGCCTAGCAGAAAATATTAAGCAGTCAATAAATGAATTTTACAATTTAGTATTTATAATATTATACATAATATACCATAATATTATACTATACCATGATTGCTCTTATTAGTATTAGTTCTTTCATACTGTTTTTATTATTTAACCTATTTTTCTCAGTGGATAGGGAGAATATCTTTGTTACCTCTCTTGAGGCAAACAGCAGTGCTATAGAATGCAAAGATCATATGGTGGGTTATATTCTGTAATGTCATAGGTCTTTCTCCTTGAACTGTCAGCTATCTATAATGGAACAATAGGTAGTAAATTGCTATGTATACATCCCAAAGTGTTCTATTCTGTAAGAATAACTGCTTTACATACCTTCAATAACATGTTTAAATGCAATGTTGATAAATTATTATGGGAATATAAACTTTGCAGAATCTTTTGAACACAAAAAAATTAATCTGACCTGTGGAAAATTAGCTTGGAATCTGGGCTCTTCCATACAAATCTTCACAGATGTGTTCAAGGTAACCTCATCTGGTTTTGAAAATTCTCCAGAGAAAGACTTATGAACATGTTCTGAGAGATACTCGGGTAGGTGAATATTCTGGTAGCGGGTTCCATTAAGATAGATGCAGCCAGGAGGGTGAGTATCTAAGTTAGTCTGATACTTCAGTAAACCTCTAAAATAAAATAAATAAAATCAGGAAGATAAATAAAGGACTCAATTCGGGGGATACAGTATAAGAAAAAAACACGTCTTCTCGTTAATTTTACATAGTATTATCCCAAAAGTATTTCTCATATATCTTACTAAAGAGCAATTGAGAAATTTTAAAATTTTTAATAAATTCTTTACTATTTGAATAAACCAAAAATATAGCCCCCCCCTCCTTTTCAAAGCATGTAACAAATGCATGAAAGAGAAAAACACATATGATCTTTTCAAATGTTTTATCTGATAGCCTTTATTTCTAATCTATCTGGCATTAATACAATCGTATACAAGTTTTCACTTCAATAAACACTATAATGATGGGTACTTTTGTTATATCTTCAAACACAAATAACAAAGTATAGGAATCATATTAGATTACGCTAAGCCTGAATAAAACAGGCTGGTTTACAGAGAAGTGTTAAACAAACATAACAACCAGAACTGAGAACTCATAACCAGTTAGAGTCTGAAGATAATGAATGCATAGCAATCAGACTATAAATCTGTTTTGTTTCCAATTTCTCCACAAACAAGATTACATAAAAGGTTCAAAATAATAAATGCCACAGGAGAGACTAAAACCCTAAAATCTCATTCTGATTGTTTTGTATTTTGTGACATCCGAAGACAAGTCATTCAACTTTCTGTGTTTTATATTTCTTATCAATAAGGAGTACAGTAAGATCAACTTCATGGGGATAGTGGATCAAACAACAAATTGTACAGACATCATTTCTTTTCATAAGAAGAAAAAATAAAATTTTGAAAAGCACTGACAATTTTTAATGTTTTATTTTAATTTTTAAAATATTAAAATTTTTATTTAAAAAATTATTATTCCTGGTTGGCAAGAGTGTGTTTTTAAATTACCCTTTTTGCTACCAAGTAATTAATTTTAGTACATTAATAAAGTATATTTTTACGTACATCATGGTTATAATGATTCTACAAAGATATTTTGAAACTATAATATGAATAATGATACATAGATCCACATATAAAAGTTAGAAAAGCAATAGCCAAGACAGTCATGGGGGAATGCACCATCTATTCAACCTGATCATTCTTTCTTTCCCTTTTGCTTATGTTCAGTTTCCTTGCTCTCTTCTTCATATTCTACTTTCTTCCTTATCACTAGTTACCATGAAGTCATCAGAGAGCATACAGTACATGTTTGGAGCATCTAAGTAAGTGGGCTGTGTTTCATAATACTCATGATAGGTCAAATACACCTTTTTTAAAGTAATGTAGTAGATATCTCCTATGTGCAAAATAAATTAATAGGTATTATACAAACATGAGCCAAGTACATAATCCTTCTAGAGTTCTAGTCATATAATGCAATTGTTGCGGCACTGTACTTGGAAAATCCATTAATTTGATTCATCTTCTGTTACAAATGATTTAACCCAAACCTGTTGTTTCTGTTGGCCTTCCTGAGGTGGTCACTGACAGGTGGGCATACCAAAAATCTCAGTAGTTATTCTACTGGCCAGAAGTTGAACAAACATTGGTATAGTACACTTGGCACTATTCTAGGTGGTTCTACAATGTTAAAAAAAAGAAGTGAAGTCTGGCCCATAACCCTCCTGAAACTTATAATCCAGTGGAAGATATCTTGGGAGAAGCTGAACATAAGTTATACCACAGATAGTAATTGGAATAGAATGCTTTGGCAATAGCTTATTGCTGTATTATAGACACTAAGTCTAATACAGAGCAATTTACATACATTTCACATTACCCTCATAACAGCTGATTTTTTTACAAAATAAAATGCTATTTTAATTAAATAATACCCCAGCACCACAGGCTGATAAGTGGGAGAGCCGAGATTTGAACCTAGCTCTGACTCAAATTCTATGTTATTCACCTCTTATTATACAGCATGTTAGTTCATTAGATTCTAACAACATATCTATTAAAAAGGTAAAAATAAAAATATTAATATTTATTAAGGAAGCATGTTAGGAATTTTTAAACACCTATTTCTTGCTTCACAATAAAATAATCACACAAGGTAAATGTTTTTATTCCCATTTGGTACCTAAGGCTTTGTCTGGGTAAGAGATTAACTAAATAGTAGTCAAAACATGAGATTTAAAAACTTCATATTTGTAACTCCAAGAACCTATATCATGCAAAGCAAATCTATTGGTTAAAAAAGTAAAAATCAAGGAAAGGAGCTCAAATGAACCAAAATCTAGAAATAAGGTCAGATAGTGTGTGTGCGTAGGGGGATGAGTATGTGGGACATGTGTGTGTGTTGGAAGGGGGCTGATTAACATAAAGCAAAGAAATGTTATTTATTCCTTCTCCAAAATTGTAACAGTGTTCAGATGAACAAGACTCCAAGTGCTAATGGTTTTTAGAATGACAAAATGCTGTCATTATGCAGTACAGATCTTCAGGCCAATTCAAACAGTGTTGCTGTTCTTGGTATATAAAACAGCATATAATATTCTAGAATCCCTTTTAATTCTGAGAAATTATGCATTTTAAGCTACTCTCAAGGTAAATGGCACAGCCTACCTCTATCTGAAGACCCCATTAAAGTGTTAATTTATTTGTCTTAGTTTGCCATTGTTGCCAACAAAGAAACATGTAAGAAAGAAAAGATCTATAGACAATGACAACCCACAAAAATGTCATTCATGAAAAAAAAATAAATCAAGTATGGAATCTCAAATTATTTGCCTAAATCAGTTGGTAAGGATACGCATGTGTGCACAAGGAAGACTGTGGGCAAATTTTGAACTCATTATTGAAAGGACAGGTATTGGGCATGTCAAACAGATGCTTGATGCTTTAATGCTTATTTTCATAAACTTAACAAATTTGTGTGATAAAGATCAGTGGTCCCATCTTTGAATGAGTGAAAACTTGTGGAGTTCTTAAATGATCTGCCCAAGACCACACTGTCAATCAGTGGCCCAGTCAGAGGCTGGGGCATACTATTATACCAGGCTTACTCACCCTACAGAATGCCTATCCCACTTATGGACAATACTCTGAAATTAAAGACCAATGTATACACTGAATAAAAATGTATAGATATGCATGGTCAGCAAAACAATTATTTTGTTATTTTTCAAGTTCAATTAAACACAATAACTTACTTTTCTATTGTACTAGTAAAAAATAAAAGTGCTCATTTTTTGGGTAATAATGCAGATACCTTAGAATTCTTAGAATATAATATTTCTCTAAAATTATATTTTAAATCCATTCAAATAATTTTATTTTGAAGAATTTTGAATAGAAATGTAAACTAGATACTATGGATATTTGGATTGGTAAGTAAAATCCAATATCACCTCTTCCATCCATTTATATCATTGTGACCATATTGGTTAAATTTGAGTTATACATGTGGTTTTAATGATTGTTTTGAATCCCTGGTACCTACATAATTTCAGCAGATATAACATACTTATATTTCCTTAGGGATTAATGTTATCTTCCCATACACACCAGAGCTGTAAGTAACATGCAGCTCTGTGTCATATGCCAAACAATCCTGATCTTCCTTCTTGTCCCCACCACCACTGTGACGCTCATATTTTACATTTATTACTTTATTGCTTTGAACTTTATTATTTTAAATGATGTGGCCCCTGCCATCAAGAAGCTTACACTTTAACACACTGATTACCAATAGAACTTTCTGTGATGGTGGAATGAGTCTAATCCTCTGTCCTGTCCAACAGGGAGACCATGAGCTGCATGTGCGTTCTGAGCAACTGAAATGTGGCTCGTGCAGGCAAAAAACATAATTTCTCATTTTATTACATCTTAGTTAGTTTAAATTTAATAGCCACAGCTTATCTATACCAAGCATAAGCATGAAAGCAACAATACAAAAAAGCAAAATGAGTAATGCTATATAGATATTTAGTGACCTCTTAAGGGTAAATGAGATAAACTTTGATTATGACATTCTGGAAAGGGCCTCATGGACAAAGCTCATTGGTTAGAGTATAGGAGAATGGCACTGCAATGTGTGGGAGCACAATGAACAAAGGCACACGGTTTATTCCAAAATTAGTAGAAGGGATTGTGTCTTACTCATTTATATGAACCCCAAATGTTCATAGTCACTGCCAAACCTTGTTTGCTCTCCAGCAATTTTCTTGCACACAGGAAACCTTCCATGCCTTTCTAGTGAATAGGCTTTAAAAGCAAATAAACACCACATAATTTGTTTGAATATAGCAAGTATATCTACTAGCTACAAAGCAGGGAACATATATATATATTTTATCTTTCAATTAAATGTGTGTGTGTGTGTGTGTGTGTGTGTGTGTGTGTGTGTGTGTGTGTATACAAAAGCAAAAAACAGGAAGGGAAAAAGATGTTAGTGAATGATAAACAGAGAGTCTTTCCAAGTACCAGCAGTGACACCATCAGAGGGAGGAAAAGGAGGCTCACAGAGCATGTGAGAATAGAAATGCTTATTACCGATTTTTTTAGTGATAGCATACTATGTTCCAAAGAAGAGATTATAAAGTCTCCTTGGAATGTCTAGTCTTCTAGCAGGAGAAATAAAAGATTTTATAGTGTATCAAAATACAAGGTTGCGCATGCTATTGTTTTTGCACCCATAAAGATTTCAAGATGTGGTTCCAATATTCAACTGTGTTTCAAAAAAATAGATTTCTTTTCTTTTCTCTTAAAGAGGCATTATAGTTATACTACCATATTTTTAATGCCTGATGGTGACAAAGTCATAAAAAATATTTTACACAGAATAAATCCTAGTGGATACAGCCTACAAAATCATAAAAGAAAATACATTATGTCTGACCAGTGGTGGCTCAGTGGATAAAGCATCGACCTGGAATGCTGAGGTCACCTGTTTCAAACCCCAGGGCTTGCCTGGTCAAGGTACATATGGGAGTTGATGCTTCCTGCTCTTCCCCACTTCTCTCTCTTTCTCTCTCTCTCCTTTCTCTCACTTTCTCTCTCCTCTCCAAAATGAATAAATAACATCTTTAAAAATATAAATTATGGCAGAAGCTAAATATCCCTGCTGAAAGGAGAATCACAAAAGCATCCATACTTGAACTGCATGTTATACTCTAATAAATGCAGTGTCATTCATGCTACTTTTATGTTTATGGTGATTTCAATCCTTTTATAAAGTGAAGAAAGAAAAGTCTTGCCCCATGAGGAAACTATTTTCCTAGTATGCTATAACACACAACATGTGTCTATTCTTTACAGAAAAAGATAACAACTTCTTTCTCAAAGTTCCTTTTACTTTGCTTCAAGTACAAAAAAAGAGCTTAAGAAAATACATTCAAATTCAATATTTCAAAACCCAATGGAATTCACTGGATTCTTTATTTCACTAGAGTGTACACTACTTAAGGTCAAGAATTTGTCCTATGCCTTTGCTATTTTTCTGGTGCCTAGAAAAGTGCTTATAATCAAAAGGTATGGCTCAGTGAATAGTCATTGAATGAATTAGTGAACTAAAAATCTATAGAAAACTTTTTTGTGGTTGTTGCTGAGACATATGATTGAGGAGTCATCTGGTTTTAATAAACAGTACTGAGTTTGAACTCATATTCTAACTTCAAACAAGATGTCTAGATTTTGCAAATGGTATTTAGTAAAATAAATCATGTACATACATCCACATATGTAAGAAATAGCATTAAATCAGTCTGCAACTTACATCAACTCTCTTCATCCTCCCATACTGCCAAGTCCAAACTGAGAACTTAGGCCTGTTCTGATCCTGAGACAATTCTAACCTAAGCAGACAAGTTCTCAAGAGTCAATCCTACCTATTAGCAGCATCTAAAAATAGAATGCTCTCTTAAGCTAGGGATATAATGTGCCTCAAGAGAGCCTTAATCATCTCGGTACCCATCAAACCAAGCCTTTTGCTCTCATGGCCACTTTGTCTGGTCTAGCCAGGTTCTTGTCTTGCATTGCTTCCTGGGCTCTTGCTACTGACACCTGAGCACACTGTCATCCTGCAGAATGATCTGAGCATGTAAGTGTCTAGCTCCTACTGGTGGTGCTGCACAAGTTCTGAGACTGGGTAACACAGACAAGGCCACTATCATTGGTGTGTGACCTGTGCAGGCTCATGGAACTCTGCTCTTAGAAAGGCCCTGTGATAGGTTCAATGATCTACTGTCACCATCTTAAAATGCTTAATAATTTTTGATTAAGAGGTCCCATATTTTTTATTTCACATTGAAACCCGCAAATTAAGCAGCCTGCCACAGACACTATGCAGCTAGCAAAACTAAACCTTGAAATATAAGAGCATAGGATCAAGACATGAACCATCCCAAAATGTGCGAGATAAAATTGGCCAAACTTATTTTACTAAGATTCTTCAACTGAAGAAGAGAGATAGTAGCTGTTATTCTCTACTATACTGGTATGTAAAACTAAGGATTTTGATTTCTCAGAAAGAAAAAAAATAAGCATCCAATATTTCTTTAGCATTTCCTCTGCTTTCACACTTTACTAAAAAGGCAGTGAGAGATAAAACACAAAGGTACTAAAAAACATTCCTTAAAATAATGTAGCCCTTGTTCCTTCTCTGTCATTCCCAACTCTCTCTTCCTGTACTTACAGCCAAAACCACATGCTATTATAAATAAGGTCCCAAGAGGAAAACTGAGGTTAAAATTATGTAAAAAATATTTGGTCTGAGGCTCACTATTTCTATCCTAAAATGAGAATAAAGTAAATTCACAGTTTAGAAGATTAAAATTCATTAGAAAGTGAGTATAGCTTATAGCATAAATGAATTTATGTACATGAAAATGCTCTTGTATACTATATCTACAAAAATAAATCTTTCTTTACATAAAAATGAACATTAATCCTATGATTAGAAAATTATAGTGGGAAAACACATATATCTTAAAGGCTATAGTTTTATAATATATATTTTAACATATGGGAACTATGTAAACACTATTATGTGAAGGGATTTGAATTTCACATAAGACAATTCTCAGAAATTTTACTCATTTTATATATTTAAGTAAAAAATTCAAACACCAAAAAGTGAAAGAAAACAAATAAAGAGAAATACATTTTTTTCCTTCTGTGTATCAAAGAATTTTTAGCCATAGAAGTACTCAAAAATCCCCAAGCCAGTCAGCAATACAACCAAAATAGTTTAGACTTACTAGTGAATTCCTTTAGCACTGGAGCTGATAAACCAGTTTCTGTAATAACTTATTACCTGGATAACACTAGATATAAGTGACAGTCCCAAATTGAGAATCCAAGTTATAGTTAAACAAATACATAGATTACTTTTTATTACTATTTGCAATAAAATTGGAGGGATATTGGAAGGGCCTAAAAGGACAATACATTCTTAGCTAAAAGCCAATTAATACAATTATACTTAATCCAGCAAATATGGAGTGAGTGATGACTTGTGAAAGAGATCCCATTGATAAAGACAGATAAAAACATTCCTACCCTCAAAAACTTTAGTTCACCTAGGATATGTCCTCAGCTATATTTTCTCTTTTATATTGGAACTCATAGGTACACACTAGGGAGAGGCAGAAGAGAATAATAGAATTTTCCACTATTCAAGTACAACTTCAGTGATAAGCTGACTTTCTCTCTTTTACCTAAGGTTTTATATAGTGTGTAATATTCTGCACTTCTGGATATATGGTGTTTATTCAAGTTTATCTTTCCCTGGGCATTTTCAAGGAGTATATATGCAGGCTCTTCCTTTTTTCTTTTTCTCTATGCAAGTCCCATCCTCATCCTTATTATGTGTTGGTAGCAATGACAAGCTCTACTCCGAGGCTTGGTAACAGACTTTGAGAGTGTGGAAATCTGTACCCTGAATGAAGAGCTACAAAGACACAGCATGGCAATGCAGAATAGTGACCAGAGTGCCTCTTCCACTGTACATTTGTTGGCTCTAATCTGACACTTAGCTTTTTTATTGTTATTTCCAAATTATGTGGAAGAATTTGGAGATTAATAATTCCACACAAATATACTTTAAGAAACAGTTATAAACTAATACCAAAAAGTAGGCATTTTCTTCTCATTCTATTTTCTTGAAGAACAGAATTTTACCTTCAAAACCTTAAAATTTATATAACTTGTAACAAAATTGATTTTTTTATTCAAAATACACAAGCATACATATATACACATTCACCAACTTATACAGATAAATTACAATGATATTCTAGATTTTCACATGACATAAATATATTTAATTTGTAAACAAAGGTACTTTCTAGCCTGACCAGGCAGTGGGGCAGTGGATAGAGCATCAGACTGGGATGCAGATGACCCAGGTTAAAGACCCCGAGGTTGCCAGCTTCAGTGCGGTCTCATCTGGCTTGAACAAAAAAACTCACCAGCTTGGACCCAAGGTCGCTGGCTCAAGCAAGGGGTTACTCGGTCTGCTGAAGGCCGGCAGTCAAGGCACATATGAGAAAGCAATCAATGAACAACTAAGGTGTCACAATGGCAATGAAAAACTAATAATTGATACTTCTCATCTCTCTTCATTCCTGTCTGTCTGTCCTTATCTATCTATCTCTCTGACTCTCTCCCTGTCCCTGTAAAAAAAAAAAAAAAAGAAACACAAACAAACAAAAAAGCAAACATACTTTCCAAACCATGAATAAATGATTCAATAACTCAAGAAACAGATAGAAATTAAATGCTTAGATTTCGAGGTCAGACTGTGGGTTTAATCCAAGTTCTACCAGGTATGAACTGAATGGCTTTGGCTAGTCATTTTTTAATTTGTATTTTAAATTTTTCAATCACAGTTTACATTTAATCCCTCTATCACAGTTTACATTTAATCACCCTCTGCATCAGTTTCAGATATACAGCAAAATGGCCGGAAAACCATGCACTTCACAGAGTGGTCCTCCTCCTCCCCAACCTATCAAGGCCCATACATGTTTATCTTCATATTATTGACTATAACCCCTTTGCTACATCCACATCTCTGTGGCTATTCTGCAACTAGCAATTTGTACTGCTCAGTTCCTTCACCTTTTTCACCCACCCTGCCAATTTCCCTCCCTTCAGAGAGCTGTCAGTCTGTTATTTGTATTTAATTTAACCTTCTGTGCCTCATTTTCTTATCTGCAAAATAAGAACAATGATCATACTTCATAGCGCTATGTTTAATAAAAATGTATATATACATATGTATATAAAGTGCCAAGAACAGTACCTGT
Source organism: Rhynchonycteris naso (assembly GCA_037038555.1). Lineage (NCBI taxonomy): Eukaryota > Metazoa > Chordata > Mammalia > Chiroptera > Emballonuridae > Rhynchonycteris > Rhynchonycteris naso. The sequence continues at coordinate 303,186,694 of CM072995.1, read as the reverse complement.
AACATATTAAATGTCATCTAAATCTTGAAATTATTATAAATAGTATCATTATTATGCTCTGAAATGATGGTATAGTGCAATTTACAAGTCCATATCTATATTTGCCCACTAAGTTCTCTTTACAGTGCTTTCATGTGAGAATAAAATTGACCCAGTGGCTTTTATTTTTCCCACAAACCCATTGTCTTTAACTCTGGATAAAACTGAAGGAGGAGATATAATATAATGTAATATTTTAGCTGTCTAGTAAAAATCTAGCTTCAAGGAGCCACATTCAGTTCAGTTATTTTCTACTTCTTTTGGGCCATCTACAGTTTTGAAATCAAAAGTAGGTATATATACGACATGTGTATGTTTATATTACAGAAATCCATGGATTCCCTGCATGTTTCCCTGAAACGAGTCCTAGAGATTATGAATCCAAATTGAGAACACCTACTCTATTGGCAAACTAGGACTTTGCAGTAGAAGCAATAAATATCAAATTTACAATAACTATGTTAAGACCCATCAAAAATTAAGCATATAAAAAGTATTCAGAACAGACCATTTGCAAGTGATAGATAGTATACAAAAGATATAGCTATCTCATGGGTACATAAATCCTCAGCCTTCTACCAACCATTTTAGAGGACACAGAATTATAATCTCTGAAGTAGGACAAAGCTAGGCAAATCTACCATGTTTATTACTTTAAGGTTCAGGGTTCCCAAATACTCACATAGGATATTGACGATAGGGCCTCTGTTTGTGGTTCTGGTTCTAGGCCTCCCTTAAAAGCGGTCCAGCAGCCTCCCTAGGTCTAGGGAACCTCCTTTATGCCCAGGAACAGGCAGAATAACCACATGCAACGCTTTGCCTACACCCACAGCTTAATTATTAGCAGTATGCTAGTTCACGCTCTGCTTTGAACAAATTATAATATCTAATCACTTTAAATCAGGGGGCAAAGAAAAGAAAACTGTAAAAACATATAGGGATACTGGAGAGGGGCAAGATGGTGATGGAGTAGGCGGACATACCAACTTCCAACTCCCAGAACCAAAGTGGATTATAACTTGATTTTAAGAACCATCATCTGGATAAACCAACACTGAAATGGACTGAGAGGACTCTTCAACTGAAAAAGCCACATTGAGACTAGTAGGAAAAGCAAAAATGCGGAAAGGGCTGCCCAGCTCTCCAGAGCGAAAGGCAGCCCGGAGAGACTAGTGTGGTGGGAAGAGAGGTCAGTGGAAGGGTAAGGACCTGGGTCCCAGGAACAAAGCCCCAACCTGCAGCCCCAGAGCCTAGAAGAGGTGTATGGACAGTATTTAGTTGGGAAACAGGTTAGGATACTGTTTGTGAGAAAGAGACAGTTGCCTCAGACCCAGGATTCTTCTTAAAGGGACAGCACAGAAAACCTCTCTCACAACCACTCACCCGGGACTCCAGGAGACAGGGAGAGAGGAAAGGACCAGAGCAGCGGGAAGAGAGTGTGGTCTGGAAGGCACAGGTAGAATAGCTTTGAGGGACAATCACCCTAAACCTTGGGCTGAGTCACTCCACAAATCTGAAACAATATTTCACCTGGAACCAGCAAGGGGAAGCAGGACACCAGCCAAACAGGCTGCCCTGCGGCAACTAGAGCACAGTCTCTTAGAAGGAAGGAGCTTTCAGGACTACAGTATGGAATGTTAGAGTCTGAGCTGCAGTGCCCCCACCCACACTGCTGAGGGCTTGATGGAGGGCAGATGGCGGTGGGACACGGAAGCGCAGTTCTGCTGGCAGGGGAAAAGGCTGAGCCGGCTGGCGTGAGCTCGGTCTAGCCCAGCCGGGGCAAAGGGTATGTGCAAAAGTGGTCCTGCGGCTGCGGGCCCACCTGCAACCCCACCTGCAAGGGAAAAGCGGGAGCCTGGAATGGGCAGAGATGTGCCGCTGGGCAGGGGCAAGCAAGAGTGCAGCCGAAACTGGCCTCAGAGGCTTGAAGCCCTGCACGAACCAGCTTTGCCAGCGGAGGTGGGGCAGAAGCCCAGCGCATGGCTGAGAGCATAGCAGCAGCCCAGCCCAGCCGAGGAGCCGAGATTGGCGGGGGCAGAGCTGAAGCCAAACCCTTCTTACACACAGACAAAATGGGCAGGCAGAGGAATGCAACCCAAATGAATCAAGAGAAATCCCCAGAGAAGGACCTGAATGAATCACATATAACCAAACTACCTGATGCAGACTTTAAAATAATGATAGTTAGAATGTTCAAAGAGCTTAGAGCAACAAGGAATAGACATTACAAACTCCTAAATAAAAAGATAGCAAGTATAAAAAAGGAAATTACCCTGACCTGTGGTGGCGCAGTGGATAAAGCGTCGACCTGGGAACACTGAGGTCGCCAGTTCAAAACCCTGCACTGGCCTGGTCAAGGCACATATGGGAGTTGATGCTTCCAGCTCCTCCCCGCTTTCTCTCTCTCTCTCTCTCTCTCTCTCTCTCTCTCTCTCTCTGTCTCCTCTCTAAAATGAATAAATAAAAAAAAGGAAATTAAAGTAATAAAAAAGAATCAGACAGAAACGAGAAATACAATATCAGAACTAAAGACCACAATGGAAGGAATTAAAAGCAGGCTAGATAAAGCTGAGGATCAAATCAGCGAGTTAGAGGACAAAATAAACAAAGGCACAGAAGCAGAGAAGAAAAAGTAGAGACTCAAAAAATCTGAGGAAACTCTAAGGGAACTCTGTGATAACATGAAGAGAAATAACATTTGCATCATAGGGGGTCCTGAATAAGAAGAGAAAGAACAAGAGATAGAAACTTTGTTCAATCAAATCATAGCTGAAAACTTCCCTAAATTAAGACTGAAAAACATTTCACACATTCAAGAAGCACAGAGAATTCCAATAAAGAGAAACCCAAAGAAATCTACACCAAGACACATCATAGTTAAAATACCAAAGCTAAGTGATAAAGAGAAAATTTAAAAAGCTGCTAGAGAAAAAAAGGCTATCACCAACAAAGGAGCCCCCATAAGGATGACATCCGACTTCTCAACAGAAACACTTGAGGCCAGAAGGGAATGGCAAGATATATTCAAAATAATATATAATACATTCAGAACAAGAACCTACAACCAAGACTACTCTATCCAGCAAGGCTAATATTTAAAATTGAAGGAGAGATTACTTCTCAGCCTTTTGGCTAAGATCATGTGTAGTATCTGTTCTTATCATATTCAAATTGAAGGAGAAATAAAGAGCTTGACAGAAAAAAAAAGCCCTCAAGGAATTCATTAAAACCAAACCAATTCTGCAGGAGATGCTAAGGGGCCAGTTGTGAACACTTCAAAGGGGGGAAGGTATAGCAGAAGAAAAATACAGTTTTAAAGAATAAAATGGCAATAAACAACTACATATAAATAATAACCTTAAATTTAAATGAATTAAATGATATAATCAAAACAAATAGGGTAGCTGAATGGATAAAGAAACAGGACCCATACATATGCTGTCTAAAAAAGACACACCTTAAAACAAAAGATGCAAATAGACTGAAGGTAAAAGGATGGAATAAAATATTTCATGGAAATGGAAAAAAAAAAAGCCAGGGTAGCAATACTTAAATCTGACAAAATGGACTTTAAAACAAAGGCTGTAGTAAGAAATAAAGAAGGACACTACATAATGATAAAGGGAACAATTCAACAGGAAGATATAACCATTATAAATATCAACGCACCAAACATAGGAGCCCCGACATACATAAAGCAGACTTTGATGGATATAAAGGGCGAGATTAACAGCAATACTATAATAGAAGGGGATTTCAATATCCCACTAACATCCCTGGATAGATCCTCAAGAAAGAAAATTAATAAAGAAACAGCAGACTTAAAGGATACACTAGATCAAATCGATTTAATAGATATCTTCAGAACTTTTCACCCTAAAGCAGTAGAATATACATTCTTTTCAAGCGCTCATGGTAAATTCTCTAGGATAGACCACATGTTAGGACACAAAAGTGGTCTCAACAAATTTAAAAAGATTGAAATCATATCAAGCATTTTCTCTGATCACAATGCCATCAAACCAGAAATTAACCACAAAAGAAAAACTGAAAAATACTCAAACACTTGGAAACTAAATAGCATGTTATTAAATAATGAATGGATTAACAATGAGATCAAAGAAGAAATAAAAATGTTTCTAGAAACCAAAGATAATGAGCATACATCAACTCAAAATTTATGGGACACAGCAAAAGCAGTACTGAGAAAGAAGTTCATAGCACTACAGGAATACCATGAAAAGCTAGAAAAAGCTCAAATAAGCAACTTGACCCTGCATATAAAAGAACTAGAAAAACAACAGCATATAAAGCCCAGTACTAGTAGAAAGAAGAAAATAATAAAGATCAGAGCTGAAATAAATGAAATAGAGGCTAAGGAAACAATACATAGGATCAATAAAACTAGGAGCTGGTTCTTTGAAAAGGTAAACAGGATCGATGAACCTTTAAGTAGACTCACCAAGAAAAAAAGAGAGAAGACTCTAATAAATAAAATTAGAAATGAGAGTGGAAAAATAACAACTGACACAACAGAAATACAGTGTATTGTAAGAAAATACTATGAAGAATTCTATGCAAAAAAATTAGACAACCTAGGTGAAATGGACAAATTTCTTGAATCATATCATCTTCCAAAAATCAATCTGGCCTGACCAGGCGGAGGCGCAGTGGATAGAGCGTGGGACTGGGATGCAGAAGACCCAGGTTCGAGACCCCATGCTCACCACCTTGAGCACAGGCTCATCTGGCATGAGCAAAAGCTCATCAGCTTGGACCCAAGGTCGCTGGCTCCAGCAAGGGGTTGCTCAGTCTGCTGAAGGCCCACGGTCAAGGCACATATGAGAAAGCAATCAATGAACAACTAAGATGTCGCAACGAACAACTGATGACTGATGCTTCTCATCTCTCTTCATTCCTGTCTGTCTGTCCCTATCTATCCCTCTCTCTGACTCTCTCTCTGTCTCTGTAAAAAAATAAAAATTTAAATGATAAAGTCTTAAAGAATTTTTAAAAAATCAATCTGAAAGAATCAGAACACCTAAACAGACCAATTACAACAAATGAGATAGAAAGTTATCAAAAAACTCCCAAAAAAGAAAAGTCCTGGGCCTGATGGCTTCACAAATGAATTCTACCAAAAATTTAAAGAAGAACTAACTCCTATCCTCCTCAAGGTATTTCAAAAAACTCAAGAGGAAGGAAGACTTCCAAACTCCTTTTATGAGGAGAGCATAATTCTGATCCCGACACCAGGCAAAGACAACTCAAAGAAAGAAAATTATAGGCCAATACCCCTGATGATTTTAGATGCTAAAATTCTCAACAAATAATAGCCAACCGGATCCAGCAATATATGGAAAAAATCATACACCATGATCAAGTGGGATTTATTCTGGAGAGGCAAGACTGGTTCAATATTCAAAAATCAATCAATGTGATTCATCACATAAACAAAAGAAAGGACAAAAATCGCATGATAATTTCAATAGATGCAGAAAAAGCATTTGATAAAGGCCAGCACCCATTCATGATCAAAACTCTCAGTAAAGTGGGAATACAAGGAATATTCCTTAAAATGATAAAGGCCATCTATGACAAACCCACAGCAAACAGCATACTAAATGGGCAAATATTAAAAGTAATCCCCTTAAGATCAGGAACCAGGCAGGGGTGTCCCCTTTCACAACTCTTATTCAACATAGTTCTGGAAGTCCTAGCTACAGCAATCAGACAAGAAGAAGAAATAAAAGGCATCCAAATTGGAAAAGAAGAAGTAAAACTGTCATTATTTGTAGATGATATGATATTGTATATAGAAAACCCTAAAGTCTCAGTCAAAAAACTACTGGACCTGATAATGAATTCAGCAAGGTGGCAGAATATAAAATTAATACTCAGAAATCAGAGGCCTTTCTATATACCAACAATGAACTGTCAGCAAAAGAAATTAAGGAAACAATCCCCTTCACTATTGCAGCCAAAAAAATAAAGTACCAAGGAGTAAATTTAAACAAGGAGGTTAAGTACTTGCACTCTGAAAATTATAAAACATTGATAAAAGAAATCAAGGAAGATACAAACAAGTGGAAGCATATACCGTGCTCATGGCTAGGAAGAATAAACATCATTAAAATGTTTATATTTTCCAAAGCAATTTATAAATTCAATGCAATACCAATTAAAATAACAATGACATACTTCAGAGGTATAGAACACATATTCCAAAAATTTATATGGAACCAAAAAAGAACTCAAATAGCCTCAGCAATCTTAAAAAGAAAAAACAAAGCAGGAGGTATCACTCTTCCCAATATCAAGTTATACTACAAGGCCATTGTACTCAAGACAACCTGGTACTGGCATAAGAATAGGCACATAGATCAATGGAACAGAACAGAGAACCCAGAAATAAACCCACACCTTTATTGACAACTGATATTTGACAAAGGAGGAAAGAACATACAATGGAGTAAAGACAGCCTCTTTAACAAATGGTGTTGGGAAAATTACCTGCAAAAAAATGAAACTAGACCATCAACTTACACCATTCACAAAAACAAACTCAAAATAGATAAAAGACTTAAGTGTAAGCCATGAAACCATAAGCATCTTAGAAAAAAACATAGGCAGCAAGCTCTCCGACATCTGTCACAGCAATATATTTGCCGATTTATCTCCACGGGCAAATGAAATAAAAGGCAGGATAAACAAATGGAACTGTATCAAACTAAAAAGTTTCTGCACAGCTAAAGACAATAAGAACAGAATAAAAAGACAAACCACAAAATGGGAGAACATATTAGATGTCTGATAAGGGGTTAATAACCAAAATTTATAAAGAACTTATAAAACTCAACACCAAGAAGACAAACAATCCAATCAAAATATGGGCAAGAGAAATGAATAGAAATTTCTCCAAAGAGGAAATACAGTTGACCAATAGGCATATGAAAAAATGCTCAACATCACTAATTATTAGAGAAATGCAAATTAAAACAACAATGAGATATCACTCACACCAGTCAGAATGGCGCTCATCAGCAAAACAACACAGAATATGTGCTGGCGAGGATGTGGAGAAAAGGGAACCCTTCTGCACTGCTGGTGGGAATGCAGACTGGTGCAACCACTGTGGAAAACAGATGGAGAGTCCTCAAAAAATTAAAAATCGAACTGCCTTTTGACCCAGCTATCCCACTTTTAGGAATATATCCTAAGAACACCATAGCACTGTTCAAAAAGAAGAAATGCGCCCCCATGTTCATGGCAGCATTGTTCACAATAGCAAAGATCTGGAAACAGTCCAAGTGTCTGTCATAGGATGAGTAGATTAAAAAGCTTTGGTACATATATACTATGGAATACTACTCAGCCATAAGAAATGATGACATCGGATCATTTACAACAAAATGGATGGACCTTGATAACATTATAAGGAGTGAAATAAGTAAAACAGAAAAAAATACTAAGAACCGCATGATTTCATACATAGGTGGGACTTAAAAGTGAGACTATGAGACATGGGCAAGAGTGTGGTGGTTATGGAGTTGGGGGAGGGAGGAGAGGAAGAAAGAGGAAGGAGGGGAGGGGCACAAAGAAAACCAGATAAAGGGTGACAGAGGACAATTTGACTTTGGGTGATGGGTATGCAACATAATTAAATGACAAGATAACCTGGAGATGTTTTCTTTAAACATATGTACCCTGATTTATTAATGTTACCCCATTAAAATTAATAAAAATAAAACATATAGGAAAATAGTTTTTCTCAGTATTAGAAGAGAATTTCCTTAACATATAACCTCTGGACCTTCCTTTTTCTGGGCTTCATCAAGTTCCCATTTGACATTCTAAAAAGACCAGGTTAGTGCCTCTCTCTTGTAGGAAGATCACACAAGCCACACCAATGTGGGTGAAAAGAGCCTCCAATGCAAATGGCTTCAAAAAGAGAAGATACCAGGGAATCAATAACTTTCAACATTTAATTATACTGTATAAACACCTTCATCCTCCAATAATTATTCTTAATTTCCTCCTCCTAGGGGCAAAGTAGAGGGAGGATAAGCCAGTACAGTAAGCCTACACTCATAAATATTTGTCTAACCCTGGTTAACTCTTGAGGCTAAGATATTAAGTATATGAAGCTGACAGTGTCTTTATTTCATTGTTTATAAAGACTGCCTACCCACTGTGTTCCGCTGGTCGAGAGAGTATGTTTTTAGAACTATGCATATAGAAAATCATTCCTTTAAAATTCTCTAGATAAAATGTTTCAAGTAGAAGAAAAGTCATGCTCTAAAATAACTCCTGCCAGTAAGTAGTCCCAAATGGCAGAGAGTACCATTTAAAAGAATCGTCCAGGTAATCATTTATATAATAAAATGTGGACAGAGAAGTCCAGAAACCTGGCTCAATAAATTATTTTCACTATAATTGGCTCTCATTGCCATCCACATATTTGAAAAAGACATTCTTTTTCTCTTGTTCAGAATTATCACATTATAAATCCTCTCTCATGCGAATACAAAAAGTAAAATACAATTACTACCCACACAACACTCCAGAGCTAAAGCCAGTGGGAGTAAGGGGTTAGGTGCCAAATTTCATTTACAATGCATTCCCCATACATGCCTTTGAATGGAGTAGGGTTAGACTCTCTAGACAGAGGCTCTGTGATATTCATAATTACTTTCCCTCCAATATTCTTTTTCATCAGTAAGTGAGAATAGCAGCATATAACTCCTCCTGATGAGATTTTCAAATGAAAATGAAGAAAAAACATTCAGTCGCATTTGTGTCTGGAAACAGGAAACAATTTTGTTCCCTCCCAATGTCTTATGAATTGAAATATCTTTAATATAGCACATAAGTAGCAACCTCCTAGAAATATTTATTAAAAATTAGAACAATAGGTCTGCCCCCAGCTCAGAGCTGCAGGAACCTGGCCTTTGTACACAGCTTGGCTCTACCCCCGCACACCTAGGCCCAGTAGACACAGCCACAAACAATGAATTGCGAGATAGCTCCAGACAGGTATACAAGGGCTGGTTACACACAATATCTGACTTTGGGCTGTACTGGAACATCTTCCAAGTAGACCCAAAACCAAAAAAAAAAAAAAAAACAGTGGCAAGCTTCAGACCACACTATAGTTTGACTCAACTAGCCACACAGTGGCACATCCAAAGGGACATTCTGGCAGGCATCAGACCCTGCTGGGAAGAACTCAATGTTGGGGGAGCAGCCCCTAATAACAACTCATGCATGGTGATCGAGGTCTATCTTTATAGTTAGCCAGCCTGAAATTTAACTCGACCCATGAACAGGCCAACAGCATTCAAGACTCAACTACAACAGGAGGGCATAAATAACCCACACAAGAAACATACCTGGATCAACTGGCTTAAGTAATCCGGAAGATTCCACCACTGAGTCATACAAGGCACCAACATCACAAAGCCATAAAAAATTTGGGAGTCATAGCAGATTTACCTAATACATAGAGACAAACACAAAGAGGCAGACAAAATGGGGAGACAAAAAAATACATGCCAAAAGAAAGAACAAGAGAAATCCCAGAAAAAGAATGAACTGAAATGGAAGCAACCAAAACCCCAGATACAGAGTTTAAAAACAATGGTTATAAGATGTTCAAGGACCTTAGGGGAAGAATAGATGATCTCAGTGAGGACTTAATGAAAGAGATAATAAGCATTAAAAATAACATAGAAACCATGTAAAGTCAGTATCCAAGGCCACCATCACAGCCGCCTGGCCAGTGCAGGTTCGCATTAGATTCGGACAATCGGTAATGAAACAACGGAGCCAAGAGCTGGTGAGCCATCAGCTTTAATTCTAGCTTGCACCCAGTGGGCAAGCAAAAACACACACTGGGCTCCAAAACCCACTCATTCAGTGCTCACAAAGCTACTGACTTATCCGATTTTCCTAGCATCAAAGCTTTCCAGCTCACCAGACTTATTCACCTCTATTTCCCATCTTCTCTCTGCACAAACTCTGCACAAACTGGCTTCTTCCTCAGCACTCTGCCATCTTGGCTGCTTCTCTTGGCCTCCATGTGGCCTTTCTCTGCTCTCCTTTCTAATACTAACCTCAGGAACCAAGAGAGAGCAAGCTCCCAGTCTGCCCCACTTTATAGTGTAGATTCAAAACCCTAAATCCAATCTACAATCAAGGAAGTCTCTGATACAAAGTCACTTATCTGAGACATACTGGGAGGATTCCTCATGAGAGTGCACCACCCCACATCATCCAATCAGTCCAGGGTGTGGGGAAAAGCTTACTCTTTAAACTTGTACGTGGGCAGCACCATTTTTAACAAAATGAGCATAATATATTTTATCTGCTCAACAAACCATAATAAAGAAACAGTCAGAAATGAGAAAATAATATCTGAAATGAAGAATACACTAGAAGGAATCAACAGGAGGTTAGATAAAGCAGGACTGAATCAGCAGTTTAAAGGACATGATAACAGAAAGCATCCAAGCAGAGTAACACAAAGAAAAAAGAATTTTAAAAAATGAGGAAAGTCTAAGGGATCCCTGGGACAACATCAAGCATAACAACATCTACATCATAGAGGTAACAGAAAGAGAAGAGAGTGAGCAAGAAATCAAGAAGCTATTTGAACAGATAATGGCTAAACTTCACTAACCTAGTGAAAGAAAAAGACACACAAACCCAGGAAGCATAGAGAATTCCAAACAAGATTAGCCCAAAGAGGCTCACACCAAGGCATATCACAATTAAAATGGCAAAGTTACAGATAAAGAAAGAATCTTAAGACCAGAAAGAAAGAAAATAACGACTGTTACCTAAAAGGGAACACCTATTAGGATGTCAGCTGATTTCTTAAAAGAAACACTTCAGGTCAGAAGGGATTGGCATGAATATTAAAAGTGATGAAAAGCAAGGACCTACAACCAAGACTTCTTTATTCAGCAAGGCTATCATTTAAAATTGAAGAAGAAATAAAGAGTTCCCAGACCAAAAAAATAAAAAACGGAGCTACAGGAGTTTCTTACCACCAAACCAGTATTATAAGACGTGTTAAAGAGACTTCTTGAAGCAAAAGAAAGAAAGAAAGAAAGAAAGAAAGAAAGAAAGAAAGAAAGAAAGAAAGAAAGAAAGAAAGAGAAACATAGGTATAAAGAGTAAAATATCAATAAATAAGTACCTATTAATAATAACTTCAAATGTAAACAGATTAAATGCTTCAATCAAAAGACATAAAATAGCTGAATGGATAAGAAAACATAACCAATATATAAGTTGTCTACAAAAGATCCACCTCAGAACAAAAGATATATACAATCTGAAAGTGAAGGGATAGAAAAATATATTCCATGCAACTGGAAATGAAAATAATAATAATAATAAAAAAAGCTGAGGTAGTAATATTCATATCAGACAAAACAGATTTCAAAAGAAAGGTCATTATAAGAAACAAAGGAGGACATTACATAATATTAAAAAGATCTATCCAACAAGAGGCTAAAACACTTGTAAACATAAATGCATCCAACAAAAAAGCACCTAAATATATAAAGAAAATCTTGGCAGACATAAGGGAGAGACCAACAGTAATGCAGTCATTGTACAGGAGTTTAACATCCCGTTGACATCCATAGATGTCAAACAAAATCAACAAGGCAACAGCAACATTAAATGACACTCTGGACTAGATGGATTTAAATTATACTTACAGAACATTTAATATCAAAGCAGCAGAATGTACATTTTTTCAAGTGCACATGGAACATTCTCTAGGATAGAAAAATTGTTAGAACTTAATAAATTCAAGAAGATTAAAATCATATTAAGCATCTTCTCTGACCACAGTGGTAAAAAACTAGAAATTACCTAAAAAAAAAAGTTGAAAACTACTGAAAAAGACATTAAATAACACATTACTAAACAATAAATGCGTTAACAATGAGATCAAGGAATAAATCAAAACCTATCTTGAGACAAATGAAAATGAACACAAAACAAACCAAAAATTTATAGCATTACAACCAACCTCAAAAAGCAAGAATACTGTTAAATAAATAATCTCACCCTTCTCCTAACAGAACAACAACAAGAACAAAAAATAAGCCCATAGTAAGCAGAAGGAAGAAACAGTAAATACAGTGGAAATAAATTATATATAGACTAAAGATAGAATACAAAATATCAATGAAACCAAGAGCTGGTTCTTTGAAAAGATAAACAAGATTGACAATTTTTTAACCAGGCTCATCAAGAAATAAAGAAATGACCCAAATAAATAAAATCCAAAATGAAAGAAGAGAAGTAACAACAAACACCACAGAAATACAAAGAATTGCAAGAATATTATGAACTACATGTCTAAAAATTGGACAATCTAGACAAAAATGAATAAATTCTTAGAAACATCCACTCCTCTAAAACTGAATCAGGAAGAATCAGAAAATCTGAATAGACCAATTACAACTAATGAAATCAAAGCAGCAATCAAAAAGCTCCCAGGAAACATAAGTACTGGACCAGATGGCCACACAGGCAAATTTTATTAATAATTCAAAGAACTAACACATATTCACAAAATATTCCAAAAAATTCAACAGGAGGGAAGACTTCCAGGCTCTTTTTATGGGTCAGCATTATCCTAATTCTAAAACCAAAGAAAGATCAATATGTTAAAAAGATCATACACCATGATCAAGTGGGATTTATTCCAGGGATGCAAGGTTGATACAATATTTGCAAAACAATAAGCATGATAAACCACATAAACAAATGAAAGATAAAAAATCACGTGATCATATCAATAGATGCAGAAAAAGCATTTGATGAAATTCAGCAAATATTTATTATTAAAACTCTCAGCAAAATGGAAATAAAGGAGACATACTTCAACATAATAAAGGTCATATATGACAAACCCACAGCCAAAATCATACTCAAAGGGCAAAATCTAAAATTGTTTCCCTTAAGATCAGAAATGAGACAGGAATGGTATTTTTTACCATTCTTCTTCAACATAGCACTGGAAGTTCTAGCCATAATAATCCTACAAAAAAAATAATAATAAAAGGCATTCAAACAGAAAAGAATGAAGTAAAACTGTCATTATTTACAGATGACATGATACTGCATATAGAGAACCCTAAAAATTACACCAAAAAACTACTAGAACTGATAAATGAATTTAGTAAAGTAGAAGGATACAAAATGGATATTCAGAAATTGGTGACATTTTTATATACCAATCTTGAGCTATCAGAAAGAAAAACTAAAATACAATCCCATTTACAATGACAACAACAACAATAAAAATACGGTACCTAGGAATAAATATAAATAGGGAGGTAAAAGATTGGTAGTCAGAAAATTATAGGGTACTGAAGAAAGAAATTGAGGAAGATATCAATAAGTGGAAGTGTATACTGTGTTCATGGATAGAAAGAATTAACATTCAAATGACCAAACTACCGAAAGCAATCTATAAAATACCAATGGCATATCTCACAGAACTAGAATATTCCAAAAATTTATGCGAAACTGCAAAAGACTTCAAATAGCAATAGCAATCTTAAGAAAAAACAAAGCTGAAGGCATCATGCTACCTGATATCAAACGATACTACAAGGTCATAAAAATCAAAATAGTATGGTACTGGCATAAAAGGAGGCACATCGACCATTGGAAAAGAATAGAGAAACCAGAAATAAACCCATGCCTTTATAGTAAATTAATATTTAATAAATTAGGCAAGAACATACAACAGGATAAAGCCAGTCTCTTCAATAAAAGATGTTGGGAAAATTGGACAGATATAAGCAAAATTATGAAACTAAACAACTTTCTTACACCATATGCAAGAATAAATGCAAAATGTATGAAAGTCTTATATATGTCATGAAACTTTAAAAATTTTAGAAGAAAACAAAGGTAGTGATTCCACATCTGGCAATACATAAGAAGAAACCCAAAACAATATTTTGAAATAATATATGCACCCCTATGTTCACTGAAACATTATTTACAATAGCCAAAATTTGGAAGCTGCCCAAGTTCCCATCAGTAGATGAATAGATAAAAATGCTGTGGTACATTTACACAATGGAATACTACTTGGTGATAAAAAAGAAGGAAATCTTATCCTTTTTGACAGTATGAATGGACCTGTAGATTATTATTCTAAGTGAAATAAGCCAGTAAGAGAAAGACAAATACCATATAATTTCACTTATATGTAGAATCTTTTTTCTTTCTTTTTTTTTTTTTTTAGGTGAGAGGAGGCGAGATTGTGAGACAGACTCCTGCATGCACCCTTACTGGGATCTACGTGGCAACCCCATCTAGGGACTATGCTGGAGTACCAAACCATTTTTAGCATCTGAGGCTGATGCACTCCAATGGAGCTATCCTTAGTGCCAGGGGCCACACTCAACCACTTGAGGCACTGGCTGAGAGAGGGTAAGAGGGAGAGAAGGGGAAGAGGGAGGGGAGGAGAAGCATATGGTTGCTTCTCTGACTGGGAATTGAACCTGGGAGGTCCATACAACGGGGTTGACACTCTATCCACTGAGCCACTGACCAGGGCCTATATGTGGAATCTAATAAACAAAATAAACTAACAAATAAAATAGAAACAGAATCATAGATACAGAAAACAGATGGACAGCTGTCAGAGGGGAGGGAGGCTTGAGAAGTTTGGTGAAAAAAGTAAAGGGACTAAGAGAAAAAATAACCAGACACTGACAACAATAAGGTGACTACCAGAGGGAAAGGGGGCAGGGGTAGGTGGAAGAGGGCAAAGGGGGAATAAATGGTGGTGGAATGAGATGACTTGGGGTGGTGAAAGCATAATACAGTTGCAAATGATGTGTTATACAGTTGTATACTTGAAACCTATATAATTTTATTAAGTAATGTCACACCAATAAATACAATTAAAAGAAATGTGAATAAAAGTGCTATGCCTTTTTTAAGAATAAAAAAACTGATTTTTCAGTTAACTGTGAAGTTTCTTCCTTATACAACTATTAATATTAGTGTAAATATAATTATTTTCCTACTAGTATTTATTGAGTATGTGTATACCCTGCATACCTTACTGCATTTATTTATATCAACCTGAGATAACCCACAATGTAGGTGATTTTATTAATCCCATCTACCAGATAAGAGAAAGAAAGAGCAGATTATCTGCCATGGTTATATAGCTATTAAGTATTGCAGCTGTTTAATGGCCATGCTTATAGTGATCTCTTGAAAAGGAAAATTAATGTATTTTAAAAATCCATTTGAATATTGTAAAAAATACATCTCAGTTTAGTGTGTATAAAATATGTTTTTTTAGTGTGTCATGCAATAGATTTGCTTATAAATAATTTTTAAAATCTGAAACATAGGTAACAGCAATGCAAACTAAGTGAACCTAAGAGCACAAAAAATCATGGAACCAGGTAACTGAATCTTAAATAATATTAATTGCAATATTTGGAGCGAAGAAGGTAAGACTTTCACTTTGCCAAAGTCAGATCACATACCCTGAAAGCCTGCATTTAGTTTGGTTTCCAGGTTTAAAAGCAATACAGGGCAAGCAGTGCTAAATTGCAGGCAGCATAATGTAGTGGTTAGAAACATGGGCTCAAAGATCTGATAGCTGTGTTTAAACCCAAGTCCGCTCAGTAACATGACTTTCAGCATGTTACTTCACCTTTTACTGCCTCTGTTTTCTCACAGTAAAAACAGCAGCAGCAGCAGCAGATTTTGCCAGGGTTGCTGGGAGGATTTAATGAGATCAAACATTAGTAAGATAATGATAAGTACTGAATACATTTTAATTATTAATATATCCAAAGGAGGAAGTTTATAATAATGACAAGACTTGAAACATCATCATGCAAGAGACAAATGAATAGAATTTAAAGGAGAGTGACTCAGTTTCCATTGTCTGCATTAGAGACAATGATTTTTAAATCTATCCAGAAATTAAAGTAAAATAAATACTGGTTCAAAACATAAGAATTTTGTGGAAATTATACTTTCCCAAAGACAGATGGGCTCTTCAGAATTAATGATTTACTTAGACATATTGTAGGGGAGATTTATAGAGTGTTGGTCAAGATATTCTTTAAGGTTCCTTCAGATTTGAGATTCTGTGAAAATAAAAGTGATCATACAAAAGCATATAAAGCAATTGCTCCTCTCATGGCAAAAGTCTTCTTAGGTAGAGAAATCAGCAATTTCTAATCGCTTCATCCTTACAGCCTAAAGTTTTCTAAAATTTCTAGCCCATATTGATCCTTCAATTTCCTAAATTACTGTAATTATTGAAAATAAAATGTTTACAGTTGGAAAATATTCTATCTAAAGCTATCTTTCACTCTTGCAGCTGAATTTATGTAAATCCTGTACTAATTATCAATGCTGAGAGAATCAAGATCATGCATTGAATTGTTCTTTTTTACCATGTTATAGTACTCAGCACACTAATAAACAAAGGAGTAAAATGCCCAGCACACAATAATTTTCTGTTCAAACTTAAAGCATACTGTTTAACAGAAATCTCAATATAAATCTGAGAAAATTGTTTTCAATAACTGCACTTTACTCAAGTAACCAAAATCTAGAGAATGAAATTATCAAGGTATTTCATAGATAAAGATATGGCTAAGTCCTCAACATTGGCACGGCACAAAGAATAATAACTTCAATAAATTTACTTACAGACATATCCTTAGCAATGAAAAAAACAGTTTGAAAAATGTGCCATTTTGAGAAAGCTAAAAGATTTATCAGTAGTAATTTTTCCCACAGCAGAAGTATAATCAATGTAGCTTTATTCAAAATTAAGCTTTATAGGACAATAAACTTTTAGTTATAAGATGAATAAGTTATAAGAAGCTAGTCTACAGCTTGGTGACTATAGTTAATGATACTGTACTGTATATTTGAAATCTGCTAGTAGAGTAGATATTAAGCACATTCACCAAAAGAAAAAAGAAAAAAACATGGTAAATAAAAAAAAAAAAACTATGTGATGTGATGAATGTGTTAATTTGTTTTATTGTGGTAATAATTTCACAATGCACAAGTATATCATTAGATTGTATAGTCTAAATAATACAATTCTATTAGTCAATATACTTTAATAAAAAGTAAAACTTCTTTTAAAAATCTGCACTGTAGAATGCTTATAGTATTGTACTTTTGTTGCATAAAACTTATTTTAGTATTAAAACTCTCAATATAATCCTTCAAACTTAAGTCTGTTTTAACTTCTAAACTTTTAAAAAAATGACTGTTTTGAATTACAAAGAAACAGATTTTTTTTTCAGAGTTTTAACTTGGTATGCCATAAAGGCCAAAGAATGCAAATTAATTATATTAACAAATAATTGCATTTTTCTTTCATTTGTTATAGATGAGAGAGATCACAATCTCAGATAAATCAAGATATTAACTCTTTTAAAGAAATCTTAAGGCCAAATTCTCAAAAGTACAGAGCTCTCCTTATATTAAAAACATGAGTTTCTAAGTCAGAATGGATTTGAATCCAGGATCCATCATTTAGAAAACTTAAGAAAATTACTCACTCTTTTTAAACCTCAATTTTCCCACCTGTAAAGCAGCTTTCCCACTGTTATTTACTCTTATAAAATTATGATTCTTTAATGATATGAAGCATTTAAATCATTCTGGATTTATATTTTGCATATAATTAGCATTGTGTAATTGCATTAAATTACTGTTTTTATCATTAGCAGCACGTTTTTACTCATAGTCCATTTTATGATAATAGTTCTGGGCAGGAAAACCAATCGTTAAAACAACAGAATGTAGAGACTTTTTCTCTGCCACACTGGCTGTGCTGGTATCCCAATTCTCCACTGCATGATTTATCTCTACAAAGGAAAAAAAGTGGAACCCAGGGCTTCCAATGACCACAGCCCTTCCCTGTGTGGCAGAATGGCTAGTTGGAAGCCAGGATTATGATGTATAGCTACATTTCTGATGCCCTGCAGCCATATGGTCTAGAACTATGACCTAGTCCTATGAGATAGAGATCTATATAATACTGCCTTCTAAACAAGAGGTCTCCAAAATCAAGGGAGGGGGATTTGAACATGAACCCTGAAAATAATATACTGTTTATGTATATGGATGTTGGAGGAAAGCCAAAGCACGAGTGACTTTCTATTTCCATCTGAGAAAGTAAAGGTCGAGACCAAACATACATGACTGAAGGTAGTCACTTCCAGGGAAGGCTCAAGGATGCGCTACTTGGCCCTGCTGGAGCTTTCTGCGGGTCAGGAATCAGACAGCAGATGGTGTGGTGTTATGTCTCAGAAAGGGCAAGAGAAATCTAATCAGTTTTGCAAAACTAAATTATAAAATTGTACACTGTATTCTGCTTGTTAGTTTCTATGCAAGATGTCATATTTCTGCTTAATAAATTAGCTGATCTCTCAAGGCACCTCAGTACTTGAGGGATTGGGGTCCTCCACTTGCAGTATTGTTGCTACCTCATTCCATTGCGGCTCCTCTTCATGAAACCCTGAACATTAACAACATATGACCTAATATTCTGACAACGTACATTATAAAACATTCTGAGGAAAGGATTAACGGCAGGTCTGAACCATTCTTCAAACACTTTCACTGGGAACATTTGGGGATTAGATAAATGGGGAATGCCAGCTGTGTTACCAGGTCACACTATTTATTGGTGGAATGCATCTGCACCAGTAGGACTATAAGTGAATTGTAAAATCATGTTAGGACTCACAGACCTAAGCTTTCTATGTGCAGTGTGATCTTGCAACTGAGAGCATCCCTTGAGGAAGCCTGGCATGTTACCAAAATCCTAGTTCTGAGGAGTATGAGCCTTACCCAAGGCAAAGTAGTCTATGTCTAGCCATATGGTCTTGTAATCTTAAAATTGAGTAGCTACTTTGTTGAAGTAAAGGTGAGGAGATGGAAAAAGGTTTCTGAATAATACGGACTCCCGCAGAGAAGCACCTGGAATAATCCTGTTGACATTCTATGTTTCCTGTCCTGTATCCTCCTACTAAACAAAGTGAACTTGATACCAGGCAATGGCCTATTGTGTCATATTAGTGTGTGTCAAGACAAAACCACAAGTCCACACTGGTGATCATGCAGACATATGCACATACAAAAATATAGTATTTTCTTCCTCTGAACTAATGAATTTTTTCAAACACCATGCTTTTGAGAACATTGCTTTGGTCTATGTTCTTTTCAGAATATTTGGTGTATATTCTTTGTAACAACCTTAGGATACTTCCTTTTTTCCCTTTGTGATTTTCTAGTGTTTTTGACAGACCCTTGACTTTTGTTATTATAAATCTTTAGCTTTCTCTATAACTATTATTACCTTTAGGCATTTTTAAACTAAAACCTCCTAACTCCATTATTACAAATTCCAGAGCAGCAAGACATAAGAAATTCCTGAAGCCTGACCTGTGGTGGCGCAGTGGATAAAGCGTCGACCTGGGAACACTGAGGTTGCCAGTTCAAAACCCTGCACTGGTTTGGTCAAGGCACATATGGGAGTTGATGCTTCCAGCTCCTCCCCCCTTTCCCTCTCTCTCTCTCTCTCTCTCTCTCTCTCTCTCTCTCTCTCTCTCTCTCTCACTCTGTGTCTTCTCTCTAAAATGAATAAAATAAAAAAAATTAAAAAAAAAAAAAAAAAAAGAAATTCCTGAAATTACAAATACTAAAATTGCTTCTTAAAGCTCTTCATTTCTTACTACTTTCTCTTTTTCTTTTTTTTCTTTCTTTTCCTTCCTTCCTTCCTTCCTTCCTTCCTTCCTTCCTTCCTTCCTTCCTTCCTTTCTCTCTCTCTCTCTTTCTTTCTTTTGAGAGAGAGAGAGAGAGAGAGAGGAAGAAATAGAGAAGTAGAAAGAAGAAAGATGAGAAGCATCAACTCGTAGTTGCTTCATTTTACTTCTATTTTCTTAATTTATTTTTTTATTGATTGCTTCTTATGCATTCCTTGACCCAGGGTTTCAAGCTGAGCCACAAACCCCTTGCGCAAGCTACCAACCTTGGGCTCAAGCCAACAACCTTGTGATCATGTTGATGTTCTCGCATTTATGCTGGTAACCCTGGGCTCAAAAGTGGTGAGCCCGTGCTCGAGGTGGTGAGTCCATGCTTAAGCAGGTAACCTTGGGGTTTGGAACCAGGGGCCTCAGCGTCCTGGGCTATGCTTAACCCACTGCGCCATCACTTAGTCAGGCACTTCTTACTTTCTTAGGGAAGTTATCATGATAAAACTAGAGGGAGCTTTAAAGATTATTATGGGAAATATACCTCTGTCTTTCAATTTTAATTTCCTTTAAACTAGTTTCATTAAATGTGCTATGCTAAAAAATAAAACTATTTCTTCCATTCTTGACACTGGCCTCAATTTCAAGCAACCAAATAATTTTACCACTTCCTATGAAAATTTCTGCAGATATATCTGTCATTACCCCATTTTTAGGCACATATGATTTTAAAAATATTTTTTATGACTTACCCTGACACATGCAACATCAGCAGCATGTAGAAGACAAAGAAGAGATTATGAGTGTACCAGAAGATGTCATAGTTAGAAACGCTGAAAAAACAAATAACTTAGTTTCAATGCCACTTTACATTCCACCTCACTAAAAAGACTGTGCATTTCAAACACATGTCACAATTGAAGAAAGTCAAATATGAACTCATCTGAGATTTATCTATTATATAAAAATATGTACATACCATACAGAGATAACTGACACAAATTATAAATAACCCTAAAATTTGAAGTTCTTTGGGTAGTTGAAATAAAGACACATGGAAAAATTAAAATAAGGTGTTGATTTTACAGTTATTCTGATGTAAGGCTAAGGAGCAGTAATAGTCTGCTCATATGTACTTTTGTGTAACTTTTACCAATATTCTCAATTTTCAAATGATTTCCAAACCAACTAATGTTCATATTTTTTAGATAGTAATTTAAAGGAAACCCAAAATGAGAGAATTAAATATATGCTCATTAAAATTATATTCTTGTCCTGGACAAAAATAACTTAAAAATCACACTGTGGTATCACTGTCATGCAGAAGAACAGAGTCTGAAAATAATAACACATTTGAGTATGATAAACACAATCTATAAAATGTTTGAAAAAAGTAAAAAAAAAAACTAATAGTTATTTTATTTTATATGTCTGGGTAGGTATTAATATATTAGAATCTGAGAGGTAAAGGACAGGTATTTGTAAAGGTTTCTGAGAGGATTCTGACACAACACTTGATTTAGAATCACTTTTACAACCCCTGATTTAAACAATGGGCAGTTGATTCACATTTTATTCAGCTTTTGTTCTCATAAACAAAACCATTAACATTTTTGTAACATATGCCTTTTTTGCACATGCCTAGTTCTTTTTTTAATTTAAATCCCTACAAGTGACATTGCTAGGTCAAAGGGCACACATTTGCAATGATTTTGATATACACTGTCCATTGCTATCTGAAAACATGTTTATCAATTGCAAATCCGACTTTCAGATAGGAGTGCCTCTTTCCCCAATCCCAGGATCCACGTTTCATTATTTTGTATAAGTGGAATTGGGTATTATTTTATATTTGTGTTACACACTTTTCATCCATCTATTATTTCTCTATTCATAATAATTACCCATATCTAAAGTGAGATTTTTATTAATTGTTGAGTATTCAAATTTTAAGAATGTATTAGTTCCACATAATTGTAATAATATTTCAAATAACATGTTTACATGGCAATTTTTATAATGCATATTGTGTTAGTTTTCCTGTTTTTAGAAAGCAAATATTTCCTATATGTTTCCTTGTCTATTATGAGATCTAATAAATATTCACTTAAAGTTTCTTCTAAATTTTTAACGGTGTAATTATTTTAGTTAACTATAAATTATTTTGAATTTCATTCACTTAAGGTTTATTTTTATCACAAGTTTGTGCGGGCACCTTTACTATTTAGTAGGTTCTAATATATAGCGAAGTCCTTTACAAGGCTTTCTGCCAACTCTGTCATTGATTCAGTGTCTTAATCATTTTTGCAAGTAGCCTATCTGCTTTCAGGTATGGAAGCTTAATCATTTTAAAGTTTAGTAAGCCACGTGCTCCATTTCACTCCTCTTTTGGAACATGTACTTGGATATTCCCTCAGATGGATTTTAGGAGAACTTTGCTAAATCCAATAAGCAAACGAACAACCTAACTTGAGCCTAACCAGGCGGTGTGGCACAGTGGATAGAGGGTCGGGCTGGGATGCGGAGGACCCAGGTTCGAGACCCCAAGGTCGCCAGCTTGAGCGAGGGTTCATCTGCTTTGAGCAAAGCTCACCAGCTTGAGCCCAAGGTCACTGGCTCAAGCAAGGGGTCAGTCTGCTGTAGCCCCTCACATGCCCCCCCATCAAGGCACATATGAGAAAACAATCAAGAAACAACTAAGGTGCCGCAACAAAGAATTGATGCTTCTCATCTCTCTTCCTTCCTGTCTGTCTGTCTGTCTGTCTCTCTCTCTCTCTCTGTTACTGTGACTGAATAAATAAATAAATAAATAAAATTAAAAATCAATCAATTTAAAAAACACCTAACTTGAATTTTAATTGGAATTGCAATGAACTTATAAAATAATTGAAGAACTCTATTTGTGAATTATATAGTCTTTATTCAAATATCTTATTTCTTTCCATGAATTTGTGTCTTTTTCTATATAGCTTTCCTTAATTTCTTAAGTTTATTTGCAGATATTTTATATTTTTGTTACAGTGATTAGTGGTATCTTTTTATTTTATTCGATTTTCAAATTGATAATAGCTATTATGTAAAAGAGGTATTTTTTAATATTTGTTTTGTACTCATTTAGCTATTTGATGTAACAACATTTTTCCCCATAATTCTCTTGGATTTTCTGGCTAGACAATTATATCTACCTTACTGTAAAAGTAATGATAATATGCTATTGCATTGTTTTAATAAATCTAAATGTTTAATTTCTTACCATATGTAAATAATGGCATACTATAATGGAATTTAAAATATCACTTTGGCTTTTTCATAATTTTCTTAGGAAAACTGAACCATTGGTATATTATTAGATATATTCAATGCCAGAAATCAAATACTGAAGTCATATTGATTCACCTGGTTTCTGTTTTATTCCCTTACTAATAAAGAAAAAAGGTAGGAAAAGTTTATCTCCATGATCCATTTAATAACTTCATAATTCTCACAATGAAGCTTGGAGAAAAGCAGAGTTAGTTTTATCTCTTTTAAACAAATGGAAAAACTAACAATTAAGACACAGTAACCAAATTACTTATGTAATGGCTCAGTTGAGAACAGAGCCAATCTTTATATCTGTTTTTACAATACTATTTCTCAATCAAGGATTCATTTTCTAGATATAGAACATTTATATATCTTCAATCTTGTAAATAAATGTCAACTGCCTTAATTTTTCTTCAAGAACTTTTAAAATTGAAAATGTAAGGTTTTTAATGACTTATTGACCTAACTAAAATAAAATTTCTCCCCAAAATTTGGTACCCTGATGCACTAATGTTAGAGACTTGCTTTTCTGTGACTTTTAATTCTTACGAAAAGTTATAAAAATTGGCTTAAAATTTGTCTTAACCATTCTCTATCTAGGTATTTTTCCACTGGATGTAATTATAAAAGAATGCAAAGACACATGGACAGGGTTTTTCCCAACTGCTGTACTAAAAATACGGAATCAACCTAAAACATTCAACTATAAGGGGCTGGGAGAGTAATGCATGTCCACATGGTAATATGCTGTGCCATCAGTAAAGAGAAAAAATGTTCATAACAAGATTTAAGTAAAAATCAGATTTAAAATAGCACACATCATATGGTCCAATTTTGGTAAAATATACATATGAAGAGATAGAGATTAGAAGTGTGAAAAGAGAATAGAAAGTGATTTTGGTTGAGATAAGACATGAGAAACGACTGAGCAAAAGCGAGAAAAATGAAGTATAAAAACATAACACCAGGAAGTTTATAGTGTTCGTCTCTGAGTGGTAAGTTTATTTGTGAGATTTTGATGTGTGTGCTTGTGTGCCTAGCTGTGTTCAGAAGTGCACGGATAGACTCATTTGAGCATGGTGTGGGGTAATTATTTTCAAAACATGTGTGTATATGTTTCCATCATATTTCACATCTCAAAAAACAGAATGACTACTTTTGAGGATTATATATTGTTTCTTCTTTTCTCTTTCTTAACTAAGAAATATGACCAGTAAAAAATGATACTGTAAAATATAGTGAAAAACAGATGTACCCACCAGAAAGAACATGTGAAAGTACTCAGGAAAATGTGTACCTGCAATTGCTCAAAAATCTCTTTACTAGAGGAATAATGAGATTAAAGATATTTCTGATTATTTTAGCAGATGTCCACTAACAATGTTTCTAAAACTTTGTTTAAAATACTATATTAAGTTACAGCAAAATAAACTCATATAAATAAATGAATTATAACATTCTTTTAAGTTATATATTTCTGTGCATAAAAATTGAATTCAGTCTCATAGTGTCTCATAGAGATACATTATCCTCCAGAAAAATATCCCT
This sequence comes from Rhynchonycteris naso, assembly GCA_037038555.1. Lineage (NCBI taxonomy): Eukaryota > Metazoa > Chordata > Mammalia > Chiroptera > Emballonuridae > Rhynchonycteris > Rhynchonycteris naso. Next base: position 303,162,002 of record CM072995.1, on the reverse strand, counting down.
GAAAAACTCAAAATTCCTCACTTTAGAAAATCTCCACATACAATTCCTTACCAACCTAGAATATTTGACTAATACAAAGAAATATTTTTTAAAAAAACATAAAATTATATATATATATATAATCTAGAAATGTCTCTACTTCATTCTTAGTTACCCAGAATAGTCTATTCATCAGAATGTGGTATTGGCTAAGCATTCTGGTTAATCAAGAGTTTTTCTATACATGAAAATGAAGATCCTCTGAAGAAAATCTAAATAATATAACCAGTAAATATTGAAATCATGCCTCTGACACTCACCGTATAGCATACGTAGAAGCTGTAATCATCAGAAATAGCACCAATACCATGCAGACTCCTGTCAGGCCAGGAACTATAAAAATGGACATAAGTACATTTTAACTTAAGTCATACTGCAAAAAAAAGTACAAAAAATTATTGCCTTAAAGTCCAAAGTATTATACTGCTCTGTGGGAAGCCCAATTGAAATCACATATCTCCTTGTATGTTCTCTCTCAAAAAAGCTTTTTTAAAATTTGCACAATTTCAAGGCACTTAAGGCAAAGCAGTCCTTTTTACTTTTAACAGAAGAGTTCTTTTTTGTATTTTCAAATATTCCATTCAGAATGATGAATACATATTTCTACAGGTACATACTATACCAATGTCAGTAATTAATACATGTACAGGATTGACACTCAATACATTTACTGGTTCTGTTTCCCCACCACGTAACTAAACTCCTTTACTCTCTCCTCCCCCATTTTGTGCAACTAGTAACTCCTTCAGTTTTAATTTCAAATAATACAACTGGGGCTTCGTTATCTAGAATAATATTTTAAATAAAACTAAAAGCTTTCTAAAAACCACAAATTCAAGTGTAGAACAAAAAAATAGTGGACTTTCAGAAAAAAATTACAGTGCTGATGTTTTCAAAACACTTGCAGATATATTTCTTGAGTATAAAAAACATGCTGGAATCTGTCCTTCTGATAGGACATTTTTTTTAATGTGCAAACATGTTAGTTTTTTAAATATTGACATGATAGATTGATTCAAATCTAGTGTTAACTAATATAGCATGTCTAAAATGAATAGCTCATGTACTATATCAAAAAAAAGAAAAGAGCTAAAATTAGGCCCTGGCTGGCTAGCTCCGTGGTAAAGCGTCGGCCCGGTGTGTGGAAGTTCCAGGTTTGATTCCTGGCCAGGGCACACAGGAGAAGCACCCATTTGCTTCTCCCTCTACTTTCTCTCTGTCTCTCTCTTCCCCTCTCACAGCCAAGGCTCCATTAGAGCAAAGTTGGCCCTGGCACTGAGGATGGCTCCATGGCCTCTGCCTCAGGCATTAGAATCGCTCCATTGCAACAGAGCAATGTCCCAGATGGGCAGAGCATCGCCCCCTGGTGGGCATGCTGGGTGGATCCCTGTTGGGCACATGTGGGAGTCAGTCTCTCTGCCTCCCTGTTCTCACTTCAGGAAGAAAAAAAAGAGCTAAAATAAAGTTTTATTTCTTACTATCTTTTTACTACCAAATAAAATATCCTACCACTTACCTTTGTTTACTCTTAAAATTATACAAGCAATAGTAACTCCTAACTGTCCTAGCTTAAATCCTTTAAGAAAAGCTAATAAAACAATTCTGTCTCCAAAAGTAGAGACATCTCCCTATTTCTCTTCCTGCCAAAGAACCACCTATGAAACAGAAGGGCCATCCTGGATTGTAAACCACTAGCAGAAGCAGACAAGCTGGGTACAATATAAGAATGATACAGGTATACATTATTAGGGTTCTGGGGAGTTTAGAATCAGAGAAAAAAAAAGGAAATCCCAAACGGTAAAAACAAGTTTATACGTGTAAAGGACCACATGAGATATAAGAGGTTACTCTTTGGATACTTAATCCTCACTCTTCTCAATCCATAGATTTGGAAGCATAACAATATTTGCTTTTCCCTGTTGTGTCTAATCCAAACCATCTTATCTCTGCACTCCTTTTTTTTTTTTTTTAAACTGGGACAGATAGTCAGAGAGAGAGATAGATAGGGACAGACAGACAGGAACAGAGACAGGTGAGAAGCATCAATCATTAGTTTTTCATTGCCGTAGCAACACCTTAGTTGTTCATTGATTGCTTTCTCACATGTGCCTTGACAGTGGGCCTTCAGCAGACCAAGCAACCCCTTGCTGGAGCTAGCGACCTTGGGTTCAAGCTGGCGAGCTTTTGCTAAAGCCAGATGGGCCCGCGCTCAACCTGGCAAGGTCGTGGTCTCAAACCCGGGTCTTCCACATCCCAGTCCAACGTTCTATCCACTGCGCCACCGCCTGGTCAGGCTCTGCACTTCTTTCTTAGGTTACTTCCTTTCCCATTATCTTTACCATTGCCCAGGTTAGGTCTTACTTCTTAAAGGTAGAAGAGCCAAGGTAACTATACCAGTTCACACTAAAATATTAATAGTTCTTAAAAAGAACAGCATGCCTATTGAGTGACTCAGTCTTCCAACTCCCTAGATATTTACCCAAAAGAAACAAACATATATCCACAATAAAACATATTCAAAAATGTTCATAGTCACTTTATTTTTAATAGTTAAAAGTCCTGTAGACAACTAAAATCTCCATCAACCTGGAAAAGTAATCAGTATCAAAACAAACAAAAAAATACACGAACTGTTGACATACGTGCAATCACATGAATCACAAAACTATTAGGCTGAGTGAAAAAAAGCCAAAACCCATAAAAAAAACCTCAAAGAGTATAAGCTCTATGAATCCCTTTATGTAACATTCTAGAAAATTCAAACTACTCTTTAGTGATAGAAGGAGGAGCAGGGGTAGGACACATTATACTGAAGTATAAAAGACTGTTTAGAATGATAGATTAATTCGTTATCTTGATTTTGGTCATGTTCTCACATGTATAAACAATATGTCAAAACCAATAAAAAGTAGCATAAATCACGTTTGCATAACTTAATGATATTCAATTATAACTCAATAAATTTTAAGGAAAAAAGAGGAGGTCTCTCTAGCTTCAAGCAGTTTTTTTTTTTAATACTTGTTTGACCAAATGAATAAATAAATGATAAAATCCCAGACGGCTCCAAATGTGAAATTGTGGTTGAAGGCCTTTCCAATAATTTTATTGTCGTTTCATTAATCTCCACTGTGTCTACATACAAAGTTTCCAATGTGGTTTTAAACATGCCAAGATTAGTTATAAAATGTTTGCAAATCACTTCATCAAGAGCACACCTGAAAAAACTGAGTATATTTGGAACAAAGGCAGAATTCCCAAAGTACATCATTTTAGCATTAATTCTTAAGATATTAATTTCTATTACTCAAAGATGCCATAATCATTTCTTGAGAAGGCACCAGGCATATTAGTGTATTAAAGTCTCTGAGAAGAAACCAGTTTAAAATAAAACGAATATTTCCTCAAACATTTAATTAAAGAACTCCTTTTAGAGCAGAACACAAAAAATTTATTTGAAAGACTAGGGAGTAAAATAGTTGACTCAAATCATTTGAAGATGAAGTAGAAACCCCAGACAACTTGACCAAGGATATGTCTATTCTGTCATTAGGATCCTGTTACTGTCTCTTAGGTCAAACCACGATCTCACTGAATCTCACTTGTAAACTAAGGATAATTAATTCAATGCTTTCTAATTTTTTTCAGATTTATGCAATTATCTATTTTATTTGAAAATTTTATTTTTTCTTTTCTATCTCCCAGAAGTATAAAAAGATCAGAGTTAAGCCTGACCAGGCAGTGGCGCAGTGGATAGAGTGTCGGACTGGGATGCGGAAAACCCAGGTTCGAGACCCCGAGCTTGCCAGCTTGAGCACAGGCCCATCTGGCTTGAGCAAAAGCTCGCCAACTTGGACCCAAAGTCGCTGGCTCCAGCAAGGTGTTGCTTGGTCTGCTGAAGGCCCACAATCAAGGCACATGTGAGAAAGCAATCAATAAACAACTATGTTGTCGCAAGGGCAATGAGAAACTAATGATTGATGCTTCTCACCTCTCTTCATTCCTGTCTGTCTGTCCCTATCTATCCCTCTGTCTGACTCTCTCTCTGTCCCTGTAAAAAAATTAAAAAATAAATGAAAAATATTTTTAAAAAAAGACCATAGTTAATTATTTACAAAGTAATAGCCTTTGGGTAAATGACGATGAAAAACTTACTTATAATTAGCAATAATATATATATATATATATATATATATTACAATTAGATTGGTCCAAAAGAAGGAGTGGGGTGATAGTTTAAGAAGTTATGATTTTTTTTGCCATAGTTTAAGAAGTTATGATTTTTTTGCCACTGGAATTAGACAAATAGAGTCTGACCAACAAATTATCTAGGATATTGTAGAGAAAGTCTATGGATTAAGAAGTAGAATTAAACAAGTGGCTTTATCCATTTAGTGACTATTTCCTGGGCATCTATAGTATACTGTTAACTGCCAGAGGAAAAATAAATCCTGCTCTACAAGAGATCCCTTTCTAGTCTGGGAGATAGGATACCCAGGTAATTGTAACAAGGGTATTATGTTTTAAAAGAAAGCTAAGCAGTAAGTATTTTTGAGGTTCATCAAAGGGTATCCTAAGTTAATGCTGAAATGATAGCATTGATAAATCACAGTATATTAGCCTCTATTCCTACACTTATTCTAACAGTCAGGAAGCACATTCTGGAAATTACTGGACTAATCTAAACTCTCTGGGCAAAATGAAGAACACCATGCACTCTTTGAGTCTTCCAAGTCATGAAGCAAAACTTATACTTGTTTCCTTAGGAAAAAACATCCTTGAATGTTTACTCTTATTGCTTCTTATCAACGTGTATTAAATTCATTAATTAGTAGCCTTTAAAATGAATGATTTTACTTTACTGCTGTTTCTAGAAAAGACTGAGACATCGTTTGCATCCATACCCTGACATGGTCAGAAATACACCATCTTATATTCATTATATTGTTTTTGCCAAAACAACTGGAAACAATTGAATTTATTTATTAGGGTTTTTCTAATAAAAATTGGATATTGTGCATTTTATTCTCATCATACAAGGCACTACCAAATTTGGCGATATGCAGTATTTTTAAATGAAGGTTTGAATAATCCAATCTTTTAAACTTATTTTAATTCTTAATTTAAATCTTTTTAACATTTCTTATTTAGTGATTCTGAGTACCATATTTTGTGACTTGCACTGCCACAAGCTTTATTTTCTATAAGACTATCTTAATTTTTCAGACCTTACTTACATTTAAAACAATTTAAAGACACACAGAGAGAAAATGTTACTAAACAAACTAAAATCCAAAAAACATCTCAATTGAAAAATATATTTCTTATAACAACTGAAAGCATGTATGCATTCCTTCCTCAGAAACTTAATTTTTCCTAGGTGCTTTGCCTGACAAAATTTAATGATAGCTATATAACAGTTTTAGTCAGAGATGTATAAGTAAAACAAAGCTAGATTAAGTCCATTTGTAATAAACAACGTCACTCATCCCATTACTTTCCTTAGACCCGTGATGGATACTTTTCTACGCCCGTTGGCATTGACAAGCCAAGAAGGGGTCACATGCCAAGAAGGACGTTTCATCCTCAGCTCCTGCACGACCAGGTGCAGTAGCTGAGGGTAAAACATTTGCTGTAGTGTAGACACTCTGTGCCGGAGGTCTGTAGGCCAAAACATTTTTGTTATTTAAACTACAAATATTGCGAAATTATTGTCTTTTTCTCGAAGTGACACACCACCCGAGTTATGCTCATTTTCTTGGCATATTTTGACACACCAAGCTCAAAAGATTGCCCATTACTGCCTTAGACACTACCTTGTTTTTCACTTGTTACTACTCAGTGGGGTCTATCTAAACCAGGGGTCCCCAAACTACGACCCGCGGACCACATGCAGCCCCCTGAGGCCATTTATCCATCGCTGCCGTACTACCAGAAGGGGCACTTCTTTTGTTGGTGGTCAGTGAGAGGAGCACAGGAAGCATCCGCACCCATAGTTCCCATTGAAATACTGGTCAGTTTGTTGATTTAAATTTACTTCTTCTTTATTTCAAATGTTGTATTTGTTCCCGTTTTGTATTTTACTTTAGTCAGGTAATATTTAATGTCTTTTTTTGTCTTTTTTTTTTTTTTCAGAGACAGAGAGAGAGTCAGAGAGAGGGATACAGATAGGGAGAGACAGACAGGAACGGAGAGAGATGAGAAGCGTCAATCATTAGTTTTTCATTGCCGTTGCAACACCTTAGTTGTTCATTGATTGCTTTCTCACATGTGCCTTGACCGCGGGCCTTCAGCAGATCGAGCAACCCCTTGCTGGAGCCAGCGACCTTGGGTCCAAGCTGGCGAGCTTTTGCTCAAGCCAGATGAGATGGGCCCCACGCTCAAGCTGGCGACCTTGGGGTCCTGAACCTGGGTCTTCCACATCCCAGTCCCACACTCTATCCACTGCGCCACCACCTGGTCAGGCTTGTTTTTTTTTTTTTACTTTAAAATAAGATATGTGCAGTATGCATAGGGATTTGTTCATAGTATTTTTTATAGCCCAGCCCTCCAATGGTCTGAGGGACAAGTGAACTGGTCCCCTTTGTAAAAAGTTTGGGGACCCCTGATCTAGACTCATATTTAGGGGTCCTCCCCTGCATCTCACGCTGAAGACCTGGGAAGTGGATATCACCTACTTTCATGAAATGATGTAAACTGGGCCACCAAAACGATGCTCACATGCTGACTTGGGGTGATATAAGTGGTTTATACTTACAGAAACTCCACACAAATGTTTGCCTGAGGCCTTGCATGGCCTAGGGGCAGCCCTGCCACACCCTAGAAAAGCTCATATCCAAGTGGAAAAGACAGTAGGTGTAAGGAAGTAAATTATTTGATGACATAGTATTATGTATCCTTAGGAATCCAGACCAAGAAAAGGCCTGCTCTGCCTAATGGAATTAGGGAGGAATTTGTGCAAGTCAGCTGAGACTTAAGGTTGAGCAGGAGTTGACCCAGTGATAAAAAGACAGTAATATAAGAGAGTAGGCAAAATATAGGTGGCAGTGAGCACTCATGCTCAAGAGTGTGGTGAGCTGTGTGCTCAGGGTAAAACAGAAGCTCCCAAGGTGGATGGGAAGGTTGATGAAGCACATTGCCAGGGCCCACCGCAGGAGACTCTGGGGTGGGGCCGGAAAATCTGTCTCTACTTAGTCCGTCATCACCCGTGGGAATCTCTGGGAAGGAGCAAAGGGTGATGTGGTTTCATGCTTAGATGGAGAGATCACCTGTTTATACAGAAGTATTAACATCTTTGTCATATATGATATTTACTTTATATCTTTATAAACTAAACTTTTTGAAACATTTCAAATTTGTGCTATAGAAAATAACATCAAAACAAATTTCTTATTATTTTTCTTAAATTAATTCACATGAACCAAAAAAAATTGCAATTCATACATAAGGCTTTATTTTTCTGCTTTTTCTACCTTATATTTCTTATCTAATTCTTTTTGTTTGTTTGTTTATTGGGAATGCTTTGATAACTGATTCCATTTTTTTTTTTTTACAGGGACAGAGAGAAAGTCAGAGAGAGGGATGGATAGATAGGGACAGACAGACAGGAACGAAGAGAGATGAGAAGCATCAATCATTAGTTTTTCGTTCCCGTTGCAAAACCTTAGTTGTTCATTGATTGCTTTCTCACATGTGCCTTGACCGCGGGCCTTCAGCAGACTGAGCAACCCCTTACTGGAGCCAGCAACCTTGGGTCCAAGCTGGTGAGCTTTTGCTCAAGCCAGATGGGCCCATGTTCAAGCTGGTGAGCTCGGGGTCTCGAACCTGGGTCTTCCACATCCCAGTTCGACGCTCTATCCACTGCGCCACCGCCTGGTCAGGCTCTTATACAATTCTTAAGCTTAAATAAAACAGTGTTTTCAATGAACAAAGTTGTAAACAAAACTAAGTTAGGTTCCTAAAGAGAAAACTGAAATACTTTGCAAGTAGCAAATATCATAAGACAGAGACAAAATATATTTTATAAATCTAAACATATAGTTGTGACATGGGATGGGTAAAACACCTGATGTTTTGTTACTTTTCATCATAACATTGATTGGAAAAAAACAACAACAATGCATTTACAGGGCCATGCCTCAGTCCCATATGCAATTCTGATCCTTAACAGGGTGCTGAAGCCAAGCCTTTGCAACAGACCATCTCAACTACCCACTCATCTAAATCCCTGAAATATGTGCTAAAAAGAACTCCTCCAAAATACAATTTTCTCCTTTCATCAGTATCAATGTAAGGCTGAAAAAAAGAAGAATTTTGGTCCAAATTATCCTAACCTCAGGGCAAAATTTTGGAATAGTCAAATGTGCTTTGAAGAACAAGTTAAGAGTCTAGTCGGAGATTTCACGCATAAAATTCTTGAGAATGAAAAGTAAATTACAAATGAAAAAGGGAACACATTTCAAGAAAAATAACTGATTTTAATGACTGTTTCTCATCTTTTTTTTATAAAATATCCTACTGAATTCTAAGAACTACACTGATGCTCAGAGTGCTTGGTGTTCCTCTCCGGGACCTCGAGGGCGGGGACCCATTCCAACAGGCATCGTCTCTGCCAGTACTGCCACAGCAGTGAGCCTAGAGCAGGGCCTCAAAGAGCATATGGCATCATATTGCTTTCATTGGGAGAACACATGAAAGACAAAGGCAGTTACTTACTTTTACTCCTCATTCGAACCCCAACTGTTTGCCTTGTCCCGCTGTTTTTATTGCAGCTTTACACTTGAATTCCTAATATTCGTTCTGACATGCAAATGCCCATACGTTACAGTTTAACATACATCTAATTGCTATACAGTTTGATGATGCTTATTCTCAAAGGTTTTCCTGAATCTTAAGAAAAAGAAGTGAATAACAACTTACCACTTGTGAAGAGAAGTTTTCTAGGATCCTGAAAAAAAAGGGAGAAAAAAAACATTTGACTGAAAGATAAAACATAGCTCCTATAAAATTCTACAAGGAGTATGGCTGGGTATAATAAGTTCCATGTATTAAGCAGTTAAAATACTAACTTTCCAATTGAATTGATGACTGTTTGTCCTCTTTTATATAGGTTTTGAGGTTTTTATAATGGTTTCATCATGCTAAAAAAATGATTATAACAAGTACAAACATAACTCTGAGAAGCCTATCCATCTGACAGGAAGAGCCCTGGGTAAGGAGTCACAGGATGTCAGCTTTCATGTTAATGGCTAGTTAAAAGCTAGTGGCAGTGGCTTAAAGCCCACCTCTTGACCAAATTGAAACTCAGTATTTTGGTCTATAATGTGGAAACTTTAATTTCATAATTACCAAACTGTACCTACAATGTGTCAGGACAGTGGGAACCAAAAGTGATCAGGAGGGCTATACACTGTCAATTCATTGCCATACTAATTAAGAACTTATGTTTCAAATATTGTGAAAAATCGTGATGACAGATAAGAAGGAGTGGTTACTTCTGTTACTCACCAGTATAAAATATTAATATTGCTAGTGTTTTATTTACACTATATCTCCCATGATGTAATGAACCTTAGTCAACTGCTTTTCTATCTTCTGGGAAACTTAATCTCCAGCAAATTTGTGGATTTATTTTTCATCCTAATGGTGCTTAATAGGGCTCAATTTTTAAACTTCTTTCTTATGCCTCCATTGAGTCTGGGATCAGGCCAGGCATATACAAAGTAGGAAATCATTCAGGGGAACTTGCAATTCCAGAGGACTTGACTAAGGACTACTTGCTTAAGAATAGCTCCTTATCTGGGTTAGGTCAAATGACTTCTAAACCTGGTTAAAGGGTAATGTAGAATAACCTATTATATAAACAACTACTAAAAACAGAAAACAATCTGAACAAAGTAAAATAAATAGCTATGGAAACTCAGAAGATAGAACAATTAATATTGCCATGGAATAATAATGTAATGTGAGAGTAAGAGACAATTTCACAGATGGAAGGATGATGCAGATTCAACTAGGTTGTCAAGAATACCATCACAAGTAGAAGGATGGGTCACTGAAGATCTGGAGGAGGCAAAGTGAAAGCACAAAGCAAGAACAATAAAGTGAATGGCACAAACCCATCTTTTTCAAAGACAATTCTCAGAAGGATATATCTGTTTATGCATGCAATGTGTGTGTATTTTTTCATCTTTATTATCATTGCCAGTACCTAAAAGTGCTCAAAAATATTTATTAAAAGCAAGAAGAGAGGGAGAAAAGAAAGGGAGAAAGAAAGGAATGACAGAACTAAAGAAAGGGGAAATAAAATTTAAAACAATTAGTTACCTTTTTCTTTCATCATACTGGCAAAAAAAAAAATTGTTTTTTTTTAATGAGGTGTAGAAATAAGCATGGTAGAAGTGTGTTAATTGGTGAAGCCTTTTTGAAAGGAAATTTGACAATGTCCATCAAAACTAAAAATGAGCAGGCCCCGGCTGGTTGGCTCCATGGTAGAGTATAGGCTCGGAATAGATGTCCCGGGTTCAATTCCCGGTCAGGGCACAGAGGAGAAGCGCCCATCTGCTTCTCCACCCCTCTCCCTCTCGCTTCTCTCTCTCTCTCTCTCTCTCTCTCTCTCTCTCTCTCTCTCTCCCTCTCCCTCTCTCCCCCCCCCTTTCTCTTCTCCTCCCTTCCTGCAGCCAAGGCTTGATTAGAACAAGTTGGCCCCAGGGGCTGAGGATGACTCCATGGCCTCTGCCTCAGGCACTAAAATGGCTCTGGTTACAATAGAGCAAGGGCCCCAGATGGGCAGAGCATCACCCCTAGTGGGCATGCCAGATGGATCCCAGTCAAGCACGCGTGGGAGTCTGTCTCTCTGCCTTTCCGCTTCTCACTTCAAGGAAAAAAAAAAAGACATGAATTATAAAACAAAAGAGAGAAGCAAAGAAGGAAAAGTTAAAAAAGAAAATTGCAGAGGAGGATAGAGGAATGGGTAGAAGCAGTGATAAGAGGAAAGTGCTCCCTCTGGTCCAAAAGTGGTACGTGAGAAGAGCCTCCGTTGGAGTACTAAAACGCTGGATTATTCAGTGGTTCTTAATGCTGGGTGCACACTATGATCACCTGGTGAGTTCTTTAAAAATAGTATTACTGCCTGACCCCAAACCGGATCAATTAAATCATATTGGTGTTTTAAAAAACACAAGTATAAGTCAAAGGATTTACCAAAGGTTAATTGCTACCTGAGTTTTGTGACCTGTTTCTGTGTTTGCAGTTATTGAGTGTTTTGTTTCAGAAGAGAGGGCAAACACATGAGCAGTATTAATCTAGATAAGTCTGTTGATATGTGGAGGAGAAAATGGAGTGGGAGGAGATGGGGAGTAATCGTATTAAGTCACCACCAGACTTAAAGGAACAGGGTAAGGTTCAGATCAAATGGAAAGCTGAACAGTTGGGTTTTAATGCAGTCTTGGCATGAAGCAAGGGCAGCCTGAGGACAAGATGAAAGCCTGAGCAACAGAGACCCAACCAGATTAGTGCAGGTGCTGTTTGTTCAGCAGGCTCTGGCCTGGCCTCCAACACACAGAATTTCATTTCATGGGCAGCTTCACGTGGAGAAAAGCACACCTACACCAGACATTGCCTGCTACAGAATTCAGCTCAAGGTAATTTATTTTGAGGATTAAAATAAAACAAAACAAAATGAATGAACCATTAAAACTCAATAATATTATAAGTCAAATAAACTGATTATCCAGGATCCTCAAATTATCAACCTACTTTTCTGCCCTGTTTCTCCCAAGCACAGTATTAGAGTTATTAAAGGATTTTTACCCTAGAACAGAACTGTTGACAGTCTCCACTGCATGACAAGAATTAGACAAAAGCTGTTCAGAGGCAGAAGGCAAGCCTGAGTGGCAATCATCTGAACACTGAAGAACATAGAAAGTAGACACGCTCTGAACTCCCATTTTCAGCAGGGGAGATTGTGAAATAGTAATTACCTATATTTCCAATTGAAAAGGAATAAAACTCAACCTGAAAACTGAATTTAAAATCACTCAAAGGGAGCAGCAAGGTACAAATTTTTTTTTGTGAAAATCACAGCCCCTTATTAGTCATTTCACAACTAGTGAAAGAAAAATGAGACAGAGACTACCCACCTCATCTCGGTATCTTGCTGCATTCAGTTCAACGAAATCTTCACTGTAGTTCACCGAGAAATTGAGGGCATTCACCAGATGAGCAGCCACATGCACACCTATAGAATAGCACCAAGTGCAAGTCGGGGGTGGGGGGTGGGGGGGTGGGTGTTAGATATGTTCTAGAAAGGAGTCAGTTTCTCTAAGTCAATACAGGGCCAAACTTTGACAGCTACATAAGCAATAAAAGATTAACTTTAAAAGGGGAGATTTAAAGACACAAGCAATCCGGATTATGGAAAGTTTCAATATTAAAAATCATGTAAAGAAACTGAATTTTCAAGGCCCTGGCCAGTTGGCTCAGTGGTAGAGCATTCACCTGGCATGTGGAAGCCCCAGGTTCAATTACCAGCTAGGGCACACAGGAGAAATGCCATGTGCTTCTCCACCCTTCCTCTTCTCCTTTCTCTCTCTCTCTTCCCCTCCTGCAGCCAAGGCTCCAGCGGAGCAAAGTTGTTCCGGGTGCTGAGGAGGGCTCCATGGCCTCCACCTCAGGTGTTAGAATAGCTCTGGTTGCAATGAAGCAATGCCCCAGATGGGCAAAGCATCGTCCCCTAGTGGGCTTGCCTGGTGGATCCCTGTCGGGCACATGCAAGAGTCTGTCACTCTGCCTCCCAGCTTCAGCTTCTCACTTTAGAAAAACACACACAAAAAAAACAAACCACTAAATTTTCAAAGGCTAGAATAAAACAGCCCTACTAGGTCACAGTTAGGAAAAAAAAAATATCTGCATATGCACACACACTTACATAAATAAGTAATATGATAATATGGGCATTTATTTTTTTTTAAGTAGCTCCTGGATATTTTAGATGGTCCACACCTTTCACTTGTCCCATAACTCAAAACCTGTTATGTCTTGTATACTTCACTGCCACTCAACCTAAAATATAGATTCATTAAACGGCTTTTAACTAGTGAAAACTTTTCACCGATATACAAATTCAAAGTATAATGTCCTAAACCCAATAGCAAAAGTGTTGGTAATCACTTCATAGAACAAAATCTCAAGAAAATAATAATTACCATTTAATAATCAATCTACAATGGCACAATAAACAGAGTGCTCAACTACTGACTCTGAGCTTATACAAAAGATAAAAGTGTAAGGAAATTACCGAAGAGTTAAAGACAAATTGATTTTTGCATGCCGGAGAAAAAGAAAATTATCCTGAGGAGATTGGACAGGGGAGGAGCTAATGATCTGTATATTGGACTTCCTAATCTTTTATTGTAGGTGAAAAACAGTTTGAATTAACAGCGCATTATAATGTACTGGAAAGAACAACAGATAATTAGTTGGGAACCTATTTTCTTAGCTATTATAGATATTGCTTGCCTACCAGCACCTCAATTTACTTCTCTATACAATGACAGAAATTAAAGACTTAGTGAGATAGGTGACCTATAATTGCTCAATAAACCATTACAGTTTACACATATACATGGAGGTAGTGATTCATAAGAAGACATGGCCCAGCAACGGGAAAACACTACAATCCCCTCAAATCTAGCACATGAGATAATAAATAGGCCAAGAGTTCTGAATTACTCACATATACAAAGTGAGAAAGAGGACTAGAATACTAGCCTGACCAGGTGGTGGCGCAGTGCATAGAGCATACGACTGGGATGCAGAGGACCCAGGTTCAAAACCCTGAAGTCGCCAGCTTGAGCATGGGCTCATCTGGTTTGAGCCCAAGGTTGCTGGTTTGAGCAAGGAGTCACTGGCTCAGCTGGAGCCCCCCGGGTCAAGGCACATATGAGAAAGCAATCAATGAACAACTAAGGTGCTACAATGAAGAATTGATGTTTCTCATCTCTCTCTCTTCCTGTCTGTCTGTCCCTACATGTCCCTCTCTCTGTCTCTGTCACAAAAAGAAAGAATACTAAATAACATGAAAATTATTGAAAGGATTTATAAGCTCCTACCAGTGATCAAATTAGAGGAGGAAAGAAAGGTCACATAAAGAGCGAACAGGGAACTAGAAGTAGATTAATTAATGAGCAAAGACAAAGTCTCAAAGAAATAAAGCAAAAGATATCTAGGTGAGACTCAACTTTGGCACAAGTATAAAACATTATTTAAGCAAAACTCTTTCCTATAGCTTCATCACTGCAAAAAATAAATAAATAAAATTTTTAAAAAATAGTAAAAAAATCCCTTTATTTAAAATTAAAAGTTTATATATTAACTACATAGTTTATGGCTCAAAAGTATAAAGGTTTCCCTAGAGAAATTGCCATTCTTTCTGAATCCTCCCAAATAAAAGTCCTAAGCAATAGCTGTATGAGATACATCCTTAAGAGGTACATGTACCTTCTTTAAAAAGCCTTCTAGGTCAAAAAAATTCAGGGCTTCTAATTTTAGGAAGCAGGGTGAAAGCTATGTCAGTACTTTATGTGAATTTTCTCACTTAATTCTCACAATAAAACAATGAGGTAGGTAGAACTATACCTACTTTACAGATAAGAAAACTAAGAATAGAAGGGTAACCTAGCTAATGTCAGACTGCTAGCCAACAGCAGAATACAGGCACTCCAGGAATTGTGCTCATTCATGCCTATACGCTCCACTATCTCAGTCTATTGGTCATTTTCCAACTGAACCAGCATATTGGAACACAAGTACAGTTTACAATAAATCCAGTTATGACTATGCCAATGTTTCATGATCCTCCTCCATTTCTGACCTTTCACTCTCCCTAGCTAATCCATCCCTAACCTTTAGCACACATTTGGCCTTCAGCTCTTGTTGAACTCAAACTTCATCCCCAGACTCAACCTGCACAGGAGTTCTATTCCCTTCCCTGAGCCTCTCTCTATGTCTCACCTTCACAGGGGGGACTACCAATGGAAACACAGGTGTTCAGGAATAAAGCAGTAAGGAAATACTTGGCCATTTTTAAAAAGCTTTGAGAATGCTCCTGATTCAAAAAAACCTTACATAAATATCCAGACCAAATGTTCATGGCATCAAAAAAGCTATGTCCCACAAGTGACAACCAAATAAAAATGTCAGGGGGTATGCCACCAGATAGGAACTAATCTCCGAAACTCAAAACTGTAATAACAAACTCTACCCTAAGAACTTCCTGTGAACATCACACAGTAAGGCAGAAGTGCAGCTAGGGATAAATCCTATATAATCTATCCCCAGAGTCCATGTACTTAATATATTTATTACTATCTGTTCCAAAAATTTTTAAGTATTCTATAAATAATCAGGATAAAATTTTATTTTAAAATGACTTTTTTCATTAAATTTATTGTGGTGATTTGGTTAATTAGATTATATAGGGTTTCAAGTGTACATTTCTAAGATATGATACATGATCTGTATAGTGCATTGTATATAATATGATGCTTAAAAACCAAAAGATTCTAATTTTATATTTTAACTGAAAATTAAGCTGGACAAATTTTCACAAATTTTTGAAATATGCTCCTCTATCCAAGTATTACTATCAAAGTAACATTTATCAAATATAATTTTAAATGGTATCATCTTCAATGAATGTGCATTTGGCATTCTAATTTTGATGTGCTTAAACTCCTATCATATCATTACTTTTAGAGCTTAAAAACTTTTAGTCTTTTCTTCCAATCTTTATAAATGAAATTATTTACTTTCAGGAAACATTTTTAACACCTTGGAAGCCAACCTTTACAAATTGACATAAGACACACTTATTTTCTGTAGCGCCACTAGACAACTCTCTTTAAAAACTTGAAAGAAAAAATTAAACTACATGAGAAAATCACAAGTTGGTGAAAGTAAATAATCTACAGAATAATAAAAATGTCATTTAGAAATGTGTTACTATAACATAATAGATCACATCTTTTGATTTTCTCACCTGAGAAAATACAGATGGTAACACCACAGGTTATATGGAATGTTCTGCTTTTATCCAACAATCTTCTGGTTCTCCTACTTGGAACCTAAACAAAAGTCATTTAATATTCTAAAAATGATGCACTAAATAAGATACATGTACAAAATTTTTCACTATTGCGTTGTTTATAATATCAACATTTTAGAAATATGGCAGAAGCCTATCAATTAAAAATTAGTGAGATGAAATATGATACATCTAATCAGTGGTACACTCAAATCATTAAACAGAATGTGGGAAGGCTCATTTTTGATATGGAAAAATGTAAAAGATATATTGTTAGGTAAAAACGTTATAAAACATAAATCCTATATTGATTAAAATTAGTGGCACTATGTGTAAACATATCTGTAGTCGTTTACCCCAAATTTTAATCAGCAGTTGTTCTCATAGAGTAACATTAGGGGAAACCTTCACTGACTACTTTGCATGTTTCTGGAATGTTTGCATTTTACTACATATATGATTTCCTTTTCCAGTGGGAAAAACAAAACACTTTTCTTTTAAATAGAGCAATTTCATTTATGCCTGCTGATCTTAAGAAAAATAAAATGTCAAGCATCTTTGAATGCCTACGTTTCAAAATAGGGGACAATTCTTTACGACATATTAAATACTGAGAGATTTAGATGGGCACTTTTCCTGCTATTTATCTTCTTTCTTCATGCCAAGCCAGTGACCAGGCACAGGGATCAAAATCTAGCATTTTACACTGGTAGGCAAATTTATTTCCATAAATTACCGCATTAAAAGAAAAGAGTTTCCATATACAATCACAGGAAAAGGTTAAGAAGTTTTACCGTAGTAAATTCAGTCATATAAATTTCACAGGACATCAAAGTAACCTCACATGAACAACTCCTCTTGAAATACCAGTATCTATCCAGCAATGCCTTACTATCTCAGTGAAGAAAGGAATAACTACACACATATACCACCACACACTTACACATACACACAAGGATAATTAAAGACAAAAGAATGTCAGTTGAGTTTTAACATTCAAGAGCTTTTCTGTTTTCTTAAATCCTTCATTTTACAACAGTAAATATACACACATGACATCACTATTTAATCAAGATATCTTTGAGTCATCTTACATGGCTCAAAACAGGTGTGCACTTTAAGGAGAGAAATTGCCATCAACACTAGCAGTCATTCTATGAATTGCTCAAAAGCCACAGGGTTTGAGTTTGCTCACCTGGATTTAATTAAATGGAAAACAGGATCTCAGTGAGGCATGATATAGTGGAAAGACCTCAGAACTAAGACTGCTCTTAGCTCTACCATTCACTGGTCTTGGGATATTCAAGTCACTTACACTCTCAATGCCTCCGGTGCTTCATCTGCAACACCAGATTGCAGAACCACTGTGGGGATTCACAGTTATATATGTGAAGTGCTTAACATAGTGCCTGATACCACTATTAATAACTTTTTCTATTATTCTCTGCCTTTAGTGTTGCTATCTAAAATAGCTCCTTGATCACCTTGACAGGTGACAAGGTCTTTACTGTCATCTTTGAAGCAATCACTGTATCAGAAAGTCAGACCATGAAAACTAAGTAGGACTAACACTCCACTGTCACAGTTAATTTTTATTCTGCAATCTGTGGCTACAGTTTTATTTTTCTTACCTTCTGGGATCCTCGAAGGTAAGCCAGGAGCGTCCGGCACATGGGTAAAAGGATAAGGCTGCAGTTGAGATTAAGAACAGATGCAGAGGCTCTGCTGAGACACAATCCTAGCTGAACAAATAAAGCAAGGGTCAAAACTCAGTGAAGGACGAAAACTTCAAACATGCTGCAGTCCTCACCCAGCTCCTACTTTAAGGATCAGGGTAAATGCCAACTCCCTTAAGAATCTTGAATAACTTCCCCCTTATTGCTCACCAAAAACCCCTAAGAAAAACTGACCTCTTTCTGCTCTGCACTGGCATAAAAGTTAATCACCTCTTATTTCTACTACTGCAGAAAATATATTTCAAAAAATCAGTCTGCTTTGATATTGATGAAACACTTTTTGGCAACTAATTTTAATAAAATTCTTGCTTGATGGTCATCTGCTCTTGACTGGTACCTGCGTTCCTTTTATGAATAGTTATTACAAGAAGACAAGAGACAGGGTCGTGTCTGTACACTTGTTCAAAAATAAACATAAAACTACTATTTTGAGGATATTGGTTAAGAAATATGTGCCAGTCAGATGCTTGTCTTATCTGGAAATGCTGCATGCCCCTGAGATTTCCAGCTTAACTGGGCAAAATAGCAACCCTGTTACACATTATTGTCAGCATATGAAATATTGTTCCTGAAGGAGAGACAAGTTAATAAGTAGTGTCAGGAAAGCAATAACTTCCATTGGCTTACATAAAAAAAACAATTAATATTTCCAGTTAGGCTATTTCTACACCATTAGTCAGAAAACCTTAGGGAACCAGTTCATTGCATATACCAGTAACTGAACAAATAGAATAATTCTGTCCAGACCAACTTAAAAAAAAATGTTGGATAGAATAATTTTCTTCCTTCAATTAGTGAAATTATTACCTTTTGAAAGTGATTGGTTTTTGTTGTTTAGGCCTCCAGAGAAATAGAATAATTTTTATCTCTTTTGATCTGGAATCTATTCATAAAAAAATTTTTGCTCAAGAAATTTTATAGATTTCTACTTGCAATTTTAATGTACCAGTATCATAATTTATTTAAAATACATCAGCTAAAATCTATCATATTAAATTTGGGACTTAGATAAAAATAAGTTATACAAATTTCCTTTGTGGTTCAATACTTTAAAGAAAATTCTTACACTTTACTTTCTTTTTTTGTGTGTGTATTTAGAAGTGTTTTATTGTTGTGCTTACATTAAACCCCACAATAATTTAAGTCAAATTAGCTTTAAGTGTCCCTTTGGCATTCACTTCTTCCTTTAGATACTGCAAAACCAAACAGGAAATTTTACGGAGGACTCATTTCCTCATATATGTTTATTCCTGAATATACTTAGCTCTTTAAACTAAGATATAAACTTTTTATTATGTTATCAGAGTACAAATTCCCTCATCCAGAAGCGGTGGAGAAAGTGAGGAAAACAGACAGATCCCAGTCAAGTGACAAAATCATTTACTTACTACATGGGTAACATTCTACAGACAAGAGCATTTCTCTTATTTGGTCATTATTCATTCATGACCTCCTTAAGAATAAGCTGCCTCCAATGTTCACTAAAAAGAAATGTGTACCTTAAGTTCTGTGCCCTGCCCACTCTGTGCGAATACCTTGTTTCCTCTTTCCTTAGGGACCTTAACCTGCTAGTCTAGTTTCCGAATTTCATTCAGGTTAGTTGTCACTAGATGGCAGTGTTACTTTCATGTTTGAAATCTACCTGTCAAGGTTGCTAAAACATAATTGAGAATTCCGTATGTGATTTTTATTTTTCAATTACAGTTGATATTCTCTCTCTAAAACACTCTGAGCCTTCACACAGCTCCCTTCCACATAACTTCCTGTCTTTAAGCTCTTCACCTTACCAGCTCTCCCCATCCTCCAGGTTTTCTCTTAAAGCACAAATCTAGCATTCGACCCTGACCCCAAATTAAGAGAGGTCCCAGATCAGCAGTGACTCAGATAAAGCTAATCAAAACCACACTGCACAACATATTAAAAAAAAAAAAAATCAGCCCCTTTTGGTATTGATGTAATACTTTGTGGCGACTAATTTTAATCAAATATTAGATAGATAGTAATAAAAACATAGCTTGGCCCTTGCTATAGAAAGAATGTGTGCCCCCAAAATTCATATGTTGAAAACTAATGTTATGATATTCAGAGGTAGAGATTTTGAAGGTAACTAGGCTTAGATAAGATCATGAAGGTAGAGCCGATGCTATCTATGATTAGTACTCTTATAGGAGGAAGAAGAGACCAAACTCTCCTACTTCCTCATGTGACGATTCAGCAAGACACCTGTCTGCAAACCAGAAAAAAAAAGTTTGCTGGTACCTTGATCTTGAGTTCTCTGCCTCCAGAACTGTGAAAAATTAATATCTGTTGTTTAAGCCACTCTGTCTATATTTTGTAACAGCAGCTGAAACTAAGGCAATCCTATAGAAAATTATAAGAAAATATGACATTTGAAGCAATTATAAATATAACATCCAGGTATATAAGTGAATGATTGTTTTCCTAAAATCTCATACTCATGGTCTCTTATCTTAAATCCACTACTTAATAACTATTAATCTTAATCTTGTGAACTGTCCTGATTTACTAAGTTGAGAAGGATAAAATTGTCTTTATCTGTAAAATTGATATAATTTAGCTTTTAGGACTTTTGTGAAAAACCAGTCTTTAAAAATGTGAGCACTATATAAAATTAACTTATTGTCTTAGGGTCACTGTATCCCATCCTTTCTCTAAATGTTATCTTCTGTACTTTACAGTAAGTGTCCATCTACTCACATTATTCATTCAACCCATATTCATTGTGATACCTACATATATCAAGGCACCAGGATTTCAGAAGTGAACTAAAAACAGAAAATTCCTTCTGCCTTAGGATGCTTATATTTTAGTAGGGGAAGCAGATATTAAATCAAATAGTTACATAATCAAATGTAAATTGTAACAGTGAGCAATGCTGTGAATGAGAAATACGGAGTATGAGAATGCATAACAGGACATGAGATTTCCACAGAAAGGTCAGAAACACTTCCTTGCTGTTCGGCAGATAAAATATAATATGCTCACTTTGTTAAAGATGGCGCTGCCCACATGGAAGCCCATCATCCAGGTGATATTATTTGCCCTTATGCTTGAGATGGCTGTGGTTGAAAAGCTGTAATGTAGGCAGGCCAGGTCATTATAGCCTAAGGTTTAGTTGACTGATTAGATGATGTAGGGTGGTGCACTCTCTTGAGGAATCCCATTATGCCTCAGATGGGTGGCTTTGTATCAGAGACTTTCTTGAATGTATAATTGGATTAAAGGTTTGGATTATCTATGCTATAAAGTGGGCGGACCGGTAGCTAGATCTCTCTCTCTTGGTTGGTTCCTGAGTTCCTGAGGTTAGTATTAGAGAGCAGAGTAAGGCCACGTGAAGGCCAGGAGAAGCAGCCGAGATGGCAGAGTGCTGAGGAAGAAGCCAGTTTGTTAAGAGTTTGTGCAGGAGGAGATGGGAAACAGAGGTGAATAAGTCTGGTGAGCTGGAAAGCTTTGATGCTAGGAAACTCGGATAAGTCAGTAGCTTTGTGAGCACTGAATGTGTGGGTTTTGGAGCCCAGTGTGTGTTTTTGCTTGCCCGCCGGGTGCAAGCTAGAATTAAAGCTGATGGCTCACCAGTTTTTGGCTCCTGTGTTTCATTACGATCTGGTCGAATCTAATGTGAACCTGCACGGGTCAGGCTGCTGTGATGGTGACCTCGACTACTGGCTTTACACTTGCTTAAGTTAAAAAGAAGCTGAGATCTGGAGGGTGACAGCAAATGTCATCCAGGAATGAGAAAGCCATTCACACAGGAGAGGGAAAAAAAACAAACCCAGACACAAACAACAATAAGGTGATTATGAGACAGAAAGGGATGGGGTGGTAGAGGAACATATAGAGAGGACAAATGGTGATGGTAGGAGACTTGACATGGGATGGTGAACACACCATATAATATACAGATGATATTTTCTTATAGAATTTTACATTGAAACATAATTTTATTAACCAATATCACCCCAATAAATTCAATAAGAAAAAATACTGAATTGATGACTTTGAAATACTTAATAAAAGGAAGATACTAATGCTGTTGAATTAGGTATATGTAAGAAATAGCTTTTAAAAAACAAAAAACAGCATGCTAACAGATATGTGGTAAATCGCAAATGGGAGCATGGTACTACCAGCAGTCCAATGTGATCGGACTGGAATTGAAGGGTGATACAACATAAAACTGGAGAAGCAGGTAGAGGTAGACCTTGCTGGACTTCATAGGTCATGTTAAGAATGTGTACATTTATTCTAAAATCAATGCACAGTGATTGTGTTTTAAGCAGAGAGGTGGTGTGAAGAGATCAGTATTTGGTAATGATGACTCTGACTAAAGTGTGGAGAACAAACTGGAAGTAATTTTTGTAATTATGTTACTTTGTGTAGTTAATTGTCCCAAAAGTGAATTTTGTTTGAAAGTACTACATTTTATGTCAATTATATCTGCGTCATATAAAACAAAAATTCAGTTTTGACTAAATATTTTGCTAAATTTATTTTGCCAAATAATTCACAAAAAAAATACTTCTAAAATTGGAGAATTAAAAAAGCCTAACCTACATCTCACCACCCACCAGCATCTACCCGCAACCCTGACCACAGATTGAATTTTCCCAGAGACAACAGCTTAGCCACATCTCATCATCCACCCAGTGTCTACTTGCAACCCGGACCACAGGTTGAATATTCCCAGAGACAGTCAAAGCTTCCATTTTGTTTTCTTACACTTAGATGAAATCTGTGTCTCTGTAACTTCCACCCACTAGACTACTCTAAATATTCCTAAAACAGACATTCAAATACTAAAAAGTGGAACATAAAAATGGAATGATTTCCCAGCCCAATTTTTTCTTCAGGCTAAACACATTAAAATTCCTATAAAATTCTCGATATAATTTTCAGACTCCCTTATCATCTCAGTAACCTTTCCCTATTCACTGGAATTCACCACATGCTCTACATAGACCTAGAACTGAAGATCATCATTTCCCTCACTGAGGATATGATCTACTTATTCCATCTATGTTACATTGTGGGATAACTGTGACACATAATGGCTCATCTTGAGTTTACAACATACAGATTTTCTCACATGAAGCACTATTAAGCAATAACCTCTTCTATCCTATAGGGGGGAAAATGGAGGTGTGAGAGAGCAGGTACGTAAATGCAAGAATTTCTTGGCTTTAGCCCATTATATCAGGTATGAATCTTATATTCTGATGGTTTTCCTCATTAATTTCTTTAGCTGAAAATTTTATATTCACATTTTCTACATCTTCATTCAACTTTTTGAGAAAGCTATTAAAATGTAACAAAATCCTATTAAAACAGTTCACTCTAGAGAGAAGTTGCAAACTACCTTTTCTGGTACATTAACTTTTAAATAAACAGTTTTCTTTCAACTGGGAATTTTCTCTACAATTTGGGTAAATATAATGGGACATTCTACATGTAACTATCCATGCATAACTATGTTCAAAGGGATTTGAAAAGCTAGAGAAGTATTAATATAGTAGTCAACTTTAATAATTGGTGATTTTTCCAGCTACCTCTTAGTAAGTCAATAATTAGTCACTTTCAGGAAAAAAAAAAGAACAAAAGTTACCATAGAAGTTTATAAAATATGTTTTATATTCTGATTTGGTATTTTGTATTTGTCTAAAGTTATGTAAATATGTACTCATTATTTAGCCCAAAAATTGGGCTAGGAAATCATGTTAGACTCTTTTCCCCCTAGAAAATATTTTTAATTAAATCAAATAAATCTTACACCATACCTAATTCTTACATGTTTTATAATCACAGCTATTTCATGAGGCCTGACAAGTTACCAGTCCAGCCTTATTTTTGCCTCCATTTACAACATTAGATTGTAAATTAGCAAGTACTAGATCCCAGGCCTCCCTCCACGCTCTGTCATTTTTGTAATAGCACTTCACTCCCCAGAACAGAGATGTGAATTCAGACACCTTGTCTAGGGATCTTTCCAAACCATAATATTTTCTTACTCTTGTTGCTTATATTTTTATCCAACCAGGAGCTCTCCCAGTGATGTTGGGTAAATTTTTACACAAGATTACCCGACTCTGACTACATGTTGAAATCACTTGATGGACTATTTAAAAAGAAATATGTCTGCTGTATGTACTTCCCGAAATTCTAATTTCTGAGATCTGGAACAGGGCCCTCCAGAGGTATAGCCAGACTTGACAACTGCTATTTTAGAGTATATTTTGAAGTCAGACCAAGTTAAGCTTGAAGCACCTATACTAGTATGTGGCCATAGGTGATTTTCGTACCCTCTCTGTCATTTTCTTCATCTACAACATTGTTTTGTAAATGACAATAACTCTACTCCAAAAGGTTATTATATCAAATGAGCATATATAGAACGTAGTGCCTCGCACATTGTAAGAAATCAACAGAAGCTACTATCATCAGCATGATCACTCATCATCACAAACTAGACCTACTTTCATAATTTAAATGCTCGTATGGCATGGCTTCCTGCAAGTTACTCTTTCCAGGATGGTTTCCATCCTCAGCTTTAGAGGGTGATGTTATAGTTGTAGCTATGGAAACTGAGCTTTATTCCACTCACCTATATTTAAAGATTTCAAAGAAAGTTCTAGTAACTACTAGGTGTTCAATACGTGTATGGTAAATAAATGAGTGAATGAGCCAATAAGATGATCCTTCAATGTCCCCATTTTGAAATTAAGAAAAAAAGAATCAGAACCAAAAGTGATTCCTACCTAGAGATCTGTCTGGCTCATATTTAGGATCAGAACTCAAGATCTGCTCTTTCCATTATTCCATATTGCCCACAATAGCAACTCTGCCTCCACTTCCCTAAGTCGTACCATTCTGACAACTGAGATTTACTCTATGGAACTGAGCAACACCCAATTTGAAGAAAACCCTTAGGACCACTGTAGCTCTTTCATTAGACTGTTTAGATCTATCTACTCCAACCTTTGTTTTAATTCAACTTACATTATAAGTCTATAAATAAGCCATATTCATAATATAACAAGGTCACTCAGCTATACTTATATGCTCTATGGCTCAGTTCAGCTCCTGGTTGCATTACCCACATCAGCTATTCCAAGTTTTTACTGCATTATCTTAGTTCCCTATCCATGCCTTATGCTGCTGCCATTTCTTCCATTTGTGGTGGCATTCCCACCTCTTCCACCCTCTTTGCTAACCACCTGATGAGTTCTTTATTATTCTTCAAGTCTCAGCCCAATGGACATTTTCTCCGGCTTTGCTAGGGCTGGCATCTACACCTACACCCTCTCATTTACACCTCCAAATTTCCCCCTTCTTCAAGTATTCTCAAAAATGTAAAGCATCATTCACAATGCTTCTTTTCTGCCTTCACCAAACCCTCTTTTGAGCATTTAACCTATCATATTTTAACATTTTACCTATTTATCTTATCTCTCCACAAAGCTAGCAAATAGCCTCACTGGAACGTAGCAAAGCCAAACTGCCTCATATCTTTGGGGATCTCAAAATATATGGTCTTTAAGAAAGAGAATTATTTTATTAATACTCTTTGGAGAAAATATACTTTCATCAATGAAAGCCAAAGAAACGCAGTCATAAAACAGTTACATGACTAAAAAGTGACAACCCCATACAGTAGTCTATATGATTTCCAAAGGCAATGGTAGGCACTGTTTTATTGTGTTAATGGTAACCAAATGGGTCCATGGTAGAAAGTCAGAACAATTTATTTTTCATATATATATATATATATATATATATATATATATATATATCAAACCTGCAGTCTTAATTTAAATGTTTACTTTATCCTATTAACATATTATATATTAAATATAATTATATAATTATGTAGTTATATATCATTTTATATAAAATATATATTTATAACATATATATTTTATAAACATAATTATATTTATATAATATATATTTATATAAAAATATATTATAGAATTCTATAATATATAATTACATTATATAAATATGTAGTATATAATTCTATAATATTATAATTTAGAATGAACTTTTGCTTGACCAGGCAATGACACAGTAGATAAAGCATTGGACTGGGACACAGAGGACCCAGGTTTGAAACCTAAGGTCCCCAGCTTGAGCATGGGCTCATCTGGCTTGAGTGTGGGCTGACCAGCGTGAGCCCAGGGAGGCTGGCTTGAGTGTGGGATCATAGACATGACCACATGGTTGCTGGCTTGAGCAAGAAGTCACTGGCTCAGCTAGAGCCCCTGGGTCGGGGCACTTATGAGAAAGCAATCAATGAACAACTAAGGAGCTGTGACAAAGAACTAATGCTTCTCATCTCTCTTCCTTCCTGTCTGTCTATCCCTATCTGTCCCTCTCTCTGTCTCTCTCTCTCTGCCTCTGTATCTCTTGCTAAAAAAAAAAAAAAGAAAGAAAGAAATATAATGAACTTTCCATGGGAGCAAGATTGCACTTAAGAATTTAAAAATGACATTTCAATGATGGGCTACTTCAAAAGTGGATTACCTAACTATTTTGATGAGGTTTCATATAAAAACAATAATGAATAACATGTCATGAACAACCAGAAAGCAGTTAATAACTGAAGTAATTATTTCTTTCAAAAAAAATCCCCAAATAAACTACCAATTCAGCTGTTGGGGCATATCCAAAAGCTCATGAATGACCCTTCATGACATAACAAACTATAATTCATTCCAAATGACGTTAGCTGGTTTCTGTCAACTAACGGCCCTGCAGACTTCTCAATATGATGAAATTTTTGACTCAAGTTGACCTTTCTTACCATCTATAAACTGCTTTTTTATTTTTTAACACTATTTCTAAAAGAAGCTATCGGTTCTAAATAGAGAAGCTAACAGAATTATTTTTTCCATGTAATTGAAGGGAATACCAAAAATATAGCGTCCATCCTCACTTTATAGCCAGATCTTCCCTTTTGTTTGTGAACTCCAATCTTTCTTTTTGTACAATATCACCCTTCATTCCACCCTTTTTGGAAGTGAATGTTCTTTTATTTTCAGTCCAAATATAGTTTTTTCCTTAGAAGTCAATTAGGAGTCAGAAGAAAATGTAACTATTATAGAGAAATAAGAAAGCAAGATTATAACATGATATTTCTGTCCTCGTTTTGCCTACCTTGTCTTTTATGTGCCAAAAGCCAAGAGACAGAAAAGATTTACTTCTAGAATATGTATATTTGGAAAAGTTAAAGCTCAACATAAATGAAATTCAGAATGCATATGAACATATTCATGTGTTTTAAAGGTGATAGTCACCAGATTAAAAGGTCCAATATGTTTACCGCAGCTAATACTATGACCTCTACCAAGGTCACTGGTCTCCAAAACCTAGAATTCTAGAAATTAACAAAACAATAATAAAATCTTCTTCCATTTTCAGAGAACTTTTGTAAAAAGTAAAAAACATATCAAATAAAAATGGTTTAGCCTCTCTAGCTAACAAACATTATTAGCTTTGGAATAATGGAACTTAAAATTTTAATGCACCTATTAAATTTTGGGGATATTCATGCCCATCCCTTAACATCTTTCTCCTTTCTAAGGCACAATAACAAGTGTGTCAAGAGTTACAGAGCGTTTGGTTTAATGTCATTGCTATCTTTTCCTTGTCCTACAGAAGCAACCCACGCACAGGAAACAACATCAGAGAATAGGATGCATTTTGCAGAGTGTGGTGGTCTAGAAAGCTGAGACAGGCCTAGGTTCCCCTACATCACAGGTCAGGTCCAGCACATCTGATCACAATTACTGAGTCACCTCTCAGCTACTCTTCATTGGGAACAATCATTCCAAATCCTTGCATCATTCTTCCTCATCTTTACACCATTTTTAATTTCTCAACATTCCTCCTAAAATCTAGAAGACAAAACAATTATACTAGAGGCATGAATATATGGAATACTCTTGAAAGGAAATACTTATAGCAATGCCACCTCTTCACTTGGTTAGAATTTTAATCAAACTATTCATAATGATATATATTAAAATTCACATATTGAATATTAAGATTTTTCTCTCATCTCTGTCAAGCACACCACACCTAAACATATCTATTTGACTCCTCTTGAATTCAATCCTACTTAATAACTTATCTTATTTGAATCTATAAAAGTGTCATTAAGTCCTATTTTCGTCATCAAAATACTAGTGATCTTAGCTAATTCAGCATGTCTTTTAACTATAATTTTCAACTTAGAATCAAGTTGACTTTCTTCCAATCCTTCTTTGGGAAAAAAAAGATACTGTCTCCAAGAACCTATTAATTTGAAGAGAAAGAACTCAATACATTAAAATGACCAAAATGCCTAACGGAATGGGAATTCAGTGAAGAGAGACTGAATGAATGGATCATTTGGTACAAACTGTATACCTAAACTCCATGATGCACACATACAGTAGTCCTCAATTATTCACAGGACATATGTTCCAAGACCTCAATTCCTAAAACACCAGATGGTACCAAACTCGATGTACACTATGTTTTTTCCCATGCAGTTTGCCCGTGAATCTATGGGTTCTGCATCCATAGATATAAATGGCTAACCAAGGGCCTGACCTGTGGTGGCGCAGTGGATAAAGCGTCGACCTGGGAACACTGAGGACTGAGGTCACCAGTTCAAAACCCTGCACTGGTCTGGTCAAGGCACATATGGGAGTTGAGGAGTTGATGCTTCTAGTTCCTCCCCCCTTTCTCTCTCTCTCTCTCTCTCTCTCTCTCTCTCTTTCTCTCACTCTGTGTCTTCTCTCTAAAATAAATAATTAAAAAGAAAAAAATTAAAAAAAAAAAAGAAGGCATAAATGGCTAACCAAGGGATTTGATCATCTGCAGTTTTTGGTATTCTCGGTGGTCCTAGAACCAACCCCCACAGACAACAAGGACAACTATATGTGCATAGCTATGATAAAGTTTAATTCAAAAATTAAGCATAGCCTGACCAGGAGGTGGCTCAGGGGATAGAGCGTCAGACTGGGATGCGGAGGACCCTGGTTCGAAACCCCAAGGTCGCCAGCTTGAGCGCGGGCCCATCTGGCTTGAGCATAAAGCTCTCCAGCGTGGACCCAAGGTCGTTGGCTCCAGCAAGGGGTTGCTCAGTCTGCTAAAGGCCTGCGGTCAAGGCACACGTGAGAAAGCAATCAACGAACAACTAAGGTGTCGCAACGGCAACAAAAAACTAATGATTGATGCTTCTCATCTCTCTCCATTCCTGTCTGTCTGTCCCTGTCTATCCCTCTCTCTGTACCTGTAAAAAATAAAATAAAAAACATTTAAGCATAATAAGAGATTAACAGTAATAACTAATAAACAGAATAATTGTAATAATATACTGCCATTAAAGTTATGTGAATGTGGTATTATTAAGTAAAATAAGGGTTACTTGACCCCAAGCACTGTATTGTTAATACAATAGTTGATTTGATAACATAGATGCCTGATGGGCAAGGAGCTTATACAATGTGGATACACTGGACAAAGGAACGATTTACATCTTGAGCACAACAAAGCAGAACAAAAGATTTTATCATGCTCCTCAGAAGGATGCACAGTTTAAACCTCATGAATTATTTCTGGAATTTTCCATGTAATATTTTCAGACTTTGGTTGACCACAGTTAACTGAAACCATTAAAAGCAAAGCTGTGGATAAGGAGGGGGGCAGGATACTGTATTTAAGCATTAGACACTTCTGACAAACTCTTCACAGAGTTTAATTGGTCAATATACACTGGTTCATACTAGTTCATCTTCTGATAAAACAATAGAGTAAATCAAATGTAAGATGATATTTTGTTATAATAGAGGAAATGTAAATCAAATTTATTTTTAACTAACATTGAATGAGATCAAAATATCACACCTTGGCCTTTCTTTTGACAATAAAATAACATACAGACATAATTATTCATGTGTTCATATAAATTTCTACAAGGATACTAACACAAGAACAACAAAAAATAGGGCTAAAATGGCCAAGAGTACAGAAATGTAAAACAAAGTATAGCACACATGATGGGATACTACGTAGCCATTAAAAACAGATTAAACTTGTATAAGAAAAATAAAATAATATATGTGATATATAAGTGAATTAATAATATGCATGTATGTATGGGTATTTACATACAGGCATAGGTATAAATGTAGATATTGACATGAATTATATGATACAGATGGTTATTTCTTAGAAGTAAAGGGGATTTTCTAACATCTACTGTATTATCAGACTTCAGTACACAGAAGCATGTTTTCTTAAAATAATATATTTTTAACAATTAAGCATAAAGAACTAGACAAATAACAATAAAAATGCACAATAACTGAAATCTATGCGTTAATATATTTATATATTTTGAAATTCTAATAATATTCCCAGAAGACATAAATGTAAAAACAGAGGAAATGTTCTGCACAATGATACTTTCACAGTATTTTTTAGGTAAATGAAGTAACAGAAACTAATTAAATGTCTAAAAATATGGACATGTTTAAGTTAGGTATGTTTTTATTTATTCAGCCAAATATTAAAAATAAATAATGTGTGTTTAAGTATGAGTTTATAATAAGAGTAATAAGTCTAATGAAATATTTAGTTATATGTATTAAAAGATTACAAAACTATTCTAAATAAATTTTTAAAAACTTGTGTTCAGAAAATAAATCAAAATGTTAACAGTGTTATGTGTGGGTGAGCGCTAAGCTATAAATGAGTTTTTCAACATTTTTTCTCATTTACTATAATAAATATGAAAAGGATTAAACAAATATAAAATTCATAAGAAAATTATTTTCTAAAGCAAATAAAGTGGGAAAAGTCTTAAAAGTACAATTTGAAGAATAATATTATCTTTAAATAATGATGATATGACTGGCAAATTTCCTTCTATTTTTGCTTTTGTGCATTTTCCATTTTTTCACCTAACTGTATGTATTATTATATGCTGGCAAATATATGATAAACTTTACAGAATTACTTTGAACCATATATCCATGGTTTAAAGAAGAAGCTTTCATAAGAAGAACACTAAGCTGCTGAACTCGTCTAATCTTTTGATAAATGAGAAAATATTTATTTAAAGCATGGGATCAATAAGCTAGGATAAGATGAAATAGGTATGGAGGAGTGGAAGTTATCATGAGTGACATTACAGCTAGCAAAGAAAAAGGGGGATTCCAAGTAACGTAAAGAAGAACTATGGGGTAATATGAAGGCACAAGAGACAAAGTTACTGATTCTTTAACACTACAACTTAAATGAGGCCCAAATAATAGATATCATTCAAACTATGTTTCCTTTGTGATAGACGCCATATCATATTTCCTACATCATGGTTTTCTTCTGCACTGTTAAGACACTTAACAAACAGGTCCTAAAAAACAAAAAAAGGTATTTCAACATATATTAAAATATTAACAAAGAAAAACCTAATATACTGCCATGTGCCAAAATAGGAAATAAACAATAAACCCTCCTCTTAAATGCCATCTCACAACCACCCTAACCTTGCTTAGTATTTGGGTTAGTACTTTACAGTTCAGAAAGACGGGGTGAATTGTTGCTGTCACAATTTATCTTTTTTTATAATGTAGTTTATTTTATACACCTAGACCTTTTTTTATTATTATTTATTTAGAAACTAAATTTGCCCTAGCCAGATAGTTCAGTTGGTTAGAGGATCATCCCAAAGAGCAAAGGTTACCGGTTCAATTACAGTCTGGGCACACAAAGAAACAGATCAATGTTCCTGTCTCTTTCACCCCTCCTCTCTCCCTAAAAAGAATAAAATAAATGAACAAAAATAAGAATTTAAAAATAAGAAATTGGCTCTGGCTGGTTGGCTCAGCAGTAGAGTATTGTCCTGGCATGTGGAAGTTCCAGTTTGATTCCTGGTCAGGGCACACAACAGAAGCAACCACATGCTTCTCCAACCTTCCCCGTCCTACTTCTCTCTCTTCCCCTCCTGCAGCCATGGCTCAAATGCTTCAAGCAAGTTGGCCCGGATACTGAGAATGGCTCCATGGCTTTGCCTCAGGAGCTGAAATGGTTCAGTTGCCAAGCAATGGAGCAGTGACCCCAGATGGGCAGAGCTCACCCTTTAGGGGGCTTGCCAGGTGGATCCCGGTTGGGGTGTACATGAGTGAGTCTGTCTCTCTGCCTCCCTGCCTCTCACTTCACTAAAATAAAAGAAATTAGAAAATTTTAAAAAATAAGAAATTTAATGGGATGACATCAATAAGAATATTAAACATCTCTATAGCATTAGAACTGTTTATTGCATTGTATGCCTCAAAGTCAAATCATTTTCCGTCATTGTACATTTTTGCCTCTTTACTTCCCTCTGCACAACCTCTTCCCTCACAAACACCTCCTCCTGGTAACCACTTCACTTTTATCTATATCCATGAGTCTCATTTTTATATCCCACCTATGTGTGAAATCATATCGTTTTTAGCTTTTTCTGATTTACTTATTTCACTCTGTATAATGTTCTGAAAGTCCAGCCATGTTGTCATGAATGGCATTATATCATCATTTCTTATGGCAGAGCAGCATCCATTGTATATATGTACCACTTCTTTATCCAGTCCTCTGTCAAAGGACATTTTGGTTGTTTCCATGTCTTAGCTACCGTGAATAAAGCTGCGATAAACATGGGGGTGCATGTGCCTTTGCGTACCAATATTTTCAAGTTTTTCAGGTAGATATCCAGTAGAGGGATTGCTGGGTCATATGGTAGTTTTATTCTTAGTTTTTTGAGGAACCATCATACCATCTTCTATAATTGCTGTACCAGTTTACATTCTCACCAGCAGTGAATGATGGTTCCTTTTTCTCCAACACTTGCTATTACTTGTCATGATGATAACAGCCAATCCAGCAGGTATGTGGTGGCATCTTATTGTAGTTTTGTTTTTGTTTTTGTTTTTGTTTTTTACAGGGACAGAGAGAGAGTCAGAGAGAGGGATAGATAGGGACAGAGAGACAGGAACAGAGAGCAATGAGAAGCATCAGTCATTAGTTTTTCGTTGCCATTGCGACACCATAGTTGTTCATTGATTGCTTTCTCACACATGCCTTGACCGCAGGCCTTCAGCAGACTGAGCCACCCCTTGCTGGAGCCAGCGACCTTGGGTCCAAGCTGGCAAGCTTTTGCTCAAGCCAGATGGGCCCGTGCTCAAGCTGGCGACCTCGGGGTCTTGAACCTGGGTCTTCCACATCCCAGTCCAACGACGCTCTATCCACTGCGCCACCAACTGGTCAGGCCTTATTGTAGTTTTGATTTGGAAGTCTCTAATAGCTAGCGAAGATGAGCATCTTTTAATATGTCTATTTGTTATTTGCATGTCTTCATGAGATAAGTGTCTGTTCAGCCTCTTCCCATTTTTTAACTGAACTGATTACTTGTTTGCTGTTGAGCTTTATGAGTTCTTTATATACTTTAGATATTAACTCCTTGTCAGAGTGGTAGTTTGTGAATATCAACTCCAATTTGGTTGGCTCTCTTTTTTTATTGTAGGTTTATTTTGCTGTGCATAAGCTTTTTAGTTTAATATAGTCCATTTATTTTAATTTTTCCCTCCCTTGCCTTTGGGGTCAA
Organism: Rhynchonycteris naso; assembly: GCA_037038555.1. Taxonomy (NCBI): domain Eukaryota; kingdom Metazoa; phylum Chordata; class Mammalia; order Chiroptera; family Emballonuridae; genus Rhynchonycteris; species Rhynchonycteris naso. The sequence continues at coordinate 303,128,494 of CM072995.1, read as the reverse complement.
ATTCATAAAACACTGTCTACAGCCAAGGTCCATAAGTTGAGTATCCATGTTTTCTTCTATGTAATTTATTGTTTCAGATCTTATATTTAGGTTTTTGATCCATTTTGAATTAATTTCTGTGCATGGGGACAAACTGTAGTCAGGTTTCATCTAGATTTTAAAATTTCTCTCTTATATTTACTTCATTTTATAGTATTTTCAAGTTTGAAATTATATTTCTTATTGTTGTCACTTTTACTAACTGTTTACATGACTATTTTTGTTTGAATGGTCAGTGTTATGGGCAATACACAAGAAAGAGCCATATAAATTATAAATACAGAAATTACTACACAAAATACCTGAGGTATTGGTATTTTGATAAAGACTTCATTGAATCAGTAGATTGCTTTGGGTTCTATGGATATTTTAATGATGTTAGTTCTTCCTATCCATGAGCAATTTATCCTTCCATTTATGTATTTCTTTTTCAACTTCTTTCTTTAATGTCTTATAGTTTTCCAAGTAGAATAAATTGTGTTAAGTGAAATAAGTCAGGCAGAGAAAAACAAATACCATATAATTTTATGTATATGTAGAATCTAAACAACAAATAAACAAGCTCCTACATACAGAAAATAAACTGATGATTGCCAGACTGAAGGGGGGGGGGCAGCAGTGGAAGAAAAGGGTAAAGGGATTAAAAAGTACAAATTGGCATTTACAGAATAGTCATGAGGATGTAAAGTATAGTGTACAGAAAGAATCCAGTCAATAATATTGTAATAACTATGTATGGTACCACATGAGTACTGGATTTATCAGGGTGATCACTTTGTAAGTTATATAAATTCCAATCTCTATATTGTAGACTCACTAAGAAAAAAAGAGAAAAAATCTCAAATAAACAAAATCACAAATGAAAGAGAAGTTACAGTTAACACGTAAAAATATAAAAGATCATACAAGAATACTATGAAAGACTATATGCTGAAAAATTCAATAACCTAGAAGAAATGAACAAGTTCTTAGAAATATATAACCTTCCTACACTGAATCATGAAAAATTGGAAAATTTAAATAGAACAGTGGAGATAGTGACAGAGGGATACTTGACCAGATAAGACCCTGAATAGCCAAATCAACCATGAGGGGGGAGAAAGAAGCCAAAGGTGTCACACTCCCTGACTTCAAATTATACTGCAAAGGGATAATAATTCAAAGAGCAAGGTATTGGCAGAACAAACAGATACACAGACCAATGAAACAGAATTGATAGCCCAGAAATAAACTCACACGTATATGGGCAAATAATTTTCAACAGAGGAGTCAAAAACATATAATCAAGACACTAAAATCTATCTAAACAAAATAAAAGAAATTAAGAAATTAAAAAGATTTAAAAATAAAAGAGCCATTAGTTCAGTGAAACTGCTACACTCACAGAAAATGCCAACTATAATGAGTATGTTTCCAGCCTCACTCTTGCTAGTCCTCCTTTGAACTCCACCCTCCAGCCATAGTCAACTTTCTTCAGATCCTCAAATACACCAGGCTTCCTTAAATCCCCCAGACCTCATACATGCTATTCCCTTTATTTTACATGTATGACTAAATATATGACCAAGGTCCAAGGAATGAAGCCAAAAAAATCTAAAAGCAGGACTGGAGTTAGAAAACTAGGATGGTCATGGATGTTCAGACATTATTGGAGTCAATTCAATGAATGTTGAGTGTCTGCTGGGGTGCTCCTTCCATATGGGGCTCAGTAACTTCTTCTAGAATGGATTTATTGGTCCTTTAGCCTAAACTTTGTCTGGAAAACATCTGCTTATCTCTTTGCTTTCAGATATCTATAACTTCAGAGGCATGGCTAAAGGGTAGCAGATGGGGAAGGCTTGGTGAATTGTGGGGCCTTCATGTAAAGGGAGAAAAGAACTCTTCCGAGGCAGACATAGTCTTGGGAAAAGGTGAACCTGCAGTCTGGATAGTGGAACACAGGTTGGATTTCTAACTATGCTAACACCTCAGGTGTGCAGTAAGCAACTTATAGGACTCTTCAAGAAGGCCTTCCCTGAACCCTCAGACCAGGTAGGTCCACCTGTTCTCTTCCTGAAATATTCGTCATACTTGTATGATAATTATATTCACAAATGTCTGATTTCAGAGCCCAAGCTCCTAACCATTGTCATATATTGCCCCTCACCTCTTAAGATCCTCACCTGCTCCAACAGCCATTCTAGAAGAAGTTACTGAGCCCCATATGGAAGGAGCACCCCAGCAGACACTCAACATTCATTGAATTGACTCCAATAATGTCTGAACATCCATGACCATCCTAGTTTTCTAACTCCAGTCCTGCTTTTAGATTTTTTTGGCTTCATTCCTTGGACCTTGGTCATATATTTAGTCATACATGTAATAAGTACATGTGGTAAGGCCACATGCATGTTCTCTGCTCTCAGGAACTCTCAGCCCAGGGGGCAGGCACCCTTGTGTAGAGCAGCGGTCCCCACACTACGGCCCATGGGGGAGGCCATTTATCTGCCCCCTCTGCACTTCCGGAAGGGGCACCTCTTTCATTGGTGGTTAGTGAGAGAACCACAGGATGCATCCGCACCCATAGTTCCCATTGAAATATTGGTCAGTTTGTTGATTTAAATTTATTTGTTCTTTATTTTAAATATTGTATTTGTTCCCATTTTATTTACTTTAAAATAAGATGTGTGCAGTGTGCATAGGGATTTGTTCATAGTTCCTTTTATAGTCCGGCCCTCCAATGGTCTGAGGGACAGTGAACTGGCCCCCTGTGTAAAAAATTTGGGGACCCCTGGTGTAGAGGATCACAATTTACCTTAACATCTGGAATTGAAAAAAAATTATAACTTTGTTTTCAATGATTAAATCCAACTTTTTTCCCCAGCACTTAGCATAGTATGTGAAATAGTAACTACTGAATAAATGTTTGTATGGATGCATAAAAAAAGGACTTTGAAAGAAGACATAAGTTAACATTTAATGAACCAGTCATGAGGTCAGGTCCTTTAGACATTCCATGTATTTTATTTATTTATTATTTATTTATTTATTTATTACTTTTTATTGAATTTATTGGGGTGAAACTGGTTGACAAAATTATACAGGTTTCAGGTACACAATCCCACAACACATCATTTGTATATTGTTTTGTGTGTTCACTACTCCAAGTCAAGTCTCTGTCCTCAATGTATTTTAAACTTCAGAACTATAAAAAGGGCAATGCTAATTCTACTTTCAGGCTGGGAGAATAGATTCTCAAAATAGCTTACTCAAGTGAGAAATTCTGATACTTGAAATAAGAATGCCTTAAGAACTCAGAAATTTAAGGAGTCCCATGTGGTATACTGAATTAGGAGAAGGAACATTATAACTGGCTAGGGTAAGACACTAAGACCTATTAATTTTTTCCTGTCAAAGATTAACTACTTAGAGAAGTTTATTAACTTCATTAGTCCATTCAAGAGAAAATTCATGGCAAGAAGTGATAGATGGAGAGATTTGGGGTCACTTTGCAGTAGTTAACTCCACTAGCCTAATGTAGTCTCCAAATTACCCTTTTTAGTCCAATTACCAAGGTCTAATTTGCTTTCAAAGCTGAGCGTAATTCTAGATCCTCCCTCTCCCTTTTCTCCAATATCCAATCACTTTGTCTTGTCAGTTCTACCCTTTCTTTTTACTCTGCCTTGCCCCTTCCATTCCTTTTTTTGCTGTATCACCCCACCCCAACTTCCTTATAGCAAAAATATTTTTCTTCTTTCTACTTGGTCCTCTCATCTCCTAGATATGAACAAGCAGAGCAGTACCAAGTGTGATTGTAACACAGTGGATTAACAATTGGAGTTATTGTCACCTCAGTCTGTAATAGTTAGAATGTAAAAGTTCCTGAATGGTCACTAACACTTCAGTTTTTATATCTGTGATAGACTTCTAATTGTATCCCTTATATCTATACTCTTTTTGTGCCACAGTAAAATATTTTTAGCTGAATGGATGGTTATTCAAAATAAAAAGACTACTTTCCCTGAAAAAAAAAGAAAAGAAAAAAAAGCCTCTTCAATAAATGATGCTGGGGAAATTGGAAAGCCACAAGCAAAAGAATGAAACTACTATTTGTCAACATACACAATAGTCAACTCAAAATGAATCAAAGATTTACCTAACTATAAGAACTGAAGCAATAAATTACATAGAAGACAACATAAGTACTAAACTTATGGACCTTGATCTGACCAGGCAGTGGCACAGTGGAGAGAGTGTCGGACTGGGACGCGGAGGACCCAGGTTCAAAACCCTGAGGTCACCAGCTTGAGTGTCGGCTCATCTGGTTTGAGCAAGGCTCATCAGCTTGAGCTCAAGGTCACTGGCTTGAGCAAGGGGTGGCTCAGTCTGCTGTAGTCCCCTGGTCAAGGCACATATGAGAAAGCAAGTAATGAACAACTAAGGTTTTGTGACGGCAACGAAAAACTAATGATTGATGCTTCTCACCTCTCTCCATTCCTGTCTGTCTGTCCCTATCCCTCTCTCTGACTCTCTCTCTGTCCCTGTAAAATAAATAAATAAATAAATAAACAAACAAATAAATAAATAAAGCAACATTGAGACTAGATAGACTCCTGGACAGCAGCTCCTTCACTGTAGCCACAGCTTGTCCTTGCAGCCGATTGGCTTGGAGGTGACACCAACATCAGTTAAGACTCAATAAAATAGGAGAGTGTACAGAGTTTATATGGGGCACACATGGAGCACCCAGCTTGAATGACTAGGGAGGCTGTGACTCTAGGCCCTACAGGACACCCACTATACAAGGTCACTCTACCAAGACACAATAACTCCACCTAATACATAGAAACAAACATAGGGAAGCAGCCAAAATGCAGAGAAAAAGAAACAGGTCCCACGTAAAAAAAAAAAAAAAAAACAGAAAAACTCTTCATAGAAAGAACTAAATGTAATGGAGGCAAGCAAACTATCAGCTACAGAGTTTAAAACAATAATTATAAGGATGATTAAGGAACTTAGTGAGAAATTCAATAGCATGAAAAGGGACATAGAAACCATAAAAAAGAACCACTCAGAAATGAAGGTTACACTAACAGAATGAAGAATTATTTATAGTATATCAATAGCAGAATATACAACACCAAGAGTCAAATCAGCGATTGGGAATACTGTATAAGAAAGCAAAAACCATCCAATCAGAAAGTAAAAAGAATCCATAAAAACAAAGATAGTGTAAGGACCCTTTAGGACAACTTCAATTATACAAACATTTGCATCACGGGGGTGCCAGAAGAAAAAGAGAGAGAGCAAGAAATTAAAAACCTATTTCAAAAAATACTAAC